>CAMTDV010000014.1:20426470-21704621 GCA_947069175.1 Scalesia atractyloides | reverse complement strand
TCAACTCCGGTAAACCTGGCCAGATTCGATGTTCGGTAAAATTCTAACGTCTTTCATTATATTGATTATATTATTGTATGTAATTTTTATTACTTAGCGTAAAATTGAATTCCAACCATCGTAACGTAAAATTATTTATTTCGTTTGTATTCGGTAACCTTACAAAAGTACATACAATATTGTTATAAAATTGTTGAATTTTGACAAATACATCGACAACTTGCATTGTCGGGATCGTCCAAAAACAGAAGAAACTATGCCCGTTTTTCGTAAAATCCGTAAGATCAAAATTCGTTAACCTATATAAAACAAAACCCCTCGAATTTAATTAATTTTTATAAATATATAAATATATATTCATATTATTAGCGCTTCGACAACCTCTAATGTTTATATACTTTCGTTATCCATGTATGACGACCTCGGAGTTGCATTACCAAACTCTTCACTCCTCGCGGGATTTCCAAGGAATGCGTTGCGAAATTGAAAGCTGATGATGCAAGAAATCTAGTAGGATTGCTTAGATACACGCCTAGATTAATTTATCTATTTTGATTTTATGACGTTTTGAAACAATTGTTGACTATTATTTGGAATTTTTGTATGACAATTTAGTCTTGAATGAAATTTGAATTTAATCTATATTGTCACATAGCGTTATGAAGTTTTGAGCAATTTGATCGTCTCATCCCGATGTTTCCGCCATCGGTTGGGGTGTGACACCATTGCAAAGAATTACCGGGGTTTAAATATTGACATGATTTAGTTCGAGATGTGCTTCATGATGTTCTTAAGCGGACAGGGATCTCAGCAAAAAAAGAAGCCCCGGTGAATTTCTTAACTGATCCATTAGAAGGGAGATCTAGCCTATGGCCCGCTGATATTCTTGTTTTTGGATGGGGAGGAGGGAAACACGCGTGCGTCGATTTGACATGTGTGTCCCCCCTCGTTGGGCTAAGGGACCACGGGTTTGTGGCGGGCCAGGAAATAACCAAAGCGGAGGCGAGTAAAGTAGCTAAGCACGAAAAAGTTTGCATCGAGAATCAGCACGTGTTCATCCCGTTCGCTTTCGATACCTTTGGCGCTCTCGCCTCTTACGCGGTGCGGTTCCTCAAGCGGGTTCAGCAAGTAGTAAGTAGTAATACTGCGCATGTTCAGGGGCAAAATTTTGTGTTTAGCAGGGTAGGGTTTGTTATTCAGAAGGGGGTAGCGGCGCAGCTTGTTGCCCGTCTACCCGTCATTAATTTGTAATTGTTTATCTTTTGAATTGCTTTATAAGAGATATTAAGAAGGGACTATAATCCATAATCAAAAAATTATCCAAAAGTTCGTGATTAAATACCCATTATATAGCAATTAGCAAACACTATAACAATAACAACATGAATGATTGAACAAAAGTCAAAAGAATGTAAACCTGTATGATCGGCCGAAGAACTTAGTTTGAAAAACCCAATGATTTTCTATCTTTGAGTGAGGAAGAAGTTTGATTGATGTGGATTGTCAATTGTGGGCGCTAAGGTTTACAATTTAACTAAGAAGGTAAACAGTCACATTTTTTAGACACCTAAAAATCAAAAGTTTAAAATTTTGACCTTTGGCCCGCAATGAACCGGTACTGATATACCGGTTTCCCAATTTACCAGCAGTACAACTTTTTGACCGTTTCTTTGTTTACCGGTATGATTCGTTCCGGCCAAACATCTGGCATCTGGTTCAACCGACCGGTTTAAACCGGTTTTTAAAACATTGGACAAAACCCACCCCGGCCTGACTTTTCATGGCCCACGACCCATCCAGCCTACCTAACTGACCGTATACATCCGCGTGACATACACGCTCCCAATCTGCAACTTCTCCAATATACGAACGACGGTTGGATTGTGGTTGCAGAAGCCAGTTATGAAACCCTCAATCGTCGTAATCTCCGATGAAGACGACGATAGCGAACCAAACTCAGATGAAGAATCAGAAGAAGAACTAGAATCGGAAAACGACAGCGTTTATAGCGATTCCGATGATCCGGAGTATGACGACGATGATGATGAAAGTGATGTTGAGAATTCGGATGAGGAAGAATGCTTTGATGATTGCACCGACAACGGAGTTCGTCTTCGTCAAGGTACGGATCCTTTTTCTTCATGTATTTGAAATGCCTGCACATGATCGGTTCAGTTTAATAATATTCATGGCGGAATTTTAATTAGGTCTACGTGTAGATTGATCTTATCACTTACAGTGGCGTGTGATTAAGCACATTATTGTTAACTATATGCAAATAATGTCGTTGTTACTAAGTAGTCAATAGCAGTGGGTGATAGTAGCCAATTCGAGATGGCTAATCTCCCAAGAGACCCGTAGAGTGGGTTAGGCTCCAAAATAAAAGATAAGAAACATGACTAATTTGTATTAATTTTCTTCTCTACTTTTCCATAAAACTTAAGTCAATAAACAGGCTTACAATTGCAAACGTGAATGTGCTAAAATTAAGGAACATGACTAAATGCAAACTACCCACTATCAAGATTAACTACCCACTAACATAACATAAACAAAACAATTAAACTAATAAAACTTCTAATGGGTGATGATATGTGGGTACGTATCAGTGGGATAGCGGTTATCAGGCGGTGTCAAATAGCGGAACCGCTCTATTGATCGCTATTTGACCAATATTTAATCGATATTTACCGTTATTTTAGATGCCTTGGTTGGCTGATGTGGACTCAGAGGAAGATTTCACGGCTTACGAGTAGGATTAGATCATGTTTCAAATATCGACGCTTTTGAGTTTTGACTTTTGATATTACTATTAATATTATATATTATTCATGATATAAAATTACCGGTATCCCATTGCGATAACCTATATCTCAAATATTGGCCCTTGGCCGCTATTTGATTTAGACCTCTATAACTGCATAGGTTGTGGATTGATGGTTGAACTATAGCAGGAATAAAACGTTAAGACTGATATTGTTTGAGACTGCTCAGGCTATAAACAAGCTTTTCTGCAACTTTTGAAGTGATATTTTGCGTTTGTACTGATTTGTCAATTTTATTGAAATCTATGGCAGGCAAGGTAACTAGATAGTTTGTTTTTAACATTGCAGATTGAGAGTGTAGTTTATAGGATGCTTCAAACTGTTTGACATGTGTTTAAGGATTATTAGCGATATATGATGTTTTGGTCTTGCCAGTCGCTATAATGGAATGTGCTTAGTTGTAAGCATAGTTGTCGAAGGCGCAAAGGGTGAGACTTGGGCCTCGATGCAAGGCGCTTAAAAACCGAGGGCTTTATAAAGTACAATTTTAGGGGTTTTAGACATGTTTTAGGCTTCTTTAGGGCTAGTTTGGGTTGATTCCAGGCTTGTTTAGGGTTGGTATAACTGTTTTAGATCTGTTCAAACATTTTTTGGTCCGAATTTCGTTGGAACTTGGCTTGGAAAATGCGCCTGAGGACCTGAAAGTGGGGATTTTGAAGCGAAGCGAGAAGGCTGCGCGCCTGCGTTGGGCGTGAAAAGTGGGCCTAGGCGTTGGGCGTGAAAAGTGGGCCTAGGCGCGCACCTGGGTGAGCCTTGACAACAGAGGATGTAAGTACTGTTTTTCTAAGCGTGAGCGTGTCTGATCCTTGTATATTACCACCAACTGTTCATACTTTGTTGTAGTACTATATGAGAGGACACTTTAATTGTTTCAGCAAAGTATACGGTTAATAGGTGATATGCATTCTATTACGGTCTAGAATTAGGTCTCATAAGTGAAAGTGTGAAGATTTACAGATTTGAGACGGTTCCTTCTGAAACAATTAGGAAAAGAAGAGAATTACAGTCACCATTGTTGAATCACTTACACTCTTGCCCTCCCTTGCATTTTTTTTTCTTACATGTGTGAGCTTGAACTGTACTGTGCCCATGAAAAGGGGAGAAATTTGGGAAAAGAAAATCTATAAGAAAGAAACTGAAATATATCTAATAGGCATAATGTTCATTAACACCGTTTTAGCTTTTCAGGAAGTAATGGTTCACTGGAACTAAGTCTTAATGAGTGTAAAGAATACTTGCGGAAACATCAATTGAGATTATCTGGTACCAAGGAGGAATGCATACAACGAATTAAAGAGCATCGAAGGTTAGTTATCAATTGCACCATAAAGTACTTTCACATATCTACAAAATTTTTCTTGATTTTGTTTATGTCAGGTTAAAAGATGGAAGGGGTGAATTACTTTATCCGAGATCATCATTTTCCATCAACTGCACAGGTGATGCATGCAAAGGCGATGTTGTGTTGTTCAGACAAAAAGTATGCAAGAAGCGAGGAAATAAAGTGGGGAAAAGAACTGTTGCTGGGAGGATAGTTAAAGAAAGTTACGGTACATCAAAACAACAGCATACGTTCACTGTGAGGGTGATAAAAAACATTATTAATTCTGTTAGGGCTTTTTCCCACTTTAGTTTTGTTACGGTTTATTTTTATCTTCAAGGTTGAAGTCGTGTGGAGTAAACCGTTTAAAAGCCTTCCCCCACTTTCCACTTTGCTAGTGAAAGGTCGCAATCTCTATAGGTTTGGGACACACAGACAGGTAAATAATGATATTATTGTTTATGGGATCAATTTTATATTTTTATATACGATGCTGGTTTTAGGCTTGGAAGAATGAAGCTGAAAGATTAAAAGTTCTTGGAGAGAAACACACTCGAGGGGATGCAGCTAGGTATACACGAAAACGAAGGCAGACAGAATTTGCTTCCAATAATGATAAAGGTATAGACAAGATTTATATATTTTTTATTGCTTTAATATTATTTTTTGTATATTGCAATGTGTCAATAATCAGTTTATTCAGGTGGAAAGCGTCAAAAGTTATCCAATGGAGGACCATCTCAAACTAAACACCAGACTCGAACCGATAAACACAAGTCTGCCAAGAGGCGCGGTGTAGCCCCTGTAACGAAAAATATAGCAGCTCACAATAAGGCTCAAAAGACGAAATTTAAAACTTCAAAACAACCAACATTTCACGGGGCGTCATCATCATCATTCGTCCCCTATGACAGAACACCGCTACCTAATTTGGCATCATCATCATCATGCGTCCCCTATGAGAGAAAATCGTTACCTAATTTGCCGCATGTTGGGTTTTCAAGCTATAGTCTTTACAACAGTGAACAACCTAGACTTAGTAATGTTCTCACTCGACCACCTGGTTACCACCATTACAACTATGGACAACCAGGTCCTAGGCAGAGGTTCGGTTGACTGTTATAAGGGATCATATCTGCACTGGTAACGGTTTTTGGTATGTGAAAGTTCAGATACAAGTGTAAGTGTACAACTGCCTTTTGAAAGACATTGTAATGTAGTTATCAAATGATATCTTTTTCTTCAGATACAAATACATCTTGTTTATAAGATATTCTTACAAAAAGTTGCTGGCTTTTGATATTTCACAGAATAATCTTTTTGGGTCTTTGTACTCAACCCCAGGGGATGTTTTCTGCCATAAACAACTCAACCAGTATCACACAAAGAAAATGTTCTACCAAACATTATAAAGTACCAGGATGTTAAATAAAGCGCTGCCGTTTCCGTAGAGATTTTTTTGATTTGAGCATCCATGTTCCATACAGTTTACTTACCAAATCGATCATCAGCTCACATTGCGGTATTCAGTCAGTTTAACTTAGCTTGAAGTTAGTTTATTTATTCATTACAAAACTCTAACAACAGATTCATTAAACGACAACGGAATCCACCCAAAATCCGATTTATAGACGGTTTCAAAGTTTTTTTTTTCATATACAATTAACAAATTCTATGGAGACATTTCATCGAACAACACCTGGAGTGTGTCTCTGATGACCCGACAAATCACAAAGATTTAGCTTCACATCACACACCCATGCTTATGTCTAAAAACAATACTTGATTATCAAAACAATAATCATATCGACACATTACATACTGAGGCTATGCGGTATGGTGATGACCCATCCTTGGAGGATGATCCGCCACGTAGATCGGGTGTGAGAATGGGGCAAAGAGGATGGAGGTAAGGAACTGGGAGATGTGCCTAATATATATATATATATATATATATATATATATGAGTTGTATGTATATGTGTGTTGTGAGTATGGTTTTGTCCTTTAGTGGACGTCTTCAACGGCTAGCCCACGCTGTTCATGACGGACGCCGAGGGGGGGGGGGCGAATGGTGTTGGGGGCGGCGACGAGGCTTGCCGGGCCTGTGCCGACCCCCACACCGTAAAGCCTGAGAAACCTAATCGACAAGAAGAACGAAAATATAAAATGCAATGTCGATCAAGTTTTTTTTTTTTACTTCAAAGGGTACTTGATTATTCTTTTTTATAATCGGATATATTTTACAATTTGTATTGGACTTTCACTTGCTTATAGCTCTTTAGTCCGGCTATATAAAAACCATAATGTTAGTTAAAATAATAATCTGATTTTTCTTTTATGAAGTCATTCAGTTTGTATGTTTTCCGACCCGTTTGGCTTGTAGTCAACTCATAACATTATGTTTTCAAGGGCCAAGGCCATTACCCACACTGCTGTAACTTACGGGTTCTTCAGGTGGTGAAGCATTTAAGCACAAGATCAGCACCCACCATGACCTCTCCTACAGACCATTTCCTCTCCTGAAAAACTCTTTGAAACAGACTCTTGTGGATGCTCTATGTTAAATTTTACTGTGTCCCCCCTTGCTTAAAATGTTATCATCCATGTACAGTGAAATCGATTTCAAGCCAATGCATAAAATCATTCACTATTCAAATGACACTAGAACACCCACTGCCATCTTGAGTTTCGTTATGTAATTAAGGCAACTACACCGATGTGTTTTTGAAGTGGAAAATGTAACATTTTGCGCAACAAAACCACATCTCGTTTATAACATACAACTGCTGGAAAAAACAACCAGATTCACTGATTTGATCATCAAAATATAGTTTACAGTTATTTTTCACGTAAACATGCCAGTATCGGATCCAGAGTATAAAGAACCCTAACGACAAAATCACTTCTCCTATGAAACTTGACATCATTTCCATCCCCTTCTTTGAATACAACTGGAGCCAACAGTTCATAATGCATCCAGACTTGTGATTGTCAAGTCTTAAAGCCCCGTGAGTGCACATTACAGACTAAAGAATCGCAATAGCCATCAATTGCAAAGTAATCAACAATCCCAATCGCCTATGGATTTGGAAGAAATTTGAGAAACTGTGGAAAAAAATTGCTACCACTTATACAAAAACGCTCATGAAAAACAAATATTTGGGTTTGTACAAAAATAAATCAGAAGTGCGGTCCTATGTGGATTCTTAGATTTTACACCAAAAACATACATTCCTCTTACACAAAACACACCCAGCAAAACAATCAAACCCGGCCCATGAATATAAGAAAAGTACTTGAAGAAAGATCAACCAAAAGGTGATGGAACAGGAGCCAGTCCAGCAAGTGCATCAGATCTCTTAATACTTCCCATACCACAAATGATGCAACCGGGTGAAGCAAGTGCAGAAAATTTGGCCCCACAAAGATCGCAAACATCATACCCGATGGTGGATAAACGGCTAAGGGTGGCAGCACAGAACTGCGAAGGGTCTTCAAACGGGTCAATGGATTTGTTGGTCAACCCCCTTTGGACGCATATGTCAATCAAGCTTCTTAACTCGTCTTGCTTGCCTGGAGGTGCTTTTGACAAAAGCAACTCAAGCATCTGTTTGGCATATCCGTAATTTTGCACATCCATGTTTCTCTTTATGGCTGTTCTTATACAGTTTATTCTGTGTTTTGCTTGAAGAGGTAATGAACCAAGATGACGTGACAATCTTGCCATCTCGTCCTTTGCACTGATGGCACTTGGACCTTGAACCTTTTGCAACCGACCGATTTCCTACCAACATCAAAATATATATACATACACAACTGATTATGATATCTTCAAAATTTTGGAAAAAGTGCCTTTTATGTAGAAAAAAACAGTTATTTAATGATTACCGCACCTGAAGTAGAGTAACTGCGATTTTGTATTGAGCACAAATGGTGGCCTGTGCCTTTATGTCTGCGCCACGAGAATTTCCTTTGCTAATGCAAGGAAAGCTTCATCAAAACAAGACAAAGCGTCTGGTAATTGATTCTGCTCAAGATGGACAAGACCAGTTTTGAAACAAACTGAAGCAGCAGCCCCACGGGGAACCTATGAAAACACATTTATTATATTAAAAAGGAATAAAAAACAAAGTAATAAAAGATTTTAAATGGGAAAAACGAGGAAAGTTATTCACCTGCCCTGGACGTACAGATGTTGGAGGGGGTGGTTCAGAAGATTTTGCTGCAGTTACAGAGCCTGGACCTTCAAGTGAGCTCAGGTCAAGAGGCTGGGTCGAGACAGGAACATTTGCTGACTGGGCATGAGGATGAGGCATAGCCGCAGGTCGACTTACTGATTGCGGTGGAACACCGCCATCAGGAAGCCCAAATGACTCGGTAGGAACGGGCTGCATGGATACTTGAGGAATAGGAATTCCGCTGACATTAGGCACAGATGAAGTCATTTGGTTTGGTAACACCTTATTGGTTTCCACCCCTTGAGAATTCTGATCATATCTTGAGAGGTAAGTGCCTGGAGGGGGCAATGCTGCAGCCACCTGGAGAGACGGTATAGTATTCTGGAAGAAGTCTTCCGGAATGGGCCGGGGCCCAACTGCAGCACCTGTGGGCATAGGACCAGCAGGGAATACAGGCCCTGTTTGTGTAAATGAGCTGGTTCCAAAAGGATCAACCGGGGCAGAAACAGGGGGACCAGTGGTAGCAACAGCATATGGAGGAGGGGTATTCATGCTAAGTTCTTGGAATTGATTAGTTAGTGATTTAGTCCTATGAATAGGAGCACCCAATCCATCACCAAGTTTAAACTTTTGCGTCGCTTCCTTAATTTTATCAACATCAACGGTAGCATTAGTAGCAGGTTTATCTTTGATCCTAATTCTCAACTTTTTAGTTTTAGAAACACCCTCCTCATCACTACTGCTACCATCTCCAGCATTACCATATAAAGATTTTTTAAATTCTTCCTCAGCTTTGGCCTGTTCATCCACTGCACTCGAAGACGTTGCTGATATGCTAGTAAGAGACTCAAGGTTCATCAATGAATCCCCACCACTAGCAGATGGTGGCTGGTTGGAAGTGGAAGTGGAAGTGGAAGCGACAAGAGATGCTTGACTTTGACCACCGTTTGACTTAACATTGGTACCATCAGACTTAAAAGCTTTTACCAAACTGCTATCACTAACTTCAACAATATTACCCCTTCCTTTAATTAACCCGAGGTAGACACCAATATGGTCGGTAGATAACGAGGGTATGCTGCCATCGTCAGTTCTCATATATGGCATGACCTCAGCAGCTAATTCCCATTGAGGAATACTCTTTGTAGTTGAGGGTGTTTTAATTTCCCAATTTCCACCACCCCATTCAGGTCCTTTAGGAACCATACTTTCAGCAGCAAAATTGGCAAAAATGCCTTGTGTCCACCCAGTGGAACGCACTCTTAGTATTCTTTCACAATATCGCCTTAATTCTGAGTCAGCATCCTCTTCTTCTAATCTCTGAGCAAGTCGGCGCATTGCACTAGGGTTGAGGTGGCATATAAACAAGTCCAGCAAGCTTTCATAGTCGGATATTACTTCAAAGGTCTCTTTTGCGCTGTCAAACTGACCATACCTGTAATTTAATATTTCCATTCACATGTTAAAGAAAAATTACCAAAATAACATTTATTTGTATTATAAGGTATGTATGTTAGCAACATACTTGATACATGCATATCCCAGTTGTCTAAAGCGGTGGAACAAGTGTGAGGTTGGAGGGCATTGTGGATAATCTCTAGATCTCAGAAACTCGTCCTTGAGAACAGATAAAGCAGTTGAAAACCGACGAGCTTTAATAGCATAAGATCCCCGCAGCACCTAATTTAAATTACAATAAAAAGTTTAAAAAAAAAAGTAATTGTGGTAATAAGGTTAAAACTGCTAATGAATATAATGAGAGATATAATTTAGAAGTCACCTGAGTAAACTGAGGCCCTGATTGGGATAATGATACAGCAAGATCACCACACACAGGAGCACCAGTAGCAAGGATATCAAGAGATCTTGGAGTAATCCGTAAGCTGTCAAACCTTGACGTTATTTGGTATAATATCTCCGAGAGGTCGAGCTTCTGCTCAAAATTTTGTTGCATGGTGCCATAACCAATAAGAAGAGGTTCAAGAAGCCCTACAAGGCAGTGCTTTATCTCCATACCCTTCTTTTGTCTTGGGTTTATTTCGGTTGGGTTTGCAAGCAACAATCGATCATTCAAAGTCCCAACCAGCACTGTATATAATGATGTGTCATCAAACAATTCATATCAAAATATAAATTATATAAGATCTCACCTGCATTAGGCATACTGCTGGAAAGAATGGTCCTTACTTTCCCGTCCCATCCCAGCACACTGATGGCAGTGGTGGTGGAGAACATAAGTGCTGGCCCAACCCACAAAAGAGATCTAAAGTAATGCGAAGTTAAGTGTCCAAATAAATTAGCTTAACAGTAACTTTAGATTAAATAAAATTATTATAAAAATATGACAGTAACATGACGCGACAGAGGATATTGAAGGAAGTCCTTTATCAAATTTCATAGAACTGCTTGCGAGAATATCTAGATCAGCAGAAACAATAAGTACTCTGTGTGTAGTTAATATTCCAGCAACACAGCCCCTAAGAGTTTCTTGCCAGTGAACCTGAAAAGATATTATACAATAAATTAATAAATAAAGTTGACTAATTGTTTAATACTGTGAAGCCTTTCTTAAAAAGTCAAGGTACCAACCTGCAAAACATTCTCGTTTGTTTTCAACTTGATTGACTTTTTGCCTTCACCTTTTGTTAACATATTAGGACCATCGGAAGTAGAAATGCTGTATCCATGAACGAGCTTTGCCATGCCAATTTTGTCCCCAAAACAAGCAAACATCAAAGTTGATTCTGCATTACATTAAAACTTGATCAGAAAGTGAAATTAACTACTACAAGCATCAAACACCAATAAACTATTGCTTACCTACTGGAGTAGAAAAAATGCGATCAACTTCACTTTCAAAGGTAAATTGCAGTGGGCCCTTGATTGAGGAAACATCAAGCTCTTCATATTGTTTTTGATCATCTATCATATTCTTTTCAGCAGCCGGTTTTGAAGAACCTCCAGGCAATGTATATACAGAAAGTTCAATCTTATCCTCATCAAGAATTGCAAACTGACCATCATTTAAACCAATAAACGCAGCATCTCGACCTAAAAAGTTTTCATCAGAAAAAAATAAAACATGATTCTGAAAGAATAACAAAATGGATTTAGGTAGAGCTAAAAAGTCAACTAAGTCAACTAACCTTTGATTGTATTGGCTTTACTGTTTGATGACTGGGAGCTAGTGTTTTCCCAGTAAAGAACCACTTCACTAGATGCACCATTGAACTCGTAAACTATAAGAAACAAGTGTTGCTTTCTACTGTGAAGCATGTACTTCCCGTGGAACTCAACATGTCCAGGCATCTAAAAGTAGATACTTTCACCTCAGTATAACATATGGAATCAAAAGTAAAATAAAAACGAAGAAGATATGGCATGGTACCGATGCAAAAAGCTTCTTGTAGACAGTTTCAGCTCCAGTTGATAGATTGTATGCCATTAGGTTTACACCTTCTATATAGAAAGCCCTAGTAGGATAATGAAGCACCCGATTCTCTTTACTTAAAAAGTTTAGCTCCAAATGAATTGGCTGTCCAAGTCACCAATTGCAAACAGAAACATTTTCAAAAACTTGAGTAACATGCGTTTATAAACTATAAATCCACAGTAAACGAGATTACCTGGCAAACTGGAATGTCTTTGAGATAATTTTTAGTGTCTAAGATGGTGATGAGAGGTAGACGAGATATTGGGGCACTTTTCGCATGTCCTTCCATAAAGTGCTGCAAAACCAGACAAACCAACATTCTGAGTTTTATATCAGATTTTGTACTTCGAAATGCTATTGATATGATTTTTGTTCAATGTTCACCGCCACAGCTTATTCATATTAGAACTTAGATGTAAAATAGACGATTTATTGCAAATGATATAATAGTTTTAACTTGCTATGAAGTTTAGTGTAATCAGAAATATAGTTCTCGGATAGTTAAAGAAGTAAGCCTTTTAATCCCTAGAATAGAAGTTTTGATCTTTGTTGGGATTTGGGACGGATTAAATTCGGTGAATAGTTAATAAGTAAAGAACATAAACACATACACTGAAGAGAAAAGCCTTGCGTGCAATGTCTGAAATTGTAAGCTGACTGGGCCTGGCAAACAACATTTTAATAGCAATATAAGAAATAATTAACATAATACTGCCATAATACGTCAAAACAGAGCATCCAACTAAAACCATCATCTTATAGCGACTATCACAAAATTAATAATGAGGCATACCCTTTCATGTGATGCTCTTGCAACTGGGCTTGAAGTTGATGCTCTGCTAAAATACCTGATGACCCAAGGGCTTGAAGTTTCTCTTTCAAAGCAGATGCTGTCAAAACCACATGATTATCAGTATGAAAAGTTACTACAGAAATCTTGCATAAAGTAAGTGCTTGTAAAAGAGGCTAAAGTGCTAGCAAGAGAGTTGAGTGATGACCCTTACAGAAGATTGTTGCTGTTCTTTTTTATTTCTGTCATTTACCGTTTTTGGACATACAAAAACATAAAGTGCATGCTAGTAGTAGAAGAGATAAGAAAATTGGAGGACAGAAAGGAAGGGAAAAGTATAATAACGTGTTACATGAAAAAATAACACATGTTACATGAATCATTTCCCTCAGTCCTGCAGTCAATATTAGCTTATACTTAACAGCTAATAGCAAATTTATGCACACAAGCTTAAACTAAAGTCCTGCCTTGGTGAATATAAGATATGGGTTCACAGTTTTTTTAAGAGCACTAAATACGCGTGTACCAAATAAATCATTTTGTTCTCAGTATTTGCAACGAAAACCGAAGATTTTGCTAAATGATGTAGTTAAATATGGTTAGACACGTCCATTGTTAACATGAATGACAAACAATCTTCCACAATAAGAACCAAAACTAAAATCACCTGAAGATCCCCTTGCACTTTGCAGAACTGCAAAGAGTTGCTTTCTTCCTTCTCTAGTATAGGCAGCTTTATTTCTTGCATTGTCCGCCACCCGTCATATTCTGCTAGAAAAAAAACAAGCAATTACTTTTCAACATATATGCAATTTATACCGATAGATGGGTATCAAAGGCAACACTTAACTGCAAACATCAAGGCTGCTAAATTTAATTTTGGATGAACTTCAAGATTTCTAATTTTTGGTAGAGGATAAACAGTTTCACCACCTTGTTGGGATAAAATGCGTGGGATATCAATTTGTTCAATTGCTGCAAAACATCAAAAAAAACAAAAAAAAAAACAGTACCAATATATAATTAAAAACTAATTACATGAAAATAGAATATTTGAAGTGGAAATAACTATAACCCTTACTAACTAACCTGCAGGCTCAAAAAAGTTAGATTGCACCTGAGGCCTATTAGAACTCGCTACAACTCGTGTTTTCCAAACTTGAAGAGTTCCATCCTTGGATAGAGTAGCGAGTATTCTCAATATCGGGAGCCACGCAACCGATGTAATTGGTTGAGAGCCCACTTGTGTACTGCAAATTGCAAGTGTAAATGAAACCGAAAAGTAAAACTTTACTGAACACACACACATAAGGGTAGAGAGAGAGAGAGAGAGAGTGTGTGTGTGTTAGAGAGAGAGAGAGAGAGAGAGAGAGCTTACATTCCAATCATGATAGGTCTCTCAGTAGATACATCCCAAGCAAGAAGGGTACCACGTCTATCACCAACAAAAATCCATTCCAGAGTTGGATGGAAAGCAAATGCACCAGCACCCATAAGCTTAATAGTATTATCAACTATAGGTACACCAAACATAATATTAATCACATGAAAATAAATGTAACCTACAGAATTGTTTAGCTCAAATCTTACGTTGTAAGGTGTAGAGAACAGCATATGTATGAATGTTGTAAGCGCGAATCAGACCATCTGCATAACCGACATACTGAAATAAAAAAATTAAATTGATATCCATTGGTTAGACAGGCGAAGGTGATAAACAGAAAATAAGAAATACACTCTGTGGAAAAACCTGAAACAGATTTAAAAAAAGAAAGAACTTACCAGTACAGCAAGGCGGGGATGGCAAGCAAGATTGACAATGGGTTTCTTCAGATCTGTCTTTATTTTTGTTGGAGCTCTTCCCCCTTCAACAGTTCCAACAACTACACACAGCAAAATTATAACTTATAAGTTGAATTCGATAAATTACTCTGGTTATTTTTGACAAAACTATTTATTGTAGCATGAAACACAAAAAATTGTGAATATGCTGTAACTTTTTAGGAAATTTTTGAAACCAACCGTCTCTTATGTATCCCTTTTCCATTGTTTAAATGAATCAACAGCAAATCCATACCGTCCTCATATCAGGAAATTAACTATACAGATTACTGCAGGTTTTTACCCTTACAGAATATATTCTTCAAATCAAAATTTTCAGCCAAATCTATACCTATATAATAACTAACTGATTTATCCACAAGTTGTGGCATACCCTTTCTTGTATGCTAGTAGAGAACCTACCATTTGGTTATAAACACCTCTAGCAGGTCCTTAAAGTCATTTGGACATCCACACTCCATATATAATTGTTCAATGGTTTGCTAATAAAGTTAAATCACTTAGTATACCTTATACAAAGATAGTAAAATCACTTTATAAATACTATTAGGATTGAATAAAGAAAGTGGTAAGAAGTCCTTCATATTTTCAGCATTAAGCAGTTAAGCACCCATTTTTCTATTTTAAGCATAAATTTCACATATTACAACTAATTCACCTAGCATTTGAGCAGCTGTGACTAAAACCTTGTACAGTTGTGTTTATCATTTACTCCTACTCCCATATGATCAAATACTATTGGTGTTTGTAATTTGGACATAGTCTTTTAACTGTTGGAATCAGTACTACCAAACTTTTAATAATAAAAAGATGTCTCCATTATAGGATATTATTCATGTACTTTCGAAATTGAAGGGTATAGTTGATCTTGCTAAAAAAATCCATGAACATATTGTTCACTCCCTAAACACATAAAGACATTCTGACATACATCTCAACACATATACAAGTAATAATTCAAATGCTATCTTTAAGAGTACTAGCTTATAACTAACATGAAAAGGAAAATCAAAATAATACTTCCAATACCATGAAAAATGACCTTACAATATGAGGAGGAAAATCTACAATACGGTCTTGTTTGCTACAAGGTGCCCTTAAGCTAGTAATAGAATTAAACTAAGAAACAATTAGAAGTGGAATTCCTAAGGTGTTGGTGTGTGTCATTTTCTTGACAGCTTACAAGTATCCACCACCACCACCACCTATCATTGCTAGTTTCATGTATTCAGCCGGATAAAGTAGCATTTTATGTAAAATGATATACACAAAAACACATATGAGACGATACTGATTCTCTTTCCTTTACTTTCTCTTCTACCCTTTGATATGTAGAGGAAAGAGGATGCAAATTATTTGTACCAGATCAAATAAATAGATGGCAGCAAAAGATATATATAAAAATAAGTGTCAGGAAAATAAACCTGTTACGCTCATCCTGCGATGGAAACCAAAAAATACTACTGGTTGGAGAGGGGTAAGGGCCAGATAGACTTCTGTGTCGATTGTAATGCGTTCCATCTTCTTTTCAGGAGAATGCAAAACCCAAGTTTGCTCTGTATCAAAATCACATGATCTGATTGTGCAATCCTGAAATAAGTGAATAATTTTTTTAACACACAAAATAATACCAACAAATTACACATGAGGAAGAAGATATCATAATGCAAACACACTGCTTATTCTCCAATTAAACAGTTGAGACATATCATCAAATCTTTAGTGCTATCCATTTTCACAAAAACGAAAAGCCGGATGCATCAACTAGGATTCAAGAGCCATTTCCAAACACTCAGAAATTTAACTGAAACGGAAAGAACTCCTAAGTCTAAAAATCATGAACAACGGAGCAAAAGAAACGAACCTCAAGTATAGCAACGACCGCATGCCCACTAGTGGGACTATAAGACATCCGAACCACAGGAGCACCAATGTTGATCGAAGATATCTTGCTACCAGTATAAGCATCAAACTCTGCATATGTATACAAACGTTTAACATCATAATAACTACTTTTGTACCAACACTTCAAATGTTCACCCTCCTTACTAAATCCGTAACATACCCAACATTTCCCCTAATAAATTAGCACAGTACACACAAGTAAGGAACCCTAACGAAGATCTATTTTGCTAACAAGTTGATTTCTATTCTGATTGACAACAACAATTCAAATGTTCACCCTCCTTACTACATCAGTAACAAACTCAACATTTCCCCTAATAAATTACCATCATAGTTGTTAAAAGCCATCGCCTCTTGCGCTCCTAGCGAGGCGAGGCAATTGCGCCTTAAGTCAAGGCAGTTGCGCTCTAATTCTCTAGTTGATGGTTCATTCGCAGATTCCGGCGAGAATCCTAGATTCTTGAGAGTTTCGGCCAAATTCTCTAAATTCTGGCAAGATTCTAGCTAGATTTCTACTTTTATCTAACGAAACTACTTTTCTACACTAATAAACTAGCATTTTATATAACTTTCGGTACTAAATAGACGATACTAAATGTTATATAATAGCTTTAGTTTATGTTATTTGAAGAATAGTATTAATTTTCTATTATATAAAAATATTTTAAGTTTTTTTTGTTGTACGTTTTTTTTCTCAGGCCCGCGCTTTTTTGTGCCTTGCGCCTAGGCCCCAGGCGAGGCCTATGCGCCTTGAGTGAGCCTAACGCCTTTAATAACTATGATTAGCACAGTAAACACAACAAGTACGGAACCCTAACGAAGATCGATTTGGCTAACAAGTTGATTTCCACGTCTAATTGACAACAAACACTTCAAACGTTCACTTTCCTCACTAAATCAATAACATACTCAACATTTCCCCTAATAAATTAGCACAGTAAACGCAACAAGTACAGAACCCTAACAAAGATCGATTTTGCTAACAAGTCGATTTCTACTTCCAATTGGCAACAACACTTCAAATGTTCACCTTCCTTACCAAACCAGTAACCTACTCAACATTTCCCCTAATAAACTAGCACAGTAGACGCAATAAGTACGTAACCCTAACGAAGATCTATGTTGCTAACAAGTTGATTTCTACTTCTAATTGACAGCAACACTTCATATGCTCACTTTCCTTACTAATCAGTAACAAACTCAACATTTCCCCTAATAAATCAGCACAGTAAACGCAATAAGTCCAGAACCCTAATGAAGATCCATTTTGTTAACATGTTGATTTCTACTTAAAATGTTTACCTTCCTCACTAAATCATTAACATACTCAACATTTCCCTAACAAATTAGCACAGTAAACACAATAAGTACGTAACTCTAACGAAGATCTATTTTACTAACAGCTTGATTTCTACCTCTAACCAACAGCAACACTTCAAACGTTCACCTTCTTTACTAAAACAGTAACATACTCAACATTTCCCCTAACAAATTAGCACGATACACACAAAAAGTACGGAACCCTGACGAAGATCTATTTGCTAACAAGTTGATTTCTACAATTCTACTCCAAACTGACAATATAATTGACAATAGAATGCATAATATTATTCATACCGATGATATAGGTTCCAGCAGCAACAGCTACCAAGGCTTGACTCGGATGAAACGTGGCGGCGTGAGGTTGAAACGGTTTCGAACTGCGGCCAACATGACGCAGATCCAGATGCTGCACCGTCGTCCACTCCATAGATCTTTCAGTTCTCGATCCTCCGAAAGATTTGAACAGTCTAGATATGTAGAAATCAAAGGAGAGGTGAAAAACGATATGATCTGATCAATCGACGATCGATTTGAATAATTTGAAGGAAGAATATAAAGGTGAGTACACCGAAGCTAGTGATTTTGATCGATCGGTGAGAATTAGTCAACAGTTGTGTGCAATTTGAAGAAATGAAATTGGTTACCTGTAAACTGGCTATGGAGGATGGAAGCTCATATGATGAAGAAGACAATGAGAAACGATGAACGATGACGGAAAAAGTGGTTTGTGTGATTAAACGGAGTAAAAACTGTATGGGTCAACCCGTTTTAAGTAGTTCGACCCGATTAACAGAGATTCAAATTTAGTATTGTTTTGTGTTCTTTCTTTAACTTAAAAATAAACTAGTGGGATATACTCGCGTTTCGCTGGGGGCGGCCCATTTTTTAATGTAAACGTAGACGTAATAGTAAAAATAACGTAATGGCAGGAATTCGTTTGATATTGGTTCGGTTTATTAAGATGCCGTTACTCGATATAAACACCGAAAGAGAAACAAAAAAGTCATGATTCTACCAAAAGAATATTGATGGGTGTTTACATAGAATACCAATTCTGGTACTAACATTGTTCGGTTAGTATTAGACCGGTTCGTTTTGTTACATATACAACATCAAATTTGAGTAAAACTAAAAAAAGAAAAAAAAAAACCAAAAGATAGACATAAAAAGGGAAGATGAAAAAAAAAACTCACAAAAGGACAAAAACAAAAAAAATAGAAAAAAAAGGAAGATAAAGAAAAAGTTACAAAAGTGGAAAAAAAAAGTATTGTAGCTAAAAAGTTCATAAATTATATATAATAATAATAATAATAATAATAATAATAATAATGTCACGCTTTTAGAACATTGTATTTTAGAATAGAATTTTACAAACTTAATCGGTGTATATTAAATTCACTTTACAACTTATCTTGATGAATGTGTGAAGGATGTCATTAAATTGGTCATCAAATACAACTAGACTTAATGTATTATACATGAAAAGCGAAGGAAACACAAAATCACGTAGTGATAAATTTATAAATACGAAGATCGATGTAGTAGAGCCTTTGATTAATGAACTGAAGCATGCAAATCAAATTTGATTGTTAGATGAAACCGTGCGAATCTTATTTGACAATCAGTTTGTAGTTACAGAACTTTGTGAATCGGACTAATCATCAATCAGTTACAAGAGTTACAGAGCTTGTGCCGTGCTTTTTGCGAATTGATTTTATTCGCAACCAATATTGAAGAGATAAACATTGATTTTTTATGGTTTTTGCAAGAGAGTGGTGGTTAATTGGTTGTAATGGGTTTGGTGGCTGAAAACTGGATTTTTGAGTGATTTTGAAGGAGACGATTAGATAAAAAAAAAAAAGAGAGAAGAAAATGGGATCTAGTAGGGTAATTATCCCTTCTTATTTTTTGTCTCTTATTTAAAATCACGCTAGAGTAGGTATGAAATTCAACTTGATTTTGAAGGAGATGATTAAATAGGGGAGAAGAAGAAGATATAATAACTATATGGAATTCAGTGTGATTTTGAATCAGAGGATTAGACGAAGAAGAAGATAGTGTGATTTTGAATGAGACGACCAGACGAAGAAGAAGATAAGATAATTACTCTATTTTAGTGATTATGTAATTACTCTACATATAATATAATACTATATAGTAAAGCTAGAATAATTATGTAAATACACTACAGATATAAGTAACGTGATTATATAATTACTCTAGAGTAATTATGTAACTGCTCAATAGTACCACTGTCCTTTTGCAATGCTTTTGTTTATAACATTATGTAATTACAAAAATGCTACCGCTTTCTTTTGTTTGTTTCCTTCACTTCTCATGTTTTACATGATAAGCCCATTTATATAATAACCCACCCCTTAACTAAATTACGTTAATTTCTTTTTGTTAATACTGTCATATTTCCGTTTGGTTGTTAAGGTTCCTGTTTATATTTTGTTATAAGTATTACATGTAAACAAGCTGTAGAGGATGGAAGCTCATATGAGGAAGACAATCAAAGAAACAATGAATGATGATGGAAAAGTGGTCTATGTGATTAAATGGAGAAACAATTGTCCGGTGGCATTTGTCAATTGAAAGCTTAGGTAAACTAAAGTAGGTTTAAGTATAACTAAATAACATTGATAGAAAAGCCCTTGATCTCTCTTTTGACATACAAAACACTCACTCAAAACAGGTTTAACAGCAAAGATTAACGGGTGCGGGTGGTTGGGGTGATGGATCGTATGTTGCTCCACAAATGTGGCACAAAGTAGATCTATTCCATAATTACACGTTGAACAATGATAACAAATGCCACCTCGACGTATTTGAGACAAGCATGACATTTCTCATCATTTTTTTGTTTTTTTTAGGAAAAAGAGTATGGGAAGGGTCGCCTTAGAATTGTAAGGTTGTTGGCATTTCTTTGCAAAATTTATGGAAGGAATATTTACATGACGATATGCTATACTTATAGGAATAACGGTGGTACTAGTCAATTCATCTGTCAAACTCGTTACATATGCCCTCAAAGTTTTGCATCGTGATCATTTCATCATCATCATATTCGTCATCATCTTCTATGTACTCTCGATGCATTAGTTGAAAATCTACGAGTGCTAGTGGAAACTCATGTTGAAGCTCTTCTAGGTTTAGCTCCTTGACATACATTTCGGTGTTTCTCTCTGTCACTTTATTATACATGTCGTTTGAGTACTTTAGATTAATGTAAATATAATATATAATGAAATCTTAAACACATAAATAGTGGTGTATGTAACATTTGTCGAAAAACGGGTTTTCGAAACCCGCTTCGTTTAATGACCGAACAATCAGTTTTAAATTTTTGTTGTTCATTTGCGGCTTATTTTAATTTTAAACGATTCATAATTGATCAACAAACTAAAAGATATAAATTAAAATTTTAAAAATATGAAAAGGAATTAATTAAAAAGGAAAACCGGCTGCCGGGAGTCGAACCCGGGTCAGCCGGTTATTTCCCCAAAGTCTTAAATCACACAACATAAACCACTCCGCCACTTTGATTTTCTGTTAAGTTAATGGAATTATTAAATCAAATAATGATGTGCGGAATTCAAACTCAGTCAACTTGCGCCCAAACAGCTGTCGTCGGAAATCCCGACGACTTCGGCCATAAAACACGCTTTCGCTCAATTTAATCAATCAATTAACTCTGGCGACAGCTATAGCCAACGTCTGAAACCGCGTCACCAGCCAAATCACCGGAGAACGGTTGACTTCGAATTAAGACCGAATTCAGACCCCATTCATCTCGATGCTACCCTATAAATTCACCCACAATTCACCAGAAACCTATTCACTCTCAAATCGCACCTTTTCTCGACAAAAATTTACTCGCCGGAAAACATCTGCAAGTCGCCGGAAAACCGAGACTTCCACCTGCACGGTAATTACTTCGAGTTTTCTGGCTCATTCCTTTATTAGACAAATTCTAATATAAATCCCTCACCCAGAATCCTTTGCAGTCGACATTGCCGGATTATCTGATTCGCCGGAGAAATTTCTGAACTTTCAGGGGAACTGCTGATTATCGGTATGATTCTTCTGTTTCACTGATTTGTCATTACCCAGTAGTCCTACTTCACATCTAATCCTTCCAAATTGTTGGTAGATTCTATCAGCCGCAACTCACCAAGACGGAGCCGACGACCTTGCCGGACGTCTGAAGAAAAGCGAGCAGTCGGTACAATCAACTCTCCAATCTCTTTCCATTCATTTTCTTTTCGATGTCTCATAACCTCCATTGAACTAACTTAGCAAATAACAGTCCTTTGATCGATGATGATGTTTTGAATGAAGAAGACGAAGTATGGTATAATTTAAGAATAATTAAAATCGGTTTAATAAACGGGTTAGACACACAGTCCAGCGGTGGACTGTGTGCAACAAACATACACGAGACGCGAGTTCGAATCCTGTCCCAGCTTTACCCATTTGAAATAAAAATCCGCCTTTTTAACTGAACCGGGTCAACGCACAGTATATGTTAAGTATAATAAAAACCGAGTTAATAACCAAGTGACACACACAGTCCAGCGGTGGACTGTGTGTACGCTAACCCACAGGTCCCGGGTTCGAGACCTGTGGTCAGCACCGGTCCGATGAGTTTAAAAGCTTTTTTAAAAATAAATAATTTTCGGTTTAAAGTAAATAGTATATAAGTATAATTAAAAACAGAATTATTTCGGGTTAGACACGTAGCTCAGTTGGTAGAGCTGCGTGCACGCGTACGGGAGGTCTCGGGTTCGAGCCTCACTCAGCGCACAATTTCTCACAATTAAACCGGTCAACAGTAACGGTCAACGGTCAACGCTCTCGGTCAACGGTCAAAGTCAACTTTTTTTTTATTATTTATTTTATTTATTTTAATCAATTATTTAAATTAAAAATCAATTAAAAATACTTAAAAATAACGTTTTCAAGGTTAGAAAATAGCCTTAAACTCGCAAATTTATACCCAAAAATCTTATTAAAATAGTTAATAAAATCCACACACTTACTCTACCTTTCGTTATTTTTTTTGGTTAGTTATCTCTCGTCAATCAATCCCTTAAACTCGTGCGCATTCAGCAATCTTCACGCAAACGCATCCAATGTGAGTGAATCTCTACAAATTCCCCGTTTTAATCACATTTTGGGGTGTATCATGTGTCATACTTATTTATTGTAATTAATCATTGTGCATCCATCATGTTTATGATCAATGTGTATTCAAGGTGTATCAATTGACTGTGTGGTT
Source organism: Scalesia atractyloides (assembly GCA_947069175.1). Classification (NCBI taxonomy): domain Eukaryota; kingdom Viridiplantae; phylum Streptophyta; class Magnoliopsida; order Asterales; family Asteraceae; genus Scalesia; species Scalesia atractyloides. The sequence continues at coordinate 21,681,718 of CAMTDV010000014.1, read as the reverse complement.
GAAGTTTAGATTAATGTTGTCATTTCAGTACATACATTTCATAGGCCGCCGCTCCCCATTACCTATGAGCGTGAGCTGTTCCCCATTACCTATGAGCGTGAGCTGTTCCCCATTACCTATGAGCGTGAACCAGGCGTTGCCAACATAAGATCGGCTCCGTTTGATTGAGCCTTGATCTCACATACATCAGCATAGGCCGTCCGTTCCCCATTACCTATGAGCGTGAACGGGACGTTGCCAACACATACATTGTTACTTCTATATCATGCTTAAGCAAGGTGGTTTGTGATTGTTATGTTCGCATACATTTGTTCATATATGATTATTGCACAATTTTTCCTAAATTAAATTTACAATAATTAATCAATAACAAATGTTTTAAACAAGGTTCACTCGCCAACTTTTGTTGACCCAAAATTTCCCATTTTTACACATGATACAGGTGATCAAGTTGAAGCAAGAAACAATTAGGGCGGCCTAGAAGAATAAACCAGTTTAGATTATGGATTTGTTTAGTTAATCTTTCCTTTCCTTGTATTGTATGAATTTGACTTGAACTTTGAAATGTAATTTGGATTTAATAAATATGAAACATATTAGTAAACATCATGAGCTTTGGTGATAACCCAATTATGCCCCGACTCTTATTTCCGCTGCGGGTCGGGGTGTGACAGTGTAAACTAGGTGAGCCGTTCTTGAACTACTCATGACAGATTTGTTAAAATATTTAACTTCTTAATAAATTCTTGTTGTCTTTCCCTTCCCATAAAGTTATCACTTCAAACTCAACAAATTAGCCTTCGTCACTTGCTAACCTTTTGTATCCATTTCTAGATCAATTATATGATTTTGAATGTAGGGTTTGTGGTGTGAAATCATAAGACGAACACTTAATTTACAAGTGCATTTTAAATGCATATGCTATGTTCATCCAGATTGTGCAATGTAAAGGACATAGCCTTTCATGTTCATCTTAAAACATATCACTTGCCACTTTACAAATGACTTTGTTTTTATAAACGGGTAAATATCACATAATGTGATGACATAAGGGTTTTTTTGTTAAACTTTTTCACAAATGAGTATCCAGCGATCCTAGGTTGCGACATCTCCATAAGTTTTCACCTTTTTTTCAGTTTTCGTTTTGTTTCTTGAAAGACTATGTTTTAAGGGGAGCTCTACTTTAACTCCAAAGGCTTTGCCACTTGAACCCAGTCCCTTACCATTTCCATTTTCATTTAAGTTGAGCTTACTTTAATATTTTATACATTATTTAGAATCTAAACACTTAGGGGTATTTGGTTCACAGGAATTCAATGGAATTTAAGGGAATTGGAATCTGAATTCCATCTCTTACCGTGTTTGGTTCACAGATTTTGGTGGATATGGAATCTCAATTCCAATCTTCATGTGTTTGGTTGACAATGGAATTGGAATTAGGCATAAATTCCTTCAAATTAGGGGTATTCATCGAATCAAATATCGAATTATTCGAATAATTTTTATTTTTCCTTGAATTCGTATTCGATTCGAATTCGATTAAAACCTACCCAATTCGATTCGAATTCGAATAAAAAACCAATTCGTATTCAATTAAAAATTCGAATTGAATTCGAATAAATTCAATTTGATCCGGATTCTTTTAAAACATGTAAAAAACTATCAAAATGAAACATAAATTTTAAAGCATCCATAAAACACGATAACACATTAAAAAGTTCCAAATAAAGTACCACAAGTCGAAAATTCAAAATGCGAAGTCGGGGGATGACCACTCCACATTATAAGTTAATATTTTTAAGGTTAGAAATCTATTGATAGGTTTGTTACTTAGGCTTTAGTTATTGGTTGTAATGGGTTTGATGATGGGTAATTTTAATACATGGAATACTTTTTGAAATAATTTATAGTATAGCCCAATAAAAGTTATATTTGTATTATATATAAAAATAATAAATAAAAATGTAAAATTCTTATTCGAACTTCGAATCGAATCGAATTTGAAATTATAAATTCGTATTCGATTTACTTGACTCGAATTGAATCGAATTCGAATTCTTATAATAGAAATGAATTCTTGATAATCGAATCGAATTTAATCGAATTTCGAATTTTTCGAATTCGAAACGAATTCTGAACACCCCTACCCTACTTCAAATTCCTTTAACTAAAGGAATTCAAAATCCTTCCTATATGTGAAGGAATTAAAGTAATATCATTGGAATCTTAGATCGCTTCGACCCGTACCATTTCAACGCGAACTGTTTGGCGAGCCGTTTCGACGCGAACCGTTTCTGTAACATTCGTCGTAAAACGGGTTTCAAAACCCGCTTCGTTTAATAATCAAATATTCGGTTAAAAGTTCGTTGCGTATTTATTGTGCCGGTTATTTTAAATGATACATAATTAATAAATATTTTAGAATTTAAAAACCATAATTAATAAATAATAATAATAAATCAAATTAAATAAAAGAACAGAACAGGGTAGCCGGGTCTCGAACCCGGGTCTCCCGCTTATACACACACAGTTTTTACCGCTACACTACACACACATTCGTGAATAAAACTGAAATCAATTAAGTTTTATATTAAAACTCGCATATCACCTGTTTGAATCCTGACTGAAACCGCCATCTCAGTCAAGCTCAATATCTGTTTTAGAAAACGGAAAAAACAGTTATGATCTCGAAATCAAAACCGACTTAACTCCAAACCGTTTAAAGTTGAAATCATCAACCCGTAATTTAAGTCTCGAAACTGAAATCTGAGGATTAGAATCCACTATAAATACCGATGCACACACCACAAATACCTCGCTCAACCCATTCGAAACCTCACTATAATTCTCTCTAATCGAAGTCTTGACCGCCGGAAAACGGCTGCGCTAGCCGGAAACTCTCGCCGGAATCGCAAATCAGGGTCGACGAAAACTTTGCCGGAAATCTGAAGAAACTCTCTGTTTTGGTATATCATGTTACTTAATCTTTTCATTCAATCTAATATGAGTTTGTTTAAGATATAGTTGATCAATTAAGCAAAACAGTCGGGATCACTGTTCTGTGTTTTTCTTAGTAAAGAAGATGAAGCTTAAGATGTATACTAATATAATTAAAATCGGGTATTAAACCGGGTTAGACACACAGTCCAGCGGTGGACTGTGTGCAAAATTAACAAGCACGTTCCGGGTTCGAGCTTTGCTTGTGACCAATAGTTCTGATTAAAAATTCGTTTTTTTTAAAAAGGAGTCTGTGCTTTCAGCAACCAGTTAATAAAAGTACTAAATCTCCCAATAATTACGGGTTAGACACCCAGCCCAGTTGGTAGGGCTGGGTGCAAATGAATACAAGATCGAGAGTTCGATGTTGCGGGTAGACAGCGGTCCGATGATTTTAAATCTTTTTAAAATAAATGAATTTCAGAAAATTACTTAACTAGTATATAAGAATAATTAAATCAGAGAATATTTCGGGTTAGACACGTAGCTCAGTTGGTAGAGCTGCGTGCACGTATACGGGAGGTCACGGGTTCGAACCTCACACGCTGCCTGAATTACATGCTATCCGACCGGTCAGACCTGACAAGGTCAACCTATTTTTAATTTTTATTTTCTTATTTTTTTTAATTTATTAAATTGAAAAATTATTTAAAAATACTTAAAAATAAGATTTTTAAGGTTAAAAATTTACTTTAAACTCACAAAAAAAATAAATCTAAAAATCTCATTAAGAGCACTAATTAAAAATATTAATCTCAAATAAAACTTATTTATTTATCGAATCATTTCGTTATTATTTAGGTTAGTTTTCTCTCGTCGATTGAATCATAAATTTTTGCGCATTCATCGTCATCAAGGAACGCACCCACTGTGAGTGAATCTCTACAAATTCCCCGTTTTAATCACGTTTTGGGGTGTATCATGTGTCGTATTATTCCTTTATTTTATCTAAACACTTGTGCTTATATCATTTTGTGATCAAATGTGTATTGGTTGTTGTGTGGTTTATATGTGGATCAAAGTTATCATTTCAGTGCACGCATTTTCATTAGGCCCATCAGTTCTTCGTGGGATACGGGTTGAGCATCAGGTGCCTCATTAGATCGGCTCCGTTTGATTGAGCCTTGATCTTAAATACATCATCATTCATGTCATATATTCATTCAATGTGATTTGTGATTGTTTACACTTATATATTTGCTCACATGTGATTTATGCACGAATTTTCCTTAATAAATAAAACATGCAATTATGAAAAATGTTTTATCAAGGTTCACTCGCCAACTTTTGTTGACCCAAAATCCCGCCTGTTTTACATATGATACAGGTGATCCAGTTGAGGAAAGAAACACTTAGGACGGCCTAGAAGAATAAACAAGTTATTGCGTTGGAATAAACATTTAGATTTGGTTTTCTTTTGTATTTCTATGAATTTTGTTTATTGGATAATTAAGTTGTAACTTGAATTTAATAAATATGAAACTTCTTAGTAAATATCATGAGCTTTGGTGATAACCCAATTACGCCCCGACTCTTATTCCGCTGCGGGTCGGGGTGTGACAGATTGGTATCAGAGCTTGTGACTATAGGGATATAGGATAGGTTATTAGACCCTTAGAGCCTATACTATAGTTGATTAAATTTTAATTGTTTATGCATTACATGCAAAATTCATGATGTTTATATGTTTCATGTTTATTTTCACACCCAATATTATGCAAGCACGCTCACAAGTACATGTTAATATGCACTGCTCATCATAATTCATATCCTCATAACATATCATATCTATGAGAGCACACACCTCACGATTTCCATGATTTTTGCAATGATTTTGTATTTTTCAAATCACATCAAAGTGAGTTCTCACGACAGGCATGTAGTAACTGGAAGGGTACGAGTACCGGTAGTCGGAACGTCCTGTCTAGGCTTGGCATTCGTATAAATCCAAAATAAAGGACCAGTTTGCCTACCTGGGGACTAACGATGAGAGTACGAAGGACCTATTAGGCCAAAGCATGCTATACCAAACGTCGTGTGAGCTAACCCCACTTTGAGTTGTCATTGTGTCTACACCTGGACACCCTCCTACCATACATCTCGCAATCATGTTTTACGATTTTCATTCGGGTGGTGCGAGTGTTAACCCGCCGACACCAATGTGAATCCTACCAAGCCCAATAGTCATGGGGGCCCACATGACTACACAGACAATGGTATGGGGGACATTTGGAGGCCCAAACATGAGCAAACCTAAGACATCCTATGGATGTAGTTAAATTATTTTCAGTTATGTTGTTGTCATTCTTTTTACGACACATGACACCTAGGAAATTCTTAAACTCACAATCTTCCTATATATGTTCCTGTAGATGTCGGCTAGGCAACTACGTGGAGGTAGAAAGTCAGGAAAGTCAAACGAACGCTTGGCCACACAAATTGCTAAACAAATGGCCGCAGTGCTTCCTGACATCGTGCTTCAAGTTCAACAAGCTCTCACCGCTAATCCCATCAACCCTCCCAACCAAGAAGACCAGGGCGTCGCCAACCCTCCTTCCAAAACCCCCAAGTGCACCTACAAACACTTCAAATCCTGCGATCCCCCAAAATATGAAGGGGCTGAAGGTGTTACCGCCCTCCTTCACTGGTTTGAAGAAATGGAAAACACTTTCCTCAATTGCGATTGTCCCGAGGACCGTAAGGTACGTTACGCGACTGGAAGACTGTTTGGGGTAGCCCTTACCTGGTGGAACACGGAAAAGGGTAAGCGAGGAGTTGAAGATGCCATGGCCTTAACATGGGAAGAGTTAAGGGAACTCATGACAAGACGCTTCTGTCCAAGAAGCGAAATCAAAAAGCTGGAAGACGAATTCCACGCACTGAAACAAAAGGAAGGAGACCACACTTCATATAATAAGAGATTTCTCGAGTTGAACCAGATGATCCCCAATTTGTTCACCCCCTTGTACCGCTTAGTCGAACACTACATTCGAGGCCTCCCCTCGAAAATCCAAGATTCGGTTTTAAGCACTTCGCCTGCAACACTTGAAGCCGCAATGGAGTTAGCTACAGAACTCACTGAGAATCGCATTCGAAACGGAAAATTCAAAGATGAGAAGAAGAAAGCACCCATGAGACCCCAACTCCAAACCACCCCGTCTCATCCTCGAAGTTTGCTGGTAAGAGGAAGCGAAATAGCAAGAATTTTGCTGTCACTCAAACCAACCCTCCTATCACTGCTGCACCAATCACCCAAATTGCTCCTCCAGCTGCACCATTCAAAAAGCCATACACTGGCCCACATCCAAAGTGCAACCGTTGTCAATACCATCACCCTCCCGAAAACCCCTGCCAACATTGCACAAGTTGTAGCCGTGCGGGTCACACCATCCAAACCTGCCGTACCCTTCAATGAATGAACCGCAATCAACCTCCAACCCAAACCCAAAATCAGATAGTGGGCCAAGCCCAACCACCCTTATTTCTACCACCTGCACAACACGCAGTCCAACCTTACTACCAACCCAACTACCCCATGATGCAACCCATGCGAGCTTGTTTCAACTGTGGGGACCCAAACCACTTCAGGAACACTTGTCCACGCTGTAACATTCGTCGTAAAACGGGTTCCAAAACCTGCTCTGTTTAAAAATTTTAGAATTTATTAAAAGTTTCGTTACGCATTTTTTTCATTTTATAAAATGTAATTTTCATAACTAATAAATAAATTAGATAATTAATATATTGATTAAATAAAAGAATAAAAAAATATATATATTAACAATATTTAAGATTTTAAAATATTAAACAAACAAAAAGTGGGGAGCCGGGAGTCGAACCCGGTCCCTACCTAATACACACACCGTATTCACCACCGAGCTGCATATACTTGATGTACTAAAACTCAAATTAAGTAAATTTTATACGCTCGCTAACCTTTAACCTGCAACTCCATCGATCTACTGGTAACTGCCAAAATCAAGGATTTAGCAATCAATCCGTGGATATTTTTGTCTGAAAACGAATAACTGATTCCTATCATCAAATGTAACGGAAATACGGAATCAAATTAACATAAAAACCGAGTCAATCTTTGACCCGAAATTTAAGCTTTGAAACCGAAAAAAATAACTGCCTTCCACACTATAAATATTGATCGTAACACCACACCCATACTCGCTCATTCTCTTAATCTCACTCTACACTCTCGGAGTAACATTTCGGTGCAACTGTGCCCTTCGCCCGAAAACCGTGCTTTGCCGGAATCATACCGGAGAGTTTGCAAATTTCGGTATAAACTCTTGATTCTTTTATTCTATATCGTTTTATGTTTAGAATCGTAAACCAGTTAATCTAACTGGAATAATTTGGATTAACAGTCGAGGGTGATACTTTCTGGGTTTTATACATGAAGAAGATGAACTGATTTAGTGTTTTTGTATAATCAAAATTGTTGTTTTAAACAGGTTAGACACACAGTCCAGTGGTGGACTGTGTGCAAACGCAACACATATGTCTTGGGTTCGAGTCTATATATGTTCCGGTTTCGCAAAATTAAGAAAATTTTTAATCCGGGTATGAGTCACTCCAGTATGTGCATAAGAATAATTAAGATCTTAAATCCACCGGGTTAGACACCCAGCCCAGTTGGTAGGGCTGGGTGCAAAACATCACCTAAACACGGGTTCGATTCGGAGTCTCCTCACCGGTGCGACCGTTTAAAAATATTTTTAATTAATTAAATTCTAGATTAAAACCAGTAAGTGTATAAGAATAATTAAATTCAGAATACTTTCGGGTTAGACACGTAGCTCAGTTGGAAGAGCTGCGTGCACGCAACAGAGAGGTCACGAGTTCGAGCCTCACCACACGCTGCCTATAACATGCATCGAACCGGTCAGACCCCCTTGTCAGGTCTGACAAGGTTTTTTTTAGTGTTTTTTTTTTAATTTTGTATATGTATATTTTACTTAAAAATTAATTAAAAACCCTTAAATAAAAAAAACATGATTTTGGAGGTTTAAAATTCCAATAAATACCACAAAAATAATCTAAAAATCTAACAAAAAGTGGTTTATATTTATCAATTTATCGCGTTATTATTTTAGGTTAGTACTCGTTTGTCGATCAAATCCTCAATTCGTGCGCATTCATCATCAAGGAACGCACCCACTGTGAGTGAATTCTTATATGTTCCCCTTTTATATTCATGTTTTGGGGTGTATCAATTGTCATTTATACATTTCGTTTATTCAAACCCTTGTGCTATTACCATTATATGAACTATCGTGTGATGTAAATGTTGTTTGTTGTATTGCGAGTTTATATGTTTGTCAAGTTGCGTGCAAATCATTCATTAGGCCTATCAGTTCCTCGTTGGAGACGAGTTGAGCATCAGGTGCCTCATTAGATCGGCTCCGTTTGATTGAGCCTTGATCTCATTGTTCATCATTTGGTATGTGTGTGTGCATTAATTGATATTATGTGTTTTGTGGTTTAATTTACATATACGTATACTCATATTTGGTTATGCACCTTTTTATTCAAATAACCAATATAACTAATTCTTTCAAATATTTAAATAAGATTCACTCGCCAACTTTTGTTCACCCAAAACCCTATTTTTACACATGATACAGGTGGACAGGTTGAAGCAAGGAACACATAGGAAATTGCCTTAGAAGAAAAATAAAGAAGTCATGAAAAATGTATTTGAACATGTTGTGCTTATATGTTTATTGTAATTTCTTCTTTAAATAGAAATAATAAATATGAAACTTTATAATAAATGTTACGAGCTTTGATAAAAAAACCCAATCATGCCCCGACTACCATTTCCGCTGCGGGTCAGGGTGTGACACACGCCTAGTGAACATCATCCATGCCCAAGCTCACGCAAACCCGGTAAACCAAGCTAACCAAGCTCCCCCACCTGCCAGAGGGAGAGCTTTCAATATTAATGCCAACCAAGCCAGGGCTGACAACAACGTGGTCAACGGTACGTTTCTCATCAATGGTAGTTATGCATCCATATTATTCGATACTGGTGCGGATAAGAGCTTTGTGTCCTTAGAATTCGAACCTATCCTCGACCAACCTCGTGTTAATCTCATTGAATCTCTAACGGTGGAAGTTGCTGACGGAAAACCCACTTCATTAAATTCTATTATACGCAATTGTACTCTCACCTTAAACGATCACGATTTTCCAATTGACCTCATTCCTATGAAGTTGGGAAGTTTCGATGTTGTAATCGGTATGGACTGGCTCAGCCAGCATCACGCTGAAGTGGTGTGCCAGGAAAAATTCATTCGCATTCCTCTTGCAGACGGTCGGACACTACGTATTTTTGGGGAAACCCCTTCGAAAGGACTCAAATTGATGTCCTGCCTTCAAGCCCGAAGTTATCTCCGCAAAAACTATGTCGCATTCCTAACTCACGTCGTCAAGAAGGGAAACAAGGAGAGGAAACTCGAAGATAGCCCAATTGTGAAGGAATTCCCACAAGTTTTTCCCGACGACATTTCAGGACTTCCTCCTGTGAGAGAAGTCGAATTTCGCATCGATCTTGTACCTGGCGCTACGCCGGTCGCAAAATCTCCTTATAGGTTAGCCCCATCCGAGATGCAAGAGCTGGCCAGTCACCTGCAAGAGCTGACTGACAAAGGATTCATACGTCCTAGCTCATCGCCTTGGGGTGCACCTGTTCTTTTTGTGAAGAAGAAAGATGGAACGTTTCGCATGTGCATTGATTATCGAGAACTCAACAAGTTGACGGTTAAAAATCGCTATCCACTGCCTCGCATTGATGACCTTCTAGACCAACTTCAAGGCGCCACCTGCTTTTCAAAAATCGACCTTCGTTCTGGTTATCATCAGCTTAGAGTGCGCGAAGAAGATATCCCAAAAACCGCCTTCCGGACTCGTTATGGTTATCATCAGCTTAGAGTGCGCGAAGAAGATATCCCAAAAACCGCCTTCCGGACTCGTTATGGTCATTACGAGTTCATGGTTATGCCCTTTGGTTTAACCAACGCCCCCGCTGTCTTCATGGATTTAATGAATAGGGTATGCAAACCCTACCTCGACCGTTTCGTCATAGTCTTCATCGACGACATCCTTATCTACTCCAAGTCTAAATCCGATCATGAGCGACACCTTCGACTCATCCTTACACTCTTAAGGACTGAAAAGCTTTACGCTAAGTTCTCAAAATGCGAATTATGGTTAGTACAATTCCTTGGACATGTCGTCAATGACAAGGGAATTCATGTCGATCCTTCAAAAATCAAGGCAGTACAGGAATGGCAAGCGCCACGTACCCCTACCGAAGTCAGGTCATTTCTTGGTTTGGCTGGGTACTATCGACGCTTCATTGCCAACTTTTCCCATATCGCTGTACCACTCACGGCCTTGACTCATAAAGGAAAACCCTTCATTTGGGAACTTAAGCAAGAAGAGGCCTTCCAAACTTTAAAGCAAAGGCTTTGTGACGCACCTGTCCTTACACTCCCTGAGGGTTGCGGTGACTTCGTGGTTTATTGCGACGCGTCCGGGCAAGGACTAGGCTGTGTATAAATGCAAAGAGGAAAAGTGATAGCCTATGCCTCTAGGCAACTCAAAGTTCACGAGAAGAATTACACCACCCACGACCTAGAACTTGGAGCCGTTGTGTTCGCTCTCAAGATATGGAGACATTACCTCTACGGTACCAAGTGTGAAATATACATTGACCACAAAGTCTCCAACATATCTTCAACCAGAAAGAGTTGAATATGAGGCAATGAAGATGGGTCGAACTTCTCAACGACTACGACTGTGAAATTCGGTATCATCCTGACAAGGCAAATGTGGTGGCCGATGCGCTCAGTCGAAAAGGTTATGCGAACTCCATTCGTCTTCTATGTTCGCAAATCATAACCGACATCAAAGATCGAATCCGGGCAGCTCAACATGTTTCTGTAACAGAAAATGACGTACGCGATGAGCTGTCGTGTGGAGCTGAACTAAAAATCGAAACCAAATCCGACGGTATTCTATATTATCTAAACCGCATATGGATTCCTGATCGCGATGACCTTCGTGATTTCCTCATGAATGAGGCACACAAAACACGATACTCTGTACACCCAGGAGCCGATAAGATGTATCAAGACCTACGATACACCTACTGGTGGCCTGGCATGAAAAAGGATATCGCTGTTTTTGTTTCCAAGTGCCTTACATGTTCCAAAGTAAAAGCTGAACATCAAAGACCTTCAGGACTTCTAGTCCAACCCGAAATACCTGTATGGAAGTGGGAAAACATAACCATGGATTTCATTACCGGGTTACCTCGCACCTCCAATGGGTATGACACCATATGGGTAATAATCGATCGTCTTACAAAGTCATCTCACTTCATTCCGATTCGCGAGGACTTCAAGAACGAGAAGTTAGCTCGTATCTACATCAGCGAGATCGTAAGCCGTCATGGTGTACCATTAAGCATCATTTCAGACCGCGATGGTCGTTTCACTTCACGAACATGGCGAGCCGTACAAACCGCTTTGGGTACACGATTAGACCTCAGTACCGCCTTTCATCCTCAAACTGATAGTCAATCTGAACGCACCATCCGAACCCTTGAAGACATGCTACGAGTATGTGTCATAGACTTCAAAGGGAACTGGGATGCTCACCTACCATTAGTTGAGTTTTCGTACAACAATAGCTATCATTCAAGTATCGGTATGGCTCCTTTCGAAGCTTTATATGGTCGTAAGTGCCGATCTCCAGTATGTTGGCACGAAATTGGGGAAGCGCAAATCACCGGACCAGAATTAATTCAAGAGACAACCGACAAGATCCTTCAAATTCGAAACAATCTTCTAGTGGCTCAAAGTCGTCAAAAGAGTTATGTTGACAAACGATGAAAGCCCTTGGAGTTTGACATTGGTGATCAAGTACTTTTAAAAGTATCACCGTGGAAGGGAGTGGTTCGTTTTGGCCAGAAGGGCAAGCTAGCACCACGCTACGTAGGACCTTTCAAGATACTCGAAAGAGTAGGTCCTGTAGCATACAAGCTTCCAAAGACCGACAATAGCAATTCGCCGGGTAAGACCATCAATAGCCCCTCACTTTCCAGGTATTAGGACTAGTAGAACACTAAGATCTAGTAACCTTTTAACAATCACTTCTAAGGTTTACTGGGCCCTTCAACCTTAAAGACTATGAACTTATTCTATGATATAGACACTCACCAAAGTTCACAACCTAATACGATTCTATTCTGTGATATAGACAGTCACCAAGAATCGTATGAAGCAATAGAAAACAGAAAACCAAATCAAAGCATGCACACACACCAAGCCAGATAAACAAACTGCTTACAGAGCACAATTAATCCTTAACAAACATGTAATTAACGAAAAGGTATAAACTTTATATCAATCCATTCATCAAAGTCTAGGTAGTAAATGCGTTTAGCCTAGCATAGTCAATAACGAAATCAAAACAAGAATAGTCAAACTAGAATTCATCATTACAAGTTCAAAAAGAGAAAACAAGACAAACAAGGATCGTGTAAACCCGAGAAAGTCTTTAATTGTCAATCTTCACTTGATCCAATGATTCCAGAGCTTTCAAACCTTCAAACTTGGCTTAAACGATTCCAATTCTGATGCAAAAACTCCTTCAATTCGTAACTAGGGTTTACCTATGATAAAAATCACTTAAATACCCCCAAATCTCAGCTCAAAACAAATCCGTCTGTAGATACCACCCTCTCGCAGGGCGCGAGAGGGTTTAAGCTTATCGGTTCGCGGCCCGCGACCGTGTTTATGACATCAGCAAAAATAAGCTTCTCGCCGGGCGGGAGAAGCAATAGTTCTGGCCATTCGCGGCCCGCCAGGAGGCATTTTCCTCAGAATTCAACTTATTTCAGCTTCAAAACTCTCCAACTCGTTCCAGGACTTTACCAATTCGTATTTCCACTCAATTATCACACTTTTCAGCTACTTTAAGCTCATACGACCTGCAAAACGCAATTGGATCAAAAGACTAACTATTCTACAGAAAACGACACTAAAACTAATAAAGATTGTACAAACTGGACACGAATAAAGGATGTATTTTACAATACATCACATTTCTAGATCAATCATATGATATCGAACGCAGGATTTGCAGTGTGAATTTAGAAGATGAACATTTGATTTACAAGTGCAGTAAATGCATGTACTATGTTCACCCAGATTGTGCAATGCAAAGGATAGAGCCTTTCTTGTCTGTCTTTTTACCGGGTAAATCTTGAAACATGTGCCTTTATGTCTTACACTTCACAAATGAGTTTTTCTTTTATATAAATGTGGAAATTTTTACAATTAAGATATGTGGGTTCTTTTTTGAAACTTTTTCACAAATAGGCATGCCTCTAAACCTGCAATATCATCACAAAATGTTAATTATTTATCCTTCTTTTTTTGTTTCCATTTGATATTGAACTTACTGTGATATTTAATCCTTTTTAATATCTAAATACAGATAAATTTACATATTTATAATATATAATAATACGAAGAGAGAATGTTAAAAATTAAAGAAGTGGTGATGATTTGAAAAGGTTTTTGAATTTTCTTATTGGGTTGCTTTTTTAGGAATAATGGATTTTAATAATCCAAACTATTAGACGTTGGCAGACAACGTTCTCAACTTCAAAAATAACCAGTGGTGGTCTTATTTTTTCACATATTATATACTAATGGACTTTTACTAAAGAACCTTCGTTTCTTTTTGTCCCCTTATCTTTTTCGGTTTAGTAACGGTCTATTGTTTACAATATATAAAAAGGTGGGACCACCATTGATTCTTTTTTTAAGTTGGGACCGTTGTCGGCCAACGACTAATAGTTAGCATTATTAAAACCATTATTCCTTTTTTTTAGAGTTAATTACTGTTTTCGATCCTGTGGTTTGTCAAAAATCACTATTTCAGTCCATTAGTTTAAAAATTGCAATTTCAGTCCCTGTGGTTTCACTTTCGTAACCATTTCAGTCCACCAACTTAACTCCATCCATTTATTCTGTTAACTTTGGGGTGAAATTACTAAATTACCCCTAAGGTTTAATTAAAAAAACGTTGGTCACAGGTTTCGAACCTGTGACCTTTGCTTTGAAATGTGATTGTTAAACCAAGAGGTCATGTATCAAGGTTGTGAATGAATTCAAATTGATTTCCTTATAACATAGCCTATTCATCATCATCTTCCCCAAACCTTTCATCTTTATCAATGGAGAAGTCACCATTAACCTTAAACCACCTCCGCCACACCACAACCACCTCCGCCATACACCACCATCCTCGTCACACACCACCGCACAACCACCTCTGCCTAACACCACCACCATCCTCGTCACACACCACCGCACAACCACCTCTGCCTAACACCACCACCATCCTCGTCACACACCACTACACCTCCGCCACACGCCACACGCCACACGCCACACGCCACACGCCACATGCCACACCTCCGCCACACCACCCACACCTCCGCCTCCGCCACACACCACCACACCTCATCTCCGGCGGCCCCAGTCATCTTCTCCGGCGATTCAATTGAATCTGTTATGCTGCAACAATCATCTTCTCCGGCGATTCAATTGAAGATGTTGGGTTGTTAATGGTGGCTTCTGCCATTGATAAAGATGAAAGGTTTGGGGAAGATGATGAATAGGCTATGTTATAAGAAAAACAATTTGAATTCATTCACAATCTTGATACATGGCTTATTGGTTTAACAGTCACATTTCAAAGCAAAGGTCACATGTTCGAAACCTGTGACCAGTGTTTTTTTTAATTAAATCATAGGGGCATTTCACCCAAAGTTAACAGATTACATGGATGGAATTAAGTTGGTGGACTGAAATGGTTACGAAAGTGAAACCACAGGGACTGAAATCGCAATTTTTAAACTAATGGACTGAAGTAGTGATTTTTGACAAACCACATGGACGAAACAGTAATTAACTCTTTTTTTTATTATGTGGTAGATGATTAGACACGGTTTTAGTGTTTTGGGGGTTTATTATTAGAGATGCTCTTATGCACATAGTAAAAATTTTCTTTTTTTTGAATAATCCGCAAAGATTTCTCCTAGTGTGGTGACACTTTGTTCAATTTCTATGGACCAGGCTTAGGAAAAACTGAAAAAATAGATGGTGCTTCATCAAGTCGTAGCGGTGTATCTAAGATGGAATGCCGTGCATGTCGTGTGAGTATTGTTGAAAGGGAGCCTTATTACAGATGTAATGCCTGTGATTTCTATTTGGACTGCCGATGTGCTTTGCATTTACCTAAAACAATTAGGCATAAGTATGACAAGCACTCGCTGAAGCTAAGTTACTCCCCGATTGAGGATCACAAAAGTCAATACTTTTGTGAAGTTTGTGAGGAGGGTCTTGATCCTGGAAAGTGGTTCTATCATTGTGCAGAGTGTGCGCATGTCGATTCATTCGGCATGTGCTCCATTAATACTTCAGTCTGAACAAGGTGTTAATTCTCTCTATCTGGAAGGTGTTTACAAGTACATTAACGTCAAGTATGGTGGTCTACAAATGTAACGGCTACACCAACACCCTTTGACATTTGCTCCGGGGACTGAAAACGACGGTTTATGCCATGAGTGCGGAAGCAAAGTGCAATCCCATTTGATCTGGAAGTGCTTAGATTGTAACTTGCTCTCCATTGTTACCATCTTTATAGAGTAATGCCTCAGAGTGCCCAAAGTTTAATGTATAAATATGAAGAAAACAAACGTATAACAAAGCACCGTCGGCATCAAACAAACTTAGAATTTTACCCAAGTGAAATGATCAGACCGGAGAGCCGTCATTGGAAGGTTGTTGACAATAGATGAAGTAATAATTTTTATCGCCAATTGGCCAAAGTATATAGTTTCATTAACTGTAAGGGACTGTTGAGAAATGTAATAAGCTTTCATACTTTATCTCTACATTACCGTCCAAATAGAGCTAGTGATTACTTCTCTTCAACATCACTTTTTACATATTTCATCATTTTTTATGAATTATACCCTAAATCGAGAATTAAATTCTTTTTAAATGTAGTACAGAATTGTTATATTTAAAATGGTGTTCTTTCTAATTGTTGATGCAATGGGCGATAAATGATGGGTTTAAATCAATTATAACAATACACCTAACATTAGAAAGTATATATATCTACTAATAATATTGGGATATAACTTTATGATTATATAAATAAACAAATGTTTATCGTTATCCATATTTTTTAAAATTATTTATAGAATAAACAAATATTTATTATTATCTGATTTTTGTTTTATTATTATTATTATTTAATATGAGAAATAAATAGGAAAATAAAATGAGAAAGCACCAGAAAATGACACATGTCTAAAAAAGATTTTTATTTATTAGTATAGGAATATTTAATATAATTATTTGAAATCACTTATAGTTGAGGTAATTTAATAGATTATTAAAAAATGGAAGATTTATTTTTTAGTTATTTAATTGTTTAATTTAATTATTTGACATATTATCATATAATACGAGACGTTTTTAATTATTTGATTGTTTTATTTAATTACTAGGTTAGAACCTCGTGTATTAAATGAGTTGCATAAATATAATTTTATATGATAAATAATAAAAAAATATCGTTAAAAAAAACTTGTGTATTGTACGTGTTGAATAAAATATAATGTCATATGTTAACACATACAATCGTCAAGATTTATCTTTTAAAATGAACTTTGATGTACAATCTACTTATTATAACATTTTACTTTGTTTTTTAAAATACATGTGTTACATGAGGTTGAATTATGTTCTTATGATACATTCAAATTATAAGATACAATGATTTTAGTTAGTTTTATGCACCTTCATGCTTATTAGTTTTATTTGTTTATTTCATTCATAAAACAGTCGTCTAAATTTGAATTCAAGAGAGTTTACGGTACAAAAAGTTGGAGATCGATCGCCACGATTTTATATATTTCATCATTTTTTTAATCATAACATAAAATCGAGAAATTATCTTTGAATAGAGTATAGAATTGTTATATTTAAAAATGGTGTTCTTTCTAAATGTTGATGCAATGTGCGATAAATGATGGATTTAAAATAATTCTAACAGCATGCCTAATATTACGAAGGTGAAACTAAGTCGTCTAGATTTGATAGATTTGACATTTGAAAGAATTGTGCGACTATAATGGTGAGTGCAAACCATTATAGCGATGCATCTAAAACACTTATAATTTGATAGAAACATGTGCCCCGGACCTAGACTAATTATTTAATCCAGTGAAAAAAAACAATAATACATTTATCAAGTATATATCAAACAGGAACCTTTAATTCCTAATTTTCCATAATTTCAATCACCGAACTCTAAAATATAAATATCTACTCATAATATTCAGGATATAACTTTATGATTATATAAAACACAAACGTTTATCCTTATCAAAATTTTTGTTTAAAATTATTTATAGAAAAACAAATATTTATTCTTATCTACTTTTTTGTTTAAAATTATTATTATTTAATAAAGTTAATTACGCAGATAGACCATGTGGTTTATAGCTAGTTTCGCCTTTTGGTACTAACTGTTATTAACAGGTTTGAGGCTTGTGATTATCAGTTTGTAACGAGTTTGGGTATTAACAATAACTTCTGTTAATTTTTCTGTTAAATTTGAGCAGAATGACAAAAATACCCTTTTGTAAATACAGGGACCTATTATGTAATAGATCATTGTTAATTACAGGGACCATTTGTGTAAATTCTTATTCTTAATAAATATAAAAACAAAACAATCTACACACACACATGAAATTAGATCTGCATTTATATAAAAAATATACAGAAACAAAGCTGAAGTTATTAATTATTAATTTTTTTTGTTAAACTGGATTGGGAATTTTTTATTTCCAGTAATGTATCAAACTACCTGTGTTGAGACCCAATGGGAGAGGCTGCACGAAATAAAAAAAGTGTATGCAGATGGTCTGTGGCCAGAGGATACACCATATTGTGGTTTGTGACCCATGGTTTTGCTGCACTATATGTCTTAACACTGGATGGTAAAGACTTGTATTTCACTTGCAAATGAGATGTGATCTATGTTTATTAGATAACAAAGGTTTTGATGTAGTTTTGAATTATGATGCTTTAGTAAAATTAAAAGAAGTCCGAAAATGGTCCAAGCAAAATGTTAGTGTTGGTTGTTAGCAACCCAGGCGTGAAAAACTCATGAGGCTAGCTAGATCGGAGATGACAATTGCTTGGGATGACCTTGCTGGAGCTGTTTTTACCTATGTTCTGTTTTTATATTTATTAAGAATAAGAATTTACACAAATGGTCCCTGTAATTAACAATGATCTATTACATAAATGGTCCCTGTATTTATAAAAGGGCATTTTTGTCATTCTGCTCAAATTTAACAGAAAAATTAACAGAATTAGTGTTAATACCTAAACTCGTTACAAACTGATAATCACAAGCCTCAAACCTGCTAAAAAAAGTTAGAAACCAAAGGCGAAACTAGCCAAAAAGCACAGGGTCCATCTGTGTAATTAACTCTTATTTAATATAAGATATAAATAGGAAAATAAGGTGAGAACCCACCATGAAGTGACACGTGTCCATATTTTTATTTATTTATATATTGTATATAGAAAGATTTGACATCATTATCATTTAATACGAGATATGCCTATTTAATAGTAGAGGAAAACGATAAAAACATTTTTAGAGTTTATGAGAAGGCATCATGTGGTCATAAAAAATTATTTACTATATAGTATAGATAGATATATGTATAAATATAGATATAAATAAAAATATAGACTTTCTTTTTCAAGCCAAAAAGGAAATTTTATTCACCACACAACACACAGACTCCTTAGTAAGCTGCTAAAGGAAGCCCACAAACATACAGAATCCTAAACAAACAAACAATAACATTAACCAAAATCCAATCCCGGATGCCTTTAATCTCTTCCTCACCCAAAAATAAAAACAGTAGAACTTGACCCAGTAGAGAAAGTTAAGAGAACTCGGAACCGAACTTTGACCCAATAGAGAAGGACATATCTCTACAAGACAACCCAATTTTGACCAATGAGAGAAGAACATGTGAATATAAAACACACCAAAATTCTTATGTCAACAAGGAGTTAGATTGAATTATATTTCATTGCTAATTTAAACTATGAAAAGAATGTGCACTCAAATTACTTCATTTGTTCGAGACTTTGTTTGAAATCTTTTGCTAGGTTGAGAAAACTACCAGCAGGTTAAAATTCATAGGTGACGTAATTTAACAGAATTGTTCGTCGGTGATACTCATTTGTTTAGTAGTGGGCATGGACGTTTTTGTGTAAAAACGCCCAAGAATGAGTTTTGTGAGTGAAGGAAGGAAAATGTGTTTTTTGGGGGTTCTTATAGCCGGCTTTTGTTGCGAAGGGGGCAAAGTCTGGATTGGGTGACTAAGTGCTTACGTGGATCTGGTTTTGAACCCTCCTGACATAGATGCAGGTCTTAGTATGAATGTTTAAATTTGGATACTAGATTGCATTGATTGATATCATTTTTCTCTTTTGGAGGTTGTGAATTTACTAGAGCACCGCATATGAAAAACTTAATATATCTAATAAAAAGTAACAACATTATTCTTATCCAAATACAAATAAAGCAATATACTTTATCTAAGTATAGAAAACAAAAATATAGTTCTTTACTAGAGTATAAAACAAAGTATAATTCTTTACCAGAGCATAAAACAAAGAATGATGTTGATTCTTTGCTTTGCTTCCTAAATGTTATATATTCCAAATAAAGTTGGCCTTCTCTCACCCACTATATAGATGATTATCTATACAAAGTAATAATCACATCCAATGCAAGTCAGTCATATGTAAATCTGTAAAGTCACACTATATAAATCTCCAAAATCACACCGGTCACTAAGGCACACACTTATTTATTTTTCATCTTCTATGTTCCAACTAACTTGAATTTAACTAATCTCAAGTTTAACTTGTTAAAATAGCTTGAATTAAAGCAATCGGCTCAGTATCACAATATATTATTTACTGATTTATTGCAATTGTTTTATTTACACAGGTAACTATTTCTATATGTATGTGTGTATATATATATATAGGATTAGGTTCATTTATAAATAACCATTTGATAGTGAATTGTGTGAACTAATCCTGGCCTTGATTATCAATACACAAGTGTAAATCAATAGTCAGGATTTGATGATGAAAATACACTAGTGTTCACTCTAGAAGTCCAATATATATATATATATATATATATATATATATATATATATATATATATATATATATATATATATATATATATATATGCGTACAATGTAATACCAATTTTAATCAAGAACCACATAAGCACGTACATTAAAGGGTGGGGGTTTAGGTTTTTTAGGTTTTGGGTGGTGATCTAGTCGGTTACTTTTGTGTTCACAATGGTTCTCGCGGTTCTCGCAATAAAGGTGGTTCACGCATGAACCCTACCCTCTATATATATATATATATATATATTTGTGTGTGTATGTGTGTTGTTGGATTAAATGGGTTGTTAAGCTTCTTTTTTTTGTTAGTTTTAGTTTTCTCACATTTAAGTAGTGTACTCATGATTCTCTCCCTATACATACATATATATAATCTGTAATTATTTTTTTTAATGCTCACGTTTCATAATTTGTGTAATACACAAAGACAGTAAGTGTAATTTACTTTTATATATATATATATATATATATATATAAGGTACGAAAATGTTTCTTTGTAAGTGTAAGAGGCGAAAGAAAAAAAACATGTGATGACATCTTTGTAAATAATATAACTAAACTACAAAAAAAAATCAACTAGAGTAATTTTTATTATTGCACAACTCAACAAAATCACAAGAGTAATAATATTTATACTACAATAAATTGAATTATCATAATAATTGTTACTCTACTTTAAAACGTAGAGTAAAAATAATTACGCTAGTTCAATTTTGTTGTAAAGTAATAATAATATTCATACTACAACATATTCAATTAAGTAGCGTAATAATTAAGCTAGTTTAATTTTGTTGTAAAGTAATAAATTAACACTACAACAAATTGAGGTAGCGTAATAATTAGTAATACTTGAAAACCGTAAAGTAATAACTATTATGCTAGTTCAAATTTGCTGTAGCGTAATTTATCAAAATTTGATTGATTGTTTTTTCCTTAGTTTCTCACAGAAAAATGAATTTGTAAATAATAAAGTCACCTAGAGTCATGCCCCTAACTGAAATTGGTATATGAAGCTCGATATCGCCTAGCTACATCGTTTATGAGTTCTGATATACATTTTTAAGATAAGAGAATAGTGCCAGACCCACTACATATACATTTCTAAGTTAGGGGAACCCTATTAGTCTAACTAATTTATGATTTTATAACATAATTTTACGATTCACTATGTTTTGTTTTTTATATTATATCTTGTTTATGATATATAACATAATGTTACTATTCACTATGTTTTGTTTTTATATTATATTTTGGTTGTAACTTACATCTAGAAGTAATGAACACAGAATACAAAGTGAAAGAGGGCGAAATGGATGTCAAGGAGCTAAACCTAAAAGAGCTTCAACATGAGCATTCACTCACGCTAGTAGATTTGCAACTGATACATCGAGACTACATAGAAGATGATGATGAGTATGATGACAACGATTTGATCACGACGCAAAACTTTAAGTGCATATGTAACAGGTGTGACAGACGAATTGACTGGTACCACCGTTATTACTACAAGTGTCACGTCCCGTCATGTAATTACTCCCTCCATAAATTTTGTAAAGAAATACCACCAACCTTAAAATTCCAAGGCCATCCTTCTCATACTCTTATCCTTAAAAGAACAACAAACAATGAGAAATGTCAAGCTTGCTCAAATATCAGCGAGATGGCATTTGTTATCATTGTTCAACCTGAAACTATGGAATCGATCAACTTTGTGCCACGTTTGTAGAGCAAAATACGATCCATCATCCCAGCCACCCACACCCGTTAATCTCTATTAGTGTTAAACCTGGTTTGAATGAGTGTTTTTTATGTAGGAAGAAACATGAAGGATATTTCTATCAATGCACCACTTGTTTCAACTTCTTAGTAAATTCTGATTGTCTTTCCCTTCCCATAACTCCACACTCAACAATTTAGCCACCGTCACCTGCTCACCCTTTCATATTCGTTTCTAGATCAATCATATGATAGCGAATGCAGGATTTGCGGTGTGAATTTAGAAGATGAACATTTGATTTACAAATGCAGTAAATGCATGTACTATGTTCACCCAGATTGTGCAACGCAAAGGATAGAGCCTTTTTTGTCCGACTTCTTACCCGGTAAATCTTGAAACATGTGCCTTTATGCCTGACACTTCACAAATGAGTTTTTTTTTATATAAATGTGAAAAATTTTAGGGATAACTTCTGACACTTCACAAATGAGTTTTTTTATATAAATGTGAAAATTTTTAGGGATAACTTTGTAGAATAGTAACCAAGTTTTAAAAGTATTCCAATTCGATCACTCAAGTTTCAAAAGTCTTCCAATCAGGTCACTCAACATTCATTTTTTATTAAAATTAAGGGTTTTTCATCCATTTCATAGGTAACCGTAGTGATGTGGATTTTTGTTTCTTTTTTCCCTTTTATTTGATGCTAACGTCGAGTGATGACATGAGTTATAACTTGTTTTTAAAAATTTTAATGTAATTAAAGTGTTTTTATTTTTAATAAATTATAATTTCATATATTAAAATAATCCGACCCCAACATCTTATGTTCCATTTTTTCTGATACATTAAAAAAAGGACATGACTCGATTTGAATGTTAAGTTATCTGATTGGGACAAAAACGATACGAGTAACCTAATTAGAACACTTTCAAAATTGGTTACTATTTTGTAAAATTTTTCTAAAAAATTTTTACGATTAAGATATGTGGTTTCTTTTTTGAAACTTTTTCACAAATAGGCATGCCTCCAAACCTGCAACATCATCACAAAATGTTAATTGTTTCTCCATCTTTTTCATTTTCGATTTCCATTTGATATTGAATTTACTGTGATAATTAATACTTTTTAATAACTAAATACATAGTAAATTTAATATTATATCAATACCTCCATATATGCCGTTTTGTAAATATACCACAAACCCACACACTTAAATGTGTGTAGACTGTAAACATTGGTACAGATAAATGAGTCAGGCAAACTAAATCTACATCTTTATAATATATAATAAAAAATTATAAAGAGAGAATTAGTGGTTAAAAATTAAAGTGGTGATGATTTGACAAGGTTTTTGAATTTTGTTAGTAGGTGGGTTTTTTTTTTTTTTTTTTTTTTATTTTTATGTGATAGTTGACTAGACACTATTTTAATGTTTTGAGGGTTTATTATTAGAGATGCTCTTATGCACAGTAAAAAAATTTCTTTATTTTGAATATGGACAGGCCTAGGAAAAACAGAAAAAAAATTCAAAGATATTGATCATCCCAACCTTCTTCACCTACCTGTCGATGATGAATCACACATCTTATCACATCAAATATTTGAAGGCGAGCCTTGGGTGCAAGTAAGAGATAAAAAGGGCCACCGATTACATTCGAGGCATCAGTATCCATTAGTCCTAATAAATAATGACACAAGCACCTCTCTTCACGACCCAATGAAGAGGATTAAACTATCATGCAATGTATGTTCCAGACCAATTACAAAAATGCCATTTTACAAATGCCCTGCTCACGATGATAGTTGCGACTTGTTGTCCACAACTGGTGCACCCAGTTACCTATGAAACTAAAAAACCCTGTGGGTCACCCAAAACATATTCTTCGGCTTGGCTTTGGGACAATAATGATAT
The DNA here is from genome assembly GCA_947069175.1 of Scalesia atractyloides. Taxonomy (NCBI): domain Eukaryota; kingdom Viridiplantae; phylum Streptophyta; class Magnoliopsida; order Asterales; family Asteraceae; genus Scalesia; species Scalesia atractyloides. Next base: position 21,657,733 of record CAMTDV010000014.1, on the reverse strand, counting down.
GATTGTTGGAATCAAATGTGATATTTGTGGATTGCCTTGCAATGGGTTTTTATACTTTTGCAATGATTGCGATTACATAATTGATGTTAATTGTGTGTTTACGCCTAAAGAAATTACACATGAAGCACACGCGAATCACTTACTTACAAGAATAGATGGTGGTTCATCAAGTTGTAGCGGTGTATCTAAGATGGAATGTCGTGCATGTCGTGTGAGTATTGTTGAAAGGGAGCCTTATTACAGATGTAATGCCTGTGATTTCTATTTGGACTGCCTGTTGGAATTAAGCTTGATGTTACGGGTCTTGTTTTCGGTTATAACTGTGTCGGTTTTGGTACGTTAGTAAATGGGTCATCCATCTACCAACGGGTCGTGGGTAAGGAATTGGTCTAGGTTGACCGAGTTAAATGGGCTAAGAAAGTTTTGCTGCAAATAAGGAGGATAAGTCGTGGGTTTTACTTCCTATTTTGTAGGAGTTTTAGTTTATTTTTACGTATGCATGTTTGTATATATATATTCAATGTTTAGTGGAATGAAACTGGGGCATTAGAAAATTCTAAACATTCTCTTCTTTCACTTTAATATTTTCGTTCGTGTGTGTGTTGAGTGAGTGATCAAAGGGCCTGAACCAACACTGCCGATGTGCTTTGCATTTACCTAAAACTATTAGGCATAAGTATGCCAAGCACTCGCTAAAGCTGAGTTACTCCCCGATTGAGGACCACAAAAGTCAATACTTTTGTGAAGTTTGTGAGGAGGCTCTTGATCCTGGAAAGTGGTTCTATCATTGTGCAGAGTGTGCGCAATCGATTCATTCGGCATGCGCACCATTAATACTTAAGTCTGAACAAGGTGTTAATTCTCTCTGTGTTTACAAGTACATTAACATCAAATATGATGGTCTACAAGAATTGTAACTTTGCTCTCCATTGTTACCATTTATGGTATGGGGGTGGCCAAAGTAGAATGTATAAATATGAAGAAAACAAACGTATAACAGAGCACCGTCGGCATCAAACAAACTTGGAATTTTACCCAAGTGAAATGATCAGACCGGAGACCCGTCATTGGAAGGTTGTTGACAATAGATAAAGCAATAATTCTTATCGCCAAATGGCCAAAGTATATAGTTGCATTAACTGTAAGGGACTGTTGAGAAATGTAATACGCTTTCATACTTTATCTCTACATATTACCATCCAAATAGAGCTAGTGATTACTTCTCTTCTACATGACTTTTTACATTTATAAATATTTCTATTTTCATTCATCAGGGACCTCTATGGTCGATCAACCCATACATAAACAGCTTTAAAAATCTATGTAATGTATAACAAGCCTCCAAAGAAAGTAAATTAAATTTTATACCACCCTCAAAACATACCAATTTAATTGATCCCAATTTTGTGAGAACAAAAATCTCACCTTTCTTTCTGTATATGTACTCTATACAAATCTTGCCTGCCACTCTACACACTAAACCAAACTCTTTGCAGCAAAAAAAAATTCCCAAAAACAAATAAAACATCAAATTCCTTAATTTGAATTGGACATACCTAGAAGTTCATGGGTCGAAACCGCTCTTCAAACATATCTTCATTGTAAAAGCAAACTCTTTTATCTTTGTATGAGGTATCTGAACCTGTAATCATAAGACATGATTTGAACTTGTTTAGAAATTGGCTCTCTTCCTCGTTTCTCAAGGCATGTAACCGCATGTTTCCTTAGTTCACCCGGTAGTTGAAGGCAAACCCAATCCGTTAAAGCTTCCAGATCCTTTCCAAAATCTAGAAAATACCGATCTAACACGTTTGGTATTAATATTTTGTTGGTTTTTGTTATGCCGCATGCTGCTTGAAGGTAATCTCTCTTTGCTGTTGCTAACTCGCTCTCCACTTGTGCTGACGTGTACACTCTCACCTGTACATGGAAAGTTCTAGTCAGAAAACTTGACTTGGTCGAACAATACAGTCAAAATGATCTATAAATATAATACCGCAGGAGAAGACCAGCTGCCGTTGCATAAAGCAAATGTGACCAACGGTTCGGACCACTCCAAGCCAAATTTGCCTCGAATTTCAGTTTCATTTTGTTCCGGAGATTGTAGACATGACTGAAAAGAATGTTGTGTATATGGTCAACAGCAAAAAAGAATATTAATAAATAAATGAGTAAAATGCAATTTTCCTCCTGGAGGTTTGGCTCGTTTAGGGACTTTCGTCCAAAGGTTTGTTTTTCCGCATCTGGATTCAAAAGGTTTGAAATCTTGCCATTTTCATCCAGCTCGTCAACTCCATCCATTTCTCTCCGTTAAGTCAGGGCTAATTTCATGTTTTTTCTCCGTTAAGGATATTTAGAATACTTGTACATTATGCTAAATGCTTATACATAAAGTGAAAAAGACCGAATTGCCTATAAGTTAACAAAAAAAACGGAAATACCCCTGACTTAATGGAGAAAAATGGATGGAGTTAACGAGCCGGATGAAAATGGCAAGATTTCAAACATTTTGGATCCAGATGCGGAAAATCAAACCTTTGGACGAAAGTCGCAAAACTGGCTAAACCTCAAGGACATTAGTGGCATTATACTCTAAATAAATTATTACTTATAGGTGAAATACAACTTACAAGTTTTAAGCGATTAGGAAGCCTCAAGATAAAATGCTCAATTGATATCGCGTTTAGCAAATACCCGCCTACATTTATTGTTGCCTGATAAAAGTCCAATCATCTTAGTGCAATCAGTATAATAACCCAATTGAAAGTAGATATGGAATGATGGAAATACGTTGAACCGGTCACCTTTTGCATTAGTGTTAGCATCACTTCCGGACTCTCGGGTATTCCATGCTCTAAATATGCCTGTCATATTACCTACCCTTGTAACACTTTGAAAAATATATGTCGTTGACACTTGATGATATAAATAGAATCATAAAAAAATTACTTACATTCATCATACAAATATTGTAAGTGTTTATCCAAAATGCGAGCTTTTGCTGATGTGTCAAACCCTCTAAGTTGACGGAGGCCAGCTTCTCAAGGAGGAGCCTAAACATTGTAGTAGCACATAACTAATAATTCATGAAACAGTTTGTTTTTTTATAATAAGTAGATTTGTATCATAACATCATATGACCAAACTTACTTGAGTCTACGGATCAAGAGGGATGCATTCATTTTCTTTTTAAAATCAATAGAACCAGCTTCAATAGCAAAAAGATCCTTATACGGGCCAATATCTCTCCTCTTTGACTTCAAACAGACACCGTAAGGATCCCTAAACGCAGGCCCTCGATCACCACCGGTTAGATCCAACGACATTAGATTGGAGAACGCCTCTGCATCCATCGTTTTAGCTTTCAGTTTGCTTAATCGTAAAAATATTCCAATCAAGCATTTCAACACATTTTCAGATATCTTGTTGCATTCACTTTCAGCTTCCACAATTCTATCTCCTGAAGATGAACTTGAACAGCTTTCTTGAGCCTTTTCTTGGTCCACTAGCCTGTTCTGTAGTTATGCAATTGCAAGTCAGATCATTTAGCTTCCAAAAGTTAAAGTTTGAGATCAAACAGAACAATTTGTAGGGGTGTTCAGTATTTGATTCAAATTCGAAAAAAGAATCAAATTAATTCGAATTCGATTATCAAACTTCGAATTCGATTTTAAAATATTCAAGTTCGATTCGAAGTCGACTCCAGTAATCGAATACGAATTCATAATTTTCAATTCGATTTGATTCGAAATTCGAATTAGAATTATACATATATATATCTTTTTATAAACCTTCTAAATTTGGGTCTAACTCTAGAAGCATTTATATTTACTTTGTAGTAGTTTTTAAAAATAAAGGTTAAACAATTTATTATTTAGGGTGAATTTGAACTTAATCGATTATATTTGAATTTGATTCGAACTTGAGTTTCTAATACGAATCGAATCAAATAAATCATATTTTTAATCGAATACGAATTCAGGTAAAAAAATATAAAGTTTGAAAATTTTGATTCGATTAATTCAAAAGTTCATTATTCTATTCGTTGAACACCCCTAACGATTTGTGCTTCAAAATCAATACGACTTCTTTAAGGTTCTAATGAAGATTGATGACTTCAACTTTATAACAAACAAAAGCTCTAATTTAATTAAAATTTGAGCTCGAAATTCAGAATTTATTTCATTAATCTCTCCTCTTTGTGGCCCAATTCAGTAAACATTATAATTCCCACCACATTCATATAAAAAACTTGTAATCATCAACCACAATTTTCTTTAATTGACTCAAACAAAACCATGACTTATATTGCATAACTTTGACCTTTCAAATTCAAAACGGATGTTATACAGTACCTGTGGTTTAGGAGGACTGCATTTTCCACCAGTTTCAAATTTGATTTGCGGTTTTCTCACTAAACTTTGCACTTCCTCGGCCACCTTTTCAGGAGAACTCTTAACCTTGCTATTCGAGTTAGCCGATGACCGGTTTTCTTTACCTAAAACACCATCATCACTAATAACCGAATCCGATTTCTTCAAATCCGCATTCTTTATCTCAACCACCCTATTCAAAACATCAGTCCCGATTCGATTAGAATAGGATAATCTACTCGAAGCACTTCTCGAGAGCGAATTCAGCGGTACTTTCTGTTGTGATAATTTCGATGATTCTGAAGCCATTTCAACTGATCCATCACCGGTTTTCGCAGACTGTTCTAACGGTTCTAATGAGTTATTATCCGAATTAATATTGATTCTGGATGATAAACCAACAGCTTCTTGATACAAACCATGCCTAAAGCTAACAACTTCTTCCTCTAACCGTACAACTTCTTCTTCCAAAACAGCTACTTCAGCTAACAGCTCCAAAGTCTGCAGATTTTCGCATAATTCAATATACATAATTTGATTAGTGATGAAGTTTAAACAAGATTGAATAAAGTGGACACCTGTGGAGGCAGATAAGGAGGAAGATGAGGTAATGTTCCTAAACGTCTACTGAAAGCTCTTTCAAGTGCTCTGTGTACATTCTCTTCTTGTCTTAGCTTCTTCTTCAACTTATCCACCTGTTAATTCATCTCAAAAATGACTCAAATTAGCGTGTGTGTGTGTATAGAGAGAGAGAGTGTGTGTGTAATGAGTAATGACATACATCTTCAAGTAGGGCAAGTTTTCTTTCACTTCCGGTAAGTCTTCGATTAAGAATAGGTTTTCCTGCAGCTTTTGATTTGCATCTTGGTATTTCCATATTGTTGAATTTGGTAATCAGAAATTGAGAATCTTGTGGTGGTCAAATATGATCTGTAAGAAACTCAGATGGGTCAGTGGGTAACATAGATTTTCATTCAAAAACTAATATAAAAAGATTAAATTAAAAACACCCATGTGAGATTTGTACCAAAACCAGGAACATCTCACTTCGGCATTTCCACAAACACCTTCACTGCAACAAGTTACCAATACCAAAAAAAAAACCCAACTTTCCCAATAATCAACAAGAATCACAAGCATCAGTTTCCCCCAATCTGGAGTAAATCGAAAAGGGTCAACAGAACAACTTACAACACGAAACAAGAGCTTCAGATGAATGAACAACAGTCGTCATAATGTTATAACAGCTTGTTCAAACAATGAAAATTGAAAAGGTGATGAGAGAAGATATCATCGGAAAAAGAAAGTTTTTTTAAGGTGATAGGGAGCGGGAAAAAGTTAGTGAGAAAACATGTGAGAGAGAGAATGTGAATATAATAATATCCTGTGGGGTGGTGGAGATAGATATAGATAGATAGATATACGGGGGGGGGGGGTGTTGGAGTAAAAAAGAAACAAGTTCGTTCAGTCAGAGAGAGATGAGGAAAAGGACGAGAGAGTGGGGAGGTTCGATGCAAGTGATGGTAGGCCACCGCCATGGACAGACAGAGAAGCTCTGTAAACGTAACAACTACAACATCGTTAAATATATATATACACACACACTCTCTCACGCTCTTCTACGTTATTTTTAAGGGGAAACAAACACAAGAATAATCAATTTTTATTAGTTATTTATATTGGAGAGTAATTTGTTTATGTGATAAATGAAATATTTAAATAATTTGTACGTATTAAAGTTACTTTTACGGTAGCAATAGTTCATGGGGATGAACTACGATAGAGGACCGAAAGTCCGAACCAACGAAAGATAGGGAAACGTTATGGATAAACACTACAACCTTTCAATTAGAAGCATTCATGTTATTTAAGATGGGAAAAGGTAGTACTGGACTTTATGATGATAACAACTACCTATGTTTTTAAGGAGAAACTGACAAGTCGAAGGATATGAGATGTTAGGACCTAAAAACGCTTGGACGAATTAGAACTAGACTCAACAGGAACATGCTAGGCGTTAAGTGTCTTGTTAGTCAAGAAGATCTTAGGGTGTAAGGGGCAATAGTGGGATGGTGTGCGGTGACCTTTCACGCTGGGGAACACGTTGACATCCCCTTTAAACATGCGGTAAACTTCAATTGTCGCGGAGTAGTCATCAAGTGGAGTGAGAGGAGGAGAGGGAGTGGGTTAATGTTGGGCCTCACTTTCTTTCAACCAATTACATTTTTATATTTTTTTTAAGAAAAAATTGTTTAGGTGTGTACACATCTTATATTTAAGTGTAAAATAAGGAATGAAGAGGGGAATTAACATGGACGAGTATAATTGGCTGGAATGAAGAGTCGACTATTCCCCTTAAGTGAAGCACCCCTTACACCCTTAACATTAAGAAATTAAGAAGATCTCAAAGGTCACCATCAACAAAAAAAACTAATTATGGACGAATGGTTAGCCTATGTAGTAATCCCCAAGACCAATGAATTGAAGAACACAATGATGTCCCTTCAGACACTCGACTTTAGTCGACTACAACACATATCATCGACAATAATGTACCAAAAAGAACTAGATTACTAGACTATTTAAGCCCTCATCTTAAGAGACATCTCATTCAAAATAGAGACAACCAGTCACTTACCTAGTATTTACTTTGAGTTTAACATACACGATCAAGTTCTGAGAATTTCAAGACTCCACTAGCATTCCTGAGTCAAGATGATCTTGCGTTTAGTCACCATTACACTGTATTATAACTATATCTTGTTGGAAAAACGTAGAACCCTGAAACTAAAACAATATCTTAGTATCATTTATGTACATGTGTTTAACTTTATTATAATGTGATGCAATGCAATATAATATAAGATAAGATAACATTGTATCACATTACACAAGATAAGATAAGATAATATACTATCATATGATACAATATGCTATAATACGATATGGCATAAAGCATTTAAGTTTGTATAACAATATAAATATATATATATTGCTATTTTAATCATTTTTTAATTAGTTTTGATAGTTGAATACAGCTTTTATCATAATTAATAGAAAGTGAGTGGGACAGTTATAAATCTAAAACAAATTATAATTCGGGGTGAATATTGTTCTTTATGTACGGTTTGGATCAAATACAAATGAATCATGACGTGTTAAATGTGAGGAATTGAATAAAGTTTGAATTTACTAATGCATGTTTTTTAGTTGAAAAATAAAATGAAAAGAAAAAAAAATATATTTACTCTAGTAGAGTAAATATATAATTACTCTATTAAATATATCTTTTAAGTTTTAGGACTAAAAGATATGCTTTACTAAATTAAAAAACCTTCACTTATCACATTTATCATGTTAAAATCCATTTTTAAATAACCATATCATTTCTTTGTATAACCCATGTGTATGTGAAAAGAAAAAGGCCAAATTTCAAAAATGTGTTAAGACTGGATATGGATGATCGAGTGATTGACCAAATCAATCATGCTTAGCATGTTAAAATTGATATGCCAATCACAACTATGATAGTGATGGTAATAAGCACAAATAATCATTTTTAATGTAAAAACATAACGTGAAAATACAAGTAATAATAAAATACATAAACCATAACCTATAAAAAATAGTTTAAATTAATATTCTAAAAATCTATAATCTGTAATCTTTTATAATAAAGAGTTTAGTTCATTTCACTTTAAATAATTGCAAAACTTTAAAAACTCCTAATAAACAATCATCTTATATATACATTAAACACTATTTTAAGGGTACTTTTATCATTTATTATTTGTATTTTTATGATTACATATATGTATCCACAAGTTTACATATTTGTAATAACCAAAATACATATATATGTGTAATAATTTAAATTACATATGTATAAAAAACTAATTTACCTATATGTTGCTATAAATTACATATAAAATGATAAAATTGCTCTTAACATATATATACAAATACAATACATAAAATAAATGATTAAAGTGCCTTTAAATAATGTTATATATAAAAATATATAAATAAATGATTGTTTATTAGGAGTTTTGAAAGTTTTGCATATCATAATATATTTGGCATTTATGAAATAGACGTCTAAACGTCATTGTAATGATATTAAATGAACAAAGAATAAGCGTTTGATTTGAAAATTTTATTTAACAATGTAACATAATAATAAATAAAAAAACCAAGTAAAATGTTGTAACAAGTGAATGGTATATCAAAGTTTATTTTTAAAATATACATATCTTGACGACTATATGTGTTAAACGATTATATTATAGTCAACCCGTACGATACACTTATACAAGTAAGATATAACTTTTTTTTTAATTTACTTAGTGTATAAAATTATGCGTATTCAAAATTATATGGTATGCGTTCATTCATAACATTTATGTATAAATATTATTATCATATAACTAAATTTTCAAATAATTTAATTATATATTAGAATTATTCAATTTACAACAATTATGTACAAATAATTATTTGGTAGTTATAATTAAATTCTCAAAAGAGGTAAGTTCAACATATTTTCATTTTTATTATCACATATAAGATCTTTTATATAAGTGACGTCACATGTCAGCTATGTAGGACATCTAAAATTTAGTTTTACTGTCCCTTTCTCATATTAAAAAATTATAATAATAGTATAATCTAATCATTGTGTTTTTCGTATTAGTATTAAAGTAAGGATGGTTTTGTAAAAAAGATTTGATTATTGTATTTTTATTTTACGATAATATTTAATAAAATACATTGTTTTATCTAATAACATTAATTAAATAGTGCATCCTAATCTGGTTATTAACGTATTTAAATTATATTTATTAAGTTAGTAAGGATAAGGATAAAAATATTTTAAAATACAGTATAAATTTAAATTGTAAAGTTGAAAGAGAAAGTCACAATGACGATAATCCTATATTAAAAATTAAATTAGATTTGATGTTTTGTTTGTAACTTTACTATTTTTATCAATAATTAACTGTTTTAATCATTTGGTTTTAAAGTTAATCTTAATGAGGTGTTATATTAACAAATAAAGTTATTATAATAATGCATAAATAATTAAATTGGAGATTTAATAATAATAATGTTAATAATATATAATAATAGTTTTTTTATAGATAAAAATAATCTAACAATCAAAAGGCTTTTGATAAAGGATATTCATATTAAATACAAACATATTAAAAAATATAATAACCCTTAATCGTAAGTTATAGAGACGAAGATAAGCTTGATCCCTAATATGTAAAATCGGTATATTCAAGAGATAAAGTAACTCTTATATGATATCGTATAGCATAATTTATTAACGCAAACATCATGATATATCAATTTCTCTTTGGAGAGATGAGGTTTATTAAGAATTATTTATGATTTGGATAATTGATTTTGTATTAATTTACTAATTATTATATATTATGGTTAAGGTAGGATAAGAAATTGCCATATGGCTCTGTCACCAATCTGTCACACCCCGGGATGTGGCACTAAGCGAATCAGATTGTTCAAGAGATCTCATAACGACTATTTCGATGACAATATTTATAAAGTTCAATTTCACATAAAATCAAACAAATATTCAAACAATAGTCAAAATGAATTACAAGTTTCATAAACAAAACAAAATCCGACAACTAGATTTTAAGTGAGTTTCTAGAGATCATATCCATTTGCAGCATATGATAATCCACCAACCTGTCACATACGTTAAAATAAAAGTCAATACAAAATGTAAAGGTGAGTACACATGTTTAGCATAATAATAGTAATAAAGCATGGGCGAAACCAGCATGCACTAACGTAGTCATGTGAACATAGATGCTATCTACGCCGAAATAAGCTAACCAACATAACCGCGAGTGAGACAAGTAAAGTTAAGCGAGAGCGAGCCTTAACAACCCCGAACTAACGGGTGGCGGGTCAACCTATAGCTGCTATCATGTTAAGGGTGGTCGGCAAATCTCAAAGCATAGAAATAACACATAGCAGTTCAGGGTTTCATGTAAAGTCATACGAGAGCGGTTTTGCGTTTAAAATCGTTTTAGCGTTGCGTGTAGCGATCGTTTGAGAGAGAACGTACGTAACACCCAAAGTGCGTTAAAGCGAAAAAAGGGTCAAGTATACTCACAATGAGCTGGAGAGTGAGAGGAGTGTCGGGTCAGCCTGCGCATAGAAACAAAAGTGCATCAGTCTTCCATAGTGCTGAACGGTTGAACGGAGAGTGAGAGGGAGGAACAGGTGGGTCGCACGAGGCATCACCCTCGTGCGAGTCATCATCCGTACGAGCGACTGCTCGTGCGAGTAACCTGTTTTCGAGTCCAAAATCGAGTGTTTTCGCGTCGTTTCTTCGGAAATCGAGTGTCCATCCTTCCAACCTTAAGCTACTAAGCAAACCAAAAGCTTGGGAGGTCTTTAGAGCGAGTGAGTCGCTTGTGGGAACTCGGACCGGGTCGTACGAACCCAAAGTGGTTCGTGCGAGCCAGTCCAGTTTGCACAAGTGACTGTTCTTGCGTCTTTGGGCAATCGGAACTGAGTTTTCGTCTGAAACGGATGTAATTCAAGTCCTTTTCATGACGGTTTTAACACCGTCTCGTCCCACTATTAGTGAAAGAAGCATGTGTCGGTATTAGTCTGTTTTTGTGTAAAAATCAAGTTTTAAACAGTTTTCTTTGATTCAACACTTGCTGAACTGGAAAACATTAAGTTTTCTAACTTGAGAAGCCAATGCTAACTCAAATACACCCGTTTAAGTGTGGATCCACGGTAAAATCAGAATGTTTTTGATGAAAAAGATGAAGATTTTGTAAACAGAGAAATATGTAGATAAAATCGGAGATAATCTCGGGTAAAGTCGTTGAAAAAATCATTGTGATTTGCGTGGAAAACGTAGCTTCTTACTTGGAAACAGAGAAAAGTGTGTCGAGTAGGTTTTGTGCGAGTGACAGGAAGTTGGAGTGCGTGTGCTCAGTGCTGTATTTATAGGAGAAGAGGAGAAAGTGCAGAAGGTGACTCGTACGAGTAGTGACCCGTACGAGTGGTTGTTCGTGCGAGCCAGGTTCCCTGGTGCGAGCCATATTAGCTTTGTGCGAGCCAGGCTTCACTCGCATGAGTGGTCATTCGTAAGAGTGAGCTTGGTTCACAAGTTGGCTGTTTTCGTTCGGTGAATTCATTTTTATTAGTTAGTCATGCTTCGTTAAGCGTTTTAGTAGGATATTAAGTGTTGCGTTGCGAGTTAGCGCATAAATCGAGTTAAGCGAGCGAGCGAGCGTTGAGGGAGCATAAAACATATAGACAAATAATTCATATAAACATACAACATTACATAACCAACATAAATAACTGCGTTTGCGATTTAGTGCGATAGGCGAGGGCGAGAGTGAGTACCGAACAAACAAACACACTCGACACATAAAGTAACATAAGTAATCGCGATTCGTGTTTGCGTTAGCGTTGCGAGTATCAAGCTTTAAGTGTGCAGTGATGCAGTGTGATGAAAATGTATTTAGAATAACACAAACCTCTTTTTATATCGAATCCCAGAGTACAAGACGGTTAAAAATCAAAATAACGATAAACAAATAACAACCAAAAAGTCGGTTGTTTCACATATTCCACCATCTTTTTTAAAATCTCGTAACTTTTTTATATGTCTTTATTATTTTTTAAGTTACACCATAAATCGAGTGTTTTATTATATTTCCAACGAGTATACTATTGCTATACTTTTGAAATAAAAAAAAGACATGAACTAGGTGTTCAAATATAAACGTCATAAAACACCCAGTTCAGAAAAACGCTATGAAAATACACAGTTGAAAACGTCATAAAACACCCAAATTCAGAAGAAGAAAAAACCCCATGAAAACGTAGTTGAAAACACAATAAAAACACTCAGGTCAGGAAACACCATAAAAACTAGTTGAAAACGCCATAAAAAACATGAAAACCCATTTGAAAACGCCATAAAAACACTTAGTTCAGAAAACGCCATAAAACACTCAGTTCAGAAAACGCCATAAAACTAGTTGAACACGCCATAAAAACATGAAAACCCAGTTGAAAAAATGCCATAAAAACACTCAATTCAGAAAACGCCACAAAAAACCCAGTTCATTTTTTTCGATAAATATATCAATAGTATACTCGTTGGAAAGATAAAAAAACGTTGAATTTAATGGTGTAATTTAAAAAAAATAATCATGTATAAAAAAATTATTGGCGTTTAAATATACGGAGAGAAATGGCATGTGATTATCATGTGCACCCTTATTTGGATCTTTCCATATTACCTCTCCTGATAGTTCTAAAGTTCCTATTATTTACAAAAATATTACCATATCAATCTCAGTGACAAATCATAAAGATCTTGTGGCTGAGAATTGTTTCACAGTTTTCACACTTCAAATCGTTTTTTTCTCTCTCTCTCTCTCTATATATATATATACACACACACACAACGACAACAACAACAACCGAACCCAGTAGATCTCACAAGTAGCAAAGCTATTGTTAGGATCTGGAGAGAGTGAGATGTAAACAAATCTTACTTCTATTCATGGATAGAGAGACTGCTTTCAAAAAGACCTCAGCTCAAAATATATATATAATTTTGGAACATCTAGTAGACAAATCCACAAAAACAATATGTATATTATTGGCCAAGGATGATGAATAGTTCTCTTTTTTGTATTTTTATGATCTTTTTTTATATGTTATATACATTTAGAGACAATTATTAATTCAATAAAGTTGGATAGTAGGATGGTTAAAGTTGTTAGTTACTACATAATAAACTCAAGTTCAATCTTTGAACCCTTCACTTTTTAATGCTTATTTTTTCAATATTAAATTTTAATTTTAAATAATAATTCATTTTTAATTTTTAAATCATATTTCCCTTATCATTTAACCCTTCACTTTTCAATGCTTATTTTTTATATATTAACTTTTAATTTTAATTAATAATTCCTTTCTATTTTTTAAATCATGTTTCTCTTATCATTTAACTTAATATTTTATAATCATTTATGGTCGTTAAATATTTAATTTAATATTAATATTAATAATAATTTCTGTTTGTTAATTATTTCTTTTAAAAATCTAAGTACGTAATTATGTTTGATTTTTTTCCTTAATATTTTGTCATAAATTTTGTTATAACGAAGTTGTATTTAAAATATAGTTTGCATTTGGTATCGTAAAACGGTATAATGATGAACTGAACCGAACTGATCCTGACAGTTTGGCTTTCTAAACAACACTCTTCATTTTCAAATAATGTTTGTATTATGTTATCATTTGCTTTGTTTCGCTGTAACGCGCGAGATCAAGAAATCTAGTAAATATAATTTATGATGATAAAGTGATATATAATAAAAGAAGAAAACCATGACTATTAAATTTATTAACAAATAAAAAAATAAAATTTATGATGATAAAGTGATATATAAAAAAAGAAGAAAACCATGACTATTAAATTTATTAACAAATAAAAATCAGTAATAACCTTTTTGAGGGTGGACCGTGGATGTACCAAAAGGAAAACACATGAGTGTGGCAGAAGGACTTCCCAGGCTCAAATCATGAACAACCAACGTGCATCTCTTTATTATACAAGCTTCTGATTTTTTTAATAAAATATTACAAAACGAATTTGTAATATGTGACGAGTAGAACATCTTTATTTTATAAAACACAAAAATTCTTTTTTTAACTAGTTGATGTCCCGTCCGTGTTGCGAGGCGATGGCAGAGTAATGAGCGAGTGTTAGGCAGCTCCTTGATACGGAAAACAATTAAATCGAGTCAACCAATTAAAACAAAACATTTTTATTGTTTTGCAAAAGAAAAAAAAAACTAAAACAATGCAACACTGTTATTTTTAACTAAAGGGAGGTTATATTTTTTTACTGGGGTAAAATCATAATTTTCCAAATCTAAAGTGATGGCGGTACTGTAAATTGAAACCAGTGGCAAAATTGTAAATTTGCGCAAGGGCAAATTCGTAATTTTGAACTTCGGGCAACACAGTAATATAAATTTGAACTAAAGCACCATCGTAATTTTAGGCCGGAGGCAAAACCATAATTTTATTTTGAACCGATGGCATAATTGTAATTTTGAGTTGAGCTAAAAGCGTAATTTTATTTTGAACGGGGGAAAAACGTAATTTTTAACTGAGGGAGAAATCATAATTTTTTAAACGGGGAAAAATCTATTTTTGAAGAGAGGGTAAAATCGTAATTTTATGGTGGGGGCAAAACCATATTTTTCTCTTTTGAATGGGGCGAGAACGTAATTTTGAGCTGAGGGTCAAATCGTAATTTTGAGTCGAGGGCGAAATCGTAATTTTGGGCGGGGGCAAAAACGTAATTTTATTTTGAGCAGGGGCAAAAACGTATTTAAACTGGGGAAAACTGTAATTTAAAGTGTAAAAAATAATAAATGTTTGGTATTCTGAGCTGAGGGCAAATCGTAATTTTGAGCCGAGGGCAGAAGCGTAATTTTAGGCTGGGGCAAAAGCGTAATTTTATTTTGAGCATGGGCTGAAAACATAATTTTAAACGGGGGCAAAACCATAATTTTAAAGTATAAGGAAAAAAAATAAACGGTTGGTTCAATAAGAGAGTGCCAGCAGGTGCTGGCACTATTCCCCCAATTGTTTTTTGTATATGTAGAGAATGTTATTAATATTTTATGCTTGAATTCTAAATATATATCTATTCTTTTGTGTTTTAAAATTTTAATATTACTATAGCAAGGTATAACTTTTCACACAAATAACTATTATTATTATAAGTTTTTCTAGGACAAACACACCTCCTTAAAATTCACATATTGTTCATGTTATGATACCTGAATCCACCACTACAGAAATAAACATCTAGTATCACTAGGCTAATAGGTCATCAACTATTAGATTAAGACTTTCGTTTTGTGTTCGTTGATTGAACAATGGTTTCTTGTATATATAATTATATAACTTAAATCATAGGTTGCATAGAACCAATATTTAGATTATCCAAATCACTTTAACAAATTTAATTGTAAATTTCAAATTCAAGACTAATCAGTTCTATATTTGCGATGTACCCGTGTCGCAACGCTAAATTGCTATATTATGACTAAGTTGGAATCATTTTATTTGGCTAAAATTAACGATAAAAATTAGTATGAAAGTTGAACGAACTAAACGAACATTCAAACATTCCTTAGAACTTATTTACAAATTGGTATATTTCGTACTCTCGTTACATAAACGGAACATAGGTTTATTGATCCCAAAGAAGAAAAACGAAAATTCAAATGGAAAATCATATATTACACAGATAACATAACGTATCAAAACATATTTGATGTTTATGGATTTTTGATTGGTTAGGGTGTGGGCAGCAACATAATCAACAATGTGTGTTACTTTTGCCACTTTATATTGTCCATGTTCTCGGAATTTGTATCCCCTTTTGCTTTTATTATTTAACTCATCAAGAGTTAATTTTTGTATTTCAATAATAGAAATCAACTAATTAAAACACACCCTAAATTCACCCACCAATCAAGAACCTCCACTTCACAACCCAAATGTCTCCCATGCCGGTGGAAAATCCCAAGCCCAAACATAAATGCCATGGCACTGTTTCCGGGATGGTGTGTGCGGCGTCGTGTGCATAAACCACAATACCACACTCACACCGTATGATCTATATATTTAAGGTATTCAATAGTGCGTACACTAAATCCGGAATTCTTATTAGTGTATTTACCCGTGTATAAACTATGAAGTGGATTCTTATTACCGTGTTCTTTGCATATCCAACATTCATTTGTGATATGTGATTTGTAAATTAAGTTTTATTCTTTTGTTTGAATTTTACCAAAACGCATCGTCGCATAGTATATATAAATTGTGAATTCATACTAGTTCATACGTGAAGTATTTGTTAGTCCTTTATGCCCAAGACACAGTTATCACAACGTAAGCAATATCACATGACTTTATAAGATCATACACAAAGAATGAGTTGACCAACATCAATAGTTATATCCGTTTTTCTTTATATTTGTTGGAAGATATTACCTCCTTGATGGATTGAAAAAGTTGAGTTAATTTCCTAACACAGGTTCAAAGTTAAAGACTCGTTCGAGTGTGGATACACATAGAGATCTGCCCATGACTTTATAACGAAGTGGCATTTTGAAGGTAGGATAAGATTTTGGGATCAATAGGTTCTGGTTTGATTCTCACAAGAGGGGTTTTCCCATGTTTATTGGGTCTCATCTTGAATTGGTGTATAGGTATTATGCCTAGTGAAGATGGATATGATCGGGTGATTCCGCTAGTGGTACGATGATACTCCAGTGGTCCGTCAGTAATCTAAATTTGTCGTTCAAAAAAAACATAGAGAGATCTACACTAGTGTCTCTTATGATTTGTTTCCCTTTGTGGTTTTTTTTTCTAAATTAGAATTACCATCCGCCGCAATGCGGCAGGGGATTCATTAGTTATATATCATATTAGATGATATGCAAATGTTTCTTACATGACCGCGAGCTTGTGTGTAAAACATAGAAAGAATAACTAAGTCGATCTTTGACCCGCGCATTGCGACATACCTATCAAACGGGAAAAAATAGACGTGCTGCGATTGGCCTGTCAAATGGAAAATTAGATAAAAACGGTGAACCCCACACACATGTTGCGAGTGTTAACTCGGAAATTTAGAACAAAACGTTAAACGGCTAACTTGTGAAATATGAAAAGTATAAGGGATCAAAGTTGAAAGTAAAAAGGTGTTGGAAAAAGATCAAAAGCTTTGGGTTAAAAGAAAAAAAAATCAAAGGGGTTAAATTGCAAAAGATGAGAACTTTTGAATTAGAAGTGAAAAATCAAATTAATCAAGGGGTTAATTTACAAAAGATTATAACTCTAGATTTAAATTTCTAAAGATTGAAACTTTAGAGTTAATAAAGAAAATTCTATTTTTTAAAAAATATAAAACCCTCAAAGCCAAAGATACAATAAATTTAAGTATAGACATGTTCCTTACTGATAGTTTTGTAATTTTATAATTTTGTAATTTTATAATGCATGCTAATTACCGTGGGTGAGGTTTTTGCTAAAATTGTTTTTCGATTAACATTTCACCATATCTTGGCACCCACTTATCCACTATAAATTTATAGTCAACTCAAGGTGTATCTTCACATATGAATTTTAGTTATGGTATTGAGTAGAGATGGCATAATAACCGGTTCCAAACCCGAACCGATAGAACCTACCTGGGACCGGTTCCGGTTCCTACCCGACATATAGTAGAACCGGTTCCGGGTTCAAAATACCCGATGGTTCCTACCCGGTTCCACATTTTTGGAAAAAAATAAGTTCCGGAACCGGTTCCAACCCGTACCCGGGTTGTACCCGTAACCGGTTCTTATCATACCCGGTTCCTACGGTAACCTTCCAGACCCGGCGTCAATATATTTTTAATGTGAGTTTTTTTTATAAGTCTTTGCTAGAACAAGGTATAATACATAAACATAAAACTATTTATTACGAGAAACAAGTACCCGGTTACACAAACAACCTAAACAAGAAACGTTAAACAAAACACATAAAACACTAAACATACTAATCATAAAACACAAATGGGTTTACAATACATAAAACAAACTAAACTTTCGATGACCCGGTCTCGGATGCTTCACCCTTTTCATTGTTTTTCGCCTTTGTCACCGGACAATGGCGGTCGGTGTGTTTCTTGAGCGTCGAGTTGGCCGACGCCTTCATGAACTTCCCGCACCCCTTGCATCTAGCCATTTCATGGCTATCCGACATCAAGCACAAGTCAAAGTGCTTCCAAATAGCGGGGTTTCTTTTGGTTTCCAAAACATCCACGGCCTCATCGTTGCAAGCCATCGTTATCTCTTTGATAGTATTAGATTTGAAGTCTAAAGTGTTAAGTTTAGAAATGGTAAGTAGGAAGGGGTTTATATACAAAAACCGATTTTTTAATCAGGAACCGGTTTCCAACGGTAACATTTAGCAGGAACCGGTTCCAACGGTAACATTTTATCAGGAACCGGTTCTGAACAGTAAATGGCAGGTTTGACTGTCAGGAACCGGTTCCCAATAGTAAAATGGCAGGTTTGACTGAATAGTAAATGGCTGTCAGGAACCGGTTCTGAACAGTAAATGGCAGGTTTGACTGCCAGGAATCGGTTCCCACACTATCAGAAACCGGTTCCGCACCATACCCGGTTCCACACCATACCCGGTTCCATAATACCCGTACCCAGTTTTACACGGTTCCATATTCTTGGGTGTGAACCCGGGTAGGAACTGGACCCGGTTCCACACCATACCCGGTTCCAATGACATCCAAGCAGAACCGGGTCCGGGTTGGAACCGGTTCCGGGTAATAATAAAACCCGATTATGCCCATCTCTAGTATTGAGCTAGACATCTATATCTATACATGCTAATAAAGAACATACCTAGAGTATCACATAATACTTTTCTAGCCTTTATTTCACACATAGCATTTTTTAGACCACATTGACACATGACACTTTTCTATCCACCATAAAATCATTAAATAATTTTTTTTATTTTCATTTTTTGTTCCAAATCTATACATCCTAATAAAGAACATATTTATTTTGTTTCCAAATTCCATTTTAGTTTCTTTAGATATTGTTTTGACTTTTTTCTAAAATTTTGAAATACTCAAAATTAAATCTTAATCAGTTACATATATCCATATTTACTAAATTTATAAAACTTTGATCCTATTTCCAAGAACACGGTTATGAAAATCTCACATCAACGTACAATTCTTTTATCCGATTTTGGTGTTTTCATCCCCTCGAGTCGCTCTCTGCCTCCCACCCATTCTCTTTAAAATTGATTATCATCATCTTCAATGTATGATTTCATCTAATGATCCAATATCTTTCTTTATTTTGTTAGATTTCATAACGAACTTTTGTTTTTTATTCGTATATCTCCTCTGCGTCAGATCCTTCTCTTATCCTTCCATCTTGCTTTCTCTAATCACAGGTACGACTACTTTTTCAAGTTGGTATAATGTGGATTTTGTGATCATAGTTTGTTCGATTTGATTCTATTACCCTTGACTAGGGTTTTCGAGATTTGTAGTCATTATATGTTTGTTGACAAATGAGGTCCTAGTATTAAACTAGAAGCTCCTTCTAAAGAGCTTCCACGTCACAAAATTAGGGTTAGAAGTTGAAAAATTACATTGGCTATTTTAACATTCATGTCATTTTAAATTATATTGTGCCAAAAATTTTTCCAGATCTATTTTTGCTACTTTTTCAAAAAAAAACAAGTATTATCGTTTTCATATTTTATCTTTTATTATGTCTTAATGAGTTGTTGTGTAAAGATGTTTAAAGTTATTATTTTGTTATTTACTTTGAATGAAATATTGTTTTTTAGGGTTTTTTGGTTCACTGTTAAGGTTTAGGGTTGGAATAAGATAATTTGATTTTTTATCTGATTTGGTAAGATTTATTTCAATAATAGAATTATGAACTGTTAGGTTATTTGTTTTAATAGAGATTAATTTTAGAAATTAGGTTATGGCTATCAAACAGTAAAATTGCTAGATATTTGTACTTTTGATCGGACCGAACTCTTATTTTTTTTGTAAAATGGTTGTCCACGATCAGGAGAACATAGATTGCTAATAGAAAGAACGAGATCGGTTTTAATTTTTGAGTTACGATCGATGTAGAGGTATTATCACTCTACAATTACCACTACTTTCTTCGGCCAATATTGATCTCATTTTACTTAAAAATTTTTCTGCGGGTAGGTTTCGTATCTGCACAGTTCTTCTTTCCATTGAAGATTGTATTTCTTCATTCCTCTTTTCATTTAGTTTTTTTTTAACTTGCGTAGTATTAGGTTTTAGGATTTTACACATGGAAGGGATGATGATGATACATTCACCTGGGATCTTGCTTATGGTTACTTGCTTCATGATTGGTTTTGAACTTTCAAAGTTTAAGATTTTAGTACCACTTAAAAGATGAACTAGGGAGTTTGATTTAAATTGATTATGTGTTCACTTTTTTAGGTTTGAAATTTGATGATATGCATGAAAGAAAAGCTGAGATGGCTCGCCAAGCTGACGCCTTTATCGCTCATCCGGGTATAGCTTCATTTATTGTTTCATAATGATTAAAAATCTTGAAAATAATCTTGAAATTTGGTGAATTTTCAAGTGGTTATGGCAACTACCGAAAGTCATTACATGGGTCAAAATTCACCATAAACCCATACGAAAATTAACGCCCACAAGTTGTACATTATGTATAAAATGTGGTACTCCAGTGATGTTAGATTCTCCTTTATGTTCTTAAGTTTGTCTTTCTATTGCACCCTCAATCGAAATTGTAAGATTTTCTTCAACTCTCATCTCATTATAGATACTTTCATATATCCATGTGGGTCTCTTGACGTATTATTTTCAGCTCCTATCATAATCAATTCACATATTCTGTTGTTATTATTTTCTATAATAAAGAAGGCTTTTGTCAATTTGTTAGGGTCTCTGTTTCAGCCACTGATGCTCAGAAAATAAAGAAAAGGTTTCATTTTTGAATTTTTATCAATTTTGTTGTTGTATATTTTGTGCATATCATGTGTTAGACAAAATGCTAATGTCGTTTTAACTTCTTTTAAAGTCAAATGTTTTATTATAGATATTATTCATCCTCAACCGCACAACAATGTCAATCCTTCCTCTCCAAATGAGACCGTCATCGTTCATCGCTCTCCGCCGCTGTAAGTTATTGTAACAACCCGTAAATTTTGTTGTTATTTATTTATTTCCTTTTTTGTGTATTTTGTTCATCTCAATCATTTGTACTCCGAGATTTAATTATGAGAAAGTTATGTTAATGGAATTATATTTTATTACAGCTATATCGCATTTAATCTCTTATTAATCGCTAATTCAATGCAATCACAAGTAGTTATGCTACTTTACGAGCCGAGTGTGTTATTGTTTAATAAACACTTGTGCCATCGCATCGCTTATCTCATCGCATCGTAAAACGCAGTTAATTATGGGGAATTATGTTTTATATGCATTATGTTTATTTATGTTATGGTTTATTAACGTTAAAACGCTCGCACGCTCACGTAACTCGCTCTCTCTCAAATCAATGATAATCTAACGCTTAACGCTTCGCTAAGACGCTTAGTATAACTATCTAATATGAACCGAATCGCCAACGAACTCCTAACGCGAAATAAACAAACAAAACTTGCCAATAGGCCAAGTTCGGCCGAACTTGTGCATCACAAGTTCGCCCAAACTTGTCCAGGCCACCAGAATTCTTTATTTCACATCAAGTCCGCCCGGACTTGCCTCCATGCTCAGGAAACAAGCAAGTTCGCTCGAACTTGTAGCAATTTCGCCCGAAATTGATACAAGTTCGCCCGAACTTGATGTATCCAGCCCACTTTCAGCCTTCACCTATAAATACTCAGCTCCTCTTCTCATTTGAACTTGCTGCAAGTTCGCCCGGAGCTCTCCAAAAGCGAAACCCTTTGTTTTCTAAGTAAGAATCAACCCGTTTTCAAACTACAATAACATTTTACAACGATTTTGCAAAAGGTTTTACCTTCAATTTCATCAAAATTCCTCTGTTTACGAAACTCTTCATCTTTTTATGCAAAACTTTCGTTTTTCACTTAGATCTATGCCTAGATCTAAGTAAAACCTTTTAAACATCGATTTTTACACAATATTCGGACTAAATGACGTATTTTCGTTCACTTTGAAGTGGAACGAGGCGTTGTCAAGCAAGATCTCAGATCCGGAAGCACAAGGACGAAATCCTCACTTTGCACAAACTGGACTAAACCGTACGAACCTTCGAGTTTGCCCGGATTAGCCCGAGTTTCTGTAAAATGGCTAAACTCGCTCCAAAAGACCTCTCCAGCCTAAGTTTTACTCAGTGGCTTAAGGTTGGAGGGATGGACACTCGATTTCCTAACCAAACGACGCGAAAACGCACGATTTGGATGCCAAAACAGCAAGTTCGCTAGAAAGACATCAAGTTCGCTTGAACTTGTCACTAGATTGGTGACCAAGTTCGCCAGAACTTGATCAACATTTGACATTTTTCCAGAATCTCAACGAAGTTCACTCGAACTTGCATGGTTTCCAAGGAAACCAGACAAGTTCACCCGAACTTGTATCAACCTCAAACATATGAGGCAAGTTCGCCCGAACTTGTCCAGTGTCCTAGGAAACCAGACAAGTTCGCCCGAACTTGTACTCTTCCAAGGGTAACAGCACAAGTTTGCCCGAACTTGTACCCAAGTCCGCCCGAACTTGACCAAGTTCGCTCGAAATTGACCAAGTTCGCTCGAAATTGAGGGCAAGTTCGGTCGAAATTGACCAAGTTCGCCCGAACTTGATCAAGTTCGCCCGAACTTGACCAAGTCCCCGATGACCAGTCCGCCCGAACTTGTCTGCCCCCTTCAACGTCAAACAAGTTCAACTGGGATTGAGTAAGTTCCTCGAACTTGACATCAGACTGATGCCAAGTTCGCCTGAACTTGACCAGAACCCTTTGAATTGAACTTTTAAACATTGCTTTTCCTAAAGCAGCCACAACACACGTGAAGAACGCTCGTATCACACAAAACGAGTGATCAAGTCGATAATAGGTGTGAAAACCAAGAACTCTCGATGAGATCATTCACTCCATGCATTCCCTCGCATGAGATATCTCCGTTGAGTTAGGAGTGATATCCAAACCTCGACGAGAATCTCCATTTCTATCTAGTGGAACTCCCGATTTGTTCGGTGAGCATAACCACAACTAGGAATGAAGTTGTTAAGTTAGGGGTGAAACCCGCATCTTAATAACTAGTTCCACTCTTCGATTTTCAATCTCACCAAAGTCTCGACTATATCGATGACTCAGAACACGACGTAACTGGAAGGATAAATGCCTTTAACCGTTGAACGGCGAGAGCATTTGTTTATTAGGCCAAATCGTGTGTCCGAACTCAGAGAATTCTTGAACCATTTTGGCTAGTCGTTGTCTCAAAACCCAGGATGCTCCCAATTGATTTAAGCCTGCAGTCGTCGCTTTTACGCATCATCAAGTTTATTTATTATTTATGTGTTTGAATTTATGGATTTTCGCTTATTCAAGTTCTCGCCTTATCGATTTCTCGATTTATCGCTTTTACGCTCCATCGATATATGCACAACTCGCACAGCTCTCGAAATCTAAAACGCTAATTAATTCACCAACCAAACTAAAACGCTCAACTATCTTACGCGAATGACCTCATACACGGCTCTACTCACTATTTACGCTATTATATCACATCTCGTACGCGCTATGCATGATTTAGTTTGAAGATGAATACGTGCCAAATATGTGATTATGTGCCTATGTGCTTATGTGCTTATGAGGATACGTGCCTATGTGTTTTGTGCTTTAATTGTATAAAAATAATAATAATAAACTTTTGAACATAAAACTATCATAATCAAATCTCATCCAATCAAATCCTTCATGTAGATGTCTTCTATGGGATCTCACACCCGGAGGAATCTCCAGCGTAACAGTGCCAACAAACGTATCGCCTTTCTTGTAGCCAAGGAAATGGCTAAGGTGATTCCGCAAATCGTCAGCGAGATCCACGCGGTCAGCAGCAACACTTCCGTGGACTCAAAGGCCGACGCGCCCAATTCTTTTCAGCTTTAAGCAGTTCAAAGCATGTGGACCACTCACTTTCACCGGCACGGACGGGCCGGGTGCTATGTTCCACTGGTTCGATTCTATCGAGGTCACATTCCGCCAGAGTGGGATGCCCCGAAGGCCTGCGCACTATCAACACCACCGGCGTGTTCCAATCGAGGGCTCTCGATTGGTGGACAGCGAAGCGCAACAAGCGCGGGAACGACGAGGCTTACGGGCTCACTTGGGAGGAAATCAAGGAAATCATGGTGAAAGAGTTCTGTCCTCCACATGAGGTTCAAAAGCTGGAGAATGAGTTTTGGGATATCAAACAAGACGGTCCCGACAACGCTGGTTTAACAGCTTGTTTCAAGCAGTTGAGCATTATCTGTTCGGGTCAGGTGGACACTACCGAGAAGGCAATCAAGAAATACCTGCGTGCTTTACCCGATTGTGTCGCTGATTTTGTTCAAGCAGCACGCCCTGTCACCATTGAGGAAACCTATCAGCTAGCCGCAGAAATAAACGACAAAAGGGTTTAGGCTGGTTACTTTAAGAACAGCAAAGTCGCAAACCAGGCCATCACCGAATCAGCAGCTCCCTCCGAACAGTCTCGCGAGTCAAAGTCCAGTCACCGTTGTCGCAAGAGAGAAAACCCGAGTAAGAACTGTGCACTTACCACACCACCAAACCCTAGCCGCTTCAGTCAGCCGCACCAAACGCACCTCCAGCAAAGCGTGCGTATATTGGTCCTCATCCTCTGTGCTCGAAGTACATTTATCACCATGCATTGGAGGCAATTGTCGCTTCTGCACCAACTGCAACATTTACAGCCACTTTACTGTCAACTGCCTTTCAGGCCCCCATCAGCCAGCTCCTCAAGCCCCAGCAGCACCAGCTCCACCTCGCACTCCCCAGGCTAATCAGCAGCAAGCGCCAGCCCCAAAGGCCCGTGCTTGCTACACTTGTGGGGACCCAAACCACTTCAGTAATGTCTGCCCTAACAGAGTTGTGAAGCAAGAACAGCAGCCTCAGCCTTAGCCTCAGCAGAAGCCACCACCGCAGCCGCAGCAGCAGCAACCACAGGCTGCGCGTGGAAGAGCCTTCAATCTCAATCATCACCAGGCTCAGAATGACAACAATGTTGTCAACGGTATGTTCCTTGTCAATGGTATTTATGCTTCATGTTTATTTGATACTGGTGCCGATAATTGTTTTGTATCGTTAGAATTCGAGAAGGTTTTAAAATGTAAACGCGCTAAACTCCCAAAGACTTTCGATGTGGAAGTCGCCACCGGAAGAACCGTTACCGTTAACTCCGTCATACGTGGTTGTACTCTCAATCTCAACAACCACTTCTTCTCGATCAATCTCATACCTATGCAATTAGGTAGCTTCGATATCATAGTAGGCATGGATTTTCTTCGTGAAAATCATGCTGAAGTTGTATGCCTCGATAAAATGATTCGTTTCCCTCTCCCTAACGGTGATCAGCTACATGTCTATGGCGAGACTCCCTCAAAGAAGTTGATGCTTATGTCATGTACCCAAGGAGCAAGCATTTGCACAAGCAATGCGTTGCCTTCTTAGCCCACATCGTGAACTCGGAGAAGGAAAAGAAAACCTGGAAAGATGTACCCGTTGTTTGTGAATTTCCCAAAGTTTTTCCCAACGACTTACCTGGTTTACCCCCTACTCGTGATGTTGAATTCCGTATCGATTTAATTCCCGGTGCTACTCCAGTTGCTAAAGATCCCTATCATCTCGCACCATCCAAAATGCGCGAGCTATCAAGCCAACTTCAAGAGCTTCTTGATAAAGGCTTCATATGCCCGAGCACTTCCCCTTGGGGCGCACCCGTTCTTTTTGTGAAAAAGAAAGATGGGACGTTCCGAATGTGCATCGATTATCGTGAACTTAATAAGCTTACATAAAGAACCGCTATCCTCTTCCTCGAATCGACGACTTATTTGATCAGCTTCAAGGTGCTACGTGTTTTTCTAAGATCGATTTACGTTCCGGTTATCATCAGTTACGCGTATAGGAAGAAGATATTCCGAAAACCGCCTTTCGTACCCTTTATGGCCATTTCGAGTTCGGGGTCATGCCTTTTGGTCTTACCAATGCACCCGCGGTCTTCATGGATTTGATGAACCGTGTGTGAGCTTTCTTGAGTCATTTCGTCATTGTGTTTATCGATGACATCCTTATCTACTCGAAGTCGAGAGACGAACACGCGCGCCATCTACGTTTAGTCCTCGAACTTCTCCATGGTAATCGCCGTTATGCTAAGTTCTCTAAATGTGAATTCTGGCTCGATGAAGTCCAATTTCTCGGCTACATTGTTAATAGTCAAGGAATTCACGTCGACCATGCAAAGATTGAAGCTGTCAAGCTTTGGATTACGCCGAAGAATGCATCTGAAATCCGTTCTTTTCTTGGATTGGCGAGTTACTACCGTCGATTCATCGCCGACTTTTGAAAATCGCCATTCCGCTTACCTCTTTAACTCATAAGGACAAACCTTTCGTTTGGGATTCCAAACAAGAGGAAGCCTTTCAAACTCTCAAGCGTACTTCCGTACTCGCCCTTCCCGACGAAAACGACGATTCTTTGTTTACTGCGATGCCTCTAATCTTGGCCTTGGTTGTGTTCTCGTGCAACGAGACAAGGTTATCGCGTATGCATCTCGACAACTCAAGATCCATGAGAAGACCTACACAACCCACGATCTCGAACTCGGTGCAGTTATTTTTTCATTCAAGATATGACGACACTACCTT
The DNA here is from genome assembly GCA_947069175.1 of Scalesia atractyloides. Taxonomy (NCBI): domain Eukaryota; kingdom Viridiplantae; phylum Streptophyta; class Magnoliopsida; order Asterales; family Asteraceae; genus Scalesia; species Scalesia atractyloides. The sequence goes on along the minus strand of CAMTDV010000014.1, from coordinate 21,630,814 downwards.
TACGGTACTAAGTGTACGGTCTTTACCGACCATAAGAGCTTACAACATATCTTTAATCAAAAGGAACTGAATATGCGCCAACACAGATGGGTTGAACTTCTCAACGATTACGATTATGAGATACACTACCATCCTAGCAAAGCAAACGTCGTAGCCGATGCTCTCAGTCGACGAAGCTATGTGTATAGTGTTCGTGACTCTCAAGCTTTGAATGATCTCGAAATCATGATTCGTTCCGCCCAGTTTGCTTGTTTTAATGAGAATACTCTGGAGGAAGAAATGAAACGTGGTGCCGAAACTCAGCTCGTAGTTAAACCCAACGGTATCTATTACTATCTCGATTGTATTTGGATTCCAGCCGTGATAATCTTCGTGAATTGCTAATGACCGAAGCTCATAAATCTCGATACTCAATTCATCCCGGAGCCGACAAAATGTACCAGGACCTTCGTCCTAAGTACTGGTGGTCGGGCATGAAAAAGGATATTGCCGTTTACGTCTCCAAGTGTTTAACTAGCTGAAAGTTAAAGCCAAACATCAAAGGCCCTCTGGCTTGCTCGAACAACCCGAAATCCCGATATGGAAGTTGGAGAGCATAGCCATGGACTTCGTTACGAAACTCCCTCGCACATCCTGTGGACGACAGCATTTGGGTTATCGTTGATCGTCTTACTAAGTCAGCGCACTTTATTGCCATACGAGAAGACTTTAAGGTAGAACGATTAGCACGAATCTATACCGACGAAGTCATATGTCGACACAGGACGGCTCGTGACATCATCTCTGACCGCGACGGTCGCTTTACCTCACGTCTCTGGGAGACTTTTCAATCCGCCCTCGGTACTACGCTCAATCTCAGTACCGCTTTTCACCCTCAAACCGACGGTCAGACTGAGCGCACGATCCGCACCCTCGAAGACATGCTTCGTGCGTGCATCATAGATTTCAGTGGTAATTGGTATACGCATTTACCTTTAATTGAATTCTAGTACAATAATAGTTATCACACCAACATTCAAATGGCTTCTTTTGAGGCACTGTATGGAAGAAATGTCGATGGCCTATTGCATGGCACGAGATCAGAGAAGCACAAATCACCAGTCCCGAGCTGATTCAAGAAACGACAGACAAGATCCTCCAGATCAGAGACAATCTCTTGAAAGCTCGGAGTCGCCAAAAGAGTTATGCCAATAAACACCGCAAGCCCCTACAGTTCGAAGTGGGAGATCACGTTCTCTTAAAGGTTGCACCTTGGAAATGAGTGATCCGCTTCGGAAAGAAAGGAAAGCTAGCGCCACGATACTTAGGCCCCTTTAAGATTCTGGAAAGAATCAGCAAAGTGGCGTATCGACTCGAACTATCGGCAGAACTTAACAATGTACATCCGACTTTCCACGTGTCAAACCTCAAGAAATGCCTAGCTAAAGAAAATCTCCATGTTCCTCTCGAGGACTTGCAAATAAACGAGAGTCTGCATTTCGTGGAAAAGCCAGTCGAAATCATCGACCGAGAAACCTAGAAACTACGGCGCTCGCATCCCTGTCGTGAAAGTCCGATGGGAAGGCAAACGCGGTGCCGAGTTCACTTAGGAATTGGAAACTACCATGAAGGCTAAATATGCGCATCTCTTTGTTACGGCCACTACTTTAATTTCGGGACGAAATTTCCTAAAGTAGGGGAGACTGTAACAACTCGTAAATTTCGTTGTTATTTATTTATTTCCTTTTTCATGTATTTCGTTCATCTCAATCATTTGTACTCCGAAATTTGATTATGTGAAAGTTATGTTAATGGAATTATATTTTATTACAGCTATATCGCATTTAATCGCTTATTACTCGCTAATTCAACGCAATCACAAGTAGTTATGCTATTTACGAGCCGAGTGTGTTATTGTTTAATAAACACTTGTGCCATCACATCCCTTATCTCATCGCATTACAAAATGCAGTTAATTATGGGGAATTATGTTTTATATGTATTATGTTTATTTATGTTATGGTTTATTAACATTAAAACACTCGCACGCTCACGTCACTCGCTTTCTCTGAAATCAATGATAATCTAACGCTTAACGCTTCGCTAAGACGCTTAGTGTAACTATCTAATACGAACAGAATCGCCAAACGAACTCATAACGCAAATAAACAAACAAAACTTCGCCAATCGGCCAAGTTCGGCCAAACTTGTCCAGGCCAATTCTTTATTTCACATCAAGTCCTCCCGGACTTGCCTCCATGCTCAGGAAACAAGCAAGTTCGCTCGAACTTGTAGCAAGTTCGCCCGAAATTGATACAAGTGCGCCCGAACTTGATGTATCCAGCCTACTTTCAGCCTTCACCTATAAATACTCAGCTACTCTCCTCATTTGAACTTGCTGCAAGTTCGCCCGGAGCTCTCCAAAACCGAAACCATTTGTTTTCTAAGTAAGAATCAACCCGTTTTCAAGCTACAACAACATTTTACAACGATTTTGCACAAGGTTTTACCTTCGATTTCATCAAAACTCCTCTGTTTACGAAAATCTTCATCTTTTTATGCAAAACTACTGTTTTCACTTAGATCTATGCCTAGATCTAAGTAAAACCTTTTAAACATCGATTTTTACACAATATTCAGACTAAATGACGTATGTTTCGTTCACTTTGAAGTGGAATGAGGCGTTGTCAAGCAAGATCTCAAATCCGGAAGCACAAGGACGAAATCGTCACTTTGCACAAATTGACTAAATCGTACGAACCTTCGAGTTCGCCTGGATTAGCCCGAGTTTCTGTAAAATGGCTAAACTCGCTCCAAAAGAACTATCCAGCCTAAGTTTTACTCAGTGGCTTAAGGTTGGAGGGATGGACACTCAATTTCCTCAGCAAACGACGCGAAAAAGCATGATTTGGATGCCAAAACAGTCAAGTTTGCTCGAAAGACATCAAGTTCGCTCGAACTTGTCACCAGATTGGCGACCAAGTTCGCCCGAACTTGATCAACATTTGACATTTTTCCAGAATCTCAAATTCATGGTATGAGGGCGTGTAGACGAACACATATTGTGCCCATCTTTGGGCAAATTCATCGGGACCTCTAAATGGAGATCCTGCCACGGAGTTCAAGCCGCTAGACAGCTCAATAGGATGACTATACGATCCGGTTTGCGGGAATTCTTCCGGGTCGGAATCTTCCTCCATATGTGTGGGTGACTCAACTGGAGGGGTTTCTGGTGCAGGTTGGTTGACTGGTTATCGAAATAGGAGTTGAAGTATTCTTGTTGGGAATGGGAGTGTGAATGGTGGGATTGATGGGAATGGTGTGAATGGTAGGAATGCTGAGAATGTGAATGAGGTGGGGAGTATTCATGTGATATCGAATGTCGGTAAGGTTCAAAGGGGGATGAAGAATCTTCGGATCCTTCGTAAGGGTTGTATTCAGGTAAATTGGCTGCTCCAGCTAAAGAGGGTCTGTATGGTGGTCTAAAGGATGATCCAGTGAAAGATGGTCTAGTCATTGAGGGTCCACCCCTCAGGGGTCCTTTGCCTTTTCCTCCTCGTCTGAACTTAGGCGGCATTATTCCTGCTTCAAAAACAAGTTAAATAAAATACAAATCAAGAATAATAAGATGGAAACGATTAAACCTAGGTCAAAGTCTAGACTCGAAAGTCTAAGAGATGTATTTTATTATGTATTCCCGAGATTAAACACAAAAGGCTAGTGTTTAATTCAGTCGAGAGTTGGCTCTGATACCAACCTGTCACACCCCTAATTTCCACGTGTAACGCAGTGGGCCCGGTTGGGGAATATCGTGACGTAAGTTGATATCATCATTAACAAACAATATAATAATACACAGCGGAAGTCTGGATAGTTACTATTACAAACGTTTGAATGTTCAAAGTTCAAAAATAATAAATACGACGCTTGTAACTAGATCCACAGGCGGATCGAAATGTGAATACAAAATGAAACTTGACAGAGAGTTGTAGTCGGTGACAAACTTCCGACAATCCATGTTTTTCATGGTTAGATTTAGAAAATCTGACTCGATTTTCTCCACCTCATGAGGTGGGCAGTAGGTATCCTTCACAAGATCTACGAACTTGGACCAACTCAAGTTGTAGAGATGAACCTTGCCCGTGGACTGTACTAAGGATTTCCACCAGATAAGGGCATCGCCCTTGAATGATTGAGATACATATTTCACCACATTTTTATCAGCGCAACCGCTGATATCCACCACCGTTTCCATCTCATCCAGCCATCTCAAACATTCTACTGCTCCTTTTTCCCCATTAAAGTCTCGGGGTCTACAAGACACGAAGTACTTGTAGGAGCAACCGTCGCCATCAACAACTCGGTTTCTTGGGATGCGCATCACTCTTCGCTATACTTTTCACATTTGAAGAGTGTGCCTCACTCTTTTTCGGTTCAGAGGGGTTAGGCTGAGACTTAGGTTTGGAAACAGGCTTGGAGCGAGAAGCGCTCGACTCCGGTTGACGATCAGATCTGTCTTTTAAGGCCTTGCCAATTTTTGCGGCAATAAATTCTCTTAAATCGTTCTTACTAATAAGGATGTTCTCGTTGGCATCATCGTCATTGCGCTTGCTGTTTACTTCATTTGAATCAGCCATTGCTGTAGCTTGCTTCGACAGATCAAGATGAATTCGGTTAGTCGCTATGGTGTACCCTTATTCATGACAAGGTTCTATGACCATATAGAATTTAAATATTTAAATGTGGTATATTCATGTATAACCTAGGCCTCGAAGGACCATCATAGGCATTTATAGATTGGACATAGTCCAGAATTTATTAGTTAGTGCATCAAGTGACACTACTGTATTTTGCACATTGGCTTTACACTACTATTGAGTGTTTGAATAATTTAACCAGGATCTCACTGGATCATTTAGGCGACAGGGTGCGAACATTGTCATTTACCCATTTGATTAATGTGGCAATGATTGTCACGGGAAATTAAGGGTAACTCCTCATTGAGAGTTAAATATAGAGAAATGATAAATTTGGAAGTTGAACATTGTTCACCTTTGCTAGACAGAAGGTTACTTCCGACATTTTCATTTGCCAATTCCTAGTTGTTCATAGTCATTGGCTAATAGATCTTGGGATAATATAGCGGATCAATAAAAATTGATTAAAAATCATGATGATTGAAAAACATAACATGGAAAAATTCCATTAAAGAAAACATTACATAATTGCCTAATATATGTAGGACTTGAAATAACAAAATGGTTCATGCAGGAACCTAACATGAATTATTGTGTCCTCACAGGGACTGGAAAGGAAATAACATTGTCCACGCAGTGACTTTTGGAATTTAAATTACATATATGAAAATACAATACTAGTCATCCTTCCTTCCTTTTACGGCTTTGTAAAGTTTCTTGATAAATCTCGTTGTTTTCTTCTCTGATTTCTTGACCGGTTGTCGCATTTCCCTCACTTGATCCAAGGCTTCGTTAATAGCCTCAAGTGGTGCTTGTGGTTGAGGCTAGGGTGGAGGTGGTTGCGGCTGAGGCGCAACTGGATACGAATATCCATAAGGCGGATATCCGGTAGTGGCATAAGGAGGTAGGTAACTAGGGTAAGAGGAATGGTATAGGTTATTATGAATGACTGCATCATAATAAGGGTCCCGTTCCATTCAATGATGGATATAGTTATATAGACCAGAGGGTCGACAGTGTGAAACCCTGATGGTCCTGTATATGCAGGTATTGGATTGGCAAAATCTGGCGGTAGTAGAGGTGGTTGAGGCAGAGGCTCAACAGCTGGTTGTGGTGGAGGTTCCACCACTAGTGATGTGTTCGAGGGTCCACCCATTTGTGGGTCCTCAGGGATGATGAGGTAAGAGGGTGCAAAGGTGGTAGCGAGCCCGACCTTTGACCAGCACGTACTGACATACCTGCTCCACGCCTCCGGCGTGATGATGATTCAGGTGGTGGCTGAGGTTGGTCCACCTGTTGCATTTCAACATCCTCTTGGTGAGGATGGAGTGATGCGTTTTGGTGTTGGGGAGTGCTATGGTATGAGGGCGTGTTGACGAACACATATTGTGCCCATCTTTGGTCAAATTCATCGGGACCTCTAAATGGAGATTCTGCCACGGAGTTCGAGCCGCTAGACAGCTCAATAGGATGACCATACGATCCAGTTTGCGTGAATTCCTCCGGGTTGGAATCTTCCTCCATATGTGTGGGTGAGTCAACTGGAGGGGTTTCTGGTGCCGGTTGGTTGACTGGGTTATCCAAATAAGAGTTGAAGTATTCTTGTTGGGAATGGGAGTGTGAATGGTGAGATTGATGGGAATGGTGTGAATGGTAGGAATGCTGAGAATGTGAATGAGGTGGGGAGTATTCATGTGATATCGAATGTCGGTAAGGATCAAAGGGGGATGAAGAATCTCCGGATCCTTCGTAAGGGTTGTATTCAGGTAAATTGGCTGCTCCAGCTAAGAGAGGTCTGTATGGTGGTCTAAAGGATGGTCCAGTCATTGAGGGTCCACCCCTCATGGGTCCTTTGCCTTTTCCTCCTCGTCTGAACTTATGCGGCATTATTCCTGCTTCAAAAACAAGTTAAATAAAATACAAAGCTAGAATAATAAGATGGAAGCGATTAAACCTAGGTCAAAGTCTAGACTCGAAAGTCTAAGAGATGTGTGTTATTATGTATTCCCGAGATTAAACACGAAAGGCTAGTGTTTAATTCACTCGAGAGTTGGCTCTGATACTAACCTGTCACACCCCTAATTTCCACGTGTAACCCGGTGGGCCTGGTTGGGGAATATCGTGACGTAAGTTGATATCATCATTACCAAACAATACAATAACACAGCGGAAGTTTGGATAGTTACTATTACAAACGTTTGAATGTTCAAAGTTCAAAAATAATAAATACAACGCTTGTAACTAGATCCACAGGCGGATCGAAATGTGAATACAAAATGAAACTTGACAGACTAAGGCCTTCTAAGCAAAGGGTTGCAATTCCTCTTAAGCTAATCCCGAGTACTTACAGCCTATTTACGTATACTTGTCACCTGCGCTTAGTCTTTTGAAAATACGTCAGTTTTCACTGGTAAATACATTTAACCGACTCATTTTGAAAACATTTAGTGGGTAATACTTTATTTTAGCATCTGACGGGTGTATGCCTACACCCCGTACTTAGGTCGTGGCCATTTGCAATTAAATGAGCCGTGGATATCCAGGACACGGTCGTTTTAACCCCAAATGTTTAATATTAAGCAATACGAATTAAAATGGATTATTTGAATTCCCGACTCATTGGTCTTTGATCCCATATCCAACCATGCGGTATTAGTATACCGTATCCCAAGCTCGTATAAGGGAAAATAAGTTCAAGTAATTACCTGGCTTGCAAAAGTCTCTAGTAGTAAGAAAATAAGCAAAGCACAGCCGTAATCAAAATAAACTAGCTCGGCGACAATCTACCGGAAGTCTCTACTCTGGATTGGATGGTATTATTAACCGATTAGTTAGTTAGCGGGTCTTTATTTAGTCATTGACTTAGACCGGCTAACTTAAAATAAAGATAACGGTATGAAAACGCTAGATTAAGTGATGACCGAAAAAGAATGTATTTTGGACCCGACAAGTACTAGGATTTGTATAATATGGGTTACCATTTTACATTCTGGAATCTGAGAATATTTTGATATGGTTAAACCCGTTTTCGGTTAAGTTGCGTAAACTAGTCATATAGGCTTAACCGTACGCATATAAGCGAAACTGGGTAACCGGGTGAGTCCTATACAAGTTCCATATGCCATTAAGTTTAAAATATGTTATTATAACAGTAGGTTATTGATATGACGACCCGTTATGGTTTTAAAAGCAAACTATGCCTTAAAGGGCGTTTTCGTCATTTCTAAAATGTAATAAACGGGCTTATATGTAAACTGATGTTATTAATATAAACATTATGTAAAAATACCTATTTTATGGTGTTATATCAATAGGACATCAATTATATGCGTGGTTTATAGTTTAAGACCAAACTATGTCCCGAAAGGGTAATTTGGTCATTTCACATATAATTGATAACTTATTTGGGAATCTGAGTTTGGGACATGTACCCACTATTAATAATTTTAAAATATGTTTTGAAATCGGTAGGTATCAAGTCTCAATGCTCCAATATGGTTTTAAACCACATTATGCGCCGAAATGGCGATTAAGTCGTTAAATGACGATTTAAACGATATTAAAGTAAAACTGTTGTTGTGACCAGGTTTGAATGACCAAAATATGTTAAGATGTATATTGCATCAGTAAGTATGATGTTTTGATTCATAAAAATGTTTATAACCCATTTAAAGTGCCGAAAGGGTAATATCGTCATTTAAAGGCATAGTGAGCAAACTATAGCTTAAACTTAGTTTGCAACCTGAATGAATATCCCAAATAGTCCTAATAATGATATTACATCATTAGGTATTGAGTTTTGATGTCAAAATTATGTTTAAACCATTTTATGTGTTAAAAGGGTGTTTTAGGCATATTTAACGGATACTTGTGTAAAAACTCGGATTACTACATGGCCATGTCCTATAACTCCAGAGGGTTATAGTATACTATATCATGGTCATAATGCAACTTAGGGAGAGAAGCTAATGTTGCTAAATCGGGTCAGAACTGAAAGTCAAAGCAGAAGTCAAACTTTGCGACTTTTGGTTGCGAACCGACCTTAGACCTGGAATTGACGAACCGAACATGTTCCTACATGTTCTTATGATTATTACCAAGTTTTTAGTGTGTCAAAACAGGTTTCATAATACCTACATTGCTAATTATGAATTTATTTCAAAACTGACCCGTTTGACTTTTTATTAACATAACATTGACCCGTCAATTGACCAAGCTAACGTGGTAATCAGGAGATGCCCTCTTGAGGATTAACACCTACCTTATTACGATCACGTAGCCATGTTCATTATGAACATTGGCTGGACCATAATGGTCTTAGCTCAAAGTTAAAGCGTTTTTACGTCAACGCTTTGACTTTGGCTTAAAGCCTAATAAAACTTAAAGAAAAGGGTTGGAACACTTACAAGTGATCCAAAGAAAATATTAGAACTTAGGGGAGGTCTCCTTAAGCCAGGAAACAACTCCAAGAGAGAGTAGAGAAGAAATGAGGTGAATGAGCAAGGATTGAAGCTCTATTTATAGGTGAGGGGCATGAATCAAGATCAAGACAAGTGTTGGAAGTGTTTTAAGATCACTCCAGGTGTTACATGAGGTGTCCAAAACCAGAATTGAGGCCATGGTTTCGAAATTGAGGAGCTGAAATGGGTTAGGAGGTGGCAAGCATGCAGGTCCTGCAGCTTGCTGCCAATTCTGCGAACGGGCTTCTCCCGCGCGTCGCGCGGGGACATCAGGTCTCTGGCGCGTAGCGCCTGGGGTGCCAAATCACAAAATTTCCATTTTGGCCCCTGAACTTCTCCAAACTCCCATATTTCAACATAAAAGCATGTTTTATTCAATATGGCCCCTGGTTAGCACTCTCGGGAGTATAACCGAACATCATTAAGCTCCGGGTTCGTTAAAAGGTCACTCAGAGGCATTGATTTAGCATGTTGACACGTTTAACCCCTCGACTTTAATATTCACCACTCAGAGGTTATAAAATAACATGTTGGCAATTTTTGTCCCTCTCGTTTAGCACGTGGCAACCAAAGATTTCGGGACATGTCTCGGAATTTTATTGGATGAAATTTTCGAGGTGTCACATTGTATCAACCTCAAACATATGAGGCAAGTTCGCCCGAACTTGTCCAGTTTCCCAGGAAACCAGACATGTTCGCCCGAACTTGTACTCTTCCAAGGGTAACAACACAAGTTCACCCGAACTTGTCTGTTGTTCTTTCAACCGTTAACCGTGTCAGCAATTCGGAAGACTGATGCACTTCTGTTCGCTTACAGACTGATCCGGCGCTCTCCTCAACTCATCTCAGATCCCGTCTCTTCTCTCAAAATGCACCAACAGCGAGTATACTTGAACCCCTTTACGCTTAAATGCACTTTTTGGGTGTCACATATGTTTCTTATATCAAATCACATCACACAACCCAAACGCTTATTCGCAAACCCGCTATACATGACTTTACGTGAAATCTGCTGAATTGTATGTGTTACTTGATTGCTAGTACTCCGCCCTTAACATGATAGTATACTAGAGGTTGACCCGCCACCCGGAGGCCCGGGGTTGTTAAGGCTCGCATTTTAATTTCTCATTTATTTTCTCTTTAGGATGTGAACACTTGTTTGCATGCCTCGATCAATCGCGGTTTGTTGGTTTACTTGAATCTAAGTAGTTATATAGTTCACAACTCTTACGTATGTCATGCGATGTATGCTAAACGCTTTTATATCTATTATGTACGCAAACCTGTATGCTCACCTTTACTTAATTGTATTGATGTTTTATTTTAACATATGTGGCAGGTTGAGGATATTTGCTTTGGACGCTTAGATCTAGGTTTGCCTCTAGAAAAATCATGTAATAAATCTAGGGAAGATCGAATCGGATTTGATGTTTGAGATATTGTTTAATATTGTAATGATTATTTGGGATTTTATTGTTTAATAGTATGGGATGTTAAACATTTAGATATTATCGCTTACTAGTTGTTATGATGTCTCTTGAGCAATCTGGTTCGCCTAGTGCCGCGCCCCAATGTTTCCGCCATTAGTTGGGGTGTGACAGTTATTTTAATTGGCGTCATGCATGCATGTTTGGATTACATTTTGTGGTGGGTTATAGTTAAAGATTGAAATGGTGTGTTCTTCCTTTTTTGTAATTGTAAGTTGTAACTTATCTAATATAGGCGATTATATTGGATCTCTAACAGAACCCATTTGATGTACCTTCGAGCCATGCTTATTATGTGGGAACATGGGATGCACTCAAACCTCAACGTACAAGCCTGTTTCATGTTCAAAATTCAAATCATCATCACCTCCACTTAGCCCTTGCAATCGCATTCCACAATTGTTCTCTATCTAGCTCAAGTTTTATGCCGCGTTATACAAACTACCGCATCACAAAACACATAAGTTATGAACTACAATAGTGCCACATACACACCGCACTTTCGGCATGTACTATCTATCATATGGTTCCGAATCCATGTCAATTACGCGTTGGAAGTTTCTGACGATTAAGTTCCGGTTGACGACCCAAGTAACAAAATAACTTATTCGTTTCTTTTGAGTTTCGGTGCTTATAAATTTCGATCTTTAGTTAATTCGTGCGGTTTATGGGGTAATAAATCAGAACAATGTTTATCATATATGTTTTGTATAAGTCCTATGATCACATAATAACCTTTTTTGTTTGAAACTTAGTTAAAAGCATTAGGGGTTGTCTTAAGCATGTTCGAATCAACCAAAAGTTCAGAAGGTATGTCTTAAGCATACCTTTTATGTTTTTTACATAGGCCATGGTAACATTGATTTTCAAAAAGTCATATACAGAGGATTCTTTATTACTTTAATAACCATGACAAATATTGTTCTTTATTACATATTATGCATATATGAAAGTCAACGTTGACCATTCTATTTGGCCTTTTCTCGAATTATCCCAAATTATGCAGGCACACAATCTGGTATGATTTGCTTCATGGTAACATTGACTTTCAAAAAGTCAAAATCAAGGGATTCTTTCAAAGTGGACCAAATTGATTTCACCATTGGCTGCTACTCTTTCTTATTTTCAAGGAGTGTTACTGTAAATTTTGTATGCAAAGGTCTAATGGTATTTTCCTTCATGTCCATCTCATAAAAAGTCAATTATTGGCCTGGGTCTTTGATTTGTGTTATTGTATTAAAACTAGATCATTATCATTAAGTAAGTGATTTGATTATCTATAGTAGAAAAATATTGTGTTGATTTTTTTAACAAATTTTGAATTGTTAAACATATTTATTTTGTTTCCAAATTCCATTTTAGTTTCCTTATATATTGTTTGACTTTTAAAAAAAAATTAAAATACTCAATATTTAATCTTAATCACTTGCATATATCCATATTTACTAAATTTTTAAAAATGTTATCTTATTTCCAAGGTCACGGAGATTGATAAAAATTATAAAAATCTAAATGTGAGTCTCTTTCCTAACATTGTATTAGTTCCCCTAATTTTTGCCAACCATACTAAATTCGAATAACAAATTTTTTTTCTCGTAAATAATCTCTTATATATTTAAAACCCAAATGCCCTCCGTATTTAACTCCAAAGTTAGTGTTCACAGTAACATCATATACATTGGATTTTAGTTAGAAAAAAGAGCATACGTTAACATATATTCTCTCCCTATATTTTCTTTTAGAATTTGTTTTATGTAATAACATTTACAAAATTGTTGTGTTGTTATCAAATGTAGATCTTTCCAAATTAATTACGGACTAAGGTGGTATAGATGAGTTTTCTAAAATGAAAATCAAAGTTGTTGATGGAAATAATTGATTTATGAAGCTCCGTAAAGATGATGGAAATAATTGATTTATGAAGCTCTGTAAAGAGAACATTGATGGTTAAAAGGTTTGTCATTCCATTACTAATATTACTGATTAATTTTATTTTAGTTTTTACTATATTTTTCAGTTTGTTACTAATATATTTTCTTTCATATAAATTGATTACAATAGGTTTAGTGTTATTGGATAGTATGATATGATTCAAGTCAAACATATTTTGTTAGGTGATGATTGTTTTTTTCAATTGGTCAACAACGAATGCGATATTATTGATTACAAAGCTCCAAAAAGCAGAAGTATTAGATTAATAAGGTTTATATTGCTATTTCGAGCTACAGAAACGTAATTTTATCATATAATTATCTTTTCATTTTATTTATATCAATAGTACGTTGGTTGTTTCATTTACTTCATGAACCTAAGAGTTCAATAATAATTTCTTTCAGAGAATTTCGTTATGACCATCATAAATGTATAATATTCTTTGTCAATACCTCGAAAACATATTGTTTTGTGAAAACCGCGAAGTTCGCGGGTATTAGCACTAGTCAAGTTAGTATTAGGCCAGTCGGGGCGTTCAATTTGGCGGAATCGGGTACCACTTACCTGATCGGAAACATTGTCGTTTAAGGATCGGATAGGGTGATTCGGGTAGGTGAATCGGGAACAGGTTACCGATTATTTTGAATGGAATTTGAACGTTGGGGTTAGGTTTGAACAATCAAATGGCTACATTTTAATAAAGAAAAAATCTCCCAGAATTAATCACCATCTCTATTTAAACAACCTTTTACAACTATTTCACCATCTCTATTTAAACAACTTTTTCTACAATCATTTCACCATCTCTATTTAAACATCTTTTTTCAACCATTTCACCATCTTTATTTTCAAACAATTTTTACACCACATTCAATTTTCATTGGGTTGATTACCAGATTCCGACTGAACCTGCAGGACCTTCAAACCCATGACGATCAACCCATGCGGGGCAAACCCTCCACCTTTAAACCCTCAACGATCATCCCACCACCGTTCAAACCCTCCACCTTCAAACCATCGCCCGATTCCCTCTTTGGTTATTAATTTATGTAATTGTGTGTTTAGGGTTTAATTATGTATCAAATTCATTTTAATCATGTATGAATTTAATTATGTGTTTAATTTTTTTAACTTATTATTTATGTTAATTTTATATTTAATCATGCATTAATAATTTAAATTTAATTATGTGTTTGCTTAATTTATTTTTAAATAAAAATAATAAGAAAAAAAGGCTTTAGGGTATTGGTGACACCAAATAAGATATGATGGACGAAAGAAGTAAGACGACACTGTATGATTAAAATATTTCAAGGTATTCTCATTAAGCACCCCTTTCCTTCTACATCACACGTATGCATGGATGCCTTGTGATATTGAGTTAAGCATTTCGTCATAACTAAAAATAGAAAATTATGGATTCAAATATCTTTACATCTTGTTATATTTACCATTAGATCTAGTCTTTACATCTCCTCCCAGACCTAATTAGGTGATTAGTTTGAGATTAGTGCTTTGAGAAAATAAGGTTAATCTTCCTTCATCTCGTCTACTGGGTGGTTCTCAATCCTGCAAAACACTAAACACACCGTTAAGCTCGTTACGAGGAGAGGAATAAGGGGTTCTCCTCGTAACCACCCTCCAGCGTGAGAATAAGTATGTGTTTTGAAGATAATAAATGTGTGTATTAAGTGAGAGAATAGAAGGTGAGATCTTGAACCTGGAGGTGAAGTCTCTTATTTATAGCCAGAGTGGTTTATGAAGGAGATGGGCTGATAGGCCTTGGGCCTTAGGTCGACAACAAGGAATATCCATTTGGTCTCCCCTGCCACGACCGTTAGTGGTCTCAGGTGTTGGCGATACTTGGCGCGACCTGAATGGATATATGTGTCCTGACAGTTGTCCTTGCTGTCTGGTCTGTCAGCAGCGGTTAGTGGAGATCGTGTGACAGTAATCGGCGCAAGCTGATTGGTACCACGTGTCTATCCATGTGTACGTTCTTGTCTCCTGCACGATTGTCCTTGTGCGCTCTCATTGGTTCACGGCTCTGCCACTTGTACTGTTGTACTTGCTCTAAGATTAGCCTCGCCGTTCTTCCTTGCGCAAGGTGGTAGAATACCGCGCGACCTTGCTCTAGGGTTATTTCAGTTTACAAGTGTTATGTTAAAAACCTGGACACAGTCCTTGTCTGCAGCCTAAAAGGTACCGACACACTCGGCGCACAGCCTGATACACTCTTGCTTGTGTCTATATTGGGTATGGTTATGAGCGCGACCATGGTTGATCCCTTGGTCGGCGCAAGTTTGGGACCATACCCCTTCATACACTAAGACACTTCCTATAAACCTTTACAAATAATCCAAATCATTGTTCGCTATAAAGTATCACTTAAAGCCATCTATCAAACCAGTAAAAGAAATATAGGTTTTCTGTAAAACATCACAACTGATTAGCAAATAGACCTACGTAGGGCTCATAATATTACCACACCTCACTTTCTCGATGGGCCTGGATATGAAGCATTAGCGTAACCGATTATTAACAGAATTGCATCGTAGCAGAAGTAAAGGAGAATATTCATATTTATATATCTAAATATGAGTTTACAAAAACACAAAACTCGAAAGTTAAATAGTATATTATTGTCTTATGACAAAACCCAAAGGGGATCTAAAACTCCAAAAATGACTTCTTGACATCATCTAGTCAATGGGGTTGGAAGTTCCAGGTAGGGAAGAGCTTGGTACCGACCGATACCGAATTGGTACAGATACAAAAAATACCGGTATCAAAAATCTCAAAAGTGGGTATCGGTCGGTACTGAATATACCCGGTACGGTGCGGTTCGGTACCGGTATCAGTAATTGAGGGTTAAAAACCGGTAAATACCGGTATCGAAAATGTCAAAAGTTGGTACCAAAAATGTACCCAGTTCGATAAATTCGATACCGGTACCTGGTACCATTTGCTCATCCCTAGTTCCAGTATTACAAAATTAGACCATTCTAGCATCTTAGCGATTAACGTTCACATAAGGAACAATCCTTATAATATGTCAACTTTTACTAGTAAATACAATTACTAGACACACTTTGCAAAGCATTTAAAATTTGTCATGAGATGAGTATCTTGATTTACCATATTTATCAACCGAAAAAGAAACCCCAAAAAAATGAAATCGATATATTTCTGAAAGAATGTCAATACGTGTATTACATTTATTAGAAACCATAAAAAATAATACCAGTACCGATGCCAATGATAGTGATATTGGTATCAATGTTGTTCGATCGAAATCGTTTCATCGTGACACCGGTACGTTGGTGGCATTCCACTATAGCTTACGATACAAAAGAACACTCTATTTTGAATACAATTCCGTTTTCAACATTGTTTGGTCGGAATAGGTTCAGTTCGTCACGGAGCCGGTAGGATTCTTATTGGTACTAACAAACGCTACTTTGAATACATTTTCAACAAAATTATACCAGAACTTTGAAAAAAGAAATCAAATAAAAATTAAAATAATGATTAGAATTACAACTATATTAGTTAACGAGAAGTTGGTAGATAAAAATAACTCAAATAAAAATTAGAATGAGTTAAAAGAAATATTATAGTATCGGTGATAAAAATTATAATTATAATAATGATTATAATTATAACTATATTATTATTAAAATTTTATTTATATTATATTATAATTATAATGATAATTATAATTATAATTATAAATAAAATTTAATTTGTCACACCCTATTACTCCTTTTAGAAAATTTTTGAGATATTAGGGGAATGATTATATTATATTATATTTTACTTTAAAAGGATAGGAAAAAAGTAGAAATGAATATAGTATAAGGACCAAACGTACGAATTTTATGCTTTTGATTTGTGATGAATGATGAGCTGTGTGGGATTCTGACACTGATGCCTTTGTCACGACTCATGCGACCTCATCTCTTCCCCACCTTCTTTTACATCATTCTCCTCACTTTCTTCCCATTCCTTTCTTATTTATCAACAAACAACTTTTCTTATTTACTTTTACCACAATAACATGTTACTAATAAACTCAACAAGTCCAATTAATACACTAACTAATGAGATTAAATAAAAATTACAGTTTATAGCTTTCAAGGGGGTTAAATGAAAAAAAAAGGAACTTGTTGATCTTACTTATTTTTTAGAATTTATTTTTTTATCCGCTCAAAAAACATTCGTATGCGTTCTTATCTCCATCCATGTAATTTAGTTCAAACACCTTTATTCACTCTCGTCGCTATTTTTATTTAATTAAATCTATTTAACTAAATCTATTACTTTATTTATTTGTTCCTTCCTCCGTTTAAAAGATGAACAATAAGCGGGGAAAGAGATGATCAATGAATAGTGAATGCCAAGATATTGGGCATGCGAAGCGATTCCCAAAATGTCATCCGCATTTTGTGGAATGAGATGAATTTCTTAAATTGGGTCGAAACCCTAGACTTATCATCGAATTATAGAGATAGTGATCAAATGGAGAACCTAATGTGAACGCTATAAATCGTGTACATGTATAGGTTACAAATGCTTCGAAGCTATTGTGACAGCGTGCCAACCTCACCTAAACATGTTCAAACGGAGCACACCAATACAAACAGGGAGATGGTCCTGGTCCTTGACGGGTCATCAGGCCGGGTCAGTTTTTTTCTAAAGGTGGCTCGGTTCTTGGGCTTTTTAAGACCTTGAAAAAGTCATGAGGTTTGGGTCCCTTACAATTAGAGATGGGCATAATCGGGTTTTATTATTACCCGGAACCGGTTCCAACCCGGAACCGGTTCTGCTTGGATGTCATTGGAACCGGGTATGGTGTGGAACCGGGTCCAATTCCTACCCGGGTTCACACCCAAGAATATGGAACCGTGTAGAACCGGGTACGGGTATTATGGAACCGGGTATGGTGTGGAACCGGTTCCTGACAGTAAACCCGACTTTTTTACTGTTCAGAACCGGTTCCTGACAGTCGAAAATCTGACTTTTACTGTTTAGAACCGGTTCCTGACAGTAAACCCTGACTTTTTACTGTTCAGAACCGGTTCCTGACAGTCGAAAAATCTGACTTTTACTGTTCAGAACCGGTTCCTGATAAAAATGTTACCGTTAGAACCGGTTCCTGATAAAAATGTTACCATAGAACCGGTTCCTGATAAAAAATGTTACCGTTGGGAACCGGTTCCTGGCAGTCGAAATCGGTTTTTTTTATATAAACCCCTCCCTACTTACCATTTCAAAACTTAACACTCACCATCATCAACTTACAAACTCACAATCATCAACTTACAAACTCAATCATCTTCTCAAAAATCTTGCAAAATACCTATGGCATGAAACGAACAAGTTGTTACTGTCTTAGAGACGAAAAGAAACCCAGCTATATGGAAGAATTTTGATCTCTGTTTAATGTCCGACAGCCACGAGATGGCTAGATGCAAAGCTTGCGGAAAATTTATGAAGGCCGCAGCCAACTCAACCCTTAAGAAACACACTGAGCGGCATTGCCCAGTGACGAAGGCAAAGAAAAATGAGACGGGAGAAGGTTCCGGCACCGGTTCTTCAAATGTTTGATGTAACCCGTTTGGTTTGGTGTTTTAATAAAGTTTGTGTAATGTTTCTTTCTATTGTGTTTGTTATTTTTGTGTTTCTTTCTATCGTTAGTCTCCACTTTTTCGGCTATAACCGGTTCCAAAGGTAACATTTTAACGGTATAACCGGTTCCTTCTAGAACTGCATTTCCGGGTACTGATGGAACCGGGTACTAGTGAAACCGGGTACGGGTAGGAACCGGTTACTACCCGATTCAAATGGTAAAATTGTGGAACCGGGTTGGAACCAACGGGTATTTTGAACCCGGAACCGGTTCTACTTAATGTCGGGTAGGAACTGGAACCGGTTCCAGTTCGGTTCTACCGGTTCGGGTTCGGAACCGGTTTTTATGCCCATCTCTACTTATAATGTCCATTTATCATGTGATAAGTCACGGTCTCAAGGGCTGTATTTTCCAACTTTTCTCTAATGGTCCCAGTTCCATAATAAAGTTGAAAAAAAATCAGCAAAATTTTGGCTAATGTACAAGTTTAGCTTCACAAGGTACAAGTAGGCAAAGCAGTACTTCTAACTTGATCATAAGAAAACATTGCTAGATGTAAAAAGCATTAGGAACAAAATTGGACCACCACCTTTCAACACTTAACACAAATGACAACCAGACCAGACACTTGATGTCCAAATTCCACATATGCAATGCAAAGGGTACAAGTCAACACAGCGGTCAAGACAAGACGTCCATCATTACATGAACGAATAACATAGGACCAGCTTCTTCGAAAACCAAACACAAGTTATGACTCATAACCAGCAGACACATGATGTCGTCGTCGATACTATGTACAACTTTCATTGCGCGTCGCTATCATTCGTTGGCTTTGTTCAAGAACACCAAAAGGACGACACGCAATGATTCAAGGTAACATGTAGCTGGTTGGTTGAGTTGGGTTGTTTTCAAGAATATGAAATTTGGCATCTTTAATCTTTTCCAAGGGACGAAAATCGACCATATCTTGTTGTGATTTCTCATTTTCATGTGTGAAACAAGATGACACGTTGCGGGGCGCCATTAAAACATGAAAGCTACATATTATCTAACAGATTGTAAGGTGCCATTTTCGCAATTAATCTGAGGATAGAACATATATACATATTTAATGCAGCAAGAGCTGTAAGGGAATCAATGTCACCTTTAATGCAACCAGCATTACAACTTACAAGACTCTTTAAAGGAAAGGAGTGACTATGGACCCTCTATGGTGCGGCTCTTTGACTTGGGTCAAGAGTCAAGACCTTAACATGACTGCTAATGAGCGATTCTAGAATCGTTAAAGAGGATGGTTAGACATGAAAATCTATATAATAGATGATTATATGTTCAGTAAATAAACAAAATTTCGAGCCAAAAACGATATTTATTGATTTATGTTCCTAGAACTATGCATTCTTAGAGGTGTAGCTAAGCATTGAATATTTTAGATCAACTTTTAAGGCGAGTTTTAGATTGGGTTCCGGATAATGGAATCTCACCTGGTAATTTTTAACCACACAAGATCATATAGGGGTATACTTAAGAGAGACCCGAGAACCCAACAGATATCAGACACCGTTCTACATTTCGGAATGGGACTTGAAGTACAGAAACCCGTCCCATACCCATCCCAACTCATGGGCTGTGTATATAGTGTAATTGACCTTTTTTTTAGAAAATTAGCTAAAGACTTTTTTTATACAGACGGAAATCGAATAAAACCCACACAAGATAGATTAACTGGGTAACTTTTTATTAATCATTTTGTTTACAACTTACAGTATATGCTGCAGATATTGTAAAAAGTTCTTGTGGGCTGATTTCAAAAAAGCTATCAAAGTTATCTTTTGCAATGGTGGGCAGCATAACTGAGCCCACCTCAAAAAGGCCCAAATCACATAGCTGAAGGTGGTAATCCCATATATTATACCCTGGTTTTTCTTCGGGTTTAACCGCTTTCCTTTCGGCCCCAGGAGCCCGTTCAAACGGGGTGGGGGTTTTGCGTGGGGTAGAAGGCTTCTCTTTGACGGGAACAACTGTACTAGAGCCACCATTACTAAACGGGCTTCTAGCCCGAACGTATTGACTGGGAGATAACTCAGGAGATCTTTTCGGTGTGGAACACTTGACTGGAGATAATGGTGATGAAGGTGTCGAGTTGCTGCTATGGCTACTCAGCCCATCTAAATAGCCCGTTAACCCTGTACCGGAACTCCTTTTCTTCTTTCTACGTCTTGCTTTGTCTTTTCCCGTTTTAACTGTAAGATTCTCAGGTTTCGGTGACTCAACCGCCGTAGACTTCAACTCCAAATCGGATGCTTCTGGTGACGAGAATGACAACGATGATACCACCACTTTGTTTATAGTATCCGGTTTTAAACAAACATCTGAAGAATGTTGTTCGGGAAAGTTTCCATCTCGGATAATGACCGAAAACATATACGAACACACCATGGAAATTAGAAGTACGGAAACAAGAGCAGCAAGGACAACCTTCTTGAACTTCATCCAAAAAAGAGATCGTTTGCATGTCGTGAGTGTTAGTTTCGGAAGACTGACTTTCACGGGTACAACTAATATGCCGCCAATCATACCCAGTTCAAGATCCCGAAGTATTGTTTCCACACAAGTTTCCGCATGGTACGATACTATAATCTTTCGTGATTCCCCTGGCTGTAAAGCAAAGCCTTTACAACTACCCACCACAAACCCATCCAGTTCGCACTTCGTGCCCGAGATTGTAATTTTGTCAACTTTTACGGGCAAATCTCCGGTGTTCTTCGCATAAAAAACTTTCATATACAGTTGACCGTATTTGTGCTTGAGCTCGATGGCATGAACCGGATCCGACCCATCATGTAAAATCAATGAAACCAAACCTCCAGACCCACGCAACGATAACCACTCAACACCCGAGAGATTGTTTCTAACAAGAGCCGAGCTTTTCCACGCACACCGGCTCGATGGGTGAAACACAACCGGCCCAAGAACCGTCTGTCCGTGAGGGTGAACATAGGCTTCTGTTAGCGCATTGTGCGGTATTGAAAAACCGTATCGCGAAGGGGCCGTTTCACAATTAAGAACCAAAGTGTAAGATGAAGATGTCTGCAAATATTCATCTGATTCTTGGCATTCGTTAATAATTTCTCCGGAATTTAAAAGCAGCTGCATAGCAACGGGTTGGTCACTCGGGTTTACGACTTTGATCCATTTAGAGTGATGACTGCCAATGAGAACCACCGGGAATATAACCTCGTGATCATCGAGTACTGAAATCCCGTTTTTCGTCCCCTGAGATCTCCAGTTTCCTAGTACCGATTCATCAGATTCTGCCGTTCCTTTCGCCTTCGATACCTTGAGTTCCGACGGTTGACGCACATGAACGTTATGGGATCTTGATTCTGCATAAGAATGTGACCGTGAACAAAGACCGGCGAAATCACTGCAAGGAATCTCAAGCTCGGGATTATTTGACTTATTCGTATGTACAACCAATTTGCAGTCCAAATTCGTATGCAGATTTGGAGTATAAGTAACCATAGCCACTTGTGTCACGGTATGAGGAAACAATATTAACCCTTCGACGTATTTAGACTGTAATGACTCGATGTTTTCACCAACTGTACTAATTTTGACCACGCTCAGTAAATCAGGGCCGTCGTTTTCCACCAAGAGGGAAACAACGGTAGTTCCATTGACATCACAAGGTATTAAAACATCAAGTGAAATCGAAAGACGGGTTTCATGACCGTAGGACACCGGTTTCCCTCCAAATTCGGCTTCGAAAACTATGGTATCCACGTTATCTCTTGAAGCGTTATTCAGTAGTTGGACGCAAAAAGAGCCATATGCGTTTGTTTGAGAATGATACGGGAACTCTACCTCTAGAATCGGCTCATTGCTGTTTGAGCCAACGGTCCACGTCTTTTGTGGCCGTATTGCCATTCCCAGTTGACCAACTTTAACATCCAACCACTCTTTAGCACTATATTCAACAGAACTGGTGCGATTAATCATGCTGCAAACGCCATTAACCACATAAGAAACGTTTCCCGAAGAAATCGACACCCTAGCACTTACTTCTTTCAAATGCAAAACTTCCTTAGAAGGATTGGATAGCGATATAACCCACGGGCTTAAACCTGAACCAACTGACGATTGTAACATGTAAGGAGGTTGAACCGCAAACCCTTGAGCCCGAACCAAAAACCCACCCGAGCTCGTTTGCAATATTAAGTGACCCGAAGACAAACCTAACCGTTTTGGCAAAAACACAAAACATAAAGACGCAGTTTCACCGGGCCCGATCTTGGTTTCGCTGTAATTGCAAGGATAGAACTGTGTGTTGGTACTGTATGGTTCGAAAACGTTCAAAACGCTACTTTTATGTCTATTTTCCACTCTCAGATAAGCTAATGAAGGAAAATGTAAATACTTTCGGCCCCAGTCAAGTAACGGGTGGCTAATTTGTACACTTTGTGACGAAAAATCATTCACACGGTTCGACTTGATCCTAATAACAGATGATGTGTCATTTTCGTCATCACTATCACCAACACTCTCTTTTGATTCAAATGAGCAAGAAACAATACTCCCATTCATTAACTGAAAATTAGCACGATTTGGTTGCGTTGTCCCTACAACTACTGTATCATCTCGTTTAACCCCAGAAAAACCCGAAACATTCGCTGCTTCCGTACTTTGATAATCCGAAAAGAAACCAGATAACGTCGAAGGAAAACAGAACAAGTCCGAACGTCTACATATGTTCTCAAGATTTAGATTCGGTACTGAACTTTGAACCTGAACCAATACATCTTCTGAACCCGAACTTGACCCACTTTTATATGACCCATACTCATCATAGCCCGTTAGATTCTGGGTCCTGGTCCCGGTCATGGTACATGGCCCGAACGTTGTAAGCCAAAAAACCGCACACAATGCAACAACCCTATAATGCAATGCTTCAACATCATGGCAAAAGCCCCTGAATATATTAGCAAGCCATAACAATTAACAACCCAACAATATTATCAGCAATATATAAAAAAATAATAACAATGATAATTAAAATAATTCAAAAGATTATTTACAGAAAATGAATACAAACATGGTGATTACAAAGTTAACAAATAGGGAAATTAGTAAATCCTATTTTGGGCAAATAAATCCAAGCAAAATTTCAGTTTAATTAACCAAATTTACAAACTTAAAACTAAAATAAAAAACCCCAAATTAAACAGTAAAAATCCACTGATGATCATCAATAACACTCAAATTAACGATAAAATAAAAAAAACTTTCACTCTAACTAACTCCACTACTTAAAACAATCATTAACCAACAAACGGAAACAAGAACACAAAACATCAATCAATAACAAAACAAAAAAAAACAGATAAACGATGAAGTTACCGATGATGAATCATGGCCGTTGAGCTAGTGACGATGATGATCAACAATCAACAAGTTGTTACGAGGAGATGAATCGACGGACGAGAAACGGAAACATGTGATGAAGTTTTTGTTAGGGTTTTGAAAAGAAAATCGTCGTAAAAATACGCTTGGAAAGGAAGCGCACATCAAGAACACACAGTTACACCTTTTACACACACAGCCAATGGATGGCCTCGAAGAACGAACGAGAAAAAAATGAAAATGAAAATTGAAATGGAAAGGGAAATGTTCTTTTGTGAAGTTACGGAAATGCCCTTGGAGAATTCTTAGGGTTTAACGACGCCGTCATAGATAGGGTTGGTTTGGTCACTTGGTTGTAATTGTAGTGACGGAGGAGATATGGGGGTAAAATAGGGATTTTGCACGCCGGGTGGTATTGAAATTAGTGGTTTGTTTATTTATTTTTTAATTTACTTGTTTAGAGGGTTTGTTTTTATAGTGACAAGAGGTGGTGTAAATCAGTAGCTCGAGATTGTTTAAACTTATGTTAAAAAAGATTATGTTGGGTTGATAAGTATTTCTTTATTTCAAACATGACCCTCATGTGTATATATAATAATATACACACATACATGAAGGTCAAATATACAAATAAACTTTGCTCTGCGGCCAAACGAAAGAAAAAAAAGAGTGGTGGTAATTTTATAAATAAAAGTATCTATATATAGCGTAATTACGTAACTACATTCTAAACTAACTAAAACATATAATTACTCTGGAATGACTACATAATTATGGAACTATATTATGATCCAATTTAAGTTATCATATAAATAATATGATCGGATTAAATCATTCTAGTTATATGTTTAAATTGAATCATAATATATTTTCATAAGTACATTAGCTATATATTCATTATAGAGTAATTATGTAATTAATATCTAGTTATATATTTTAGTTGAATCGGTAATCTAATGAGTAATTATTCTAGCTATATGTTTAAGGTGCATTACAATATAATTACATAGTTACGTTAGTTATATATTCACTCTAGAGTAATTATGTAATCACTACATAGTAATTATATGTTTTAGTTAGTTTACAATATAGTTACATAATTACGCTATATATAGATACTTTTATTTACAAAATTGTGACCGCTCTTCGCACACAAACTTTATTTGTATTTGACTTTCATGTATGTGTCGATATATATTATTTGATATAGTAGGTATGAGTAACCAACTCTCTAGGCTAATTTGACAATATGCATCACACACATATTTCATAGCTCAAGTTGTTCATAGGAGATCATGTATTGAGTCAGACCTGATCAAATGCTGTCTACGCATTTTAAATGTATGGAATGTGGATAACGGGAGGAAAACTCTACAAATAAACGTACTTGTGTGAGAGTGATTCAGGATACGTGACCACCTGCTAAGTTTTCACTCGTGTAGCCAAAAGCAAAATTATGAACTTCAGATGGGTAAACGAACAATATTTGTTGTATGCATTCAATCACCATTGACATGCGATGTTAACTACTCGTTAGTTTGAGAATATTCAACTTTAAATTTAATATATAGATGGAATCTTATTGTTAATTGGACGTTCAAAAGTCAAATTTAGAGAACTTCACGTTATAGCTCAAGAATCTTGATGCCTTTGTCAACATCAATGATGCATCATCAAATAATGCCCAAATTCATATTAATTTAAGTTATCGTCGCAAATAATTATTCACACAATGTACTCACATTGTATTTTAAAGGCATAAACTATGTGAATTATAGAATCAATTTTTATATATAACTAAGAATTTTTGCGTGCGATCAGGCACGGACCTATATAGTTCTTAAGTTGGCGGACACACCCTATAAATTTTTCGTTTCTTCTAGTATATATGTGATAATATCGAGCGCCCCACATAAAATTTTGACACCACATCTATGAAATTTGACACCACATCTCTCAAACTAAGAAAGAGTAGAAAAAACTTTAAATTTTCTGGCGGAGGGAGGTGATAGATGGAGGATGACAAGTTTTTGGGTTTGTGAAAGAGAGCGAAAAAAGGAAAAGAAAAAGAGAGAAGATGAAAGAAAAAGAATAGTCGATAAATAGTTATTATTTTCTTCTTTTGTTTCAACTTTTTCTGAGTTGTCTTGTAGTTATAGACTTATTACTCCATTAGATATTATTTGATTACTAAAATATGAGATAATGTATAATGGTTTATGTGACGGAGTATTAAGTGGCAAAGATTATGTCCTATAATGTCCCGTACATCGCTTCCCTGAGCATGATCTTCAGAAAATTGGTGTTGGCGTGATTGTGAAAACGCCAATGAAGAAAATTAAGGGGCTTGATTTTAAAGAGAGTGCCTTGATGCCACATGCCACAGGTCTCATTATCTTAAGTTCAGTTTATTTTGAGTAAATAATTTAGGAATTTATTTAATTTTATCTGTCTACTACTTTGTTACTTTAGAAGTTATACTCAATTAAAAATATTAATAGATGTATTCGAGTGTTTTTTCAGTAAGCTATAATCATGTATTATGTAATATATTTTTTTTCCAGAATGTAGGTTATCAATGCTATAAAAATGTACCATACTTTTTTCATAAATTCATGAGTGAGTTATAAAAAATGTTTTCATCATTCGTAAATGATGTTAAAACAATTAATTGTAATGACTAGATTTTAAGAAATGAAAATGTGTATGGAGAAGCGTAGAGATATTATATTTCTATTATGTATTTTGTTGATGATTAACGTATTTTTATTATGTATTTGAAAATAATGTGGTTTTAGTTTTTTATTATGCGACGCGGCCCGACTTGGATTGAAAACTTTAGTATTTAGCAATAGACAACCAATGGTTAAAACTTTCTGCCCGCTATGAAAGAAATTTCTAGGTCCGTCATTGCGTGCGATGCTGAGAAGAATTACCGCTTTCTGCCATGCAGCGGATTACAAAGGCCATTTTTTAGTTTTCAGGTCATAATTGTCGTATACAAATGTGGCGAAGTTGATCAAAAGAGAAAGAAGAGAAGTTTGAATTATTATTTAGATTTTCACTTGTTTTCGCCACTATAGCTATATGTAAATCTAGAATCATCCATTTGTTAATTCATAACACTGGAACTAATAGTGACTTTAAGGTTATTTATTTTTGTAATGAAAATTTAATTTTTTTATTATTTTTCCACAAAAGTTAAATGAGATTATTTTTTATTAGTTTTGTTTTAAGTTTTTTTTTTCGAATTTGGTTATCGTTCACTTGCTACTTAATAAAGTGTTTAGTGCTCACATCTGATCCCTCACATTTTTTACCCTAACGACTAATACGCGTCGGTATAAATTCAACTCTGTCTATACTTTATGTCATGTGAGCCACTTGATGTAAATTCGTGTTTTTATTTTACGATTTTCCCGGTTTTGATCGTAGTTTGGTTACTACTTACCATAGTTTTACGAGTTCATCATATTGGGAGTATTAGTGACTTTTTTTTCTTTTTTTTTTTTGCATGGTCTATTTTAAGGTTATTTATTTTTTTGAGTTAAATGCCATTTTAGTCCTTTGTAGATTGGGCCAGTTTAGTCCAAATGTTTCATTTTTTCCCTGTGAGTCCAAAAAGGTTTCACCGTTGCCATTTTAGTACACTAGGTTAACTTCATCCATTTTTCTGTTAACTAGAAGGACAATTCAGTCATTTTATATGGTCGAATTGCCCTTCTAGTTAACAGAGTTACATTTAAAATGACCGAATTATTCTTCTCGTTAATAGAAAAAGGGATGAAGTTAACCCAGTGGACTAAAATGGCAACGGTGAAACATTTTTGGACCCACGGGTGAAAAATGAAACATTTGTACTAAACTGGCATAATGACCCAAACCACATGAACTAAAATCACATTTAACTCTAATTTTTTAATAGAACTTTGATTTTTTATTATTTTGCCACAAAAGTTAAATGAGTTTATTTTTTTGTTAGTATTGTTCTAAGTTTTTTTTTTCTGGATTTGGTGGTCGTTGGTTGTTACCTAACATAGTGTTAGGTGGTCACATTTTGTTACTCACATTTTTATCCCCTGATTTTCTAATACGTGTCGGTATAAATTCAACTATGTCTATATTTTACGTCTATGAGCTACTTGGTTTTAGAAATTCGTGTTCTTATTTTACGCTTTTCCTTATTTTAGTCGTCGTTTGTTTGCTATTTAACATGATTTTATGCCTTCTGTAACACGATAGCATGGTTTTATGTCCCTTACAGCAATGCAAGGGACCAAAGACTAGTTGTGTATAAACTTAAAATCAATAAAATCCGCCACTGCTTATCTGAATGTTTCCGAACCCATTTTTTAATCAAATGCAAATCCATAAATCTCAAACCTACCTAAGCTGAGGTTAATAACATTTTTAAAAAACAAAAATAAAGAAATAAAATCTAAGTAAACAAGATCTATGCGTTGATACAAACTGAGATGCATAGTACGACCCGAGTTTATTAGGTTAGTGTTTGTGTAATATGGCAATTGTTTCACAAACAGGTCATATTATCATTTAGGTTTGGATCAAATACAAATTCTCTTTTGGATTAAATACAAATTCTCTCAAAAATAAAATATCGTAAGAAAGGTATCAGACGGAATCTGATTGACCTTGTTCAAGCAACATTGGAATCGTCCCATCAAACTCTACGATATGAGATTTTAAGTTTTCGCTTTTGGATGCTTAGTTTATATATTTTAGAATTTTTATTTAGATCATTGTGTTTTTACCATTGTTGGGGCTAGCCCACTTGGTAGAGGCAAATGCCTCTTAGAGGAAAGGTCTCAGGTTTAAACCTGAGCAAATGTGTAGTTTGGATTAATTGGTGTAATGTAGGAGTAATGTTTGCCGTGTCATTGTGTCTTCTTTGTGGCTAATTGTGTCTTCTTTCTTTGACATTGTGTTAAATTTTTCGGCACTATGTTAAATTTGTCGGCATTGTGTTATATTTTACTCGATATTGTGTTATATTTTGTGATCCATTTTATCTTTGTACACTTCTTGTTTTTAGAATACTTTGTAGGATAACTTTACCCTTAATTTTGATACGAACATGACGAAAATAAACATAATAAGAGAAAAGACTAGAAAATCACAATGCGAAAATATAGATGTTTCATATTTACAACATATCAAAATATTCGCAATCCTTAAAAGAGACGGGGAGTTCAATATTTATAACTATCGTGTTCTAGATTAAGAGGTTAATTTATAACTATTGTGTTCTAGATTAATAGGTTAAAAGTAATATATATTTGGATACGAGTAACTTAGTCGATTATGATTGTTGTTTAGGCGTCTGTTTGTTTGATAAGCATAATGGTCACTCTTAACTTATCAATAAGTAAGATTTATAAATATTGTAACACTTTGTGTGCCACTTCATGAATTAACTTTCAGACTATCGAACCCACATAAGGTTGGACGATCTATTTGTCTCCCGACCCAGCCACTCAAGCTCGGGCTAATCATCCGATACTTGGTCTAAGCCTAAGCTCACATGTAACTTTCGCGTCACTCTATAACTAACTAGGGTCCCACATCATTAACTATAATGAAACGACTGGTCCGACTAGGACCACTTTTCCACATCATCCAACCCCTAAAGGTATAAATACCTCTTTCACATTTCAAAGAACCCAACTGTTCACTCACACACTAAATCACCATCTCTCTAACATTGTATTCCTACAAACACTTATCCTCATGTCGTAACCCCCGACCCCTACCCCGGGAGCGGGAGCCGCGAGGACCGCAGACAGGTGGCACCGGTGTTTATTAATTTGGCAGCGGAAATTAAACATCAGGATCATAGTTAGGAAATATTATCAGAGTTTCAAAACACCAACTTTTGTAAATAACAAATGGGATAAAACCCACGTTTCCATTACAATACATTCGTAGGGGTAAACCCTAATTTATAAAAGACATAAACTCCTTTTTATTTAGGTAACTTTCATAGCCACTTTTCTAAGCCTTCAGTGCTCTCCAGCTGGCTTCTATTAGCTTCACATTAAGTTACCTGAAACGCGTTTTAAAAAAATTTTATCAGCAATTTATACTTTATAGTTATTGAGAGCATCAGAGATTATAATGTTTATATCTACACAATTACTCATTCAGTACCGTCAACACCTGACTTGTGGGTCATATTACTTTGGGTCCTGTCACCCAACAGTAACGGTTCCTGTCACACTCCTGTGACTGTGGACTAGTAATGTATACAAAACTCCAACATACCGGCAGTAATTGTAGAATACATATACTCAATTACTGTTAAGCATAACTAAAACATTTTAGGTTTTGGTAACACATTTTGACTCACAAAAAGGTCTACAAAAGAGAATGTACTCGCCTTGAAAACATAGGTATTCCTACGAATTTCCTGGTGACAATTCTTGATCACTTCCTGGAATTTCTATTTAAAACATACAATGCACATGTGTTAGTAAATTAACCCAAGTCACTTTAGTCATACAACACGAGACAGAACCCCAACGAATCTTAGTCAGACAGGGCCTTGACATGCGTCAGTGGGTCCTAAATCAATCGGGTAGGATGCCTATACAACACGAGATAGAACCCCAACGAACTTAGTCGGGCAGAGCCTTGACATGCGTTGATGGGACCTAAATCGGGTAGGGTAACCAATTAGTGATCGGGGGTTAAGATACTTACAGCGGGCAGCGCTTCGCAGGTTTAGGGGTTTGGGGGGTGTTGTTTAAGAAAACGGGGATTCAAGAGAGAGTGTTCGTCAAAATTGGATCGAACAAGTGCAACTGCTTCAGTCCCGCGCCTGCCTTTTTATAGGCCAGTTTGGCCTCACCCGCGCGTCACGGGGGATTCCTTGTCCGCTCTCGCATGGCGCCTGAGACACCTAGCTAGGGCTAGGTCAGCCTCGTAACGAGTTAGGGTTGCCACATGGCGCGAAACGGTGACACGTCACCTGGACATCTCCTGCGCATTGCGACAGAGACTAGGGTCTCTGGCGCGTGGCGCCTGGGATACCCAGGTGGGATTTCCTTGTTTTGCGTGCCGAGTCTCGATTTGCATGTTCGGTTCTTTGTTTCGGCTCGGTTTGAGGTGTTTTAGAGAGTTGTTACATTCTCCCCACCTTGATTTAAATCTCGTCCTCGAGATTCACTAGAATAGGTGTGGATACTTCCTT
Source organism: Scalesia atractyloides (assembly GCA_947069175.1). Taxonomy (NCBI): domain Eukaryota; kingdom Viridiplantae; phylum Streptophyta; class Magnoliopsida; order Asterales; family Asteraceae; genus Scalesia; species Scalesia atractyloides. Next base: position 21,600,011 of record CAMTDV010000014.1, on the reverse strand, counting down.
TGCATTTCTGACTCTAGCTCCCAAGTGCATTCTGATCCTCTCTTTGAATCCCATTTTACTTTGACCAGAACCAATCTCTTGCGCTTGAGATTCTTGATCTTTCTATCTTCAATCTGAATAGGTTTCTCTACAAACTTAAGCTTCTCATTTACCTCTATATCTTGAAGAGGTATCACTAGTGATTCATCTGGCAAACATTTCTTGAGATTACATACATGGAATACATCATGTATTCCTTCCATTTCCTCTGGCAATTGTAGCTGATAAGCTACTGGCCCTATTCTTTTGATAATCTTGAAAGGTCCGACATACCTTGGGCTTAGTTTCCCTTTATTACCGAATCTTACAACTCCTTTCCATGGTGAGACTTTTAATAACACTTTATCTCCAACTTGAAATTCCAAGGGTTTACGTCTGTTATCTGCATAACTCGTTTGACGATCTCGGGCTGCTTTTAGTCTTTCCTTGACTTGAATGATCTTATCAGTTGTTTTTGCACAATTTCAGGACCTGATAGTTGTTTTTCTCTAATTTCTGCCCAACACACTGGTGTTCGACATTTCCATCCATAGAGTGCTTCAAAGGGTGCAACACTGATGCTGGTATGATAACTGTTGCTGTAGGAAAACTCTATCAAAGGTATATGTTCATCCCAATTTCCTCCAAAATCAATTAAGCAGGCTCTAAGCATATCTTCCATTGTTTGGATTGTCCTTTCACTTTGACCGTTTGTTTGAGGATGATATGTTGTACTTAGATTTAGTCTAGTTCCCATTGCTTTTTGGAAACTTGACCAAAAATGAGAAGTAAAACGACTGTCTCTGTCAGATACAATAGATAAAGGAATTCCATGTAGTGAAACTATTTCATTTACATATAATTTAGCTAACTGTTCCATACTGAAAGTTTCCTTCATCGGTAAGAAATGAGCAGATTTGGTTAATCTGTCCACAATCACCCAGATTGTATCATTACCATTTCGTGTCCTGGGTAGTTTGGTAACAAAGTCCATTGTTATCAATTCCCATTTTCAAATTGGCATTTCCAATTGTTGCAACAGTCCTGAAGGTTTCTGATGTTCAGCTTTAACCTGTTAACATGTTAGACATTTGACCACGTAATTTGCTACATCCTTTTTCATTCCTATCCACCAGAAATTCTTTCTTAAGTCTTTATACATTTTATCACTTCCGGGATGCATTGTATACTTAGTCTTATGGGCTTCCTCTAAAATTCGATTTCGTAGGTCTCCTTGCATAGGAATCCAAATCCTTTTCTTATGGAATCTCCAAATTCCATCTGTTCCTTTCTCTAATTCCTTAATCATTCCTTTTAATCCTTCAGCATCGTCCTCGATTGCTGTTTCCTGTATCTGTTTAATTTGCTCATTTAAATCTATCTGCAGGTTTAGTCTAAGAGAGCGTACTCTTTTCGTCTTCTCATGATACTTTCGACTTAAAGCATCAGCTACTACATTAGCTTTTCCTGTATGATACTGGATATCACAATCATAATCACTAAGGATTTCCATCCGTCGCCTCTGTCTCATGTTTAATTCCTTTTGTCCAAAGACATGTCTTAAACTCTTATGATCTGTGAATATAACAAACTTACTACCGTAAAGATAGTGTCTCCAAATCTTAAGGGCAAAAATTATTGCTCCTAACTCTAGATCATGGGTTGTATAATTCTCTTCATGCTTCTTAAGTTGTCTAGAGGCATAATCAATTGCTTTTTGACGTTGCACCAACACACATCCATATCCTAACTTAGACGTATTACAATAAACTATGAAGTCTTCAGTCCCTTCTGGCAAGCGAGTATTGGTGCGTGGGTTAACTTTTGCTTCAAAATCCTGAATGCTTCTTCTTGCTTTGGTCCCCATTCAAACTTAGCTGATTTGCAAGTTAGCTTGGTTAATGGGATGGCTATTATAGTAAAATCTTGAATAAAATGTCTATAATATCCTGCCAATCCGAGAAAACTTCTTAATTCTGTTGGTGATTCTGGGACCTTCCATTTGGTAATTGCTTCGATCTTTGTGGGATCCACATGAATTCCTTCGTGATTTACCAGATATCCAAGGAATTGTACTTCTTCTAACAAGAATTCACATTTTGAGAATTTTGCATAAAGCTTTTCCTTTCTCAGCAATGTCAGGAGTATATGCGAATGCTCTACGCGATCTTCCTTAGTCTTAGAGTAAATTAGAATATCATTTATAAAGACAATTATGAATTTGTCCAGGTATGGTTTACATATCCGGTTCATCATGTCCATAAATGCAGCTGGGGCATTGGTTTAACCAAATGGCATGACTGTAAATTCATAATGACCGTACCTCGTTCTGAAAGCAGTTTTAGGAATGTCCTCTTCCTGTACTTTCAACTGATGATATCCTGAGCGTAAGTCGATCTTAGAAAAGAATCGGGCTCCTTGGAGTTGATCAAACAAATCATCAATTCTCGGTAACGGGTACCGATTTTTGATTGTCACTTTGTTCAATTCTCGGTAATCAATGCACATACGCATTGATCCGTCTTTCTTCTTGACAAATAGCACTGGTGCTCCCCATGGCAATGAGCTAGGTTGTATGAAACCTTTCTCTAGTAATTCGTCCAATTGTTTCTTCAATTCCTGCATCTCCGTTGGTGCTAGGCGATGGGGTGCTTTGGCAATCGGTGTCATTCTTGGTATTAGGTGAATTCTAAATTCAACTCTCGGTCTGGCGGTAATCCAGGTAATTCTTCTGGGAAAACATCAGAGAATTCAGATATTACAGGAATATCTTTTAACTCTTTTCCTTTAGGTTTAATGATTATGGAAATCTTATACACCATTCCTCCTTTCCTTACATAACTTGCAACTTTCATTATTGAGATGAACTTTGTTGGCCTTGTCGACCTATCTCCTTTAAGTGTGACCCTCTCGCAAGATGGCGCATTTTCTTTTACAGACTTTTGATCACATACTATTTGTGCTTGATTGGCTACCAACCAGTCCATTCCCAACACGACATCAAATCCAGCTAGACCCATTGGAAAAAGGTTAGCAGTAAAATTATGACTTAAAATTTCTATCTTTACTCCTTGCAGGATTTCACTTATGTTGATAGAAGATCCATTTGCCGTTTCCACCAGACAGTCTTGGTGAAGTTTAGTTAATGGTTGATTAAGAAAATTGCAAAAGGAAGTATTTATGAAACTTTGGTTTGCACCAGAGTCAAATAATACTTTTGCATAAACATCATTAACTAAAAACGTACCGGCAATCACATCCGGAATCATCTTGGCTTCCTCGGCGGTCAGCACGAATGCTCTAGCATTTCTCTTGGGTCCTTCCGTTGCCTTCGCTTTGTTGTTTGCTGCTGGAGCTAGTTTCGGACAGTTGGTTTTAATATGACCAGCTTCTCCGCAATTGTAGCACAACCTATTGCTAGCTTTCTTTCTGCAGTCTTCTTCCTTATGTCCTGGAAATTTGCAGAAATTGCAGTATGTAGAGCATTTCCCTGAATGTTTCCTTTTGCAGTACTTACATGGGGGTGAAGAAGAACTTGCCCCTTTCCCGCGACTAGAATTACCATAACGTAGTTCCTGGGTGATCTTTTGACCTAGGTTCCTTTTCTGGTTTTCTTCTTGCATACGTACCAATTCATCTGTCATGGTATTTTCCAATTCCACTGCTTCTTCTATAGTTTGTGGTCTAGCTTCCTTGACTACATTTCTGATCTCACTGATTAATCCCCAGATGTAACGGTGTAACATCCGTCAAAAAACGGATTTACCAAACCCGCTCCGTTTATCAACCGAACAGTCAGTCAAAATTTTCGTTGCGAATTAAATGCCCAAAATATTTTTAAACGATCCGTAATCAATTATTATACGGGAATATATATTTAGTTTTTGAAAAACCGTCAAAAATCGCAAAATAAAAATAAAATACATCTGCCGGGTTTCGAACCCGGGTCTGTACCGAACCAGAATCAAGTCTTAACTCTCACCCACAAACCACTGCGCCGCTTGTTATGTTTGATGAATAACAGAATCATTTAATTGATATAGTGACTTTACAAATTCAAAACCGGCGCCCAAACGGTTCAGTCGTCGGAATCCCGGAATATTCGCGAGCCTTAACTACGATTTACGTTATAACGTAAACCTTTAATCAGACGTCGGTTATAACCGATGTTTGAAGTCCGCGACACTTTTCAAAACCGCCGGAAAACTTAAATTGATGAATACAGTTCAAAATCAGACCAAATACATTTCGATTATTCCCTATAAATTCAACCACAATCGTCTGCAAACTTTTTCGCTAAAAATCACATCTTTTCACGGCGTAATTTCTCTCGCCGGAATAAACCTGTTCGTCGCCGGAAAACCGGTTTCCCCATTGCCGAGCTTTTCTGAACCTCTGAAGCTTATACCGGTGATACCCTTACCTTTTCCAAACTTTTCGGAGACTAGCTGCTACAAGGAACACGTCGCCGGAGTTGAATTCAGTCGCCGGAGTTTCTGCCGGAAAACAGAGAGTTCAGTCGGTATATTCTCCGCTCAGTTTCTTTTCCTTTTCACTTCTATCTCACCAGTAATTAACCTAAAACACTATTGAAACTTGAATAAAAACTCGAACCAGTCAGACCCGATTTCTGGTTCAACTTTGTCGAAGAAGACGACGCACTTCCATATCATATAAGTATATTATAAATCATGATTTTTAATCGGGTTAGACACACAGTCCAGCGGTGGACTGTGTGCACATAAGACGTTAATTATGCAAAGGTCTCGAGTTCGATTCCCGTCTCACACGCTGCCTTAATAAAATCTATTTTTTTTTTATTACTGAACCGGAGTCGCCTTAGTTATATGTTAAGTATATTAATAACCGGAATAATAACCAAGTTATACACACAGTCCAGCGGTGGACTGTGTGTTTGTTTATATCACAGGTCACGAGTTCGAGTCCGGTCCTCAGCACCGACTCGGACAATTATCTTTTCTTTTAAATAAGGCAGAAAAGGAAATATCTATTTTGTATTTAAGTATAATAAAAACCGAATATTATAACATGTTGAACACACAGTCCAGCGGTGGACTGTGTGTTAGATTAACCCACAGGTCCCGGGTTCGAGACCTGTGGTGTGCATGACCGTTTCGCCTTAAACTGTTTTTTAAAATAAAAATGATTTTCTGTTTATATTCTAATTAATGAATATATATAATTAAAATCGGATATATAACGGGTTAGACACGTAGCTCAGTTGGTAGAGCTGCGTGCACGCGTACGGGAGGTCTCGGGTTCGAGCCTCACCGAGCGCACAACAATATTCCGCAAACCGGTCAACGACCAGTCAAAGTCAACAAGTCAAGGTCAACTGTAGCAGAAAAAAATAAATATTTTTATTATTTTTATTTAATTATTTTAATTAAAAATCAATTATAAATACTTAAAAATAACATTTTTAAGATTAGAAAATAGCTTCAAACTCACAAAAATACACCCAACAATCCTACTAAAATAGTTTAATAAAATCCGTTTACTCACCAAACCATAATGCGATTTATCTAGGTTAAATCTCACTCGTGGTTAAAACCACTTCGCGTGCATTCATCATCATCAACCGAACGCACCCACTGTGAGTGAATCTTACAATTCCCCCTTTTAAATTACACGTTTTGGGGTGTGTCATGTGTTATGAATTAATTAATTTATTTATTTAAACTTGTGCCATACCACATCATGACTTAAACTTAGATTGATTTATTGTTGTGATTTATTTATATTCCGTTTGTCGAATTACATGAAACTCATACATTAAGCCCATCAGTTCCTCGTGAGAAAACGAGTAGAACATCGCGTGCTTCAATTCAAATTCATTATTGTTCATGTGTGTTTTCATTGAGTTTATATTGTTTGTAGTTGTGTTATTCATACTATCATGTTTATGCAATTCATTCATCAGGCCCCTCAGTTCCTCGTGAGAGACGAGTTGAGCATCGCGTGCCTTTAATTGTTTCCATTATTATTCATGAGTGTTTCATTTAACATTTTATGATTGTTGATCAAGTTACATCTAATTTTACTCATGTTTGGTTGTGCACATATTTCATAATCAATTTAAATAAATTGTTCAAATGTTTTCCATAGGATTCACTCGCCAACATTATGTTGATCCAAAAACCTTTTTACACATGATACAGGTGAACAGGTTGAAGCAAGGATAACATAGGATATGCCTTAGAAGAGAACAAAGGAGTTAGATTGTTAGTTAGATCATGTTGTATCACTATTGTAAACTTTCATTTAATTTGTATTAATGAATATGAAACATTTAATAAATGTCATGAGCTTTGATGATAACCCAATCATGCCCCGATCACCTTATCCGCTGCGGGTCGGGGTGTGACAGATTGGTATCAGAGCCATGACTATAGGGATATAGGATAGGTTATTAGACCCTTAGAGCCTATACTATAGTCTGCCTAAATTTTAAATTGACTAGGTGGTTACATACAAACTTGTGATATTTATTTGTTTCATATTTGTTTACATTTCAGTCAAACATACATGCTCATATACATGTTCATTATACATATATACATATTCATTATACATATATCGATGTTCATGTATTCAATTTATTTTCATATTCTCATTATCCAAAGATTTTATGCAATTTTCAATTCTCATCAAAATAAGTTCTGCGACGGGCATGTAGTAACTGGAAGGGTACAAGTACCGGTAGTCGGAACGTCCTGTCTAGGCTGGCATTCGTATAAATCCAATATAACGGACCAGTTTGCCTACCTGGGGACCAACGATGAGAGTACGAAGGACCTATTAGGCCAAAGCATGCCACACCAAACGTCGTTCGAACTAACCCTACTTTGAGGTGTCACCGTGTCTACACCTGGACACATTCCGAACATCACACGTTGTATACATATTTCTCGATTTTCACCGGGTTTTTGTGTACGCAACCAGGCAGAAACCGTGCGAACCATATGAAAAACCGGTAATTCATGGGGGCCCACATGATTACATAAGGTAAAGTATGGCGGCATGACGGGCCTAACAGCGAGCAAAGCCCAAGACATCCTATGGATGTGGTATTTTTGTATGATTATTTTATGAATGTTCATCCCTAATGCGACCCATGATCTCAAAAGCATCCAACTCATACCCTTGTCATGTATTCATTGTAGATGTCTTCTAACCTCGCCCGTAGGAAGACGAGAACAAGAAGAGCCCGCGAACGTATGGCTGCCTTAATCGCTCAACAAATGGCTGCCGTAATACCCAACATTGTAATTCAAGTTCAACAAGCACTTACCCATAATCCTGTCAATCAAGCAAACCAAAACATTTTCAACTCTTCCCCAAACACCACTAAATGTACCTACAAGCATTTTAAATCATGCGACCCTCCGAAATATAAAGGGACTGAAGGTGTCACCGCACTCCTCCATTGGTTTGAAGAAATGGAGAATACTTTTCTAAATTGCGATTGCCCTGATGATCGCAAAGTGCGTTATGCTACCGGTCGACTATATGGGATAGCACTTACTTGGTGGAATTCAGAGAAGGCAAAACGAGGTGTTGAAGATGCTATGACTCTAACTTGGAACGAATTGAAGGAAATCATGACCAGACGATTTTGCCCAAGGAGCGAAATCAAGAAGCTAGAAGATGAATTTTATTCATTGAAGCAAATGGAAGGAGACCACACCACCTACAACAAAAGGTTCCTCGAATTACATCAAATGGTTCCCAACATGTTTACTCCCCTCTACCGTTTGATCGAGCACTACATTCGTGGCCTTCCGCCACAAATTCAAGACCCTGTTATAAGTACCAAGCCTGCAACTTTGGAAGCAGCAATGGAGCTAGCAACAGAGCTCACCGAGAACCGAATCCGAAACAAAGACTTTAAGGAGGAGAAGAAGAAGGATAAAGAATCGACTGAAACCTCCGACTCTACTCAAACTGAATCCCCTTCTCAACCCGAATCCCCTTCTCAACCCGAATCCCCTTCTCAACCCAAACCTAAGAGAAGAAGAGTCAGGCGACTTTTCGCTGCGACCCAACGAAATCAACCAGTTTTTCACGCTATACCCATCCGAGCTATCCCAATCACCCAAGTGGCAACCCAACTCAGCTTACCCAAATAAGAAACCATATCTTGGACCTCACCCTCGATGCAACAACTGTTTTTATCACCATTCCCTTACTTTACTTTGCCGGCTATGTACAACTTGTGGACGTTATGGTCATTTGAGCAATGTTTGTTGCACCTTTCAAGACCAAACCTTTTCCCCTACTCAAAACATGGCCCAAACTTATCACCAACCCCAACACCCCATGTTCCCATATGCTCGAGCTTGCTTCAATTGTGGCGACCCTACCCACTTTAGAAACACATGCCCTCAATTGGTAAACGTTATCAACACTCAAGCCCAATCAAACTCAGTTAACCAAGTAAACCAAGAAAACCCAACCACTATGCCGCCAGCAAGAGGAAGAGTCTTCAATATCAACGCCAACCCTGTCGAAGATAATGACGGCCCAAACGAAGATACTCAGCTAGTCCTGTTCGCCGAAGATCCAGATTCAACTCCTATTGTTTAGTCTTTCTTTATCACATGTGTAGACTGTTTGAGAAATTATGGTATATTATATATTATACATTGTTTTCATTATATACTTTTGCTGAGGCCGTAGCTCCCCATCCATCGAGGTTGAGTTTGATCCCCATTTTATTATGGGTTGATCAGGGCGTGCCCGCACGATCGGCTCCGTTTGTTGAGCCTTGATCGGTTACGTAATATTACATTTCAATACATGCAATACGCTCGGCTCCGTTTGATTGAGCCTTGAGTGCACAGTTCAATTTACATTTCAAGTTCATGCAATACGCTCGGCTCCGTTTGATTGAGCCTTGAGTGCACAGTTCAATTTACATTTCAAGTTCATGCAATACGTTCGGCTCCGTTTGATTGAGCCTTGAGCGCACATACAATTTCATTATCAGTATCTTGTGGTTGTGGTGTTTGTAGTAGAGTCGCATCGAACTAACCATAACTTTCGGATAAAGTCAACGAAAATTTGACAAGGATATGGTGGATACGCCGATGGTACTTCCTATATATAAGTATTCTTGTCAAATGATCGGAGGCATTATCAGGCGGTTATGAGAGGTTCCATGCATAGGCTGTTTGTGTGGTTAAGTTATTCATATTCAGTACATGCAATATGTTCGGCTCCGTTTGATTGAGCCTTGAGCACACAATTTCAATTTCAGTACATTCAATATGTTCGGCTCCGTTTGATTGAGCCTTGAGCACACAATTTCAATTTCAGTACATTCAATATGTTCGGCTCCGTTTGATTGAGCCTTGAGCACACAATTTCAATTTCAGTACATTCAATACGTTCGGCTCCGTTTGATTGAGCCTTGAGCGCACATCCATTTTATTTTCAGTACATGCAATACGATCGGCTCCGTTCGATTGAGCCTTGATCGCACAGATATATTTCATTTCAGTAATTTATGTTTGTTGTATTGATTGTAGAGTTATAGGACTAATCATAATTCACTGTTAAAACCAATGAAAATTTGACAAGAATATGGTGGATACGCCGCTGGTACTTCCTATATATAAGTATTCTTGTCAAAGGATCAGAGGCATTAACGGATGGTTATGAGAAGTTCTATGTAGGATTTATTAGTTTCTTGGTAACCAATCATAACTTGTGGATAAAACTAATGAAAATTTGGCAAGAATATGGTGGATACGCCGCTGGTACTTCCTATATATAAGTATTCTTGCCAAAGGATCAGAGGCATTATCAGGCGGTTATGAGAAGTTCCAGGTAGGATTTATTATTGCCTTGGTTGGAATTTGTGATACATTTACATCATCATGTTATTTAAAGAGATTGGATTGTGTTCCATTTCTACATAAATTAACCTCTCCATCATAACAAACGAGAGAGGAACTTCCATCGTTCAAACATATATGTTATCAGAATGTGGATTCAAATATTTACTGTTGTGTTTATTCATGTTCAAATATTCGCTGATGTGTCTATTCATGTTCGAATATTTGCTGTTGTGTTTATTCATGTTCAAATATTTGCTGATGTGTTCATTCATGTTCGAATATTTGCTGTTATGTTTATGTTCAAATATTTGCTGATGTGTTCATTCATGTTTGGATATCAGCTGTTGTGTTTTTATTATGTTCCATGTAGATTGTAGTGTTAGAAGTTTTGCCTTAGGATATAACCATATTTTTCCCAAACGTATCTAAACTCTTATGCATGATATCATTTTTAGCGAATCATTCCTGTTTATCAATATTCATACAGTAGGCAACAAAAAGCGATTCCTGAATAGGGTACATAACCCTTACAAGGAACGTTACCGCCTCGAACAAAAACTTAAACCCTCATTTTTCTGAGCATACAACTGTCAAACAAAACGTCATCATCCTTTTTAGTCAAAATATATCATTATTTAAATATCGGGACGAAATTTCTAAAAAGCAGGGGATACTGTAACATCCGTCAAAAAACGGATTTACCAAACCCGCTCCGTTTATCAACCGAACAGTCAGTCAAAATTTTCGTTGCGAATTAAATGCCCAAAATATTTTTAAACGATCCGTAATCAATTATTATACGGGAATATATATTTAGTTTTTGAAAAAACCGTCAAAAATCGCAAAATAAAAATAAAATACATCTGCCGGGTTTCGAACCCGGGTCTGTACCGAACCAGAATCAAGTCTTAACTCTCACCCACAAACCACTGCGCCGCTTGTTATGTTTGATGAATAACAGAATCATTTAATTGATATAGTGACTTTACAAATTCAAAACCGGCGCCCAAACGGTTCAGTCGTCGGAATCCCGGAATATTCGCGAGCCTTAACTACGATTTACGTTATAACGTAAACCTTTAATCAGACGTCGGTTATAACCGATGTTTGAAGTCCGCGACACTTTTCAAAACCGCCGGAAAACTTAAATTGATGAATACAGTTCAAAATCAGACCAAATACATTTCGATTATTCCCTATAAATTCAACCACAATCGTCTGCAAACTTTTTCGCTAAAAATCACATCTTTTCACGGCGTAATTTCTCTCGCCGGAATAAACCTGTTCGTCGCCGGAAAACCGGTTTCCCCATTGCCGAGCTTTTCTGAACCTCTGAAGCTTATACCGGTGATACCCTTACCTTTTCCAAACTTTTCGGAGACTAGCTGCTACAAGGAACACGTCGCCGGAGTTGAATTCAGTCGCCGGAGTTTCTGCCGGAAAACAGAGAGTTCAGTCGGTATATTCTCCGCTCAGTTTCTTTTCCTTTTCACTTCTATCTCACCAGTAATTAAACCTAAAACACTATTGAAACTTGAATAAAAACTCGAACCAGTCAGACCCGATTTCTGGTTCAACTTTGTCGAAGAAGACGACGCACTTCCATATCATATAAGTATATTATAAATCATGATTTTAATCGGGTTAGACACACAGTCCAGCGGTGGACTGTGTGCACATAAGACGTTAATTATGCAAAGGTCTCGAGTTCGATTCCCGTCTCACACGCTGCCTTAATAAAATCTATTTTTTTTTTATTACTGAACCGGAGTCGCCTTAGTTATATGTTAAGTATATTAATAACCGGAATAATAACCAAGTTATACACACAGTCCAGCGGTGGACTGTGTGTTTGTTTATATCACAGGTCACGAGTTCGAGTCCGGTCCTCAGCACCGACTCGGACAATTATCTTTTCTTTTAAATAAGGCAGAAAAGGAAATATCTATTTTGTATTTAAGTATAATAAAAACCGAATATTATAACATGTTGAACACACAGTCCAGCGGTGGACTGTGTGTTAGATTAACCCACAGGTCCCGGGTTCGAGACCTGTGGTGTGCATGACCGTTTCGCCTTAAACTGTTTTTTAAAATAAAAATGATTTTCTGTTTATATTCTAATTAATGAATATATATAATTAAAATCGGATATATAACGGGTTAGACACGTAGCTCAGTTGGTAGAGCTGCGTGCACGCGTACGGGAGGTCTCGGGTTCGAGCCTCACCGAGCGCACAACAATATTCCGCAAACCGGTCAACGACCAGTCAAAGTCAACAAGTCAAGGTCAACTGTAGCAGAAAAAAATAAATATTTTTATTATTTTTATTTAATTATTTTAATTAAAAATCATTATAAATACTTAAAAATAACATTTTTAAGATTAGAAAATAGCTTCAAACTCACAAAAATACACCCAACAATCCTACTAAAATAGTTTAATAAAATCCGTTTACTCACCAAACCATAATGCGATTTATCTAGGTTAAATCTCACTCGTGGTTAAAACCACTTCGCGTGCATTCATCATCATCAACCGAACGCACCCACTGTGAGTGAATCTTACAATTCCCCTTTTAAATTACACGTTTTGGGGTGTGTCATGTGTTATGAATTAATTAATTTATTTATTTAAACTTGTGCCATACCACATCATGACTTAAACTTAGATTGATTTATTGTTGTGATTTATTTATATTCCGTTTGTCGAATTACATGAAACTCATACATTAAGCCCATCAGTTCCTCGTGAGAAAACGAGTAGAACATCGCGTGCTTCAATTCAAATTCATTATTGTTCATGTGTGTTTTCATTGAGTTTATATTGTTTGTAGTTGTGTTATTCATACTATCATGTTTATGCAATTCATTCATCAGGCCCCTCAGTTCCTCGTGAGAGACGAGTTGAGCATCGCGTGCCTTTAATTGTTTCCATTATTATTCATGAGTGTTTCATTTAACATTTTATGATTGTTGATCAAGTTACATCTAATTTTACTCATGTTTGGTTGTGCACATATTTCATAATCAATTTAAATAAATTGTTCAAATGTTTTCCATAGGATTCACTCGCCAACATTATGTTGATCCAAAAACCTTTTTACACATGATACAGGTGAACAGGTTGAAGCAAGGATAACATAGGATATGCCTTAGAAGAGAACAAAGGAGTTAGATTGTTAGTTAGATCATGTTGTATCACTATTGTAAACTTTCATTTAATTTGTATTAATGAATATGAAACATTTAATAAATGTCATGAGCTTTGATGATAACCCAATCATGCCCGATCACCTTATCCGCTGCGGGTCGGGGTGTGACAGATTGGTATCAGAGCCATGACTATAGGGATATAGGATAGGTTATTAGACCCTTAGAGCCTATACTATAGTCTGCCTAAATTTTAAATTGACTAGGTGGTTACATACAAACTTGTGATATTTATTTGTTTCATATTTGTTTACATTTCAGTCAAACATACATGCTCATATACATGTTCATTATACATATATACATATTCATTATACATATATCGATGTTCATGTATTCAATTTATTTTCATATTCTCATTATCCAAAGATTTTATGCAATTTTCAATTCTCATCAAAATAAGTTCTGCGACGGGCATGTAGTAACTGGAAGGGTACAAGTACCGGTAGTCGGAACGTCCTGTCTAGGCTGGCATTCGTATAAATCCAATATAACGGACCAGTTTGCCTACCTGGGGACCAACGATGAGAGTACGAAGGACCTATTAGGCCAAAGCATGCCACACCAAACGTCGTTCGAACTAACCCTACTTTGAGGTGTCACCGTGTCTACACCTGGACACATTCCGAACATCACACGTTGTATACATATTTCTCGATTTTCACCGGGTTTTTGTGTACGCAACCAGGCAGAAACCGTGCGAACCATATGAAAAACCGGTAATTCATGGGGGCCCACATGATTACATAAGGTAAAGTATGGCGGCATGACGGGCCTAACAGCGAGCAAAGCCCAAGACATCCTATGGATGTGGTATTTTTGTATGATTATTTTATGAATGTTCATCCCTAATGCGACCCATGATCTCAAAAGCATCCAACTCATACCCTTGTCATGTATTCATTGTAGATGTCTTCTAACCTCGCCCGTAGGAAGACGAGAACAAGAAGAGCCCGCGAACGTATGGCTGCCTTAATCGCTCAACAAATGGCTGCCGTAATACCCAACATTGTAATTCAAGTTCAACAAGCACTTACCCATAATCCTGTCAATCAAGCAAACCAAAACATTTTCAACTCTTCCCCAAACACCACTAAATGTACCTACAAGCATTTTAAATCATGCGACCCTCCGAAATATAAAGGGACTGAAGGTGTCACCGCACTCCTCCATTGGTTTGAAGAAATGGAGAATACTTTTCTAAATTGCGATTGCCCTGATGATCGCAAAGTGCGTTATGCTACCGGTCGACTATATGGGATAGCACTTACTTGGTGGAATTCAGAGAAGGCAAAACGAGGTGTTGAAGATGCTATGACTCTAACTTGGAACGAATTGAAGGAAATCATGACCAGACGATTTTGCCCAAGGAGCGAAATCAAGAAGCTAGAAGATGAATTTTATTCATTGAAGCAAATGGAAGGAGACCACACCACCTACAACAAAAGGTTCCTCGAATTACATCAAATGGTTCCCAACATGTTTACTCCCCTCTACCGTTTGATCGAGCACTACATTCGTGGCCTTCCGCCACAAATTCAAGACCCTGTTATAAGTACCAAGCCTGCAACTTTGGAAGCAGCAATGGAGCTAGCAACAGAGCTCACCGAGAACCGAATCCGAAACAAAGACTTTAAGGAGGAGAAGAAGAAGGATAAAGAATCGACTGAAACCTCCGACTCTACTCAAACTGAATCCCCTTCTCAACCCGAATCCCCTTCTCAACCCGAATCCCCTTCTCAACCCAAACCTAAGAGAAGAAGAGTCAGGCGACTTTTCGCTGCGACCCAACGAAATCAACCAGTTTTTCACGCTATACCCATCCGAGCTATCCCAATCACCCAAGTGGCACCCAACTCAGCTTACCCAAATAAGAAACCATATCTTGGACCTCACCCTCGATGCAACAACTGTTTTTATCACCATTCCCTTACTTTACTTTGCCGGCTATGTACAACTTGTGGACGTTATGGTCATTTGAGCAATGTTTGTTGCACCTTTCAAGACCAAACCTTTTCCCCTACTCAAAACATGGCCCAAACTTATCACCAACCCCAACACCCCATGTTCCCATATGCTCGAGCTTGCTTCAATTGTGGCGACCCTACCCACTTTAGAAACACATGCCCTCAATTGGTAAACGTTATCAACACTCAAGCCCAATCAAACTCAGTTAACCAAGTAAACCAAGAAAACCCAACCACTATGCCGCCAGCAAGAGGAAGAGTCTTCAATATCAACGCCAACCCTGTCGAAGATAATGACGGCCCAAACGAAGATACTCAGCTAGTCCTGTTCGCCGAAGATCCAGATTCAACTCCTATTGTTTAGTCTTTCTTTATCACATGTGTAGACTGTTTGAGAAATTATGGTATATTATATATTATACATTGTTTTCATTATATACTTTTGCTGAGGCCGTAGCTCCCATCCATCGAGGTTGAGTTTGATCCCCATTTTATTATGGGTTGATCAGGGCGTGCCCGCACGATCGGCTCCGTTTGTTGAGCCTTGATCGGTTACGTAATATTACATTTCAATACATGCAATACGCTCGGCTCCGTTTGATTGAGCCTTGAGTGCACAGTTCAATTTACATTTCAAGTTCATGCAATACGCTCGGCTCCGTTTGATTGAGCCTTGAGTGCACAGTTCAATTTACATTTCAAGTTCATGCAATACGTTCGGCTCCGTTTGATTGAGCCTTGAGCGCACATACAATTTCATTATCAGTATCTTGTGGTTGTGGTGTTTGTAGTAGAGTCGCATCGAACTAACCATAACTTTCGGATAAAGTCAACGAAAATTTGACAAGGATATGGTGGATACGCCGATGGTACTTCCTATATATAAGTATTCTTGTCAAATGATCGGAGGCATTATCAGGCGGTTATGAGAGGTTCCATGCATAGGCTGTTTGTGTGGTTAAGTTATTCATATTCAGTACATGCAATATGTTCGGCTCCGTTTGATTGAGCCTTGAGCACACAATTTCAATTTCAGTACATTCAATATGTTCGGCTCCGTTTGATTGAGCCTTGAGCACACAATTTCAATTTCAGTACATTCAATATGTTCGGCTCCGTTTGATTGAGCCTTGAGCACACAATTTCAATTTCAGTACATTCAATACGTTCGGCTCCGTTTGATTGAGCCTTGAGCGCACATCCATTTTATTTTCAGTACATGCAATACGATCGGCTCCGTTCGATTGAGCCTTGATCGCACAGATATATTTCATTTCAGTAATTTATGTTTGTTGTATTGATTGTAGAGTTATAGGACTAATCATAATTCACTGTTAAAACCAATGAAAATTTGACAAGAATATGGTGGATACGCCGCTGGTACTTCCTATATATAAGTATTCTTGTCAAAGGATCAGAGGCATTAACGGATGGTTATGAGAAGTTCTATGTAGGATTTATTAGTTTCTTGGTAACCAATCATAACTTGTGGATAAAACTAATGAAAATTTGGCAAGAATATGGTGGATACGCCGCTTGGTACTTCCTATATATAAGTATTCTTGCCAAAGGATCAGAGGCATTATCAGGCGGTTATGAGAAGTTCCAGGTAGGATTTATTATTGCCTTGGTTGGAATTTGTGATACATTTACATCATCATGTTATTTAAAGAGATTGGATTGTGTTCCATTTCTACATAAATTAACCTCTCCATCATAACAAACGATGAGAGGAACTTCCATCGTTCAAACATATATGTTATCAGAATGTGGATTCAAATATTTACTGTTGTGTTTATTCATGTTCAAATATTCGCTGATGTGTCTATTCATGTTCGAATATTTGCTGTTGTGTTTATTCATGTTCAAATATTTGCTGATGTGTTCATTCATGTTCGAATATTTGCTGTTATGTTTTATGTTCAAATATTTGCTGATGTGTTCATTCATGTTTGGATATCAGCTGTTGTGTTTTTATTTATGTTCCATGTAGATTGTAGTGTTAGAAGTTTTGCCTTAGGATATAACCATATTTTTCCCAAACGTATCTAAACTCTTATGCATGATATCATTTTTAGCGAATCATTCCTGTTTATCAATATTCATACAGTAGGCAACAAAAAGCGATTCCTGAATAGGGTACATAACCCTTACAAGGAACGTTACCGCCTCGAACAAAAACTTAAACCCTCATTTTTCTGAGCATACAACTGTCAAACAAAACGTCATCATCCTTTTTAGTCAAAATATATCATTATTTAAATATCGGGACGAAATTTCTAAAAAGCAGGGGATACTGTAACATCCGTCAAAAAACGGATTTACCAAACCCGCTCCGTTTATCAACCGAACAGTCAGTCAAAATTTTCGTTGCGAATTAAATGCCCAAAATATTTTTAAACGATCCGTAATCAATTATTATACGGGAATATATATTTAGTTTTTGAAAAAACCGTCAAAAATCGCAAAATAAAAATAAAATACATCTGCCGGGTTTCGAACCCGGGTCTGTACCGAACCAGAATCAAGTCTTAACTCTCACCCACAAACCACTGCGCCGCTTGTTATGTTTGATGAATAACAGAATCATTTAATTGATATAGTGACTTTACAAATTCAAAACCGGCGCCCAAACGGTTCAGTCGTCGGAATCCCGGAATATTCGCGAGCCTTAACTACGATTTACGTTATAACGTAAACCTTTAATCAGACGTCGGTTTATAACCGATGTTTGAAGTCCGCGACACTTTTCAAAACCGCCGGAAAACTTAAATTGATGAATACAGTTCAAAATCAGACCAAATACATTTCGATTATTCCCTATAAATTCAACCACAATCGTCTGCAAACTTTTTCGCTAAAAATCACATCTTTTCACGGCGTAATTTCTCTCGCCGGAATAAACCTGTTCGTCGCCGGAAAACCGGTTTCCCCATTGCCGAGCTTTTCTGAACCTCTGAAGCTTATACCGGTGATACCCTTACCTTTTCCAAACTTTTCGGAGACTAGCTGCTACAAGGAACACGTCGCCGGAGTTGAATTCAGTCGCCGGAGTTTCTGCCGGAAAACAGAGAGTTCAGTCGGTATATTCTCCGCTCAGTTTCTTTTCCTTTTCACTTCTATCTCACCAGTAATTAAACCTAAAACACTATTGAAACTTGAATAAAAACTCGAACCAGTCAGACCCGATTTCTGGTTCAACTTTGTCGAAGAAGACGACGCACTTCCATATCATATAAGTATATTATAAATCATGATTTTAATCGGGTTAGACACACAGTCCAGCGGTGGACTGTGTGCACATAAGACGTTAATTATGCAAAGGTCTCGAGTTCGATTCCCGTCTCACACACTGCCTTAATAAAATCTATTTTTTTTTTATTACTGAACCGGAGTCGCCTTAGTTATATGTTAAGTATATTAATAACCGGAATAATAACCAAGTTATACACACAGTCCAGCGGTGGACTGTGTGTTTGTTTATATCACAGGTCACGAGTTCGAGTCCGGTCCTCAGCACCGACTCGGACAATTATCTTTTCTTTTAAATAAGGCAGAAAAGGAAATATCTATTTTGTATTTAAGTATAATAAAAACCGAATATTATAACATGTTGAACACACAGTCCAGCGGTGGACTGTGTGTTAGATTAACCCACAGGTCCCGGGTTCGAGACCTGTGGTGTGCATGACCGTTTCGCCTTAAACTGTTTTTTAAAATAAAAATGATTTTCTGTTTATATTCTAATTAATGAATATATATAATTAAAATCGGATATATAACGGGTTAGACACGTAGCTCAGTTGGTAGAGCTGCGTGCACGCGTACGGGAGGTCTCGGGTTCGAGCCTCACCGAGCGCACAACAATATTCCGCAAACCGGTCAACGACCAGTCAAAGTCAACAAGTCAAGGTCAACTGTAGCAGAAAAAAATAAATATTTTTATTATTTTTATTTAATTATTTTAATTAAAAATCAATTATAAATACTTAAAATAACATTTTTAAGATTAGAAAATAGCTTCAAACTCACAAAAATACACCCAACAATCCTACTAAAATAGTTTAATAAAATCCGTTTACTCACCAAACCATAATGCGATTTATCTAGGTTAAATCTCACTCGTGGTTAAAACCACTTCGCGTGCATTCATCATCATCAACCGAACGCACCCACTGTGAGTGAATCTTACAATTCCCCCTTTTAAATTACACGTTTTGGGGTGTGTCATGTGTTTATGAATTAATTAATTTATTTATTTAAACTTGTGCCATACCACATCATGACTTAAACTTAGATTGATTTATTGTTGTGATTTATTTATATTCCGTTTGTCGAATTACATGAAACTCATACATTAAGCCCATCAGTTCCTCGTGAGAAAACGAGTAGAACATCGCGTGCTTCAATTCAAATTCATTATTGTTCATGTGTGTTTTCATTGAGTTTATATTGTTTGTAGTTGTGTTATTCATATTATCATGTTTATGCAATTCATTCATCAGGCCCCTCAGTTCCTCGTGAGAGACGAGTTGAGCATCGCGTGCCTTTAATTGTTTCCATTATTATTCATGAGTGTTTCATTTAACATTTTATGATTGTTGATCAAGTTACATCTAATTTTACTCATGTTTGATTGTGCACATATTTCATAATCAATTTAAATAAATTGTTCAAATGTTTTCCATAGGATTCACTCGCCAACATTATGTTGATCCAAAAACCTTTTTACACATGATACAGGTGAACAGGTTGAAGCAAGGATAACATAGGATATGCCTTAGAAGAGAACAAAGGAGTTAGATTGTTAGTTAGATCATGTTGTATCACTATTGTAAACTTTCATTTAATTTGTATTAATGAATATGAAACATTTAATAAATGTCATGAGCTTTGATGATAACCCAATCATGCCCCGATCACCTTATCCGCTGCGGGTCGGGGTGTGACAACGGGAGATTAATACTGGTTCTGGTGAGGCTAGGGTTGGTACAATCCTTGCATATTCAAAGAATGTGGTAGTATATTCTCTGCAATCTACCCCGATCATTTTATGATTTAGAAATTTATTAGCAATCTGTTCCTTTTCATTAGGAGGACATAATTTCCTTTCAACTATTCCTTAAAGTTGTTCCATTCCATCCTGTAAACCCTATTACTTCCTCTGGACTGAAGAATGGTATTCCACCACTCTAAAGCTGCATCTATAAAAACATCAGAAACATACATGAATTTATCTTGATTTGCACATTTACTTATCTTTAGGACTGCTTCTGTCTTTCTATCCAGCGCAAGGCTGAAATACCTCCTTCATTGCCGGAGAATTCTATCGGTTTGCATGATAAAAATTCTTTATAAGAACAACCATATGAGATGGTTTACTTCTTTTTTGAATTGGAGCTTGGATTAACAATTCGTGATTTCCATTCACGTTGTGATTTGATTAAGGGGGTACACGTTTATTCTCGTTTATGGAATCATTATTTTCTGCCTTTTTAATAGTATCGATAATATAGGGCAGAACATCTATGATTCCTTGGGTCACTATGTTTTCAATAGCACTTTTATTCATTTGATTCTCGTTATTATCGTTATTCTGGATTTCCTGATTTACTTCGTCTGACATCTGAATTATAAACATTTATTAGGTATTAATATCACAGAATAAATTAAATAACAATCACACCAACAAAGTGAACCAAAATCGTCAAGCATTATATATATATATAGGTGATACTACTTTATGTCTATTTTAGTCTTTTTTTTCAAAGTAACAAAATACACACACACACACACAACATATATATATATATATATATATATATATATATATATATATTCCTTAAAACTGCATCTCCCGCTCGTCATATTTCCAGAGCTTCTCCCTAATTTGGTGAATTTGGTTTCCTTCCTCCACTAACTCTACACCATACTGGCGGAGTCCCTCCACATGATCCCTGGGTAGTATTTGGGCTGGCACTGGTTCAGGGTAAGGTGGAACTGGTTCTTCTAGGGAATTTGGTTTTCTAGTAGGTTCTGAATTGCCTAGTGTTAGCCCACCATTGATCTAAAGGTGTTGGTGCTGGAATTCTAGGTATCTCATTGGGATCAAAGGCTGGAATTGGAAATTGGTTTCCCTGGTTCTGTCTAGGTTCATGGGTTGGTTAGGAAACAAAGGAAGTAACGGTGGTTCTGGAATTGCTACTTGTTTGAAATTAGGTTCTCCTCCTACATTTTCAAACATATGAAAATTAGCTAGTTGTCTATCCAATTCTTCTTCCCATAAAGATCTAACTTATGGGTTTAGGTATTTCTCTCAGTTCTAACTGTTATGCTTGCTTTTGTGCTTGCCTCATTCTTTTCCACCTCTCTCCTTTGGCTCTACTAAACCAACCTCTCTTTTTACGGGGAAAGGTTCTGCGGATTTGGCTTTGAAAACAAAGATATCTTCGGAATCGGCGTTGTAGTCGGTGATTGGCTGGGATGTTCCTTCATCCATGAGCGAATGAGGTGGATGACGATAAGCGTCAGAAGTACCCTGATCGCTCATAGTGTAAACTAAAGAAGTTATTAAAATAACACAAAGTAATAATATATATATTCACACAGAGTAACATAGAAGTCGCGGATACTTCCTAACACAATTGGTTAATATTTAGGTATTTAAAAGAACACCTAAATGGATTAAATCAATGGCTCTGATACCACCTTCTGTCGCAACCCCCGACCCCTTCCCCGGGAGCGGGGGCCACGAGGACCGCAGACAGGTGGCACCGGTTTTATTAATTTGGCAGCGGAAATTAAACATCAGGATCGTAGTTAGGAAATATTATCAGAGTTTCAAAACACCAACTTTTATAAATAACAAATGGGATAAAACCCATGTTTCCATTACAATACATTCGTAGGGGTAAACCCTAATTTATGAAAGACATAAACTCCTTTTTATTTAGGTAACTTTTATAGCCACTTTTCTAAGCCTTTAGTGCTCTCCAGCTGGCTTCTATTAGCTTCACATTAAGTTACCTGAAACGCGTTTTAAAAACATTTTATCAGCAATAAATACTGGCGAGTGCATCCCGGTTTAATCAAAACAAGTATTTATACTTTACAGTTATTGAGAGCATCAGCGATTATAATGTTTATATCTACACAACTACTCATTCAGTACCGTCAACACCTGACTTGTGGGTCATATTACTTTGGGTCCTGTCACCCAACAGTAACGGTTCCTGTCACACTCCTGTGATTGTGGACTAGTAATGTATACAAAACCCCAACATACCGGCAGTAATTGTATAATACATATACTCAATTACTGTTAAGCATAACTAAAACATTTTAGGTTTTAGTAACACATTTTGACTCACAAAAAGGTCTACAAAAGAGAATGTACTCGCCTTGGAAACATAGGTATTCCTACGAATTTCCTGGTGACAATTCTTGATTACTTCCTGGAATTTTTTATTTAAAACATACAATGCACATGTGTTAGTAAATTAACCCAAGTCACTTTAGTCATACAACACGAGACAGAACCCTAACGAATCTTAGTCAGGCAGGGCCTTGACATGCGTCGGTGGGTCCTAAATCAATCGGGTAGGATGCCCATACAACACGAGATAGAACCCCAACGAACTTAGGCGGGCAGAGCCTTGACATGCGTTGGTGGGTCCTAAATTGGGAAGGGTAACGAATTAGTGATCGTGGGTTAAGATACTTACAGCGGGCAGCGCTTCGCAGGTTTAGGGGTTTGGTGGGGTGGTTGTTTAAGAAAAGAGGATTCGAGAGAGAGTGTTCGTCAAAAGTCGATCGAACAAGTGCAACTGCTTCAGTCCCGCGCCTACCTTTTTATAGGACAGTTTGGCCTCTGCCGCGCGTCATGTGGGATTCCTGGTCCTGTCACACCCCGACCCGCAGCGGAAAAAGGTGATCGGGGCATGATTGGGTTTTCATCAAAGCTCATGACATTTATTATAATGTTTCATATTTATTATTACAATTTTAAAGAAGATCATACAATCAAATCATACAAGTACAACATGTTCTATACATCTTTCTAGACTTCATTATTTTTCTTCTAAGGCACTTTCCTATGTGTTCCTTGCTTCATCATGTCCACCTGTATCATGTGTAAAAATGGTTTTTGGGTCAACAAAAAGTTGGCGAGTGAATCCTATGAAAACATTTAAACGTGTTTATTGTATTGATTATAAAATAAATGCATAAACACATATGAGTAAATGTAGATGTAAATTTATTCACAAAACACATAATATTAAATATTGCACACACATACAACAATTGATTGTTTTGAGGCACGCGTTGTTCAACTCGTCTCCCACGAGGAACTGATGGGCCTAATGAATGAGTTTTGAGGCACGCGTTGTTCAACGAACTGATGGGCCTAATGAATGAGTTTTGAGGCACGCGTTGTTCAACTCGTCTCCCACGAGGAACTGATGGGCCTAATAAATAATTTGCATACAACTTGACAATATGTAATACATAACAACAAACAATATTTACATTCTAAGTTTAGATCATATAATGGTATAGCACGAGTTTGAATAAGCGGATTAATTTAAGCGACACATGATACACCCCAAAACATGAATAAAAAGGAGAATTTGTAAGAATTCACTCACATGGTTGCGTTTCCTTGGATTGGTGATGAATGCGCACGAATTTGGATTTAACCACGAGAGAAACTAACCTAAATAATAAAATAATGGTTCGGTAAATAAGTGGATTTTATTAACAATTTTTAATAGGATTTTTAGATTTATTTTTGTGAGTTTAAGGACATTTTCTAACTTTAAAAATATTATTTTTAAGTATTTTTAAATAATTTTCTGATTAAATAAATAAATAAAATAAATAATAAAAAAATGTTGACCGTTGACTTTGACTGTTTGACCGGTTCGGACTTTGTGTTTGTTTGCACTGAGTGAGGTTCGAACTCGTGACCTCCCGTATACGTGCACGCAGCTCTACCAACTGAGCTACGTGTCTAACCCGAATACTTCTGTTTTTAATTATATTTATATACTACTTAGATTATTCAAAATTTTATTTAATTAAAAAGGTTTTTAAACTAGTCGAACCGGTGCGCATGGTGTGTTTCGAACCCGTGACCTGTGATTTAACTTTGCACACAGTCCACCGCTGGACTATGTGTCTAACCTGGTTATAATACTTATTTTTATTAATCTTATATACTAACTGGAAGGTGTTCTGGGGCCTTTCAAAAAAATTGGGATTTATCACAGGACCCGGTTCAAGCGCACGATTCGAACTCGGTATCGATAGCATGAAATGCACACAGTCCACCGCTGGACTGTGTGTCTAACCCGAGATATAACCCGATTTATATTAAATATATACACAACCTAAACTTCATCTTCTTCGTTAAAACAACCCAGAACTCTCAACTCGACTGTTTCGATTCATTAATCAATTCCTTCAGTAAATTTTAAATAACTACACATGGGATTCATAAAAATGAAAGGGATTAGGTGAAAGATATACCGAACAGGGATCCCCTGTTTCTCCGGCGAGATTCCCACGATAGCAGATACTTCCGGCGACTGTGTAACTTGCGACAGAGGATCTTCAGGAAGTTTGAAGTGAGTGTGGGTGATTTCGGTATGAGCTCTAGATGTCCTGTTTATAAGGTAAGGCAACAATGGGATAGTTTCTTCGGTTTTCCGGCCACTCGCAGAGAATTCCGGCGATTTCCGGTGAACTCCGGTGAAACAGAGACTTGTTTTCACAATGTGGTGAGGGTTTGGCTATGAATTGATCGAGATTTACAATCTTCGGACTTGATAGCTAACATGTTCAACGGTTTCAGTCTAGAGATTTAATCCTCCTTCAGTTATGATTTTGATTGGTTCAAATGATTGATAACCGATTTTTGGGTTAAAGGCATGATTAAATCGTCGGTTTTCCTTGGGTTAATTCGCGATTATGAGTAATGCCGGCGGTTACAGATTTGCCGAAACTTTGAGATTTTCAGTTTTAGCCGAGATCCTAAATAAAGTTTAATGGTTTCAGATTTATAGCACATAAGTGTGTATAGAGCAGTTGGTGTGTTAGCGTGTTTGGCTTGTGGGCGACCGGGTTCGAAACCCGGCGTCTGCTTTTATTTTTTTTATTCATTAATTATTTGAAATTTTAATTATAGATTTTAAATTCTAAAATGTTTATTAATTATGTATCGTTTAAAATTAAAATAAACAATATATACGCAACGAAATTTATAACTGATTATTCGGTTAAATAAACGAAGCGGGTTTGGATAACCCGGTTTTTTACGGATGTTACAGTATCCCCTACTTTTAGAAATTTCGTCCCGAAATTTAAGTAGTGGTATGTTTGTCTCGAAAGGAGGGTGTTTTTGGCAATTACATACTTAGAAGGGGGTAAGAGTTTAAATTTTTACTTGAGGCGGTAACGTTCCTTGTAAGGGTTGAATACCCTGCTACAGGAATCGCTTTTTGATGCCTACGATAAAGAATATTGATAAACAGAGTTGATTGACTAGGTATGATCTCATGCCCAATAGTTCTGAGAGAATCGATACGTTTGGAAAGATAAGGTTATATTTTAAAACAAGACTTCTACTACTAAAACCTACATGGAACCTCTCATAACCGCCTGACAATGCCTCTGATCCTTTAACAAGAATACTTATATATAGGAAGTACCAGCGGCGTATTCACCATATTCTTGTCAAATTTTCATTGGCTTTATCAGTAAATTATGATTAGTTCTATGTGACTCTAAACACAACAA
Organism: Scalesia atractyloides; assembly: GCA_947069175.1. Lineage (NCBI taxonomy): Eukaryota > Viridiplantae > Streptophyta > Magnoliopsida > Asterales > Asteraceae > Scalesia > Scalesia atractyloides. The sequence continues at coordinate 21,574,148 of CAMTDV010000014.1, read as the reverse complement.
CCAAAACTTGAGTCTTAATTCTGAAAGTATACATGTTTGAATGATGACAGTACCTCTCTCGTTTGTCATGATGAAGAGGTTAGTCTATGTAGAAGTGAGACACAGCCCAACTTCTTTGAATGATGAGATTGAAATACGTTGAGATGTATGATGATATGAATGCTAAATCAGTGAGTATAAAACAAACTTCAACCATGACATTACTAAATCCTACATGGAACTTCTCATAACCGTCTGACAATGCCTCTGATCCTTTGGCAAGAATACTTATATATAGGAAGTACCAGCGGCGTATCCACCATATTCTTGTCAAATTTTCATTGGTTTTATCAGTAAGTTATGATTAGTTCTATGTGACTCTAAAACATAAACAAACACAACAACCAAAGCTTGAGTCTAAATTCTGAAAGTATACATGTTTGAATGGTGACAGTACCTCTCTTGTTTGTTATGATGAAGAGGTTAGTCTATGTAGAAGTGAGACACAGCACAACTTCTTTAAATGATGAGATGGAGATACGTCGTGAGGTATGATGATATGAATGTTAAATCAATGAGTATAAAACAAAACTGAAATAGTAATTCGCATAAGATTCTTGGATAAAATTTCCAATTTATAATTGAGATACGTGAAGATTGAGATAAACATAAAGAAAACATAAAAACTAAGCGGATGGAGTTGAATTCTTGATTTTTTGGTGAAGAAAACTAGTTGGGTGGTTCGTTTGGGCCGTCATTATCTTCAACATGATTAGCGTTGATGTTGTAAACTCTTCCTCTTGCTGGTGGCCTAGTGGTTAGGTTTTCTTGATTTGCTTGGTTAACTGGGTTTGCTTGAGCTTGGGCGTTTATGATGTTAACCAAAGGAGGGCACGTGTTTCTAAAGTGGGTAGGGTCGCCACAATTGAAACAAGCTCGAACATATGGGAACATGGGGTATTGGGGTTGTTGATATGTTTGGATCATGTTTTGAGTAAGGGGTGAGGTTGGGTTTTGAGAGGTGCGGCAAACCTTGCTCGAATGACCATAACGTCCACAATTCGCACATAGTCGACAAGGTAAGGTAGATGGATGGTGATAAAAACAGGTGTTGCATTGAGGGTGAGGTCCAAGGTAAGGTTTCTTATTTGGGTAAGTTGAGTTGGGTGCTACTTGAGTGATTGGGATAGCTTGGAGGGGTATGGCTTGTGAAGTTGGTTGATTGTGTTGGGTGACAGCGAAAATTTGCCCATCTCGTTTTCTCTTAGAAATGGGTTGAGAAGGGGATTCGGTTTGGGTGGAGTTTGAGGTTTCAGTTGATGCTTTATCCTTCTTCTTCTCCTCCTTGAAGTCTTTATTCCGTATGGGATCTCGGTGAGCTCCGTAGCCAACTCCATTGCTGCTTCCAAAGTTGCAGGTGTGGTACTTATTTTAGGGTCTTGAATTTTTGAAGGAAGACCTCGAATGTAGTGCTCGATCAAACGGTAGAGGGGAGTGAACAAGTTGGGGACCATTTGATTTAACTCAAGGAATCTCTTGTTGTATGTGGTGTGGTCGCCCTCCTTTTGTTTCAAAGAATAGAACTCATCTTCCAATTTCTTGATTTCGCTTCTTGGACAAAACCGTCTTGTCATGATTTCCTTCAACTCTTCCCAAGTCAAAGTCATAGCATTTTCAACACCTCGCTTGGCCTTCTCTGTATTCCACCATGTAAGTGCTATTCCAAGTAAACGACCGGTAGCATATCGCACCTTGCGATCATCGGGGCAATCGCAATTTAGAAAAGTGTTTTCCATTTCCTCAAACCAATGGAGGAGAGCGGTGACACCTTCAGTCCCTTCGTATTTTGGAGGATCGCAGGATTTGAAATGCTTGAAGGTGCATTTAGTGGTATTTGGGGGAGGGTTGACAACATTTTGATCTTCTTGATTGACGGGATTAGCGGTAAGGGCTTGTTGAACTTGAACTACAATGTTGGGTATTACGGCAGCCATTTGTTGAGCGATTTGGGCAGCCATGCGCTCGCGGGCTTTTCCTGATCTCATCTTCCTACGAGCGAGATTAGAAGACATCTACAAGAATACATATCAAGAGTATGAGTTGGACTTTTAGGGGTCATGTGTCGTATTTAGGAATGAACATTCATAAAATAAATATAGAATAATAAATCTACTACATCCATAGGATGTCTTGGGCTTTGCTCGTAATTGGGCCTTGCATGCCGCCATACTTCACCTTCGTAATCATGTGGGCCCCCATGATTACCGGGTTTTTCATATGGTTCGCATGTGTTAGCCTGATTACGTACACTAAAACCTGGAGAAAATCGAGAAATATGTATGTAACGTATGACATTCGGAATGTATCCAGGTGTGGACACGGTGACAACTCAAAGTGGGGTTAGTTCGAACGACGTTTGGTGTGGCATGCTTTGGCCTGATAGATCCTTCGTACTCTCATTGTTAGTCCCCAGGTAGGCAAACTGGTCCGTTATATTGGATTTATACGAATGCCAACCTAGACAGGACGTTCCGACTACTGGTACTTGTACCCTTACAGTTACTACATGCCCGTCGCAGAACTCACTTTGATGAGATTTGAAAAAATGAAAAATGCGACAAAATCTTGAATAACGGAAGTATGAAGGTGAACATTGAAATATGTATGATGAATGTGTATGTAATTATGTATGTTTGACTGTAAGTATAATTTATTATGTATCACAAAATATAATATTGGAAGTGTTTGCATGCATTTGTGTATGTATAAATACGAAACAAATAAACATCACGAGTTTGCATGTAACCACATAAACAATTAAAATCTAATCAACTATAGTATAGGCTCTAAGGGTCTAATAACCTATCCTATATCCCTATAGTCAAAAGCTCTGATACCAATCTGTCACACCCCGACCCGCAGCGGAAAAAGGTGATCGGGGCATGATTGGGTTTTCATCAAAGCTCATGACATTTATTATAATGTTTCATATTTATTATTACAATTTTAAAGAAGATCATACAATCAAATCATACAAGTACAACATGTTCTATACATCTTTCTAGACTTCATTATTTTTCTTCTAAGGCACTTTCCTATGTGTTCCTTGCTTCATCATGTCCACCTGTATCATGTGTAAAAATGGTTTTTGAGTCAACAAAAAGTTGGCGAGTGAATCCTATGAAAACATTTAAATGTGTTTATTGTATTGATTATAAAATAAAGTGCATAACCACATATGAGTAAATGTAGATGTAAATTTATTCACAAAACACATAATATTAAATATTGCACACACACATACAACAATTGATTGTTTTGAGGCACGCGTTGTTCAACTCGTCTCCCACGAGGAACTGATGGGCCTAATGAATGAGTTTTGAGGCACGCGTTGTTCAACGAACTGATGGGCCTAATGAATGAGTTTTGAGGCACGCGTTGTTCAACTCGTCTCCCACGAGGAACTGATGGGCCTAATAAATAATTTGCATACAACTTGACAATATGTAATACATAACAACAAACAATATTTACATTCTAAGTTTAGATCATATAATGGTATAGCACGAGTTTGAATAAGCGGATTAATTTAAGCGACACATGATACACCCCAAAACATGAATAAAAAGGGGAATTTGTAAGAATTCACTCACAGTGGTTGCGTTTCCTTGGATTGGTGATGAATGCGCACGAATTTGGATTTAACCATGAGAGAAACTAACCTAAATAATAACGTGGTTCGGTAAATAAGTGGATTTTATTAACAATTTTTAATAGGATTTTTAGATTTATTTTTGTGAGTTTAAGGACATTTTCTAACTTTAAAAATATTATTTTTAAGTATTTTTAAATAATTTTCTGATTAAATAAATAAATAAAATAAATAATAAAAAAAATGTTGCCCGTTGACTTTGACTGTTTGACCGGTTCGGACTTTGTGTTTGTTTGCGCTGAGTGAGGTTCGAACTCGTGACCTCCCGTATACGTGCACGCAGCTCTACCAACTGAGCTACGTGTCTAACCCGAAATATTTCTGTTTTTAATTATATTTATATACTACTTAGATTATTTGGAATTTTATTTAATTAAAAAGGTTTTTAAACTAGTCGAACCGGTGCGCATGGTGTGTTTCGAACCCGTGACCTGTGGTTTAACTTTGCACACAGTCCACCGCTGGACTGTGTGTCTAACCTGGTTATAATACTTGTTTTTATTAATCTTATATATTAACTGGAAGGTGTTCTGGGGCCTTTCAAAAAAATTGGGATTTATCACAGGACCCGGTTAAGCGCACGATTCGAACTCGGTATCGATAGCATGAAATGCACACAGTCCACCGCTGGACTGTGTGTCTAACCCGAGATATAACCCAATTTATATTAAATATATACACAACCTAAACTTCATCTTCTTCGTTAAAACAACCCAGAACTCTCAACCCGACTGTTTCGATTCATTAATCAATTCCTTTAGTAAATTTTAAATAACTACACATGGGATTCATAAAAATGAAAGGGATTAGGTGAAAGATATACCGAACAGGGATCCCCTGTTTCTCCGGCGAGATTCCCACGATAGCAGATACTTCCGGCGACGTGTAACTTGCGACAGAGGATCTTCAGAAGTTTGAAGTGAGTGTGGGTGATTTCGGTATGAGCTCTAGATGTCCTGTTTACAAGGTAAGGCAACAGTGGGATAGTTTCTTCGGTTTTTCGGCGATAACTCTCGGTCAACTCGCAGAGAATTCCGGCGATTTCCGGTGAACTCCGGTGAAACAGAGACTTGTTTTCACAATGTGGTGAGGGTTTGGCTATGAATTGAACGAGATTTACAATCTTCGGACTTGATAGCTAACATGTTCGACGGTTTCGGTCAAGAGATTTAATCCTCCTTCAGTTATGATTTTGATTGGTTCAAATGATTGATAACCGATTTTTGGGTTAAAGGCATGATTAAATCGTCGGTTTTCCTTGGGTTAATTCGCGATTATGAGTAATGCCGGCGGTTACAGATTTGCCGAAACTTTGAGATTTTCAGTTTTAGCCGTGGATCCTAAATAAAGTTTAATGGTTTCAGATTTATAGCACATAAGTGTGTGTAGAGCAGTTGGTGTGTTAGCGTGTTTGGCTTGTGGGCGACCCGGGTTCGAAAACCCGGCGTCTGCTTTTATTTTTTTTATTCATTAATTATTTGAAATTTTAATTATAGATTTTAAATTCTAAAATGTTTATTAATTATGTATCGTTTAAAATTAAAATAAACAATATATACGCAACGAAATTTATAACCGATTATTCGGTTTAATAAACGAAGCGGGTTTGGATAACCCGGTTTTTTACGGGTGTTACAGGTCCCCTCTCGCGTGACGCCTGAGACACCTAGCTAGGGCTAGGTCAGCCTAGTAACGAGTTAGGGTTGCACATGGCGTGAAACGGTGACACGTCACCTGGACATCTCCCACGCGTCGCGACCGAGACTGGGGTCTCTGGCGCGTGGCGCCTGGGATACCCAGGTGGGATTTCCTTTATTTGCGTGCTGAGTCTCGATTTGCATGTCCGGTTCTTTGTTTCGGCTGGTTTGAGGTGTTTTAGAGAGTTGTTACATTCTCCCCACCTTGATTTAAATATCGTCCTCGAGATTCACTAGAATAGGTGTGGATACTTCCTTTGCATTTCTGACTCTAGCTCCTAAGTGTATTCTGGTCCTCTCTTTGAATCCCATTTTACTTTGACCAGAACCAATCTCTTGCGCTTGAGAATTTTGAGCTTTCTATCTTCAATCTGAATAGGTTTCTCTACAAACTTAAGCTTCTCATTTACCTCTATATTTTGAAGAGGTATCACTAGTGATTCATCTGCCAAACATTTCTTGAGATTACATACATGGAATACATCATGCATTCCTTCCATTTCCTCTGGCAATTGTAGCTGATAAGCTACTGGCCCTATTCTTTTGATAATCTTGAAAGGTCCGGCATACCATGGGCTTAGTTTCCCTTTATTACCGAATCTTACAACTCCTTTCCATGGTGAGACTTTAGTAACACTTTATCTCCAACTTAAAATTCCAAGGGTTTACGTCTGTTATCTGCATAACTCTTTTGACGATCTCGGGCTGCTTTTAGTCTTTCCTTGACTTGAATGATCTTATCAGTTGTTTCTTGCACAATTTCAGGACCTGATAGTTGTTTTTCTCCAATTTCTGCCCAACACACAGTGCCACAATCACTAGGGGAGTTTCTTGATTCTGTGGTTGTGGACCTGGAAAAAGTTGAAGAGACAACGACGTCTGATTGTAAGAGGGAGAAAACCGGGAGAGGTGTTTTGATGTCGGTGAGTGTGGTGATTTTGGCGGTAAGTTATTTTGAAAAGAAGCAACATGAAGGTTTTCTGATCCCTACTTCGATTGCCAATAAATTTTCTGGCGTCGAATTGGAAGAAATGGTTTGATGAGGAAGTTTCAGATGAAACCGAACATTTTAGCGATGTCTTGAGTGAGGAGATGGAGGCCAGGCGTATGGATCTGTAAATTAGATGATTTGTGCTTCGATTTCATGAAGTGATATATACCACTTCAAGTATGGGTTTGTGATCTTTGATTCCGTGAATCTTTTGTTAGATTTGTTCTTTGAATCTTGGTGATACACCATGGTGATGCCTAAAAACGTAATAGGTTTGAGCACAAATCCAAGTTTGCATACGTACATGCCATTTTTGCTTAGATTATATCAACATCTTCTTTTGTGGGTTGCTTAATGTGTTCCAATTTGCATTAGACGAATATGGGTGTTTATATTGCATCAAATGTGATCCTTAAAACAGGTTGCTTGAAACTAGGGATGAGCATTTGGTACCGGGTACCGGTACCGAACCGTTACCGTATCGGGTATAGTCGGTACCGGTATTTACGGGTAAAACACCGGTAAGTACCGGTACTGAACCGGTGTATTCGGTACCGGTACCACTTTTCTCCAGTTTTTTGGTACCGGTACTTTCGGTACCGAACGGGTACCGAGCTCATCCCTACTTGAAACGCATAGTGGTAAAAAAGAGCATAGGCATGACACTTTTCTGTTATTTAGCAAAACATATTTATGGTTGTTTTGAAGGTTGATATTGAGTTTGATTTTGTTTTAAAGGTTTTTAATTAATTTGATGAGTAAGAAGAAGCAAGTTTTCTATAATGCAAACTGTTATTAACCTCTTTGTTGTTTTTGAGCATGAAGTTGTAGAATTCTAATTATCCTATTGATTTTTACTTTATGCACTAGAAGTTGTAAAATTTGTCATATGGAGATACTAAATCAAATCATAATTAACATCCCACCGCAACGTATGGGTTGGCGTCAGCTCGTTAATGATTAAACGGCAAAATTTACGCAACTGCCCGCAATGGGTCACTTACAATGCATGCCTTATGAACAATTATATATCCTACTAATATTGATAAATTTAATATTACGTGTTATTCGAATTCACCGAAGTCCCCACCGAAACGTAAGCCAATACCGATACTTACTCTCTTGAGATCAAGCAAATTCGTCACACTTAGATTTAAAAATAGTCATTTCATCCGAACACCATAAAATCCCTGTTTCACCCGAAACGTATATATTCAATCACATTTCCAAAACCATGTTATTCCTCAAGAGCATAACATGTCATTTCCAAAATTATATTTTCCATGAAAATATATTTATAAGTTATTCAAAAGCATATTTTATACAAAAACGTATAATTATCCTTTTTAAGGCGTGTTCTTCCCCCAAAACGTTATGTAAAACAGTAAAAAGAGGGGTTAGTGACACCCACTTTTGGGTGCGTATTTATATTAGCGCAATCCCACAAATTGATCTGCATGTCCTAATTTAAGCAGGAGCGATTTAATAACCAATATTCCACAATAATACTTAAGTTTCTCAAATACTTAGAATTTTCACATAACTTTGAGATTTTCTCAAAAAGTCCTTTATTTTTATTATGTTGGCGTGTGTATATATATGCATTCATATATATATATATATATATATATATATATAATATATATATATATATATATATATATTAAGAATTTTGTGACTTAAATGATTTCATTGGTGACCCTTATTATGTTATATCTGTGGCCACACCCGTTTATAAGCATTATATTTATGATTTGCGCTTGGTAATATATATACATAAACGTGAACATACTAACAAATATCATAATATACGTATCTCGTCAACTTATATATTTTATCATTTTTAAAGCATCTACAAATGAAATAACTTTCAAGTTAACCTATGTATTATTTCATGCTTGATAAATAAGTTATATATATTTAACGTGACTTTTAACGAAATTACCGTTTCAACCGTGCAAGTATACATGCATAGCCTTAACTTCTGCTATCATGTAAATACTTAACATAACACATACACATTTTCACATAACATATCATATCTCACAAAGTTCACCCATGAACAATGCGTTTTCGTGTATGTTGAAATATGCGTATTTTGACGTTTCGGTAACGTTTTCGAGCGTCGGAAGTCACGTATGACTAGCCAAACACCAAAGATACTTAATATAAGGTAAATACTTATATTTATCATAAAAAACAGTTTATAACCTGATCTAAAACAGTTTTGTAAAAATCACTTTAAAAACCGATTTTTACCGTTTTTAACGCATAGTCTTGTACCGAACTTTTCTATAATCATCCCTAATCGTAATGACTTGATATTTTAACATAACACATGTTATTTACTGAATAAAATGATACTTATACTCATGTTCATGCAGATTACATGTAAGTCACATAAATCATGCAATTTTACCCATTTTACTACTTTTTAAGCTACATATACAACACGCAAAGCTATTTAACTTATGGCAATAATTTTATATCATCATGATACATCATATAACACCACTTAGCATGCTTATATTCTGATTTCTTTCACTTTTATCATACCATAATAATTTTAATAACTTATGATTATGTAACCATTATGCATGCTTATGTACAAGCATCTAATGCATGGTTATCCTATCATGATCAATCAAGATATAAATGCATCATACATACATTTAATTTATTTTCATATTATCCAAACATCATCCAATCATTCATACATCATTGCATGTATCATGTTCTACATATTTAAGAACTAACAAACAAAACTCATATGCATGCACACATATATACATACATACAACACACATATATACATATGTACTTTCAAAATTTCACTTTTTATATATTCACCTTTAATCAATCAAGAACATTCTGAAGGCAAAATATACTCACGGCCACACACACACACACACACACACATATATATATATTATATATACTTTCATTTTTATTTTGTTTAAAAACTCATTTGCTATTAGTTTTCAAGTTTGTGAAGAACTCCAAGCTTTTGAGAAACTTTCCATCATCATCATCATCATCATGAAACAAGAATATAAATTTTAAAAAGTAAGTTTATACCTTACAAGAATTTAGTGGGTTTTTGATGATATGGAGCTTATTCTTCCTTGAAAACACTTTTTGATCTTCAAACACCTTTGAAAACACCTTGGTATGGACTTGATCTTCAAGAACAATATTTAAAATTTGAAAATAGAGTTGGGTATGTGTGTGTACGGTTTGTAGAGAGAGATGGAGAAGAAGAATTATGAATTTTGTCTTAGAAATTGGATAATATGGAGATTGCATGCAATTCTAATCATTATAAATCATGTAGGCTCAACACTTAGCAAAGTGCAAGAAAAGAGGCAAAATGGTGGCACCCTTGGCCGCCACCTATACCCACACTCACATGCATCTCTCATATATATATATATATACATATATATAAGCTATTAGGCCAAATACATGTATTGAACTGGCTACCAGGCATTTTATCTTGCGTTTTAAGGCGTTAAAAATTATTTTTATCACTATGTAAAAATAAACTCACCGTAATATTACTGAACAACATTTTATTTGCCTAGACTGGTTGCGTTGTCTGTATTTTGTAATATAGCGCGGTATTGCACAGTACGAGCTTAAACTCGTGAAATAGAGTTTTTAAGCATTTTAGTTAATTTTTCCTCACGGATATGATTAAAAATAGCATTTTAATCATAAAGGAATATTTTTAGGATTTTAACATTAATCAGGCGGTCACCGACGTTCGTTTAGCATTTTGTTCGTTACGCGATAAGCGTTATCTTATTATTGTCAACATAATTTTTAACAATGTTTGAATTTGTCAACGCATCAAATACCATCAATTAACACCAAATTCAATAAAATATTGCCTTTATTTATTCATAACACGTGTCACACTAGTACGATAGTCGGGTTTCACATTAAACTCTACTGAGCTCGTAGCATGTCAGAATTTGAGTCTTTACCACTAAAGAGGGTATTAACACATTATTATTATTATTATTTTTATTAAATTATAAGATTTGAATTTGGGACCGACGTCTCAAACAAGACGCTAAAGCATTAAATATTTATATAATAATTAAATGTTTTTTTCCTTTAAATTAACTATGACGTAAATAACTTTGAGTCAAGTTTCGAATGATCCGACCAATAAAACAACAAGGTGTCGATTAGATGATCGGTTCACGTTCAAAACATTCTATATATTATAATTAGGGGGGAATAGCGAAAATAGCCATTGACCGGTTAAAATTTCCAAAATAGCCAACAGAAACGTCTTAAAAAGCCTTTTCACGAAAAAAACATGACGTGGAAACATCTTAAAAAAGCCTTTTCAACCCAACCAACTGTGTTCCGCCACGTGTTAATTTTTTTTTGTAAAAGCTTAAGACGTTTCAGCATTTTTTTGTAGAGGCTTGAGACGTTTCAGCATTTTTTATAGAGGCTTGAGACGTTTCAGCCTTATTTATTATTTTTTTTCAACATTTTTATATTTTTAGTATTTTTAATATTTAAAACAAACAGAAATTTATCTACAATAAAAGAAATTTTAAAATAAACTTTTAAAAATGCTTGTGCTTTCCAATAGTATATTCTTAAATGACAAGCAAATCTCATAGCTTATTTTATAAAATATTATTTTATAGTTATTTTCAGTCAAACTGTTATTTCATATCTTCAATAAAAGAAATTTAAAAAGAAACTTTTAAAAATGCTTGAGCTTTCTAATAATATATTCTTAAATGACAAGCAAATCCCATAACTAATTTTATAAAATATTATTTTATAGTTATTTTCTGTCAAAATGTTATTTCATATAATTTTATCTAACATATTTCTATATTAAGAATATATTATTAGAAAGCTCAAGCCTTTTTAAAAGTTTCTTTTTAATTTTTTTTTCAATTTTTATTGTAGATAAATTTATGTTTTTTATAAATATTAAAAATACTAAAAAATACAAATGTTGAAAAAAATTAATAAATAAGGCTGAAACGTCTCAAGCCTCTACAAAAAATGCTGAAACGTCTTAAGCCTTTACAAAAAAAAATGACACGTGGCGAAACACAATTGCTTTGGTTGAAAAGGCTTTTGTAAGACGTTTCCACGCCATGTTTTTCCGTGAAAAGGCTTTTTAAGACATTTATGTTGGCTATTTTGGAAATTTTGACCAGTCAATGGCTATTTTTGCTATTTTCCCTAATAATTATCAAACTTTGTGAATACTGACATTGACTTTTTTTTAGTTTTTTTTTACTTTTAAGTTTCAAATAAACACCTTATACTATAAATGTTATTTTTTTTAACTCTATAGTTTATAACAATTACCAACTTGCGTGAATGGTTACTTTGACTTTTTTATAAGTTTCTAAACATGTGGTTGGTTAAATTTTTTCTTCGCTTTAGTTTTGAAATGTTTATATTATTGGTAGAGTCGTTTAGAAATTTTCATCTATGATATATATATTAGACAAATAATTGAATTTTCTCTTTTGGTTGCTTTATGAAGTATCGGTACCATACTAATATCGTAACAAAACAAACATATAGGGATCGTATCCCGCCACGTAGCGTGGGGGTGTTTTACTGGTTTATCACAAAAATGAAATAGTTGTGTTACATGAAAACTGTTTTTTTATTTTATATCATATATTATTTTAATATAATGTTGTTTATGTGAACAATATCAAAACAAATTCCATTCATATTTTGTTTATTTTATATATATAGGGTTAGGATCAAGTGAGATTTACTAGGAACATTGAGAAAAATTTTAAACCAAACATTTTTCCTAATTAAAAATACAAAAAGATGAAAAAAGTAAATTCTTTTTTATTTTTATTTGAAAAATTGCACCCTTTGTCTTTCAGATTTTTGGATATATACATATGTGTATATTGTCAATTTTTAACTATAAATATGTGTGTGTATATATTGTCAATCTTTAACTATACACACACACATGTATATACATATATATATGCTATTATGTGACAATAATAATGACCGGTAACTAGGAACACTTGGACCTAGTTAAACACATATGAAATGGTAACAAAAGAATAGGATATAGTTCTTTTAAAAAAATAAAAAAACAAATTTGAAGCACCTAAGTTGACCAAGATGAAACTAAATGTTTTAAAACATCAAAAACTGAAACAACACACACGCATGTGTGTGTTTGTGTCGACAAGAGAAGAGAAAAAGGAGGGAAACCCTCACAAAACCTAAACCAACAAAATCTACAAATCAAAAGGCAAATCGGGTCTAAAACTCATGCATGAACTAAAAATATTGTTCACCCAAACTTAGAGAGTATAAAAATATGTTGAAATTTTGTGTTTGATGGAATAGTGAAAATTTAGTATCTTAAGAAAACTAAGATGTGCATGTTCAATTCTGCTCCTTACTCCTTTTTCTTGCCTTTTTCCTTTAATCGGTGGATTTTCCTTTTGATTTGGTTATTTTTTAACTATCTTAACTAAACGAAAGAAAACAAATTAAATTAAATGTATTAGGTAGGCTTCGCCATCCTTTAATAAATAATTTGTAGTTAACAAAAGAAACAAGTCTACAGAGAATTTATTAACGTTCTTCATATTATCGACACGCCTAAATAACTTATAGTTAACAAAACAGTCAAGTCAGTAGAGAATTAATTAGTGTTCTTTCGTATTCTCAACAAGCCTAAATTAATGTATTCTCAAAAAGCCTAAATTGCAACACTATTAATTAGTGACATTTTAAAGAGAACCAAACCTATGTAAATATCTTTTAGGTCATATTAGGATTTTATTTTTTGAATTTTTTCTTTCACTTGCTATGGCAAGTGATGAAATCGTAACGAACTGAATTAAAACTGACTCGAAGGATCTGTACTTTATGCTCCATCATTTGCACATATCCCAATCTGAATGAGTGTTTTTTAGTGTTGAAGCATACGAAACTATAACGAACAAAATGATATAGATCGAATTCTCGGCACAACACTTTAACATCCTGAAAATCTTGAGTATTATGGTTCAGGTAAATGGACTATCCGAATTATACCGAATGGATCCGTTAACGGGTTTTGGGCTCGTAAGGTTTTATTTAAAGGATTTTTAGAGGACTCGGTGGATTGTTTTAAATGTAACTTCAAGATGAAACCCGCTAAAACAGAACTAAAGGGGGATTGAGTGTAATAATTGGTATTAGAAACAAATTATGGGAACACTATGGAATCATGGAAGAACTAGATGGGTTAAAGTGTGTCACACCCCGAATTTCTAAGCAAATCCCGGTGGGCCTGGGTGGGGAGTAATGTGACGTAAGATTGGTGTCGTCATAGTCAAACAACACAAATAACACAACGGAATTCTTGGTCTTAAATTACTATTACAAACGTAAATGTTCAAATGTTCAAAATAATAATTACAGACGTTTGTAATAAAGATCCACAGGCGGATCGTAAAATGTACAAAATGATTCTAAGATCAGACTCTAGGCTTCAATGCTAGGAGTTGCAAATTCCTATTAAGCATTTACCAAGCAGCTTCCAGCCTATTTACGTACTTGCAACCTGCGCTTAGTCTTTTGAAAATACGTCAGTTTTCACTGATAAATACAGATAACCGACACAATTTTGAAATATTTCAAAATTATTTTAAGTGCACAAGGCACATGATTTTCATAAATAACTTGGGACAATTCAAAATGATCTTGTATACAGTTTTACAAGTCTGTCAATACATATGGGGTCCGGTGCAGAAACCGAATAACATGATTAACCGACACGCCACTTTAACCCACAAAGGGGTTGTAACATTTGTAAAAATCGGGTCTCCAAAACCCGCTCCGTTTTGTAATCAAGTACCAAGTTATGAAAGTGCATTAATTATTTATGGTTATTTTGAGTTAAAACGATACATAATTAATAAATAAACTAAACTATAAAAAATATATTTGATAAAAAGTTAAAATAAAATAAATAAAAAACATTGAAGCTGCCGGGACTCGAACCCGGGTCAGCTGAGTCGCCCAACGACTTAACATCCTTTCCCCAAACCACTCCGCCACAAAGTGTTTTCTGTTAACTTTAGGAGAGCAAATGAAACTTATACACAAACTCAGTTTAACCGATGATACCATCTGAAAACCGGTAATCGGCAAACCAATCGTCAAATCGATTGTTTACCTCACAATTTCAGTTATAACCGATGTGCGACGGTTTTTAATTAAGTCAGAATTGATTGAACTTAAAGCTTCATCATTTCGGCTTTTGAAACCGAATATTTCATCAAGTTCTGATTTAATTCGAGCTCCAGATCATTTACACGATTCAGAACTATCACAACAATACTCAATTTCATTTTCGTCGCATTTCTGAACCATAAGATTTTCTAAATCAGTTCGCCGGAAAATTTCTGCAAGTCACCGGAAAACCGGGACTCAATTCTCACGGTAATTCCTCCGACTCTCTCAGTTTAAAACATGTGATTAGTCAGTCTCTAACACAACTCTATCATCAGAATCGATCCTAGTCAAAGTTTATCAAAAATCTTATCTTCGCCGGAAAGTTTTTGAGACTGCCGGAATCCCACTGTGAACTGGTAAGATATCCTACACTTCTTTTAAACCTTGTTTAGGTGACTCAACTTTATGAATAATCGATCAACGCTGTTAATTGGTTCAACAGCCGGAGTTCATTTCCAGTACCGACGAACCTCGGCCGGATTTCTGTGAATAACATTCATCGGTACATTCTGTTCCTTAAACTTTCTCCATTCTTTACTTTTGAATTCTGTTAATGTCTGAGAACTTTGTAAATCACAAATCAATCATAACCAGTCGAGTTATGTTGCCTGTGTAATTGGTGAAGAAGATGAAGTTATATCAGAACATAAGTTTAATTAAAAACGGTATTTTAAACGGGTTAGACACACAGTCCAGCGGTGGACTGTGTGCAAATTTCACCACACACGTCCCGAGTTCGATCCTTGCTACGCGCACGCCTTGTGAAATTACATGCCTTTTTAATCATGAACTAAACCGGGTTAAAAGGATAGTTGTTAAGTATAATAAAAACCAAGAATATAACCGGGTTAGACACACAGTCCAGCGGTGGACTGTGTGCATCATGAACTTCACGTCGCGCGTTCGAATCTCGTCACGAGCACCGGTCAATTGAATTAAAACGTTTTTGTAAATAAGGGAATTTTCGGTTAATACAAATAAGTATATAAATATAATTAAAACCGAGTTTATAACGGGTTAGTCACGTAGCTCAGTTGGTAGAGCTACGTGCACGTGAACGGAAGGTCGCCGACGGTCAACATAAAAAAATAATATTTTTTTTATATATTTATTTATTTAATTTAATTTAAAAATCAATTAAAAATACTTAAAAATAACATTTTTAAAGATAGAAAATAGCCATAAACTCATAAAAATATATCTAAAAATTTCATTAAAATCCTTAATAACATCCATCCACTTAATATATTTTCCATTATTATTTAGGTTAGTATTCCTCGTCGACTCGCTCATCTAAATCGTGCGCATCTCACCATCTCCAATTCAACGCACCCAATGTGAGTGAACCTCTTCAAATTCCCCGTTTTAATCACGTTTTTGGGGTGTATCATGTTTCTTTGTTTATATACATATTATAACGAAACTATTGTGCATACATCATATCATGACATGTGTATTTAGTTGTTGCTGTTAAGTAGTTATTATTGGATGCAAATTATTATTACAGTACATGCATTTGCCGAGGCCGCAGCTCCCCATCATGAGGTTTGAGCTTGTTCCCCATTTTATTATGCGGTTGAACTGTGGCGTGCCCGCAACGATCGGCTCCGTTTGATTGAGCCTTGATCGGTCATTTCATTTACATTTCAATACATGCAATACGATCGGCTCCGTTTGATTGAGCCTTGATCGCACAGTTCAATTTACATTTCCAGTTCATGCAATACGATCGGCTCCGTTTGATTGAGCCTTGATCGCACAGTTCATTTATGTTAGTTATCGTATGATATTGGTATATTCATGTATGCTATCAAGTGTTATTGTATGTTATAATTGTAACTGCTATTTGCCAATGCTTGATTACTTACATTTGCTCTTTTATGATTATGCACAATATTTTATTGATAAACTAACCATAAAATCATTATCAAATGTTTATCTAATAAGGTTCACTCGCCAACTTATGTTGACCCAAAAACTACCATTTTACACATGATACAGGTGAACCAGCAGCAGCTAGGAACACATAGGACCTGGATTAGAAGAATAAATCGAATTAGTTTTGGGATTGTTACCTTTTGATTATTTCCTTTGTATTGAATGAACATGTTTGGATGTTTGAAAATGTAACTTTGACTTCATTAATTATGAAACATAATAGTAAATGTCATGTGCTTTGGTGATAACCCAATTATGCCCCGACTCTTATTTCCGCTGCGGGTCGGGGTGTGACAGATTGGTATCAGAGCCATGACTATAGGGATATAGGATAGGTTGTTAGACCCTTAGAGCCTAGACTATAGTCGATTAGAAACTTATAAGAATTTTGTGTGTTATATGCCAACTTTCATGATGTTTATATGTTTTATGTTAAATGTTACATTTGATATTGTACAAGCATGTTCATAAGTATGTATTATCAAATAATGCCTATCATGAAATCGTATGATCATAACATATCACATCCATGAAAGCACACACCACATCATGATTGATTTTACAATGATTTTCGTGTTTTCAAATCTCATCAAAGTGAGTTCTCATGACGGGCATGTAGTAACTGGAAGGGTACTAGTACCGGTAGTCGGAACGTCCTGTCTAGGCTGGCATTCGTATAAATCCAAAATAAAGGACCAGTTTGCCTACCTGGGGACTAACGATGAGAGTACGAAGTACCTATTAGGCCAAAGCATGCTATACCAAACGTCGTGTGAGCTAATCCCACTTTGAGTTGTCATTGTGTCTACACCTGGACACGTTCCGACCAATCATCTCATGAACATATTTTGTGGTTTGCATTCGGGGGATGCGAGTGTTAAATTGCCAATACTAATGTGAATCCTACCAAGCCAATAGCCATGGGGGCCCACATGACTATGTAGGTGAAGGTATGGGGGACATTTGAGGCCCAACATGAGCGAACCCAAGACATCCTATGGATGTAGTTGCATTATTGATATTTATGTTATTTTTCATTTTCTTAAAGACACATGGCACCTAAAAAGACACCATGAACTCACAATCTTCTCATTTTATGATCCTGTAGATGTCGTCTAGACAGCATCGAAGGGGTAAGAAATCGGGAAAGTCTCGGGAACGTTTGGCCACTCATATCGCGAATCAAATGTCCACGATATTGCCTGACATCGTGGTACAAGTACAACAAGCCCTTGCTGCAAATCCTACTAACCCTCCTCAACAACAGGACCAGAACATCGACAACCCTCCTACCATCAAATGCTCTTACAAACATTTTAAGTCCTGTGATCCTCCAAAATTCGAAGGGACTGAGGGAGTCACTGCTCTCCTACATTGGTTCGAGGAGATGGAAAACGTTTTCTTAAACTGCGATTGTCCTGAGGATCGCAAAGTTCGTTACGCCACTGGGAGACTACTTGGTGTAGCTCTCACTTGGTGGAATACTGAGAAAGGAAAGAGGGGAACTGAAGATGCGATGGCCTTAACTTGGGAGGAGTTAAGGGAAATCATGACTAGGCGTTTCTGTCCTAGAAGTGAAATTAAGAAATTGGAGGATGAATTTCATGCCTTAAAGCAAAAAGAGGGTGATCACTCTACTTACAACAAGAGGTTCTTGGAATTGAACCAAATGGTTCCAAACTTATTCACTCCAACCTATCGTCTGATCGAACATTACATTCGAGGACTTCCCTCGAAAATCCAAGATTCGGTTCTCAGAGTTTCACCGGTAACACTCGAAGCTGCCATGGAGTTGGCAACGGAACTGACCGAAAACCGAATTCGCAATGGGAAGTTCAAAGAAGAAAAGAAGAAAGCCCCTGTTGAGGGACAAACCTCAAACCACCCCAATCCTTCCTCTAAGTTTGCTAACAAGAGGAAGCGTAACACCAGGAATTTTGCAGTCACCCAAACCAACACCCCTATTCCTGCTGCACCCATCACTCAAGCCACTCCTCCACCCGCGCCATACAAAAGACCCTACACAGGCCCATTACCAAAATGTAACCATTGTCAGTATCACCACTCCCCTGATTATCCTTGCCAATACTGCACCGGCTGCGGTCGCGCAGGACATACTGTTCAAAACTGCCGCACGTCTCAACGAACAAACCGCCACCAACCATTATCCCAAACCCACCAACAGTTAATGGGTCAAGCACAACAACAACTACCATTTCCACCCACTCAACATTTAGCCCAAACATACTATCAACCCAATTACCCTATGGGCCAACCTATGCGGGCTTGTTTCAATTGCGGCGACCCAAGTCATTTCAGAAACACATGTCCAAGGCTGGTCAATATTATTCATGCTCAGGCCCAAGCGAACCCTGTGAATCAAGCGAACCAAGCTCCTCCACCTGCTAGAGGAAGAGCTTTCAATATTAACGCGAACCAGGCCAGAGCTGACGGCAATGTGGTCAACGGTACGTTTCTTATAAATGGTAGATATGCCTCTATGTTATTTGATACTGGTGCGGATAGAAGTTTCGTGTCATTAGAATTTGAACCTATCTTAAGCAAAAATCGGGATAAGCTCGCGGAATCCATAACGGTGGAAGTTGCAGACGGAAAACCAGTTTCATTAGACTCTATTTTACGCAACTGTACACTCACCTTAAACGACCACGATTTCTCAGTCGACCTTATTCCTATGAAGCTGGGAAGTTTCGACATCATAATCGGTATGGATTGGCTCAGTCAACATCATGCGGAAGTTGTATGTCGTGAAAAATTTATTCGTATTCCTCTTTCAAACGGTCAGACTCTTCGAATCATTGGAGAAACCTCGTCGAAAGGGCTCAACTTAATGTCTTGTCTTCAAGCTCAAAAATACCTTCGCAAGAATTATGTCGCGTTTTTAGCCCATATCATCAAGAAGGGGACCACAGAGAAGAAACTTGAAGATATTCATGTAGTAAAAGATTTCCCACAAGTTTTTCCTGACGACATTTCAGGACTTCCTCCAATCAGAGATGTCGAATTCCGTATCGATCTTATACCTGGTGCTACACCAGTGGCAAAATCTCCATATAGGTTAGCCCCCTCTGAAATGCAAGAGCTAGCCAGTCAATTGCAAGAATTGACTGACAAGGGATTCATACGTCCCAGCTCATCGCCTTGGGGTGCACCTGTCCTTTTTGTAAAGAAGAAAGATGGATCTTTTCGTATGTGCATCGACTACAGAGAGCTCAACAAGTTAACCATCAAAAATCGCTATCCTTTACCTCGCATAGATGATCTTCTTGACCAACTACAAGGTGCCAGTTGCTTTTCAAAAATCGATCTTCGATCTGGCTATCATCAGCTTAGAGTGCATGAAGAAGACGTCCCTAAGACTGCTTTTCGAACTCGTTATGGCCACTATGAATTCATGGTTATGCCGTTTGGATTAACCAACGCACCAGCTGTCTTCATGGACCTAATGAACAGAGTCTGCAAACCTTACCTTGATCGATTTGTTATAGTCTTCATCGACGATATTCTTATTTATTCAAAATCTAAAGCTGATCATGAGCGTCATCTTCGACTCGTTCTTGCACTTCTAGAAAAGGAAAAGCTTTATGCCAAGTTCTCTAAATGTGAATTCTGGTTAAAAGAGGTGCAATTTCTCGGGCATGTATGCAATGACAAAGGAATACATGTTGACCCATCAAAGATCAAAGCAGTTCAAGAATGGCAAGCTCCACGTACACCAACCGAAGTAAGGTCTTTTCTTGGACTTGCTGGCTATTATCGTCGGTTCATTTCAAACTTCTCTCGCATTGCGGTGCCACTCACGGCTTTAACCCATAAGGGAAAACCATTCGTATGGGGACCCAAGCAAGAAGAAGCTTTTCAAACTCTTAAACAAAAACTTTGTGATGAACCAATCCTCACTCTTCCTGAAGGTTGTGATGATTTTGTAGTCTATTGCGATGCGTCAGGGCAAGGATTAGGTTGCGTTCTCATGCAAAGAGGAAAAGTCATAGCTTATGCCTCGAGGCAACTCAAGACACATGAAAAGAACTACACCACTCATGACCTCGAACTTGGAGCCGTTGTATTCGCTCTTAAGATATGGAGACATTATCTCTATGGTACTAAGTGTGAAATATACACTGACCACAAGAGTCTTCAACATATCTTCAATCAAAAGGAATTTTTATTAAGGCAGCGTGTGTGGAACAAAGATGGGTCGAACTCCTAAATGATTACGACTATGAAATTAGATACCACCCTGGTAAAGCAAATGTGGTGGCTGATGCACTTAGTCGAAAGGGTTATGCGAACTCCATTCATCTTCTATGTTCGCAAATTATAACCGATATTAAAGATCAAATTCGAGAAGCTCAACACGTTTCGATAACAGAGGAAGATGTACGAAAAGAGATGTCCTGTGGAGCTGAGCTAAAACTTGAAACTAAATCTGATGGTATTTTGTATTACCTAGATCGTATCTGGATTCCTAACCACAACAATCTTCGTGAAACACTCATGCATGAAGCTCATAAAACGCGATATTCTATACACCCAGGAGCCGATAAGATGTATCAAGACCTACGGTACACCTATTGGTGGCCTGGAATGAAGAAAGATATTGCCGTTTTTGTTTCCAAGTGTCTCACATGTTCTAAGGTGAAGGCTGAACACCAAAGACCCTCAGGACTTCTAGTCCAACCGGAAATACCTGTATGGAAGTGGGAAAATATAACCATGGATTTCATTACCGGGTTACCTCGCACTTCTAGTGGGTATGACACTATATGGGTGATTATAGACCGACTTACAAAATCAGCTCACTTTATCCCTATTCGAGAAGATTTCAAGAACGAAAAGCTTGCTCGTATTTATATCAACGAAATCGTAAGCCGACACGGGGTACCATTAAGTATTATTTCTGATCGTGATGGTCGTTTCACCTCACGAACATGGCAAGCAATACAATCCGCTATGGGCACTCGATTAGATCTCAGTACCGCCTATCATCCTCAAACTGATGGACAGTCTGAGCGCACCATTCAAACTCTTGAGGATATGCTTAGAGTATGTGTCATAGACTTCAAGGGAAATTGGGACGCCCACCTACCGTTAGTTGAATTTTCGTACAACAATAGCTATCATTCGAGCATCGACATGGCACCTTTTGAAGCTTTATATGGTCGAAAGTGCCGATCTCCTGTTTGTTGGCACGAAATTGGGGAAGCACAAATTACTGGTCCAGAATTGATCCAAGAAACCACAGACAAGATTCATCAAATCCGAAACAATCTTTTAGCAGCTCAAAGTGGTCAAAAGAGTTACGCAGATAAACGACGGAAGCCCTTGGAGTTTAGCATTGGTGATCATGTGCTTTTAAAAGTATCACCGTGGAAGGGAGTAGTTCGTTTTGGTCAAAAGGGAAAGCTAGCACCACGTTACGTAGGACCTTTCAAGATACTCGAAAGAGTAGGTCCTGTAGCATACAAGCTTGACCTACCGGAGAACTCGACAGGATTCATCCCACATTCCACGTGTCGAACTTGAAGAAGTGCCTCGCTGATGAGAATCTCCATATTCCACTGGAAGATATTCAGATTGATGAATCCATGCAGTTTATTGAAAGACCAGTGGAGATCATGGACTATGGAGAAAAGCGTCTACGACGAAGTCGCATTCCTATTGTTAGGGTACGCTGGGAGTCGAAACGGGGACCTGAGTTTACTTGGGAACGTGAAGACTCAATGCGTGAAAAATACCCGCATCTTTTTCCTACTACTTCAACTATTTAAATTTCGGGACGAAATTCCTAAAAGTAGGGGATACTGTAACATTTGTAAAAATCGGGTCTCCAAAACCCGCTCCGTTTTGTAATCAAGTACCAAGTTATGAAAGTGCATTAATTATTTATGGTTATTTTGAGTTAAAACGATACATAATTAATAAATAAACTAAACTATAAAAATTATATTTGATAAAAAGTTAAAATAAAATAAATAAAAAACATTTGAAGCTGCCGGGACTCGAACCCGGGTCAGCTGAGTCGCCCAACGACTTAACATCCTTTCCCCAAACCACTCCGCCACAAAGTGTTTTCTGTTAACTTTAGGAAAGCAAATGAAACTTATACACAAACTCAGTTTAACCGATGATACCATCTGAAAACCGGTAATCGGCAAACCAATCGTCAAATCGATTGTTTACCTCACAATTTCAGTTATAACCGATGTGCGACGGTTTTTAATTAAGTCAGAATTGATTGAACTTAAAGCTTCATCATTTCGGCTTTTGAAACCGAATATTTCATCAAGTTCTGATTTAATTCGAGCTCCAGATCATTTACACGATTCAGAACTATCACAACAATACTCAATTTCATTTTCGTCGCATTTCTAAACCATAAGATTTTCTGAATCAGTTCGCCGGAAAATTTCTGCAAGTCACCGGAAAACCGGGACTCACATTCTCACGGTAATTCCTCCGACTCTCTCAGTTTAAAACATGTGATTAGTCAGTCTCTAACACAACTCTATCATCAGAATCGATCCTAGTCAAAGTTTATCAAAAATCTTATCTTCGCCGGAAAGTTTTGAGACTGCCGGAATCCCACTGTGAACTGGTAAGATATCCTACACTTCTTTTAAACCTTGTTTAGGTGACTCAACTTTATGAATAATCGATCAACGCTGTTAATTGGTTCAACAGCCGGAGTTCATTTCCAGTACCGACGAACCTCGGCCGGATTTCTGTGAATAACATTCATCGGTACATTCTGTTCCTTAAACTTTCTCCATTCTTTACTTTTGAATTCCTGTTAATGTCTGAGAACTTTGTAAATCACAAATCAATCATAACCAGTCGAGTTATGTTGCCTGTGTAATCGGTGAAGAAGATGAAGTTATATCAGAACATAAGTTTAATTAAAAACGGTATTTTAAACGGGTTAGACACACAGTCCAGCGGTGGACTGTGTGCAAATTTCACACACACGTCCCGAGTTCGATCCTTGCTACGCGCACGCCTTGTGAAATAACATGCCTTTTTAATCATGAACTAAACCGGGTTAAAACGGATAGTTGTTAAGTATAATAAAAACCAAGAATATAACCGGGTTAGACACACAGTCCAGCGGTGGACTGTGTGCATCATGAACTTCACGTCGCGCGTTCGAATCTCGTCACGAGCACCGGTCAATTGAATTAAAACGTTTTTGTAAATAAGGGAATTTTCGGTTAATACAAATAAGTATATAAATATAATTAAAACCGAGTTTATAACGGGTTAGTCACGTAGCTCAGTTGGTAGAGCTACGTGCACGTGAACGGAAGGTCGCCGGTTCGAATCCCACCCGGCGCAGAAATATCCGCTGACCGAACCGGTCAACGGTCAACGGTCAACATAAAAAAATAATATTTTTTATATATTTATTTATTTAATTTAATTTAAAAATCAATTAAAAATACTTAAAATAACATTTTTAAAGATAGAAAATAGCCATAAACTCATAAAAATATATCTAAAAATTTCATTAAAATCCTTAATAACATCCATCCACTTAATATATTTTTCCATTATTATTTAGGTTAGTATTCCTCGTCGACTCGCTCATCTAAATCGTGCGCATCTCACCATCTCCAATTCAACGCACCCAATGTGAGTGAACCTCTTCAAATTCCCCGTTTTAATCACGTTTTTGGGGTGTATCATGTGTCTTTGTTTATATACATATTATAATGAAACTATTGTGCATACATCATATCATGACATGTGTATTTAGTTGTTGCTGTTAAGTAGTTATTATTGGATGCAAATTATTATTACAGTACATGCATTTGCCGAGGCCGCAGCTCCCCATCCATGAGGTTTGAGCTTGTTCCCCATTTTATTATGCGGTTGAACTGTGGCGTGCCCGCAACGATCGGCTCCGTTTGATTGAGCCTTGATCGGTCATTTCATTTTACATTTCAATACATGCAATACGATCGGCTCCGTTTGATTGAGCCTTGATCGCACAGTTCAATTTACATTTCCAGTTCATGCAATACGATCGGCTCCGTTTGATTGAGTCTTGATCGCACAGTTCAATTTACATTTCCAGTTCATGCAATACGATCGGCTCCGTTTGATTGAGCCTTGATCGCACAGTTCATTTATGTTAGTTATCGTATGATATTGGTATATTCATGTATGCTATCAAGTGTTATTGTATGTTATTATTGTAACTGCTATTTGCCAATGCTTGATTACTTACATTTGCTCTTTTATGATTATGCACAATATTTTATTGATAAACTAACCATAAAATCATTATCAAATGTTTATCTAATAAGGTTCACTCGCCAACTTATGTTGACCCAAAAACTACCATTTTACACATGATACAGGTGAACCAGCAGCAGCTAGGAACACATAGGACCTGGATTAGAAGAATAAATCGAATTAGTTTTGGGATTGTTACCTTTTGATTTTTTCCTTTGTATTGAATGAACATGTTTGGATGTTTGAAAATGTAACTTTGACTTCATTAATTATGAAACATAATAGTAAATGTCATGTGCTTTGGTGATAACCCAATTATGCCCCGACTCTTATTTCCGCTGCGGGTCGGGGTGTGACAGGGGTATCCCCAATATGGGTAAGAAAACATTTTATATAGCATAAGCATATGTCAGGTGTATGACAACACCCCGTGCATAAGTCGCGGCCATTAATAATTTAATGAGCAAGGATATCCAGGACACGGTCGAATTAACCCCCAATGTTTAAGTTATCAGACAATACAATGATCCCTTACCCGACCAAGCGGTAATAATATACCGTTCAGTATAGGGAAAATAGGTTAAGAGTATTTACCTGGCTTAGCAAGTCTTAATAAATAAGAAAATACAATAAGCACAACCGTATCCAATTAATTAGCTCGGTTTGAAATTTACTGGAAGGCCCTAGTCTGGAATGAATGGTATTAATAACCTATTAGATGGTCAACGGGTCCTATTCAAGTCATAGACTTGGACCGGTTAACTTAAATTATTGAAAACGATACGATACACTAGATTAAGCGATGACCTGAATAGAATGTGGTTTAAACCCAAAAAGTACTAAGACTTGGATAATATGGGTA
Source organism: Scalesia atractyloides (assembly GCA_947069175.1). NCBI lineage: Eukaryota > Viridiplantae > Streptophyta > Magnoliopsida > Asterales > Asteraceae > Scalesia > Scalesia atractyloides. The sequence goes on along the minus strand of CAMTDV010000014.1, from coordinate 21,548,448 downwards.
AACCAATAACATTCTGGAATTTTAAGTGAAAATGATAAGGTTTGACCTATTTTGGTAAACTTACGTAAATGGACTACATAAGCTTAACCGTGCACATATAAGCGATACCGCGTAACCCCGGATGAGTCATGAACAAGTTTTATATGTCAATATACTTTAAATAAGTTGTATTTCAGTAGGATATCAAATTATCTGCCCGTTAAGGTTTTAAAATCAACTATGCCTCATAAGGGCATTTTGGTCATTATATGTCGTATAAAAGGAACTTACATATATTCTGATGTTATGATCATAAACATTCTGGAAAAATACTTAATTTGTGATATAATATCAGTAGGATATCAAACATATGTGAATTATATGATTTAAGACCAACCTATGCAGTGTAGGGGCATTTTGGTGATTTCACGCATAGTTTAATAGCTTATTTGGGATTATGAGTTTATAACATGTTCCTAATGTAAACATATTTTAAATGAGTTATAAATCAGTAGGAAACAAGTCTTGGTTGGTAAATATGGTTTAAAACCATACTGTGCGTCGAAACGATGTTAAAGTCGTTAAATGACGATTTATGCGATGTGTTATGAAAACTAATGTTATGATCAGGTTTATATGATCAAAATATGTTATTTAGTATAACATATCAGTAGTTAAAAAGGTTTTATATAAAAAGCATGATTAAAACCAATTTAGGTGCCATAAGGGCATTATCGTCATTTATCGACATAATAAAAGAACTTGTACTTAAACTCAGAATATAAACTGAATTGATATCCCAAATAATCCTCCTTATGATATTGCATCAGTAGGTAATGAGTTTTACAAATAAATTATGTTTAAAACTATTTTAGATGCCGAAATGGCATTTTGGTCTTTTAAAAGCATAATTTACGATATTATATTAAAACTCATTTTATGATCAGAATAATAACATCACAGTATGTTAATTATATTAATATATAAGTACATAAGTCATTTGCAAGTTCGTTATTTATTAAAACCTCATTTCTTGTAGAAAAGACATTGTAGTCGAAGTATGACATAATAATGGAACTTGTGCATAAAGTTAGAATATGATTATGATTATGTAATATAACCTTAGAGGGTTATGCTACATTAGATTATGATCATAATGCAACCTTAGATCAGTAGCAAACTAATCTAAATCGGGTCAGAATCGAAAGTCAAAGCATAAGTCAAACTTTGCGACTTTCGGTGCGAACCGACCTTAGAACTGGAATTGCCGAGCCGAACATGTTTACACATGTTCTACAAATTATTACCAAGTTATTAAAGTGTTAAAACATATTTTATAACACCTACGTTATCAGATTATGATTATTTTCAAAACTAATCCGTTTGACTTTTTAAAACAATAATATGTTGACTCGTCAACTGACCAAGCAAACGTGATTTTTAGGAGGTGTCCTTTTAAGGGATTAGTACCTACCTTATTACGATCACGTAGCTATCTTTGCCTCGAACAATGGCTGGACCATTAAGGTCTAAACTGAAAGTCAAAGCGTTTATCGAAAACGCTTGACTTTTAGATTCAAAAGCCTAATAAACAACAATGTAGATAAAAGGAACACTTACAAGTGATCCTAAGATGAAAATTAACTCAGTATGATGCTCTTTTATAACTAGGAACTTCCAAGTAGAGAGTAGAAGAGAAGAATGAGAAAGGTGCAAGAAAAAGTGTTGCACCAAAGCTCCTATTTATAGTGTTGGAACTTGAAGGATGTGATTCCAGGTGTTAGCAGGAGTTAGAGGGTGAAGACAAGTGTCCTTGGACGTGGCATAACAGTTTGGGAGTCCATGGTTTCGAGTTAATGGGTTTTGGCAGCTTTGTGTGGCTGCCAAGAAAAATTTCTGCCACAGACACCTCTGGCGTCCCGCAAGAGACATGGTTGTCTCTCTAGCGGCCCACGAGAGACCTACTGACTTTTAAAAGTTGATACTTTTAGTCCCTAAACTTCAAAACTCTTATATAACACCTTAGAAAGTATATTTAGCCCTCCTTGGCCAATATTTGGCACACTCGGGAGTATAACCGAACATCGTCAAGCTCCTGGTTCGTTAAAGGGCCACTCAGAGGTATAAATTAACATGTTAACACCTTTAACCCCTCCAACATCTAACTTTTAAACAAATACAAAAATGGTCCCTCTCGTCCAACCAGTGGCTCATTTGAGAGTACGAACATCGTACAGGGTCACTTAGAGACATAGTTTCAGCATGTTGACACCTTTAGTCCCTCCTGGTCAGTAGAGGACACAAATAGGAATAGGGTCACCTGTTGTCACTTAATTGGACACGATTTTACGAGGTGTTACAAAGTGTAATTATGATGACAAAATAAATTTATGATTGAAATGCAACTTGTAGGATAGTTTGCGGGGTCCTGATGTAAATTAGTTGTTATCTTGTTTCCTTAAAACTCGAGGGTCACCCACCATTTTTACTCATACAGTTTGCTTGTTCAACGCAACAAAAAAACTAGTAGCAACTTGTAGTTCTGATATCTCCCAAACGATTTCAAGTGGTTTACTTTCAGGTGAGCTTCTTCCAAGCGCAATTCAAGTCTTTCTCTCTTAAATAAAACTATTTTTTTTAGATTAAATTTCAAATTGAAATTTTGTTTTTAATCACTTTAAAGTTTTAAGAAGAGGTACTGCAAACTGTATTTTGAAATATAAATCTTTTATTCACTTCTCAATGAAAACCTTACATAATCACTGCATAGTGTTTTTATTTTGTTAACAAAATCTTTTATACACTTTTCAACAAAAACCTTACATTTTCACTGCATAGTGTTTTTATTTTGTTAAAAGCATTTCTCAAATAAAATGTTATATAAGAAAAAGGAAAACGTAACACACGCTTTGCGTAGCCTTTTCTTTTGTTAAAATCAAGTTTACTCTATCCGTCAGCACCTTCCCCTGATCCTGGGGTGGATTTTTTTTCACTTAGACACTTATATTAATAGTTAAAATACAAATTGAACTCTCTTAGTTAGATTTCTTTTCAACTAATAGGCAAAACACATATTAAACCCTTTTGTTTGTTTTTAAAAAGTTTGACCCTAAGGTTATAAAAATCAAACTTAATTCATATATTTTTCTTATAATTGTAATTATTATTATTGATTGATTTATGATTTTAAATTTCCATATTTCACCTCTTAATTTATTTGTTGTTTGATTTTATTTTAGTTTTTTAAAGTTAATTAAAATGGAAGGTCTACGTGTCATAACTGAGTTAAATAATAAGGTTTACGAACTATTAATAAGGGTTAAATGGGAAGAAATCATGCATCAGTAAATTGTAGGTGTTTTAAAATTTTTTTAAAAATTAAAATGGAGGACAAACACTGTTATATTTGTGTATTTATTATTATTATTATTATTATTATTATTATTATATTATTATTATTATTATTATATTATATACTTAATAATTAAAAAATAATACTTAATTTTAGCCTAGTGAATTGTCTCGTGTGATGCCGTGAGCGTCACCGAGACTCCTTTGGAGAGTGCAATCTAACCCGACTTGATTTAAACACTAAACATATTTGGGTATTATTACTATTGTTGTTGTTGTTATTGTTATTATTATTATAAATAGTATTCAATTATAAAAATATAAATAGTAAATGAAATTTAAAATATTATAGAGAAGATAATAAATATTGTAGTGAAATAATAATTTCATGTACATTAAATAAAGTATTAGTTAGTAGATGTTTATTAGATGGGGGTAAATTAGAAGTAATACATGTTTTGGTCAAAAATCACAACAAGGATAATGTAACCAAACTTTGAATGTGAGGTTTAGTGCTTCGTTAAACGAACAAATGTATGAACAAATATCAAAAGTAAATGACGATGAACACAATGATTTGTACGAGGAAAAAACCCTTGATCAAGAGTTGATCTCCGGCATAAAAAACCTCGGGTGATGGAAACTACCGATCACCAACTATATTGAACAAGAAAGATTACAACTTTGGAAATATTGAGCTTGTTACAATAAGAATTCTAACGAGTGATCGAGAGAGTAGCAACAGTATGTATGCGAGTGTGTGTTCAGTCAGATTGTGTGTCTATCAAGCTCAATATCCCACTAAATATCTAGCTAATCTCATTAACTAACTCTCCGAAATCCATGCAAGCTCCCCACGTTCACATAACGGTCATGGCTTCACTTGCACGTGCTAGAAATGGCATATTCCTCCGATATTCCCTCGATGACTTAGTCCACGATTACCTGCATATGTAAACTAACACAAAGGAACAATTATCAGCTAACAAAGATATCGGTAAGGATCCTTGATCCTTAGACTCCCTGCCCGTTAAGGATCCGTGATCCAGGTTCAGTCTCAGGATGGATGATCCTTGGCATAGAATCCATGCCTAACAATTGCCCCCAAAATATGAGGAATTAATTGTAACTAAGTGACTCATATTTTCTCGTTTATTCTGGACGACTCGTTACCAACAAACTAGCCGTTACCCTAGGACTAGCCGTTACAAAGATGACATCATCGATAAGACTCCCCCTGCAACAAACATGATTATAAATAGGGTAGGGATATAGATGATATCTCCTATTTAATATCGATATCCTATGCTTAAATTCTCACACCGAAGATCAAACAGGTATTCACTCTCCCTCTCATCTTTTATTCTCTGCAATTCTTTCTTTCCTCCATTCTTCCTCGAGCATCATGACCAAAACCATGATCCGTTCCTCACCACACAAGATCAAGGGAGAAACAGTCCTCCCAAAAGCCAAGACCTTTTGAAAGAACCTTCGCAAGAACTTTGCCGGTTCACTGATCCTGAGATTGAGCAAATGCACCCCTGTTTTTCGGAGGGTAATATTTTTAGGCCCTTCGATTCTTCAATGAAGAGTGGCTGCATATCATCCACATGGGTGTGTTTTCTTGCTACCCCTTTTCAAATAGGTTTTACTTACCCTTTTCCAGCTTTCACCCAGAGCTTTTTCACCTTTACCGACCTATGCTACATCCAGGGCATGCCTATCTCTGGAGGGTTCTTTATACCCTTGAGCAGATCATTGCTAGAGAGGTATAGAGCTTCATCTTGCTGAACTTAACCACCTGTACAATCTGGTTAGCCACGGGTCTCACCAATTCCTCTTCAAAGCCAAGCCTCAACAACCCCATCCTATACTCAAAATTACCAAAAATGATTCCCTCTGGAGAAGTCAATTCTTCTTCATCAGGAGGGATTCCATTCCCAACGGGGATCATCTTCCCAAGAAGTGGAACGTAGAGGGTAGGATGTAGGATTTATAAAGTTGCTTCATAGAAAATTTGATATTTAAATCTAAGGATATCTGATCCTTCATTTTTTGTGCAGTGACCAATATCAACACTTCGAAAGACTTTGCTACCACCGCTGAGAGAGTTGCTGCCTTTTGGGCTCTAGATTCAACTGTCAGAACATTCCATCCCAAGATCAAGGATTTAGAAGAATCAACATCAGCCTCCTGCACAATGTCAAGTAAGTGTGCATGTATATATGTATTTAGTTATTTGGTATGAAAAAAAAATGAATACTTATCTGAGTTTTGTGTCTGTAGGTGCTGCTAAATCCTCATCAAAATTAGCCACCAGGTTCGTCATGGGAGATGTCGAAGGTATCATATTCCCCCGATCCATCAAGAAGGATCTGGCCATAGGCCCAAGCCAAGTCGGGACCAGGAGCACCACCAGCAAAGCTAAATCTGGAGCCAAGAGGAAGAAGCCAGATTCGCCATCTAGTGTCGTCCCCGGGATTGAACAGCAGATCCATGAATTCATCTCTGAGGTAAGGATCATGGATCCTTCTTTTAAAGATACTTGATCGTCGCAAATTCTAACAATTTACTCTCAACAGAAACTTGTTGAGATCCAGACCATCCAGAGCAAGCGTCTCGCCGAGGCTGAGGAAACGATGGCCAATCTACGTGCCATCGGTGCTGCCATGGAGAAGAAAATCACCCAGCTAGAGAAGGAGAATGGTCGCTTGGAGAAGCAGATCCTGGTGGATGAAATCCAGGCCAACAAGGATCGGTTGGAGGTCACAGAAGAGGCAAAACTATCCGCTGCCATCGTGATTCTAAAGGCCAAACTCAAGATGGCAAAGGAGGCTACAGATCCTTCCTTCGACAGGGCTGAATGGGACACTGCTAGCTGGAGGCAAAGGCTGAAGGAGCTTGGGGATGAGGATGAGCTGGAGGAGGCAGTCACGCTGGAGGCTATCCCAAGTGGCACTAAGGATCCTGAAGAAGCAGCGGCTGGTGGTAGCGGTGCAGGTGATGAAGCAGCGAAGGAGTAGGCTGCATCAATGGGCAATGATGGAAATTTCTAGACGTGGCCGAAGCCTATTTTTTATGTTTTTTTGGTTGTTGGTGTTTTCATGGTGACCAATTCTGGTGTGTATTTCAACAATAGTTTTTAGGGTTAAGGATCACTGATCCTTTTTGAACAATAGAGGGTAGCAAAGGTGGATTGGTCCTTCTGTTTGTGGAGGATGAAGCCCTTGATGCCCCCCACCTTTACTTTCCTGCAATTATTGACTCGTTAGTAAGGACACCCTTTGCCAACCCAAGTGGACGGCCACGCTTTGCTGGTAGAAGCTTGGGTTAGCAATTTTGACAACCTTTAAAAAAGGGTTTTTATAAATAAATAAAACTTTAAGCTTTTGACTATCTTTGTTGTTACTTCTCTTCAGTTTGAATATATTTATAATTGTATACGTCAATAATTCCATAATATTTAGCTAAGAAATCTATAGGAGTTTGTCAAAATATATTCTTTAAAGATAGACATCATATGATCAAGGATCACATATCCTGTTGTCAAAGGATTAGGGTAACATAAATAAGCCAGAAATAAAGCAAATGCAAAAGAAAGATCATACCAGTGAATCCAAGTTAGGATTCTTTATCCTGAAAGCTTACAATCGAAACAATACGGAATAGAAATCAGTAGAACTGCAGGATCCAGGATCCTTATTTATTAAGCTTCAGGGACCTGTTATAACATACAACTTGGGACTAAGCCAAATATCAATTGAATGACTCATCAGTAACTGGGGACAAGCCCAAATAGCTGGGGACAAGCCCAAATAACTGGGGACAAGCCCAAATAACTGGGGACAAGCCTCAATAACTGGTGTAAACTGGAGTATGGCCCACTCTGGCATCTATCCAATCGTGAGCGACATGAAAATGTCGAAACCTTAGCTAACGTGAAAACGTTAGAAACCTTAGGAACGGATGTATGGTACGTCTACCATTATACTTAGGATCCTACATATAGCCAATAGCAATGAAATTGTCGGCCCCTAAAGCGGGTACTGGTCCCATTGCCTCGAACTATACTTGGATAACGTGCGCTACTGGCGGGGTGTTGAAACCCAATTCGTGTGAAAGGTGAAAACCTTTAAACCTTAGAAGGTATTGGATACCTTAAACTAGGGACATGCCCAAAGTCTTGGAGAGGTGGCCAACCTCTTGATCCTTTGTAATAACTTCTGCAAAACTTAAAAGTTGATAAGGTTGAATGTTGAAAATTCAACATCCTTACTTTAGAATAAATAATAAGAAGTACAATAAGAATGAAAGAATTAGTAAAACGTTACCGAATTATGAATCTCATATCCTTTGAGGATCCTTCAATATGAATTGATCGTTAGGATACTTAAGGATCCCTGATCCTTTACATAAAATACTTTTTTAGGTGGATAGCATTCCAAGCTCTTGGAAGAAGGTCACCATCCATAGTCAGTAATCGATATGCCCCCTTTCCTGCCTCGGCTTCAATTAGATAGGGGCCTTCCCATTTTGGTGCCAATTTGCTATCAGAAGGATTCGTGGTATTCTAAAATGCTTTCCTCAGCACCATGTCACCAACTTGAAATCTTCTTATTCTGATATTCTTATTATAAGCACCAGCCACCCTTTGTTGATAACTAGCCAGCCTTATCCTTGCCAAGTTTCTTAATTCTTCCATGGTATCTAGGTCTTGAGCCAAGTCTCAGCATTTGCTTCAGGATCACGGATGCTTGTTCTGGCTGTAGGGACTACCATTTCTTTAGGGATCACTGCCTCAGCTCCAAAGACTAAGGAAAAAGGAGTTTGACCCGTAGCATTCTTGGGAGTTGTTCTATCTGCCCATAAGACATATGGTAGTTCTTCAGCCCACTTTCCTTTCTTTGATCCAAGCTTTTTCTTCAAATTGTTGATGATGATCTTGTAGGATGATTCCGCCTGGCCATTAGCTTGTGGGTGGACTGGTGTTGATGTAATCATCCTAATCCCCCAGCTGTCACAAAAGTTAGTAGTTCGATTCCCAATAAACTGGGATCCATTGTCACAAACTATCTCTGAAGGAATACAAAATCTAGTAATAATATTTCTTTTGATAAGGATATAACTTCCTTTTCTCTAACTTGAGCAAAGGCTTCAGCTTCTATCCATTTGGAGAAATAGTCAGTCATAGCCAACATGAATACTTTTCCCCCTGGTGCCTTAGGAAGCTTGCCAAGTATATCCATTCCCCATCTCATAAATGGCTAAGAAGAGGATATATGATGCAGAGGTTCTGCTGGTTGATGAAGAATGTTGTTGTGTCTTTGGCAGGCATCACATTTCCTTGCATACTCCACAACATCCTTCTTCATCGTAAGCCAATAATATCCTGTCCTGAGGATCCTGGAGAATAGCGCTCTGCCCCCAGTGTGATTTCCACAATCTCCCTCATGAAAATCTTTTAAGACTTCTTGGATTTCAGGATCTTCAATGCATCGTAGATAGGGTCCTGCAAGAGATCTTTTATACAGCATGTCATTAATTATAGTAAATTATGCTACCTTAATCCTGAAGGTTCTAGGATTCTCTCCAATAGGAGTTTCTCCATTCTGAATGTATTTCAAGATTGGAAGGATCCAAGATTCTGAATTCGACTCCGGATTATCATTGGGTAGAATCGTTGTACCACCCACTATCTCCATTGTTTCATTTTCCTCAATTGCAGGAGCTAGAACATGGATAATAGGTATCTTTACATCCTCGGGCATCTTCAGTGAGGATCCTAGATTGGCCAAAGCATCTGCTTCTGCATTTCTTCTCTAGGTACCTGTGTAAGGCTGAAAAAAGCAAAAGAATCTGCCAATTTCTTGACTATCTCCAAGTATTTGATTAGTTTCTCACCTTTAACAGCATAAGAACCATTATAGTGATTAGTAATTAATAGAGAATCCACAAACACGTGAAGATACCTGATACTCATCTGCTTAGCTAATTGCAAACCTGCTATCAAGGCTTCATATTCAGCCTCATTATTAGTTGTCTGAAACTCACACGCTATGGATTGGGTTATAATGTCCCGATGTGGCGATTTTAGTAGCAGGCCTAGTCCAGTTCCTTTGACATTTGAAGCTCCATCTGTGAAGAGTGTCCAAGGATGCTTGGTCTCTTCAAGTTGTTGCACTTCTAATTCAGCTTCTCTTTGTAGATCACTACTGAAATCAGCCACAAAGTCAGCCAAAGCTTGGGATTTAATAGCAGTTCTGGGCTCATACTTAATGTCATATGCACTTAGCTTAACAGCCCATTTTGCCATTCTTCCCAACATCTCTGGTTTCCTGAGAACATTCTTAATAGGAAAGTTAATTTTAACAACAATAGTATGAGTTTCAAAATAATGTCTTAATTTAGTAGAAGCCATGATTAGAGCAAGAACTAGTTTCTCTAAATGAGAATACCTGGCCTCAGCATCAAGTAGACTTTTACTTACATAGTATACCGGATGTTGTTGGCCTTCGTGATCCTTAACCAGGACCGCACTTACCGCTTTACCTGAAACAGCTAGGTATAAAGACAATGGTTCTCCATTTTCTGGTTTCATCAAAGCCGGTGCTGAGGATAGGTAATCCTTGAGAGCCTGTAGAGCAGCTTCATGCGTTTCAGTCCACTCGAATTTCTTATTCTTCCTCAAAATGTCATAGAAATCCTTGCATCTTTCTGTGGATTTCGAGATGAATCTATTCAAGGCGGCAATCCTTCCTGTCAATCTTTACACATCCTTAGCATTGGCAGGAGACTTGATATTCACCAAAGCCTTGATTTGTTCTGGACTTGCTTCAATTCCTCTTTTGGTCACCATATATCCTAAAAGCTTTCCAGCTTTGACCTCGAAATGGCATTTAGACAGGTTTAACTTCATGTTGTATTGGTCAAGGATATTGAATGCTACTTCAAGATCCTTCAGGTGATCCTCGGCTTTTTTAGATTTTACCATCATATCATCTATGTATACTTCTATTGTATGTCCAAGTTGCTCCTTGAACATCATATTCACCAGCCTTTGGTATGTAGCACCTGCATTTCTTAAACCAAAGGGCATAGCAATAACAATATATGCCGGTGGGTGTCATGAATGCAGTATCCTCTTGATCAGATGGTTCCATCTGAATTTGCTGAAATCCAGATGAAGCATCCATAAAGGTTAACAATTCATGACCCGCCGTAGCATCCACCATGGAGTCAATGTGGGGTAAAGGGAAAGGATCCTTGGGGCATGCCTTGTTCAAATCAGTAAAATCGACACATATCCTCCACTTTCCATTTTTCTTTTGAACCACAACCACATTGGCTAACCATCTTGGATACTTGACTTCTCTTATCATACCTGCCTTTAGTAATTTGTCTACATCTTCTTGGATAATTGCATTTCTTTCAGGTGCAAACTTCCTCCTTTTTTGGTGAATTGGCCTGAAAGACCTGTCAATACCAAGTTATGAGTAATGATATCCTTCGAAATACCTGTCATGTCTTCATGCTTCCAGGTGAAGGTAGATTTTCTTCGTTTAAGGAAGGATACTAGATCCTACTCTATGATCTCCTGGATCCCGGATCCTATATAGACTTGGATTCAGGATCCTCAAGTTCTAAGAGTATTTCCTTGACGTCCTGTTCTCTTGCCACCATGACGTCTTTTGGATGATGCTTTAATTGCTATGCTTCCCTAGACTTGGAAGCAGGTTTCATCGAGGAAGTGTAGCAATTCTTTGCCTCCTGTTGATCACTTTCTATCTTGACTATTCCCAATGGACTTGAAAGCTTGACACATTGGTGGTATGTTGATGGGACCGCCTTCATGTCATGTATCCATGGCCTGCCATGGATAACATTACAACAAGATAAGCTATCTATCACACAAAATTTTTGATAGAATTCACCCCCTCTTTGTAAATTGGAAGTTTGATGTCCCCCAATGTATTCTTGGTTTCCCCACTGAATCCCACAAGCACCGATGATCTTGGTATGATTTCAGATTCAGGAATGTTCATCTTTTTGAGGACATCCAACTGGATTATGTTCACTGAACTCCCTCCATCAATAAGAATCATGCGAACAAAATGGTTAGAAATAAATCAAGTAATGACAAGACCATCATGATGAGGATCCTGAATGTCTACGCGATCCTCCTCATCAAAGGATATCACTTTTTGCTGTGTGAGGGTAGATGTTCGAACTGGTCTCTCCCCGTTCTCCATCTTCGTCTCCTTAGCATGCCTTTTAGCCGCTGAAAACGAAGTTCCACAGATATCAAACCACCGGAAATAAAGTTAATGATCTGAGCATCTGCTGGCGGTGGAGGAGCTCTCTCAGGAACTTTCTCAGTATCCTGAGTCCTTGTTCGTTTCCTTCCTAGCAGTTCCTTCAAATACCCTTTGCTAAGAAGATAGCCAATTTCCTTCCTCAACGCTATACACTCGTCAGTAAGGTGGCCAAAATCCTCATGATAAGCACACCATTTGGATTTATCCTTAGTGGCTCCAGGTTTATCAGTTTTCCTTGGCCATCTAGCCTTGTCATCTAAATTCTACATAGCAAGTATTAGTTTATTATTATCAGCAGAAAAACAATATTCAGAAATCGGAGGATAATCCTCATCATCTTCCTCCTCTTCGACCGCATGCACATGGTGATTGTCATTCTTAGAGTATGACTTGGATCGATTATTCTTAAAGAATAATCCTTGTTTTTCCTGTCTTGAGGATCCTGACAGTCTCTCTTGGGTCCTCTTATCATCCTCTAACTGAATGAACCTTAATGCCTTGTTCCTTACTTCATCTAAATTCCTGCGAGGTGTCATAATAAGATCATCATAGAATTTTGAATCTCTAAGTAATCCCATTTTAAATGCTTCCAAAACAGTGGCAATATCCAGATTGGGGATATCTAAGGATTCTTTACTAAACCTAGTGATATAATCCCTTAAGGATTCATCACGACCCTGTGTTACCCTATATAAATCACTAGTTAATCGTTCAAAGGTTCTACTACATGAAAACTGATTACTGAACAAATTAACTAAATGAGAAAATGAAGTAATTGAGTAAGGAGGAAGACTTAGCAGCCATTTCAGTGCCGATCCAGTGAGTGTGGATCCGAAGCCCTTACAAAGACAGGCTTCTTTTAACCTTTCTGGAATGGGGTTGATCTCCATTCTTTCCCGGTACTGTGCCACATGCTCCTCTGGATCAGTCATACCATCGTACAGCTTCATGTTGGGGGTTTGAAAGGGTTTTGGTATCTCAGCATTGCATATAGGAGGTGCAAAACGAGACACCCTGTGACTTCCATCTGGGATCTCAGGAATGGGTTTAACCACTCCTGGGACACTGGATATCATATCCTTAAGCTTCTGAAGTTCCCGTGCCATAGCCTGATTGATACCTGTATCCTGCATGGAACCGTAATTAGTACCAAAAGATGTATTGACATGGTTACCTCCTGATTGGTTTGGAACCGGTATTGCAGAATTGTATCCAAAAGTAGACACTTCAGGTGCAACAGTTGGACCAAATGAAGTAATAGTCTGCATAGGGATGAAGTCCCCTTTGTGAACTTCAGAATCCTTGAATATCTGACTTCCTGAGGATCCTTGATCTTGAAAGACATTGGGTCCAGGATACACGGGTGTTGAGGGCCTTGAAGGTGCATGGATCCTTGAACCTGAGAGGAGGATCCTTGAACCTTATCCCAAGCGCAGGATCCTTGATCCTTAGAAAAGGATCCTTGATGCTGGAAATAGGATTTCTTTGGTGCAACCGACTCCAAATATCCTCCTGAGCTGAGATAGCCTCCTTGATGTTAATTTGAGGATCCATAAGGTTGGTAATGAGATGCTTGTGGTTGCGTCATTGCTAATGATCCATGCTGTAATCCTGAGGATTCTTGAGCCTGTGTCATCGCCATCGATCCCTGCTGGTAATTGGAGGATCCTTGGATTTGAACACCAGATCCCCTTGAATGCTGGATTGTTGACGCCGGAGAAATGAAATCCAATGATCTGGGCATCAGCGGAGAGTGATCCTCCACTAATCTCTTCTGCTTCTTGATTTCATCATCTCCCTGAGGATCCTCTGGTTAGTTTTGTCTTGTTGTTCCATGTATCCTTTCATCTGCAAAATCAAAGTAGACAGATCATTGTTAGTAGGTGTAGAGGATGAAACAACAGAAGCCTTTGAGAAAACTGGTGTTGGCTTCTTATGAGCATTATCAGCACTCCTCGCCGGTGCAGTGGGAATGGGAGGTAATGATGCACAAGTCTGAGATGAGGTGACCGCCAGCATGGCACTTGAAGCAGATTTTCCATAAGAAGCCATGTAGTTAATGGAGATGAACAGAAATGAATGAAACGAACGGAATTTTTAGAATTGAAGCATCGATTGCCGCACGGTGGGCGCCAAACTGTTTTTGTCAAAAATCACAACAAGGATAATGTAACCAAACTTTGAATGTGAGGTTTAGTGCTTGGTTAAACGAACAAATGTATGAACAAATATCAAAAGTAAATGACGATGAACACCATGATTTGTACGAGGAAAAAGCCCTTGATCAAGAGTTGATCTCCGACATAAAAAAAACCTCGGGTGATGGAAACTACCGATCACCAACTATATTGAACAAGAAAGATTACAACTTTGGAAATATTGAGCTTGTTAGAATAAGAATTCTAACGAATGTTCGAGAGAGTAGCAACAGTATGTATGCGAGTGTGTGTTCAGTCAGATTGTGTGTCTATCAAGCTCAATATCCCACTAAATATCTAGCTAATCTCATTAACTAACTCTCTGAAATCCATGCAAGCTCCCCACATTCACATATAACGGTCATGGCTTTACTTGCACGTGCTAGAAATGGCATATTCCTCCGATATTCCCTCAATGACTTAGTCCACGATTACCTGCATACGTAAACTAACACAAAGGAACAATTATCAGCTAACATAGATATAGGTAAGGATCATTGATCCTTAGGCTCCCTGCGATTTCCGTTAAGGATTCGTGATCCAGGTTCAGTCTCAGGATGGATGATCCTTGGCATAAAATTCATGCCCTAACAATACATAGAGCACTTGTAGCTTATGTTTCAAAAGTTGTAACATACGTCTTAAATTTGTGAAATTACCATTTGTCCGTCTAAAATGCTTTACCATGTACTAATGTGTTCGTTCATGCGATGTGCCATGTGTTACTGAGGCTCTTTTGTAGAGTGTAATCTAACCTGTCATACCTTAAGCATGGTTTATATTTGGTTATTATTATTATTATTATTATTATTATTATTATTATTATTATTATTACAAATATTTATTATTTATATACTTAAGATTTTAAATAAGATGATACTTAATTTAAATAATAGTTTGTTATAATAATATAAATAGTAATTATAAATTAAAATCTTTATCTACAATAATATAAATAAGATATTAGTTAATGTAGTGAATTAAATAATATCATATTCATTAAATAATGCACTTTAAGCCCGTTTACACCGAACAAAATTTGCCTTGGAAGGAGGCAATATTATTATCCATGTATGATTTGTAGGAGGGTAAACAAGCCTCGCTATGTTCGGGCTCTTTAACATTAAGAGTGCGTAGGCTCGAGCTCGACTTGTTTAGAGTTCTTTTTCTAAAGCTTGAACTTAGCTCGTAAGTAGATTTTTAAGCTCGAGCTTGGCTCATTTATTAATTATTTACGTATTTAATATATATATTTAGTTGGTTATTTTTCTCATTACCTTATATGTAATAGTAATTGATATATACACATATAAAATAAAAAGATGTAAACAAGAGTTCGTTTAGGCTTGCAAGCCAGCTCAAGCACGATGTTTGAAGGTGTGGCGTATATTAAATGGGCCTTACTAAAAGCTCATGCTTGGATCGAGTTTCTCAAGCTCGGCTCGATTTGAGTTTTTAACTAGCTGATCTCGAGTAACTTACTAACGACTAAGCTCGTTTAAACCTCTTTTAGGGTAGCAACCTCGCTACCCACGACATCTCTCCATACCAACGATCACTATTCTTGAAAAAAGTAGTGGGATCTGAAGTTGGAGTGCATGAGACATGATTAAAATCATGGCCCAGAAAGTGTTTAGGTTAACGGGTGTGGTACTGTGGTCATAAGAATGAGCAACCACTAGATGAGATGCACGAAAAGAGGAAGGAGCCAAGGAGGTGGTGGCGATGCGGTGGGGTGGGGGTGAGAATGGAGTGGTCGAAGAAGTAGGATTGAGAAGATAGTCTCATAAAAGTAAAAAACAAAAAAGTTCCAAATGGATTGAGACCGTATAACACCACAAAATTAAAGAGTTCAAATTAAGGTTAAAACAAAATGTAAGCTCATGTTAGAATGTTTTTATGTTAATGAAATAACTGATAATGCATCTCTTTAGATATAAAATAGTACAAGATATATAAATATAGGAAAAGATAAAAGATAAATAATATAAAAGATACAAGATATATAAATATCTAAAATGATACGATAAGAAACATATAAAATAAAATAAAGGAAAGATAACAACTCTAATATATATGTGGTAAGTACTCAATAATATTATATCTCCAATAAGGAGATATGTCCGGTCTAAGACTTATTTAAGACAAATATTCAATTTTACAATGATTATAATAAGAGCTAGTCTAACAGCAGATAGTAAAGCCATGAGAGGGCTGGGTGATCTTCGTTCCTAAGGAATGCATAACATATATACATTCCTAAAATGACCAAATCTAAGCATTTGGCTTAGCTACTTGGTTTGGTTTATGACCACCACCAGGGCTGGGGCCAGGTCCCGTTTTAGGACTTCCTTGAGTATAAAATCTGTGCTCTGTGAACGAATGATGACCCGCTCCTGGACTGTTACCTGGTGCTGTAGGCCTCAATTCATTGACCGATTCTTGTTTCGACCACCCATAGCCTTGACTTTGATCTGCTACCTGTGGTGGGATTAATGTTTCATTCTCTTCCGGAACAGATGGCACTCCATTTCCTGGCGAGTCTTGCAGAAAGACTGCATTTTTTGAACCATGTTGGTCCACTTTACTATGAGAAACTTTTGCTTGTTTCTTCATGGATTTTAATTGTCTTCCCTCAATCTTTAGGGTTGCATGACCAACGATTACTAGAACGATAAGGCAGGTGTATATTTTGAAGTTGGTCATGATCGATGAGATAAATATCGCTTGATATAAGATTTGTTGTTGGAGTTTTTTAGAGGTAATGAGAAGGGATGAAGCACAGTGGATGCTCCAACTCTTTGCAGCCTTGTGTATTTATAGTATTAAGTTGTGACACTTGTAACTCTTTGTTTTTGCACCACAAGTAAATTGGAATGGTGGGTGCACTCAGGATGGTCTTTTTTTTAATCTTATTTTGTAAGTAATTTCTATTATTATTATTTTTTTTTTCCTTTGTGGTTTAGATTTTAATTTTTGCTGTACAGGTTTCTCTTTAAGTTAATTTTTTTCTATAACTTCAAGTTGGTTTATGTTTCTATCAGCTCACGACATAAGTTCGCATTTATCTCCACCTATGTTGACGTCACGTGGTGGTATAATTTTGCGTGTTTGTTTAATTTTTTCTGGGTTTTAGTCGGTGTTTGCTTAGGTTTTACGACATACGCTCCCGCAACACGGGGTTTAAAAACTAGTTGAATATAAGTATATGTTATATTGAAGCTTATTTGTTTTAAACGTTATTGAATATAAGTATCTGTTATAATGAAGGTTTATTTGTTTAAGATTTAGAAAATAGTTAAAGATGTTTATTACATATACTTATTTTACTAACCATATAGGAAAGGAATGAAAACTTTGAAAAAAAAAACCACTATTAAACAATATTTTTTCTTTTCTTTTTATTTGGACTATTATTCATAGAAATAAAAAAAAATATATATATGTGAATCAACAAGCTATATATATGTAACTCGTAAACTACTTATATATTCCTTATATGCATACATTCGCAAGTTACATATATATAATATATATAATTCATCAATCTACATATATTTTTTTATTTCTATAACAATTAATAACCTTCTAGTTAAATGAAATGAAAAGTAAAAAAAATTGATTAGTTGATAGTATTTTTCTTGGTTTTCATGTTTTAATATTTTTAATGATTTTTTTAAATAATTAAACCTAACACTAACCATATATATCATATAATCATATAGTTGATCGTTAGTGTAATAACTAAAAGATATCTATATCTATAATACTATAAAATACATTTATTGAGGTAGACTTGTAATTTAACTTCAATTTTAAGACAATTAAGAAAATCTATAATATATTTGGTAAAACTCTTGATGCATTCAGAACATGCCATTTACAATTTTGTCTCTCTTATGATATTAACGAAATTTCAATAAGCATAATATTTAGTGACATAACTTCTACAAATGTAATTTTTATTTAGGGTTATTAGATTTTATTATTGCAACCTTTGACCAATTGGCCGACAATAATACCAGTATACCACCTTAAAAAATTCCATCCGTTAGTCCCAACTTTTAGGCTATTTTCCTCCCCCGAACCTTTACAATTCGGGTTATAACTCAGTTAGTGTTTTGCTGACATGACAACTTATGTGGCACAAAATCTGGTTATATATTGATGTGGCACCATCACCACTGCCTGCAACCACCACCACCTACTATCATCACCACTACAAACAATCGACAACATTTCCGGCGACCTTACAACTTTTTCCGACGACAATCTATACTTCTGAAACCACCAAACGAGACCACAACCAGTTATCTCCAACCTCATGTGACCTTTTCCACTGCTCAAAACTTCAAAATTTCCACCATCTCCACCAATCTCACGTTTTTCCGGTAAGGTTGGAATTATGGATGATAGTTTAATGGTGGTGGCTAGAGGTTCCAAGGGCGGGGATATCCACCTTTCGAACCTCTGATCCACCTCTATTAAACTACACTCCACAACTCCAACCTCACTGGAAAAACATGATACGCGTTGATGGTGGAAATATTTAAGTTTTGAACGGGAAGAAGGTCACAAGAGATTGGTGATGATTGTTGGTGGTCTCGTTTGGTGGTTTCAGAGGTAAAGAGCGTCGTCAGAGTAGGTCGGAGGTCGCCGGAACAAGTTGCCGATGGTATGTGGTGGTGATGGTTGGGGTGGCAGACGTTGGTCGTGGATGATGAAGGTTGTGATGGTGCCACATAAGCTTCCACATTAACATATAACCATATATTGTGCCACTTAAGCTGCCACGTCAGTAAAACGCTAACTAGGTTATAAACTAGTTAATAAAGACTTGGTGGAGGAAAAAAGCTTGAAAGTTAGGACTAGCAGAGGTAATATTTAAATTAGGATTATTGTCGGTCAACCGGTCAAAGTTTAGATTATTAAAATCCAATAACCCGTTTATTTATAAGATAAATTAAAAAGAGCTACATTTATTATTTATGTTTTTATAATTAAATCTCTATTTAAATTATAATTCTTTTATAATGCTTTAAATTAGGATTTAAAATTACATTTACTATTTATATTTTTATAACTAAATATTATTTAGATTAAATATTATCTTATTTAGATTCATGAGTATATAATTACTAAATATTTACATAATAATAATACCCAAATATAATAAGTGTTTAAGACAGATCAGATTAGACTGCGCTCCTCAGTGACACACGCCGTTTCGCCGGTGCCAATCCACTTATATACGTAAGTTAATAACTTTGTAACTAAGTTAGTTTATAACTCAAATATATATATATATTATATATATATATATATAATGTAAGTATATGGAGAAAACCCTTTTAATTGAGAAAACTTAGTAAACTCAAAGCTCCCGACATTTTTTTATTTTGAAAAAAAATCACACATGTTTTTAAGGGTTTTGAGCAAAAACAATCAAAAAAACGCCGAGTGGATATTTTTTAAAAAAATAAACAAGTTTCAGCAACGCGATTGTAACATATGTTACACATGAATTTAACATATGTTACACAAAAACTTGTTTGGTAGGCGCTTTTTTGATTCTTTTTGCTCAAAACCCTTAAAAACATGTATATTACATGTGTAATTTTTTTCAAAATAAAAAAATTTCGGGATCTTTGAGTTTCCTAGGTTTTCTCACCACAAGTGGGTTTTCTATATATCCTTTCCCTATATATATAGGGATGAGCTAAAATGAGAACCACCACGAGTTGCGAGAACTTTTTGATCCTTGGCGAGTTGGACCAAATTTGTTTTACACAAACGTAGATGAAAATATTATAAATACATCTGTAAAAAAGTAATAAAAAAAATAGTTGAGGCAATAGTTTTGGCATCAGTCAAAACTACCGAATCGACAATTTTTAAAAAAAAATTCTTTTACAGATGTGTTTATAATACTTTCATACGTTTTTGCAAAAAAAATTTGGCCCAACTCACCCCAGATTAAAAAGCTCTCGCGGTTCTCACAACTCGTGGTGGTTCTCATTAAACCGAATCCTACATATACATATATTATATAATATATGGTTTAATTTAATTGGCATATTTGACAACTTGACACGTCAAATAACTACAGTTTAATTAATAGAAAGATAATGCCATCGAAACTTGACAATGAAATTTTGTGAGAAGATGCTGATTAGGAACCACGACGTAATTGTTAATTATACTTATACGATGTTGCAAAGTTGAATTAGTTATATACCAAGGTAGAGATTTCTTTTAATTGTACGTTATAAGCCACAGATAATCGACAAAAGAAATTACAAAATACTAATATAATATGTACAAAACATAAGGAATAAAGAATACATAAAATATAGAAAATAAAGTGATTGCGAAAAACCGTATTATAAAACGAGGCATTAGCGTCTTTTTTTAATGAAAATAATTCATCGCTAGTTGCAACAGCACACCATTGTCGCTAAGTTAGGAAGGATGTTGCAATGCTAGGTAATTGTTACCGATTTTGGCATGACTTCTTTGAAGCCATTGTTGTCGCTAAATTATAATATAAAAATGAATAATTTTTAAAAGTCAAACTTTATTTTTACTCTGTATCAGTGGCGAATACAGAATTTTTTTATAGGATGGGCACAATACGGGTTAACTAAATTTGGGCACATTCGTTGGTGTACGTCAATCACTTTTTTTTACCAATTGGCGTAAATTGTAACTTTCGACGTATTTTAATTGAAAATGGCTTTTGGTTATGCATTGTTTCATTACTTCCTCTCGGATATTAATCGAATTATTATAAGTTGGTTTACGCAAAGCCGGGTAGCCAATAATTTCACTTTCTAATAATTCAGCTTTTTCTTTGACTTCTTTTGTTATTACTTTCATAAGTATATAATGAAGTTGATTAAGTCTTGCTACTTGATTTGAGGATCAAAATAATAATATAAAACAATAAATCATTGATTAAACAAATAAGAAAAGAAAAGGACCAAAACTTAAAGCATTCAACATAAAACCTAAACTAAAAAAAGTTAATATTAGGGAAGCATTCAACATAAACCCAAAACTAAACAAAACTTAAAATTACGGAAAAAGAGTCAATAATTAAACAAATAAAAAACAAAGTAAAATTGATTCTTACTTGATATATTGAGTTAATGGATGATTGTCAGAAGTTTTTGGAAAATGAATTCTCAAAAGTTGAGATAAAGCATAGGTGTCTTTCAAATCACCGACTTCAATCTTTCGAGAATAGGAAACAAAAGTATAAATTTGTTAGGTTTTCTCTAGTTGGGCCTAGTTAATTAAATCTGATATGTATTTTTTTTTCAAAAAGCCCATATATTTTAATATAAATGCTAAATGGATTATATCACTCATCCCAATATACTTTCTTCTCCATTGGTTCTTCTCACATATTCACTGACGGCCGGAGTCCCTAGCTCTGCCACCGAACAACCGCTTACCGGCCGGAAAATTTTCCAAACTTTCCATAGATGTAGAGAATGGACGGTGGGCCTGTGCCCACCCTAGTTACTAGTTAAATCCGCCACTGCTCTGTATGGAATTTGAATTCATAACTTTCTTAATTTAAATTCTTTTAAAAACTTTGCTTCTTTCATTGGCCATGAATAATAACATGGATAGTTTATGGTATCACAAAAATACTATGTTTATGGTTTCACAAAAATACAATCTTTGCGGTTTAATTCCAGAAGTTGCACGAGATATTTGTGTTTTTAATTTGTTATATGTTTGGTTAATTGGTTCTAATACTAAATTTCATTAAGAAAATGTTAAATTTGTGTAAAAGGTTTTGGTTTTAATTTGTTATATGTTTGGTTCTAATCTAAATTTCATAAGAAAATGTTAAATCTGTAAAATAATTATTTTCATCGACAAACTACAAAGACTATTTGGTAATCTAAAACTGTAACATCTCGTCTCATGTCCCACGGATATTGTTCGCTTTGCCCCTAAGGGTTACTCATCCAAGAACTTACAGGTTTGTTTTTTGGTTGCCCTGGTGGAGACATACCAAGAGGTCATCCATCACTACTCCTACTTGAACACGCTTAACTATGAGGTCTTCATGTCCTCAACAACCAACTAAACCAAAACGCGTTGGTGATTTAAAGAGACAGGAGATTCCTTATGAACCGATGTAAAATTTGCGTGTTACAATTGTCCATGTTAATATTCTCGATAGTCGGTATCATTACAAATCCCAACATCAGTCGCCAACCATCTTTGAGTCGAAGATCTCCGACAAACCGCCACTCAAACAACTTCATATTTGCACCCCTACAAAACTCGTCCCATTATTTTTTTAATTTCATCACATCTATTCCCCAGCCATTTTCGAACAATTCGTAACAGCTACAACCCCCATCACGATTTGCCACTACTCAGTCTCTCTTGCTCAACATACGTCTTATGTTTTCACACAAGAGTTGCGCCACAATCGAGAGTTGGCCGCCACCTTTGCCGCCAAGTTCTATACTACTAGAAGGTTTCGTATCAATGATTGGAGGTCCTCTGCGCTCCTGAGTTAGTAGCAGGTGGAGATGGCCTAGGGTGCTGTCTACGTAGCGGCTAGTGGTGTAAAAAAGTCATCTAGAAATGCAAAGTGATAACCGGAAATTATGGGGTTACTGAAAGAAAGGAGGCCGGGAGATGGGGTTGGGTCTTAATAATTGTTTACTTTTTTTTCAATAAATAAATAAATACTCCATGTAGTTTGAAAAGATGATAAAACCGTCGCTTTTTTTACGAATCTAATTTTTATTTTAACATAAGTTACGTTTAAAATTAGTCATACATAAACATATTATGAACAAAAACCACCTATATATACAAAAATAGAAACTTTTTAAAATCAGACCTAAAACTACTATTTTCTCATGTAATTAACTTTTTTGAGATTATAAAATTTAAACGTTTTCATCAATAAATTTATGGCTAAAATAAAACACTAAACATTTATAAAAAAAGTTAATTAATTCTTTCTTTAGTTCCTCCTCTTGACAAAACAAAAAAAAAATAAAGTGTATATATATATATATATATAGGGGAGGGTTATCTTGAGAACGTTAAATATTGCGAGAACCGTGAGAACGAATGAAAAAACTAATCAAAACCAATTTTTTTTAACACAAACCTCATTATAATTAAGATACAACATCAAAAAAAAGAATTTACAACATCTAATAATTCATTTAATCTCTCAAAATCACGCTTATTAGATTTTTTACACATGTGTAATACAACAAATTTACACATGTGTAAATGACAAACTTACACATGTGTAAATTTTATTTATTTACGAATTTATGTAAATTTAAACTTGTAAATTAAATTTCTAACATTGTATTAAAATAATAATGATAAGTGAAAATGAAATTTTGAATTGGAAATGTTTTTGACCAAGTTATTGTGATTTTTTCATTTGTTCTCACGATATTTAGCGTTCTCATTTAAACCCTCCACTATAATATATATATATTATATATAAAGTGTAATGTACAATTAGCCTTAACGTACGAGCGTATGCGATGGGTATTTTGCACGTTATAAAACCTCAAAACCATAAATCCGCATGTTGGAATCTTCCTAGTTTGTGAACTCCGCATGTTGGAAGCATCCGAGTTTTGTGAAGTCCACATGTGAATCTTCCGGGTTTGTGAGTTTTCCGAGTTTGTAGATTAAAATTCGCATGTTATATGTTCATCGTGTACGTATCGTACGTTAAGGCCAATTGTACGTTAACTAACCCATATATATATATATACATATATATATATATAGGGTAGGGATTCTAAGAGAAGTCCACATTGTTTGAGAAACTTGAGAAGCATTCTGAACCATATATTTTTTAAGCTTTTCGTAATATACACATACGTATAGTTTAAAATTCACTATACACATATCTGTATATTGGATTATAACATATGTATATAGTAAATTTTAAACTATACGTACGTGTATATTAAGATAAGCTTAGAGAAAATGTGTAGTCCAGAATGCTTCTCAAGTTTCTCAATTAGCCTAGTGCTCTCAAGGTCGAACCATTTTAAACTATACGTATGTGTACATGATCCTAACCCTGTATAATATATATATATATATATATATATATATATATATATATATATATATATATATATAATGGAAAAATAAAAATAAAATTGTTCCATCCCTAGTTATCTCATTAAATTAAAAATTATAAGAATAAAAAACATAACATTCTTGTTATAATAAATAATTTTAAAGAATATGATGTGTCTATACCAAATCTCTTCTTTCAATTTAATATTATATATGAATCTCTTATCCCAAAATTAATATATACACATAGACGTATAAATTAACTACAAATTCTCACCTTAAAAGACAGTTAAACTGTCTAATAACATTAACTGTTAAACATTTTAACTTAATTTTAATCAAATTTAAGTAATTTATCGTCATGCTAAATAAAGAGGTCATATAATATTATATAATTTTAATTTGAGTATTTAAATATCGAATACTAACTAAAGAGGTTGTCATGAGTATTGACACTCAAAGTTATAGTTTTAAAATTTTACTTCTAACTTTTAAGCGCATAGTTTATTTATAGTATGTTATTTTGTTAAATATGTAATATTTTTTATACTATGATAATACTCGTATCTCGTCTTATTATCTCTATTGCCTGTAATAGTATTTATATCAAAGTAATTTTTATATCATTGATATACGTAGTAGAATTTAATTACAATTCATTTGTCGTAACCTTATAATTTAGAATTTATTTTTATAAACACTTAGGAGTGTTATCTTCATTATTTTTATTTTTTTTGGTGTTATTGTTTTCATTTGTATATAACAAGATAGGTTATAGTGATTCAAAAGAAAATTGAAACCTTAGAATTGATTATATTTGAATAGTTGAAAATGTAATTTTTCTTCTTTTTTCATTATTTTATGTAATAAGTCACTTCATCGATAAGAATTTTATACAAATTTATGATTTATATGTATTCGATATTTAACCCGTGTTACACGAGTTTGTAGACTAGTATATAAATATATCACTAAATTAAAAATTAAAAAAAATATACAAATCAAATTAATTAAAATCGTGACTAATTGTGTTGTTAGTACACTCGGTAAATGTAGGACAAAGAAGAAATATATAACTAAATTCTCGCTAGTGCGGTCCAATATATAAAAAAAAAAAAAAAGTTAACAAGTTTGGTCGCTAATCGCAAGGTTCGCCACAACTATTCTGTCGCTAAAACTGTTTAAAGTTTATATGGTTGAAATTGTTGGTACCTTTGCCTAGGGCTGCAAATGAACCAAACGTTTGCCGAACCGTTCGTGAACCGTTCGGCGGAAAGTGTGTTTGTGTTCGTTCGTTTATTAAACAAACGAACACGAACACGAACAAGAAATTCCGTTCGTTTAGTTAAATGAACAAACATGAACAGAGGTCGCGTTCGTTCGTTTATGTTCGTGAACGTTCGGTAACTTGTTCGTTTGTGTTCATTAGTGTTTTTAGTTTTTATATTTATTTAAATATATCAAATTTCCGACAAATTAAACATCTAATAAGTGTCAGTGTATTATATATTCTGTTCTTGAACGATTGTTTGTGTTCGTTTGTTTCCATTTGTGTTCATGAACATTAGTTTGTGCTCATTTGTGTTCGCCAACGTTAGTTGCGTAAAATTAACAAACAAACACGAACATGTTCATTTCCTTAGCAAACAACGCGAACACATATATTTTTTAACAAACGAACACGAACAAGATCTTGTTTGTGTTCGTTCGGTTCGTTTGCAGCCCTACCTTTGCCACTGCAATTCACTTCATGCATCAACACCGACGTTCTTATATCCAGCCGCATGACCGTCGTAAAATCCATCACAAATTGCCTTCCGGCTGTTTTGAAGGCGTATATGTACAGAATCAAATAGTTTTTATTTCCTTTGTTTTTCAACTAGTTTATGGATCCATGTATTACATGGGTTTAAAGATAGAAAATGAAAGACCTAAGATAATCATGGAGTTGATCGAGCTCTTTAGAAAAATAAATGTGTTTTCCATTTATATAAACTTGAATGAGTTTTTTTTAAATAAATATGTCATTGTTGAGGTTGTTGCGTTTGAAGGACAAAACAATTACAAGTTTAAATTATTTTTTATATTTCATATTATTTCTTGCATCACACAACAAAAATATAATTTTGATATGAATACATATAATCCTAATATGAACTATACATACAAAATTAAAGAAAATATAACATTACTCATTTTAAATAATGCGTTTACGAAGTAAGAATTTTGTTTTTGAATACAAAATAATTAGTATATTTTATTTCAAATTAATATTTTCTTATTTTAAAAAGGGTTATCAAAGTATAAGATGAAATGGAGGTAGTTCATGATCTAAGATTATATATATTAAACATGCACACACACACACACATATATATATATATTATTGTTTATACATAAACATTTGTGAAAACGATAATAACAAATTATAAACATGATGAGGTTTTAAATTTTTTGTTACGTCAAATAGTGATGGGTGTATAAATTTTTTGTTATCTCATTTTTTTGATAAGTATGTTTTTATTTATTAAAGTATAAATATTATATTAAAGTATAAGTAAGTAATTAAGAATTAAGAATAATGAAGAGATAATCATGAATACAAGATTATTTCTAATATATATTAAATTCAATCACTTAATAGTATTTATATTAATTTACTTATTATTATTATTATTGTTTATATGATTGATGTAGCATAATAAATTGTCACATGGCATTTTGATGAAATCTTTTGTTATAAAAGAATGTCATTTGGTATTATAGTTACTCTTTTATTAGTATTAGATTAATAGTATATAAATATAAATAAGTTTTTGAACAATTTGGTTTAAAAAAAATCATTAAAGCTACATGTATAACCATATATGCACAAATTTGTTTAAAATAATAGTATATAAATAGTAAACAAGGGGTGTTTACAAAAGTTATAACGGGGTAATTTGTAAAAAAAAAATACACATAGTAGATTTCATTGATCGAAAATAAAATTAAAGGTAGATGTGAGATCGTCGTATTATAGAAAATAATGATGCGTGAAGAAAGTTGTCTTATTATTAAAATAAGGTAATGTGAGATCGTCGTATTATAGAAAATAATGATGCGTGAATAAGTTGTTATTATTAAATGAATAAAAATCGTTGCAGATGATGATTAAAAATATAAAGATTGTTACTCAGGTGGTGATTATATGATTAAATATCTACCTATGTATCATAAGGGACCGTTATTTTATGATATTAAATCAGCTAGCTTTTACTACCACCATCAAAGAGATTCTTCACTTCCCACTGAGTGATATATGTTTATTAGTTTGTACGGATGGATGGTTGATATGAAAGATTTAGTGATAAAGGAGATCTGAACGTGTTGTAGACTTATAATTTTTTTTCCTTTTTTTTTAATATTGATTTTAATAATACCTTGACATGCCAACAGTCTCAACTTTAAAAATAATGATTGACAGTCCCAACTATTAACATATTGGCCTCAAATGGACCTGACTAACAGAACCCTAACACTGTTAGTCCCCGGTCGCCGGAAAACCTTTTGGGCCAGAGAAAGGTTTCTAAAAGTCCGATCTAAGATTATAAAGAGTTTGAGACGAAAAATGTTGAGTTTTTCGGCCCAAAAGTAGAGTTTTCCGGCAAAAAATGAGTTTTCCGACGACCTCAATAATTGAGGCTTTACTAGAAAAAGATTCATAAAGGTCCGTAATAAGATTATAAAGATGTTTGGGACGATAAGGTTGAGTTTTCCGGACAAAAACATTTTTCCGGCAACCGGAGACTAACAGCGTTAGGGTTCTGTTAGTCAGGGTCCATTGGAGGCCAAGTTATTAATAGTTGGGTCTACCAGTGGTTATTTTTAAAGTTGAGACTGTTGACGGCCAACGATGGATAGTTGAGATTATTAAAATCCAATATATATATATATATATATATATATATATATATATATATATATATATATATATATATATATATACACACACACAAATAGTTGAGCTGCATGGAAATAATTATTTATACTTATGCTCGTTAAAACGTTTACTTGAAGTAATAATCAAACTTTCAGCTGGTGGTTCTAGTTACACAAACACGTATAGTGAGTATTGTTGTGCTTATTTTTGTTTTATTACTTGGATCGGTCTTATTGTCTTAATTAATATTTCTAGCTTTCCTTTTTAAAGAATAGTTATAAAATAATATCATTAAAAAAAGTAAAAGAGGCATATATAGTGCACATTGAGGGGTAAGATTTGCTAATCATAGCTATCACTAATGGAATAAGTGGTTTGCAGTGGATGGTTTAAATATAGAGCCGCAAATTGACTAGATTTAAATATAAATCAGCTATTTTAATTTGATGTTTATATATAATTGTGTGGGTCACAATTACTTTGTGGAAGTTCACATCTGGAATTAGCTTTTATAAAGGAAAAACTGGTAACTGGCCGTCAAGGTGATATTTGTCGCATGCTATGTGGAGGAATTATACTTTATGCTCTATTTTTTGTTCTTGGGTATATTGTTAATCATAGATTCATAGTTAATGTAATATTACTTAATAATCATTTGCAATCTTTTTTAAGAGAGCTTTGCGATGGCTGAGGAGCCAAAAGTGGTCATGTGAAAATAAAATAATAATATACGATATCAATACTTAAAATGGTGTGTTTGAAATATAACTTTTGATGAGAATTTATCTCACATAAGATGATCGTAAAATACCACAAGATATTATGAATGTGGGTCATTTTATCATTATCATTTCCTTAACAATAAGAAAGCGGTGTGGATCGCCAAAAGTGTGCAAAACACATTCGTGTACCTGCGCACGATGTGAACATAATTGTTCGTGTAGTGTGACATTTTGATGCACAATACGCGCACACATCACTTCTTGAGATCCGCCTTTATGGTTTTTAAAAGTTACTGCATAAAGAAATTTACAACTCATGTGGTTTCTGCTAACAACACAATTGTTGTTGATGGGGTCATTACTATATGGGGTTACTACTAATAGTAGTTAGTGCCGACAACTTAGTTGCTACTTGTAGAAGTTCCTATACTAACACATAAGGTCTCTCAAGGTCGAACCATTTAATTAGTTTGTTAATGTTCATTAAAGTGCTTAAACTATTATGACATTCAATGCAACTTTATTTTTAAATTACTATATGTAAAAATGATTAGACAATTTCATGTTGAGATGATTAAAATACTAAGGTGACCACTTTAGTTCTAGTGACTCAAGAAGAACATAAAATAGAAAAAGAGAATGAAAGAATACACAAAGATAATATCAACAAGAAACCTTATTTCAAGAGACATATACCACAATTTTCAACTTTTACGTACTACATTTATGTGTAGCATCAAACTCATTGGTCATCTATTCTAGTTTAACGAATTGTTCTTGCTATTGCATCTTACGAAATGGTTATGTGAGCGAAAGAAAAACTTTTAAAAAGAACTGTGTCAAACACGTGGTCTTGACAAAACTCTAATAGTTTGGTTCGTTCATTTTTTTTTTTCAGTTGAAGATATCGGTTTGAAGTCCTTTACCTTGTTAAATATATATTTAATATTTAATTATGTATTTTGTTCATATATTATTATACTAAAGAACTTCCATAAATAGTATTGTAATACAAAACTTTCCATAAGAAAGTATCTTTATTTTATTACATTCTTAAAACATTTATTAGATCATTCATATAATCATAAATCTGCAGATCATTATTTCTGACTGTAACTACAATCTTATAAATAAACTCTTAGTAAATAAAGCTTGTAGTACAAAGTTATGAATTGGACTTTATAAGATTATTGTGCAATCTTGAATCCTATTGTGTTGCAAAACAAATATTTTTATTGAACTAGTTGTTTTAATTTTTATTTTTATAAACTTCTGAATTTTCAAACATACAGATTTACAAGCTCACAATATACAAGAATGAATAACGTTTAGTTGTGGAGCAACTCTTCTGTTTTGCTCTTTCTCTCGATCTTGAATCTCTCTTAGAATTGTTGTGAAAATATCAAGTGAACTAGAGATATATATCTTATAGTATTATTTAGAAAGTTTAGAGCAAAACAAATGAGTGTAAAAGGTTGGAGTTGGCTTGTATTTATAGGCAAAACAAAACAACCCAGAATAAAGTCACAACTAACTCGGCGATCGATTGGATCGTCAAATTTGATTTTTTACGTGCTTTGACTTCTTGAACGTTATGCAACGACTATAAACGACTACTAACACCCTTTTCATGCCCTACCTCTGATTTTTTACTTATCAAATAAAACATACCTTTTCTATCTTACTTTTCAAGTATGGGTTGAGATTTGGTAAAACATGGTTGTTTCTTTCCATTTTTTGCAACGCTTTGTCTCCAACCATAGTTACATGCCTTAATGTAACGAAACCAACTAAATACTTATATTTTCAAAATTCAAAGTCCCTCTAATTGATAATTAACTAGTTTAGTTCAACTGGGACTTTTTGTTAACTTTATTTATTAAAAACAATAATTTGTATATTATACCTTTGATTAAATTAATTTTCTCTCTAATTCCCAATCAATTTGTTAAGTTTTAATTTTTTGAAAATGTTCTTTCATTCTTGATCTTTGTATCTTTTAGTTGTCATCCATTGTTGTAGCTTTGATCTTTCACCTTTGAATATAACATTGTGTATCACTTGGCGAATACAACATGTCACACCCCAACCGATGGCGGAAACATCGGGATGAGACGAAAACTAGATTGCAAGAGGCTTCATAACGCTAATTGTGTCAAGTGTTTAATAATTACCTTTTTACATAGTTTAAATCAAATAATACAAAATTTAGATCCCGACACGTAACAAATATAATTTCATTTCATTGATAACGATTTAATACAAGATATTGAAACGAAACACATGTTTGAAACAATTACAATACAATAAGTATTTAAAGTTTAAATGCGTTTCTAGGCAATCCTACTAGATTCCATGTGTCATCAAAATTCCTGCAACATGTATTAAAAGCATAGATCAATACAAAAGTATTGGCGTGCATACATGTAACATTTGTCAAAAACGGGTTTCCAAAACCCGCTCCGTTTTGTAATCGAATATCAAGTTATAAATGTCACGTTGTGTATTTATGGTTATTTTGATTTTTAATGATACATAATTAATAAACAAACTAAACTATAAAAAAATTTTTGATAAAAAGTGAAAACAAAATAAATAAAAATAACATGTTGCTACCGGGACTCGAACCCGGGTCAGCCGAATCATAAATTTCAAAGACTTAACACTCACACGTTTAACCACTCCGCCACTTGTTTGTTTTCTGTCATCTTTAGGAAACAAATAGATTTTAGGACTAAGGTAAATCAATCGATTACACCAATTGTAACTGAAATCGGTTATCAAACACTCAAAGACGATCTGGATACTCGCGATTCAACGAGTTCCAATCAATGCTGCCGTGAATGTAACTTGAATTCGGAAGTGAATCGGTTTAATAACCGAAAACTTTCAATTCTCGGATTACTTCAATCTTAGACCTCTCCTGCGACTCAAAATACTCTGCAAGACCTTCAATTGCATTTCCGTAACTTTGCAGTCCACCGGAGAAGCTTAAATCAACTCGCCGGAAAAATTCTGCAAGTCGCCGGAAAACCGAGACTCACATCCACACGGTAATTCCTTCGACTCTTTCTGTTTCAATCATGTGATTAATTGGTCACTAACACAACTCCACCATCAGAATCAATCCTAGTCAACGTTTGTCGAAAATCCTACCTTCGCCGGAAAACTTCTGAAACTTCCGGAAACACACCGAGAACTGGTATGATCTTCCAAACTTCTGTTAAACTTTGTTTAAGTGCCTCAACTTCTTAAATAATCGAACAAAGTGTTAATTGATTTTAACAGCCGGAGTTCACTTTCAGAACCGACGAACCTCTGCCGGAATTCTGTGAACAACACTAATCGGTACATCCTTTTCCCCAAACTCTCTCCATTCTTTACCTTTAAATTACTTATAATGTTTGAAAATCGAATATGTCATGAATCGGTCATAACAGTCGGAATATGTTTTCTGGGTAAAGTTAACGAAGAAGACGAAGACGCGTATAATATAAGGCTAATAAAAATCGATATAATGAACGGGTTAGACACACAGTCCAGCGGTGGACTGTGTGCAAACATATACGCATACATCCCGAGTTCGATTCTTGATACACGCACCCTCTATGTAATAAAATGCCTTTTTGTTTAAAACTGAACCGGGTTAATCCTCGTTAGTTGTTAAGTATAATAAAAACGAAATATTAACCAGGTTAGACACACAGTCCAGCGGTGGACTGTGTGCAAACTAACTCGCACGTCACGCGTTCGAGTCTGGTTAACGGCACCGGTTCGATGATTTAAAACCTTTTTAAAACAAATGAATTTTGAATAAATCAAATTAGTATATAAATATAATTAAAAACAAGATTATTTCGGGTTAGACACGTAGCTCAGTTGGTAGAGCTGCGTGCACGCGTACGGGAGGTCTCGGGTTCGAGTCTCACCCAGCGCATACTTGCACACTGACCGAACCGGTCAACAGGTCAACAAGTCAACGGTCATCGGTCAAGCAAAAATAAACAATTTTTTTATATTTTTATTTATTTAATTTAATTTAAAAATCAATTAAAAATACTTAAAAATAATATTTTTAAAGATAGAAAATAGCCTTAAACTCACAAAAATATATCTAAAAATTCCATTAAAATCCTTAATAAAATCCACTCATTTATTATATTTTTCCGTATTATTTAGGTTAGTAGTTCTCGTTGTTCAACTTTCCCGACTCGTGCGCATCTCATCATCTCCATTCAAACGCACCCAATGTGAGTGAATCTTTACAAATTCCCCGTTTTTAATCACGTTTTGGGGTGTATCATGTGTCTTGCTATATATTATATTTAAATCATTGTGCATACATCATATCATGAACATGTGTATTCAGTTTGTTTCAATTGTTGTGTGGTTATCGTTAGATGCAATTTGTTATTTTCAGTACATGCAATTTCATAGGCCGCCGCTCCCCATTACATTATGAGCATTGAGCATGTTCCCCATTACATTATGAGCGTGAACCTGGCGTGCCCACATACGATCGGCTCCGTTTGATTGAGCCTTGATCGCACATACATTTTTCATTTTCAGTACATGCAATACGATCGGCTCCGTTTGATTGAGCCTTGATCGCACAGTTTCATTCATGTTATTTATCGTATGATGTTGGTATGTTAATGTATGCTATTATGTGTTATTGTATGTTATAGTTGTGATTGCTATTGCTACTGCTTGGTTATTTACATTTGCTCCTTTATGATTATGCACAATTTTTCATTGATAAACTAACAAGTAAATCAATAATAAATGTTTATCTAACAAGGTTCACTCGCCAACTTATGTTGACCCAAAAACCCCCATTTTTACACATGATAAGGTGAACCAGCTGCAGCCAGAAACACATAGGATTGGACTAGAAGAATAAAATGATTTAGAGTTTGGGATTGTTATGTTTGGTTTATTTTCTTTGTATTGTATGGACATGTTTGGATATTTGGAAATGTAACTTTGACTTTAATAAATATGAAACATCTTAGTAAATATCATGAGCTTTGGTGATAACCCAATTATGCCCCGACTCTTATTCCGCTGCGGGTCGGGGTGTGACAGATTGGTATCAGAGCCATGACTATAGGGATATAGGATAGGTTATTAGACCCTTAGAGCCAATACTATAGTTGATTAGAAATTTTTAAGATTTTTGTGTGTTACATGCCAAATTTCATGATGTTTATATGTTTTATGTTAAATGTTACATTCAATGTTATGCAAGCATGTTCATAAGTATATATTATCATATAATGCCTATTATGAATCATATTCTCATAACACATCATATCCATGAAAGCACACACCACATCATGATTGTTTTTTACAATGATTTTTGTGTTTTCAAATCTCATCAAAGTGAGTTCTCATGACGGGCATGTAGTAACTGGAAGGGTACCAGTACCGGTAGTCGGAACGTCCTGTCTAGGCTGGCATTCGTATAAATCCAAAATAAAGGACCAGTTTGCCTACCTGGGGACTAACAATGAGAGTACGAAGTACCTATTAGGCAAGCATGCATACCAAACTCGTGGACTAACACCACTTTATTCATGTCTACACTGACCATTCGACCATACATCTCGTAAACATATTTTGTGGTTTGTATTCGGGTGATGCGAGTGTTAAATCGCCAATACTAATGTGAATCCTACCAAGCCAATAGCCATGGGGGCCCAATGACTATATAGGTGAAGGTATGGGGGACATTTGAGGCCCAACATGAGCAAACCCAAGACATCCTATGGATGTAGTTGCATTATTGATATTTATGTTATTTTCATTTTTCTTAAAGACACATGACACCTAAAAAGACACCATAAACTCACAATCTTCTCATGTATGTTCCTGTAGATGTCGTCCAGACAACAACGAAGGGGTAAAAGATCAGGAAGGTCTCAGGAACGCTTGGCCACACACATCGCGAAACAAATGGTCACGATACTGCCTGACATTGTTGTCCAAGTACAACAAGCTCTCGCCACAAATCCCACTAATCCTCCCCAACAACATGACCAGAACATTGACAACCCTCCTACCAGCAAGTGCTCATACAAACATTTCAAATCTTGTGATCCTCCTAAATTTGAGGGGACCGAAGGTCGAGGAAATGGAAAACACCTTCCTCAACTGCGATTGTCCTGAGGATCGCAAGGTTCGATACGCCACCGGGAGACTATTTGGGGTAGCTCTCACTTGGTGGAATACTGAAAAAGGGAAGAGGGAACTGATGATGCAATGGCCTTAACTTGGGAGGAGTTAAGGGAAATCATGACTAGGCGTTTCTGTCCTAGGAGTGAAATTAAAAAGTTGGAGGACGAATTTCATTCTTTAAAACAGAAGGAGGGGGATCATACATCTACAACAAGAGGTTCTTAGAGTTGAACCAAATGGTCCCTAACTTGTTCACCCCAACTTATCGCTTGATCGAGCATTATATTCGAGGTCTTCCCTCGAAAATTCAAGATTCAGTTCTCAGCACTTCACCAGCAACACTTGAAGCTGCTATGGAACTAGCCACTGAACTGACCGAAAATCGTATTCGAAACGGTAAATTCAAAGAGGAGAAGAAGAAAGCCCCCATTGAGGCTCAAACTTCAAGCCATTCTGGTTCCTCCTCGAAGTTTACTGGTAAAAGGAATCGAAGCACAAGAAACTTCGCTGTCACACAAACCAACCTCCCAATTCCTGCTGCACCCATTACCCAAGTCGCTCCTTCACCTGCACTATACAAAAGACCCTACTCTGGCCCGTTACCAAAATGCAACCGTTGCCAATACCACCATTCTCCTGATCATCCTTGCCAATATTGCACCGGTTGTGGTCGCGCAGGTCATACTGTTCAAACCTGTCGCATACCTCAGCGAACGAACCGCCACCAGCCT
This sequence comes from Scalesia atractyloides, assembly GCA_947069175.1. NCBI lineage: Eukaryota > Viridiplantae > Streptophyta > Magnoliopsida > Asterales > Asteraceae > Scalesia > Scalesia atractyloides. The sequence continues at coordinate 21,512,949 of CAMTDV010000014.1, read as the reverse complement.
TCAACCCAAACCCACCAACAAATAATGGGTCAAGCCCAACAACCTCTACTACTACCACCTACACAACATTTAGCCCAAACATACTATCAACCCAACTATCCCATGGTACAACCTATGCGGGCTTGCTACAATTGTGGAGATCCAAGCCATTTTAGAAACACCTGTCCACGTTTGGTGAACATCATTCATGCCCAAGCTCAAGCAAATCCGGTGAATCAAGCTAACCAAGCTCCACCACCTGCAAGAGGAAGAGCTTATAACATCAACGCCAATACTGTTGAAAATAATAACGGCCCAAACGAATCACCCAACTAATTTTTCCTCGCCAAGAATCAAGACTCAACTCCAATCGTCTAGTTTTAATGTTTTCTTTATGTTATCTCAATCTTTCCGTATTCCGGTTGTAAAATTTGGAAATTTATGTATCCAAGAATTTTAATGCGATTTGATATTACGGTTTTGTTCTATACTCATTGATTTAACATTTATATCATCATACATCTCGACGTATCTCATCTCACCAATTAAAGAAGTTGGGTTGTGTCACACTTTTACATAGACTAACCCCTTCATCATAACCAACGAGAGAGGTACTGTCATCATTTAATCATGTATCATTTCAGAATTGAGACTCAAGTTTTGTTCGTTGTGTTGTTTATGTTTTAGAGTCACATGGAACTGATCATGATTTACTGATAAAGCCAACGAAAATTTGACAAGAATATGGTGGATACGCCGCTGGTACTTCCTATATATAATATTCTTGGCAAAGGATCAAAAGCATTACCAGGGGGTTATGAAAAGTCCCGTGTAGGTTTAAATATCGTCATGGTTGAAGTTTTGTTTTATGATACATACCTTATCATTACAATTGTATCAGTTCCCCAAAACTATTATGCATAAAATCGTAAGCGACATCAAAGATCAAAATTCGAGAAGCCCAACATGTTTCAGTAACGGAAGATGATGTATGAAAGGAGCTGTCCTGTGGAGCTGAACTTAAAATTGAAACTAAATCTGACGGTATTCTGTACTACCTAGATCGTATCTGGATTCCTAACCACAACAATCTTCGTGAAATTCTTATGAAGGAAGCTCACAAAACGCGATACTCTATACACCCAGGAGCCGATAAGATGTATCAAGACCTACGATATACCTATTGGTGGCCTGGAATGAAAAAGGATATTGCTATTTTTGTTTCTAAGTGCCTTACATGTTCCAAGGTGAAAGCTGAACACCAAAGACTCTCAGGACTTCTGGTCCAACCTGAAATACCTGTATGGAAGTGGGAAAATATAACCATGGATTTCATTACCGGTTACCTCGCACTTCTGGTGGGTATGACACTATATGGGTAATAATTGACCGACTTACAAAATCAGCTCACTTTATTCCTATCCGCGAAGATTTCAGGAACGAAAAGCTTGCTCGTATTTATATCAGCGAAATCGTAAGCCGACATGGGTACCGTTAAGCATTATTTCTGATCGTGATGGTCGTTTCACTTCACGAACATGGCAAGCAGTACAATCCGCTATGGGTACGCGATTAGATCTCAGTACCGCCTATCATCCTCAAACTGATGGACAATCTGAGCGCACCATTCAAACTCTTGAAGATATGCTTCGAGCATGTGTCATAGACTTCAAGGGAAATTGGGACTGCCCACCTACCATTAGTTGAATTTTCGTACAACAACAGCTATCATTCAAGCATCGGCATGGTACCTTTTGAAGCCTTATATGGTCGTAAGTGCCGATCTCCAGTATGTTGGCACGAAATTGGGGAAGCTCAAATCACTGGTCCAGAATTGATCCAAGAAACCACAGACAAGATCCATCAAATCGAAACAATCTTCTAGCGGCTCAAAGTCGTCAAAAGAGTTATGCAGATAAACGACGGAAGCCTTTAGAGTTTAACATTGGTGATCATGTACTTCTAAAAGTATCACCGTGGAAGGGAGTAGTTCGTTTTGTCAAAAAGGCAAGCTAGCACCACGCTACGTAGGACCTTTCAAGATATCGAAAGAGTAGGACTGTAGCATACAAGCTTGATCTACCAGAAGAACTCAACAGGATTCATCCCACATTCCACGTGTCGAACTTGAAGAAGTGCCTCGCTGATGAAAACCTCCACATTCCTCTGGAAGATATTCAGATTGACGAATCTATGCATTTTATTGAAAGACCAGTAGAGATCATGGACTTCGGAGAGAAACGTCAACGACGAAGTCGCATTCCAATTGTTAGGGTACGCTGGGAGTCGAAACGGGGACCTGAGTTTACTTGGGAACGTGAAGACTAAATGCGCGAAAAATACCCACATCTTTTTCCTACTACTACTTAAATTTCGGGACGAAATTCTTAAAGTAGGGGATACTGTAACATTTGTCAAAAACGGGTTTCCAAAACCCGCTCCGTTTTGTAATCGAATATCAAGTTATAAATGTCACGTTGTGTATTTATGGTTATTTTGATTTTTAATGATACATAATTAATAAACAAACTAAACATATAAAAATTATTTTGATAAAAAGTGAAAACAAAATAAATAAAAATAACATGTTGCTGCCGGGACTCGAAACCGGGTCAGCCGAATCATAAATTTCAAAGACTTAACACTCACACGTTTAACCACTCCGCCACTTGTTTGTTTTCTGTCATCTTTAGGAAACAAATAGATTTTATGGACTAAGGTAAATCAATCGATTACACCAATTGTAACTGAAATCGGTTATCAAACACTCAATGACGATCTGGATACTCGCGATTCAACGAGTTCCAATCAATGCTGCCGTGAATGTAACTTGAATTCGGAAGTGAATCGGTTTAATAACCGAAAACTTTCAATTCTCGGATTACTTCAATCTTAGACCTCTCCTGCGACTCAAAATACTCTGCAAGACCTTCAATTGCATTTCGCAACTTTACAGTCCACCGGAGAAGCTTAAATCAACTCGCCGGAAAAATTCTGCAAGTCGCCGGAAAACCGAGACTCACATCCACACGGTAATTCCTTCGACTCTTTCTGTTTCAATCATGTGATTAATCGGTCACTAACACAACTCCACCATCAGAATCAATCCTAGTCAACGTTTGTCGAAAATTTCCCACCTTCGCCGGAAAACTTCTGAAACTTCCGGAAACACACCGAGAACTGGTATGATCTTCCAAACTTCTATTAAACTTTGTTTAAGTGCCTCAACTTCTTAAATAATCGAACAAAGCTGTTAATTGATTTTAACAGCCGGAGTTCACTTTCAGAACCGACGAACCTCTGCCGGAATTCTGTGAACAACAATAATCGGTACATCCTTTTCCCCAAACTCTCTCATTCTTTACCTTTAAATTACTTATAATGTTTGAAAATCGAATATGTTATGAATCGGTCATAAAAGTCGGAATATGTTTTCTGGGTAAAGTTAACGAAGAAGACGAAGACGCGGTATAAAATAAGGCTAATAAAAATCGACATAATGAACGGGTTAGACACACAGTCCAGCGGTGGACTGTGTGCAAACATATATGCATACGTCCCGAGTTCGATTCTTGATACACGCACCCTCTATGTAATAAAATGCTTTTGTTTAAAACTGAACCGGGTTAATCCTCGTTAGTTGTTAAGTATAATAAAAACCGAAATATTAACCAGGTTAGACACACAGTCCAGCGGTGGACTGTGTGCAACACTAACTCGCACGTCACGCGTTCGAGTCTGGTTAACGGCACCGGTTCGATGATTTAAAACCTTTTTAAAACAAATGAATTTTGAATAAATCAAATTAGTATATAAATATAATTAAAAACAAGATTATTTCGGTGTTAGACACGTAGCTCAGTTGGTAGAGTTGCGTGCACGCGTACGGGAGGTCTCGGGTTCGAGTCTCACCCAGCGCATACTTGCACACTGACCAAACCGGTCAACAGGTCAACAAGTCAACGGTCATCGGTCAACGCAAAAATAAACAATTTTTTTATATTTTTATTTATTTAATTTAATTTAAAAATCAATTAAAATACTTAAAAATAATATTTTTAAAGATAGAAAATAGCCTTAAACTCACAAAAATATATCTAAAAATTCCATTAAAATCCTTAATAAAATCCACTCATTTATTATAGTTTTCGTATTATTTAGGTTAGTAGTTCTCGTTGTTCAACTCTCCCGACTTGTGCGCATCTCATCATCTCCATTCAAACGCACCCAATGTGAGTGAATCTTTACAAATTCCCCGTTTTTAATCACGTTTTGGGGTGTATCATGTGTCTTGCTATATATTATATTTAAATCATTGTGCATACATCATATCATGAACATGTGTATTCAGTTTGTTTCAACTGTTGTGTGGTTATCGTTAGATGCAATTTATTATTTTCAGTACATGCAATTTCATAGGCCGCCGCTCCCCATTACATTATGAGCGTTGAGCATGTTCCCCATTACATTATGAGCGTGAACCTGGCGTGCCCACATACGATCGGCTCCGTTTGATTGAGCCTTGATCGCACATACATTTTTCATTTTCAGTACATGCAATACGATCGGCTCCGTTTGATTGAGCCTTGATCGCACATACATTTTTCATTTTCAGTACATGCAATACGATCGGCTCCGTTTGATTGAGCCTTGATCGCACAGTTTCATTCATGTTATTTATCGTATGATGTTGGTATGTTAATGTATGCTATTATGTGTTATTGTATGTTATAGTTGTGATTGCTATTGCTACTGCTTGGTTATTTACATTTGCTCATTTATGATTATGCACAATTTTTCATTGATAAACTAACAAGTAAATCAATAATAAATGTTTATCTAACAAGGTTCACTCGCCAACTTATGTTGACCCAAAAACCCCCATTTTTACACATGATACAGGTGAACCAGCTGCAGCCAGAAACACATAGGATTGGACTAGAAGAATAAAATGATTTAGAGTTTGGGATTGTTATGTTTGGTTTATTTTCTTTGTATTGTATGGACATGTTTGGATATTTGGAAATGTAACTTTGACTTTAATAAATATGAAACATCTTAGTAAATATCATGAGCTTTGGTGATAACCCAATTATGCCCTGACTCTTATTCCGCTGCGGGTCGGGGTGTGACAATACAAGTTTGAAATTAATTATAAGTATAAAGTTTGTTTTGATTGTGATAAGTATATATTCAAGTCGAATTGCACGAATATGTAGACCACTTTTGCATAACAATAGCATATAATCGAATTCCTTAATTAGCATGCATAGTATTCTAAGCATAACGATGTCATGAGAATAGAAGTCAAAACTAATAAGCATAAACAAACTCAAGCATAACAAATAGCATGTATAGACGAGTTTAAACTAACACATATAACTCACATAAGCGTAACTGATGGCACATTTGGTATTGTGAACACAGTTAATTTTGTTTAAAATAAAGTTTGTAATTTACACATGTTGCACCCCAAAATGCATTAAAGTGTAAAAAGGGGGTCGAGTATGCTCACATTCTACGAAGCGTCCTTTAGTATTCTGTGGAGAGTCAACGGTCGAAAGATGGAACACCGAGATCACCTCGCATGGGTAACGAAAATTATAAATATATTAGGAGTTGTCGAGGTGTTATAAAAAATAAATATAAACTTATAATTATTTCCGCAGGATTACTAGAATTTGATACCGTTTAACTTAAATTCATGTTTTGGTCTTACGGATTTTACGAAAAACGGACAGAGTTTCCTCTGTTTTTGGACGATCCCGACAAATCAAAGTGTCGATTAATCATTCCAAAACGCAACAATAACTGAACAATATAAATATTTATTTCTACGTTTGATTATAAAGTTATATAAAATTGGGTTCGCAATAATAATACTAATTAATACGAAACAACATAATTATTATTTGCGCCATTAATAAACCGAGTCTTATGTTTAGCTATAATAAATGACAAAACATTACCAATGTATAATTTCCGTTAACAAGGTAGTTAGATATATAATTTTCATCACTAACGATTATAAACTTATAGAAATAACGTAATGAAATTGAGATGAAAAAAGTATACCGAGCCGTGAGTTTGACTGAGTTGACCGAGGGTTGACCAGCCTTGACTTGAACAATACCTACAGCATGCGGACCATTCTGAACCCGATCCGAAACTGAGCCGAGTCCCGCTCGGGCCTGCTTGTACCCCGAATCCAACAAAATGAATCGAAGCTCAAAACAAAACTCGAACGAAGGCTAAATATGACCCGAGTCAAACATGACTGTTTTGACCGAACCCTCGAGACCCAAGTCCAACCCCCGAGACATCCCCAAAACAACTCGACAATACTTGAAATGAACCAACCAGATCTGAACTAAAACTGAAGTAAAACCAAACTTGAATAGAAACTCGTTTCGCAACTGAATCCCTTACCTGAAATGTCCCGAACTGACACTCGAAACCCGCGTCTGAACCGAGGTTGACCAGTCGTGAACTCGAGCGGAACCGAGCCTCGAACCAACTGAACCAGACAAAAGCCGAGACCTGAACAAGAGACTGCTCGTTATCTGTTGCCGTCGTTGATTCTCGCCGGAAAACGGCTTGCCGCCGTGCGCCACCCACCACGGCGTTAACGCCAGTGGTGGTTTCTACCGTCGACATCGCGCGCCGCCACCTAATGGTGGTGGCCAGCCGCTTGATTATCAGAGAGAGACATCGAGAGTAGAGAGGAGGAGATTGGAGGGTGTTGCACGGGTGTGGTGGTCCGCCGGCCAAAACCGGGAATCCGATGACTGGATTTCGCATGGAGAGAGAATGGGTTAGGGTTGGTTGTGAGGGAGAGAGATATAGGTTGTGTGGGTGTGGGTATCGCCAGTGTGGCGGCGCCGGAAGAGCCCGCCGGAAACCTAATTCACCGGCCGGTAAGTTTGAGAGGGAGGGAGAGTTGTCTGAGTGTGTGTGTATGCACATGTCTTGTGTGTGTGTAAGTGTGAGTGTGTTTATAAATATAATTAGGGTTTTAGTTAGGGTTTAGCGGGTTTTGGGCCTAAAGTCTGATTACCGGCCCAACTCACGTATCATTACCGATTTCAAATACGAATTTCATAAAAAACGTCGTATTATTTTGTTCATTATTATAATTATTATTATTATTATTATTATTATTATTATTGTTATTGTTATTGTTATTTTATAAAAAGAACAAATATGTAAATAATAATAATAATGATAATAAAAATAGATGCATAGATATATTTAGTGATATGTCACGTATTTCCTAAAAGAAATGGAAGTGCGAAAAAAATACGAGACGTTACACAACACTTGATGAATATTACACTTGATGATTTGTTGAACTTGTTAATCTTTGTATTTAACATACTTGACTAATTCAATATCAATTTATATTCTCAGACTTCATCACCTTTCTTGAAGTATACATCATTACATCAAATGTTTAGGTACATGTATGTGGTATATGCATATTTGCTAACAACAACCAAATAATAGAAGTTCCTAATATTAATCATATCAAAATTAAGGATCATTTGTGTTTTTTTTTAAATATTACCATTAGTACTAAACACATTGCTATCCAAATATGATTCAAAAAAACAAAGATATGAGTCAATTCAAGTCCCAAATGGAAGTAATGCATGTGGTGAAGGAGAATATATAGGCGTGTGATGTAGAGTCATCAAACTGCAAAAGGATACAAGCAAAACAGACCTAAAAGCACTTGAATTGATCTATAATTTCATAATGTTTGATTTGTAACAACCCGCATTTTCGCAGCTCGTTACTCTAGTTACGCCTAGCACCAGAGATTCAGATCATAATGTAAATTATATCGCTTACTACGCTACATCGCATACTTTCGCATTACATTGCACTTCACAACGCTTTCACTTTCAACGCACTCGCTAATACTATGATAATTGCGAGATGTTTCCAATACTACTTGCTCGCTCACACAACAACGCGACACTCACAAGACTTGGGAAATGAGACGCATACTATCTCACTTATTTATTTATTTAAACCCTTAATACGCTTAACACCTCGCTAGGACACTTAACGCACTTAACCTTAGAATATATATATATATATATATATATATATATACACATATACATATATTTAATTTCGTACGAAAATGACCAATTTCGTACGAAAAATGGCATTTTTGGGTGAAAATATTACAAGTCACTACCTCCCATCTCCTCTCCTACCCGCTTTTCTCTGATCCAAGTAAGAAGACTACGTTTTCCACGCGAATCACAATGATTTCTACAATGATTTTACACGAGTTTATCTCCGATTTCATCTAAACTTCTTCTGTTTACGAAAACCTTCATCTTTTTCATCAAACTTTCTGATTTTAACTTAGATTTACACTTGACCGAGCATGTTTAAGTTAGCCTTGGCTTCTCAGATCCGAAATCTTGTTGTTTCAAGCTCAAGAAGTGTTTATTCTAACAAAACTGTTTTATAAATCGATTTTTACACAAAAATGGATCAAACCGACTAATGTTTCATTGACTAAGTAGTGGAACGAGGTGCTGTCAAAACCGTCATGAAATGGACTCGAACTACATCCGTTTCAGACGAAATCCCAGTTCCGGTCGCACAAAAGATGCAAGAACAGTCACTTGTGCAAACTGGACTGGCTCGCACGAATCACTTTGGGTTCGTACGACCCAGTCTGAGTTTCCACAAACGACTCATGTCACACCCCGACCCGCAGCGGAAAAGGTGATCAGGGCATGATTGGGTTATCATCAAAGCTCATGACATTTATTATGCGTTTCATATTCATTTAATACAATTTAATGGAAATTTACAATAAATATTACAACATGTTCTAACTATCAATCTAAGCTTCTTTATTCTCTTCTAAGGCATTTCCTATGTTTTCCTTGCTTCAACCTGTTCACCTGTATCATGTGTAAAAAGGTTTTTTGGATCAACATAAAGTTGGCGAGTGAATCCTATGGAAAACATTTGAACAAGTTTATTTAATTGATTATGAAATAAGTGCACAACCAAACATGAGTAAAAATAGATGTAAACTTATTCAACAATCATTAGATATTAAATTAAGCACACATGAACAATAATGGAACATTTAGAGGCACGCGTTGCTCTACTCGTCTCTCATGAGGAACTGATGGGCCTAATGAATGAATTGCATAAACATGATAATATGAATGACACAACTACAAACAATATAAACTCAATAATACACACATGAACAATAATGGATTGGTTTTGAGGCACGCGTTGTTCAACTCGTCTCCCACGAGGAACTGATGGGCTTAATGAATGAATTTCATATAATTTGAGAAAATGAAATAAGTAATCACAACAATATAAACAATCTAAGTTTAGATCACGATATGGTATGGCACAAGTTTAAATAAACGAGTTAATTAATTTGTGACACATGACACACCCCAAAACGTGTAATTAAAAAGGGGGAGTTGTAAGATTCACTCACAGTGGGTGCGTTCGGTTGATGATGTTGAATGCACGCGAAGTGGTTTTAACCACGAGTGAAATTAACCTAGATAAATAGCATTATGGTTCGGTAAGTAAACGGATTTTATTAATCCATTTTAGTAGGATTGTTGGGTTTATTTTTGTGAGTTTGAGGCTATTTTCTAACCTTAAAAATGTTATTTTTAAGTATTTTTAATTGATTTTTAATTAAAATAAATAAATAAAAATAATAAAAAAATTTGATTTTTTTGCTATAGTTGACCGTTGACTTTGACCGTTGACCGTTGACTTTGACCGGTTCGAATCGTGTAATTGTGCGCTGAGTGAGGCTCGAACCCGAGACCTCCCGTACGCGTGCACGCAGCTCTACCAACTGAGCTACGTGTCTAACCCGATATATTTCTGTTTTTAATTATATATATATTAATTAGATTAAACAGAAAATCCTTTTATTTTCTAAAAACGATTTTTAATCCAAGACTCGGTGCGCTCCACATGTCTCGAACCCGGGACCTGTGGCTTATACTAACACACAGTCCACCGCTGGACTGTGTGTCCAACTTGTTAACTTAACTGATTTTTATTATACTTAAACACAAACTAATTATTTTTATTTCTGACTTATTTAAAAAGGTAAATAATTGTCCGGGTCGATGCAGAAGACCGGACTCGAACTCGTGCGCCTTGATTAAACATACACACAGCCCACCACTGGACTGTGTGTCTAACTTGGTTATTATTCCGATTATTAATATACTTAACATATAACAGTGGTGCTTCCGGTTCGGTTAACAAAAAAGGCGTTTTTATTAAGGCGGCGTGTGTGGAACAAGATTCGAACTCGAGATCTTTGTGTGTTTATTGTGCACACAGTCCACCGCTGGACTGTGTGTCTAACCCGAGTTATTTCTTGATTTAAATTATACTTATATGTTCCGTAACTTCGTCTTCTTCGTTGAGTTATAACCAGAAATGATGACTGACTGGTTCAATGATTAAATCAGTTTCTTTAGCGTTTTTTAGTTAATTACAGATGAGATTAAGTAAAAAGAATGAAGAAATTAGGCGTGAGGTATACCGACTAGCTTCCTCTGTTTTCCGGCAGAACTCCGGCGACAGCAATCACTTCCGGCGACGAGTGTCTTGCAGCAGAGAGTCTTCAGAAAGCTTACAAAGTATGTGGGTGACTTCGGTATAAGTTCAGAGGGTTTAGTAAGGCTTAGAAGTGGAAGGTTCGGTTTTCCGGCGACGAACAGAATATTTCCGGCGAGTGAGTTTTCGCCGAGAAAGGGTGCGGTTTTGAGCGAAAAGGTTTGCAGAGGTTCGAGGGGGTATTTATAGGGCAAGTTGTCGATGGATTTGGTCCGATTTCCGATTGGATTCGTCGGTTTGAATTTCTCCGGCGGTTATAGATGGTGTCGCGGACTCAGACGTCGGTTATAACCGATGTGTAGTTAAAGTTTACGTTATAACGGAAAGAATCGTTAAGTTTCGCGAGATTGCCGGGATTTCCGACGACTGCAACTTTGGGCGCCGGTTTTGAATTCGGAAAGTCATGATATGAATAAAATGATTCCAATAATTAACAGATAATACCAGTGGCGCAGTGGTTTAGTGCGCGTGTGTTAAGTTTGTTGTTGGACCGGTTACTAACCGGGTTCGAAACCCGGCAGAACCAAAGTATTTTTATTTTCTTATTTTTGACAGTTTTTCAAAAACTAATTATATATTCCCATATAATAATTGATTATGTATCGTTTAAAATTATTTTAGGCATTTAATTCGCAACGAAATTTTTAACTGACTGTTCGGTTAATAAACGGAGCGGGTTTGGTAAAATCCGTTTTTGACGGATGTTACAGTATCCCCTGCTTTTTAGAAATTTCGTCCCGAAATTTAAATAGTGATATATTTGACTAAAAGAATGATGGTGTTTAGTTTTGACAATTATATGCTTAGGAAAAGTATGGGTTTATGTTTTTGTTTGAGGCGGTAACGTTCTTTGTAAGGGTTAAGTACCCTATTACAGGAATCGCTTTTTGTTGCCTACTGTAAAAGTATTGATAGGCAGAATTGTTTCGCTAACTATGATATCATGCATAAGAGTTTGGATATGTTTGGAAGGGTATGGTTATATCCTAAAGCAAAACTTCTAATACTATAACCTACATGGAACATAAATAAAACACAACAGCTAATATTTGAACATAAATAAACACAACAGCTAATATTTGAATCCACATTCTGATAGCATATATGTTTGGATGGTGACAGTTCCTCTCTCGTTTGTTATGATGGAGATGTTAGTTTATGTAGAAATGGAACACAATCAAATCTCTTTAAATAGCAAGATGATATAAATGTAACACAAAATTCAACCAAGGCAATACTAAATCCTATATGGAACTTCTCATAACCGCCTGATAATGCCTCTGATCCTTTGGCAAGAATACTTATATATAGGAAGTACCAGCGGCGTATCCACCATATTCTTGCCAAACTTTCATTGGTTTTATCCACAAGTTATGATTAGTTACCAAGAAACTACTAAATCCTACATAGAACTTCTCATAACCATCTAACAATGCCTCTGATCCTTTGACAAGAATACTTATATATAGGAAGTACCAGCGGCGTATCCACCATATTCTTGTCAAATTTTCATTGGTTTTATCAGTGAATTATGATTAGTCCTATATAACTCTACAAACCAATACAACAAACATAAAATACCGAAATGAAAAATGTCTGTGCGATCAAGGCTCAATCAAACGGAGCCGATCGTATTGCATGTACTGAAAATGAAATTGTCTGTGCGGTCAAGGCTCAATCAAACGGAGCCGAGCATATTGCATGTACTGAAAATGAATAACTTAATCTAAACAACAATCACACAAACAGCCTATGCATGGAACCTCTCATAACCGCCTGATAATGCCTCCGATCATTTGACAAGAATACTTATATATAGGAAGTACCAGCGGCGTATCCACCATATTCTTGTCAAATTCTCATTGACTTTATCCGCAAGTTATGATTAGTTATATGCGACTCTACAACAAACACAACAACCACAAGATACTGATAATGTAAATGTCTGTGCGATCAAGGCTCAATCAAACGGAGCCGATCGTATTGAAAATGAAAATGTCTGTGCACTCAAGGCTCAATCAAACGGAGCCGAGCGTATTGCATGTAATGAAAATGTAAAATGAACTGTGCGATCAAGGCTCAATCAAACGGAGCCGATCGTATGCGGGCACGCCAGGTTCAACCGCATAATAAAATGGGGAACAAGCTCAAACCTCATAAATGGGGAGCGGTGGCCTCGGCAATTGCATATACTGAAAATAATAAACAATAATTACTCTAACAGTCTACACATGGAACCTCTCATAACCGCCAGATAATGCTTCTGATCCTTTGACAAGAATACTTATATATAGGAAGTACCAGCGGCGTATCCACCGTATTCTCGTCAAAGTTTCATTGGCTTTATCCTTAAGTTGTGTTTGGTTCTATGTGATAAAGAAAAACATAAAACTAAACGATAGGAGTTGAATCTGGATCTTCGGTGAAGAGGACTAGTTGGGTATCTTCGTTTGGGCCATCATTATCTTTGACAGGATTGGCGTTGATATTGAAGACTCTTCCTCTTGCTGGTGGCCTAGCGGTTGAGTTTTCTTGGTTTACTTGATTAACTGGGTTTGATTGGGCTTGAGTGTTGATGACGTTAACCAATTGAGGGCATGTGTTTCTAAAGTGGGTAGGGTCGCCACAATTGAAACAAGCTCGAACATATGGGAACACGGGGTAATGGGGTTGTTGATAGGTTTGGGCCATGTTTTGAGTAGGGGAAAAGGTTTGGTTTTGAAAGGGCGACAAACCTTGCTCAAATGACCATAGCGTCCACAAGTTGTACATAGACGACAAGGTAAGGTATGGGGATGGTGATAAAAACAGTTGTTGCATCGAGGGTGAGGTCCAAGATATGGTTTCTTATTTGGGTAAGTTGAGTTGGGTGCCACTTGAGTGATTGGGATAGCTTGGATGGGTATGGCGTGTGAAATAGGTTGGTTTCATTGGGTAGCAGCGAAAAGTTGCCCGTCTCTTCTTCTCTTAGGATTGGGTTGAGAAGGGGATTCGGTTTGAGTGGAGTCGGAGGTTTCAGTCGATTCTTTATCCTTCTTCTTCTCCTCCTTGAAGTCTTTGTTTCGGATTCGGTTCTCGGTGAGCTCTGTTGCTAGCTCCATTGCTGCTTCCAAAGTTGCAGGCGAGGTACTTATTACAGAGTCTTGAATCTTTGACGGAAGACCACGAATGTAGTGCTCGATCAAACGGTAGAGGGGAGTGAACATGTTGGGAACCATTTGATGTAATTCGAGGAATCTTTTGTTGTATGTGGTGTGGTCTCCTTCCTTTTGCTTCAATGAGTAAAATTCATCTTCTAATTTCTTGATTTCGCTCCTTGGGCAAAATCGTCTGGTCATGATTTCCTTCAATTCGTTCCAAGTTAAGGTCATAGCATCTTCAACACCTCGTTTGGCCTTCTCTGTATTCCACCAAGTAAGTGCTATCCCATATAATCGACCGGTAGCATATCGCACTTTGCGATCGTCAGGGCAATCGCAATTTAGAAAAGTGTTCTCCATTTCTTCAAACCAATGGAGAAGAGCGGTGACGCCTTCAGTCCCTTTGTATTTTGGAGGGTCGCATGATTTGAAATGCTTGTAGGTGCATTTGGTGGTATTTGGGAAAGAGTTGATAATGTTTTGGTTTTCTTGATTGACAGGATTAGCGGTGAGTGCTTGTTGAACTTGGATTACAATGTTGGGTATTACGGCAGCCATTTGTTGAGCGATTAGGGCAGCCATACGCTCGCGGGCTTTTCCTGCTCTCATCTTCCTACGGGCGAGGTTAGAAGACATCTACAAGGAATACATGTCAAGAGTATGAGTTGGATGCTTTTGGGTTCATGGGTCGCATTCAGGAATGAACATTCATAAAATAATTATAGAAAAATAAATCTACTACATCCATAGGATGTCTTGGGCTTTGCTCGCCATTAGGCCCTACATGCCGCCATACTTTACCTTTGTAATCATGTGGGCCCCCATGAATACCGGTTTTTCATATGGTTCGCACGGGTTTGCCAGGTTGCGTACACTAAAACCCGGAGAAAATCGAGAAATATGTATACAACGTGTGATATTCGGAATGTGTCCAGGTGTAGACACGGTGACACCTCAAAGTAGGTTAGTTCGAACGACGTTTGGTGTGGCATGCTTTGGCCTAATAGGTCCTTCGTACTCTCATCGTTGGTCCCCAGGTAGGCAAACTGGTCCGTTATATTGGATTTATACGAATGCCAACCTAGACAGGACGTTCCGACTACCGGTACTTGTACCCTTCCAGTTACTACATGCCCGTCGCAGAACTTACTTTGATGAGATTTGAAAATTGCAACAAAATCTTTGAATAATGAGAGTATGAAAATAAATTGAATACATGAACATCGATATATGTATAATGAATATGTATATAAGTATGTATGTTTGACTGTAAGTATACACAAATATGAAACAAATAAATATCACAAGTTTGTATGTAACCACCTAATCAATTAAAATTTAGGCAGACTATAGTATAGGCTCTAAGGGTCTAATAACCTATCCTATATCCCTATAGTCATGGCTCTGATACCAATCTGTCACACCCCGACCCGCAGCGGAAAAGGTGATCGGGGCATGATTGGGTTATCATCAAAGCTCATGACATTTATTATCCGTTTCATATTCATTTAATACAATTTAATGGAAATTTACAATAAATATTACAACATGTTCTAACTATCAATCTAAGCTTCTTTATTCTCTTCTAAGGCATTTCCTATGTTTTCCTTGCTTCAACCTGTTCACCTGTATCATGTGTAAAAAGGTTTTTTGGATCAACATAAAGTTGGCGAGTGAATCCTATGGAAAACATTTGAACAAGTTTATTTAATTGATTATGAAATAAGTGCACAACCAAACATGAGTAAAAATAGATGTAAACTTATTCAACAATCATTAGATATTAAATTAAGCACACATGAACAATAATGGAACATTTAGAGGCACGCGTTGCTCTACTCGTCTCTCACAAGGAACTGATGGGCCCAATGAATGAATTGCATAAACATGATAATATGAATGACACAACTACAAACAATATAAACTCAATAATACACACATGAACAATAATGGATTGGTTTTGAGGCACGCGTTGTTCAACTCGTCTCCCACGAGGAACTGATGGGCTTAATGAATGAATTTCATATAATTTGAGAAAATGAAATAAGTAATCACAACAATATAAACAATCTAAGTTTAGATCACGATATGGTATGGCACAAGTTTAAATAAACGAGTTAATTAATTTGTGACACATGACACACCCCAAAACGTGTAATTAAAAAGGGGGAGTTGTAAGATTCACTCACAGTGGGTGCGTTCGGTTGATGATGTTGAATGTACGCGAAGTGGTTTTAATCACGAGTGAAATTAACCTAGATAAATAGCATTATGGTTCGGTAAGTAAACGGATTTTATTAATCCATTTTAGTAGGATTGTTGGGTGTATTTTTGTGAGTTTGAGGCTATTTTCTAACCTTAAAAATGTTAGTTTTAAGTATTTTTAATTGATTTTTAATTAAAATAAATAAATAAAAATAATAAAAAATTTTGATTTTTTGCTACAGTTGACCGTTGACCGTTGACTTTGACCGGTTCGAATCGTGTAATTGTGCGCTGAGTGAGGCTCGAACCCGAGACCTCCCGTACGCGTGCACGCAGCTCTACCAACTGAGCTACGTGTCTAACCCGATATATTTCTGTTTTTAATTATATATATATTAATTAGATTAAACAGAAAATCCTTTTATTTTCTAAAAACGATTTTTAATCCAAGACTCGGTGCGCTCCACAGGTCTCGAACCCGGGACCTGTGGCTTATACTAACACACAGTCCACCGCTGGACTGTGTGTCCAACTTGTTAACTTAACTGATTTTTATTATACTTAAACACAAACTAATTATTTTTATTTCTGACTTATTTAAAAAGGTAAATAATTGTCCGGGTCGATGCAGAAGACCGGACTCGAACTCGTGCGCCTTGATTAAACATACACACAGTCCACCACTGGACTGTGTGTCTAACTTGGTTATTATTCCGATTATTAATATACTTAACATATAACAGTGGTGCTTCCGGTTCGGTTAACAAAAAAAGGCGTTTTTATTAAGGCGGCGTGTGTGGAACAAGATTCGAACTCGAGACCTTTGTGTGTTTATTGTGCACACAGTCCACCGCTGGACTGTGTGTCTAACCCGAGTTATTTCTTGATTTAAATTATACTTATATGTTCCGTAACTTCGTCTTCTTCGTTGAGTTATAACCAGAAATGATGACTGACTGGTTCAATGATTAAATCAGTTTCTTTAGCGTTTTTTAGTTAATTACAGATGAGATTAAGTAAAAAGAATGAAGAAATTAGGCGTGAGGTATACCGACTAGCTTCCTCTGTTTTCCGGCAGAACTCCGGCGACAGCAATCACTTCCGGCGACGAGTGTCTTGCAGCAGAGAGTCTTCAGAAAGCTTACAAAGTATGTGGGTGACTTCGGTATAAGTTCAGAGGGTTTAGTAAGGCTTAGAAGTGGAAGGTTCGGTTTTCCGGCGACGAACAGAATATTTCCGGCGAGTGAGTTTTCGCCGAGAAAGGGTGCGGTTTTGAGCGAAAAGGTTTGCAGAGGTTCGAGGGGTATTTATAGGGCAAGTTGTCGATGGATTTGGTCCGATTTCCGACTGGATTCGTCGGTTTGAATTTCTCCGGCGGTTATAGATGGTGTCGCGGACTCAGACGTCGGTTATAACCGATGTGTAGTTAAAGTTTACGTTATAACGGAAAGAATCGTTAAGTTTCGCGAGATTGCCGGGATTTCCGACGACTGCAACTTTGGGCGCCGGTTTTGAATTCGGAAAGTCATGATATGAATAAAATGATTCCAATAATTAATAGATAATATCAGTGGCGCAGTGGTTTAGTGCGCGTGTGTTAAGTTTGTTGTTGGACCGGTTACTGACCCGGGTTCGAAACCCGGCAGAACCAAAGTATTTTTATTTTCTTATTTTTGACAGTTTTTCAAAAACTAATTATATATTCCCATATAATAATTGATTATGTATCATTTAAAATTATTTTAGGCATTTAATTCGCAACGAAATTTTTAACTGACTGTTCGGTTAATAAACGGAGCGGGTTTGGTAAAATCCGTTTTTGACGGATGTTACAACTCACTCGCTCTAAAGACCTTTCCGGCACAAGGTTCGATCATTGGCCTAAGGCTGGAGGGATGAACACTCGATTTCCCGAAGAATGACGCGAAAACACTAGATTTTAGACACGAAACAAGCATTTTTGCACGAAAAGAAAATTTTCGCACGAAATATTTTCCCGCACAACTCTCTGTTCAACCGTTTAAATGCTACCGAAGACTGATGCACTTCTGTTTCTACCCGCAGGCTGACCTGACACTCTCTTCACTCCATCTCGCTCGTGTCTTCCTATTTATACACTCACTGTGAGTATACTTGACCCCTTTTGGCTTTAACGCACTTTTTGGGTGTAACATACGTTCATATCAAAAGTACACAACACACGCTAAACTAATTTATCACACGCGAATATCTATTGAACATATTTACACATGATGCTAGGTCATTGTCTGGTTAATTTCCAACTTAACTAGTATGGTACGATAGTTCGACTCACACCCGACGGGGTCTAGTTATGCGCACCGCACCTCTCCATCGCAGTCATCTCGGAACATTAACATGTGACACGTCTAGAATAATTATATGTTGTGTTGTATCTTGTTTATGTATATGGTATTTCGGACACTTTTCTCTACTTTGCTAATATATTAAAACCTGTATGCTTGCCAATACATTTTTGTATTGACATTATTTTAACGTATGTTGCAGGTTTAATGCAGACTTTCTCGATTCAAGATTAGGAATCTCTAGAAACCCACTTAAATCTAGTTGTCGGACTTTTTGTTCAAGAATTATGTAATCTGTTTGGATTATTGTATGAATATTCGTTTGATTTTATGAAAAATTGAACCTTGTTAAATATTGCCATCTTAATAGTTATTATGGATTTTCTTGAGCAATATGTTCGCTTCGTACCACATCCCGATGATTCCACCATCGGTTGAAGTGTGACAAGATTATTGTAATTTACAATCCATATAATAGTTTAAACCTTTGACTTTCAAATTTAAAATTTCTCCAAAATTTATAATATCTAATTATATAGAATTATGGTTTATATTCTATATAATAACATTTCAATTTGTGAACAGTACTAAATCTAATTTGGTCATTTACATTTTATTTTATTTTATTTTATTTTATTTTATAGGGTTATAATAATATTATTTTTTTATAAGTTAATTTACGTTTCTAACCCTTAACTTTAATCGAGTTATCATACGATTCTTAAAATAATTATTTTTAATAAACGATTTAGATTTATAATCCCGAACTTTAATAGATTCATATACATAAGTTTAATAATAAATCCTTTTTATAATGGATTTATGTTTCGGCCCCTAAACTTCAATAAAGTTATCATACGACCCTTTAAGTTTAATAAAGCTTATATTTTAAAAAAAAAATATTTGTTTTTAATTTTTTTATAAGTTTAATAATTTTTTTTATTTTAAAGTTATCATACGACACTGGAAGTTTAATAAAGTTTATTTTTTAACAAATATTTGCTCTTTTATCTATTATATAAGTTTAATTCTTTTTTTATTTTGATTATTATTTATTTAACTTATTGTAATTAAAGCTAACTTTTTAAATCTTGACAGTTTACTTAATCGTGTTACTTGTTTGTTTTTACCGTCATTTAGATTAAAGTTATATAGTCTATATTAACAGTTTAATATACCAGTTAACAAATTTAATAATTATTTATTTACCTTATTATCGTTAAAGCTAACTTTTAACTTTAAAAATATTTACTTAACCATATTGATTGCTTATTTTTACCCATATTTAGATTAAAATCTGCAAATTATATAATATATTATCGATATATTGTAACAAGCTTATTCTGGCTAGCACACTCCTACAACACCGCCGCAAAGCGCAGACTTTAAAACTAGTTAAATAACAAAAGTTAAAATATAAAAGGTTATTGTAGTGGTGTTTTGATTATGAAAAATAAATGTAAAATTAGTGACAATGTGGACGTTTGTAATGGAGGTGCATTACGAAGAAAATAAGTTTTTTTTTTCAAGTATTGATGTCTTACTATTATGTGGTGGTGACTGACACCATGGTGGACCGTTTCAAGAACCTGACACTCTTTTAGGTAGTGTTAGTTACATAGGAATTTTCATTTCATTCTATATTTCACTTTTCATCACCACCACCATCCACCATCATTGTTGTCGTCACCCATCGCCATCGACCACTGTTGCCACTACCGATCGCGATTGCTGTTAACACTCGCTATTGATTTTATTCCGTTGCTGTTAACACTCGCTATTGATTTTAGGTAGTGTTAGTTACATAGGAATTTTCATTTCATTCTATATTTCACTTTTCATCACCACCACCATCCACCATCATTGTTGTCGTCACCCATCGCCATCGACCACTGTTGCCACTACCGATCGCGATTGCTGTTAACCCTCGCCATTGATTTTATTCCGTTGCTGTTAACACTCGCTATTGATTTTATTTCGTCATTGTTTCTAGTCTATCAAACAACATAAAATAATAATTTATTTCATTCCCACGTCGTAATCAAACAAGACAATGAAATGTAATGATCTATTTCATTTCTTTGTCAATTTCATCACCTTGTCCATTATGTTCTCTCATCCATTCCATTACTCATAATAAACAAACCCTTAGGTAGCGTTTGGTATGTGAGAATTAGAGGCGAAATGGAATGGACTATTGTGGGAGAATAATAAAGGTGTTTGATTTGTAATGGAATGAAATCACTCATTACATAAGGAATCACATTCCCTCTAACACCCCTAGTTCATTCCATCCAACCCTTTTGTTCTTTTTCTGCAATTCATTCCCTCTTTTACCCTTCATCACAGCCATCTTCCCATCACTCACCACCTAGCGCCACCACCATACGCCATCACCACCCAACACCACCTGCCACCACGCATCACCACCACCACCCTCTCATCACCACCACTACTCACCCCCAATTTTATTATTTCGTCTTTTCTTACTTGCCAAACAACAAAAAAGTAATATTTCATTCTATTCCAACATGGTAACCAAACAAAACAATAAAATGATAATGATCTATTTTTTTTCATTCTTCATTCCATTATTTTAGTCTATTACCCATACCAAACAATCCTTAAGTTTTAATAGTTATTTGGAAACTATATATGAAGCAAAATGATTCATGATGTTACTTTAAGGCTGCAATCTAGTAATATCAAAGTGTACAACAAAAAGGTTCTTCTAAAGGTTGTTAACGGTTTCAGTCCCATAGTAACTTTTGATGTATATTAAAACCAAGTTTGCAATGGTGGTGAGCTCGTTGTACCGATAAAAAAATGTCACTGTCAATTTTTTTATTGAAATAAACAATTATGTGAAGATACTGCCACTTTATGATCAAAAACGATCTTTGACCAATAATTGACAACTTTTAATATATTCCACTAAGCTCTAATATAGCATACATTTATTTGTTTTCTATAGATCACCGGTAGTGCTGAAGTTTCTATCTTCCAATGTAGAAAGTTTGATGGTCAATGCACAAGAAAAAAACAGCTTTGACTTTTTCAACAACATATCAATCACTTTTGATTCATTTTGTCTATGCGTTGCCCTATTCCTGGTGGAGTTTAACAATGGAAAATTTACTTGACGGCATGGCCTGATTGGTTCCCTGAGCTTTGGAAGTCCCATCTTAGCCGCCTTCCACCCACTACACTTGTATAATTAGAAAAGTGGGTTGTATTTAGTATAGGACAAATTGACAGACGAATGTGATTAACTAATGTTCTAAGCATAGTAATACTTAATTCAGTGACGAAAACTGGTCACAAATATGTATGAACTCAGTGACGAATAACGTGGGCAGTTTTTATTATTTTATTGTGACATAACTCATTATATTCAATAAAAACCAAAGATATTTAACATGTAACCAGTGCTCCATTAGACTACCTACTAGGTTGGTCACTCATTACTTTCTGATGAAGAAAGTTTAGTGATGACATGTTTTTCTTGTCGCTTATTTGCGTATAATGTTAAAAATTTTGGGTAACAAGTCGTCACTAACTAATATGGACTTTTCTTGTAGCAAACATAGGTAAAAAAATTCCAGAGGGATATCTTTTGATTAATAGTATTAATAGTAACTAATTTTAGTATATGTATGGCTGCTTATATGTATCATACATTCATACCCATGTATCCCTTTGCATGTTTTCTAAAGTAGGTCGACAAGCCCGTTTTCGAAAATATTTTAAAAAAAAATGGGCCTTTGGCGAAATAAAAAAAAATCGAGTCCCTACCCGCCCTATAATACAAACTCATCAATCATATATATAATATATTAAATTTAGATTTGATTGTTTGAAATTAAGGCCTTTTATAATCACGCATGATTATAATTTTTCAACATGCGTGATTAGGGTTTGGAATGCGTGATTTCATACCGTACCATCGCGGACGCTAATAAATATTATATTTTACACTTCCACTATATATATACACACACATATAGGGGGTGATTTATATGAGAACTCTAAATATTGCGAGAACCGTGAGAACGGATGAAAAAACCAATCAAAATCAATTTTTAATACAAATCTAATTATAATTAAAATACAACATCAAAAAAAGGAATTTACGACATTAAATAACTCATCTCTCTTATCAAAATCATTCTTAATAAGTTTTATTACACATATGTAAATGACAAATTTACACGTGTAATTTTTTTGTATTTACGAATGCATGTAATGTAAATTAATTTTAATCTTGTTTTCAAATAATAATAATAATAATAAAAGTGTAAAAAGAAATTTTGAATCTGAGTTGTTTTTGATCAAGTTCTCGAAGTTTTCTTATTCTTTCTCACGGTTTCACAATATTTAGCGTGTATATATTGTGGTTTTCTCATTCGTTGCCAGCACCCTTAGATTTTTGGCCTTTAGTCGTCGCCCACCCAACCCATGCTCAGGTCTGGCCCTGTAGATGTCGATGGTAAACTTTCCCTATTTTAAAACTATATATTAACAATAGCATAATATAATTTATAAAACAAACTACAGTGTACATGACATTGCACTACTACAAGATAATAAATACTGAAATGAATTTAATACTATACGAGGGGAGATCAATAACTGACAATAAATGTTGCATGGGTAATGCCATGCATACCTGTTATATATTTCCCTACCCCTAATTTTGAATGGAATGTCCTCCAGGGCTATGGCATGGTGCAGTCAGCTTGAAATCTTCAACATCATGTTGGTGGTGGTGGTTGCAGCGGCTGACACCCGACAAACGTCTCGCTCGGTGTGTAGGTATTCTTATAGGTTTTGTATGTACAGCTTCACTTGCGTATACTTTATCATGTTTACCACCTTTCATAATAGTTTGTTTCACATGAATGTTTCTTTTAATATGTTTGTTCCAAATGCCTTCCCTCAACACACTGAACATGAAGTTGTATGGTTAAAGTGAGGGTCAAAACTGCCATGATTAACTTTGTCAGATCATGGGGATGGAGGTGTTCGATAGGATTGTAGGATGGAATGCATAAACTTATTAGTGCTTTGAAATATATTTATAGAGGCACACCAAACCTTACGAAAGGGCGGTGCATTAAATAAACCATCTAATTATATAAAAAAAAAGTGAAGTTGATCTATCTGTAGAGCATATGTTATTTGCATTAACTGTGCTATCAAATTTAACTATAGGAATTGTACGAGATAGAGGCATTATGAGAATTATATGTTTACCACCTGCATGGTTTTTGCCAGGATTCAAAATACTTTATGAACTCGATCAATATGTGTATTAATATAAGCAAAAAATAAACTACCATAAGAAATTCCATAACTAACTTTTTAGTGAAATGCCAGAATTAATTTACTTTTAACTCCAAACAATAACATATGAATAACTAAATAGCTGAATGAATCAAACAACTACAAAGAAAATACTAATTAACGAAAGATGAATAAATTAAAAATGATACAATTGTCCTAACCGTCCTCTATATACATGTCAGCTAACTCGGTGCCTAGAAGATGGTTACAAGCAGAAAAATAAAATTTACGAGTGAGCCCCTAACTTAATCGGACTTTGGCAAAATTATTCTTTCATGAGCATTAATTTCCTTCCGTTAGTACTAACCTCCATTAGTACTAAATTCGATATCATACATTAAGTACAAACTCTCCATCAATAGCAAGTTCCTACTTGGTGGTCCCGTAGTGGGGCGGTACATCGCGCTGCAGCCGGACATGGCGTCCGTAGCGTCCGGCCAGACCGCTACGGCCGGCGCTATGGGTGAGATAATTTGAATCCCTGTGAAGATTATAACGCTGGGAAATTTTATGTTTTCAAATTTCTGACCGTTGAACGGTCATATTCTTAAATTTTTTTTCCTAAAATCTCTATATATATCCAACTAATCTTTAACATTTTACACTTAACCAAATCTCAAAAACACCCTCTAATCCCACACTCTTACAAAAATAATACTTCTAAAATGGGCTCGTCCTTATCGGAAGATTCATTCACCGATCTTACCAAGATTTTTTTTTCATCCGTAGAAATCTTGGAGGAGGAAGAAGCGGTTACGAATGCATGTTCCCTCGCGATTCAACCCATGCAACATGTTAGCTGTTCTCCTCCACGCCCCATTTTGAGGTGCACATTTATTTTGCGAGACCGTGAAGCCGCAAACGAGCGTTTGATGAAAGATTATTTCGATCCGAAACTGATTCACGGCCCCGAGGTTTTTAGGCGCCGATTTAGGATGAGCCAAAGGTTATTTTTGCGCATAAATGATGTTTGGAAGCTAAGTATACTACTTCAAGCAAGGAAATGGATGCGAGAGGATACCTAGGATTCACCTCAATTCAAAAGGTAACTTCCGCGTTACGTATACTCGCCTACAGAAACACGTACGACATCAACGAGGAGTATTTGAAGATGGGGGAGAAAACAACACGCGATAGCGTGGAACATTTTGGCTTAGGTATATTTTTACTCACTCTTATATATTTAATTTTATTTTAAAGTACTATACAAATAAAATACAGTTATATAAAATTTTTAATGTATATGCCAGTTATATGAAAAACATTACTTGAGAAATCCGATATGGAACGACCTTCAACAAATATACGAGGTGCATTTAGAAAAAAAACATGGAATACCCGACATGATTGGTAGTTTGGACTGTCGTCAATGGTGTTAGTATAATTGTCCAACCGCATGGCGATGTCAACATACACACGGTGAACAGAAAGGACCAACGTTGGTTTTACAAGCCGTTGCGCCGTACGACCTTTGGGCTTGGTCGGCTTTCTTTGATCACTCCGGGTGTATGAACAACATTAATACCTTCATGTGTTCACCATTGCTAGAGGGTACCGAAAGCCGGGTTTCATGCAAATGGGAACGACTACGAGCATGGATACTATTTGGGCGATGGTATATACCCGGAGTATTCAAATATTGTGAAAACGTTTTCTAAACGCTCGATGTGAAAAGGCAATATTTTAAAAAACTACAAGAGTCTTCGCGAAAGCACATCGAGAGTTGTTTTGGGGTTCTTCAACAACGATGACATTTTATTAGAAATCATTGTCGTATGTGGAATAAGGAAAAAATTAGAATGGTCATGTATGCTTGCATCATAATGCATAATATGATTATAGAAGACGATGGAAAAGCAATATGCCAAACTATTTTCCAGAAGATGTCGTTGAAGGAATGCAGGGAACAATGAAAGAGAGAATCTTAAATGGTCAACTATTTGCGTTCTAAGGAAATACTTAACATGTTAAAGACGGATTTAGTCGAGCATGCATGGGTGATTCACCCAATTCAACATGATGGCGACGTCGAAGAAGACTCCAAGGTAGAACAAGTAGAAGAATTCGAAGTTGGGAACTTTGAAGACGGAGGTTTGGATGACGGGAAAAACAAAGAGGAAGAAGGAGACAACGACGATGAAGACGGAGATTAATTGTAATGTTTTTTTTATTGTAATGTTTTTTTAAATTGTAATTAAATTTATAAACTATTTTTGTTTAAATTAAGTAGAGATTAAATGAAAAAAGGAAAATTAATAATTAAGAATGATGGGTATCGGGCTTTATGACTACACCCTCTTGTGATATAACCCCCATAAAGCCCCCTCATGCACTTTTCCGCCACATGTTGCATAATCCCTACCAAAAAGCTTTATGAGGTTTTATGACTACACATGGCCTTAGTCCTACATAAATACATAGTTTGGTACATACTAGATCCTAATGATCACGCATAGTTTTTGCAGAACTATTTCTAGCAAATATACATTATTCCTGACCACCATAAGTAGTAGTCTGAATGTTTCAGTTGACTTTATGTGGTATATTTTAACACAACAGTCATATGCCAACTTACAATCCAAATTATAATTAGGATTGTCGTAGAACTGAACGGCTTTAATGATCCCACTTCACTCATCCTGCTAGAGAATATATATATAATGGCCAGTAGGCCTATTTTTGTTCGTGTGCAGATATTAAACAATCTCATATCATCATAATGTGTAGCAAACAATACAACCTCCTATATATAGAGGAGAAAAAGGAATCTAGAGCTATAACTACCTCTAACTAACTCTGGTAACCAACCACAACCATCAACTAACTTAATAAATACTTACATACACTATATACATAATATGCCCCCAAGATGAACGGGGTGTAGCAACGTGAAGCTTGGACCATAGAGTGTCAAAGTGAACCGAAGACAACCATTTGATCAAAACATCCGCAAGCTAACGTGTAGTAGACACATAACGAACACAAAGAGTATATGTCAGAACCATGTCTCTCATAAAATGCAAGTTAATCTCAAGGTGTTTCGTACGATGATGAAACACCGAATTAACAACAAATAGGTCACTCCAATATTCTCACACTAAAGAGTCAGTGGACAAGATAGAGAAATATGCAACTCCTACATAATGGATGTGATCCAACAGTATGAGCCAGAACATGGTTCTCGGCCTCGGTAGATCATGCAACAGTGTGTTGTTTCAGTGTGTTGTTTCTTGGAACTCCAACTAATGAGGTTGAGCCCAAGAAAAAACACAATAACCCATAGTTGAACACTGATCATTCGGCCATGTACCTTAATCAGCATCGGAATAAGCATCGACTAGAGGAGACCAGTGTGAATAAAGGTCGATACTCAATAAGACTAGTTCGTTGTTATAAGTCAAGCGAGTAACGCTGCTAAGAAAGATGTAAAGTATCCCAAGAAAAGATAGGCTGAACACCCAAGAAATAAGATAAAATCTCCAAATCCTTTAGCACAAACTGAGAATGTAAATGCTCAATCAATTATGTAACAAAAGTAGAGGGCCTCCCAATGATGATAATATCATCCACATATGCTTGAACATAGCATAATGTAGAATCTCTACTGCAGACGAACATTGAAGTGTGAGACAGACTCTGTGAGAAGCCACCACTGATTAGTGCAAATGAGAGCTTGGAAAACTAAGATTGGGGTGCCAGCTTCAGGCCATAAATGACCTTATACAGTAAGCAAACATGATGTGGTCTGGACGAGTCAAAAAAGATTGGAAGTTGCGACATATACACACTCTCTGATAATAATTCTCCATGAAGAAATACATTGTTTACAGCAACATGTTGAATAGACAAATAGTGGTGGGTTTAACTATAGGGCTAAACGACCCAGTGAAATCATTCCCTCACTCTGATGAAATCCCTTAGCAACAAGCCTGGCTTTGTAGCAACAAACGTAACCATCAGGATTGTGTTTGATCCTGTAGACCCACTTACATCCAACAATGTTGTCATTGGAGGGAGCATGAACAAACACCCATGTATGGTTGGAATGCAAGGCATCAATATATGAGCGCATTGTATCCCACCAGATAGACCAACGCTGAGCCTGGTAAAAAGAAGTAGGGTCAGTGCTAGGAGATGCAGTGACATGAAAAAGATAATGCTCAGGAAACTGTCTAGATAGTCGATTATGATCCCGAGAACGATTGATCATTAGATGAGAAGGCACAAGAGAGGGATGAGGAGGAGTACATGAGAAAAAGGAGGAGGAATAAGAGGAGTATGAGGAGAAGTGAAGGAAGAAGAAGAAAATGAAAGAAGAAGGAGGTGGAATAAAAAATATAGGGAAATAAAAGGAAGAATTATGAATAGAAGTCTTCCATGGAATGTCAAAAATCGTCTCATGAAATCGAACACGTGGAGAAGTATAAGTACGAGACGAATGAGGATCATATTAAAGATATCCATGATGAGAAAGAGCATATACCAGAAAGATATAATGAATATACTTTGGGGAAAGTTTTTCCACCCGAAGATCTCCAAAAATGAGTAACAAACAACCGAAAGTCCACAAAATAAAGTAATCAAGACGATAACCAAATAGATCCTCAAAAGGAGAACAATACTAAAGAACCAGTGATGGTGCTTTGGTAGACGAGCGTGAAAAAGTAAAGCATGATCAATCTAGGAAAGATGCGGTTTTTCTACTCGGCAGCCTCATTCTATTGGGGTATATAAGGAAATGATACGGTTAGCAATGTCAGAATCAGAAAGAAACTTGGCCATATATATGACTATCAATGAGCTCAGGAGCACCATCGCATGTGAGATGTTTGATGGTGCAGGAGAAAAGATTCTCAAGAAGTGGCTTAAGATGACGAAAAGCATCAACAGCCTGCGAATGATGAGTTAAAGGACAAATCAAAATGAATCGACTAAAATAATCAATAAGTGTGATAATGTATCTATAGCCAGAGTGAGATACAACAGGTGAAGGCACATAAATATCACAATGTAAAACATACAAAGGAACAATATAATGAGATAAGATACACATGAAATGCCAATCTTGTTGATTTTGAAACACTACACACAATACATTGTTTATCAACAATTTTCTTTTCCAAATGTAAAAACAAAAGTCTAGACATCACAACATTAGACAGATGACCTAAACGGAAATGGCATGTATCTTGAGAAAATGAAAACGCAACAAAGAGCGAGTACAACTGGTGTTGAATACCACGCGTGTAGTGGAGGAGCTGTCTAGCTAGGGTCTAAGTATACAAACCAAAATGTGAGAAAATAACAACAATATGGTGCTTAATAACAGTTGTTTGATGGATATAAGGTTCTTGGCTAAGCTCGGAACAACCAATGTGAGAGATGGAGAGTGACATAACATCACTAACAACTTTTTCTAATCAGTGTAAGGTGCAACATCGAAAACAATAGATGGATCACCAGTCATGTGAGTTGTCCCTCTGAATCAGGTCCATGAGTCAACTCTCGTGTAATACAATACGTTGATAAAAAAAAGATCTAAATCTGAGGCCAAACATCGAGCTTAAAGAAAAGGTAAACCACATGGATTATATTCGGATCCATCGAAAACACGCGAGTGTTACCCCAAATCATTTCCCCCAAAGTTGAGCCCTAGATCCGTATCAACGATGAGAACTAATTGAAGACTAAGTAGACAATTGATATTCTTGATGTGGATATCACAAGTGTAACGTTCCCATGGATGATATCTGCATCAATGATGAGATATAAGTTGCTTGTTGATTTAGTCTGGCTTCATAAGTCAGCAATTTTGCACTGAGTTGAGTATAACTCGGTTTGTGATAATTTTTTTCAACATTTGTTACAAACACCTAGTATTCTGGACTTAAATCATTGAGAATTTGTAAGACTAAATCATGATCGCTGAGAGGGACACGAATAAAATTCATAGGATCAGCGATATCTTTGGCCAAATAACATAATTCACTAACAGGTCGATGTTCTTATTTCAACAAATGGAATTAACTTCTATATAGATTCTGCTTACAAAATATTTGTTGGTAGAAAGAATTTTTTGATTCGCTTCCATAGTTCTGAGGTTGAACTTGTGTCTCGAGCTAGATGAAGCAATGATAGTGAGAGATTTGCATTTACAAAGGTTGATACGTAGCCATTTGATTTGTTCCAAATCTCATGTTCTTCAATATCAATTACTAGAACATGTATATCACTACTTACATGCTTTAATAAACCAAGTGTGTTCAGAATCATGAGTACTTGATGCTACCTTTCCAAGAAATTGTCATTATCTGGTTTGATCGGCATGAAATTAGTGATTTTTGGTATATTTCTCGTTTGATTATTGAAGAAACATCACTGGATCCATGAAAACAATTCTGAACAGGAATGGAAGAAGAAACATAATAGAACACAAATAGAGGATGAATCATGTCACACCCCAACCGATGGCGGCAACATCGGGGCGTGGCACTAGGCGAATCAGATTGATCAATCTGATTCGCCTAATGCCACGCCCCGATGTTTCCGCCATCGGTTGGGGTGTGACAGATTGGTATCAGAGCCATAACTATAGGAAATTTACGTAGAACTGCCATGTTTGACCTAGTCTATAGTTGGAATACCAAATCAGACCTTTATGCATCGATTAAACGCTCGAGAACGATACGAACAGACAAGTTCGCCCGAACTTAGGGCAAGTTCGCTCGAACAAGATCAAGTTCGCCCGAACTTGACCCAAGTTCGCCCGGAGTTTCCTGTCCCCTCTCAACATCAAACAAGTTCAATTTGGAGTGATCAAGTTCGCTCGAACTTGACATCAGGCTGATGCTAAGTTCGCCCGAACTTGACCAGAACCTTTGAATTGAACTTTTAAACTATGCTTTTCCTAAAGCAACCACAACTTACACGCTTGGAAACGCTCGTATCACACAAAACGAGTGATCAAGTCGAGATCAGGTGTGAAAACCGAGAACTCTCGATAAGATCATTCTCTCCGCGCAATATCTACCGCACAAGATACCTTCGTTGAGTTAGGAGTGATATCCAAACCTCGACGAAAATCTCCATTCCTATCTAGTGGAACTCCCGATTCGATCGGTGAGTGTAACCACAACTAGGAATGAAGTTGTAAGTTAGGGGTGATACCCGCATCTTAATAACTAGTTCCGCTTCTCGATTTTCAATCTTACCAAAGTCTCGATTATTTCGATGACTCGGAACACGACGTAACTGGAAGGATAAATGCCGTTAACCGTTGTAAGGCGAGAGCATTTGTCTTTTAGGTCAAATCGTGTGTCCGAACTCAGAGAATTTTCGAATCACTTTGGGTAGTCGCTGTCTCAAAACCCAGCACGCTCCAAAATTGATTTAAGCCTATTATCGTCGATTTTACGCATCATCGAGCTTATTATTATTTATGTGTTGAAATTTTGAGAATTTTCTATTATTCGATTTCTCGCTTTAATTGATTTCTCGTATTATCGATTTCTCGCTTTTACGCTCTATCGATATATGCACAACTCTCGTAATCTAAAACGCTAATTAATCACCAACCAAACTAAAATGCTCATCTCTCTTACGCGTATGGTCTCATACGCGGTATTACTCGCTTATCTCGCTTATATATCGCTTATACTACGCTTATATCTCGCATCTCATACGCGCTACGCATAATTTTGATCTAAGGTGAATACGTACAAAATATGTGCTTATGTTATTACGTGCTTATGTGATTATGTGCTTACGTGCTAATGTGCTTACGTGTTTGTATGCTTACGTGGATACGTGCTTACGTGTTTTTGTGCCTTGTATAATGATAATAATAATAATAATAATAATATTTTAAACATAAACCTATTATAATCGAATCTCATCTAATGAAATCCTTTATGTAGATGTCTTCCATGGGATCTCACACTATAAGGAACATCCAGCGCAACAACGCTGACAAGCGCATCGCCTCGCTAGTAGCCAAGCAGATGGCTAAAGTCATTCCCCAAATTGTCAACGAGATCCATGCCGCCAGCAGTAACTCATCGGTAGATTCGAAACCGACGCGCCCAAGACTTCGTTCAGCTTCAAGCAGTTCAAGGCATGTGGACCACTCACTTTCTCTGGCACTGAAGGACCAAGTGCTATGTTCCATTGGTTCGATTCTATTGAGGTTACCTTCCGCCAGAGTGGATGCCCCGAAGCTCTACGCACTATCAACGCCACCGGCGTGTTCCAATCGAGGGTTCTCGATTGGTGGACAGCGGAGCGCAACAAGCGCGAAAACGACGAAGCTTACGGGCTCACTTGGGAGGAATTCAAGGAAATCATGGTGAAAGAGTTCTGTTCTCCACATGAGATTCAAAAGTTGGAGAATGAGTTTTGGGATATCAAACAAGACGGTCCAGACAACGCTGGCCTAACAGCTCGTTTCAAGCAGTTGAGCATCATTTGTCCCGGTCAGGTGGACACTACCGAGAAAGCAATCAAAAATATCTGCGAGCTTTACCCGATTGCATCGCTGACTTTGTTCAAGCAGCACGCCCCGTCACCATTGAGGAAACTTATCAGCTAGCCGCAGAGATCAATGACAAAAGGGTTCAGGCGTGTTACTTCAAGAACAGCAAGGTCGCAAACCAGGCCATCACCGAAACAGCAGCTCCAACCGATCAGTCTCGAGAGTCAAAGTCTAGTCGCCGCGGTCGCAAGAGAAAACCCGAGCAAGAACTGTGCACTTACTGCTCCGCCAAACCCTCAGTCGCTTCAGTCAGTCGCACCAATGCACCTCCAGCAAAGCGTGCGTACACTGGCCCTCATCCATTGCGCTCAGAGTGCACTTATCATCATGCAGTTGGAGGCAATTGTCGTTTCTGCACCAACTGCAACATCTACGACCACTTTATTGTCAGCTGCCGTTCAGGCCCTCGCCAGCCAGCTCCTCAAGCCCCAGCAGCACCAGCTTTACCAGCTCCACCCCACACTCCTCAGGCTAATCAGCAGCTGTTCCAGCAGCAAGTGCCAGCCCCAAAGGAACGTGCTTGTTACACTTGTGGTGAACCAAACCACTTTAGCAATGTCTACCCAAACAAACCCGTGAAGCAAGAGCAGCAGTAGCAGCCACAGCCACCACAGCCTTAGCAGCAACAACCACAGGTTGTGCGTGGGCGCGCCTTCAATCTCAATCATCGCCAGGCCCAGAACGACAACAATGTTGTCAATGGTACGTTCCTTGTCAATAGTATTTATGCTTCATGTTTATTTGATACTGGTGCCGATAATTGTTTTGTATCGTTAGAATTCGAAAAAGTTTTAAAGTGTAAACGCGCTGAACTCCCAAAGACTTTCGATGTTGAAGTCGCCACCGGAAGAACCGTTACCGTTAACTCCGTCTTACATGGTTGTTCCCTCGATCTCAACAACCACATCTTCTCGATCAATCTTATACCTATGCAACTAGGTAGCTTCGATATCATAGTAGGCATGGATTTTCTTTGTGAAAATCATGCTGAAGTTGTTTGTTTCGACAAGATGATTCGTTTCCCTCTTCCAAACCGTGATCAACTAAATATATACGGTGAATCACCCTCAAAGAAGTTGATGCTTTTGTCATGCACTCGAGCAAACAAGTGTTACGTAAGCAATGCATTGCTTTCCTAGCCCACATCGTGAACCCAGAGAAAGAGAAGAAAACCTATAAAGACGTTCCCGTTGTTTGTGAATTTCCTAAAGTCTTTCCCGACGATTTACCCGGTTTACCCCCTACTCGAGATGTTGAATTCCGTATCAATTTAGTTCCCGGTGCTACTCCCGTCGCTAAAGCTCCCTATCGTCTCGCACCATCCGAAATGCGCGAGCTATATAGCCAACTTCAAGAACTTCTTGATAAAGGCTTTATACGCCCGAGCACTTCGCCATGGGGCGCACCCGTTCTTTTTGTTAAAAAGAAAGATGGGACGTTCAGAATGTGCATCGGTTATCGTGAACTTAACAAACTCACGATAAAGAATCGCTATCCTCTTCCTCGGATCGACAACTTATTTGATCAGCTTCAAGGTGCTACTTGTTTTTCTAAGATCGATCTACGTTCCGGTTATCATCAGTTACGAGTGTTGGAAGAAGATGTTCCGAAAACCGTCTTTCGTACTCGTTATGGCCATTTGAGTTCGTGGTCCTGCCTTTCGGTCTCAAAAATGCACCCGCGGTCTTCGTGGATTTGATGAACCGTGTGTGTAAAGCTTTCTTAGATCATTTCGTCATCGTGTTTATCGATGATATCCTTATATACTCGAAGTCGAGAGCCGAACATGTGCGCCATCTCCGTTTAGTTCTCGAACTCCTTCAAGGAAATCGCCTTTATGACAAGTTCTCTAAGTGTGAATCTGGCTTGAAGAAGTCCAATTTCTCGGCCACGTCGTTAATAGTCAAGGATTCACGTGACCCCGCGAAGATTGAAGCTGTAAATAGTTGGATTACGCCGAAGAATGCATCTGAAATTCGTTCATTTCTTGGATTGGCGGGTTACTACCGTCGATTCATCGCCGACTTTTCTAAAATCGTCGTCCCGCTTACTGCTTTAACTCATAAGGACAAACCTTTCGTTTGGGATTCCAAATAAGAGGAAGTCTTTCAAACTCTCAAGCGTACGCTATGCAACGCTCCTGTACTCGCCCTACCCGACGGAAACGACGATTTCGTCATTTACTGCGATGCCTCTAATCTTGGTCTTGGTTGTGTGCTTATGCAACGAGACAAGGTTATCGCGTATGCGTCTCGACAACTCAAAATCCACGAGAATAACTACACTACCCACGATCTCGAACTCGGTGCAGTTGTTTTTGCATTAAACATATGGCGACACTACCTTTATGGTACAAAGTGTACGGTCTTCACCGACCATAAGAGCTTACAACATATCTTTAACAAAAAAGAACTGAATATGCGCCAACGCAGATAGGTTGAACTTCTCAACGACTATGATTGTGAGATACTCTACCATCCTGGCAAAGCAAACGTCGTCGCCGATGCCCTCAATTGACGAAGCTATGTATCTAGTGTTCGTGACTCTCACGCTTTGAATGATCTTGAAATTTTGATTCGCGCCGCCCAATTTGCTTGTTTTAACGAGAATACCCTGCAAGAAGAAATGAAATGTGGTGCCGAAACCCAACTCGTCGCTAAGCCTAATGGTATTTATTACTATCTTGATCGTATTTGGATTCCTAGCCGCAACAATCTTCGAGAGTTGCTAATGACCGAAGCTCATAAATCTCGATACTCCATTCATCCTGGAGCCGACAAAATGTATCAGGACCTTCGTCCTAAGTATTGGTGGTCGAGCATGAAAAAGGATATCATCGTATACGTCTCAAAGTGCTTAACCTGTTCGAAAGTTAAACCCGAACATCAAAGGCCCTCTGGCTTACTCGAACAACCCGAAATCCCTATGTGGAAGTGGGAGAGTATAGCCATGGACTTCGTTACGAAACTCCCCCGCACCTCCTCTGGTCACGATAGTATTTGGGTTATCGTTGATTGTCTTACTAAATTCGCGCACTTTATTGCCATACGAGAAGACTTTAAGGTAGAACGATTAGCACGAATCTATACCGACGAAGTCATTTGTCGAAACGGGACGCCTCGTGACATCATCTCTGACCGCGACGGTCGCTTTACTTCACGTCTTTGGGAGACTTTTCAATTCGCTCTGGGTACTACGCTTAATCTCAGTACCGCTTTTCACCCTCAAACCGACGGTCAGACTGGGCGCACGATCCGCACCCTCGAAGACATGCTTCGTGCGTGCATCATAGATTTCGGTGGTAATTAGGATATGCATTTACCTTTAATAGAACTCTCGTACAATAATAGTTATCATACTAGTATTCAAATGGCTCCTTTTAAGGCACTGTACGGAAGAAAATGTCGATCGCCTATTGCATGGCACGAGATCGGAGAAGCACAAATCGCCGGTCCCGAGTTAATTCAAGAAACGACTGACAAGATCCTCCAAATCAGAGACAATCTCTTGAAAGCTCAGAGTCGTCAAAAGAGTTACGCCGATAAACGCCGCAAGCCCCTACAATTCGAAGTGGGAGATCACGTTCTCTTAAAGGTTGCACCTTAGAAAGGGGTGATCCGCTTCAGAAAGAAAGGAAAACTAGCGCCACGATACGTGGGTCCCTTTAAGATTCTGGAAATAATTGGCAAAGTGGCCTACCG
Source organism: Scalesia atractyloides (assembly GCA_947069175.1). NCBI lineage: Eukaryota > Viridiplantae > Streptophyta > Magnoliopsida > Asterales > Asteraceae > Scalesia > Scalesia atractyloides. The sequence continues at coordinate 21,477,074 of CAMTDV010000014.1, read as the reverse complement.
ACTCGAATTACCGGAGGAACTCAACAACGTACATCCGACTTTCCACATCTCAAACCTCAAGAAATGCTTAGCTGAAGAGAATCTCCATGTTCCCCTCGAAGATCTGCAAATCAACGAGACTCTCCATTTCGTGGAAAAACCGGTAGAAATCATGGACCGAGAGACCAAGAAACTACGACGCTCTCGCATTCCTATTGTGAAGGTCCGATGGGAAGGCAAAAGCGGCGCCGAGTTCACTTGGGAATTGGAAAGTGATATGAAGGCCAAATACCCGCATCTCTTTGTTACGACCACTACTTAAATTTCAGGACGAAATTTCCTAAAGTATGGGAGAATGTAACAACTCGTATTTTTCGTTGTTAATTTTGTTTTATCATATTCCCGTGTACTTTATTCATACTCATCGTTGTATTCCGCAGATTCGATTATGAGAAAGTTTTATGTTAATTAATTATGTTTTATGTCAACTATATCGCATCTAATCGCTTATTAAACGCATCGCTAATTCAAATGCAAACACAAGTAACTATGTTACTTTATTAGCCGAGTGTGTTGTTGTATAATAACCGCTTATGCCATCGCATCGCTTATCTAATCGCATCGCAAAACGCATTTAATTATGTGGAAATTATGTTTTATGTGTTTTATAATTGTTATGTTATCGCTATCGTAACGCTCTCGCACACACGAATCGCTAAATCGCACTATAAAATCAATTATAACGCTTAATATAACAATCTAATACGAACCGAATCGCCAAACGAAATCTTAACGCGAAATAATCGAACAAAACTTGGCCACTAGGTCAAGTTCGGCCGAACTTGTGCCTCACAAGTTCGCCCGAACTTGCCTAGGCCACTTAAACTAATCAACTAACCACAAGTCCATCCGGACTTGCTTAAAAACTCAGAAAATAAGCAAGTTCGCTCGAACTTGTATCAAGTTCGCCCGAACTTGATACTAGTTCGCCCGAACTTGATGTTTTCAGCTCATCCTCACCTCCACCTATAAATACTCAGCTCCTCCTTCTCATTTGAACTTGTTGCAAGTTCGCCCGGAGCTCTCCAAAACGGAAACCCTTTGTTTTCTAAGTAAGATTCAACCCGTTTTCAAGCTACAACAACGTTCAACAACAGTTTACAACGATTTTGCACAAGGCTTTGCCTTCGTTTTTATCAAATCTCTTATGTTTACGAAAATCTTCATCTTTTTCTACAAAACTTCTGTTTTTCACTTAGATCTATGTTTAGATCTAAGTAAAACCTTTAAAACATCGATTTTTACACAAATTCCGGACTAAATGATGTGTGTTTCGTTCACTGTGAAGTGGAACGAGGCGTGGTCAAGCAAAACCTCAGGAAGCACCAAGACGAAATCGTCACTTTACACAAGCTGGACTAATCCGTACGAACTATCAAGTTCGCCCGGATTAGCCCGAGTTTCTGTAAAATGGCTAAACTCGCTCCAAAAGACCTCTCCAGCCTAAGTTTTAATCAGTGGCTTCAGGTTGGAGGGATGAACACTCGATTTCCTCAGCAAACGACACGAAAACCCACGATTTGTATGCCAAAACAGTCAAGTTCGCTCGGAATAGAGCAAGTTCGCTCGAACTTATCACCAGAATGGTGACCAGTTCTAAGTTCGCCCGAACTAGTCTTAAACCTCATCAAATTAGGCAAGTTCGCCCGAACTTATCCAATTCCCAAGGGAATTAGGCAAGTTCACCCGAACTTGTAATACCCTCCACCAAACAGGACAAGTTCACCCGAACTTGTACCTCCAGTAAGTTAAACATACAAGTTCACCCGAACTTGTAGCGCTCTCCCCAACTTACATCAGATCCCGCCTCTCTCCAAAAACGCACCCACAGTGAGTATACTTGAACCCTTTTACGCTTAACGCAATTTTGAGTGTCACATATGTTCGTATATCAAAACACATCACACAACTCTCAAACGCTATTTCGCAACTCGCTGAATTACATGACTATACGTGAAATCTGCTGAATTGTATGTATTGCTTGATTGCTTATACGTCACCCTTAACATGATAGTATACTAGAGGTTGACCCGTCACCCAGAGGCGCGGGGTTGTTAAGGCTCGCATTTTATTTCTCATTTATTTTCTCTTTAGGATGTGAACACTTTTTCGCATGCATCGATCAATCGCAGTTTGTTGGTTTACTTGAATCTAAGTAGTTACATAGTTCACAACTCTCTCATATGTCATGCGGTGTATGCTAACGCTTTTATATCTATTATGTATGCAAACCTGTATGCTCACATTTACTTAATTGCATTGATGTTTTATTTTAACATATGTGGCAGGTTGAGGATATTTGCTATGGATTCTTAGTTCTAGGTTTTTGCGATTAGAAATTCATGTAATAAATCTAGAGAAGATCTAATCGGATGTTATGTTTAAGAGATTGTTTAAATTATGTAATGATTGTTTGGGGATTATATGAGTTTGATAGTATGGGATGTTGGACGTTGAATATTGTCTCTTAAATAATTGTTATGGAATCTCTTGATCAATCTGATTCGCCTATTGCCATCGGTTGGGGTATGACAAATCAAAGGAATATCGACTAGAAAAGAAATGAAAGCAAGACATGAGAATCTGGAAAACAATCAAAAACGAGAAGAATATACAAAGATGTCTGAAGATCGCAGGAAAAAAAACAGTATGCCAGAGTTAATGGCCAGAGTAGCCTTTGATACCATGGGTGCATATATCAAAAATTATCATATTAGCATAATGTGTAGCAAACAATGCATCCTCCTATATATAGGAAAGGAATCTAGAGCTATAACTACCTATAACTAATTCTAGTAACAAACTACAACCATCAACTAAGTCAATGTGTATATATATAACTAGTACCTAGGGCCTGTGTTTTGCGGCAGGGCCGTTAAGCCGAAACAAAAGTAAAGGTATAAATGATGAATCATACACACACGTTACGGTGTTTTAACTAGCAAAAATTGACCGAAAAAGTAAAATATAGAAAAGAAAAGGTCAACTTAGGACCCATGAGTTTCGACGTATCCATTAAACCTAAAACCGCCAACCCCTACCTCCCAAAATAAATTAGTATTACACATGTGCATCACTCGAATATACTCGAATGAAATATAAGAAAATTTGTGATCTTGTGGTGCAATTTAAAAAAATAATAATAATAACATACGAAGAAGATAGAAATGTTTGAAAAGTTACATTTTTGTTTCCAATTTTACCCTTCCAACTGTGATGCAAGCACTAAAACACCACACCATGTCAGCTGTCGCGCCAAGACACGAAATATCTCATCTTCAAAATGAAGAGGATAAACCACCATGGCTGCATAGTCCGATTGTGATGTAAAAGCACAGACAAACACATGCCAACACTCAACAGTGCACAAAGAGTAAGTTATCATCATAGCCCCTAAAATAAAAAGAAACAGTGATCATTCTACACGTGTCGACTAACAAAACAAAGTATGAATCACTCATTCTTTGATGTTTGCAAGGTGGTCCATAAACTGATAGCAAATAGGCGAATCTTTTGACTATAGTGATCCACACGTATGTAAATCATCAACCCCTGTAGATTTGACAAACAATTTATTAAATAAAGCATTCTTTAATATTCAAGCCGACACCATAAACACCCCTAGATTGAAAAGAAATTTAAATTCCATTTGTGCAAGCAATCTTGCATATGAGACATGAACAAACTACAAACTTGTGTGATTTGTGACAATTCAATTGATTGCTAGCTAACAATCAAGACTCGACGCAAAAAAAATATACAATACTATAGAATTATATTCTCATATCAAACAATTTAAATTATAAACATCATATAATAAAAGAATATCAAGTATAATTGATCCAACTACTAAGGATCTTAACAATTTGCCAAAACAGCAACATAATCCTTCAAATCACACATAATCAGTAACAATTTCATAAGTATATCATCTATGCATTATGCTAGAAGTTTGACATGTGTATGTAAAATAGCATTAATTATTATTGACCTATTTTTGTTGATGCACAAAAAGGGGGTACCTCCTACGGTCAGAGTCGACAACCACTTGGAAATTACAGTTAATGACTATTCTTGGCTTCCGTAACTGAATACCCAAGTGTTTCAAGACAAAAACATATTAATTCATTTCATTGGCATTTATAGAACACCTGGTAGGCATGAAAGAAATATACATATTAATTCATCTCATTGGAGTTCTACCAAATCACATCCAATCCATAAAACAAACAAAAAACCCACATCAATTTTCTAGGAAAATGGAAACCAGAATGTCAAAAACTGTCAAACGTTCATTAAAAACCCCCAACGCACAGGAAAAACACAAACCACATACCTGGTCTCTGAGAGTGAGACGGCGAAGGTTAGTCTGTAACTCATAATCCAAACCCTGTTTCGTATGTCGATTACCCAACATACGAACCCTATAAATTCAATTTTGTGTTAATAAACAATATGACAAAAGAAGAACACATATGAAAGTAGAATTCCTAACCTGGTGAATCTCTTCATTTAGAACAGCGACATGAGATCTCTAGGGTTTGTTGAGTCTCATCATTTAGTTCACCAACAGGGAGAAAGCTTACCTAAACTTCAAATCCAAACAAAAAATCGTTGAATGATGGAATAGATTTAGGTATGGTGTGGAGAACTGCGTAGTAGGATTAAGGCTTTGTGAAAAAGAAGATGAAGTGTTTATATGGTCCAGTATTAACTTTTTGGAGCAGGTTATCTGTGGAGCGGGAATTTAAATTTGAATCCAATATCCGGTCGCCCAAACATGTGATATGCAGATTTGACTTTAAGATTTATCAAAAAAATCCTACAAAATTACACATCAACGAAAATGACAAGTACGCTTATAATGCTGCCACTAGGATTCCCAATCCTTACTTTATTATATAGAAAGATACACACGAAGAAAAAAAAGTGATTAAAGTTAATTGTACATAATTTAAGAGTTTAACTAATAACAACTTTTAAAACATATTGTTAACTTCTAAACTAACCATCCCATAATTTTCAAACAACCATAAACCATAATTTTCAAAAAATCCTACAAATTACACATCAACGAAAATGACAAGTGACGGTTATAATGCTGCCACCTAGGATTCCCAATCCTTCCTTTATTATATAGGAAGATACACACGAAGGAAAAAAGTGATTAAAGTTAATTGTACATAATTTTAAGAGTTTAACTAATAACAACTTTTAAAACATATTGTTAACTTCTAAACCAACCATCCCATAATTTTCAAACAACCATAAACTTTTTAATACGTTCGTAATTTTAAATATAAGTTTACACCTTAAAAATGAGCATCTAATTAGATTTAGTTTGAGTATGGTATTACTATAGTTTTTTTATTGAATTTTAAAAAGAGTACCATATGATGTAATTACTAGTGTCTTTGTTCTCCACTGCATCATACGGACACCTCTGTAGTGTGTACACATATAGAAAAAAGGGTTCATTTCAAACTAAAAGAGAAAACGGAGAACAAATCTTCACTATTAGATCATTCTATCAACGACTCAAAGTCAATAGTGCGATCTTAGTAATTATCTATAACTAGTATTAAGCCCCTTCCCCACGTTGCGGCGGAGGTAACGTAAAGTTGTGCCAAACAGCACAAATGACATATCACCGTCAGCGACCACTAACAATGAAGTTGTGGCATGTTAGTGCGAAAAAATTACACCGAAACGTAAAATATAGAAAAAATAACTAAGTCGATCTAGAACCCGCGTGTTGCGATGAACCAGTCTAACGAAAAAACAGACGTAAAACTTTGAAACACACACGCACGTTGTACCGTATAAACTCGTAAAATTTATAACGAAACGTTAAACGAAATTTGCGAAAGATGAAAAGTATAGGGGACGAAGTTGAAAGTAAAAAAAAAGTTGTGAGATTAAATTATCAAAAATAAAAAGTTTAGGGTTAAAAGTAAAAAAACCAAATTTTGTAAGATTAAATCGAAAAAAAACTGGATTAAAAGTAAAAATTATCTAAAAAAACAACCTAAGCACAACTGCATGAGATAGAAGGTCATTATGGATAGAAAACTTCTAAACTAACACTATGTAAATAATAAGGAAATTAAATAGTTATTTAAGGTTAATATTGAAATTTAATATCGCACTCCTAATTAGTTTCTAGTTTCTCTAAGAGCATCCAGAATGATAGACTTGGTCCAAAATCCAAACCTATCACATCAGCATGCTATATCATTTCAAACCTACTTTTTCCTTACCACTAAGCTATTCAAAACCTTAACCACATTATCCACCTCATTAAGTACTACTCATTTTATTATCCATATATCTAATTTATTTAATATATTTATTAATTATATAAATAATAATCGCATTTCTTTCATATTAAAAAATATTTTTCATAAATTTATCTAATATTTTATTATTTTTTATTATTTTTAAATAAAATAATTATAATAAAATAAAAAGAGATAATAAATTACATAAAATAAATAGATGATAAAATAATATTTATTATTATTTTCCACTGATTTCAGGCGTCATTATTGACACGAGAGGTTGAACTTTCATGACGTGTCATTTCCTGAGTCCCTTCCTAGTTGATTGGAATGAATGTATTAAGGCTTATGTGTATTTAATTAGGACTCATTATGTTTAATTTTGTTTAAGTAATGTTTTAATTACTTTTGTGTAATATTTTAATTAGATTTTTGTAATAGTTTAAGTATGTTTGTGTAATATTTTAATTAGGTTTATGTAATAATTAATTTGTGTAATGTTTTTACTTTTAATAAATTTGTTTTTTTAGTTTATATTATTTTTATTTTAGATATTTGTTTTCTTTAATTTATCTTATTTTTAATTTAAATATTATGTTATTATTTTAAATGATTTAAGGGGTTTTTTTTAATTTAGTGCAAAAAGCTTTTTTTTTAATTTAAAATGGGTTTCAAAAAGGGAGTCTCACCCCCAATGAAGGTGGTTTGATTTTGAACCTCGGTTTTGGACTCTACGTTGTGAATGTTACAAGTGTAAATTGATATTTTTGAGGGTTTTTGTTTGACATTACGTTTTCTTAATCCTAGCATTTGGGAGGAAAACTGCTAGATCTTTTATGTTATTTTGAAAAGAAAAAAACATGATTTTCAAAAGAAAAGAGGATTTAATTTATAATGTGCATTACGTGTAGTAGTAGTATATATCAGAGTAAAGTACAATTTGCGCTCCTGTTACAGTATATTTAGTTAGTCACATAACGGAATATTTTGACGGCAACATACCTCAGTGACTCAGAGTATAGTAAAATGGAAGCCTTAGAAAATGGAAGCCTTAGGGACGCATGCATCCAATTTTTTTTTTAATTTAGAGACTCAATTCACTTTTACCCATTTTCATGTTTAAGAAGGACATTCTTCATCGGGTAGTAGAACTCGAAATCATATCAATGGCAGCAGTGTCACTAACAAAACCGAGAACCAGGTTGGTATGATCCAAGAGTGCCCCGACTACCCTTAGAAATGCAGGACAGCGACTTATTCGAGTTGTAGACAATCATTGTTGGAGAGAGGTGCCCACTATGTTCCTTCTTATCTTTTTTAAGGATTCATATATCATGGGTAGGCTTTTTAAAATTTGCTCCCCTCCATTGACAGTGACCACTGATTCGGCCAACTTATAAAATTTCCCACTTCGAGACACATGGTTTTGTATTTATTTCTACACCATCCACATGATTAAACTTTGTGCATATATATTTTGGTAGGAAACATTTTAATATATTGTATGTGGTTCATGCTTGATTTGTTTGTTAGTGAACATCATGTTCGGCCACTAAAACTGACTTTACAAAAAGTTAGTTTGGACTAGCTCGCCAACCTGGGCATCATAACATTTCCACTTACTCTTCTGATTTTTTTTTCTAACGGTGACTTTCTTTTTTAGTAATCAAATATCACATTCACACCGTCTAAACGACAGCTTTAGTCAAGATCTGTCCAGACTACGTTGTCTTAACCGGGCCCACGCTGGGTTGGTCACACTTGGTTACGGCGTTCCCCTGAAAACCGTACTGCCTCCACACGAGTTACCTCACTGAAGTAACAGTCGGATGAAAAATGGGGTGCGGCTCAAGATTGAACCCCCCTCGGTGGGTTTGTCACCATCATTGCCCAACCACTGAGCAATAAGCCCAGGGTTATATCCACCCTAATATGACACAAGTGAAAATTGAACTTGAGTCTTCATTGGAAAACCCAAATCTCCTACCACTAGACCACAAATTGGGAGATTCCACTTACTCTTCTATGATAATTAGTTTATTACGTGTTCGTCCACCCTAAAGGGCTTATAATCTAGCTGGAACATCTAGCTTCTCGTGTAATTAACGTTGTCTGTTTTGCTTATAGTAAACATACAAATTCATTTTAGATGTCTGAGTGGAGACTTTCTAGGAGGTCACTCATCCTTGTATTAGTGTCACTTGAATATGCTTAAATGTGGAGTTGTGATGGGATCCACACTTAATGCGCCTGAAACGTGTTGGTGATATTTGAAACAAGACGTTCCTTATGGCATAGTATCTAATCTTTCTCATGTGGACAGAACAATACAATATAATGTGGGATTGGCCTAAGGTGTTACACCGACGGTATCAAAGTGTGTACAGAAAAAAAAAGATTGCTGGTTCACGAGGACATGTTTTACAAAACCACCTAACTAGGGGCGAAGGTTAGAAGGGGCCGGGGGGGTGCCCGACCCCCCGAACTTTTCGCACAGTAATCTTATATATGTAGCTTTCGTATAGAAATTTTTGGGTATATACGTTTGCGACCGCCCGGTTCTATAAAAAAATTTGTATACATTTTCGACCCCCGTGTAATATCTCAAGCTTCGCCACAGCAGCTAATGGTCCTTTTTAAGTCTAAATATATGGTTCACTTGAAATTGCTGAGTTCTACAAATATCTTTCTTTGTCAAGACCACCAAACTTATAAGAACTTAGCCATAGTGTAATCGTTGTGTTATTACTAATTTCATAAAATCTCATGTTTATACAGACGACTCCTAGCTTAACAATTAATCTCCTTCATAAATCACTAGTCAAGCTTACCCAGTTGACATTCATACGTCCTAGCTATCCGTTGTGGTATAATCGTTATTTGGTTGTGCATTACCATATAGGGTTTTATTTCAAGCAGTGGCGGAGCCACATACTTGGCAATGAGTTCGCCTGGCACCATTCATATTTGTGTATTATATGTATTGTTTAATAGAAAAAATACGACCGACGCAATTGGTTTTTTACGAGCGACACCATTGCTTTTTATGAGCGATACTATTATTTTTTTACGAACGACACCATTGTTTTTTTTTCTAAACGTTTTACATACTAAACAAATTTTGTGGTTTAAAATTTAGCCCGTTAGTTAATTTTTAAATAATAAACTTTGAATCAATTAAATGCCCACATTTTTCTAACTTATTTAACCCAATAACTATTGTAGCTCATATCAAATTAGTTAATTCAATTGTTAAACCTAAATTAAACAAAAAAGGTCGCGTGAATCCCTGCATTATGAATGACAATTGGAATTCACGCGACTTTTCAATGTATATATTTAACAGATACATAGACAGAGTAAGTGAGTAACCATAAATAAATCAACACAACAAGAGAAGTCTTGGTGACAATTTTAAGTGACATATAAAGTCAAAAAAAATATATATATATATAGTATAAGGTTAGATAGAAAACCATAAAAAATTGAAAAAACCCTAGAAACCCAACCTTCCAACATTTTTTTTGAAAAAAATAACACATGTAATATACATGTTTTTAAGAGTTTTGAGCCAAAAAAATAAAAAAAGCGCCGAGTGGATATTTAAAAAAAATAAACAAGTTTGAGCAACTTTCATCACTAACATGTGTTAGACAAAAGTTGCTTAATTTTGTTTATTTTTATTAAAAATATCCACTCGGCGCTTTTTTGTTTTTTGGCTCAAAACTCTTAAAAACATGTATATTACATGTGTTATTTTTTTTGAAAAAAAATGTCGGGAGGTTGTGTTTTCTCAAATTTTTATGGTTTTCTATTTAACCCTCCCCTATATATATATATATATATATATATATATATATATAAATATATATATATGGTAAGGTTCATACGAGAACCACCTTTATTGTGAGAACCGCGAGAACCACCATTATTTGCAAAATAAAATCTAAAAAAAATCAAAAAAACATCAAATTTTTTTTAAAATATTTTATTAATAAAAATCATTATATTTCGTTACCAAAAAAAAACTTTTTTTTCGAGTAACAGTTATCCGTGCACATGTGCATATGTATCATAAATTCGACAAATTCAGTAATACATTATCACTAGTAGACAATTGCACTTTAATTTACAATACCATCCATAATACACTCAATTTTACATTAAATGCACATGTGCATCATTATGTATAACAATTATATACCGTGTTTTGTTAAAAAAAGTTTTTGATTTTGAATGATGAAGTAGGCTCATATATATGTTTTTTGGTTAGTTATATCTAGTGGTTGATGGGTTCATTATAGTTGTCACTTTATGATGTAATACTTTGATTGGATGGTATAAACGGTGTTGATATACATGTAATAAAGTGAAAATATTGGTATTGGTATTGTATTATAAATGGAAGGAGGTAATGGTATTGTATTATGGATGGTAGGAGGTAATGGAAGTGTATTATGGATGTATGATAGATGAAAGAGAAATTGTATTTAAAGTAGTGTACCAAAACACCTTATTTCATGTTGATACATATAGATGCATATGTGCATTTCTTATATTGGTAACGTAAAAAGTAGTGTATTACACATGGTAGTGTAAATGAAAGTACAATTTTCTAATGTTTGTAATGTGTTACGGAATTTGTCAAAGAAATGATGAAAATGCGTATGTGCATGGTAGTGTATTATGGATAGTATGATAGATGAAAAAGAAAATGTATTCAAATTAGTGTACCAAAACACTTTATTTCATGTTGATATATATAGATGCACATGTGCATTGCTAATATTGGTAACGTAAAAAGTAGTGTGTTACACATGGTAGTGTAAATGAAAGTACAATTGTCTAATGTTTGTAATGTATTACGGAATTTGTCAAAGAAATGACGAAAATGCACATGTGCATGGATAGTTGGTACTCAATTTTTTTTATTTTTTTTTGAAATTTTTTTATTGTTGAGTAAATATAGCGACTTTTTCAAAAAAAATATTAAAAAAACAAAAAAAATATTGGTATTTTTTGGATTTTTTAGGTATTACTGTTTGTGTTCACACTGGTTCTCGCAGTTCTCGCAATAAAGGGTGGTTCCTAACGGATCCTTGTCATATATATATATATATATATATATTATATATATATAATATATATATATATATATAGGGTAAGGTTATTGCAAAAAAGACCAAAAGTGTGAGAAATATAAGAAAGAAACTCAGCCATTAGATCTAAATTAATTGAAAAGGGTAATCAAGTAATTTTATCATTGATTTAATTAATTCAAAACCTTCCATAAACCGTCACCCTAATTTATAGAAATACCGAATAACACTGCAAACACAATTCAGCACGTATATAACATCATTCAATAATTATATAACACCCTTCAATAATTATATAACACCATTCAATAATTATATAACATCATTCAACACATATATAAAATCATTCAATAAGTATATAACATCATTCAATAATTATATAACACCATGAACTGAAACAAAAACAATTAACTGAAACATTCGATTGAACGTAATTTTTTTCTGTATATAAGTATAGTAATATGGTACTCATATTAAAGATTAAAAAACACTCGTTGTTATTATGATGTATTTTTTTTTTTAAATGAGTTACGTGTAAAAAGTTATTGGCGTTTAAAAAATAAAAGGGGAACTTGCATGTGGATTGCATGTGACTTTCTAAAATTAAAAATGATAATTTTACCTTTATACCCTTAATCTAGAAAATTAATTATTTTAATTGTTATACTATTTACAAGATTGCCATCAAGATCTCAACCATTAGATTAAAGATCTAATGGTTTAGATTCTTTCTTACCCTTCTCACACTTTGAGCCTTTTTTACACAATCTCTACCTATATATTATATATATATACATATATTACACACTTGCACTTTTCCAAAATGTGAAGAGTAAAGTATTATTTCCGTTACATGTTTTGAATAATCATCTTTCTACTCGCACTTTCTATGAATACTCTTAGTTGTCAATAAAGCCACATGTAACTCTAATATGCAAATACAATTTTATTAGCATATGTTACTTAGGTAAAAGCCTCGACATAACCTCAAATCAATCTTTTTTCCACAAATCTCAATTTTTTTAAAGGACAACAAAGCTTTATTTATAAAGGAAATTAAAAACATAATACAACCCTTGGCTAGACAATTTTAACCAGGACTACAACAGTTCTCCAAAACAAAATACACCAGACTACACACCAAAGTCTGCAGAATCCATAGATACCCAGCTTTCCCAGGTCATTGATCTGGCGTTAGACGTGCTTCGAATCCACAGAAAGGACAATGTTCTAATTTCTTCAATGATCGTTTTAACTGGCACCCGTTTATTATTGAAGACTAGATTATTCCGTGCCCTCCAAACGCACCAAATGGCCGTTCGAACAGTCTTCTATGCATATAATTAACCGATACATAAAAAAATAACCATAAATAAACCTAACACAACAAGAGAAGTCTTAGTGACACATATTAAATTTGATTTAAAGATACTTGCACTTTTCCAAAATGTGAAGAGTAAAGTATTATTCCCATACATAGTTTTGAATAATCATACTTCTACTCGCACTTTCTATATACTGGGAGTAAAGTGTTAATTGCTTCAATTTATACTATTATAGTCACTAAAATATTTGTTCTACTCACACTTTAAATGTATGTCATTAGAAGTTCTATTCCACCCCCACTGTTTCCCTGAAGTATCATAAAAAAATATTAATTAACTCATAGTTTAAAAGAAGCATCGATAGAAAAAACAACTTTACTTGTACTTTTTATTAAGAGTCATTAAGAAAAATTTTATTCGCTCACACATTAATTGTCATGAAGTCCTTACTCCGCCCACAATTTTTGTAAAGTGTCCCTAAAGCTAGCTACGTACATATTTAGAAACTCTTTACGTTTAAGTCTTAATTCTACATAAATACATCCACTTTTTTTTTTCAAGGATCTTGCAAGTGGCAACTAACGCTTTTAAATTTTAATAGTTCCCTAAAAGTTTTCTAATAAAACTTTTTTTAAATGTCATTAAAAGCGTTATTTCTATTTTTTATAGGTCACTAAGAATACGGGTGTGTGGGATGGGTTGGGGTGGGAAAGCCACAACGCGGTTCAGTCACACGGCCAGCGGGGTTGCAGCGTTGCCCGCTGGCGTTGGACCGGGGGGTGATTAGCTTTGATTGGCTGGGATATAGATTGTTAGGCTAGCCGTTAGCCAAGCTGTTAAAAAAATTGTTTTACTTATTTCCTATATAAATCAAACAATCCTCACTCATATTATCCAAATATTCAAAACCACTTCCATTCCAAAAAAATATATATATACAATGGATTCCTCAATTAAGCGATTCGTCTGATAGTTGTGATTTGTCATCTTCATCGGACCCGACAGGCGGAAATATCATTATCAACAGTGCGACGTCCTGAAAGCTTCATTGAAGATTCAGAGAGGGACTTCAACACGAACCCAAACGGATGAAGTATATTGTTCGTGAACACGAAACGGCACACAATTTTTGGTAAGCGTTATTTTGTCACCCGAACCACGTATGATGAAAAAATGTTTAGGCTCGTTTTCGTTGAGTAAAAAATTATTTTTAAGAATATAAAAGGATTTAGAGGATAATTATGCTTTTTCCGACAAAGACCGATGCATATGGTAATTAGATTTACCACGCGGCAAAAGATTACGGTTGCCCTAAGACAATTGGCTTACAATAATAGTTCCAACATAATGGACGACTATTTAAAAATGTCGGCACGAGTCGCTAGGGAAAGTCTTTACAATTTTTGTGCGTATATCATTGAACTATACATGAAATAATACTTGAGAAAACCAACGTTTAGTGATATGCAACAAATTATGGAACATTACGCTGAATATCATGGTCTCCCCGGGATGTTAGGTAATTTAGATTGTATGTAATAGGAGTGAGAACTTTGTCCAACTGCATGGCAAGGCTCTCACATAAGCAGATGTCATGGATCACCGGCTATGATGCTTGAAGCTATTGCATCACAAGATCTTTGGTCTGCATGCATTCTTTGGTATGCCCGGTTCACATAAAGATATAAACATTATTCATCACTCGCCCCTTTTCAATGATTTAATAAATAGTGTTGGACCTAAAGGAACATTTTTTTGTAAATGACGTTGAATACAAGTATGGGTACTATCTTGTTGATGGAATTTACCCTGAATGAGTTGTTTTTGTGAAAACATTTTCAAGAGATAGAACCTTAGATCCAAAAAGAATAAAGTTTAACAAAGTTCAGATGGCGGCACGCAAAGACGTCGAGCGAGCATTTGGTGTTTTGCAGAAAAGGTGGCGCATGTTGAACATGCCTTGTCGATTCTATGAAAAAGATCAAATAAGAAACGTGATGTACGCGTGCATCATTCTACACAACATGATTTTAGAGGATGAAGGGCGTGCATTAGTTGAATATTTTCCCGAGGAGACCGAATCAAATAACGAAGACATCAGTAACGAAGAGAGAACGCAAAACCAAAATCTAATCGAGTTGAGACAAATAAATTCAAATCTTCGAGTTGATTTGGTAGAACATGTTTCGACACTTCCTAGATTCGATTACATCGAAGATGAAAATGAAGATGACGAATTTTTTTGTGACGTAATGTTTTTTTTGTAGTTATTAATTAAATAATAGTTGTTTTTAAATTTAGTTAATCTATGATTTAATAAAAAAATTAGCCACATGTTCCCTCCCCCCCCCCAATGGCGCCTGGCCACGCCCCCTCTCCATCCCACTTTTTTGGGGTGGCCTGGTGGAGCGCACCTCCGCCACATGTCAACCCAATTCACACCACACCTTTTGGTCTAAAACTCTTCTAATTACACTTTTTTAAAGGGAAAATGTCACAGAATAGTAATCAAGTTTCAAAAGTGTTCTAATTAGGTCACTCGTATTGTTTTTGTCCCAATTAGATAACTTAACATTCAAATCGAGTCATGTCCATTTTTCCATGTGTCAAGAGAAAAATTAAGCATAAGATGCTATGGTCGGATTATTTTAATATAAAAAATTTAATTTATTAAAAATAAAAACACTTTAATTACATTAAAAATTAAAAAAATAAGTTGAAATCCACGTCATCACTCGACGTTAGCATCAAATGAAAGGGAAAAAATAAACAAAAATCCGCATCATCACGGTTATATGAAATGTATGATAAAACCTTTAATTTTAATAAAAAATGAATGTTGAGTGACCTGATTAGAACACTTTTAAAACTTGAGTAACCTAATTTGAACACTTTTAAAACTTAGTTACTATTCTACAAAGTTACTCTTTTTTAAATATCATTAAAAACGTTATTTCTATATTTTTTTGAAAAGCGTCAATGCTACCGAAACTCATTTTGAGAACGACCAAGCTTTTATTAAAACGATATTGTAACTAGCCAGAAAACAACTAAAATAAAACTAAAAACATATGAAACGACCTCATACCACAAAACCTAATGGACTCTGGCCCAAAAAACCAAAGGAAACCCACAACCCACATACAAAGACTATAGATACATGAAATGAAACACATGAAACTAGAGATGGGCATAAAAACCGGTTCCGAACCCGAACCGGTAGAACCGAACTGGAACCGGGTCCAGTTCCTACCCGACATTAAGTAGAACCGGTTCCGGGTTCAAAATACCCGTTGGTTCCAACCCGGTTCCACAATTTTACCATTTGAATCGGATCGTACCCGGTTCCTACCCGTACCCGGTTCCTACCAGTACCGGAAATTCAGTTCTAGAAGGAACCGGTTATACCCGTTAAAATGTTACCGTTGGAACCGGTTATACCCGTTATAATGTTACCGTTGGAACCGGTTATAGCCGTTAAAATGTTACCGTTGGAACCGGTTCCTGACCGCAGGAACCGGTTCTGAACAGTAAAAGTCAGGTTTTGACTGTCAGGAACCGGTTCTGAACAGTAAAAGTCAGGTTTTGACTGTCAGGAACCGGTTCCCAACACTATCAGAAACCGGTTCCGCACCATACCCGGTTCCACACCATACCCGGTTCCATAATACCCGTACCCGGTTCTACACGGTTCCATATTCTTGGGTGTGAACCCGGGTAGGAACTGGACCCGGTTCCACACCATACCCGGTTCCAATGACATCCAAGCAGAACCGGGTCCGGGTTGGAACCGGTTCCGGGTAATAATAAAACCCGATTATGCTCATCTCTACATGAAACAAAACAAAACGGAGGCCCAAACCGAACTAACCGAGAACAAACTCCCATAAACCAACAAGAAATACAACTGAAACTCTTTACTTCTGTTTAGGGGTGTTTATGGCTTAGTTTAAATCCGTAAACCACTCAAACGGCCATTGGTTTGGTTTTGCGGTCGGTTGGCTTCAAGTTTTCAAAATGTACCTAACGGTTTGATTTGGGGTTTAGATCGGAAGGTGGCCATAAAATTATTCCATGTGAACTTTTATGTGGTTTTTGAAATTGAGTGTGTTTAATTACCAGGAAACACTTTGGCCTTTCTTTAAATTTTTACTCTATTTAGTGTGAATGAATGTCACAATGTCTCTTATAATGTACGGCTGCAATTGAAAAAAAGATGCAAAATAAATGCATGTGAATTCAACAACCCCTTGTTGATCAGAGGACAAGAAGATTAATCAAACTTTTTTTTGGTACACCTTTGATGCATGAAATTATTCCATTTGGCCATCAACTTTCTTTCCTTTATTTTAAGTTGCTTAATTTTAAGATAAATATTGTTACAAAATGACCATTTTTACTTTAAATATTGTACACCTTTTAACACAATTACTTTTCAGTTTAATTGACTTTTCAAAAAACTTGTGTTCGTTAACTTTTTTTCAATTTTTCTTTTGAACAAACGACTGTATTTCTATACTATCTATATTGAAAACGGGGTTGTGTTCAAATTGGTATCGTAAACTATACGAGTACAATTACCATAACGAACCAATAAAAATCGAATTTCTGTCACATCGCATGGGGAATCCCACTAGTTACTTAAATTTTAGCACTATATTATGAATTCGACATCCAAAATAGATTTTTGTATTTATTTTCAGCATGTAGTTTCTGCACACTGTTTATTCTTCATTGTATGTATCCTCTAGTTTTGTGCCCAATGTGCCAAATTTTATTTGGAGGCCCAAAGTAATATCAAAGGTTGGTATTACACCTAATAAGCCTAAATCACCCAAATCATTGGTAATGGTATGGTATGTTTTGATCTTAACTTTTACTCGTTTGGTCCAGGTTTACACCGATTTGAAACGGTTATCAGCAGTTTCTTTTACGGTTTGACCTAAAAACCATCAATCTTCGAGCATAAACACTCATACTTCTACTCACATTCACAGTTTTTAAACATGAGACAAACTGAAATGTTCTTATTTCGGTTTAGTAAACTCTTTTATTAAATTGAACCAACGACTAGAATCATAAAGAAAAACAAGCTCAAACTAACTCCGACTGAAAAACCGTTTCTAATAGATTGAGCCGGTCATGTCCGAGACTAAATAGCTTGTTCTTTTCATCTTTAGCTTTCGGTTATTGAGCCATTTGAATGTGTGTCCGCTTAAACTTGCAACAAATAAAAAATACTATGAGTTGCACCCCAATTTTGATATTATAAAAAACAAACAACTTACAAACCCCACCATTGTATTACAAGAGTAACAGGGTAATGGTACATTCAGAATACAGCCAAAGTTCACTGTAACTAAACTTTAATATTCAACAGATTAAGATGATCTAAATACATTATAATAAGAGTGTGAGTTCAGCAAACAAATATTGTAATTTCACCATTACCAAATGGCAAGACATAAGTTAGTTGCAACTTCAACCTTACTACACATGAATGACTTATAAATTTATCAAGAACTTAGCTTTAAGTTAGTTGTTTTCTCTCTCTTTGCGGCAAACGTCTCTGCCACAAGTAATGGAAATGCAATTGTCGCGTCACAGTGCACCTGGATCAAAACAATAAACATGAAATCATCATGATACAATAGAGTATAATTCATCGAATCCAAAACTGAAAGTGTAAGTTGCCTTTCAAGGTCACAATAGTCACTTATATAACCACAAATGATAATCTCTAGTCTCTACGTTGCAAACTGAACGCAAATTTACCTTTTTGCAAAATTTTAACTAATACATATTTGTCCAATTACTGTACAACTAGAAAAAAAATATTCATATCATGTTCACAATATTCTTTTATTTTGTCACTATGTTTCACAAACTGTCAAAACATAAAAAAAATGTAATCTTTGACTTTTTGGTCAAAGAACAGATTGTAAAGAACATGATTAAAAAAGAAACATTTGGTTGCACATCACCTAAAATCTCAGATAACATGACAAGAGCCAGTTACAAAACTAAACTTTACTTCAAAAAGAAAAGAATTGCAAATATAAGACATTAAGAACATAATAGGCCTGGCAAACGGGTCGGGTCGGGTCATGGGTCAAAACGGGTCAATTAAGAAGGGTTGTTTTGGTTCGGGTCAAAACGGGTTCAGGTCGCAACACCCTTGTCGGGTCAGATTGGGTTTCGGGTCGGTTTGGTTCGGGTTGGTTAAAAAATGTTTTTTTTAAAAGAGATTGTACATCAAGTTGGAATTTTGTGTTTTACCCGTAGACTGAACTCGACGACGCCCACACGATCGCGGGCTGCGGGTTCGCAGTTTTACAAAATTCTAACAGATTAACGAACCCGGCTATGTTGCTATGAACATATGAGCTAGGGTTTTCCATAGGGTAACGCACACCGACTTGAGCCGCTAAATGCATCACATGCGTAAAAGGTATTAACTCAAAGCAGCTTTTTTTAACAATGCATTGTCGTTTATGCCACCAACCCTTCCACCATATACGCGCCTAGCCTTATGATCGGGTCGCCAGTTATGAAACCGCAGCCCGTGCGCGTTCTACCAAAATCTCAAACTCATTAATCTTGGTTCCCGCTAGAGCACTTGCACATGCTGTAAGCAGCTCCTTTAGATTGTTATTGTTATGATTATTGCCAGATGAACCGTATCGTGGGCTATACATAGTCTGCGGGTGCACCATATTTGGCATGGACCCACTGTTGCGGGTTCATGGGTATCAATGCTTCCTCTTCTGGAGCCGTAAGAGTAGATTCTATATCCTGAAGAGCGTTTTTCATGTAACGAATATTGCCCGATTGGTTAAAATAATTATAAAAATGCCTTAAAACACAAACCATTAGCATTAAAATATTAACAGTAGTTATGATATGTTACGAAATTGGTTAAATTTATGGCAACTACTTCTTGCACCTTAGCAAATATGATATTTTATATAACTAATAGTTGCATACATTGTAAAGAAGATAAAAAAAGGTTTCAATTATCCCATAGTTATAACTAAATATGACAAGAGCTCACTACTGCTGGAGATGAAATTGTGATTGCTTTCATTGAGAACTTTTATCGAACACTTGGTGATAAAAATAAACAAAAACAACGCTCTTCATTTGCATTGTTTTGGCTCGACTTTAAGTAGAGATTGGACAAAAAATCAAACCTGGATTCAAAGGGTTCATGGAGATTTGGAAAATCATTCCAAAGTTGCTGATTGTTCAATAAAACTGGATGAAACAAGGGGAGTCGTGTCAGTTGTACACGGTGTAGAAGATGGTTGAACCCTAGGTCCCGGCTCGTCTCCGGTGAGAATAGCAAAGAAGGGAAGCGACGTGGGTCAATTTCAGCATCAATCTTGAAGAAGACAGAGCTGATGGACCCGTTCTCAGAAAACCAAAATGACCCGTTCCAACCAGCTCTTTTTATATTTTCAACCCAACTTGACCCGTAATTACTTCCCTCTAACATAACAATAAAAAGATCCATGTATTTACCTTAACAGATTTGGCAGAAGCACGTATTTTGCCCCATGAGACGGCTTCATCAGGACGAGCACCGGAATCACTACCATCAAATTCTTGGGCAGTGTTGATGAAGACTGCATAATCAGCACCGTTACGCATCATATTTGCATTGCATATATGATGTTTTGGCAACCCTCCTCCTAGAATTATCATCCCTGCCTTCCTAGGGTTTGCATGCACAGCTTCACCGTTCATCGCCCGGATATCTGTTTAAAAAGTTAAGAGATTATACACATGAAGTAATAACAATAACTAATATATTTATTACTGTGATAAAGGCAGAATCTGGTGGCCATTTGTTAGAATTTTGGACTGATTTAATTTTAACTAGTAGCAATTTATTGGAAATTAGGATTAACATATTGCAAATCCTTGTTGTATTGACAAACAAATTTGAATTCCATTAAAAGCTTCTGAGGTTCCTTTTAAAGGTGAGCAAATATCTAGAAATGTATCTAATTCAAACTAAATTAAATAAATTCTTAGTGTTAAGTTTGACCTAAGAAAGTCAAACATGAAAATCTACTCACCTTGTACTATGTCGACAACAAGACCGGGATTGCGAAAGGAATGGAAATATAACATGTCACCAAGAGACCCATCGGTCAAGCCAGGGCAAAACACGGGAATATCGTTCTACAAATTACAAAAAAAAGCCAATAATCTAAGTTTAGATGTCAAACAAATTAGTTTCGGTTTTATAATTGAGTATGTATCTCAGTATTTCATTTGATATAAAAAAATACAAGACTTTATAAAGGTAAAAATAATCAATGAGCTTGGAATTGGGGTGAAGATGTGATTACCTTGTATGCCCAATAAAGATATGAACTCTCGTTATTGATCTCCTTCCCTAAACGTGCTATTACTTTTGATGGTGTCCATAAAACATGCTGTTGAACAAAAAAAACTTACATAAATTTCTACTGCATTGCTCACAAAAGATTATAAATCGAAATCTAAGATTTTTCAAAGCTAATTTCAAAACGTTTTTATATAGTTCTAGAGCACGTAGAATACCTCAGTATTTTGTTCTTCTAGCATTTGGTCAAATATTGGGATGATCCAATCTTCAAACTTACAGTAGTTATCATTAGGCACCAACAGGTTACCAATACGATTTAGTCCTTTTGACCGCAATGCGGCACCTGGTAGAGAAAAATCACCTCGGTACGTGTCTCCAAGGCATTTTATGATATCTTCCTCGATGCCACCGGCTGTTGTCACGATCACTTCAACCTTGTATTAATTAAACAAACACAAGTTTAAATAATGAACATGATATCATAAACAATTTGAAGTTGGCTTATGTCTAAAGCCAAAACCATAAATATATTGTGTTACAATCAATGATGCACTGGGACGGGTACGGGAACGGGGTACAGGTACGGGGAGGGTACGGGAAACGGCAAAACTAAAAAATTCAAGAAGCGGGGACGGGACGGGTACGGGAATAAAAACATATAAAAAATAAATATATATCAAAGATAATGTAACACAAACCCCCAAAATAGTTATAGATTGATGTAAAGCTCAAAAGTCCCATTTCTTCCTAATCTAATGTAAGGTACTGAAAATAGGGGGGAATTAAGTGTTAAAATACAAAAACTATTTTACACTTTTTATGTAAGTTTTACAAGTTTTAATGACTAAAAGTAACCTAATGAAAGATAGAATGGTTAAATGTTAAAACCAATAAACTTATTTAACCCTAGAAAGGCTCAAACGCAACAAAAAAGCAGCCGCTCTTCTTCTTCACAGTTTCCAGCAAGTCTCCAGCAAGTTTCCGGCAGAAATTGCAGGTTTCCGGCCAGAAGTCGTCGTCGGAATCCGCTATTTTCACGCTATTCAGTCGATAACTATTACCGGAAACTTGCAGGAAACGTTTCCTGCGCGTCCCCATACACCATCCCCTTCTCCTGCACGCTTCCTGGCCGTTTCCTACCTGTCGGGGACGTTTCCCGGCCGTCCCCATGCCGTTTCCGTCCCCTAGCAGTCCCCGGGACGGGAGACGGCACCTCCCAGGCGTTTCCGTGCTTCCGAGGTTACAATAAGTGAATTAAACTCATATGTATGTTCATGGTCATAAAGAATTGAAAGACTAACCATATGATGTTGAACTAGATACCGAAGAACGTCTCTAACACCAGATGAAATGAGGTTTGAAGTGAAGCCAAGGAAGATTTTGCATTTGACAGACTCTCTATAAGTCGGGTTCTTCTCCTCGTCGCTGCAATCTTCTGTTACTTGTTCGTGAGAAAGCCTCCAGTCTAGCTTCAGTCATCAAGTTGAAACTATTAAAATCAAACATGACAACATATATGCATATATGTATATATATAGACAAAGAGAGACAAAAGCTTTTCTTTTGCAAAGGGAACTGTTCAAAAAAGCTAGCCTAATTCAAATCAGCTTGCTGGAATCTAGTTTCTCACTGGTGGCACTCATTGATGTCTATTCTTTGTTCCTTTTTAAAATGGGAAGCTGTCTACTTCTAATTTAGAAACATCAAATGTCAAAGAACTATAGAAAGAAAATCAGCTAGCAGATGATAAGAAGTTCTAAAAAAGAAATTGTTAAAGTGAGATTATTGATAATGCAGGTGATAGCAGCAACAAATCATGCTGATATTTTAGACGCTGCCCTCATGCGTTATGGACGGTCGGATCGTATCATTAATTGATCTTATCAATTCATGTTTGTTAAATTCTATATCGTCGACATTTGTGTTTCTTCTTGTAGATTCATTCCCGGAAAATGAATGTTCACCTAGATGTCAACTTTGAAGAGCTGGCTTGCTCTACTGATGACTTCAACGGGGCACAATTGAAAGCTTGTGTGGAAGCTGACATGCTTGCTCTTCGCCATGATGCAACTGAGGTACTATGATATGGAATTAAAACTTAGGGTAACTGTACTACTAGAAAACTTTGGGAATGAAGTATATAATATGGCGAGTATCTTACCGTGCAAGAGTGGGTTGTTTCCATTTAAGCACTTGGGATTACATGTACGGGCAAATATGAACCTCATTAAACATTGGAAACCGGTGGTGGATACTTTTAAAAAAGGTTGTTGGTTCGGAAAGCAAATACCCTTTCATTTGGTGGACGCATTACTTTAATTAAGTCGGTCCTTAGTGCACTTCCGACTTATTATCCGGAACAGATTATAAACCAATTAGAGCGCATTCGAAGGGAATTTCTTTGGGCTTCGGAGCCAGAAAATGGGAAGATTTCATGGGTGACTTGGAAAAATGTTATGGTGCCGAAAGACTTGGGAGGAGTTGGGATTAGTTCGCTTCGTGATGATAATCTTGCCTTACTCGCCAAGTGGTGGTGGCGATTTACGGTGGACACGACAAGCCTTTGGAGAAAGATAATTTGGGCAATACATAGTGGATCGAGACAGTTGACTTTTATACCTGCCAAGCTTACCATTGCTGGTCCGTAAAAGCAGGTGGCTGGGATTGCGAGCGATCTAAAGACTTTGGGTTGTGTAATTCCATACTTGTTGAGGCGTGTCAGAAATGGTACCTCGATACAGTTCTGGAGTGATAGATGGGTAGTGGACGAGCCTCTACAGGTTTTATTGTCGAATATATATTTGCTGGAAAAAAAAGGTCGCTGTTGCTGAAAGAGTCTGATGTGAAAATGGGATTCCGGTTCTCACTTTGAAGTGGACTAGAAGACCCAGGTAGATTATGGAAAAGCGGATCTGGATAGTCTCATGGCTGTCATGACAGACGTAAGTGTGGCAAATGAAAGGGACAAATGGGATTGGGGGCTGGAACAAGCTGGGTTTTTCACAGTGCGTAGTCTCCATTCTCATATTCAAACCGTTATGTACGCAAATTCTGGAGTAGATTTCATCTGGAATAATTGATGCCCCATGAAAGTTATTTTTTGTGATGGAGGGTGTATCTGAACCGCATCCCTTCACTTGTGGAGCTTGAAAAGAGGAATGTCCAAATTGGGTCACGAAGATGCCGTGTGTGTGATTTAGAGGACGAGATGGGAGATCACTTATTTGTTTCATGTGGCGTCCTCAAGCAATTTGGGACCAGGTTTCGAGGTGGTGCAGGCTACCTTCTGTTTTTGCTTTCGAGGCAAAGGACCTGCTCAATATACATTGCCACTTAAGGAGCTCTCGCAAATGAAAGAAATTGGTGCAGATTTCACGCAAACGGCTGTCTGGTGCATATGGAATGCTTGCTTAATGTAGAATGCATTGCTTTAAATCATAAGCAAATAAATCTTACACGGCTGCAGGAAGAGGTGAAACTGCTCAGCTTCTGCTGGTTTCGAAGTCGCGCAAAGGTGAACGAACTAACGTGGGACTAGTGCGAGATTTCGAGTTACATTGTATTGGTGTGTAATGTTGGTGTAGCATATTTTTGGTGTATGTAATGTACGGTTTATGCTAACACTTTGTAGGCATAATTTGGTGAAATGAAAATACTTTTGTTGGTCGTCCAAAAAAAAGCATACGATATATCATTTTTACTTTTCTCTTTAAGTAAAAGTGTTGTGGCTCGATTTGATGCTACACTATGACATGTATCTAGAGTGTGTTCACGGTGCAGTTTGGCTAGTTTTGACGCCCGGAAATCAGCTCGATTGTGGACTAGCCGAGCCCTCTGTTGTCAAGGCTCACCCAGGTGCACGCCTGGGCCCACTTTTCAGGCCCAGGGCAGGTTTCTCGCTTCGCCAAAAGTCCCACTTTCATCTAAAAGGTATTTTAATAGATCAGCTGAGTTGATTTAGTTAATATTTTGTTTTTCCAAAAGGGCCGAATTTAAAATCCGCTTTAGCCCCGGTTGAGCCGGCCCTGGACACAAACCACGAGCTGACTAGAGCTTTTTACGGGTCGAGTTCGAGCTCGCAATTCCAGCATCGTAAAGAAAACTGGTTCATTAAACTTCGAGCGCAAGCTCATCCTCATTTACACCACTAACAGGCTAGCAATAAACAAAAAGCAACTCAATTCATCTTGATCAGTAGATTGACTTACCATTTGATTAACAGTTTGAATGGCGTCACCGAGATTAGAAGCTTGGAAGCCGGTGGAAAGTAGAGATTTAAGAATCTGAGAATAATCAACCCCTTTGTTGAAATCGTAACCATTGATTTTGGCACAAGCACCTTCTAAACTCTCTGATTCCTTAAACACCACTGATCTTAAATTCTCAATCACTTTTGCTTCCTCCATTTCTTCTGTAACTCTACGCTACCAAGTTCCACAGCAGCAAGAAGGCCAGCCAACAGCTCAATTTTAGGTTTTCTCACTCTCCATTGTTATTATTATTATTGGGCTTAATAAACTCCAAAACTTTTGGGCTTAGTGGGTCCATGTCCTCCATTGGGTTGTCCCTAATAAATAACGAGGCTAATTTAGGATTTACTGCATTTAATTTCTATTAGTGAACTAGTCTTAAGACCCCACGTTGCAAGGTGGGGTCGCAAAATCGTGCTACCACATTGCGTCGCAGGAGAGTAAAACCGTGCTAAGTAGCAATTAAAGACGACCAAAACCAAAAGACGATGTAACAAAAAACTATAAAAGGAAGAAATCACAAAAGACAAAAAAGATACTATTCCTTGAGATGTTATAAATTAATACATATATATGAATTATTGTTGATGTAACGTAAGAGTGAGAGTTTCAAATAGAAACCGAGGAAAAACCCGACCCGAAACTGATACCAAAGAGGATTTACTCATGAACTAATACTCGCTAATAATTTTGTAATTCAATCGATACTTTTCTTTTAATAATTTTGTAATTCAATCGAGACTTTTCTTTATAATATGACATTTTTTCAAAACGTATAATTTACTTATGTGATATACTATGCGGTTATCGAGTACACACGGTACGGTTATACCATTTTACACGGTGCGAAATTGTGTCTATTGTCTGACAAAGTTACTCGGGGCGAATATGTGTCGAGGTCCACAATGCTTTTCTAATTACGCTAACCATTTTCCGGTTATCCTAGCTTACATGGTGCGATTATATGTGTCAAAACTCTAGTACATAAATGGACGCAAATACCCTTAACCTATGAAACTCTTGCACACATGTGTCGCCTCCTCATTGAAATATCAAAAACTCTTGAGCTAGACAAATATCGCAATTTAAAAAGGAGCACAAAAACAAAACTTGTCCCGAATCAAATTAACTTCTTTTGCATCATAAACCGTTTTGTTCAACGAAGCTTAGAACTGTTGGAATACAATATCGAAGAACTACTGGGTATCAGTTCTAGTTAGAACATCAATTAATAGTTCCACAATTACTTATTCCCAAGGCCAAAGCTCTAATTCCCTGAGCCATCTTTTATCATTCTCACAATCTAACTCATGTTAATAGAACTTTTTTTTTAATTGGAGACCTAAATACAAGCAGTTGCGCCAGTAAGAAGCCCATTGGGCTAACCCTAACACCATGCTATGGGTTACTTTTGTAAGAAGCCTATAGGTGTCATAAATTATTTTAACTATGAGAATCCTTCCAGAAAAATCAATGGATCACAACAATACCATTGACGAGTCGAAAACGTATATACCTAAAAAAATATAAACCGGAGGGGGGGGGGTCGAAAACGTATATACCTAAAAAATACTATACGAAAACTACATATTGGACACTCTTGCGCGAAATGTTTGAGGGGTCGGGCGCCCCCGGCCCTTTCTATCATGTGCCCCTGAACAATACCCTACTAACCTACATGATTAGGAAAATCGCAACTTGCGCTAGACAAGTAACCTCCAAAATGTTATCACAAAAAAAAACTAGTAAAAGTAGAAATCGAACATGGGACCTTTTTTAGAGAGAGACCAGACGCTTACTAGCACCGTGCCACTTCAGAAGGCTAGAGGTGTCATGCGTTTTCCTTAAACGTACACGAGATACTCGACTAACGATTTGAGTATATCTAGCCTCTCTGTTAGTATTTTGTATTTTCTAGCGTCTTGTTTTTTTAATTAAAAAAAATCTAAAATAATATAAAATGAATTTCATAAGTATGAAAAGTATCTAACTTCATTCCAACAAACAATATGAAGTAATATAATATAGAGTATGGAAAAAGAAAGAAACAATATACAATTTCTTTAAGTAAATGAGTTTATGCCCACGATCTTAAGAAAAGCTAACTTGTAAATATTTCTAAATATTGTTAACTTGTAAATATCAATAGTTGTTTTGTTTAAAGCTTGCACGTCTAATTAAGATGTATTATATGTTTAAATTCTAGTTAATAATAACTAGGTAAATCAATTAAATATCAGATTAGTAAAAGTAACACACAATAGCAACAATAAAAATAGTCTACTATACTAAAAGAATACATCTTAGCCACATGGCTTATTCTTAGCCAATCATTTGGTTGATGTGGACACCCTCTTAGGCAAGAGAATTCATTTTCGGCGCCATTCTCTTTTCCTCTACTCTCCTTTATCTATCTCTCACATTGTTCCTTCTCTCATACACTTTTCCTAACCCTAGCGGCATTCAAGACTGAATGTTTTCCCTTTTTACAAGATCTTATCTTTTTTAACTCTCATAAACCCTAAATCAAGGTATGTTTTCTTTTTAGTTTTTGATGTTGTAAACTAATATGTTTTCTTCTTATTCTTTGATGTTGTAAACGCATTTCCTTTGATGACAGCGGCGGCGACTAAGGGTGATGTTGATGACAATTTTGGTACACAACAACAGTGGTCTAGGGTTTCTATGTGACCCTGACGGCTGCGGGTGTAGGTTCCGCTGGTGACATCCTGATGATTTTGATGGTTCAGCATGTAGTAAGTTGTTCGATTTTGATGGGAACAATTGGGATTTAGGGTTTATGTTCTCAATATTTTCAATCTTTTTTGCGTATTAAGGGCAATTTTCGTGAAGAAAGATGTGGGTGTTCCGTTACTTTCATCTCTGATTTTGTTATCTTTGTTAAATTTTATGAGAAGTGGGTATTCATTTGTTGGTCGTGATAGGACCGTCCTCCTCAACTCGGGAACCTAAATTTGTATCTATTGTCCATATAAGCGGACTTTATATGACAAGTTAACCAAATACACAAGAATTACACGTTAATATTTGTTTTATTGATCACAATTCAATGTACATTCGAGATCCTGATCCGACAGAGCTTCGCCTCTAAGTGTGCAAAAGTTGTTACAATGAATGAACCAAGACACCTATTTATAGTGTGTCAAGTTTGCTTGGAAGGATTACAAGTTCGGGCGAACTTTGTCACACCCCGACCCGCAGCGGAAAAGGTGATCGGGGCATGATTGGGTTATCATCAAAGCTCATGACATTTATTATGCGTTTCATATTCATTAATACAATTTAATGGAAATTACAATAAATATTACAACATGTTCTAACTATCAATCTAAGCTTCTTTGTTCTCTTCTAAGGCATATCCTATGTTTTCCTTGCTTCAACCTGTTCACCTGTATCATGTGTAAAAGGGTTTTTTTTGGATCAACATAAAGTTGGCGAGTGAATCCTATGGAAAATATTTGAACAAGTTTATTTGATTGATTATGAAATAAGTGCACAACCAAACATGAGTAAAAATAGATATAAACTTATTCAACAATCATAAGATATTAAATAAAGCACACATGAACAATAATGGAACATTTAGAGGCACGCGTTGCTCAACTCGTCTCTCACGAGGAACTGAGGGGCCTAATGAATGAATTGCATAAACATGATAATATGAATGACACAACTACAAACAATATAAACTCAATGATACACACATGAACAATAATGAATTTGATTTGAGGCACGCGTTGTTCAACTCGTCTCCCACGAGGAACTGATGGGCTTAATGAATGAATTTCATATAATTTGACAAATGAAATAGGGAATCACAATAATATAAACAATCTAAGTTTAGATCATGACATGGTATGGCACAAGTTTAAATAAACAAGTTAATTATTTTATGACACATGACACACCCCAAAACGTGTAATTAAAAGGGGGAGTTGTAAGATTCACTCACAATGGGTGCGTTCGGTTGATGATGTTGAATGCACGCGAAGTGGGTTTAACCACGAGTGAGATTAACCTAGATAAATCGCATTATGGTTTGGTAAGTAAACGGATCTTATTAATCTATTTTAGTAGGATTGTTGGGTGTATTTTTGTGAGTTTAAGACTATTTTCTAACCTTAAAAATGTTATTTTTAAGTATTTTTAATTGATTTTAATTAAAATAATTAAATAAAAATAATAAAAAAATTTGACTTTTTCTGCTACAGTGACCGTTGACTTTGACCGGTTGACCGTTGACTGACCGTTGACCGGTTCGTATGCGTATTGTTGTGCGCTGAGTGAGGCTCGAACCCGAGACCTCCCGTACGCGTGCACGCAGCTCTACCAACTGAGCTACGTGTCTAACCCGTCATATATCTGTTTTTAATTATATTTATATATCAATTAATTTAAACAGAAAATCCTTTTATTTAAAAACGATTTAATTTGATTCGGACGGTGCGCTCCACAGGTCTCGAACCCGGGACCTGTGGCTTAAACTAACACACAGTCCACCGCTGGACTGTGTGTTTAACATGTTATATAATCCGATTTTTATTATACTTAAATACAAACTGAACATTTCTTTTTCTGCCTTAAATAAAAAGATAGATAATTGTCCGAGTCGGTGCAGAAGACCGGACTCGAACTCGCGTCCCGTGATTAAACATACACACAGTCCACCACTGGACTGTGTGTCTAACTTGGTTATTATTCCGGTTATTAATATACTTAACATATACATAAAATGAATCCGGTTCAGTTAACAAAAAAGAAATTTTTATTAAGGCAGCGTGTGTGGAAACAAGATTCGAACTCGAGACCTTTGCGTTTAATGTGCACACAGTCCACCGCTGGACTGTGTGTCTAACCCGATTAATAAGTTGATTTTAATTATACTTAAACATTACCGAACATCGTCTTCTTCACTGGTTTTAATCAGAATCGGAAACCGACTGGTTCGATGATTAAAACATGTTCTTTAGTGACAGAAGGTTAATTACAAGTGAGATTACATAAAAAGAATGAAGACATTAAGCGTGAGGTATACCGATTGAATTCCTCTGTTTTCCGGCAGAACTCCGGCGACAGCAATAGGCTCCGGCGTCAGGTGTCTTGCAGCAGCGAGTCTCCGGAAAGCTTACAAAGGGTGTGGGTATCTCCGGTATGAGCTCAGGGGGTTCAGTAAGGTTCAGAAATGAAGAACCCGGTTTCCCGGTGATGAGCAGAGATATTCCGGCGAGTGAGTTTTCGCCGAGAAAGGGTGCGGTTTTGAGCGAAAAGGTTTGCAGAAGCTCGAGGTGGTTTTTATAGGGCAAATCGTCGATGTACTTGGCCCGATTTCCAACTGGATTCATTGGTTTGAATTTCTCCGGCGGTTATGACTTTGGTCGCGGACTCAAACATCGGTTATAACCGATATGGCGTTTATGATTTACGTTATAACTGAAAGAAACGTTAAGTTTCGCGAGATTACCGGGATTTCCGACGACTGAACTTTTGGGCGCCGGTTTTGAATTTGTAAAGTCATGATATCAATTAAATGATCTTAATGGTTAACAAAAGACATCAGTGGCGCAGTGGTTTGTGTGTTGTGTGTTAAGTTGTTGCTGGATCGGTACTGACCCGGGTTCGAAACCCGGCAGAACCAAAACATTTTTATTTTGCGATTTTTAACAGTTTTTTCAAAAACTAATTATATATTCCCGTATAATAATTGATTATGATTCGTTTAAAATTATTTTGGGCATTTAATTCGTAACGAAAATTTTAACTGACTGTTCGGTTAATAAACGGAGCGGGTTTGGTAAAATCCGTTTTTGACGGATGTTACAAACTTGTTGAACAAGTTCGGCCGAACTTGTTCTCACAACACTATTCCGGGCGAACTTGATCTCTAGATTACATAAATACTTCATTTTCTAACAGTTTAAGCCCGAATCACACAGACTTGATCTAATACGATGACGTAGGCAACAGACATATGCACCAACAGACTCCCCCTTGGATGTTGTCGTAGTCATCAGACTTCAAATAAGCTCCTAAGTCTTGATCTTTAGTCTTGAATAACTTGAACGTCTTGATCTTCATTTCTTCTTACTTCCTTCTCTTTTTTCTTAAGCTTGTGTTGATAAAACTTTAATCACCATGCTCCCCCTTGCTTTGAGCTATGCTCCCCCTTACTTTGAACTTTCTAGTATCTTCAATCAACGTTTTATCAAGCTTCCCCTAAAACTTTACTTCCTGTTTCAATACTTTCAGATATTCAAATACACATTTCAGATTCAAACTTTGAAATTTCATAACATCAACATTTTAAATTTTAATCTCCTTTTTAACCTTTCAGTTTTCAAGTTCAGATTAATGACCTTGAATACTTTTTACATTTAAGACCTTCAACTTTCATATGTTTATCAATTATGAAAATCCACTTAGTTGACCAAGTCCAAGTTAATGACCTTGGTTAACTAATTTGTCTACTGAGTCCAATTTAATGACCTCGGTTTGACCCGTTATGAACAAACAATTGTTTTTCTTCAACTTTTAAAGTTTCAATTTAATGAACTTTTCATCATTTTTTCGTTCATTTTGATTTAACAGATTAGCTCCCAAACCTTTGTCAATTAGATTTCCACCAGATTAGCACCTTACCAGACTTCGAAGAACTGTTCTCCATCATTGGCTTGTTGAAACTAATGTAGAAACAAAATCTTTTTGTATTTTTGAAAGTTTATGCTAAAACACACTGAAAATCTTTTTGGTTTTAACCTGTAAAGTAAATAAACTATGTACAAACATATTTACAGACACATTTTTGTGAATTTGTTCTAAGGATCATATCAGTTGATTGAGACGTATCACCAGTACCGCTGTCCTTATGATGACTTTAAGTTCTAAACTTGTTTACCTATATTGTCGATATATTTTTCCACTTAAACTTCGACACATTTCTCAATTGTTATCCAAGATATCTTAGTTAGAATTATGAAACTTGACTCAACTACGTTCCCATCTCAAAATATACTCCCGTATCAAGATTCCCTAGATTTTATCTTACAGGTGAATTAGCGTAATTGATATCTGTATCTGGGTTAATGCGAAGCCTTGAGAGCTCAGGTTAATACCACCGTATCGACAAAGAGATGAAGGCTCGTCTTTAAGGTGTGTTCCAGTTAAGGAATCTTTTAAGCACTACAATTGATTAGATCTTTCGATTCTTTTCAAGTTTGCATGCAGTTTTGGGGTTTTTAGCCAAAAGTATTATAGAAGTTCTAGGCTATTGCTTCCGCAAAGTCAGAAGAACTTGTATAATACCACAGATATCAATCATCTATAAAGACCTCGTATCTCAGAATCAGGCAATCTCTCAAACGAAATTTCGGAATACTAAGTCCATATATCCGAGAGATGTTAATCCACAAGTTTAAGCAGTTGTAAAATTTAGTTTATATCCCGGAAACAATTTACTGAACGTGTAAAGACTATCGACACATCCACAATAAGACTTTTTATACTTTTTAAACTTTACAAATCTTCAGCATACTGTGATAGTCCACTGATGTACTATCATTTTCTTTTTGACACAAAATTGTTTTTGTCTTTTTCATGTTTTTGAATTTTCAACTTTTTCATATGTTTTTGATTTTTCTGCTATCATTACTCCCCTAAAATCAAAAACATATTTTTTTATTTTAGTTTTAAGAAATTCTAATCTAAAAAGATAACAAACCAATGAGGATCACGAGAACTCGTCGTCCGATCCACATTCAACATTTGCCTCCGCACCTGTCAACAAATATACCATTAATCCTTATTAACGTGAAAGAATAAAATGGTTTGATATAAAACTAGTTTTTATGTTCAACGGTGTGGATTTTCTCAATTCGCACATCATAAATTTTCTTTTCAACTTCTCCCCTCATGATGACAAAGATTATGACACTTTTGAAATAAATTAAGTGACAGGAAGCTCCGCTATCCAGAATCTACTTTGATAATGTGGATCCTTGGAACCCCTGCACATGCAAAGTAACTACTTAAAGAGGGAAACCCAAGCCTTTTGGTCTTGTGTTGAATCTTATAAAGATCTTCGTAATCACTTTCAAACTTATTGTCGTAATCAAAATTGTCAGCAAACATTTCGTCCAATATCAATTTTGAAAACTGTTCGACTTTATCTTTCTTTGTCTGTTTAAGAAAATCTTTTTTCAACTTTGAAGGATCATTCTTGATTACTGACTCGGTTGATTTGACATTATCAGTTTTATCTGAAACAGACTTTGCATTTTCAAATGATGTTGTTTTCTTCTTTGCAACCAAGGATTGTGACTTACTTCTTGCTTTCTTAATATAAAATCTAGAATCTCTGTTTTCATACGATTTGGAAGTTTCCCTTTCTTAAAAGTTGAATTTTCAAATTTTGATTTAGTTTAAGGTTTCACTTCGATTTTAGATTCATTGTTTCGTTTTAAGATCGTGATTGGTTTTATAATCTCTGGTTGCTTAAGTTTCTCAACATCTGAATTTGTCTTTCTTTGGTGATACACAAGCTTTGATTTCGGATACTTGCTTGCAATGTGACCAACTTCATTGCATTTGAAGCAAGTCCGAGTATCATGAGAATTTCCACTAGTGGGTTTTACTCCACTTGCGGATTTTAGCCTTATCCCGAAGTTCTTTTTCTTTCTTGAACTCATCATTTGATTGCTTACCAATCAAATTTTCTTCCTGAACGTGCTCGTCCCATACACAAACTTCATGTTTTTATTCTTGTATTCGTGAAATGGTGACTAATGTTTCTTTTTCGGTTCATCTTCATTTACCTCCAAACCCAACCCTGTCTCCTGTTCTCAGGAAAATCACCACCATTCTTTCGGTAGTTGTTATAATTTCTTTTGGGTTTTGAGTAAAACTTTTTCTCATTTTTCTTAAGATCATCTGATGATACTTCTACAAGTTTGTACAATTTATCGATTTGATCCTCTTTCACGTTTCGAATCGGAAAGCTATCATCGAAAATATGCTATCAGATTCCTTAACTTTGTACATCACATGTTAGGATCATCACTTAGATCATTTTCTGATGATGTATCGTCATTTTCGGAATTGATTCCGAACTGTTCGAACTCTAGTTGGCGCTATCAAAGCTGCCATCTTCAGATTCACTCAACACATTTTCAACAACATTTTTCACCACCGCTTCACTATCCTCGTTTGGTTTTGTGTAGATTATGTCAATGTTCTCAGGCAGCTCATTTTTCTTTTCGATCAAAAGTTCAACATTAAGCGTCTTTTCCATCCCTTCAGCTTTCTTGCGACAATATTTTTCGCACAAGGGAGGTGGAACACTGCTATAATCCTCACGTTTCTTACCTTTTGCTTTCTTATCATTTTCTTCTGAGGGATCGTTGGAACAATATGATCGATGACGTAAGCTTTCGTGGTATAGCTTTTCAAAAGTTGTCTCACCATTTCGGTTTGATTTTCATATCTTGAAGCTCTTGTTTAGTTTCAGCAATGGTATTTATGTAAATATTAATGGCTTTTTGTTTTTCCATTACCGTTGCTTTTAACATTCTTACTGTGTCATGTTGTTCAATGTTGTTTTTATCAAGTCTGTTGTAATAATCTTTCATTTTACCATAAGCTTCCTTATTGTACGATAATCATATTTAAAATTGTTATTATGCACATTGAGTTCACTTATGATCTGAGACTTTTCAGCACACTGCGCGTAAGGCTCAGTACATTTCGTACAAGGTTTTTCAATTTCACGATTTGCACTTTTTCAACAACATTTACCTTCGGACCTACCTTTTCCCTATTCATCTTTAGTCACGTTGATGACTTCTTCAACTTCTGGTTTCTCTTCAACCACTTGAACGTGAGAAGTTCCGTCAAAACAATCTGTAAAATTATAAGTAATGTTAGGAGAAGAAACACTCTGCGTCGTCGTATGATGATAGATCTTCTCTTTTCTCTTTGTTGCATGTACTACTCTAGAATTGCGTTCTCCGGAGCTGCATTCTCAGCAGACATATCTTGCTCTTCCATGATCTCAGCCATTAGAGCCACTCCAGTCTTCTTGGCAATGTTCTGTTCCAATCAAAACCTTCAACTTCATTAGAAGCAACCATTGCTTTTTCTGTGGTGTAAGATGGTTTTTCTTGGACTTCGACTTTCCTTTGAAACGGCTTGTATTGCAATGCTTTCTTGTAGTAGTCATTGCCGCCTCCGAAATAACTTTGATTGCCACTTGCTTCTGAATTCGTGCACTCTCGTTTAAAATGCCCTTTTTGTCGGCATCTGAAGCATGTAACTTTTGTCTTCTCAAATCCCAGTTTGTTGCTCGAATTTCTGATATCTTTTCGGTGAGCGCTACAAACTTGGTTACCATTTGTATAATTGAAGCTAAGGACCATTTGATGTCCATCAGCTCAAGTTCTTCCTCATCCACTTGATCGTAATCCTCGGCAGTCATTTCTGGATTACCGATCTTCCCAGCCCCTAAACTCTCATAAGATTCCAGCACTGTAGCAAGAAGTGCTATATGTTGTTTAGCAACTTGCTCAGGAAATACATTCTTCAAGTTGACCGCTATATTGCACTAGAAAACATTTGAATTAGAATTTGATTGATTATTCTGATTCGTCTGATTCTGAAATGGTGAATTAGAACTCGTGCTCGAATATGATGCATTCTGAGGACTCTGATACGATTGAGTATTCTGTGACGAATGATTCGAGGAATTCATATTCGCACTAAAAGCTGTCTGGATCTTCGGACTTGAAATATTCTCTTGAGCTCCACTCTTGTAATAAAGTCCTACATCCTGAACCACGTTCGCATTCTTTGACTTAGCAATTTTCAACAGTTCCATCTCGTGCCCCTCCAACTTATCGATAAATTGGATAACTTGAAAAATTCCAGCTTGGACTTTCTTTTAGCACCATAAGATATGTTGTCCATTCACCTTCCGGTAAAGCATCAGCCAATTTGTCAATGTATTCTTCTTCAGTCTTTTCAAGACCATGCCTTCCATTATTACTTTCAAATGACAGAATCGTTCTATCATCTGTTTCATTGTTTCGCCTTTCAGCATTGTGAAGATGTCAAACTCTTTCATGATTAGAGCCTTTTTGCTCTTAACCATCTCTGCACTCCCCTGATATTTAGTCTTTAAATATTTCCATAACTCTTGTGCAGTTTTGTACTCTGATAATAATACCAAAATCTCTTCCTTCACAGACTGCTGAATCAGACTGATCCTTTTCTTTTCAGCAACGTACGCATCCTTCTGTTAAGTAGAGAACTTAGTCATCTCAATAAGATTTTGATGTTCATCTCTTGGCCATGTCTAGCATGTTTCAACCGCAACCCAACTGTGAAAGAATGTAGCCTGAACCCGTTCGTAAACTTTTCCTTCCACCCTCGTATTCATCCATATTCATAAGCTTTGGTGGTTTCACTGACGTTCCCATTTCATTTTCCAGATTAACTTGATTCACCATATTGGCATTTGATGATGAAGCCCCGGATGTCATAAGCGCACTGTGAATATCTTCCATCGCGGAAAACAAACGAGTATCGCTGAAAACACGTTCACAAACTTGAAAAATTGATTAGTATACTGACAAGTTCGGGCGAACTTGTGCAGCAAAACAAATCAGATTCAATTTCAAACAAGTTCGGGCGAACTTGTGTTGAAAAGTTTTGAAAATTTACCCTGAGGAAGTTCGAGTGAATTGTAGAAAATTTCAAGAGAAATCACAAGTTTATGTAGATGTTTGTCGTTGATTTGATTTGATTTGATTTTAGTTTATGTAGATGTTTGTCGTTGATTCTATGACGTTATTGAATAAGTATTTCTTAATTAAGTTTTTTTAATTACAAAGCATATGAAAAGTATTAAATGAGATGAGAAAACTATGGTTATAATTCAAACCCCAAAATTGAACAATAAAGGAGACTTGCATCGTCGGTACGTTGATTACGTTTCTGAATATAGATGGGTATGTCTGGAATATGTTGGATTCTTAGGTCATCAGACAAAACACCAGCAATAAGGAGACTTGCATATGTTCACCCATCATGTGGCAGCACTTTCTGTTTTGATTTGTGGCTATCAGCATTTTACAGTTTACAGAAATCAACGATTGCGAGGTAATGTTTCTTTATGTATCTGGTTTTATATGTAATAAATTTTTACAACTCGCTTTTTTTTTCTTACCTCACCTCTGACATCTATCAGATAAGAAGCTATGTTCAGCATGTGGTGAACTTGGGGCCAGTTTTCTTCTTTCCTTATCATGTAGTCCTGTATTTTTTGTGTTTAAAGGTGGTGAAATAGAAGTTATATTTTGATATTGTGGTACTTTATTGAAGAAAGAATGGTAGGAGACGAAGGAGAAGATCAAAAGAACGGTTTAATTTGAATATGACAAAGAAAAGTGGAGCGTTGCTAACTGAGTTCACCATTTGGGTCTAACATGATGGTAAAGTTTGAGATATGATTAACAACCTAGCATAATTTACTTTCTTTAAAAAAAAAATTTATGCTGCCCTATAGTTGAAATTATCATTACTTTTTAAGAATTATTTGGTGTTTTGTATATTCGGCCATTATCCCATTATCAAAATTTTCAGGCCAACATGGATATAAGGATTTAACTGCACAAATCATCCAAGCAACCATTGTTGGTGATATTATTCTTTCAGCAGATATATTTTGAGGTTGTGGGCTTCTATTGTGGGGTTAAATTTTCTAGCTTCTCTGGTCCATTGCTGGTGTACGGCATAGGCCCTGGTAGTTTTTTGTTATTTTGGTACCCTTATCGGGATTTTGGGCCTCTAACTTGGCCCACTTTTGTTGACTGTTCAGTGGGTAGATTGAACGCGTGGGGGCCTTTTTTCAGCTTTAATCAGAAGCCGAGATCCATCAAGGGGAACCCAGACCTAAAGGTCCATATACTTCTTTGCTCTTTGATGTTCATCGTTGGCCTGTAAGCCCAATCAGTAGGCCCAGTGAGATTCATGTGGTGTGTGTGTTTCTTCTTTTGAAAGCCCATTGCATGTGGGTTGATACTTTTAATCGGCGCTGGTTTTTGTATCAGTTAGGCCAGTTGGGGTAATTTAAAGGAGAATATGATATTTAGGATTGGAGCTTCCATGAGGTAGGTGTTTAGTATTTCACCTCTACAACCAATATCAATATATGCCAATAGCCATTTTTTTCACATAAATTGAATAAGAAATGACATCAATTGTAGAAGTAAATGAGAAGCTCCACTTTAGTATTATAAGAGACAATTTTACCCACTCCTTTAAAATTATGAGTAGCAGTTGCACGCATATTTCATGTTGTATTCGGGTCAACCCGCGAACATTTGGGTCACGTTCGAGTTTATACGTGGCATGATTTTGGGTTTGGGTCGTTTTCGGGTTTGTCTAAAATTAACAGGTTCGGGCCGGGTTGTACCACACTAACTGCGGACACGACACGTATAACACCCCTAAATAATATAATATATTTCTTAATAAATGGCTACAATAATTTTCCAATAAGCTTATATAACATGTTGAACAACCAAAAAATGCTTTGCTGTATAGGGGAATTATAATAGTTATTTTTGTGGCTTTAGTAATGAATAGATGAACAAGTAGCTACATCTGTGATAGACCTGCTACAACTTTTGTTCGTAAACAGGTAAAACAATTTTTAAACGTATGAGACTTTTTAGGCAATGATTCAAGCATGTCTCTCCCAGCATTCTTGAAAGAAAAAGGACAACTTTATCAAAATAACAGTTTTACCCTTCTAAATACACTAATACAAGTCACAGCTACGAGGGTATTTTTGGTTTTTTTCTCTAAGAAAAAATCTCCATTGCATGCCTTCTTAGTTTCCATGATTTTGTAATGGGATATATCCATTCTTTTTCTTGCAGGATTATACCAATGACTAATGCACAGAGAGGTATGTTCAGGAACATCTACATCAACTTTTTCCGCAGCTGCCTCTTTATCAAAGCTACTCTATGGGATGAATTACCAAGGATTCTAATGCACAACGAGGTATATTTAGGAACCTTGAAATCAACCTTTTTCACAGCGGCCTATTTATTGAAGCTACCCTATGGGTTGAAATCTGCACTACCTTCGCTAGGGCGTCATTATGCAAAAACCGTCTCATTAATTAACGTAACATACATTGCATCTGCTATTACAAACATAGATTAATGATTGACATGGCACTACAATGAGAGCGCCTTATTTCAATTTAATTCTTTTGTGTCCAAACTATTTTGCTTTGTAATATATACACATAACTTCTTTTAATATACGTTTACAACTTACAGGTAATTGCAGCAAAAGAAAATGTTAAGGTAATCCATACCATTGAAGACTAACATGGTTACTTCAATTTGTAGGGTTAACCTTGACAAACCAGGTTCAAGTCATGGAAATGTGTCAGAAGGAGTTTCCTGGGTCAATCAGGTTCAGTAGTTAGTTTTTATTTAAGTCACATGTTAATACAACATGGATGCACACATTAGCAAGTAAATTTGTCATCTTCCTCCACATGATGCTTATAATGTATGAAATAACATGATGAAATTTTAAAATGTATATACTAACCGATGCATGTATGATTAAGCCGCAAACATGTCACTTCAATTATAATATGTGTGATCATATATATCAATCTATCATTCAATATCAAAGTTATGAAATAGATGAGTTTAATGGTCAAACAAGACTTCCATTCACATTATAGAGTTTTATTAATTTTGTTGTTCAACCCTTGTAATACACGGTATCTAACAACGTAAGTTTCGTAATGACAATCAACAAATGCCAAGAGCAGTAACTATCTATGGTTGGTTTGTATTTGAAATAGTTGGCTTGTATGTCGCTTTATCAAAAGTAAAAAACCAGATATGGAGTCAAACTACTAATACTTGACAACAACGATAAACATACAGATAAAACAACTAATATGGTTTATAAAGAGATTTTCAACGAATTTTGATCGTTGCATATTCATGTATTTCAATATGTCGTTGTACTTTAATATATTCGTTTATGTTTTAACGTGTATAAAATCATAATATTTATGTCAACGGTGTTAATGGAGATATTTTCTTTTAACAACCCATGAAATTCATGGGTTCTTAAACTAGTTAGCAGTTCATATAAATTAACATTTTACGCGATGACTCACGACTAGCAATGTTATAAAACTGAACAAACAATGAAGTTTGAATTTTTATAAGGATCGTCTCGTTTTCAAGTTTTTTAAACTTGGTTAGCCTACATTGACCAATTCTTTCATTTTCATGAACCAAGCTAGCTTAATATCGGCTTCTATTGAAGTGGAGTCACCAGCAGTTGTTATTCACTATAAGATTTCGAGAACAAAAACTTCTATGTTGAAATGGCAAGAAATAATAAATGAAAACAAATGGTGCAAAGCCACTAAGTAGGATGTGATAAACTATTATGTTTTTTTTTCAATATTGAATATGATAATATTATATTATCTTGTTTAAAAATAGAAAAAAAGTCTATTTATTGGCAAATTCCAGTCAATATACTACATTAGCGGCGCATAAACTATTTCGCCAACAAGTTTGTTCAGTGGGGTCATAACGTAATTAGTTAGTGGGGAAAAAGCAGGCCGGGATTCAAAAGAATTAGGCGAAGTGTTTGTTCCTGAAACGGAAGTGGAAAGACACCAAGGGAGAAGGATATACTCCTTGATTTTTGTAATCGCTGAAATTGTACGACGAACCTTCTTGTTCCAGGCGAACTACCCTGATACGTTAAGGTTAAATTCTCCGGGCCCGGTTTATAAAGTGATAGTAGTCAGAATAAATAAGAAAGATAAGAGCTAAGATTCAGGAGAGTAACTAAGGGGAGTTGGTTACCATTCCGTCTGGGTCCTCAAACGTTGATTCTCTTTAGTGAGGTTGGTTGGAATCTCGTCTTCGGCTTTATTGAAGTTAGGGTGTGGCCTATTGAGTAATGGAAGGGGTATTTGGTTCTTAAGTGGTGTTATCATCAATAGGTTTGTTATCATCTATTACGAAAGATGTAAGATATGAAATATAATCTTCATGTGGCATTATGAGTTTTTTCCTATAGTAGTGTTGGTGAGAAAAATATTTACCAAAATAGTGTTGATACAAAAATATTTATCAAAATGGTGTTTTTAAGGTTTCTTTCTTTTTCACTCCTAAATTTATTGGATAAATCCGGTTATGTAAAACTAATTTAAGCTAATTTATTTATTTTTAATATCTTACAAAAATGCATATTTTTTTTATAAAACTTACTTTAAAAAAACTTATTCTAAAAATCTATATTTAATATTTTTAAAATCTAAAAATAATAACTACTACGTGAAGTCTTAATAACTACAGCTATACATTATAATTGTGTATTTGATTAATAACTACAACTAGACATTATAATTGTGTATTTGATTAAGAAAAACTGAAAATCACTCAAATCTTGATATATTCGTTGTTGAAACTCCTTTCGATAATGTTTTTTATACATAACACTGTATAGTAACTTACTTTTCTAAACCATAGTTTATATTTTTTAATCACCCATTCCGTTGTTTGTATGTTTTTTTAGATCAAGTTTTCGAACAAACGAATGAGTTGGTAGGTTCGAATCAAATCCTTACCTGATTTGTCAATATATTCATGTTATAAAGAAAACAAGTATACTTTTTTTCATTAAAACGAAAATGAAGAGGGTATAACCAAGATTTTTTTTAAAAGAAACAATAAATACAAATTTTTACAACAAATTCTATTTTTTCCATGTAGGTTTTACTAAGAAGAAAGGGTTAATTTTCAGTTGGTTTATAATTATTAGGATAAATCAATAATTTTTTAATTAATTAGATTAATCCAATAAGGTTAGGAGGAGAAACAAATTAATCTTTAAAAACATTATTTTGGTAAATACTTTTTCCACCAACACTAATATAAGAAAAAAAACTCGCATATTCTCCTATGATGAATGCAGTAGATACTTTTTAAGTTTGAAATATTTGAGATGATTAATTTGCATTGATCTCTCAAATATTTATAGAGGG
Source organism: Scalesia atractyloides (assembly GCA_947069175.1). NCBI lineage: Eukaryota > Viridiplantae > Streptophyta > Magnoliopsida > Asterales > Asteraceae > Scalesia > Scalesia atractyloides. The sequence goes on along the minus strand of CAMTDV010000014.1, from coordinate 21,434,602 downwards.
CAATACATATTATCATTCTCTTAATTATATTAAACCAGTGAAATATGTCTCATGAACCAAAATCTAGGGGTGTGAATTTCTGACATGACTTGAAAACCCGACACGAACCTAACACGAAATTCGCGGGTTTAGGTTTAGTGTAAACGAGTTCGGGTCAGTTTCAGGTTGAACCCGCGAACCCGTTTAGGTTAACGGGTCAGGTTCGGGTCAGCCTGGTCGGGTTGGCGGGTTGACCCGTTTAACACATTTATACTATATTATATTTTTTCCAATATATTTTGTATCATAAATTAAATGGGGTATGTATTTTATGTCATAATTATAACTTAAAAGGAGAAATTAACATAGATTTTATAATTTAAATATGATATTATTATATACACTTGTGTTTTTTAAGTAAATTTAATTTTAAAATCTTAATTTCTAGAAAAAAAATAAAATGTTCGGGTTAAACGGGTCGTGTTCGGGTCAACCCACAAAATTTCGGGTCGTGTTCGGGTTCATATGTATAATAGGATTTTCGGGTTCGGGTTCGGTTCGTGTAAAATTTTCGGGTTCAGGTGGAAAATGTAATATTTCATGAAAGTTAAAAAGGAGTTTCAAAAATCAAGATTTTTTGGCTTTTCAAAATGGTTTTTACACCTTATATAAAAAATTGTTTCAAAAAGTCCTTTTCACCTATCCAAACATTATTTTAACTCAAAAAGTTAATAAGTCAATAAGTCAAGCTAAGCCAAACACCCTTAATCCAAATGAACACGTATTTATATATTATTTTTTAACAACTTTTTTTAATCCTAATTACCACTAATGTAAACTTGCATTTACAAGAATTTGTAGCCACACCACAAGGCCATGCGCAAATACTTAGGCTGGTCGGTTTGGGGGATGGGCCTCTTTAGAGGATGACCCTTACGTAGGCGTCACGTCATAGTCCTATGGAGGATGCCCCAACTAAGGAAATGGGTGATGACCCTACCCCACTACTTAATTAATTTATTTTTTTATTGGAGAGGGTTGTATGTGAAAATTGGAAGGGGTGTAAGTGAAAATCGGAGGGGATGTATGTGAAAATTGGAGGCTCGGCTTGAAATTCTCCACAGAGACGGTGAGGACGACGACGCACCACCCGGGGTGGTGTTGAGCCCCGTCGCCGGCCCAAGACGGAGGGGGACGCCCCTCCATACCGTCTATCCTTATACTAGAAAAATCATATAGACGGATATGATACAGTTGTCCTTGAGTGTATTAACTAAAGCAAGTACCCATTTGTCCTAAAGCAAACCGTGAAGTTATATTGATCTTGAAAAATCATTATAAAGTGAAATTAGGTCTTTAATAGAATCAAACACAATCATTATCTTTCCAGTACACACCATATGTAACTATTTTATCAAAAAAAAAAAAAATCAAAATCTTGAGATGTTTCCAATTATCAGAAAGAGACTACTTTCCTCGTGATTCATGGAGATCAACAAAACTATTATTTACAACAACCACTTCAAATTATGCTAAAGTAATTTCACTTTGTGAAGCCCATCAAAAGATTGTATGATCAAAGTCAATGATTCAAAATGTCCAAGTATAATGTAGGCTGGAGAGTGGAGACTATCAAAGTAAATCCAATTTATTACATAAAGATGATGCAAATTGTATTGTGAATGATATATTCAAGAAGCACTGCAACATACCAAATTACACCCCAACAAATCTAGACACATGATGTGCACGATGATGTGTAATTGATGTTTGTCGTGTCAGATCGAAAGACAATTTTGTACACAAGTTCAATGTCAGATTGAAAGACAATGTGACACGCTTGTTCACAATATCGTTAACTGAAACGTTCTTGAGCAATTTTATATGAGATTAACATTCGATACTAGAATCATATATAATATAGATAACATATAATAAACGATGTAAATCAAAACAAGATTATATAATAAACTTTTATCACGACCATTCAACATCATACTTATAGTAAAACGATTTCAAAGAATGTCGTGTCAACACCATATCATCCCTCAAGATATATTTTTTTATTGTTTTTTAACCGGGTTAATATAATAAAATGACAACATTGCTTATTTTAAAATCTTTACCTTGGTATTCTCCCTAACTTCAAATATATCTATAAGTTGACCATTTTTTTAGATTGGGAAACTGCTAAACTTTTCCACAAAATCTATCCTTACTTCAAATACATCTTTCATTCATAATTTATAATGGTAATAATATTATGAGTAAATTGCACAAAACATTCTTTATGTTTCCTTAAACTTGCAGGTTCCAGCCTTAATGTTTAAAAGTTGCTAAAAACAGCCTTTTAAGTTTATTTTTGTTGCGGGTTCAATCCTTTACAGCTACCACGCTATTTTCTTCAGTTAAGTTCCCTCACATGCATAACATGTGAGGGTATATTTGTCATTTTGGTTGATCTTCTACCCACTTCAATTAATAAAAAAAAGAATATTTAAGTTTTAACCTAGTTTAAACGAAGTTTGGTAAACGTACGCGACTACAGAGGAGCACGATTACCGTTTGATAGTGTTTAAGTCTAACTTGCGGCGTCCTAAGCGTCACCAGTTGCTGGATCCGACTACTGAACACTGGTGTTACGAAGTTCTCTGATTTGACGGCATCGGAGTTCCGTGGAGGTATCTAGGGTTGAAGAGTCGTTTGTCGTTTCCGTCTGATGCGAATAAGGGCCGATTCTTCCAACTGATGATAATCCTAAAGAGTTTGATTGGCATGATCAAAATCTGTGTTAATCTTTACAGCTTAGTGGGCTAGCTTAACAAGATTCCTATCTTAATTCCGGGTTCGCCGGAATCCGGCGAAGTCGCCGGAGAAGAAGACCGGGAAAGAAGGTGTTTGGTTTTTAAAAGTTTGGTTTTATTGCACATTAGTCCCGCGGTTAGAATTTTTTCAAAATAGGTTAAACTTTAAATATTCTTTTTTTATAATTGACGTGGGTGGAAGATCCACTAAAATGACGAATATACCCTCACATGTTATGCATGTGAGGGAACTTAACTGAAGAAAATAACATGATTAGCTATAAAGGATTGAACCCGCAACAAAAATAAACTTAAAGGCTTTTTTTAGCAACTTTTAAACATTAAGGCTGGAACCTGCAAGTTTAGGAAACATAAAGGATGTTTTGTGCAATTTACTCTAATATTTTTGGACCAAACCTTACAAAAAAAACACATTTTTATGATTTTTTTTTATAAAATTTCATGATATTTTGGAATTAAAGTACCAAAATTTGTTCATTTTTACTATGTTGTTTAACGTTGTAAAGATTGAGATGTATATCAATATTGAAAGTCAACAAAGATTACCATACGCTTCAATATAAGCATACAATGTTCCTTTCAGATTCTATTTGCAAAACAAATGATTCATACAATTGTGAGTTGATTTGCTTTATTTGCAAAACAAATAATTTTGATAGGTATATCTGTCCAAATATGATTTATGTTAAGTGTTTCTGTGTATAGATACTTAAAATAATATAGTTGATACAAATTTTCAATAAATACGTAAATACTCTAATGTATTTAGTAAAAGTTATTTTAAGATTTCGTTGGCTAACGAGAAAATATTGGATTTTTATAATCTTAACTATTCGTTGTTGGCCGTCAACAGTCCTAACTTAAAAAATAACCACTAGCAGTCCCAACGATTAACATATTGGCCTCCAATAGACTTTGACTGACAGAACCGTAACGTCGTTAGTATTCGGTCGCCGGAAAAACGTTTTTGGCCAGAAAAAGGTTCCTAAAGTCTGATCTAAGATGACAAAGAGGACTGGGACAAAAATATTGAGTTTTTCGGGCAAAAAGAAGTTTTCTGACGACCTAAAAAATTGAGGCTTTAACAAGAAAAAAAGTTTTTAAAGGTCCGTAATATGGTTACAAAGAGATTTGGGACGAATATGTTGAGTTTTCCGGCAAAAAATGAGTTTTCCGGCCAAGTCTTTTTTCCGGCGAATAGAGACTAACGACGTTAGGATTCTGTTAATCAGGGTTTATTGCAGGCCAATATCTTGATAGTTTGGACTGCCATGGTTATTTTTTAATTAAGACTGTTGTTAACCAATGACGAATAATAGGATTATTAAAATCCAATATTTCAATTAATTAACAAACTTCCTAAAGAACTAATGTCTGAGACAAGAGTTGTTAAGCATCTTAGATTCGGGATGAGTATCTCTTTTTTTTATTATTTTTTTATAATATCTTCTGTGATGAAGAATACCCTCAAAATCTTCTTTTGCATTTTTTCAAATAAATACAATACAATAGTTTGCCACGTCTCCCGTCTTAATATATTTGTTTAAGTAATCCAGAATTAGAAACAAATTAAAATATAATGTCAACAGCCAGGTCAACCTATAAAAAGTCAAACCTGTTCTTGTCATTTGCACTCTAGAGCTTTATGTTAAAATTTGATTTATTACGTAATTTATTAAAACTTTTAGTTGTGAAGTAACTCATTCACATAACATACAAAAACACAACACACACTTATAAAAAGTGGACAATTAGATATAGCAACAAATACTATAGCGATTGCAAAAGAAAAGAAACCAACCACATTAAATTGTCTTCTATGGAGGCCAGTTTGACATCCGATAATTTCTCAGCAACACTTGAACATGTAGGGAATGTTAGGGATGAGCCAAAGAGTTTGGATAGGGCCGATGGCTAGGTAAGCATCCAACAGTAAGAGAAGTAGTTATGAATTGTGTAGACCATTCACACGAGCTTGAGTGATGAAAAAAATCCACAATCTCTTGGGATTATCCTATACTTGGTTTCTTTTTTTGTTTTATCACCATTTTGTAATAACTTTTAATTGAAAATAGATACATTTATATATTAGAAAGTTTCTAGAAATGCGATACATATATATTGTTTTCAAGTAACTTACAAATGAAAACTGTTGTATATTATATTATACATTCATATTAACAAGTACACGATATAGTAATCTATATTATATCGGTCTTGTAATGTTACATGTACACATCATTTGGATAGTGAGTATGATGTACAGTTTTTCAGTTATACATTATTGTTGTTGTTGTTATTATTATTATTATTATTATTATTATTAAATTTTTATTATTATTATTTATTATTATTATTATTATTATTATTATTATTGTAAACGCCTAATATTTAATTTGTAACGATGCAATTAGTTGCATTGATGATGTGATGAAAATATGGTATATATGTCATTCGTGTGACCGTATGATGACAACATGACAATTTAAAAAAAAACTTAGCATTTTTTTATATATTTATCATCAAATTAAAATAAAAAAAAACTTAACGTTTGTAATATATTTATTATTATCAAATTAAAAAAATCAGAAAATAAAGAGTAATTACAAAATTCGTCCTTTATGTTCACACTAGATTGCGAAGGGTTCCTTTGTATTCAAAATGTACAAAAAAACATACTCGATGTTTGCAAACCCGTACTCGTAATGTCCTTTAACCTTAACTCAGCTAGTTTTATGATTAAATCTCACCAACTGGACCAATGCTAGTGAAATGACTAAAGTACCCGTACCTATTAGGGTGAACGGGGCGCTCGCGGGGAATGAGAGCGGGGAGGAGTTTTGCCGCAAGTGGAGGGTAAGGTCGTAGGGAGATGCCGCGCGGGGAAGGGATTGAGCGGTGAAGACTTGCCGGGGGAAGTGGTTGGGGAAAACAGGGAGAGGGTGTAAAGATGGGGCCCACTAGTATTCAACCAATTATGTTTTTTTTTATATTTTTAAAAAATGGTTTGAGTGAAATAACCCCTTGTGTTTTTGGGAAGAGGGGAAAATGAGAAAGGAAATGACATGGCATATTATAGATTGGGTAGATGAAATTTTCCCCCTAACTCATGAAGGGTGCATCCCCTTTACCCTTATAAATTTTAAAATACAAAACTATATTATACAATTAAAACAAAAGGAATTAATAATACTCTCTCTCTCTCTCTCTCTTTTTCATTTCCTGCATTTCATCTACCACACACCATCACGTACGCCTACCCCCACACCACCATCTACAAACCCACCACACACGCTCTCTGTATATCTTCGGGGAGCCAACCAGTCCCATTAACACCATTGTTTCTCCTTGCTACACACACAAACACGTAAACACACAGTGGGTCTGCAAATTGAAACAAATCAACTAAAATCTACACTCTGACACACCAAAGTTGAACAATTGAACATAAAAATAGATTTATTTGTAATGAAATTGAGAAGAAAAGAGGTGAAATTAGGATATAACTTATTGGAAATTGAGGGCAAGAAGTGGTGAGATAAAATATGGATGAGGGGGCATTGATGGGGATATGAGACACGTGATTTGATTAACCCCCCCAAATTTCTACTTGCGGAGTTTTACAGCGAGGCGTGTGACGTACAATGGTCTAGCCACTAATCATGTCGAACTATAGTAAATAATATAAAACAAGTCATTATGTCCAAAATGAATAGTGAATTTCAAGTTAAACATTTCAAAACATAGTAAGTATTCAGCGGAAGCAAAAACAATTGTTTAAACAATAAATACCATTTTTGTTCAAAACGTAAACGTAACATTAAGCATTTCATCAAACGATACGACCCATGATAGCTCCCGTTCCTCAGACTGCAAGTTCCAATAGCAATGATTATCTAACGACCTGCAAGCATGCAGAAAAAGTGTATCAGCGATTAAGCCGGCGAGTTCACAATTTTGTTTAACGAAAACGGGTTGGTGTTTAGTTTAAAGACATGTCATTAATAACTCGGTACCGGAGTGACGGATGTTTGCGTTCCCTCATCAATGCCTATCAACATTGGCCATGTGTTTAAGGTACTTAGTTCACGCTCGTCCTCCAAGGTACGGTGTGAGGTTGTCAAGCCTAATAGCGCTATCAACTAATACCACGTTGCCCCCAAGGCAACTAGTTCGGTAGTAAATAGAGACTTTCATGATAGTGTTGAGTTTACTAACCAACATCGAAATTAAACTACAACAGTTGTAAAAAGTATTCATCCAAGGAATAGTAGTTTGTCCCCTTAAGACGCATGCTTATGAAAGAGTAGTGAACTCACCTTAGTTTAGCTCGACAGATTAAGTTATGCGAGCTAGTATGGTCAACTACATCCTATTATGGTTACCAAAAATATTAGGGGTCGTTTATGTAATTCACGCAAATCTTACACGTTTCTAGCAATTAACATGCGTACAAGTTGTCACAAATATATTACCGAGTAGTTTTCAAACATAGGTTCATAATATACACTACGACATGCCATTCATCAGTTATACCATTATCATGCACACACGGACATTAAAAGTAGCAAATACGTCACTTAACAAGTTCAAAATCATACATAGTCAAAATCATTGAAAACACACTGTTTTTGGAAGCTTGTTTAACATACTTACAAAATAGAAAAAAATATAATATTTTTATGTGACGTGCCCCTCAGAGGGTTTAGACTTGTGTTAAAATTTTAGAGTTTAACTCTTTACCAAATATTTATAAAAAATCATTTACTAAGCAGCAATCAGATTCGTCACTTCCTGACTGCAGCTCACGGAAAAATTCATTAAAAAAATCCTCAATTATCCGATTGACATAATTCCAGTTGGGTATTTTTGAATCATCTGGAAGTACTTACAGTAAATATTTCAAATCATAAATCGATTCCTACATTGAGTTATAACTCTCGTAATGGGATGAAAATTCTGACGAAAAACACAGACTGGACCTTTGACACGAAATAAATCATTTAAAACACCAAACAATGTCGAAAAAATGCGTTTCCAGTTGGGGTTGAAAGATTTTTTCTTGGAAGTTCATTATGAACTCAAGAATCGTACTTTTGGATAAGTTTTAACCCAGTTACAGCCGATGCAAATAGGCTGTAACGTTATGGACATATTCAGTTTTGTTACACAGCTTCTTAAAACGATTCCTATAGTTTAAATCACATACTTAGCAACCAAGAACAACATCTATACATCATCTATAGCAGTTTTATCATTATAACTCAGATTATACATCATAAACACTCATCAAGATCATCAAGATTTTTCAAGAACACTAAACCCTAATCAACATATACGTGTAGGCATACCTAATGACCATACTAAACATCATACTTGATTTTTATGAACCCTAGACTACAAGCCATCATCATAAAAACATCAAGAACATCAAGAAGTCAGAAAACGCAGCCAAGTTCGATGAAAGATTAACACCAAAACTCATGCATGACTCATAAAACTATAAACAAATTACAAGGTGTGATACCTAGTGATTATTGGAGTTCGATTAAGCCTTGTAATTACGAATACTTGAAGGCCTAGCTTCTATTTTTCGTTCGCAACAGAGAAGGAAAGAGAAGGGTAAGAGATCGCTTCTTAGGTTTGAACTTTTGTGGAGTTATGAGAGCCTCATGCAGGTTACGTAACCTACTAGAGCTTTTGGGGGCAGTTTAGGGATTAATTTCGGGTTGGGCCAATTGCAAAATAAAATGGCATAATTAATGTTGGTCCATGGGAATTAAAGAATCGATGAGTGTGTTGAGCTGCATTCAGAAGGCAAAGTGGAGGTGGTAACTAAATTGTTTGTTGGTTGCATATTTTTTTTCTTTAATCAACTAATAATAAAAAATAACAATTAATCAACTAATAATAAAAATATAATTAATGTATAATGATCATGTTAACATAACGTATAATAATCATGCTATGGTTCGGGCATCATAAGTTTCGAGTTACGCGAGTGAGTTGGATCGACAAGCGAGACAAGTGTTTTGCTTCTAAGGGTTCGGGCCGGTTCAACGCGATATGGATAAAATATAAACAAACCGGTTTCTACCTTAAAGTTACGGGTTGTCACAATTGAACCCAAACATCATCCATGGGTGTTAATTGTAATCGTCGTCGATTTGCTTGTCGCACCCCAACCGATGGCAGAAACATCAGGGTAGTGGCACTAGGCGACCAGATTGTCTCACGAGAATTCCATAACAATTATCTAGCAATATTACTTAACGTTTAACATCCCATACTATCAACATAACATTTCCAAACAATTAGTACAGAAACTTGTTTTCTCATAAGCACTAATCAGGTTCAATATCCCCTAGATTTAATATATGAGTTTTCCAAATCAAAACAAACTAAATCAACTAAACTAAGCAAAATCCGATGCATCCAATGCTAAACCTCAACCTGCCACATATGTTAAAATAAAACGTCAATATACTTAAATAAAGGTGAGCATACGGGTTTGCGTACATATAGATAGAAAAGCGTTTAGCATACACCACATGACATACGTAAGAGATGTGAATGATGTAACTACTTAGATTCATGCAAACCAATAAACCGCGATTGATCGAGGCATTCGAACAAGCGTTCACATCCTAAAAGAGAAAATAAAAGCGAAAATAAAAATGTGAGCCTTAACAACCCCGGGTCATACTTGATTTTTATGAACCCTAGACTACAAGCCATCATCATAAAAACATCAAGAACATCAAGAAGTCAGAAAACGCAGCCAAGTTAAGATTAACACCAAAACTCATGCATGACTCATAAAACTATAAACAAATTACAAGGTGTGATACCTAGTGTGGAGTTCGATTAAGCCTTGTAATTACGAATACTTGAAGGCCTAGCTTCTATTTTTCGTTCGCAACAGAGAAGGGAAGAGAAGGGTAAGAGATCGCTTCTTAGGTTTGAACTTTTGTGGAGTTATGAGAGCCTCATGCAGGTTACATAACCTACTAGAGCTTTTGGGGGCAGTTTAGGGATTAATTTCGGGTTGGGCCAATTGCAAAATAAAATGGCATAATTAATGTTGGTCCATGGGAATTAAAGAATCGATGAGTGTGTTGGGCTGCATTCAGAAGGCAAAGTGGAGGTGGTAACTAAATTGTTTGTTGGTTGCATATTTTTTTTTCTTTAATCAACTAATAATAAAAAATAACAATTAATCAACTAATAATAAAAATATAATTAATGTATAATGATCATGTTAACATAACGTATAATAATCATGCTATGGTTCGGGCATCATAAGTTTCGAGTTACGCGAGTGAGTTGGATCGACAAGCGAGACAAGTGTTTTGCTTCTAAGGGTTCGGGCCGGTTCAACGCGATATGGATAAAATATAAACAAACCGGTTTCTACCTTAAAGTTACGGGTTGTCACAATTGAACCCAAACATCATCCATGGGTGTTAATTGTAATCGTCGTCGATTTGCTTGTCGCACCCCAACCGATGGCAGAAACATCAGGGTAGTGGCACTAGGCGACCAGATTGTCTCACGAGAATTCCATAACAATTATCTAGCAATATTACTTAACGTTTAACATCCCATACTATCAACATAACATTTCCAAACAATTAGTACAGAAACTTGTTTTCTCATAAGCACTAATCAGGTTCAATATCCCCTAGATTTAATATATGAGTTTTCCAAATCAAAACAAACTAAATCAACTAAACTAAGCAAAATCCGATGCATCCAATGCTAAACCTCAACCTGCCACATATGTTAAAATAAAACGTCAATATACTTAAATAAAGGTGAGCATACGGGTTTGCGTACATATAGATAGAAAAGCGTTTAGCATACACCACATGACATACGTAAGAGATGTGAATGATGTAACTACTTAGATTCATGCAAACCAACAAACCGCGATTGATCGAGGCATGCGAACAAGCGTTCACATCCTAAAAGAGAAAATAAAAGCGAAAATAAAAATGTGAGCCTTAACAACCCGGGCCTCCGGGTGGCGGGTCAACCTATAGTATACTATCATGTTAAGCGTGGCGTACAAGCAATCAAGCAATACATACAATTCAGCAGATTTCGCGTATAATCATGAAACAGCGGGTTGTGAAACAAGCATTTGAGATTTGTGTGATGTGATTTGATACACGAAACATATGTGACACCCAAAAGTGCGTTTAAGCGTAAAAGGGATCAGGTATACTCACAGTTGGTGCGTTTAGGGAGAAGTGAGGGATCTAAGAAGAGTCGGGGAGAGCGTCGGGTCATCCTGTAAGCGAACAGAAGTGCATTAGTCTTTCGAATTGCTGAAACGGTTAAGTTTGATTGGGCAGAGGACAAGTTCGGTCGCACTTGTATGTTTCCATACAAGTTCGGGCGAACTTGTGAGGTATTGTTGTGTTTTGAGACAAGTTCAGGCGAACTTGTGAAGTTTCTAAAGAGACTTGACAAGTTCGGGCGAACTTGTATAAAGTGTTAACAGAATGTGCAAGTTCGGCCAAACTTGTGAAATTTCCTGAGAAACTTGACAAGTTCGAGCGAACTTGTGGTGTTTTGTTGAAGACTTTTGACTCAAGTTCGGCCGAACTTGACCCAGAGGGTGCAAGTTCAAGCGAACTTGACTGTTGAGCTGTATAAAAATCAGTAAATCTCGAGCGAACTTGATGTTTTCGGGTCCAAAATCTTGCGTTTTTGCGTCGTTTGCCGAGGAAATCGAGTGCCCATCCCTCCAACCTTAAGCCACTGAGTAAAACTTAGGCTGGAGAGGTTTCTTGGAGCGAGTTAAGCCATTTTACAGAAACTCGGGCTAATCCGGGCGAACTTGACGGTTCGTACAGGTTAGTCCAGCTTGTGTAAAGTGACGATTTCGTCCTTGTGCTTCCGGATCTGAGATCTTGCTTTGACAACGCCTCGTTCCACTCAAAAGTGAACGAAACATACGTCATTAGTCTGAATATTGTGTAAAAATCAATGTTTTCAAAGGTTTTACTCAGATCTAAACATAGATCTGAGTGAAAAACAGAAGTTTTGCATAAAAAGATGATGATTTTCGTAAACATAAAAGATTTGATGAAAACGAAGGCAGAGCCTTGTGCAAAATCGTTGTAAAATGTTGTAAAACGTTATTGAACATCATTGTAGTTGAAATCGGGTTGAATCTTACTTAGAAAACAGAGGGTTTCGGGTTTTGAGAGCTCTGGGCGAACTTGCAGCAAGTTCGAATGAGAGAATGGAGCTGAGTATTTATAGGTGAAGGCAAAATGGAGCTGATGGGAGTCAAGTTCGGGCGAACTTGCATGGAATTCATGCAAGTCCGGGCGAACTTGTTAGAAATTCAAGAAATCCCATACAAGTTCGGCTGAACTTGCTGATTCTGGTGAAGAATCAAGCAAGTTCGAGCGAACTTACTTGGAATGTGAGGGATTATGAGGCCAGTCAAGTTCGGCCGAACTCCCAAGTTCGAGCGAACTTGTCCAAAAGCTCAAATTTCTTCGTTTTTCGTTCGTTTATCGATTGTATAGCGATATAATCGAGTTATAAGGTAATATTAATCGATTAAGCGATGTGTTAAGCGTCGTAATAGCGAGTCAACGCGTGAGAGCGAGTTGCATGAGTTTGCGAGTGATTTAATCATAACAAATAAACACACATAACACATAAATATCATAAAACACATAATTAACTGCGTTTCGCGATGCGACGGCACACAAGTGGTTATTGTTCAACAACACACCCGGCTATTAATTGTGATTGCGATTAGATTAGCGATGTGTTTTAATAGTCGATTAAATGCGATATAATTGCAATTCAACATAATTTAATTAACATAAACTTTTTCATAACCGAATATCGGAGTACAATTAGATAGATACGACGAAAATAAAAGAAAAAGATAACAACGAAATTTGGAGTTGTTACACTGCTCACTTAGAATCAAGCACATACATCACCGATCTACAACTACAGAGTAGATCGAACTTGAAAGGCACTACCGCACCTGGACAATACCGACGGTGTACCACCATTGTCGCATGTGGCGGTGGTGGTCACGGGTGGTGGCGGGGTTGTAGCAGTGGTTTGGTGGGTGAATGACGATGGTGGTGGCAGGTGGGCGGTAGTGGGCGAAAGGGATGATGGCCAGTGGGGGTAGGTGGTGTGGTAGGGTAGATTGTGGTGTGTGAACAAGGTACAAGAGAGAGAGAGAGTGCGAGAGAGAGAGAGAGGAGAGTTAAGAGAGAGAAAGATAAAGAAAGTTGAGAGAGACAGAATGACTAATTTATATGTTATATATTTTTAATATTTCAAAATTCTTTTTTTACTTATTAAATAAATTTTAAGCAAATGAGTAAAATTAGTAATCTACCCTGATTTAAGTCTAGGGCAGTGGCGGAACCAGAACTTTACAACTGGTGGGTCATAATATAACTTTATTAATCCGTTAGCATAGAACAATTAGTTTAACCATATGCAGTTAATGCGGAAAAATATCGGATATCGGTCAATGACCGATATTTGAGATGTCGGTTATCGCGGTGGAATATTCGTAATTTATAATCATATATATATATATTAATATCTAGAACCTATACATACATATACTAGAACTTATATGATTATTAATAGTAAGTATATGATGTTAATTTTATATTTTTTATGCATAAATTTTGAAGTTTATGGACCAAATATAAACTAGGTAAGATAGAGGGGGTTAATGTTTAAATACACAAACTAGTTTTACACTTTATATGTAAAAAATTATAAGTTTCAAGGACTAAATATAAACTAGTGAAAGATAGAGGAGTATGTGTTAAAATATTAAAGTTATTTAACCCTAAAAGTTAAACACGCCGCTTATCTCTTCTTTCTTCCTGGTACGCATCTTCTTCTCACTACTTATTCTTCTCACTGGTTTCCGGCCAAAAACACACTACTAGAAAATACACCTATCTTGACACGCGAACAATGACACACTTTATTTTATGACATTCAGAAGCGTGTGTCAAGAAAAAAATGTCATGGTTTACAAAATTCCATAAATTTATGACACTCCTTTTTGTGTGTCACCTTTTAGTGTCATAAAAGAAAAATAAGATCATTTTATGACATTCTAAAGCGCATGTCAAGAAAAAAATGTCATGATTTACAAAATTCAACAAATTTATGACATTCCTTTTTGTGTGTGATCTTTTTAGTGTCATAAAAAAGAAACGAGACTATTTTTTGACATTCCAAAGTGTTGTCAAGAAAAAAATGTCATGGTTTACAAAATTCAACAAATTTATGACACTCTTTTTTGTATATTTTTTTAGATCTAAAAAATATTATATCTTCTAAGTTAAAAACATTATTAAAAATGGTGCATATCAAATAAATATATAATGAAATCACATAAAAAAGGGGATGGCGGAAAAAGGCCCTATAAAATAATATTAGTTAATATTAAAATCTTTCTATACTATATTATATTAATGCATAACAAAGTGACTGATACGTGGTTGAAAACCGGTGTCTTGTTATGTTTAAGTTTGTGTTTTTACATAGCTTTTAGTTGTGAATAGCCTACTTTTGATTGGAATTGTATTTTACAGGTCTAATGGAGTTTAAGGGACTATTCGGGAGCTATACGAAGTACCGGGAGGAACGGGAACAAATGGAAACATGGGGAATGGAAAACCAACGAAAAACAAGCTAGAGAGTGCGTCGACGACGCAATGCATCGGTGGGAAACATGCGTAGACAACATAATATTGCGTCAGCAGCAAAAGCCCCTTTCTGGGGTGCGTCGGCGACGCATGCCTCTGCTCGCTGACGCGTTTTGTTGCACTTTGACGGTTTTAAGTTGTTTTTTTGGACTATGGAGTTACGAATTCTAGGAGTTTGAATATTGTTCATGGAGCCACAATCATCACCAACCTTCATCTTCCATCAATCCAATCCATCCAATTACACCTTTCGATCCAATCCCTAATCTCATCATCATCATCATCATCATCATTCCTCAATCATCAATCCAATCATCACCATCATTCACCACAAACCCTAACCATCCTCCATCTCCATCTACAAGTTCCAAGATGTCAAGATTTGAGCTTCCATAATCCATTGATCGTGTCATGTTCACCATGAGCGGCTAATTCCCGGAAGTTTCACCCCGGTGTAGACTTTTGTAAGATTTCTAGGGTTTATTATATGTTAAACATTTGGTTTGTGACAATTCGAATTGCATTTAATCTTTTAATAATTGTCTTACGTTTGTATTGAATCCAGAATTGTCGAGTGATTATGAAATTTGACTTTGTGGAATGAATATGTGTATTTATGCCTTGTCAATTGATAGGTTTCACTTGTCCAAAGTAACGAAGTGCATTGTTGTCCGTTGTCTATGACGTTGATAGCAATTAGCGCCTAAGCTTTGTGATTCTAGACCGTTAATGAGCTAATTCGTTTAAACCAATTTAAAACGTTTAGTAACCCTAGGTCTTGCAATCGTTGAACGGGTGTGAACCTTGTTTTCTCATCATTGTTTTATAATCATCAATTACCTTTGTTGAAATCATTCTCAGTTTTTAGTAGTAATTAATCAAACCAAACTTGTTGGTTCATTCCAACACCTTTCCCAAACAAACAAATTAATTTTTTCGTAGCAAGCTTCATAAAGTGACAATCTTAGTTTAAATCAATTACATCCACATGCAAACCACCGACTCTTCGTGGTTGACCCTGTGCTACCACTAGCTCATAGTTAAGGGTAAAATTGGGTTATAAATATTATCTTTGACCGAGGCGCGCCTGAATCACGCGCGGTTAGTGACATTTTAAGATACCTAAAAGTTAAGAACTTGTTTAGTTTGATGCAAAATATACAACCCTAAAATGTGAATAAAATAATCTTTCAAGCATAATTTCAATTTACTCCCTCATCCTAAAATGAGGATAAATTAGTCTTTGCCACTTAGGCTATAGCTAGTGGTCAGGAGGAATTATCTTGTGGAGAGACTAAGGTTCAATCCTTGGGAGGTGTAAGTATTTAAAGAGAAAAATTAGCCGTTAAAAAAAAAAGGATAAAATAGTCTTTCAACATAATTACAATTTACTCCATCATCTTGATTACACTTTAATTCTCTCAATTTTAACAAAATTATATGTGATTAGTTAATAGTTACGCTTTGTCCCCATAAAAAAGTAACTACCCCCAGATTTTTGAACGACCATAACTTTTTCGTACGTGAATATATTTTTTTAAAAATTACACTGTAAAATAAGTATTATATTCTCATCAATTTAAGTGTAGTATAACCAGTGTTGTAAGAGTCGCTAGGCACTAGTCAGGCGGTGGGGGTACCGCCTAGCGATTAATCAAATCAAGTTTTTTATATGTAATTTTTAGTTAAAATATACCTACACATTTTTATATGTAGTTTTCTAAAGTAGACATGTTTTAACCACTCATTAACCCATTTTTTAAGTAACTAACATGAATTTATAAGGTTTGGTCGAAATTTGGCCGGCGTCTAGCCAAAATTTGGCCAGAATAGGAGTGCCATTGACCGCCTAGCGATTAATTGGCCATTAATCGGCGGTGGGGGTACCGCCTAACGATTAATTAGTGATTAATCGACAACTAATCGGGACTAGTCGGGATTTTTACAACCATGAGTATAATGATAGTTTTTTTTAGTTAAAAAATTGATACGTTACGTGATCAACAATGTCTAAAAGTGAGCAACAACTTGAATTGTTAATGGCAAACAGAAGAAACCGAACAAAAAAAAAAAACTAAATCAACTAAAAACCGATTAACGAAAAGAGATATAAATTTAATTATTCTATCTAAATAATAGAATATTATATTTCTATAGGATTTTAACCGTATCCTTTAAAGTTTTTTTCTAGAATTAGTAATCTAACGTTTAAATAAAGGTTAGTTGAATTAACGTTTTAAAATTTTATACAAATCAGATGAGTTTTATAACTTTTTAATACAGTAAGAATATGAAAATTATGTTAAAAAATGAAAAGTCCCTCTCAAGTCTCAACTTAGTTCCCGCTTCTTCCTAAGGTTTTGAAAATTTTTATTTCCCCCACACCCAAATTAACTCCCCTCCCTCTAACCCTACCTGCTCATGTCTCCAATCCCAATTGATATCTATTTGCTCTCCACCTTCTCCCCCCTAAATTGATCAACACAAAATTAATTCTTTCTTGTGATCCAATTTTTATAGCTACGGTGGAAACGATCCTCGTCTACATTCAATCTCTCTTCCCGGTTTTATTTTTTATTTCTTTTCAATTTGGTTCTGAATTTCTTGTTGTAAGTTGCTTTATTTTTTGTGATTTACTTTATAGCTAGAATATTTTGACATTGTTAGTTTTGTTTGTGATCTTTGGACACAAGTCACAACATGTATGATGAAAGGCCACATAGAACAAAGCGGGATCTCTTGACACTGAATTGTTACAACTGAGTGAGGTGTCTCCTTTGCCATTAAATCAATTCCTATCTTTTTGAGCAGTGGCTAAACTTCATGAAAACAAGTACATTTTTTCATACTTTCTTTTTGAAAGAAACAATTTTTTTTAATATGTTATTTTAATATACACATATATTATAAGTGTCTATTTTGTTGAGGTTTAAATGAGCATAGATAAACAGCATTTAAATGGCTTTTACTTGGCTTGTTCAGATTGGTCAACCATCATAAATTTTAGCATCGTGTCTAGTTTTACTACAAGCAGAATTGGAGATCCATGCTTTTGGAGTTCATTTCTCAACAAGGATAATTTTATGAGTATTTATTTATTTATTTATTTAGTTTATATGTTTATAGATTGATTGCTTTTTAAGGTTGATTGTATTCAGTTTGACTGTTGTTCATAGATTGATTCCTTATATTGTTGATAAGCATTCGTCTATGGATTACAAGGAGTTGATTGAGAGCTTTGCTTCAAAAAACGCTAGAAAACCACACTGTTTGCTTAGCAAGTAAGTTCGATACTTTGATAATTTTTGCTACACTATTTTTGTTAATTTGTTTTATCTATTTCATAACAATTATCGTAGTATTACAAATTTTTAGTATTTGTATATATATGATTGAATGATTGATGAGTTTATGTTATATGAAGATTTGCGAATAGGGCCAAATTTTTTATCTTAAACATGGCCAATTTTTTTTTTGTGATTTTCGGAGATGGCCCTGAACAAACTATAGGGGTGTTTAACTCATTTGATGGTAATGTTTTTAGTCACAATAGTGTAAGTTGTTCTTAATGGTTTCATATTGTAGTGTTTGATATTTGAATGATTTAGGTAATGAATCAAATTAGGGACATGGCTTTGTTAAACATAAAAATAAATCTATTCAATATTTTACTCAGTGTATTTTGCCCAAGTTAGCAGCAAAACATCTTGCTAACAAATTAAGCAAAAAAAAATACTAGGTTGACTGCTTCCTTTTACAATTAACTATTTAAAGTTGTTGCAAACTCAGTCTTTTATCTCTGAAATTTTGTAGTGAAGTGCAAGTTGACTAGTATGCTAGTTCAAGGAAGCAAAAAGATATAGAGTCTCTTATTTTAAGGTAAATATCTCATTCCTCAAATCCTTATGCCTTCTTATATATATATATATATATATATATAGAATTATTATTATAGGGAGAGGATCATGAGAAAACTACTTAAATGTGAGAAAACTGAAAACTACTAAAAGAAAAAAAACTAAAACTACAATTTTTTACAATTTTTTTTTATAAAAAACCGCTGCTTTATGTATAAAAAAACTTTTTTTTTCCAAAAAAAAAAACTTGTACTGCACATGTGCACTATATGTGTACTACACATGTGTATTATATGTATATGTTGCACATGTGCATTATATGCTTTTTTTTATTTTTTTAAAAAAAAGTTTTTTTATTAATATATGTAGCGATTTTTATAAAAAAAATTGATATGTTTTTTTGGCCTTTTTAGTTAGTTTTTTGGTTTTCTCATGATCCATCCCCTATATATATATATATATATATATATATATATATATATATATATATATATATCCAATCCAATTGTAAATGTATAATCTTTGCATATCCTCTTTGGTACTCGTTGACACGTGTAAACTTCATAGTGCACTATGCAGTTAATCTCGGTGATATATTGGTCCCCTAGTAAAATATCGGTTGAAATATCGGAACTGATATTATCGGTGATATTGACCGATATAACGGATATATCATCGCTATTTGACCTATATAACCGATATATCACCGATATTTGATCGATATATCATCTTGTCTTATTAGTGTTAAATTGCTATATTTCATGAAACCCTTTAGTTTAAACTTAAATCACATGTTTCACATTTCTGGATATTTTTAATTGTGTAGTGTCTAGTCATCCAGGAGGTACTGAATGCGGCTATTATTGATGAAGTTCATGAAGGAGATAGCTTATAAAGGAGTTGAAATACTTGACAATGATAATGTAAGTTTAGGCGTATTTTAGTCTATATATTAGAGAAATATGGACTTATATATCCAAAAATAAAAAAATGCTTAAATTCATATTCTAGGATTAGATTCTGATTTTTAAGATTTATTTTATTTAATTGTTGTCTCAGGTTGGGAAATGAGTAGAGGAATACTCGGCTGCGGATATGGATGTCATTCGCGAAGATTGGTCGACTTATGCGGTTACCTCTATTTTTAAGTAACAAATCGTATTTTAGGTGTTCACGATGTATTGACAAACAATTCTTTTTTTTGTTAAAGTTAAAATATTTGTAGTATACTTGACGGAAGATTATGTAATGGATTGTTTTGGTATATATATATTTGTGTGTATTTGTTTTATGAAAAATGATTTATTGGTTTTTTTATTATACATGTATCCAGGGCCAATTAGTAATTATATATAAAAAATTAAACAATTAAAAACATGACACGCATAAATGAATGTCATACATATGTGTCATAAATGCGTGTCATGAACGTGTGTCATTAAAAAGTGTCATAAAATGAGTCATGAACGTGTGTCATAAACTGAGTGTCATTAAATGCGTGTCATTATAAGCATGTCATAAATGCGTGTCATTAAAACATGACACACAAATGCATGTCATGTTAATTTTATGACCTCTCAATCAACGACACGCTTTTGCGTGTCATAATTACTGTTTTATGACGTGCAATGTGTGTCAAGAAATATGTATTTTCTAGTAGTTGACAGCACCGGTGAGACAGCCAATATCACAAATTGGGCCAAAAATAACGCAATTGAATGGGTTCTGGAATTTGGATGGCAGGATTTTAAAAGAAAAAGCACAAAATTGGGCCAACCGATATTATCGGTGAGACAACCGATATCACAAATACATAATACGGGCGATATATCGGTATATATCACCGATATTATCGTGACCGATATTATTACCGAGATTATGAACCGATATTTTGTCGAGGGTCCGAAAACCGATATCTCGACAATATATCACCGAGATTAACTGCATAGGTTTAACCAAATGTCGTACTACAAGCAACACGACTGTATCTTAGTGGTAATTGCAATTTTTTATCAATCAAAATAACATAAACCAAATCCCTTTTAGTATTTTGTCATAAAATTTTAAAATATTGTTAATGAAGAGTCGACATACTTTTTTCGTGTATATTTAGAAATACACATCCCTACGTGATAAAAATGCCCTCTAATTACATATCATATAACAAAAAAAATCAAGTAAGTAGTAAACAAATAAGAGTCGAATAAATGTAAACAAATAAAATAATAAGAAAGCAAAATATTTTCAAACTTATTTAAGCAAAATTAATAAAGAGAAAGCTAAATAAATATTATTCATATATCATTACAAAAATATAAGAAAGGTAAACAAATACAATATTAAGAAATGGGGATACTTTTTTCAAAGAATATATAAAAAAGATTATTGAAGTAGAAGCTAAATTTAAACTTAAAATTTTTTTTACATCCTTTAAGAGAAGAGGTGAGTTGTCACTACTCAGATCCTTAAAAATGAAACCATCTTTATACACAATTTTCAAAAATTCATTAACGGTAAAAATAAGTATAAAAAATATTAAAATAAACTCAAATCGTTGGGCCAAACTTAACAAAAAAAGCCTAAAACAATTAAATAAATCGTCGTTCTACAGCGCCTTCAACCTCCATTGCCGGTAGCTGGAAAAATTTCCCGATCATCTTGTCTTGACCTTTTCTCTTCATTTAAATGGCTTGGAGATAGTCAATCTGTAAAATCGACGACTTTGAGGGGGTCAAGTTGTAAAAAGACAACCACTTCAGTTTCCCGGTATACAGGAGATTTGGCCGCCCGAAGGGTAAGTTGACCCCCTGACCCTCCTGTGGTTCCGCCGCTGGTCTAGGGGTGTTCATCGAATCGAATATCGTATTTTCGAATTATTCGAATAATTTTTATTTTTCCTTGAATTCTAATTCAATTAAAACCTACCCAATTCGATTCAAGTTCGAATAAAAAACCCAATTCATATTTGATTAAAAATTCGAATTCGAAAAAATTCAATTTGATTCGGATCTTTTAAACATACAAAAAAACTATCAAAATAAAACATAAATTTTAAAGTAGCATAAACCACGATTTCAGATTAAAAGTTCCAAATAAAGTAACATAGACATTCAAAACGAGAAGTCGGGAATAACCACTCCACATTACAAGTTAATATTTTTAGGTTAGAAATCTATTGATGGATTTGCTACTTATGTTTTAGTTATGGGTCATGTAGTGGGTTTAGTAATGGGTAATTTTAGTACTTGGAATAAATTTCAAAAATAATTTATAATATAGCCCAATAAAAGTTATATATATTATATATAAAAATAATAAATAAAATGAATAATTTTTATTCGAATTTCAAATTGGATCGAATCGAATTTGAAATTATAAATTCGTATTCGATTTACATGACTCGAATTGAATCGAATTCGAATTCTTATAATGAAACAAATTCTTGATAATCGAATCGAATTTATTCGAACTCGAAATAAATTCTGAACACCCCTAGATTTAACCATGAAAACTAATTGATTTAGGGTTAAAAGACATAACGTACAGGGGTTTGCAAATATTAAGTATGTTTTTTTGTACTTTTTGAAGATAAAGGACACACTTTGCAATTCCTTCGGATATGAGAAGAATTTGAATTCCTTTAATTAAGAAAATTTATGTCCAATTCTAATTCTTTTGTAAACCAAACACTTAAAATTGGAAATTTGGAATTGAGATTCCAATTCAGCACATTCCATTTTATGAACCAAACACATTAAGAGTTAGAATTCGATTCTAACATCACTAAATTACAACGAACCTAACGCACCCTTAGTTCATTTTAACTATTTGGGTACTAGGTCCATATTTAACATATATACACCATGATAAAACAAAGTTAGTATTTTAGGAGAAAAGGGTTAACCTTTTGAAATTAACCTGGACTATGATATGATTAAAAAAAACAAGGTTGGTACTCGTTCATGATATTAGTTAATTTTAACTACTTGAGTAAGTCCATTTTTTACATATACTATGATAAAACAAAGTTAGTATTTTAGAAGAAAAACATTTTCAGTTAACCACCTATGATATGTTAAAAAAAACAAGGTTGGTACTTGATTAGTTAAAATGGACAAACATTAGCACATCAAACTTAACTCAAATATATGTTAAAAAAAACAAGGTTGGTACTTGATTAGTTAAAATGGACAAACATTAGAACATCAAACTTAACTCAAAATTTAAAGATGTATAAATTATATAATATGTTATATAATTCACGGGACAACCGGCATCTGGTCTCCTTACAGATTGCAGTTGTAAAAGGAATAGAATAAGATTTAAAGTATACTTAACCTAAAATATATTACTAGACAAAGTATGTCTTATTCGATTGTTAAAAGGACACTGAAAAGTGAATGTACAACCCTCATATAAACCAACTCAGTCACCTTATACTAAAACCACATCACTCCAACTTAGGTCAAGGCTCTATATCTCTTAAGATTTTTTTCGATGACCAGCGAAAGGCCAAAAACAAACCATGTAGGATCAGGAACCCGACCACCGAATACTGGAAAGCGCATAACCGTCCTTAGCATAGATGGTGGAGGTATCAGAGGTGTCATTCCTGGTGTCATACTTGAGTACCTTGAGTCACAGCTTCAGGTATGGTACTCAAATGCATGCATGAATTACTGAATACATATATGTTTGGGACCTAGCTAATGCCACTTGAACAAGCGACTGGAAGGGTTGCTGATCTTTTTTTTTTTTGAAAGTAGGTTGTTTTAGATACGTGACTGTCTGGTCAAGTACTTCGATCTTGTTGCTTTTTATTTTTTTGTACTTCCAGACAGTTTGCTACTCCTATAAGCGAACTCTATAGAGTTTTACACCAAATTAATCAATCAATTATATTCACTAAACTCTATGGAATTCGCTTGCCATAGAGTACAAGAAGTCCCAAAAAAAAAAAAAAAAAAATTCTCGTGCCAATCTTGTTCCTAAACCACCTGCTAATTAATAAAAAAATTCAAGGGTACGTTGCTAGATCACTTTTACAAGACCATTTGTGATATGTGCACCAATAATTAATCGTTGTAGTAATATTGATACATGAGAACATAAACACACATACACATATATGTGCGCAGGAGTTAGATGGCGAGGAAGCGAGGCTAGCAGATTATTTCGATGTGATTGCAGGAACAAGCACTGGTGGTCTAGTGACAGTAATGCTAACGGCTCCAGACATAAATAGCAGACCTTTGTATGCTGCTAAAGACATCGTTCCATTTTATCTTGAAAACACTCCCAAAATTTTCCCACAAAGAAGGTAATATGAAATGAAAAAAGATATATGAACTCCAAGATCATTAATCACCATAATGCTGAATACTTTATATTTCATGATTGTTTTATGTTTTCTGGAGAAAATTTAGGGGGCCATTTGGTTGGATTATAAGTCTGTTCAAGGAGATGCTAGGCCCAAAGTACAACGGGAAGTACCTTAGAAGCCTTGTAACGGGCATACTAGGAACAACAAAGTTGAATCAGACGTTGACCAACGTTGTCATCCCTACTTTTGACATAAAGAAAATGCATCCTGTGATCTTTAGCTGATTTCAGGTCTGATTTTATATTAAAAAAAAACTCCCAATTTTGGTGGTATAATTCAGTGTTTTTATTGGAAAATCACAAAAATATCTATTATTACCGAGAAAGTTAACAAAATAGCCTTGAATTTTTATATATTACTGATCAAACAAGCGCCACAAGTGTTTTTTAGCCCCATGGCTTTCAGCCTGGTGTAGCCGATTTGAAATGGGTGCGGCTGGTTATATCACTTTAGCGCATCAGATTCATTGTTGCACTGGATACCCGAAAATTAAAAAAAAAATTAATTAAAGCAACTAGAAGATTCAAAAACGACCCTGAAAATTTTAATCGTGTGTCTAGCTAATCCTTGGGTGATTGTCGACACGATCTTTTAAAGTAATTTGAACATAAAAAGAAAAAAAATCAAACGTCTATTTTCGTAATTACAAACAATTAAGTTTATTTTGTTAATTTTGTCAGGCAAAATGAATGTTTTTTTTGTGAGTTAGCTTCATTACAGATTATTTAGGATATCTAAACAAGAACTGAAAGTTTTTCGTTAAATTAAAAACGTTGCAAGAAGCTAGTTTTAGCACGATTGCATTATTAATTAACAAGTTGAAACTGTTTAAGATTGAATAAAATTAATAATATTAATTATGGTGGTTTGAAGGTGCCAAGAGAACCTAGCATGGATGCACAATTATCGGATATATGCATCGGTACATCTGCGGCACTACGTACCTCCCAGCTCATTGTTTCCGAAAAGGTGATCGGGAGTTTAATCTTATTGATGGTGGCATTGTGGCCAATAACCCGGTAAGTTACAATGAGCAGCCCTTGTTAGCACATCTGTTCATGTATGGGTACAACTCTCAAAAATAAAATACTTCGGTGTATATATTTGTGAACGGCTTTTTATTGAGTTAGCTACAACGTTAGACCTCAAACTTAGAAGTCCTTAAATTTGCCAATGTTGGCTAGTTCAAGGCTCATTTCTCTTAAATTATACAGAGTGGGAGAGCTTGAAAAGGGGGCGTTAAGTAACATGTGGACATCACGTCCTACGCGTCAGGAAAGTGGCGTGGTGGCACAGGTATGAAAGGGTTGCGTTATTCGTCACATACACACACTTTTTGTTATTATTTTATATTTCAAAATTACATAAAATCTATTGATTTAAAAAAAACATTAATACTAATTAAACAAATAACATTAATAAAAACCATTACATAATTTTAAAAAAAATTATTACATAACTTAAAAAAACCAAACTAAAAAGAACACACGCAATAAACTTAAAAACATTACATAATTAACATAAAATGTTAAACCTAAACAAAATTAAACAAAAAATCTAATTATCTGCCACACCAAAACGCATATGAAGTGACGATTGTATGCGTGCCTGTAGTTGATGAGAGCGACTTGTATGACGTTGTCTTCCGAAAGGTCACTGCCCTTATTTTGCACTGCGTTGTGCACCATCTCAAATCTTTCACTATCCAAACGGATAGTCCTAAAACGCGAAGAAAGTGCATCCACGGTTCGGGTTATGTCACCTCTATGAATACGCCCCTAAAACGAACCTGAACGATTACGAGGCGTTAGTGGGTAAGCGCTTCGACCCACGATTCACACAACATGATGTCCTCTTCTTCGGTCCATGGAATCGTTGCCATTTTTTCTGAATTTCTAAAGAGAAATGTGAAGAAAGTTGAGAGAAATGAGAGGATCTAAGAGTGTTTGTGAAAAATGCGGAATGGGTTTGTTTATATAGGAGATACAAATTATTTTTAAAAAGTAATTTTAAAAAAATTAACCATTGGGGCTAACGGCTATAACCAACATCCACCCATAACGTACCACGTTGCCACTTTAATTGCCACCATGGCAGTGGAATTTACCACGCCTCCAACCTAACGCCGCATCCACGCCGTTGATGGGCCGGTGTGCACGGCGTGGAAAGTCCACCACGCCATAATTCAGCCCACTTCATGTGGTCTTTGAGGGGGATCCTATGTTCAAATTTAGACAAAGAAAATTATTTAATTTATTAAAGTAAGAGTTAAACGCCTGGTTGGTCCCAGTGGTTTGCAAATATTATAGACTTGGTCCTAGTGGTTTAATAACTACACACTTGGTCTCGGTGGTTGTAATTTTTACACTCAGGTAATCCTTAACATTAACTATGTTAAATTTCTTAGTTAAATGTGTATGAAATGACTAATTTACCTCAAACAAATTAAAAAAACTAAAAAAGATATAAAGATTGGTGGGCCCCCTCATCTTCTTAATCTCTCCCCCTATCTCAAATCCATTGTAACATTTGTAAAAGTCGGGTCTCCAAAACCCGCTCCGTTTTGTAATCAAGTACCAAGTTATGAAAGTGCATTAATTATTTATGGTTATTTTGAGTTAAAACGATACATAATTAATAAATAAACTAAACTATAAAAATTATATTTGATAAAAAGTTAAAATAAAACAAATAAAAAATATTTGAAGCTGCCGGGACTCGAACCCGGGTCAGCTGAGTCGCTCAACGACTTAACATCCATTCTCCAAACCGCTCCGCCACAATGTGTTTTATGTTAACTTTAGGAAAACAAAAGAAACTTAAACACAAACTCAGTTTAACCGATGATACCATCTGAAAACCGGTAATCGGCAAACCAATCGTCAAATCGATTGTTTACCTCACAATTTCAGTTATAACCGAGGTATTACGGTTTCTAATCAAGTTAAAATTGATTGAAACTTTAAGTCCTATCATTTTCGGCTTTTGAAACCGAAAATTCATCAAGTTCTGATTTAATTCAAGTTTCCGATCATTTGCACGATTCAGAACTATCACAACAATATTCAATTTCATTTTCGTCGCATTCTTGAACCATAAGATCTTCTGAATCAGATCGCCGGAAAATTTCTGCAAGTCACCGGAAAACCGGGACTCACATTCTCACGGTAATTCCTCCGACTCTTTTTGTTTAAAACATGTGATTAGTCAGTCTCTAACACAACTCCATCATCAGAATCGATCCTAGTCAAAGTTTATCAAAAATCTTACTTTCGCCGAAAAAATCTCTGAGACTGCCGGAATCACACTGTGAACTGGTATGATATCCTAAAACTTCTTTTAAACCTTGTTTAAGTGACTCAACTTTATGAATAATCGATCAACGCTGTTAATTGGTTCAACAGCCGGAGTTCATTTCCAGTACCGACGAACCTCCGCCGGATTTCTGTGAATAACATCAATCGGTATATTCTGTTCCTTAAACTCTCTCCATTCTTTACTTTTGAATTCCTGTTAATGTCTGAGAACTTTATAAATCACAAATAAATCATAACCAGTCGAATTATGCTATCTGTGAAAATCGGTGAAGAAGATGAAGCTATAACAGAACATAAGATTAATTAAAAACGGTATTTTAAACGGGTTAGACACACAGTCCAGCGGTGGACTGTGTGCAAGTTTCACACACACGTCCCGAGTTCGATCCTTGCTACGCGCACGCCTTGTGTAATAACATGCCTTTTTGATCCAGAACTAAACCGGGTTTAAAACAGGTAGTTGTTAAGTATAATAAAAACCAAGAATATAACCGGGTTAGACACACAGTCCAGCGGTGGACTGTGTGCAACATGAACTTGACGTCGCGCGTTCGAATCTTGTCACGAGCACCGGTCCAATCGAATTAAAACGTTTTTGCAAATAAAGGAATTTTCGGTTAATTCAAATAAGTATATAAATATAATTAAAACCGAGTTTATAACGGGTTAGTCACGTAGCTCAGTTGGTAGAGCTACGTGCACGCGACTCAGTTGGTAGAGCTACGTGCACGCGAATGGAAGGTCGCCGGTTCGAATCCCACCCGGCGCAGATTTAACCGCTGACCGAACCGGTCAACGGTCAACGGTCAACACTAAAAAAAATAATATTTTTTTTATATATTTATTTATTTAATTTAATTTAAAAATCAATTAAAAATACTTAAAAATAACATTTTTAAAGATAGAAAATAGCCATAAACTCATAAAAATATATATAAAAATTTCATTAAAATCCTTAATAACATCCATCCATTTAATATATTTTTTTCCATTATTATTTAGGTTAGTATTCTTCGTCGACTCGCTCATCTAAATCGTGCGCATCTCACCATCTCCAATTCAACCCACCCAATGTGAGTGAACCTTTCAAATTCCCCGTTTTAATCACGTTTTTGGGGTGTATCATGTGTCTTTGTTTATATACATATTATAACTAAACTATTGTGCATACATCATATCATGACATGTGTATTTAGTTTGTTGCTGTTAAGTAGTTATTATTGGATGCAAATTATTATTTCAGTACATGCAATTGCCGAGGCCGCCGCTCCCCATTTTATTATGAGGTTTGAGCCTGTTCCCCATTTAATTATGCGGTTGAACCTGGCGTGCCCGCAACGATCGGCTCCGTTTGATTGAGCCTTGATCGGTCATTTCATTTTACATTTCAGTTCATGCAATACGATCGGCTCCGTTTGATTGAGCCTTGATCGCACAGTTCATTTTACATTTCAGTACATGCAATACGATCGGCTCCGTTTGATTGAGCCTTGATCGCACAGTTCAATTTACATTTCCAGTACATGCAATACGATCGGCTCCGTTTGATTGAGCCTTGATCGCACAGTTCATTTATGTTAGTTATCGTATGATAATGGTATGTTCATGTATGCTGTCAAGTGTTATTATATGCTATAATTGTAACTGCTATTTGCCAATGCTTGATTACTTACATTTGCTCTTTTATGATTATGCACAATATTTCATTGATAAACTAACCATAAAATCATTATCAAATGTTTATCTAATAAGGTTCACTTGCCAACTTATGTTAACCCAAAAACTACCATTTTACACATGATACAGGTGAACCAGCAGCAGCTAGGAACACATAGGACCTGGATTAGAAGAATAAATCGATTTAGTTTTGGGATTGTTACCTTTTGATTATTTCCTTTGTATTGAATGAACATGTTTGGATGTTTGAAAATGTAACTTTGACTTCATTAATTATGAAACATAATAGTAAATGTCATGTGCTTTGGTGATAACCCAATTATGCCCCGACTCTTATTTCCGCTGCGGGTCGGGGTGTGACAGATTGGTATCAGAGCCATGACTATAGGGATATAGGATAGGTTATTAGACCCTTAGAGCCTATACTATAGTCGATTAGAAACTTATAGGAATTTTGTGTGTTATATGCCAAATTTCATGATGTTTATATGTTTTATGTTAAATGTTACGTTTGATATTGTACAAGCATGTTCATAAGTATGTATTATCAAATAATGCCTATCATGAAATAGTATGATCATAACATATCACATCCATGAAAGCACACACCACATCATGATTGATTTTACAATGATTTTCGTGTTTTCAAATCTCATCAAAGTGAGTTCTCATGACGGGCATGTAGTAACTGGAAGGGTACTAGTACCGGTAGTCGGAACGTCCTGTCTAGGCTGGCATTCGTATAAATCCAAAATAAAGGACCAGTTTGCCTACCTGGGGACTAACGATGAGAGTACGAAGTACCTATTAGGCCAAAGCATGCTATACCAAACGTCGTGTGAGCTAATTCCACTTTGAGTTGTCATTGTGTCTACACCTGGACACGTTCCGACCAAACATCTCATGAACATATTTTGTGGTTTGCATTCGGGGGATGCGAGTGTTAAATTGCCAATACTAATGTGAATCCTACCAAGCCAATAGCCATGGGGGCCCACATGACTATGTAGGTGAAGGTATGGGGGACATTTGAGGCCCAACATGAGCGAACCCAAGACATCCTATGGATGTAGTTGCATTATTGATATTTATGTTATTTTCATTTTCTTAAAGACACATGACACCTAAAAAGACACCATGAACTCACAATCTTCTCATTTTATGATCCTGTAGATGTCATCTAGACAGCATCGAAGGGGAAAAAAATTGGGAAAGACTCAGGAACGTTTGGCCACACATATCGCGAATCAAATGGCCACGATATTGCCTGACATCGTGGTACAAGTACAACAAGCCCTTGCTGCAAATCCTACTAACCCTCCTCAACAACAGGACTAGAACATCGCCAACCCTCCTACCATCAAATGCTCTTACAAACATTTTAAGTCCTGTGATCCTCCAAAATTCGAAGGGACTGAGGGAGTCACTGCTCTCCTACATTGGTTCGAGGAGATGGAAAATGTTTTCTTAAACTGCGATTGTCCTGAGGATCGCAAGGTTCGTTACGCCACCGGGAGACTACTTGGTGTAGCTCTCACTTGGTGGAATACTGAGAAAGGAAAGAGGGGAACTGAAGATGCGATGGCCTTAACTTGGGAGGAGTTAAGGGAAATCATGACTAGGTGTTTCTGTCCTAGAAGTGAAATTAAGAAATTGGAGGATGAATTTCATGCCTTAAAGCAAAAAGAGGGTGATCACTCTACTTACAACAAGAGGTTCTTGGAGTTGAACCAAATGGTTCCAAACTTATTCACTCCAACCTATCGTCTGATCGAGCATTATATTCGAGGACTTCCCTCGAAAATTCAAGATTCGGTTCTCAGCGTTTCACCGGTAACACTCGAAGCTGCCATGGAGTTGGCAACTGAACTGACCGAAAACCGAATTCGCAATGGGAAGTTCAAAGAAGAGAAGAAGAAAGCCCGTTGAGGGACAAACCTCAAACCACCCCATTCCTTCCTCTAAGTTTGCTAACAAGAGGAAGCGTAACACCAGGAATTTTGCAGTCACCCAAACCAACACCCCTATTCCTGTTGCACCCATCACTCAAGTCACTCCTTCACCCGCACCATACAAAAGACCCTACACAGGCCCATTACCAAAATGTAACCGTTGTCAGTATCACCACTCCCATGATTATTCTTGCCAATACTGCACCGTTGCGGTCGCGCAGGACATACTGTTCAAAACTGCCGCACGCTTCAACGAACAAACCGCCACCAACCTATAACCCAAACCCACCAACAGTTAATGGGTCAAGCACAACAACAACTACCATTTCCACCCACCCAACATTTAGCCCAAACATACTATCAACCCAATTACCCTATGGGCCAACCTATGCGGGCTTGTTTCAATTGCGGCGACCCAAGTCATTTCAGAAACACATGTCCAAGGCTGGTCAATATTATTCATGCTCAGGCCCAAGCCAACCCTGTGAATCAAGTGAACCAAGCTCCTCCACCTGCTAGAGGAAGAGCTTTCAATATTAACGTGAACCAGGCCAGAGCTGACGACAATGTGGTCAACGGTACGTTTCTTATAAATGGTAGATATGCCTCTATGTTATTTGATACTGGTGCGGATAGAAGTTTCGTGTCATTAGAATTTGAACCTATCTTAAGCAAAAATCGGGATAAGCTCGCGGAATCCATAACGGTGGAAGTTGCGGACGGAAAACCAGTTTCATTAGACTCTATTTTACGCAATTGTACACTCACCTTAAACGACCACGATTTCTCAGTCGACCTTATTCCTATGAAGCTGGGAGGTTTCGACATCATAATCGGTATGGATTGGCTCAGTCAACATCATGCCGCAGTTGTATGTCGTGAAAAATTTATTCGTATCCCTCTTTCAAACGGTCAGACTCTTCGAATCATTGGAGAAACCTCGTCGAAAGGGCTCAACTTAATGTCTTGTCTTCAAGCTCAAAAATACCTTCGCAAGAATTATGTCGCGTTTTTAGCCCATATCATCAAGAAGGGGACCACAGAGAAGAAACTTGAAGATATTCCTGTAGTAAAAGATTTTCCACAAGTTTTTCCTGACGACATTTCAGGACTTCCTCCAATCAGAGATGTCGAATTCCGTATCGATCTTATACCTGGTGCTACACCAGTTGCAAAATCTCCCTATAGGTTAGCCCCCTCTGAAATGCAAGAGCTAGCCAGTCAATTGCAAGAATTGACTGACAAGGGATTCATACGTCCCAGCTCATCGCCTTGGGGTGCACCTGTCCTTTTTGTAAAGAAGAAAGATGGATCTTTTCGTATGTGCATCGACTACAGAGAGCTCAACAAGTTAACCATCAAAAATCGCTATCCTTTACCTCGCATAGATGATCTTCTTGACCAACTACAAGGTGCCAGTTGCTTTTCAAAAATCGATCTTCGATCTGGCTATCATCAGCTTAGAGTGCATGAAGAAGACGTCCCTAAGACTTCTTTTCGAACTCGTTATGGCCACTATGAATTCATGGTTATGCCGTTTGGATTAACCAACGCACCAGCTGTCATCAAGGACCTAATGAACAGAGTCTGCAAACCTTACCTTGATCGATTTGTTATAGTCTTTATCGACGATATTCTTATTTATTCAAAATCTAAAGCTGATCATGAGCGTCATCTTCGACTCGTTCTTGCACTTCTAGAAAAGGAAAAGCTTTATGCCAAGTTCTCTAAATGTGAATTCTGGTTAAGAGAGGTGCAATTCCTCGGGCATGTAGTCAATGACAAAGGAATACATGTTGACCCTTCAAAGATAAAAGCAGTTCAAGAATGGCAAGCTCCACGTACACCAACTGAAGTGAGATCTTTTCTTGGACTAGCTGGCTATTATCGTCGATTCATTTCAAACTTCTCTCGCATTGCGGTGCCACTCACGGCTTTAACCCATAAGGGAAAACCATTCGTATGGGGACCCAAGCAAGAAGAAGCTTTTCAAACTCTTAAACAAAAACTTTGTGATGCACCAATCCTCACTCTTCCTGAAGGTTGTGATGATTTTGTAGTCTATTGCGACGCGTCAGGGCAAGGATTAGGTTGCGTTCTCATGCAAAGAGGAAAAGTCATAGCTTATGCCTCGAGGCAACTCAAGACACATGAAAAGAACTACACCACTCATGACCTAGAACTTGGAGCCGTTGTATTCGCTCTTAAGATATGGAGACATTATCTCTATGGTACTAAGTGTGAAATATACACTGACCACAAGAGTCTTCAACATATCTTCAATCAAAAAGAGTTAAATATGAGGCAACGAAGATGGGTCGAACTCCTAAATGATTACGACTGTGAAATTAGATACCACCCTGGTAAAGCAAATGTGGTGGCTGATGCATTTAGTCGAAAGGGTTATGCGAACTCCATTCATCTTCTATGTTCGCAAATTATAACCGATATTAAGGATCAAATTCGAGAAGCTCAACACGTTTCAATAACAGAAGAAGATGTAAGAAAAGAGATGTCCTGTGGAGCCGAGCTAAAGCTTGAAACTAAATCTGATGGTATTCTGTATTACCTAGATCGTATCTGGATTCTTAACCACAACAATCTTCGTGAAACTCTCATGAATGAAGCTCATAAAACGCGATATTCTATACACCCAGGAGCCGATAAGATGTATCAAGACCTGCGATACACCTATTGGTGGCCTGGAATGAAGAAAGATATTGCCGTTTTTGTTTCCAAGTGTCTCACATGTTCTAAGGTGAAGGCTGAACACCAAAGACCCTCAGGACTTCTAGTCCAACCGGAAATACCTGTATGGAAGTGGGAAAATATAACCATGGATTTCATTACCGGGTTACCTCGCACTTCTGGTGGGTATGACACTATATGGGTGATTATAGACCGACTTACAAAATCAGCTCACTTTATTCCTATTCGAGAAGATTTCAAGAACGAAAAGCTTGCTCGTATTTATATCAACGAAATCGTAAGCCGACATGGGGTACCATTAAGTATTATTTCTGATCGTGATGGTCGTTTCACCTCACGAACATGGCAAGCAGTACAATCCGCTATGGGCACTCGATTAGATCTCAGTACCGCCTATCATCCTCAAACTGATGGAACAGTCTGAGCGCACCATTCAAACTCTTGAGGATATGCTTAGAGCATGTGTCATAGACTTCAAGGGAAATTGGGACGCCCACCTACCGTTAGTTGAATTTTCGTACAACAACAGCTATCATTCGAGCATCGGCATGGCACCTTTTGAAGCCTTATATGGTCGAAAGTGCCGATCTCCTGTTTTGTTGCCACGAAATTGGGGAAGCACAAATTACTGGTCCAGAATTGATCCAAGAAACCACAGTAAGATTCATCAAATCCGAAACAATCTTCTAGCGGCTCCAAAGTCGTCAAAAGAGTTACGCAGATAAACGACGGAAGCCCTTGGAGTTTAGCATTGGTGATCATGTGCTTTTAAAAGTATCACCGTGGAAGGGAGTAGTTCGTTTTGGTCAAAAGGGAAAGCTAGCACCACGTTACGTAGGACCTTTCAAGATACTCGAAAGAGTAGGTCCTGCAGCATACAAGCTTGACCTACCGGAAGAACTCGACAGGATTCATCCCACATTCCACGTGTCGAACTTGAAGAAGTGCCTCGCTGATGAGAATCTCCATATTCCACTGGAAGATATTCAGATTGATGAATCCATGCATTTTATTGAGAGACCAGTGGAGATTATGGACTATGGAGAAAAGCGTCTTCGACGAAGTCGCATTCCAATTGTTAGGGTACGCTGTGAGTCGAAACGGGGACCTGAGTTTACTTGGGAACGTGAAGACTCAATGCGTGAAAAATACCCGCATCTTTTTCCTCCTACTTCAACTATTTAAATTTCGGGACGAAATTCCTAAAAGTAGGGGATACTGTAACATTTGTAAAAATCGGGTCTCCAAAACCCGCTCCGTTTTGTAATCAAGTACCAAGTTATGAAAGTGCATTAATTATTTATGGTTATTTTGAGTTAAAACGATACATAATTAATAAATAAACTAAACTAAAAAAATTATATTTGATAAAAAGTTAAAATAAAACAAATAAAAAATATTTGAAGCTGCCGGGACTCGAACCCGGGTCAGCTGAGTCGCTCAACGACTTAACATCCATTCCCCAAACCGCTCCGCCACAATGTGTTTTATGTTAACTTTAGGAAAACAAAAGAAACTTAAACACAAACTCAGTTTAACCGATGATACCATCTGAAAACCGGTAATCGGCAAACCAATCGTCAAATCGATTGTTTACCTCACAATTTCAGTTATAACCGATGTATTACGGTTTCTAATCAAGTTAACATTGATTGAAACTTTAAGTCCTATCATTTTCGGCTTTTGAAACCGAAAATTCATCAAGTTCTGATTTAATTCAAGTTTCCGATCATTTGCACGATTCAGAACTATCACAACAATATTCAATTTCATTTTCGTCGCATTCTTGAACCATAAGATCTTCTGAATCAGATCGCCGGAAAATTTCTGCAAGTCACCGGAAAACCGGGACTCACATTCTCACGGTAATTCCTCCGACTCTTTTTGTTTAAAACATGTGATTAGTCAGTCTCTAACACAACTCCATCATCAGAATCGATCCTAGTCAAAGTTTATCAAAAATCTTACTTTCGCCGGAAAATCTCTGAGACTGCCGGAATCACACTGTGAACTGGTATGATATCCTAAAACTTCTTTTAAACCTTGTTTAAGTGACTCAACTTTATGAATAATCGATCAACGCTGTTAATTGGTTCAACAGCCGGAGTTCATTTCCAGTACCGACGAACCTCCGCCGGATTTCTGTGAATAACATCAATCGGTATATTCTGTTCCTTAAACTCTCTCCATTCTTTACTTTTGAATTCCTGTTAATGTCTGAGAACTTTATAAATCACAAATAAATCATAACCAGTCGAATTATGCTATCTGTGAAAATCGGTGAAGAAGATGAAGCTATAACAGAACATAAGATTAATTAAAAACGGTATTTTAAACGGGTTAGACACACAGTCCAGCGGTGGACTGTGTGCAATCACACACACGTCCCGAGTTCGATCCTTGCTACGCGCACGCCTTGTGTAATAACATGCCTTTTTGATCCAGAACTAAACCGGGTTTAAAAGAGGTAGTTGTTAAGTATAATAAAAACCAAGAATATAACCGGGTTAGACACACAGTCCAGCGGTGGACTGTGTGCAACATGAACTTCACGTCGCGCGTTCGAATCTTGTCACGAGCACCGGTCCAATCGAATTAAAACGTTTTTGCAAATAAAGGAATTTTCGGTTAATTCAAATAAGTATATAAATATAATTAAAACCGAGTTTATAACGGGTTAGTCACGTAGCTCAGTTGGTAGAGCTACGTGCACGCGACTCAGTTGGTAGAGCTACGTGCACGCGAACGGAAGGTCGCCGGTTCGAACCCCACCCGGCGCAGATTTAACCGCTGACCGAACCGGTCAACGGTCAACGGTCAACACTAAAAAAAATAATATTTTTTTTATATATTTATTTATTTAATTTAATTTAAAAATCAATTAAAAATACTTAAAAATAACATTTTTAAAGATAGAAAATAGCCATAAACTCATAAAAATATATATAAAAATTTCATTAAAATCCTTAATAACATCCATCCATTTAATATATTTTTTTTCCATTATTATTTATGTTAGTATTCTTCGTCGACTCGCTCATCTAAATCGTGCGCATCTCACCATCTCCAATTCAACCCACCCAATGTGAGTGAACCTTTCAAATTCCCCGTTTTAATCACGTTTTTGGGGTGTATCATGTGTCTTTGTTTATATACATATTATAACTAAACTATTGTGCATACATCATATCATGACATGTGTATTTAGTTTGTTGCTGTTAAGTAGTTATTATTGGATGCAAATTATTATTTCAGTACA
The DNA here is from genome assembly GCA_947069175.1 of Scalesia atractyloides. Classification (NCBI taxonomy): domain Eukaryota; kingdom Viridiplantae; phylum Streptophyta; class Magnoliopsida; order Asterales; family Asteraceae; genus Scalesia; species Scalesia atractyloides. The sequence goes on along the minus strand of CAMTDV010000014.1, from coordinate 21,397,915 downwards.
TGCAATTGCCGAGGCCGCCGCTTCCCATTTTGTTATGAGGTTTGAGCCTGTTCCCCATTTAATTATGCGGTTGAACCTGGCGTGCCCGCAACGATCGGCTCCGTTTGATTGAGCCTTGATGGGTCATTTCATTTTACATTTCAGTTCATGCAATACGATCGGCTCCGTTTGATTGAGCCTTGATCGCACAGTTCATTTTACATTTCAGTACATGCAATACGATCGGCTCCGTTTGATTGAGCCTTGATCGCACAGTTCAATTTACATTTCCAGTACATACAATACGATCGGCTCCGCTTGATTGAGCCTTGATCGCACAGTTCATTTATGTTAGTTATCGTATGATATTGGTATGTTCATGTATGCTGTCAAGTGTTATTATATGCTATAATTGTAACTGCTATTTGCCAATGCTTGATTACTTACATTTGCTCTTTTATGATTATGCACAATATTTCATTGATAAACTAACCATAAAATCATTATCAAATGTTTATCTAATAAGGTTCACTCGCCAACTTATGTTGACCCAAAAACTACCATTTTACACATGATACAGGTGAACCAGCAGCAGCTAGGAACACATAGGACCTGGATTAGAAGAATAAATCGATTTAGTTTTGGGATTGTTACCTTTTGATTATTTCCTTTGTATTGAATGAACATGTTTGGATGTTTGAAAATGTAACTTTGACTTCATTAATTATGAAACATAATAGTAAATGTCATGTGCTTTGGTGATAACGCAATTATGCCCCGACTCTTATTTTCGCTGCGGGTCGGGGTGTGACATCCATCACCACCTGCACCTTAAACCCAACACCACATCCACCTTAAACGCAACACCACATCCACCTCCAGTTCCACCGTCAACCCACAACCACCGCCTCAACCGTCACAACCCACAACCACCGCCTCCACCGTCACCTCAGACCACCACCCCATTATTTCTTGTGCACTCATTCCTACACTCCTCCATAACCTGCACTCAACGCCATCTAACTCATCATTTCCCACCCAAATCAATAAACCTATTAAACAGATCCTAATTTACTAATTTTATTAGTCGTATTCTGGACTCTCTATAGTTCTTACAAAATAGCAAAGTCTCAAATCACATATTACAGTACTTCTTAAGATCCATCCAATCAGGTTTATCTCTTATAATTATTCATTAAGATTCATTATATGTACTGAATATGCTTGATTACCCATTTAGAATAATTGAATCTGAATTGAATTCAAAGGAGAAGGGGCGCAAGAAAAAAAGAATAAAAGGGGTCGTCGGGATTCTGCGGTGCGCCACCGGAAGACGCCGGAATTATGTCGGATCCTCCACTTTCTATCCAACTCTCTCTCGATCTCTCTAATATCCACACATTGGTTTTTTCCGACCAGGTTTGTTTTTCCGGCGCGTAGTTGAGGGTGGTGGTTGGTTGTTATGAATGGCGCGATGGGGCTGGTGTGGTGGTTTACAAAGCAACAGGTTCGTCGCGGTGGTTGGAGTGGTGTTGTGGTGGTGGTGGTGGAGATTCATGTTTTTCTGTAAGTTGCAGTGGTTGCGGGTAAATGGTGGGAGTAAAGGGAGTGTGGTTGAAAGGCGTGGTTGCAGGTTTTTGTAGAGAGAGAGAGAGAGTAGGGAGAAGGTGGGTTATATTTTTATTTTTTTAATTGTTCAGGGGTATTTAAGCCATTTCACACATACTTAACCAAGGAAACTAATCTAGGTTAGTGACAAGGACTACACAAGTGCAAAAATTACAACTACTGGGACTAACTCTGTAATTACTAAAGTATTAGGACCAAGTCTGCAATATCTGCAAACCATAGGAACCAACCGGGCATTTAACTCTTAATGTAATGTAGAGTAGAAGTAAGTATTACCATTAAAAAATAATTCCTTAAATTTGAAAGAATTTAATTACTCTGGTTTCTATAGAAACTAAAATTTTATTAAAAATGTTGAGAGAGACAATCTAAAGCTCTAATATTAAATACAAAATTTTCATATTAAAAATGATAACAGATATTAAATACAAAATTTTCATGTGACAAGTGAAAAAAACGCGTAAGATAATAAGGTTATATAATTTGAGTGTGTAGTGAGGGGTTATGTAAATGTGAGGTTATACTATGTATATATGTGTGTGTGTGGGGAAAAAATGTGTTGTGACGTGTTCACCATAGCGGGCTTCCAAAATCTCAAGCCATAGCGCCCCGGTGGGTGGTATGCTCGGGCGCTATTGGCTTTATGGTGATGGGTGGCGCCGGATAATGATCAACTACGGAAGGACGTGTGATAAAAAACCAAAAATTATCAAAATAGACATGTTGATTATCGAAATTAACAAAAATAACAAAATAGACTATGAAGGTTTTCATTAGAAAAGTAAGTGATTTAAAAAGAACTAATAAGAGATAAACAAGTAATTGAGGCTACAGGTTCATCCTCGAGAGTCCAAAAAAATTTGGGCCTGAAGCGAGATAAAAAGGCTTCCCTCCTAAGATCATTGTCTATTTTATTTTAATATGTTTAAATTTCATTGTTGGGTTTAATGTAAATCATTGTTGGGTCAAACTTGACTTTTTTATTTGGGTTTAAATTATTGATGAGTTTAATTTAAACTAGTGGAATTTTTTTATTAAGATATAAGTTAAACTAGTGGGGTTTTGGTTAGTAAATGGGTTGAACTGTTTAAATATATAGATGAAAATATCATAAACACATCTTTAACAAAAATTTTAAAAAATAATTGTCGAGTCGGTAGTTTTGACTGATGCAAGTTTTTTTTACGCTGGACGTAAATTTTAAATTTAATTTTACGCCCAGGCGTAAAAAAACTTGCATTAGTCAAAACTACCGCATCGACAATATTTTTTACAGGTGTGTTTATAATATTTCATCGACGTTTGTGCAAAACTTTGTTGGCCTAACTCGCACCGGATCAAAAAGTTTTCGCTGGTTCTCGCCACTCGTGGTGGTTCTCATTATTATATATATATATATATATAATATAGGACACAAAGGATCCATTAGGAACCACCCTTTATTGCGAGAACCGCGAGAACCAGTGTGAACACAAACTGTAATACCTAAAAAATCCAAAAAAATACAATTTTTTTTGTTTTTTTAATATTTTTTTGAAAAAGTCGCTATATTTACTCAACAATAAAAAAAATTCAAAATTTTTTTTTTGAGTACCAACTATCCATGCACTGTGTATTTTCGTCATTTCTTTGACAAATTCCATAATATATTACTTAGACAATTGTACTTTCATTTACACTACCATGTGTAACACACTACTTTTTACGTTACCAATATTAGCAACGCACATGTGTATCTATATATATCAACAAGAAATAAGGTGTTTTGGTATACTAATTTGAATACATTTTCTTTTTCATATATCATACCATCCATAATACACTACCATGCACATGTGCATTTTCGTCATTTCTTTGACAAGTTCCATAATACATTACAAACATTAGACAATTGTTCTTTCATTTACACTACTATGTGTAATACACTACTTTTTACGTTACCAATATAAGAAATGCACATGTGCATCTATATGTATCAACATGAAATAAGGTGTTTTGGTACACTACTTTGAATACACTTTCTCTTTCATCTATCATACCATCCATAATACACTTCCATTACCTCCTACCATCCATAATACAATACCATTACCTCCTACCATTTATAATACAATACCAATACCAATATTTTCACTTTATTACATGTATATCAACACCGTTTATACCATCCAATCAACATATTACATCATAAAGTGACAACTATAATGAACCCATCAACCACTAGATATAACTAACCAAAAAACATATATATGAGCCTACTTCATCATTCAAAATCACAAACTTTTTGTACCAAAACACGGTATATAATTATTATACATAATGATGCACATGTAAAATTGAATGTATTATGGATGATATTATAAATTAAAGTGCAATTGTCTACTAGTGATAACGTATTACTGAATTTGTTGAAGTTACTGATACATATGCACATGTGCATGGATAACTGTTACTCGAAAAAAAAGTTTTTTTTTTGTAACGAAATATAACGGTTTTTATTATAAAAATTTTTTGAGTGTTTTCTTGAATTTTTTTAGATTTTATTTTGCAATAAAGGTGGTTCTCGCGGTTCTCACAATAAAGGTGGTTCTCGCATGATCATGCCACCTATACACTATTATTTTAAATCTTAAGATTATTTTGGTAATTTACTCAAAATGTCATGTTTTCTCTCTGTCACTCTTTAAAGTCTTATCAGACTTTTCCATCAATCAAAATGTCATATCTACTCTCTCTCACTACCTCTCTCTCTTAAAATCTAATACAAAATTGTTTTTTGGTAAAAAGATCTATTATATATAATATTAATATATTATGTCGATGCTTCTTTCTGATTATTCAATTTGACTTTCTTTTTCCAGAGCAAAATTTTGTTAAGTTGCAACTTTTAATTAGTCATTATTGTGTATTGTGCAGTAAAAATGTGGGTTAGTTTGATATGGTTGGTTTTGGTGCGAAGAAAAACAAAAAATAAATTTTTTCTTTTACTTTTCATTTTTATACCCTCACACTATATATGTGATACAAGTTTTTAATGATTTTACTAATTTGGTTTTTTAATATGTTTGTTAGCTTTCTTAAAAAAAGAATACGTATTTTGCTTAATTTTCCGGTATTGTAGACATACAAGAATCGGGCCATACCGTGACAACTGAATCGAATTCCCACGGAGCGCGGGTAATCCAAATAGTTTTTTGTAAAAAAGTTTAAAACCGTAAAAAATTTGGCGTAAATTTTTTTAAAACCAGGTCGTAAAAAAGTTTTATACCGGCGCGTAAAAACACTTTAAACCCGTGCGTAAAAAAAATGTTTTTAACTGGAGAGTAAAAAAACTTTTATACCGGCGCGTAAAAAAGTTTAAAAACACGCGTAAAAATTTTTAAAACCGGGAGTAAAAAAGCTCAAAACCGGCGCGCAAAAAACGTTTATACCGGCACGTAAAAAAACTTTAAAATCGGGGCGTAAAAAGAGTTTAAAACTGGGGCATAAAAGAGTTTAAAACCGTTAGTACGTGCGTAAAAAAGTTTAAAATCGCGCGTAAAAAAGTTTTATACCGGCGCGTAAAAAAGTTTAAAAACCTGAGTAAAAAAAGTTTTATACCAGCGGTGCGTAAAAAAGTCTAAACCGCGCGCAAAAAAAATGAAAAACCGGCGGGCAAAAAAAGTTTTTAAATCTGCGGTTAAAAAAGTTTAAAACGCGCGTAAAAAGTTTAAAATCGGTGCGTAAAAAAAGTTTAAAAAGAGCCGCAAAAAAAGTAAAAACCGCCGTAAAAAATTAACTGAGAATTAAAATAAAACATTATATGAGAATAAAAAAAATCAATAAGCATGTTTAAATTTAAAAAAAAACAATCTTATTAATTAAAACAAAATCAATAATTATAACCATTATTAAAGCTATAGTAAAAAGACCAATATACCAATTTTCACTAAAATACAAAGTGTAATTAATAAAAAACATAATCATTATATTGATTTATTACCTTTTAATCTCATCCATTAAAACCAACTTTATCAATGATTAATATTGGTTCCTACGGTTCTCACAACTCAAGTTGGTTCTCATTTTACCCATCCACTATATTATATATATATATATATATATATTTTAGGTTAGGGTAAAATGAAAAACTCATACGAGTTGTGAGAACTTAGAGAACTTGGCTTTACGAAAGGTTTTTTTCAATTTTTTTAACCAAAAATCCTAAAAAAATTAACTTTTCCAAAAAATAAAGAAATTTCCAAAAAAAACTTATACGGGAAGGTCGAGTTCTCTAAGTTCTCACAACTCGAAGATGTTTTCTCTTGATCTTTATCCTATATATATAGTGAAGGTGTATTGTAAAATTTTGCTTAACGTACGCTGTGAGGATATAACATGCGTGATTAGGATTTTTATGCCATGTGTGATTTCTGATTTTGTATATATGTGATTATGTTCATGCGTGATTATGGTTTTCAACATGCATGATTAGGGTTTTTGAGTTTTATAACGTGCGTAATTTCATCTCGTACACATCGTACGTTAAGGAATATTGTACGTTAACCAACCCTATATACACACACACACACACAATATATATATATATATATTTTCAATAAGAAAATTTCGGGCCCCGGGGAGGCTGGGCCTAGGCAGTCACCCACCCCGTCCTGCAAGGCCCACATGGTGGCAGGTATAGAGACGGGACTAAACCATATAAAAGTACACCTGGTCCACAAAATAACCAATTAAATAATTACGCGTATAAAGTGTTGATCCTTTATTTTTATTTCAGCCAACAAGCTAAAAGGCGACTCTATCTTAGCCAAGAGAGCTAAATAGCTGGCACACTAAAGGCGTCAGCTCTGTCTAGCTGATATATATGTGCTAGCAAAGATGAAGCCGACTCCTTTAGCCCACTGGCTAAACTAGAATTGACACTTTATTAGTGAAATTATTTGATTAGTTATTTTGTGGAACAATTGTAACTTTTATAGTTCTAGTGTCGGCTAAGAATAAGCCTCCTTAGCAGGTTTTGTTTACTTGGTGATTTCTGATTGGTTCCTTATTTTTAGTTTTACCTATCGTCAAACATGCCTATTTCAATGATATTAGCAATATGCCTTGAAATAAGTCAGGTTGTCCCTTCTACAAACACTTCGTGCACATCAAGTCCACAAAGTGCAACCTTTTAATCATTGATTACAACACCTCATGTACTAATACATTTGTCATGCACGAAGTCAAGACATTGAGTACAACTCATACAATTACTCTTAATACAGCAGATTATTAAATCCAAACACTGGTGTCTCGTTTCACAGACCTTGGTTGCTATGGGGAAGTAACAAGGCAAGTAATGAAAAAGGATCCTGAATTCTTCCCAATCGAACCTTTAGATTATGGGAGATATCTTGTTATATCATTGGGGACTGGCAAAGAGAAGATAATACCACCCCGATATAATGCAAAAATGGCTGCGAAATGGGGAGTGCTTGGGTGGTTAGCCAATCAAGGAGCCCCGTTGATTGAATCTTTTACCGAAGCCAGTGCCGATTTGGTTGGTTTTCATAACAATGTCGTCTTTGAAGCCCTACATTCTCTCAATTGTTATATTCGCATTCAGGTATGCTTGATGGTAGTTCATGCCCATATATATTACTAACATACATCATATGAGTTCAGTACAACAAATAAATGACTACGTGTTAAGAAATACATAAATATTAAAAAAAGCTACAGTATAAAATTGAATATTTTGTTATCTTTAATTTGATTATAGTCTCCTCATACTTCTATTTAAAAAAAACCCTGAATGTAAACAAAAACAACTACATGTGCGTATAAAGTGCGTACTTGACAATACACAATTATACACAAAGATGTGTAATTTTTACATATATCAAGTAATTAATACATATATTGAGGAATTGTTTATATACGTTATGTAATAAATTTGAGTAATTATTTTATATATGTTGCACAATATTATACATAATTAGTTATATCTGGTTGGGTGATCATTTATATTTCTCCGTAATTGTTGCGGATGCATATGCCCTCCTTTGCGGGCCAAGTGACACATTATGATGGCTTTGTACCCTTTGCACGTTAATTCCACTTTGTACATCAACGCACCTCTCTCTCTCTCTCTCTATATATATATATATATATATTATATATATAATACACGGTATGGTTCATGCAATAACCACCTTTTATTGCAAGAACCATTGTGAACACAAAAAAATATCTAAAAAAACACACAAATTTTTTAATATTTTTATAAAAAATCACTATATTTCGTCACTCAAAAAAATTGAGTAACAATTATTGATGCACATGTGCATATGTATCATTTCTTTGACAAATTCCTAATATATTACCAGTATTATACAATTGCACTTTCATTTACACTGTCATCCGTAATACACTAGTTTTTACATTAAAAATATTAGAAATGCACATGTGCATCATTATGTATGACAATTATAACGTGTTTTGGTACAAAAAGTTTCTGATTTTGAATGATAAAGTAGACCTATATACATGTTTTTTTGTTAGTTATATCTAGTAGTTGATGGTTTGTTATATTTGCACTTTAATGATGTAATATGTTGTTTGGTATGGTATGGTATGAAGGGTGCCGATGTAATGTGCATAAAGTTAAAATATTATACATATTGGTAATGGTAGTGTATTATGGATGGTAGAAGGTGATGGTAGTGTATTATGGATGGTATGAGGTAATGGTAGTGTATTATAGATGGTATGATAGATGAAAGGGAAAGTGTTTTCAAAGTAGTGTATCAAAACACGTTATATCATGTGCATACATATCGATGCATATGTGCATTTCTAATATTGGTAATGTAAAAAGTAGTGTATTACGGATGGTAGTGTAAATGTAAGTGCAATTGTCTAATACTGGTAATGTATTACGGAATTTGTCAAAGAAATTATTCATATGCACATGTGCATCGATAATTATTACTCAAATTTTTTTAGTGATGAAATATAGTGATTTTTTAAAAATATTTTAAAAAAATGGGTGTTTTATAGATTTCTTAAAGTATTTTAGATGTGTTCATACTGGTTATCGTAATAAAGGATGGTTTTTAATGAATCCTTTGTGTGTGTATATATATTAAGGAGTGGTTAACTATGGATTAATATCAAATTAAATACCTATAGTGTCATTATTCTTTTAAATTAATCTTCTTAATTATATAGTTAATTTGATTTAAAAAATGCCATAAATGTTAACTTTCCGTGTCATTAATTTAACTGCAATATTTTACGTATAAATACCACATAATCATATATTTGTAAGAATTCAAACACACACCAATTTTATAAAGATAAACACAATACCAATAGAACTAAGTCATAGGTTTTTGAGTCAATAATGGCTCTTACTCAAACGTACGGAGTGAAGAAAAAAGACGCAATGACATTTTCATAATCATATGATCATTATTCAACAAATAATTACTTTACCACATAATCGTACTAACGTTATAAAATTACGCAACTTGTAGAAAGTATTCCAATAAAAAATCATTTTCGTAAAAATTATTTAATACCTTTATTAAACTATTTTTAAGTTTTTTTTAGATTTTTTATTAAAAAGGCCTTTACATGTATTTATATGTAAAAACTTTGATTTTTTTGAAAAAAAAAAACGATTTTTAACAAGTTAAATTGAATTTTATTTTTGATATATTTAACATGTTAAATTCACCATTTTCCGGTTCCTCACCTTTTCAGTGTTGAAATTTGAAATTTACCAAGTATGGTAAAAAAGAACTCTGGTCTTTAATTTTTCAAATAATGACTAAGATGAAAGTGTTTTAAAAAAATTGTAAGGTATCTTTTGAATAGCACATTTGTTGACTTTCATCCTCCAAATGCATACATATTCCCCTCAATTTATAAATATTTATAACTTGTTATATGACATTATTTTTAATAAAAAATGCACAATAAAATTGAATATGATCTTATCTTTAATTTGAGCATATAAAACATGAGAACTAAAAATGCATTTCTATGTTGTAAAACATTTTTGTGTTAGATTATTTTTGCACTACATTTTTTTACTAGATTTTTTATGCTATTTTTTGCATAGTTTTTTTTTGTATTGTATTTTGAGAAAACAAAAGGGTGATAGTTTGTGTTTTAGAATTAAAATATCTTCCCCTTTTATTTATAAAGAATGTCACATCTCATCTTAATAATCATTCTTAATATTAATTAGGCAAAACCAACTTTTTAAGGTATATGTATATATAAGCTAATTTGTGACAGGTTGCTCAATCTGAAAAACTTGATGATTGGCTTAGTTAGGATTTTGGTATTGATAGCATCAAATATGTAATAGTATGTTGATTTGTAAATTTTAATCAAATTGTTATCTTCTATAATTAGTTACATATAAATAATACACATGCCTCCCTCAAATATTGATTTTTGTATCTAACAACTAATGATACAGATTTTCTTTCATCAGTTTGAAAAAAAAATCTCTCAAAATAATTGCTTTCATAATCAAAAGAATAATGCTAATCTCTATTATTTATTTATTTATTATTTTTTATTTTTTTTTGGTATTCTGACGGCAAAATAATGGTTTATCTCAAACCTTTTACCTTTCGTGAAAATACATTAAATTTATCATACAAAAGAAATACTCTTTAAACACGAACACCATGATAATCTGTGTGTACTTGAATGATGATATAAAGTTATTTTCCGTTTAATTCGAATATATTGATCCAATATTGAACATATTATTTTAGTTACATTCGAATATATTGATCCAATATTGAACATATTATTTTAAAAGATAGTGTCATTGACTATTAAAAATGAAAATAAGGTTTTAACAATTATTAGCTGTTGATCCATATTATTTTCATGTCATATTTTATTGATGAATTATCTATGAACGAATATTCTTATAAATAAAAACTTAATTTGCAAGTTATTTCTAACAATAATTTAAATTTTGATACAGGAAAATAAAGTTAAATAGTTATAAACTACATGAAGTATAAATAATATAGCAAATTGTGATTGTAAATTAGAATTAAGATCCATTCAATTTTTCCTCTTTAAATCTATACTCACCTGATAATGTCACATAAATTGAAATCTATTCAAATTTTCCTCTTAAAATCTATGCTCACCTGATAACTTCATATATCTTTCTGTACTCATGTGTAAAAAATAGGATGACACATTGACTGGAGACTTGGCTACAATGGATGCTGCAACAATGAAGAATTTAAACGAGCTGGTGAACGTTGGTGAACGGTTACTTGACAGTCTAGTCTCTCGTGTGAATTCTGATACCGGAGCCTTTGAACCGGTCCCGAATGGTGGTTCAAACCGTGAAGCACTGAAGAGGTACAACTACGTTACGAAACTGCGTTTTTTAAGGTACAACTTAATAATCCTTGTTTTTTCTTTTCACAACGTAGGTTTGCAAAAGAACTATCAGAGGAACGGAAACTAAGGGAGTCAAATTGTGAGAGTGCTTAAGTGAACTCTCAATTACATTGGTTTGTAACGTGTGTTCATATCTATTAGGGAAGATTACAAGAAAACTTAATGAAGTTTACAATAAGTTGTTATTGTGAATAGTGAATTTACTTGCGTGTTTTAATGTAAAAGACTTTTGTTATCGTTTCATGTGATTGTTTAAATCCCTTTATAACAACTAGTGGGAATTTCTAAGCCCCAGAACGGGCTTGTTATTGTTACCGGTTTGGTCTATTACAATACCGGTATGATACAAGGCTCAGTCTACCGCTAGAGATATCATGATATTGAAATGTATTTTACATGGATCGGAAATTATAAAAACGAATATCGGTACCGACACTAAGGTACGTTGTCTGGCCGATATCGGTATGACTCGTAAGTATTTGTTACCGTACCGTAAGTAATTGTTATCATACCGACAACGTTATAGCTTATATGTAGGAATTAGGTTCACTTTTTAATAAAATATATTACAAAATATATAATAAATAATAACGACACTCTTATTATTTATGGGAAATTCTACTAGTACATACCTGTTACATGAACTAAATAAATTAATATAAAATACAATTTAATTGTACAAATCTTTATTCAAGTCGATGTCTTTTGGAAAACTTCAACCGCACCTTCATGTTCGAACCTTCACTGCAAGACAAGCAAAAATTGTTGACGGTTTTGGTTGAGGATCGTGTTAGACATGGTGCCCTTAAAACAGATTCCGCGTCTCCTCTCAGACGGTCTGTTTCCAGGATTCAACAACCGAAGCAGTAGTTGTACTGCCGGAGATGGATCTGACGCCCGAGATTATATCGGGTATAAATTGGTGTTCATAATATTAAAAGAAAAAATAAAGTTGTGAAATAATTTAGAGAATTCTTTTCTCTAAATTTCTTAGGAACATAGAACTTCTATATGTGTGTGTATTTCTATATCTACAAAATGAACTTCCATGTTCATTTTATATTCACACAAAAGAAGACTTAGTCAACCCCATTAATATGAGAATAAACAAGATAATAAACCTTGTAATGAATAGGGTTTATTTTCTTATTAATCTTGTACTAAACAAGATATTTAATATTGGAACAGACAATACTAAAGTTCAGTTAAATGGATTAAAGTGGTCAACTCGAAACACCCATTTTCATTCGTGGTAGAATTAAACGAGTTGAAACCAATTAGACATTAACTCACTAGTGGTTGACAAGTTTTACTGGTCGCGTGTGCGCGCAAGCGAACCTGCACCAAAGGCTACTGTCCAACGAACACTTAGTGAGGCGTCACATGGAGTCCGCGTACCCGCGCTATTCGGAAGCCACAGGTCATGCACCTTCCACACTCGCGCGCAAAATGCTACTCCGCCATAGCCGATGACAGACACATAAAGAACTTGCACCATGCGCCTAAGCCACACTAGGTGCGCCATAAGCTGAGCTGCCACCCGTCAGGTACCACGCGGTTGTGGACAAAAAATACAATTGGGGCTTTCAAGCGGCTCGCGGGGTTGTGCTCATCGCCCATGCCACGCGAGTGCGCAAGGTAGGGTGTGGCACACCCGTTAAGGTCCCACTAGTGTTTACCTTTAAGGAAACAATTTACAAGGAGTGCTCCTCCTTATACACCACTTCAAGTTTTGTCGTCCCACCTATATGGGACAAGTTGACAAAGCTTAATCCATTTTTCTCATTTTTATTTGTTCCAAACATACAACTTCAAGCTTCAATATCTCATTCATCTTAGCTCCATTTTAGACATAGTTTAATTCGTTATGAAGCTTTCACAACGTAGAACACAAATCTACAAATAATTATTTATACAACACATATATAAATATTATTATTGATGTCCAAAATATTTAGTGAAAAACTCATTTTCACTAAAATTTCCAACATTATATGCCAAACGCCGAGAGAACCATAAAAACGGATACGGTGCCGATACCGGCTTGTTTGGATGGTATTGGTTCGAATTTTATGATAAATAAAAAAATCAACAATTTTTCAAATCTTAGATAGAAATAAATATGTCACAACCGTGTATTTGAAATTGTAAAACAATATAACATCTACAACTTAGTTAGAAAACAAAAACCCGACTAGCAAAAACCTAGAGAAAACAACAAAACGATTCCAGATCACAGATCTAAGAGAACCTGATCTTACTACAAACACAAAGAAAATAAATGAAGTATACAAATAAACACTCATGAAAAACGCAAAAGACCCACTTAAAACAAAACAACAACAATGAACCCGAAATTGAACAGAAACTTTTCCCATAGGTCGAACCAAAACCCCTTGCATTGTACCGCATACATAAACAGATCTAATCGTCATTCAAAACATCCAACTAACTCTCATTTGTAACCGTAAAACTTCCCTCAACGACATCTCTTAAAGATGTTATCTATTCCATTTACCAATGTTCCATAAAAGCAATGCTGAAAACGAAAAAAGGACAATGAATTTTCCTTGGTAGATCTTTATAGTATTATATTTTTATTTTTTTATGACTTATATCATGTCTAAGTAATTTTGGATAGTTATCTCTAACTTAGTATTATTTGACTTATCATTTGGTGGATGTAATTTGTCTAATGTCTAATGTGAACAATGTTTTTTATTTAGTTGCATCTTTTTAACGAAAAATTTGGATCACTAACAGACCACTGTTAGTGAAATCACCCGATCATATCCATCCTCTACTAGGAATAATGCCTATACACCAATTCAGGAGGAAACCCAATAAATATGTGAAAACCGCCCTTGTGAGAATTGAACCCATGACCTATTAGTCCGAAAGTCTTTTCTCACCCCCAAGATGCCACTAGGTCGTAAAGCCATGGGCGTTCACAAACAACTGATTTTTTTCTTAATAAACGAACACGAGCATATAATTTCTTTCGTTAGTGTGTTCATGAACGATTCATTAGTTCGAAAAACCTAACAAACAAACAGAGACACAACCTTATCCATTTGTTCGATTCATTTGCAACCCCCTCTGTGTTAATACCATTTAGGGTGGGTTAACAACCAGTGGGATTTCCCAAGGTTCGTAGCGAGTTTTCAGTTGGTATTAATTTGATTCGTTATGTTATCCGTTTGGTTTGTTACAGTACTAGCATGATACTGATCATGCTTGGTATAACGACCGAAAAAGATACGTTTAGTAGGATATAGACATGTGTTTTACATTGAGCAAACACTACAAAATCATATATGTGTAGCGACACCAATGTAGTTTAGCCAACATCGGCTCAATTTGTTAGTTATCATTATAGTACTAGCAATCGCTATAGATTATATATCGGAGTTAAATGCCATTTTAGTCCCTATGGTTTTGGCCATTTTGCCAGTTTAGTCCAAAGGTTTCATTTTCCCCCTGTGTATCCAAAAAGGTTTCTTCGTTGCCATTTTAGTCCACTGGGTTAAGTTCATCCATTTTTTCTGTTAACGAGAAGGGCAATCTGGTCATTTTATACGTCGAATTGCCCTTCTATTAACAACTTTACATATAAATGACCGAATTGCCCTTCTCGTTAACAGAAAAAAATGGATGAAGTTAACGCAGTGGACTAAAATGCAACGATGAAACCTTTTTGGATCTACAGGGGAAAAATAAAACCTTTGGACTAAACTATCGGTTGGGCTTTCATGGTAATGAAAACAAATCAATGAACCATAAATAAACATAGGCACGTTGCAATATATTCGAAGTATACATTATATTATATTACTAAAATAGGCCATGTCTAGAAAGACATAAGAAACGAATATGATACTGATACTGATGTTTTTCGGATAGTATCAATACATTTCTCACGACAAATAACAAAAAATCAACTATATTTGATCCTTATTGTAAAAAATAAATAAACACGTCACAACGGTATCTTAAAAATTTATAAGACGTTATATTATATCACCAAAATAACAAAAATGATAAATACATTATTTCATAGAAGAAAGAAAAAACAAAATGTGACGTAGCTTTGATGACATGTACATTTATGTTTTGGTCACTTTTACTTTACTACTCATAACTTGGTTTTAAGTAAAATTTATATTTACACGTAGATAAAACTAAATACGTCACGATGGCATACTCCAAATTTTATAAAATATCGTGTCTTAAAGCTACAAGTTTAAAAACATAGTATGCTCAAAATAATAATAAGATATTATAGCCATAATAAAAAAATAACCGACATACGATTTTGATAATTTTGTAATGTACGTGTTTGTTATATTTTAAAGCAAGTTGTATTATTAGTTTTAATATGTTTTCTTATTTAACATGGTCACGTAACAAGTATAGCTGAAGTCAATTTTCTACTGGAGAACCAAATTGATTATGTAAGGGTCGAGCCTTGTCAATCAGTGACCTGCCTCTTAAAGGGAGGCCGGTTCAAGGTTTAAAACCTAGGCAATAAGTTATTAAGAATTATTGATATAAAATAAAATAGAAATAACATTTGTCATTAAAAGAAAGGGCGAAGCTTTTTCTTGTTGTTACAATGATTTCCGTAATTGGTATATGAGATTGATAGTAGAGTTGGAATAGTGATGAACTTGGGCCGAGAATCTTTATATAATTCTAATCATATAACTAGTTATAAAATCATGTCTTATGTTTGGGTTTGGTATTCATTTAATATACGTATATTTAAGAATATTACGTATACTTGTTAATTTGTTTAAAATTCGCATGTTATGAATCAATAATATATTTATCTATACTATTTTATTTAATCTTTTCTTAAAGATCAAGATCGGCTATTCCCGTGCTTAATTGTTCATCTAAGCAAATGCTAAAAAATCGAAATCTCTGTGTTGTATTACATTATATATAGTAGAAATTATATTTTATTATTAACTTTTTCAATTTTTAATTTGTCATTTATTTTTTTATGAAGATTAGTTTTGTGTGTTTATACTTAAAATACGATGATTTATAAAAAATTTCAATATATTGTTACGTGTCTATTTTATCTGCTTCTCGATATAATTTTTTTAAAATCAAATTATGAATAGTAATGTATAAGTAATCGAAGTACAAACATAAATGTTATCAGTTTATCTCACATTTAGTTTTTTTTATATAAATTTGCGTCGTTTACCTTTTTTCTCAATTCTAATAACATAGTGTGATGTTTTATAAAATTTTGAATATACCGCTGCGACATCCTTATTCTTATCTATGTTTGGATAAATGTTTTGTTCAAAATCAAACGAGTCAAACACAATTGATTTGTTTCTTCTCTGTGACGAACCGAACCAAACTGATACCCTTCGAACAACTTCGATAGCATTATCAATGTTTGTAATTTGGTTTGTGGCATAAACATCGTTGGAAATTGAGTTGTATTCTCTATAGAGTATCTTTTTATATTGCAAACTATAGCGAGTGTCAATACCTTGACGAACCGGACAAGTCCTGTCCCAAAAATAGCGGTATCACATCGATTTCAACCAAACATTGGTACCGTCATTGTTACTATCGGAACAATAACTGATATTCGCTTTTATGGTTTTCAACCGATGCAAAACACATATTGATATTCTTTTAGAATTATCAAGACCTTACTTTTCGAGTTTTATATAACTTTCGGTTGTTATAATAAGTAGTGTTACCATATCAATACCATAATGAACCAAGTTTTTATTAATCGAATTCCCACGGCAACATGTTGGAGAATCCTTCTGTTTTAGAACAAAGGGAGAGAGTACATAGGAAATCACATTCCATGGGGCCTCACTTGTATTAATAAAAAAACCCGAAGCAAACTCAACAAAGGCTCTTGTTGAGGACTTGGGTATTCTTTTGGGTCTTATGAGTATTCGCATCCTATCTCCTATCTCATCTTCCATTCTTAAATTTGAGAAAAAATGACAAAAAATAAAAATAAAATAATAATATACAAAACACCTCTGCATCCTATCCTTCATCCCCATATTTTTATAGAAAAGTATTTCGACTATTCATCCCTCTTATCGTTTTTAAATATATTTTATCGTTGGATGTGTGTGAAAGAAAAAGAAAAAATTAATATAAAGAAGAGTAAAGAAGTATTATTTAATATTTTAATTAACTATAGATAAAAATGAGGAATGAGATGTAGGAGGTTTTTTAAAAGTAGGAAACAAAGAAAAAAAATATGAATTTTATTTAAATTAATTATATGATTTAAAACAAAGGATTGGATGGGATGTCAATGCTCTTATATTTCCAAAATGCCTTTTTTTCTTTGCTGATAAAAATGAGAAACGAAGTGAGGCCTGTGTTACATCATGCAGTTAATTACATAGATACGCTAACCAATATCTTGTGGATAAGTTTTTTTTTTTTTGATCGGCAAACGTCATCCAAGGAGTTAGCAAAATTGCAGCGAACACCCTTGTCCACACCAAAACAGAGAACTTACATGTTATAATTACAACAAAAGCCAATTTAAAAATTGAAACTCGCCCAGCTCTCCCAGTTTGTCATCATTCCTTTTGTTCTGCATTTGATCCATAAATAAGCTAGTGATTGTATCTAACCGAAAATCCCATCAATGTTTATTCTTTACTAGTAACCATGTTGAATTTTGCAGGGTATAGTCTTTGATGATAATAATTCCAAGGGGGATTATGATCATGTGTCGTAGGATTTTTTTAAGAATACTTAATGTTTTTTTTTGAACGACAACAATGATAAATAAGCTAGCGGGGACTAGAAAAAAACCCATACAAAGCCTATGCGGCCGCCCAAGGAATGGATGAACACACCATTGTCCCAGTCGATACTTAGTGTTTTTGCCCAGTGTTTTAATCATTCAGTATCCATAATTTGGATGTCTTCAAATAGTATTTCTATTATATCAAAGAAGAATACTTATGTAAATTCCAAATTATGGTTTTGGCATTCATATTTTAAAATATACGGTGACATTTCGGAACATCAAAACTTATCATACAGATGGCCTGAATTAGCAAGAAGGAATAATTGAATAAACTAAGGAATTTCTAAAATCATCATTAGTTTTATAATAGTGTTCAAATATACAAGTCATAGCTATGATCAAGTATTCAAGTTATTATTGTATAAAAAGTCGTGGAGGTCAAAGTCTGCTCATTTAGAAGATAAAACGTGCACAACATATATACCTGTAAATATTAAACTAGATCAATATGATGAAAGCTTACGTGTCAAGTTTCTTAGAAATACTATTATGACGTGTCAAGTTTCTTAGAAATACTATTATGAATTTATGATGATAGCTTACGTGTCAGTTTCTTAGAAATACTATTGTGATTGTAGTGGAAGTTTACTTCTTAGAAATACTATTGTGATTGTAGTGGAAGTTTACTTATCTTTGTAAATTGTAATAGATTTGTGTATTTCATCTGGATTTTAAATTTTAATACATTGAAATCACTAAAAAAGGGTTACCCAATTAAAGACCACCACCAATAGAATATACCTCAAACAAACGAAACACTGAAGCGGGGATCGAGGCAAATTGCAACAAATGGACAATATGTGTATATCACAAAGAAAATGTTTGTAATTGGGATGCTAGTATAAAAGTGACCCAAACTACAAAAAATAAATTGTAATTAATTTTTTTTAACATCTAAATTTGCACGCAATAGAGATTGTGCCCCAACCCACTATCCTAAATTCTATTTATAATACATAGTAATTGTCTTTTTACATTTATTTTAAGATTTTTGAGGTAAAGTTGTATTTTATAATTTTGACTATCTTAATTATCTTTTAATAGACACACATGTCAATTATATATAATATTGATTTAAAAACCATAAATTAGTTAAATTAAAACTTCGATATTTTAGTTATTACAAACGACAACGAAATTCTTTAGAAATCTAACCCTGTAAACAATCAGTTTTAAACATTTTACCAGTCTGTGATAGTATATTGTGTTCTTCATCGCGTGAACACCCGTTTAATGTTTTACAATGTTTGTGTGTTTGATATTTAAGTATAAAAAATTTTATATAAGTTGATACAAATTGACTAAACTATATAGATATGGCCTTAATTTTAATTTATACAAGTTTTCTACCTTTATAAATAGATTTATGTATTATTATATTAGCCACCAAAACACGAAAGATTTCAACTTATGCCAGCTAATTAGTTGGAAGGTACACCTATTCTATTTTATTGCTGATAGTTATAATTTATTCATTTTTTTAATATTTAAAAACTTCTGTTTGCTCTGCTTGCTTATTTTTAAAGAAAATGGACTTCTTCAACTAAAACACAACGATTGGATGGCTTTTGTTAATACTAATCCTACCCAAAAATTCGTCTTTAATGGCAATGCTTGGTTAATATACATGTTAAATTAATTTATTGGACATATATAATCAAACACATCATATCTCTGATCATCATATTATAATTACACTCTTCTTTGAATTACGCTATTAAACAAATAAGTATCACTAACGTCATTCTGTCAGGATCTGATGAAAGTCGTTACAGGCAAAAATTTGCCGGTGATACTCTGACGTAATATGGCATTGGTAATTTGGTTTCTAACGGATATTACCGGACGATTAACTTAGCAACTGATTATTAATGGGTCTCTTCTCCGATGGCTGATGAATCTTCCCCGCGTGTGGACAAATCTTCCAGGTGGCTGGTAAATCTTCTTAGGTGGGGTGTACACATGTACTTTAATGAAATAGTTATTTAACTGCTTGAAATCTTGTATCTGCAAACGCAGTTTTGGTTGTAAATAACCTATTGCAATTGAAAATGTGAAGACACAAGCCTGTGTGCTAAGTAGCACTGGAACGGGTACAGGATCAGGGTACGGGGACGATACGGGAACGAGGAACGGCAAAACTCAAAATTCCAAGATACGGGTACGGCAATAAAAAATATAAAAATATATTAAACAAATTCCTAAAATACTACATCTTCCAAAGGTAATTAATTATCAATAATTAAATCAATTTCAAATTCCGGTTCATCTAGTGAGAGATCAACAATCGATAGAGAACTAGAGATGATGAGACTTGGGAGTTTAGAGATTAGAGAAGCCGAATATGATAGGTCTATTTATATAATGGCCGGTTGTGGAATTTGAAAGGGTTAAAACCCTAAAAATAAATGGAAATGGACTGGATACTTCTACCAAATACCTCCCCGACATTGGAAACGTCCCCGACGAGTACCCATGGTGTTTCCGTCCCCGACAATTACCCGAGACGGATACGGCCACATAAACGGAGTCCCCGTGCTACATAGCTGTGTGGTATCCCATTTTATGACCGATTTGTGGCCTGATCTTACTCTACGACTAGATTTTTTTATCAACAATGAATCTCTTAATCCTTGTGTGACTTGAACCCAAACCTCACACTTGAGTGTTTCACCTTGTCACTAGACCACCAACCCTAGTGGTCTTTGCTGCTAGATTTAACTACCATTTTTTGGACTGATATAAATTTGGTTGCAAAGCAGTCCTTAATTTTGCTCAGCACCTTCATTACACAAATAAAGGACACATATATGTTTATTTAAGGAAACCTACTTTCATTTTGTTAGAAATAGATGGTAATACTTATATAAATGATTTAAAAAGATAATAACGTATGTGAATTAAACCTTAAAACCAAAGATCATTTGGAATTAAAAACCTAAACTGAGAGATTCCAGACTAATCACAATCTAGAAACCTATATCGAAGAACTGTAATCATATTTTTACAATAAAAAACACCAATACTGTAGTCTACAACCTCAGATTCAACAAAAAATAGTATAAATCTAACTTACCTAACTCTTAAAAGTCCAACATGTAATCACCTAAAATCTAACTAATAAAGTTTTAACATCTAAAATGAAGATACAAGGTTAGAGAGAGGTGGAGATTAGAGAAATTAGAAGATGGCGAAAACAAGATCATCTGAGGTGGAGACGATGGTGAGGGTGATGAGATGCCAGGCAATCTGAACTTTTCTTGTAGTTTTATTTTAACACACCTTAGAGAAATGCTTATTTAGGGGTTTTAGTTTTGCATGAAAAAGGTAATGCAATTATAGTAACTAGTAGTAAACCCGTATACCGACACGGGGACGGTGTTTAGAAAATCATGGTACGAAAACTTATTATCTATAATATCCAACTATGTACAATATCTAAGAATACTCAAAACACAATGACATACATATTACAAAATGCTAATATTTTAATAATAATACAACTTGTGAATAACCCAGTAAGCACACACGGAAAGAATGTATGTCCTAATTGTTTATAACATTTTTCATCAAAAAAGGCGCGTTTTCGATGTATGTATGGCTGAATGTACTTAAACGTATATAAGTAGAGCAAGGACAGAACAATAATTTTACTTTTTTTTTTAACCAAATCAATTATATACCAAAGTAACAAATTACAAACAAGTGGCAGGTAAACGGGCAACAAGCTGCGCCGCAACCCCCTTTTGAATTTCAAAACCAATCCCACTAAAGACGAAACGGCCGTTAAAGGTTGAAAGATTACTATTCACAACCTGTTGGACCCTGTTTAGAAATTCCACAGCCTCTGGGGCTAGGGACCCAAATGTATCAAAAGCGAATGGGATAAACACGTGTTGATTCTATAAACAAGCCTTCTCGTGTTTAGCGACCTTGCCTGATTCCGCCTTTAACGCAGCCTGGCCAGCAACAAACCCATTATCCCTGAGTCCAACAAGAGGGGACACTCCTGTAAGGTCCACACAAGTGTGTTTTCCCCTAGCCCACCCAAACACAAGAATATCAGCTGGTCGAAGAGTAGACCTCCCGTCGAGCGGATCCGTCAGAAAGTTCACCGGAGCCTCCTTTTTCGCCGAAATCCCTGCCCGCTTTAGAACATCATAGAGAATATCCCTTACCAAATCATGTCGGTATTTAAAACCAGGTAACTCCTTACAATGGACCGCATGTTCGCCGAAAGTATCTACTTCTTAGGCAGCATATTTTGGACACAAAGATTGGGTGAGTGGATGAGGTAACAACGCAGGAGTTTGTGCTCACGGGATTCTGAATTTTTTTACCACTAAATGGCTCATGATAGCTTCAACTCCTGCCAGTAGATCAAGTCTGTTGGGTTAATCGGATGTTCGCGGGTCATTGAAACAGGTCAAAACCGGGTTTCGCATGAATGGTTCAGAAGGGTGGTTGATGAAATGGTCTAGGATTGACCGAGTTAGCTGGAAAATGGACGTTAAGGAGTCGTGAAAGATGGGGGTTGCTGAAATGAAGGAGTACATGGGTTATTTTAACATGTGTTTTATTTTCTATTTTTAATTATAAATAGGGCTAGTGTAGGTTAGTCTAATATTCCTTTTTACGTATTTTCCTTTCAAGCAATGTGATAGTTATTTTATTGAGTTTGAGAAATACACATAACATTGTCTCAAAGAGTGAGTTGTGGGAGTGTGCGAAGGTGCCTGAACCAACAATTGGTATGAGAGCGGGTGATACACGAGGGTCGAGGAACGAGAGTGGGTGAAGACAATGTTCGCCATTTTGAGAGTCGGTTCGGTGAAGAGAGGAGCAACCCTCTAAACTGCGGGGGTGAGAAGATAGAGAGAACGAGACAGATGGCGATTATCGTTGAGAGAAAGAAAGAAGAGCAGCAGGTTCTGTGTGAACCGAACATGGTTCTATTCTAAGTGAGCCATGTGAAGACAAAACTGAGACGTGAAAAGAGTTCTAAGTGAACCTATCGGTTCTTAGTGAACCGTGCGGAGACAATGAAGAAGACAATTTTAGTGATCGAAGAAGCGTTCTGTGTGAACAAGAAGCCAAAAGAAGAAGGGTTCTACGTGAACAAAGGGAAAAAGACGATCTATGTGATCAAACGTACCTGCTATGTGTGTCGCAGGCATGAGAATGAAGGATCAGATCTTTGTGATCAAAAGGATCGAAAACCTTAGTGGTGCTGTGTGAATCGATCCGGAAAAAATCTGTGTGATTCAGGTATTTGTGAGAAGATTGAAGAGATCTGTGTGATCTAAATAAAAAAATTCTGTGTAAAATTAATAAGTGGTGAAGATCTGTGTGATCGAAGGAAGGAAATTGTGCGGTTTAGAGAAAGAACCAAGATCTGTGTGATCGGAAAATGCGACGAAACTGAGACCGAAAGGATTCTGCTGATAAGTGTTGTTATTTGTGTGATTAGGGAGGGTTCTATGTGAGCCGTATGAAGAAGATTATGAGTGAATTGAAGTGAAGAAGTTGTGACTAGGATCAGGATGAAGAGTCGAGCGAAAATCGGATACGTTTGTTTGGGATAAGATTCTGAATTAAAGTTCAAAATAGAAAATGGTGGTTCCATAATGGTTCGCTGGATAAGTATTGAGTTTTAAATTCAATTTCCGATTTGAAAATTGAAGTCACATGTTAAAAAAAAACAAGCAGGTCACGGAAGGAGTTAATAACGGCTATTGGATTGAGGAACTAATGAAGCATGCAGATGGAAATTTAATTGGAAAGGTGAAGCAAGCAAGGAGGCATGCACCTGATTAATTTAATTCCACAACCATCAAATGTGTCAAAGAAATTGAAGAAGCATGCAAGGGTGAAACTAGAAGCAAGTAAGCAGGTGAAACACACCAGCAAGCAGGTTGATTTTTTGACTGAATTTGAGAAAGAAGAAAGCAAGTCAAGTCGGATCTTCGTGTGAACCGATTAAAACAAGAAGAAGGTAGCATGATAGAATCTTTGTAATTCGAAGAGCAAGAACGAATGCGAGCAAGAAACGAGCAAGGACGAAAACCGATTAAGGGGGTGATTGTTGGGTTAATCGGTTGTTCGCGGGTCATCGAAACATGTCAAAACCGGGTTTCGCATGAATGGTTCAGAAGGGTGGTTGATGAAATGGTCTAGGATTGACCGAGTTAGCTGGAAAATGGACGTTAAGGAGTCGTGAAAGATGGGATTTAGTTGCTGAAATGAAGGAGTATGTGTTTTATTTTCTATTTTTAGTTATAAATAGGGCCAGTGTAGGTTAGTCTAGTATTCCTTTTTACGTATTTTCCTTTCAAGCAATGTGATAGTTATTTTATTGAGTTTGAGAAATACACATAACATTGTCTTAAAGAGTGAGTTGTGGGAGTGTCGAAGGGGCCTGAACCAACAAAGTCCCTGTATATAAAACAATTATACAGATCTAATATAAATAAAAATTAAAACTCATGCTGCTAGTTATCCAAATACCACCTAATGTTACCTTTCCTTGTATATGCTCATCAACATCATCAATATCATCATCATGAAAAACGGGCCACAACAGCAACTGCATTTACTGATCAATCACATAATGATTGTACTGCCCTTAGTAAAGAATCAGGGTGCTTTATCCTCCCTGTTGGCTGCCCGTTCTTCGGATCGACCCACTTTTCTACCTACAATTTCCCAAACTTAATATTTAGATTCCTATTTTACTAAAAAATGAAACTTTAACAATTTGAACATGGTGACCTCTAAAGGTGTGTCAGTGACAATATATTCATGAATCGGCAAACTAAGAGAAGCCCTTGTCGCATCGACTACTTGTAAATGGAGAATTCTTAGGTCTTCTTCGATTCCTGCATCAAGCACCAATTCTGAGTTCACTAAACCCTTACACATTTAGAGTCATTAAAATCATGTAACCCGAGTTTTATAAAGTTTTTATAAACTCGAAATTGTCTACTTTAAAAAGTAGATTTTGATTGAACTATACCTTCGGACCCAATAAATAGCCTAAAAATCGTACGAATATTGAGTGGGCTGTACCAAGGAAGGCTTTTTTTAACGGAAGGCTTCAATGAACTTTTTCATCTTAAAAATGAACTTTCTACCAACTTGTGTATA
This sequence comes from Scalesia atractyloides, assembly GCA_947069175.1. Classification (NCBI taxonomy): domain Eukaryota; kingdom Viridiplantae; phylum Streptophyta; class Magnoliopsida; order Asterales; family Asteraceae; genus Scalesia; species Scalesia atractyloides. The sequence goes on along the minus strand of CAMTDV010000014.1, from coordinate 21,372,903 downwards.
TATTGTTTTTGTTGTCTTTTTTCCTTTTAAAAAAGATAAGTTTAATCTATAATACCATATCAAAAAGGACCCTTTTACTCATGTGTTAACAATGGCTCACTACCCTATCAAAACGCCTTGCTATCTACCCATCTCCATAACCATACAAGCAGTTATAGTTTAGTTATATTGTAAAATATAAATTTTGAATCATATATTTTTAAAATCCATTCATGTCAAGTAGATATAACATGCTCCTTCTCCCGCACGTATTGCTTTCCAAATGAAGGAAATAAAATCTACATGTTTTATCTAAAAACTGGAAAAAATAATAACTTGAACATTATTTGTGAACACAATAGTATTAATAAAGATTTCATAGAAGCCACAGTAGTATCAACACTATTAGCTGTAGAATGAATTAAAATTCATTTCTAGAAAAAAATATGTCATACCTGTTGTCATTTTCATCTTCTTCACAAACGCAACAGGTGTTTGTAGTGGTGGTGGTTGGCTGGTTTTGCTTAGAGGCGTGAGAGAGAATTGATGTTCAACAGATAATGGAGAGAGAGGGGGAGAAAGAGAATGGTGATTATGTTATATATGCATACGGTTTGAATTTTGAATCAGGAGCCATAATTTTGAATTTTGAATGTGGCAGAGATTTTGAATTTTGAATGGTGGGTAGAAGTTTGAATTTTGTATAAATAAAATATATTTTTAAATAGATACACACTTGATTGTTTAAGAGAGATAAATTTGAATTTGAAGTACGTAAAATGAATTATGATGTAATAATGACTTAATAATGACATTGTTTGATGGGCTCAATGGTTGATCCCTAAGCAAATAGGTCATCCTCTTTCTCCTTTAATAGAGAAGAGAGATGTTTAAGATAAATACATTTTGGACACAAATTAAACATATGATATGAAAGTGTTATTAATATAATTATCAATTAACGGGTTTGTGTTCTCCTTGATAAGAGCTTCACAATGAAAAAAACGCGTGTCCAAAAAGGACTAGACATCGTCGCTCAAAGTGTTGTGTTTGACGATGGAAAAAACAACTATGAAAATGCGATAGGAAATTTTCCTACATAGGAGGAATGTGGAACCTCAAAAGTGTTTAAAAGCGTGTGTCCTAAACGTGGGCGATGGGTGTAATGTGAGGATTTTGTTATCAATTTGCACTTCGAATCACCGCAAGCCGGCTTCATGTTTTTGAAGGTTGATTTGGGGTCAACAACATTAACTTGCTTTTGATGTGTGGATTGGTAAGTATTAACAATACTAGCTTGGAAATTGATGTTGGTCACTTGCTCTCGACGAGTAGGCACAATTACTGCTAATGGATCAAGGATGGCTAGACTAATGACATAGCTTAGTAGCTAGAAGTGGCTATCGAGGGTTTCCACTGATGCGCAACAGTAGGAAGATCTATTGTTTGGTTTCTACTATTACCTGGGCTGGTCACTTGCTATTGATGAGTAGGCACAATTACTGCTAATAGACCGAGGTTGGCTAGACTGACAGTAGTAGGAAGTGCCTATCAAGGGTTCCTATCCCAATGAGAAGCAGTAAGAAGTTGCTATTGCTTGGTTTATACTATCGAATAACATGTCGTTGCTACTACTCGGTTACCACTGATGAGCAACAACAAGAAGTTGTTATTCGGTTACTACTAATGGACAATAGTAAAAAATGAAATGTCTGACAGTATCAAGTAGTTACTGTTGATCATTAAACTTATTAAATCGTCATTCAAGTTGTTTAGTATAATATAAATTATGTATTTAATTTAGTTAAAAGATCCGGGGTCTCAATTTTGGCAGAGAAAGAAGGTACCAACTTATTTGAAGAGGATCTAGAACAAAACTCTTTGAGAGACTTTGTATGCTCTTATATATACTCGAAACCTCACAGACTCTCCAATAAACACAACAAAAATTTCCAGCAACAAGTGAATTCAAGCTCGGTGATCATCTCCTCCATCGGTACAATGATTATTTCCTGTTGTTGCACCCTAGGAAACATTTTCATGAGCGGGAAAAAACTGTTTTAAGGAACCATATCAAATAGTATTTGTAGGTCAATAAAAATGAAATGAGTAGTTATAACTTAGTGTTATTTTGTGTGACATAAAATAAATCACTAACACACGACAAGGCCCGTTGAGGCTCAAAAGTGCATCAAGTATGATACACAAGTTATTACTACCGAAATGACTTACTATAAATTAATGCGAGTTTGTATAACCAAAAGAAACTCACTATAACTTGGTAATACATAGTAAGGCCCATTAGCATATCTATCATCATACACTTTTCATTGAGACCGACATGATTTCTTATGACGTAATTCAACTTCATGTAACATGAAAAAACTCATTAACATCTGACAATGACCATCAACGTAGTATATTACATACACATGTTAGTAATACCAAATGACTTCTTATAACCTAATATGACTTTGTGTAACCCAAAACAACTCACTAAGAAATGAGAAGTCCCAATAAGGGCCATGGGTGTACTACCCACCGTATACATTCCATTAACAATTAATGATAGTACATGGCAAGACCTATTATGGCATGTCGGTGCATACATTCCTACAATAAATTATATATTTAGATGATGTTTAAAATGAAAAAAAAATATAAGTTAACTGTTAAATTTAGATAGCTATATGTTCATATACTATGCATACTATTTTTCAAAATGTTAGGTCCCAAAACAACTCACTAAGAAATGAGAAGTCCCATTAAGGGCCATGGGTGTACTACCCACCGTATACATTCCATTAACAATTAATGATAGTACATGGCAAGACCTATTATGGCATGTCGGTGCATACATTCCTACAATAAATTATATATTTAGATGATGTTTAAAATGAAAAAAAAATATAAGTTAACTGTTAAATTTAGATAGCTATATGTTCATATACTATGCATACTATTTTTCAAAATGTTAGGTCCCATGACCTCCTAGAACCAATGGCGAACACCAAAAACATTGCACTTGATTCAAGACGTAAACAAATTATAGAAGAAAGTGTAGAAGAAACTCTATTTTTAATCACCAGTACTTAACACAGATTCATAATGGAAAGAGTATACGTCTTCGACAATCTAGTTTAGGTCACAAAGACCTAAACCCACGCTTTCTCTCTTTAAGCTGCATCTCTCTACAACACTCTCTAAACTCCAAAGTCTAACTATTACAAGTAATAAAACAAATATATAGGAGAACACATGAAATTCAAAACTTATCACAAGTTTCTGACTATCTCTATATTATGAAACACACACAGTTTAGGGTAACCACATTTCCCCTGAACATACCCATGCTAACAAATAATCTAGAAGTTCTATATAGGAATAACCCGAAACTTCATGCTCTATGGTGTCCGGGTTTCGTTCCTTTTGCGGATAATCTCTAAGATTTAAGTTGTTCTTTGAGTTGGTTAGACTTATTTGACCAGATTTGATAAAGCCACAGTTACCCTGCATGTTACTGCACTTACACTTTTATCATTACAAAATTGTTAGAAACCACCCGAAATGAGTTTCTCTAGGGCCGAAAACGGCAAGGATTGAAATGAGAAGGTAGGAGGCTACCCATGCACTTCCCATTTCAAGTAGCCCGGCTCGTTTATACACCTAGGAATAACGATGAAATTGTAGTTAGAGGTTGAGTGAAGGCAGTTCTGGATCAACATCTGGAAGGGCAACTAGTCGTTCATCGGGTGGCCCCATTTGTCAATATCGAGGTGGAAAAGCTATGTAAAGTGGGGGATGTCACACCCCGACCCGCAGCGGAATAAGAGTCGGGGCATAATTGGGTTATCACCAAAGCTCATGACATTTACTAATATGTTTCATATTTATTAAAGTCAAAGTTACATTCCAAATAATCCAAACATGTTCATACAATACAAGGAAAATAAACCAAACATAACAATCCCAAACTCTAAATCATTCTATTCTTCTAGTCCAATCCTATGTGTTTCTGGCTGCTGCTGGTTCACCTGTATCATGTGTAAAAATGGGGGTTTTTGGGTCAACATAAGTTGGCGAGTGAACCTTATTAGATAAACATTTATTAATGATTTACTTGTTAGTTTATCAATGAAAAATTGTGCATAATCATAAATGAGCAAATGTAAATAATCAAGCAGTGGCAAATAGCAATCACAACTATAACATACAATAACATATGATAGCATACATGAACATACCAACATCATACGATAAATAACATAAATGAAACTGTGCGATCAAGGCTCAATCAAACGGAGCCGATCGTATTGCATGTACTGAAAATGAAAATGTCTGTGCGATCAAGGCTCAATCAAACGGAGCCGATCGTATGTGGGCACGCCAGGTTCAACCTCATAATGAAATGGGGAACATGCTCAACGCTCATAATGTAATGGGGAGCAGTGGCCTATGAAATTGCATGTACTGAAAATAATAAATTGCATCCAACAATAACTACACAACAGTTGAAACAAACTGAATACACATGTTCATGATATGATGTATGCACAATGGTTTAATTATAATATACATAACAAGACACATGATACACCCCAAAACGTGATTAAACGGGGAATTTGTAAAGATTCACTCACATTGGGTGCGTTGGATTGGAGATGGTGAGATGCGCACGAATTAGATGAGCGGAAACAACGAGAAATACTAACCTAAATAATAACGGAAAAATATATTAAATGAGTGGATTTTATTAAGAATTTTAAATGAAATTTTTAGATATATTTTTGTGAGTTTAAGGCTATTTTCTATCTTTAAAAATGTTATTTTTAAGTATTTTTAATTGATTTTTAAATTAAATTAAATAAATAAAAATATAAAAAAATTGTTTATTTTGCGTTGACCGTTGACTGTTGACTTGTTGACCGGTTCGGTCAGGGGAATCGTTTGCGCCGGGTGAGGCTCGAACCCGAGACCTCCCGTACGCGTGCACGCAGCTCTACCAACTGAGCTACGTGTCTAACCCTAAATAATCTTGTTTTTAATTATATTTATATACTAATTCGGTTTAACCAAAATTCTTTTAATTTCAAAAACATTTTAATTCAACGAACCGGTGCCAGTATCAGGTTTCGAACTCGTGACGTGCGATTCAGTGTTGCACACAGTCCACCGCTGGACTGTGTGTCTAACCTGGTTAATATCTCGGTTTTTATTATACTTAAAACTAACGGGATTAACCCGGTTTAGTTTTAAACAAAAAGGCATTTTATTCATAAGGAGTGCGTGTATCAGGGATCGAACTCGGGACATGCGTATATGTTTTGCACACAGTCCACCGCTGGACTGTGTGTCTAACCCGTTCATATTACTGATTTTAATTAAACTTATAACTTAACTAACTTCGTCTTCTACATTCAGATTACAGTCAACTGATTCACTAATCCGTTCCTTGTTTTTACGATTAACAAACATTCTTAAGGCTAAAATGAAATGGCAGAGACGGTAATTAGAGGTGAACATACCGATGAACGGTTTATTTCAGATTTCCGGCAATGTGTCGGTCCCTGTTTTTATGCTCTTCAACTGAACAAGACAATTAACCGTTTTTATTAGCTAATCGTGAAATTGAAGTGATCAGCAATTGTTAACAGAGGGTTTGAATGCCCTTACCGATTCTCAGATGAATATAGAGATTTCAGAATTTTTCCGGCGAACTGAAATTAGCTGAATACAGTGCCTAAATTCGATTTCAATTGAAAGGTTTAAGTTAGAAATAGCCTAACAATTGTTGAACTACAACGTTATTGAAAGATTTACCGTTTTGAGGATGAATACGGTTTTCCGGCGAATCTTGCAGAAATTTCCGGCGAGTTGTTTTAAGCGCTCAGACGGACTGAAAGTGTGACGAAAGTGAAATGGAATGTTGGTATAATGTTTCTGAGTCGCGAGAGGGGTCTTGAGTTGAAGTAATTGGGACTTGATTAGTTTCGGTTATAAAAACCGATGATGATGACAATTTAACGTTCATTCAATCTGAATTGATGAGAAAACGTCGGTGCATCGGTTATAACCTGAATGTGCGAGTAAACAAACGATTTGACGATTGAGTTGCCGATTTCCGTTTCTCAATTGGCGCAACCGGTTTTAACCGAGTTTGGGTATAAAGGTTATTTGTTTCCTAGAGATGACAGAAAACAACAAGTGGCGGAGTGGTGATGTGTGTGTGTGTTAAGTCATTGAAACTGTGAACCGGCTGACCCGGGTTCGAGTCCCGGCAGCAACTTTTTATTTTTATTTATTTTGTTTTCACTTTTTATCAAATATAATTTTTATAGTTTAGTTTTTTATTAATTATGCATCATTAAAAATCAAAATAACCATAAATATACACGTGACATTTATTACTTGATATTCGATTACAAAACGGAGCGGGTTTTGGAAACCCGTTTTTGACAAATGTTACAGTATCACCTACTTTTAGGAATTTCGTCCCGAAATTTAAGTAGTAGAAGTAGTAGGAAACAGGTGCGGGTATTTTTCACGCATTGAGTCTTCACGTTCCCAAGTAAACTCAGGTCCCCGTTTCGACTCCCAGCGTACCCTAACAATTGGAATGCGACTTCGTCGTAGACGTTTCTCTCCGAAGTCCATGATCTCTACTGGTCTTTCAATAAAATGCATAGATTCATCAATCTGAATATCTTCCAGAGGAATGTTGAGATTTTCATCAGCGAGGCACTTCTTCAAGTTCGACACGTGGAATGTGGGATGAATCCTGTTGAGTTCTTCTGGTAGATCAAGCTTATATGCTACAGGACCTACTCTTTCGAGTATCTTGAAAGGTCCTACGTAACGTGGTGCTAGCTTGCCCTTTTGACCAAAACGAACTACTCCCTTCCACGGTGATACTTTTAGAAGTACATGATCACCAATGTTAAACTCTAAAGTCTTCCGTCGTTTATCTGCATAACTCTTTTGACGACTCTGAGCCGCTAAAAGATTGTTTCGGATTTGATGGATCTTGTCTGTGGTTTCTTGGATAAATTCTGGACCAGTGATTTGAGCTTCCCCAATTTCGTGCCAACATACAGGAGATCGGCACTTACGACCATATAAAGCTTCAAAAGGTGCCATGCCGATACTCGAATATAGCTGTTGTTGTACGAAAATTCAACTAATGGTAGGTGGGCGTCGCAATTTCCCTTGAAGTCTATGACACATGCTCGAAGCATATCTTCAAGAGTTTGAATGGTGCGCTCAGATTGTCCATCAGTTTGAGAATGATAGGCGGTACTGAGATCTAATCGCGTACCCATAGCGGATTGTACTGCTTGCCATGTTCGTGAAGTGAAACGACCATCACGATAAAAATAATGCTTAACGGTACCCCATGTCGGCTTACGATTTCGCTGATATAAATACGAGCAAGCTTTTCGTTCTTGAAATCTTCGCGGATAGGAATAAAGTGAGCTGATTTTGTAAGTCGATCTATAATTACCCATATAGTGTCATACCCACCAGAAGTGCGAGGTAACCCGGTAATGAAATCCATGGTTATATTTTCCCACTTCCATACAGGTATTTCCGGTTGGACCAGAAGTCCTGAGGGTCTTTGGTGTTCAGCCTTCACCTTGGAACATGTAAGGCACTTGGAAACAAAAACGGCAATATCCTTCTTCATTCCAGGCCACCAATAGGTATATCATAGGTCTTGGTACATCTTATCGGCTCCTGGGTGTATAGAATATCGCGTTTTGTGAGCTTCATTTTATAAGAATTTCACGAAGATTGTTGTGGTTAGGAATCCAGATACGATCTAGGTAGTACAGAATACCGTCAGATTTAGTTTCAATTTTTAGCTCAGCTCCACAGGACATCTCCTTTCGTACATCATCTTCCGTTATTGAAACGTGTTGGGCTTCTCGAATTTGATCTTTAATGTCAGTTATAATTTGCGAACATAGAAGACGAATGGAGTTCGCATAACCCTTTCGACTAAGTGCATCAGCCACCACATTTGCTTTACCAGGGTGGTATCTAATTTCACAGTCGTAGTCATTTAGAAGTTCGACCCATCTTCGTTGCCTAATGTTTAACTCCTTTTGATTGAAGATATGTTGAAGACTCTTGTGGTCAGTGTATATTTCACACTTAGTACCATAGAGATAATGTCTCCATATCTTAAGAGCGAACACAACGGCTCCAAGTTCTAGGTCATGAGTGGTGTAGTTCTTCTCATGCGTCTTGAGTTGTCTCGAAGCATAAGCTATAACTTTTCCTCTTTGCATTAGAACGCAGCCTAATCCTTGCCCTGACGCGTCGCAATAGACCACAAAATCATCACAACCTTCAGGAAGAGTGAGGATTGGTGCATCACAAAGTTTTTGTTTAAGAGTTTGAAAGGCTTCTTCTTGCTTGGGTCCCCATATGAAAGGTTTTCCCTTATGAGTTAAAGCCGTGAGTGGTACAGCAATGCGAGAGAAATTTGAAATGAATCGACGATAATAACCAGCCAAACCAAGAAAAGATCTTACTTCAGTTGGTGTACGTGGAGCTTTCCATTCTTGTACTGCTTTGATCTTTGAGGGGTCGACATGTATTCCCTTATCATTGACTACATGTCCGAGGAATTGCACCTCTTTTAACCAAAATTCACATTTGGAGAATTTGGCGTAAAGCTTTTCCTTCTCTAGAAGTGCAAGGATGAGTCGAAGATGACGCTCATGATCAGATTTAGATTTTGAATAAATAAGAATATCGTCGATGAAGACTATAACAAATCGATCAAGATAAGGTTTGCAGACTCTGTTCATTAGGTCCATGAAGACAGCTGGTGCGTTGGTTAAACCAAATGGCATGACCATGAATTCATAATGGCCATATCGAGTTCGAAAAGCAGTCTTAGGGACGTCTTCTTCATGCACTCTAAGTTGATGATAGCCAGATCGAAGGTCGATTTTTGAAAAGCAGTTGGCACCTTGTAGTTGGTCAAGAAGATCATCAATGCGAGGTAATGGATAGCGATTCTTGATTGTTAATTTGTTGAGCTCTCTGTAGTCGATGCACATACGAAACGATCCATATTTCTTCTTTACAAAAAGGATAGGTGCACCCCAAGGCGATGAGCTAGGACGTATGAATCCCTTGTCAGTCAACTCTTGTAATTGACTGGCTAGCTCTTGCATTTCAGAGGGGGCTAACCTATAAGGAGACTTTGCAACTGGTGTAGCACCAGGTATAAGATCAATACGGAATTCGACTTCTCTAACTGGAGAAAGTCCTGAAATGTCGTCAGGATATACTTGCGGGAAGTCTTTTACTACAGGAATGTCTTCAAGTTTCTTCTCCATGGTTCCCTTTTTGATGATATGAGCTAAAAACGTAACATAATTCTTGCGAAGGTATTTTTGAGCTTGAAGATAAGACATTAAGCTGAGCCCTTTCGACGAGGTTTCTCCAATGATTCGAAGAGTCTGACCGTTTGAAAGAGGAATACGTATAAATTTTTCGCGACGTACAACTTCTGCATGATGTTGACTGAGCCAGTCCATACCAATTATGATATCAAAACTTCCCAGCTTCATAGGAATAAGGTCGACTGAGAAATCGTGGCGTGTAAGGTGAGTGTACAGTTGCGTATAATAGAACTTAATAAAACTGGTTTCCCGTCAGCAACTTCTACCGTTATGGATTCGTGAGCTTATCCCGATTTTGGTTTAAGATAGGTTCAAATTCTAAAGACACAAAACTTCTATCCGCACCAGTATCAAATAACATAGATGCATATCTACCATTTATAAGGAACGTACCGTTAACCACATTGCCGTCGGCCCTAGCCTGATTAGCGTTGATATTGAAAGCTCTTCCTCTTGCAGGTGGAGGAGCTTGGTTCGCTTGATTCACTGGGTTGGCTTGAGCCTGAGCATGAATAATGTTTACCAACCTTGGACAAGTGTTTCTGAAATGGCTTGGGTCTCCGCAATTGTAGCAAGCCCGCATAGGTTGGCCCATAGGATAATTGGGTTGGTAATATGTTTGAGCTAGGTGTTGGGTGGGTGGTAATAGTAGGGGTTGTTGTCTTGACCCATTATTTGTTGGTGGGTTTGGGTTGAAGGCTGGTGGCAGTTTGTTGGCTGAGGCATGCGGCAGGTTTGAACAGTATGTCCTGTGCGACCGAGCCGGTGCAATATTGGCAAGGATGATAAGGAGAATGGTGATATTGGCAACGGTTACATTTTAACGGGCCAGTGTAAGGTCTTCCGTATGGTGCGGGTGAAGGAGTAACTTGAGTAATGGGTGCAGCATGGATAGGGGAGTTGGCTTGAGTAACAGCGAAATTTCTGGTGTTGCGCTTCCTCTTGTTAGCACACTTAGAGGAAGAGATAGGATGGTTTGAAGTTTGACCCTCAACAGGGGCTTTCTTTTTCTCTTCTTTGAACTTCCCGTTGCGAATTCGGTTCTCGGTCAGTTCAGTTGCTAGCTCCATAGCAGCTTCAAGTGTTACCGGTGAAGTGCTGAGGACTGAATCTTGAATTTTCGAGGGAAGTCCTCGAATATAATGCTCAATCAGACGATAAGTTGGGGTGAACAAATTTGGAACCATCTGGTTCAACTCCAAGAACCTCTTGTTATAGGTGGTGTGATCACCCTCCTTTTGCTTTAGAGAATGAAATTCGTCCTCCAGCTTTTTAATTTCACTCCTAGGACAGAAACACCTAGTCATGATTTCCCTTAACTCCTCCCAAGTTAAGGCCATTACATCTTCAGTTCCCCTCTTCCCTTTCTCAGTATTCCACCAAGTGAGAGCTACCCCAAATAGTCTCTCGGTAGCGTATCGAACCTTGCGATCCTCAGGACAATCGCAGTTTAGAAAGGTGTTTTCCATCTCCTCGAACCAATGTAGGAGAGCAGTGACACCCTCAGTCCCTTCAAATTTAGGAGGATCACAAGACTTGAAATGTTTGTATGAACACTTGCTGGTAGGAGGGTTGTCGATGTTCTGGTCATGTTGTTGGGGAGGGTTAGTAGGATTTGTAGCGAGGGCTGTTGTACTTGGACCACAATGTCAGGCAGTATCGTGGCCATTTGTTTCGCGATTTGGGTGGCCAAGCATTCCTGAGACCTTCCTGATCTTTTACCCCTTCGTTGTTGTCTGGACGACATCTACAGGAACATACATGAGAAGATTGTGAGTTTATGGTGTCTTTTTAGGTGTCATGTGTCTTTAAGAAAATGAAAATAACATAATATCAATAATGCAACTACATCCATAGGATGTCTTGGGTTTGTTCATGTTGGGCCTCAAATGTCCCCCATACCTTCACCTATATAGTCATGTGGGCCCCCATGGCTATTGGCTTGGTAGGATTCACATTAGTATTGGCAATTTAACACTCGCATCACCCGAATGCAAACCACAAAATATGTTCATGAGATGTTTGGTCGGAACGTGTCCAGGTGTAGACACAATGACAACTCAAAGTGGGGTTAGCTCACACGACGTTTGGTATAGCATGCTTTGGCCTAATAGGTACTTCGTACTCTCATCGTTAGTCCCCAGGTAGGCAAACTGGTCCTTTATTTTGGATTTATACGAATGCCAGCCTAGACAGGACGTTCCGACTACCGGTACTGGTACCCTTCCAGTTACTACATGCCCGTCATGAGAACTCACTTTGATGAGATTTGAAAATACAAAAATCATTGTAAAAGCAATCATGATGTGGTGTGTGCTTTCATGGATGTGATATGTTATGAGTATATGATTCATGATAGGCATTATATAATAATACATACTTATGAACATGCTTGCATAATATTGAATGTAACATTTAACATAAAACATATAAACATCATGAAATTTTGGCATGTAACACACAAAAGTCTTATAAGTTTCTAATCAACTATAGTATAGGCTCTAAGGGTCTAATAACCTATCCTATATCCCTATAGTCATGGCTCTGATACCAATCTGTCACACCCCGACCCGCAGCGGAATAAGAGTCGGGGCATAATTGGGTTATCACCAAAGCTCATGACATTTACTAATATGTTTCATATTTATTAAAGTCAAAGTTACATTCCAAATAATCCAAACATGTTCATACAATACAAGGAAAATAAACCAAACATAACAATCCCAAACTCTAAATCATTCTATTCTTCTAGTCCAATCCTATGTGTTTCTGGCTGCTGCTGGTTCACCTGTATCATGTGTAAAAATGGGGGTTTTTGGGTCAACATAAGTTGGCGAGTGAACCTTATTAGATAAACATTTATTAATGATTTACTTGTTAGTTTATCAATGAAAAATTGTGCATAATCATAAATGAGCAAATGTAAATAATCAAGCAGTGGCAAATAGCAATCACAACTATAACATACAATAACATATGATAGCATACATGAACATACCAACATCATACGATAAATAACATAAATGAAACTGTGCGATCAAGGCTCAATCAAACGGAGCCGATCGTATTGCATGTACTGAAAATGAAAATGTCTGTGCGATCAAGGCTCAATCAAACGGAGCCGATCGTATGTGGGCACGCCAGGTTCAACCTCATAATGAAATGGGGAACATGCTCAACGCTCATAATGTAATGGGGAGCGGCGGCCTATGAAATTGCATGTACTGAAAATAATAAATTGCATCCAACAATAACTACACAACAGTTGAAACAAACTGAATACACATGTTCATGATATGATGTATGCACAATGGTTTAATTATAATATATATAACAAGACACATGATACACCCCAAAACGTGATTAAACGGGAATTTGTAAAGATTCACTCACATTGGGTGCGTTGGATTGGAGATGGTGAGATGTGCACGAATTAGATGAGCGGAAACAACGAGAAATACTAACCTAAATAATAACGGAAAAATATATTAAATGAGTGGATTTTATTAAGAATTTTAAATGAAATTTTTAGATATATTTTTGTGAGTTTAAGGCTATTTTCTATCTTTAAAAGTGTTATTTTTAAGTATTTTTAATTGATTTTTAAATTAAATTAAATAAATAAAAATATAAAAAAAAATGTTTATTTTGCGTTGACCGTTGACTTGTTGACTTGTTGACCGGTTCGGTCAGGGGAATCGTTTGCGCCGGGTGAGGCTCGAACCCGAGACCTCCCGTACGCGTGCACGCAGCTCTACCAACTGAGCTACGTGTCTAACCCGAAATAATCTTGTTTTTAATTATATTTATATACTAATTCGGTTAAACCAAAATTCTTTTAATTTCAAAAACATTTTAATTCAACGAACCGGTGCCAGTATCAGGTTTCGAACTCGTGACGTGCGATTCAGTGTTGCACACAGTCCACCGCTGGACTGTGTGTCTAACCTGGTTAATATCTCGGTTTTTATTATACTTAACAACTAACGGGATTAACCCGGTTTAATTTTAAACAAAAAGGCATTTTATTCATAAGGAGTGCGTGTATCAGGGATCGAACTCGGGACATGCGAATATGTTTTGCACACAGTCCACCGCTGGACTGTGTGTCTAACCCGTTCATATTACTGATTTTAATTAAACTTATAACTTAACTAACTTCGTCTTCTACATTCAGATTACAGTCAACTGATTCACTAATCCGTTCCTTGTTTTTACGATTAACAAACATTCTTAAGGCTAAAATGAAATGGCAGAGACGGTAATTAGAGGTGAACATACCGATGAACGGTTTATTTCAGATTTCCGGCAATGTGTCGGTCCCTGTTTTTATGCTCTTCAACTGAACAAGACAATTAACCGTTTTTATTAGCTAATCGTGAAATTGAAGTGATCAGCAATTGTTAACAGAGGGTTTGAATGCCCTTACCGATTCTCAGATGAATATAGAGATTTCAGAATTTTTCAGGCGAACTGAAATTAGCTGAATACAGTGCCTGAATTCGATTTCAATTGAAAGGTTTAAGTTAGAAATAGCCTAACAATTGTTGAACTACAACGTTATTGAAAGATTTACCGTTTTGAGGATGAATACGGTTTTCCGGCAAATCTTGCAGAAATTTCCGGCGAGTTGTTTTAAGCCCTCAGACGGACTGAAAGTGTGACGAAAGTGAAATGGAATGTTGGTATAATGTTTCTGAGTCGCGAGAGGGGTCTTGAGTTGAAGTAATTGGGACTTGATTAGTTTCAGTTATAAAAACCGATGATGATGACAATTTAACGTTCATTCAATCTGAATTGATGAGAAAACGTCGGTGCATCGGTTATAACCTGAATGTGCGAGTAAACAAACGATTTGACGATTGAGTTGCCGATTTCCGTTTCTCAATTGGCGCAACCGGTTTTAACCGAGTTTGGGTATAAAGGTTATTTGTTTCCTAGAGATGACAGAAAACAACAAGTGGCGGAGTGGTGATGTGTGTGTGTGTTAAGTCATTGAAACTGTGAACCGGCTGACCCGGGTTCGAGTCCCGGCAGCAACTTTTTATTTTTATTTATTTTGTTTTCACTTTTTATCAAATATAATTTTTATAGTTTAGTTTGTTTATTAATTATGCATCATTAAAAATCAAAATAACCATAAATATACACGTGACATTTATTACTTGATATTCGATTACAAAACGGAGTGGGTTTTGGAAACCCGTTTTTGACAAATGTTACAGGGGAGAGGCTTGCTCCGTATATGTCTAGTAACAATATATATGTAGAATTGGTCTAGAGCTCCGGAGTCGCATATAGAGTTGTTGGAATGGCAGGAATGCCAAGACATTTTGGACTTGGTGTTCTTTTTAACAAAAAAAGATGAGTGGAAATGGTTGGGTGACGACGAAGGAAGCTTCTTGGTTAAATTTGGCAAATAAATGAAGGAAGAGGGTAGGGGAGGTGTTTCGGTTCGGATTTCAATTGGTGTAACTGGGTTCCCTTAAATGTATCATTATGACTTTGAGAGTTAATCTTGATAGGTTAGCTACTCAGAAACCTAAGGAAAATACATGTGAATATTCCCCCGGACCTATGTTTGTTTTGTGAGGAACATGTGGAATTCATAGAACATTTATTTACAGCTTGCATGTTCTCCAATAGGATATGGATGAGTTTTAGTGCTTGGTTTAATTTGCCTCCGCTTTATGTCTTCGCATTCAAAGATCTTATGGAAGATAACGGTTATTTTCAATTTGGGAAGAAAGGGAAGAAGATTGTCCATGGCCTTATCTTGATTACGTGTTGGTGCATTTGGAAAGGAAGAAATGGGATGACTTATCAATATAGCCACAAGATATTTTAAGGGAAGTCAAGAGGTTTCGTGTGGTTAAAAAATAGGTTCTCTTAAATCCATCCGTTGGGAGGATGGATGTAAATTTTCTTTGTATATATTGTAATTATTTATCTCTTGCCTTTTTTGGTGGAGGACATGTTGTATTTGTTGGCCATTTGTCCATTTAAGTACAAAATATGTTTTGGTGAAGTTTACTTTTCAATAGAAGAATAGCAGACATGACTTTACCGCAACATAACTCTTCCCATTTTAGCTAAAATTGTTTCTTGCTATTTTCACCAAAAACATATTTAGTTTCTTATTACAAATTTTGATTATAATTAACGATAAATGTTTTTATATGTAATACTTCATTTATTATTTCGTATGTGTTACTTAAATGTACAAAATATCAAAAATATTCTATACCTACTTATTTTTACTCGAAAAATAAAATAAATACCTACTTATTTTTACTCGAAAAATAAAATAAAAAAGGAAACGTGTTAGCCCACGAACTGTTGCTATGGTATCTACAAAATAGTGGCTTTTCTTTAATCCTCACTATTGATATATATATAAATTTTCGCATTTTGTTAATGAACTAAAAGCACATGATTATATATAAAGTAATGCTAAATATATTCCCATGTATCATACCACCTCCTTTTTTATAACTCTTATCTCGATCTTATCTCAAGACTTGTCAAATGAAGTTTAATATTGCACATTTTTTATGTTATGGAATAATTTGAAGTAATTGACTCACTATATCCTATTGGATTAGCATAAAACCAGGACAATGATACTTGAAAGGGTCAATAGAACAACCAAACATAATTAGCATATAAACTAGATCAAATTAAGTCTTCGTACTAAAAACTAATCTAAAATTTCTCTCAAGAGTTTGCGTTTCTTGCACTTACAAGATGGCTAGCGAAACCACAGCAACGACCCGACTTAGTCTGCGCCCACCAACCTCCCGAAATCTCATAACAATCCTTAGTGTTGATGGCGGAGGCATACGAGGTATCATCCCTGGTGTCATTCTCCAGTACCTTGAATTAGAACTTCAGGTATAGCATGTCTTTGTAGTCTATAAATAACTCTGCAGTCATTGTTGATTTATGGAGTCGAATATTTGCAGGCGTTAGATGGCGAGGAGGCGAGGCTAGCCGATTACTTTGATGTTGTTTCGGGAACTAGCACTGGTGGTCTGATCACAGTCATGCTAACGGCCCCAAATGAAGACAATAGACCTTTGTACGCTGCTAAAGACATTGTTCCATTTTATGTTGAGAATTGTCCCCAAATTTTCCCACAAGTTGGGTAAGATAAAATTTAACCAAATATATGATGCAATGCTTTTACCAGCTTTATGTCTTTTAATGTTGTTTTGGTGCATATTTAGAGGGCCATTTGCTGGAATTATAAAGTTGTTGAAGACATTGGTAGGACCAAAATACAACGGGAAGTACCTTCAAAACCTAGTAAAGAGCTTACTAGGAACCACAAAGTTGAGTCAGACATTGACTAACGTTGTAATCCCTACTTTTGACATCAGGGATATGCAACCTGTGATCTTTAGCTCCTTTCAGGTATGTCTATATTTTTATTCTAGATCTTTTTGTTTGTTTACACAATAGGGTTTATACTTTGTATAACATATTGGAATGAATAAACAACTTAATTTTTACTATATATTGTAGCAACTTTTTACACCGACGTACCACCTAAGGCTATCAGGTGTGTGGGTCGGCGGAGGGACGTGGAACCCCGTCCTGGTTCGTCCACACCGCCCAGTGGCGAAGCTTGAGATTTCTGACAGGGGGTCGAAAACGTATACACCTAAAAGATTCTATGCGAAACTACATACCGGACACTACTGAGCGAAAATTTCGGGGAGTCGGGCGCCCCCCCTCCCCCCCCTTCTATACTTCGCCCTTGACACCGCCCCCACCTGCCTCGTCCCCGTCTCTTACGTCCTCCCCTCAACGTCTTCGACGTCCCTCTCTCTTTTTATCATACACACACACAAATATACATACATACATTTGTATATACTCATCCCCACACCCTAGGCCGGCCCATCCCTTTAGGCTCATCCCTCACACCCGTTGACGTGAACACCTACATGACAGATCATCCTCAAGAGACTATCCTCCTCTACATCCAGTAGCCTATTAACCTTGCATGTTCTCTCGTCAAAAAATGAAAAAATAGTATTTTTATTAAAATAATGTGATGTTGTTTCATTAATTTGTTGATTATATTGTACAAACTGTTAGTGGTTTTAGACTTTTAATAATTATTAAAAAAAGTATCAAGTATTTTTATTGAAATTTATTATTGGGATATGGGGATGATATATAAGTTGCAGATGATTTAATATTAATAATTAAATGGCTGTTTGAAGGTTCCAAGGGAGCCAAGCATGGATGCGCAATTATCGGACATCTGCATCGGGACATCTGCGGCACCTACTTACCTCCCGGCTTATTATTTTCAGAACGGTGATAGGGAGTTTAACCTTATTGACGGTGGCATTGCTGCTAATAATCCGGTAATTACTCTTTATGAAGGGAGGGCAATTAATTACTTACTCATAGATGATATACTAGTAACTTTTTTTCACAACTGGACACCGGTCGCTTTACCGGTTTAGTTGGGTAGGATTGACCGGAAGGACTTGAGTTAAGAACTGCATAACCTCATAATAGTATTAAAAGAAAAACTATAAGAAACATATATAGTACGACATAAAATAGAAAATGATTTTTGGGTTGGTGTGAATTTGCAATTTAATAAAACTTAGATACTTAAATGAACAAACGAGTCTAGACTCTCGAGTACTAGATACATATAATAGAACTTTAGAATGTGAAAGCAAAGCCATTTAAAACACTAACGTGAGGTATTGGATTCATCGATTAAGAAATTTGCCGTTCACAAAGAAAAAAACCAGATCAATTCATGCCCGATTTTGGTCCAACATATTAAATTTTTTCAACATAGCGTATACAACTCTTCCTGAAGAAAGTAAACTTTAGATGAATTATCTACACATCTTGCATATTAGTTGCAAGTTGCAACTGTTTATGAACATATAAGTGTGGAAATTTTCTTGAGTGGGGCAGCTATTTACTTGTACATCAACTATAGTTATATCTTTCAAAATGGTCTATACAGATATTACTGAAAGAATTATGACCTAAAAGATGTTTTTTTGCAATTCTAAATTTTTTAAAGACATTTATTATAAATTTTTTATGTGTTTGATATATAAATTAACACCTATATAAGTGCAGAATCGAGATTATACAATTTTGACAAATAAATGATCTACAGTTTCATTATACCAAATTAATATGATATTTGTACAAACTAGTATACAAATTTATGAAGTACAACTACTAATAAGGAATGTAAATCCATGAACACTCTTGCGGCTCGATTGGCAGTCTTCGGTTGCAGTAGGGGAAGTGACAAGGCAAATTCTGAAAGAGGATCCGAATTTCCCTGCAATCTCCCCCCTCGAATATAGTCGATATCTCTTGATATCAATTGGCACGGGCACGCAGAAGCAGACACCGAAATTTGATGCGAAAATGGCTGCAAAATGGGGAGTAATCGGGTGGTTGACTAACCAAGGTTCAGCCCCGTTGATAGAAGCTTTCACTCAAGCAAGTGCTGATTTAGTTGTTGTGCGCAACAACGTCGTTTTTGAAGCCCTTAATTCTGTTGATAACTATCTTCGCATTCAGGTACGGTTCACTCATCTAAGACATGCATAATAAGCTGAACAAAAGATTAAATTTTTACAAGGAAAAAAAATTAAATTGTTTTTATCAATCATGCATACTTTTTTTTAAATTTGTACTTCTACACACACACATATATAGGGTAGAGGTTCTAGAGTGAGCCTAATGTTATTTGTGAACCGTGAGAACCATTCTCAATCATTGATCTATTTGAGATTAACGGTTATAAAAACACAATAAAATAAAGAGGTTAATGATATAATTAATTAAAGATAAGGGTGTATTGGTAATTTTGCTATCCTATTATACTGAATATTGTATTATTTTAATTTTCGCTAAGGTTATGTGTACACAAGTGTACAGGCCGTTGTTCCTACAACGTACACAAGTGTACAAGCTATTTGTACACTGTTGTACATTTGTGTATTGAACTCATGTACACCTGTGTATATAAACTATAAAACGCTGAAAAAATGAAACTTCATATGTTTTTCGTTTTTATTAAAAAAACTATAATAATATTATACTCAAATTAAAGAGAATAAAAAACCCGTTTTTATGGTGTATTTAAAAGAAAAAAAATTAACATATGAAAAAGTTATAATGATTTAAAGATCGTAAGGGGTAGTTAGTTTTATGTTATAACTCCCTTATTTAAGTTGATCAATTACCATCATATCCTTTACATCTAAAAAATTTTTTTAGATGATCAATGGCTCAGATTGGTTCACAAGGTTCACAAACAAGGATGTCGTTCACTCTTGAACCTCATCCTATATATAGGTGAAGTTTATAGCACAATATTCCTTAATGTGTGATGCGTATGATATTAAATCACACATGAACAAAAAACAGAAAAACAGAATCACGCATGTACAAAATCAAAAATCACGTATGGGGTAAAACCCTAATCATGCACGCATGTTATAAAAATAATTACGCACATTATAATTTCCTTTGTACGTATCACACGTTAAGGAATATTGTATTTTATACATTCAGTATATATATTTTACACACATGTGTAAAAAAGTGGAAAATTCACTTTGTTTTGTGTGTTCTAGTAATATTTATGGTTCCGCATACATCTCTCACACACAAACATATATAGGTGCACATTTATTTCATGACCAATAATATATTGAGAACCATTGGAATCACTTAATAAACTTGTACATTTTGTTATACATTTAATATACAATGTACTTACAAAATCGGCTACCACGCTGTTTTTTTTTCGATTTCTCACGTTAAGCAATCAATGCACTAGGTAGGTGCAAGTGTTTTATGTGGTTTTAGCAGTTCTTAATGTAATACCAGTGTTATATGTACATTACTAGAAAAGTTCTTAATTTCCTACGAAAATTTCCAATGCAATTAGTTTCGTTGCAAATCCCTAACATTTTTCACGCATTTCCTACAAGTTATATGATACTGGTAGGTAAGTTTATTTCTAAGGGATATCTAATGTGGTAAGACTAGCTTGTAGTTAGGGGTGAGCAAAACAAGGTTCTGACCCTTCATAAACTCGAACCCAAATCATTAGAACCGTGTTATAGAACCTTATAAGCCACAAGGGTCGATATGCGGTTCTTATATTTCACAACTTCAAGGTTACGAGTCACTTCCAGGTAAAACACACAGTTATCATTTAGGAACCCCGAGAAACTCAAGAAATTTAATTTAAAAAACCTAGTTTATTTAGGCCTTTAAATATAACAAATAAACGTGCTTTAGACCTTTCTGGTTCCAACTATCATTTTTCAAATCATATCCATCAGCTTTCGTATTTGATTTCAATCTCATCTTCAAGTCAAAAGAAAGGACCGATCACCTCATAGTCATCCAAGTTAATATTTTTTGCCAAGAGTATGTATGTATGTATGTATGTATGTAGTATGTATGTATACGTACGTACGTATGTATGTATGTATGTCCTGGATTAAACTTGCAACTCGTCTAAAAAACGTTCGGCACTTGTTTTTTTCGAAGAAACTTGTTTAAAAAACATTCGGCACTTGTTTCGTGTTACACCCTGCTACACAAAAAAACTTGTGTAAGAAACGTTCGACACTTGTTTTCTTTCGAAACATTTGACAACATGTATATTACATACCCTAAAAATTAAAAAAAAGTTTGATACATAGGTTTTTCCCAATAATAAGTTCACTATCAAGTTATATCTTGTCGGGTAATTTTTGATGTCCATGTTGCATACATGTAGTGGGTTGTTTAGTTTGTTCCCTATTTACACAAAAATGGTTCCTGCCTATGATATGAGATCCTTTAACTGACCACTAGACCCTTTAGTACCCGAAACCACATAGGTTTCTAAGGTTCGGTTTAGGATTCCTAACTTCATGAATGAAAGGGTTTTCGGTTCTGGAGGGTCTGGGTTAGGTCGGATAAGTTTGGTTCCAACCCTTATGCGCAACCATACATGAAGTAGATTAATCAAATAATTTTTTTTGTTTACTCTGTATCAAAAATAGGATGATGCATTGACCGGGGACTTAGCTTCGGTGGACGTAGCAACAAAGGAAAATTTGGACGCTTTAGTGAAAGTCGGAGAAATGTTACTAGATAACCCAGTTTCCCGAGTGAATACCGATACCGGAGTGGTTGAACCGGTCCCAGACGGTGGTACCAATCGTCAGGCATTGAAAAGGTACAACCTCATTACATATATAATCGCACTTGCTACCCATGATAAAAATTCAAGGTTTAATATGGTACACCTCTTATAAATGCAGGGTTGCCCAACGACTCTCAGACGAACGTAAATTAAGGGAGTCAAATTATTCTAATGGGCAAGTGATTGTGTGAATTCTTATTTTGCTTATTTATGAATTATATATTATTTTTCTTGATTGAATTAAAAATTAATAGCATATCTAATTTCTCGTCAGAAAACTTGCCAAGTTACATCAAAACAGAAGGTAGCCGGGCAACAAGTTACGCCGCCAATCCTTTATGAATTGCAAACCATAATCTTCCAAATACAAACCCTTGCCCCCTTGGGGTTGAACAATTGCTGTAGACGACCCGTTGAACCCTCGTCAGAAGTGGATAGCTTCTGGCGCTAGGGAGCCAAAAGTATCAAAGGCAAAAGGGACAAAGACATGCTGGTTCTTTGCGCAAGCTTTAGCGTGCTTATCCACTTTCTTTGATTCTGACTTTTTTGCCGCTTGTCCAGCTACAAACCCGTTTTCCATTAAACCAACCAAAGAGGAAACCCCGTGAGGTCAATTTTTTAGTGTGTCAATTTTTTTTGTTTAATTTTAGTAGTTAATTTATTGATGATACAATCAAAAATCATTTACTTATGTGTGGAATAATATTATTGGGTACAACGATATCAACACCGATCATGCTATCCAATCTCACACATCTATGAACAATCGTCTGAAGTACAACAACGACCTTTCAACAAGCGGGTTGACGACATCTTGGACGGCTACTAAAAACAAGTTTTGAGGGCAGGGGTGTATATGAACTTCTCTTCAGAGATTAAACCTCGCCTTAATTAAATGTCTAAAATTTAATTCAGTACAGTTAAAACTTAAATGCTTAGACTACATGTAGTGATTTAATTAAAAAGTACAAAGGTTCCATGACACCAAATAGTTAGTAGGGCGAGGTGGACACTGAGTTAAAACAATCCCATTATGTTTTGTCGATACGCGGTGGTTTTGGAAGTGGGTCACCAGAAGAGATGCGAGGCGGTTCTGGAAGTGGGTCACCAGAAGAGATCGTACCATGGTTGTGACAAGGGAATGCAAAGCTTCTGGTCTTTGTCTAGAGGTGGTATGAGACTAGATAGATGAGATGTTGGTTTTGTGGTTTGCTTGAAAAAAAGGGTGGCCAGGTCTTGAGATAATATAACCGAAACTATTTTTACCATCTCTTTCTCTAAACTCCCCCACCCCCTTGATGAATCAAAGCTCCAACATCGACGAACTCCTTGCAATTCTAAATCTCAACAACTTTTCCGACTATGAATCGGGTGGAAAAAATTAAATATGAAAGAGCTAATATCCAAATCAATAATCGATTGGAGCCCTTTGTAAAGCCCTAAACCTGGGAACCCAACTCGTTCGTAATACGATAACCACACATAGTTCTAGATCAAAACATCACCACTACGCAGCAGAATAACTAAATAAAGTACGGACAAATGTTGAAGTACTAAAACAATCAAATTGTGCTAATTGTTTAAAACACGGGAAAATGCTAAAACATCAAAAGATGTCGGGTAACCGCTACCATTACTTAGAGCTGTCCATATTTCAAACCTTCTTACCCGTAATACATGCTAAAAATGTCAGCTACGCTGAGTGAGTTCTATAGTAATAAGTTTTTAACACTTTAGTTCAAAATATTTGAATCCATTCCGGTTCTAATAAAATAGTACGCATATCGTCATTTCTATTTTTTTAATTAAAAGTTTGGTATAAGTACGATGATTGTATACCCAGTCACATAATGCGACCTAAAATAAGGTGTTGCAACCTGAAGATCGCAACATCATGCATAGTTCGTCGACACCTTGAAGGTAACGACCATTGGCTCACATTGACTCCACCACTTGAATTGACGTTTCTCGTCCCGCATGATCCACCGTCGCCCCGAAAGCAACGACTAAGGACTCAAGGCCCTCAAATAAAAAACTAAATAAATAACACACATATGCAGATAGTTATTTTAAAATAAAAGCTCTAGCACAAAACATGCGTATGCCTACTAAATTTAAAAATCTACCACCTAAAGAGCTTAATGCTGATAAAACTTATGCATCTTTACTTTAGGCTCTTAGGTAGCCTTAGAACCTTTTACTTTAACCAAGAGAATAACTTTGTTATCTTAAATTAAAGGTTTTTCTTTTGAATTTTTAGTTTATAGATTTTAGAATTTTTGTTTAGATCATTGTGTCTTTTTATTTGACATTATTTTTTATTTAGTCTTTATGTCTTTTTTTTGCGATTCGTTGTGCTTCTTTTTCTTAGAGTTGTGTTATACTTCTCGGATGCGTTATATTTTACATTTATTGTGTTATATTTTGCGATTTCTGATTAAATACACATAAAACAATTTAGAACCTATAAATAATAACACACTCAATAGAAATTTACCATATGTAATTTTTGGTTTCGTAAAGTTTCATTTTCACTACTTATATTATAAATAATATAATTTTATAGCTTTACTTTTAATAATATTTTATTTAATATTTTAATTTATTTTTCTCAATAATTTTTCTACATTCAATTTTTAAAATAATGCTAAATAGACGGTTAAGTTTATATCTTTCTCTACATTCGATATAAATTTTCTTACAAACAAAGTTTTATTAAAAATAGAGTATGTTTGTTACTGCAATAACTTTCACACGTGCTTTAGTACGGCACCTGTAATCATTTTTATAGTTTTCGATTTTTATATGAGTTAGTTTCGATATTTTTCATTATTTTTGTAATACCAATACCAAAAGCTAATACAAATCGAAGTAAATTACGTTTCGAGTTTAACATATAGCACTTTTTATTATAAATACATTTATCACTTTATAAAATACATGCTTCATGTTATATCACGTTGTGAAAAGTATGTTAGATGCATACAATTTTTTTTTTACATTTTTCTAAATAAAACACGTGAAGAAAAATAAGTAGAAACATACAAATTTCTTTCATTTTTCTAAACAAAACACAAAATTTTAATTGATCAAACCAAGGGCTAAGGCAGTACCAAAAAAGCCCAGGAGCAAAGCATAGCCACTCGTTTTTGTATTAATAAAAATTGCTGATGTGTTATCTGGATGGAAATAAAAGGAATTAAGCACCGATATTACGATATTTTTTTTGAACAGCACGATATTACGATATTTGAACGCCATTGTTTTCCGCCATAAATAGAAAGAAAAAGACTACAACTTAATGCAGTCATTATAGACATATATATACACTAGCGGGATTTTACCGGCACATTGTGGCGAGATTGCTACGGAAACTCCATGACCATTTGTTTGATTCATTATCATACCAGCACACGCTACTTGTGCATCGTGGCAGTGCAAACTAATTACTTTAAACAAAATGTAAATGGAAACGTAAACGCAATGTTAAAAATAACATTTCAGTCGTATCATTTCGGTTCATTTTGGCACCGATACAATACAGACGCTCAGTATACTGGAAGAGAAAAAAAAATCATTATACGTCCAAAAAGATATTTCAAATTCTTTTTTTTACATAAATTGAAAACCATATAAACGAATATTAGCAACGGTTCTGGTAGTACCAAACTACCAATACTGGTACCGATGTTTGGTCGGAATCGACTTCGTACTGATATCATGACAATAATAAAACAAACCTTTTAATTTGAAACATTTTTGTAATAAATTCACACATTGTTAATAAATGGGCGTCAAACATAATTACAATAGAAAATCAAACGATTTTAAAGTTGAACACACCGTTGCTGCAATGTACCCAACACAAAAATTACATACTAGCATCAAAACACAAATTAAAGATTATGTACAAAGAGCCCAAAGTGTTACAAGTGTGAGAAATATTGTGGAGATGACATGTGTCATCAATCTAAATTAATTCAAAAAGGTAAACAAGTAATTTTTTTCTTGATTCAATTAATTGATAAACCTTCCATAACCGCCACCCTTTTTATAAGAATACGAATTTGAATTTTTGTTTTAAGATCCATTAAGATTATGTGAGTTATCGTTCATCAATTATAATGCCGGAAGATCGTAGAATGAAGGTTTTATAGAGTGTTATATGATGATGGTTGCAGAATGAAGATTTTTATACAGTGTTATAGTTTTATTTTTTTATGATAGCAGTTCAATAATGGATGTATAGAATATATATTGTGTTATAGTGCTATATTTTCTGGTAGCAGATCTATGATGGATGTATAGTCTTATATAGTGTTATAATTTATGGTAACAGGGTGTTATAATTTATGGTAACAGGTCTATGATGGATGTATAGTGTTATATAGTGTGACAAAGTGTTATATGGTGTTATATAGTGTTATATATATTGTTATATTTTTCTGGTAGCAGTTACATGTTTCTAGATTCGTAGAAAAGGATAACTGAAATTTAGGGGAAGGATCGTTGGAATTTAGGAGATGTTACCTTATTTGAAACATATAAAAAGACACTATTACCCCTACAATTTTCAAATTAGCCCAAATAACTAAAACACAATTTACAATTTGGTCCCTATTTATCTCAACCATTAAATCAATAATCTAATGGTTTAAAACACTTCTTACACTTCTCACACTTTAGGCTCTTTTTACACTATTCTTACCATCAAAACACATTATCATCATCATTATTATTATTATTATTATTATTATTATTACAAACTATAAATTTACAACATCTTTATGCATAAAGGAGTTGTACTAAATGCTTTGGGAGGTTTTCAATTTTTTTTTATATTACACGTTTAACCTACAATTATTTGATTTTTACTTTAACCCAAAAGTTGTCATCTTTTACAATAAAACCTCATAACTTTTTTACTTTCAACTTTGTTCCTTTGTACTTTTCATATTTCACAATTTTTTTATTTTACGATTCGTTCTAGATTTTACGAGATAACACGTGCTTGTGTGGTTCAACGTTTTTATGTTTCATTCTAATTTTTGCAAGTTAACGCGACGCAAAGTGCGTGTATGGCTTAACGTTTTTACGTCGCCTGTTTTTACCCATTTGATAAGTCTGTCGCAACGCGCGACTCCTAAATCGACTTAGTAATTATTTCCTATGTTTTACGTTTCGGTCTAATTTCTTTGCATTAACACGCCACAACTTCGGTGTTGATGGTCGCTGACGGTTGTTTAACATTTGTGTTATTTGACACGGTTTTACGCTCCCACGTAAGAGAGGCCTTAATTGTAGTTATTATATAAATTTGAACACACCGTTGCTACAATATATCCAACACAAAAAATACATACTAGCATCAAAACACATTATTATAGAATATGACTTTTGCAAAGTTTGGCGTTCAATGAGTTTGTCGCTATACCGATATAAAACTTGTGAGTAAAAACATAGTATGTTAAACCTGTAAAGATGAAAGTGGTAACGTAAATCTTTGACACTACAACTCTTGGTTTTAAAGTAGTGACGGACCTTGAAGAAAAATCCAAAGGTATCCCAATTTTTTTTTACCCAGGGTCATCCTAGTAAAAATGAGCTTTTAAAATTTTCTTTTAATTAAGTCATCTCTGAAAATTCGAGAGCCTTTAGAGGCACTGAGAGGTTAGTAAGTGTGTGTATATATAATTAATTGCTTAAAGACCCATGTGTTAATGAGTTGAATAGAAAAATATAAAACAATTAATAATAAGATTAGGAATATATAGTATGATATTTTAATATAAGATATAAGTAAAATTACGTATTAGTTAGGCATAGATACACGTGAAAATATATTAAAAAGTAAAATGGTTAATCAACCTTTTCTTAATACATAATTTATAATATAGTGTCACTCTTGAATAAGTGAGAATGAAAATCACATTTTAAAGCATGTGTTAATTATCGTTTTTTATCAATGGGTGTACCACACACATGAGAAGTTTATCAAAATTTTTTAAAAAACTTTAAATATTATTTTAAAGTTTTATAGATAATATTTCATTTGTAAGAAAAATATCTTAAAAAAAAAAAAAAAACCAAATACTTATTAATAAAGTAAATCTAATACTTAATAAAATTATAAATTTGCAAACTAACAAAAAGAAAAAAAAATACGTAACTCGATTATTATTAGAGTTATGTTTTCGAAAGATTAAGAAAACATGTTTTAGAAAATACCAAAGAGATAATATTCATTAAAAGAATAAAAAATAATAGATTTTAAAAAAGTAAAAAATAGATATTTGAAATATATACTTTTTCTAAAAGAAATTTTGTATGGAACTTAGCCTGCGTTTAAAATAGATGTTTGTGTTTTCTTTAAAAATCGAAAAATGTTTTTAGAACAAAGAAA
Source organism: Scalesia atractyloides (assembly GCA_947069175.1). Lineage (NCBI taxonomy): Eukaryota > Viridiplantae > Streptophyta > Magnoliopsida > Asterales > Asteraceae > Scalesia > Scalesia atractyloides. The sequence goes on along the minus strand of CAMTDV010000014.1, from coordinate 21,344,888 downwards.
AGGTTTAGTTGACTTCAAACTTCTGTACAATTCTGCTTTTTCATATTCCTACTGTTCATCTTCTTCAATTTTCTTAACCACTACCGTTGCAAGTTTCTTTCAAAGGAAAATTTCGTTTTTGCCAACCTCAAAGTTTCATCTCATTTTATCTTTTATCTATACTCACGAATATCCTAACATTTGCTCAGGGTATCCTCAATAAATAAAACGAAGATTAAAGAAAAAAATACATTTCGCCAAAAAAGTTGAGGGGTATCTCGTGCACCCCTCACCGACACGTAGATCCACCCCTGCTTTTAAAGTCTAGTGGCATTTTGGGTGAGATAAGGTTTGCGACCAATAGGTCTTAGTTTGATTTCCACACATGGGTTTTTTTTCCATATTTATTGGGTTTTCTCCTGAATTGCTGTATAAGCATTATGCCTATTGGATATGGATATGATTGGGTGGTTTCGCTAATAATACGATAATACTCTATTAGTTCGCCAGTAATCCAAATTGCCGTTAAAAAAATATAAAAAAAGCAAAAAAAAAAAAAAAACAATAAACCTTTAACGCTATTACAAAACAAGCGTGCCAAATCCATAGTAATGCATTAAAATTGCAAAGTCCGATGCACGTTTGTAAAGGTTTCGACAAAGTCAAGTCTAGAGGGTATGTTTGGTTGAAAAACAAGTCTTCCTTTAGATCTATTCGTTGGGAGGATTAGTGTATATATCCTTTGTATATGTTGTTATTTTTTGTTGCCTTTTGCCCGTTTGGGGGGCAGGTGTTGTTTGTTGGTCTTTTGCCCGTTTGATCGAAGGTTTGTTTATGTTTACTTTAAAAAAAAAACTTACATGTGCATTAGGTTTCCTTTTATTTTAAGGCCCCAATGTAATAAATAGTGTATTTGTTAGAAATCGTTATTATTCTTCAAAATAGTATTAATATAGCAAGACTATAAAATCAAATAAAACATATTTTATAAGTGGTTTATTTAAGTGTTATCTCATTATTAAATTTAAGGGACATTGTTCACCCATATAATTTTTTAATACTTTTTGAAAGTGGTAGTAAGTTAAGGATAGAGAGTTAAAAATAAAAGTATAAAAAATACATCATTATATGTAAAAGCTCTGAAAAACTTTGATTTTTTTAGCATTTTAGATTGAATTTTTATGATATATTTAACATGTTAAATGTGACAACCCGTGATTTTTGAGGTAAAAGCCACTTGTCTCTTATTTATGTAAATCAAATCATATATTTATTTTGTTTGATAAATTATATATGTAAACGTGTATTCGAACCATATCCATATCGTGTTGAAACCTACCTGCACCGTTTGAACTGAATTACATGTCTCGTTTGTCGGATCAACCACTCGTGTAACTCGAAACTTATAAGCCCCGAACCATAGCATGATCATTATACATTTTATTAGTTAATTGATTTTTACTTTTATATTAGGGTTGAAAAAAACATAATATTAATTTAAGACATAGTTGCTAACCCATATCTCCACTCTACATGCATAAAACCCCCAACATATTTTACCTACGTACATGAGTTCTATTATTATTATTATTATTATTATTATTATTATATTATTATTATTATTATTTATTATATTATTATTATTATTATTATTTATAATATTAATTCAGTAATAAAAGAAATAAAGTGGAAACAAGTTAGTTTTCATTGGTTTTGGAGCTCCCTTACGTTAACACCAAAGGACCAAAATAGTTATTTTGTTGTGAATTAATTGTGTGATCAGCCCAATCGGCCCAGCTAAGGAAACCGCCCAACCCCTTTTAATCTCAATTAAGATACGTAAACTACACGAATTCTTTTTGTTGACAACAAGCTCCTCCACTCTACAACCCTAAACCTCTATTACGATCCCACAATTCTGCCTCTCCTCAGCCTATCTGCGAATCATATCAATACAAGGAATCGAGATTCAATCTTTCGGTCTTCAACTTCAAGTAATCCTAATCATCTCCCAGATTCAGTAATATATTTTAGGTGTTTTTATAATATTGCTGATTATCCGTGATCATGGCTGTGTTTATATTTATTATTGATTGCCTTGATGTTGTGATGTTAGCTTGTGGATTTGCAGCCTATTACGAGTGTCATAACTCAATGTAGGAATTATTTATGATCTCAAATTTTTACTGTAGATAGCTTTAGATGTCAGCATGAATCTCCAACTGGAATTACATCAATCGGATAAACAGTGATTTTTAAATAAATTTTTCCGTGAGCTGCAGTCAGAAAGTGACGAATCTGATTTGCTGCGTACTAAAAGATTTTTTAAAATTTTTGGTAAAGAGTTAGACTCTAAAATTTTAATACAATGGTCTATGATTCGACTGACACGTTCTGTAATTCTTCGGGAACTATCCGGTGCCCGAACGATCCCGATTAACGCACCTTAAATTGTCCGAAAATGCACTTAAAAGCTGAATTTTTGTGACAAGATTTATTATGTGATTTGTGACGAAAAGGTTGTCGCTATTTCGAATAGCGACACTTTGCATACATGTGTATATACATATTATAATATTTTACGTGCTATGTGTTAGATACGTGTATAACTTATGTGTTTGCATTCATACACACTAACGAACCTATGGTAACCATAATAGGACGTGGTTGACCACTTCAGCTCATAAAACACATAAGCTTTACCGAGCAAAACAAAGGTGAGTTCACTACTCTTTTACAGGCATGCGTCCCGGGGGGCAAACTACTATTCCTTAGAGGAATACTTTTAACAAACGTTTTAGTTTAATTTCGATGTTGGTTAATACACTCACTCTATCATTAAAGTCCCTACTTACTACCGAACTAGTTGCCTGGAGGGCAACGGTGTGACAACCTGGAAATTTCTCATACTTTCGCGTACCATTGTTAACTAAATCCTTGTGCATGGCACTTGGGAATCTTTGTGCAAGGCACTTGGGAACTTCTTGTAACTTCGCGTACCATCGTTAACGAACTAACTCTTTGTGCGTGGCACTCTAAACATGTACGCTGCATTCTAAACCGCGTTTACCAATTTTCGGGACGAAAATTCTTTCAACATGGGGAATAATGTGACATCCCGGTTTTTCGGATAACTTAAACGCAATACTTGTCGAATAAATTATGTGCTACGTATTAAACGTTTATAAGTTGGTGCGTTATTATGTGATATCCGAGTTCGTGTTTTATGTTAGTTATAATGTATAGACGTAGTAAATAAACAAATGAATTGAGCCGAACCGCGACACGAGCCGGCCTCTTTTCTTGCGACTCAAGGAACTAAACTTGGGGATCAAGTTTTAACCCAAACCTTAAACTCAACCATTCGGTCGCGAGCAAACAACCCAAACCGACCCACCCAAGTCCCTTCGGCCGCGAGAACAAACCAAACCGCAAACCTATTCCCCTTTTCTTGATCTTTTTGCGCTATATATACACACACATGCATGGGTCTTTCTTCACAAAAACAAAAACACAAAAACCCTAATAGCAATCAGCCGACGGCAGCCTCTTCCTTCATCATCTCGATCTGATCAGCCCTACATTATCTCTCGGTCGCGACAGCAGCTTATCCCTTTCATTCTTTCGGTCGTAATCTAGCTTGAACATCCGAATCAGTCCCGTCCAAGTCTCGGCTCGTTATTCACCATTATTAAAGGTTAGGATTTATAATTGTTTGCAAGATCATATTCGGATTATATGTGTTTGAATGTAGTGATTATGTTGTTAATCGGCTGATTTATCCTAGTTTGCATGTATGATTGTTTTCGGAACTCATAGTTTGCAAGTGTGTTTTGTTTATAAAGACTAGAGATATTGATTAGGGTTTGCATGGATATGATATATGTATTGATCTATGATTGGAAAAATCAGTTCTTGATCGCCTAGGTTCATTATATCGACGGTTTATGCGAATTAGTGGTGATAAAATGCTAAAACAGGTTGCTGAGTGATAGTTACAGCCGACTTCAACTGGCTGTAACTCGGTCATTAGTTGTCGAAAAACGGATTTTCTGAAGTCTAAAACGTAGAGATTTAAATAACGAATCTAATGGCACTGGATTCATATTTTTTGAAGTCGTTTGATATTTTTAAGTGGCCAATTAAGTTCAGTAACTAAAGCTGTGAAAATCCTGAAATTTTGTTAGTTGTTTATCGAGTTGGATTTAATAATCTGTAGGGAGTCGAATCATGAAATTTGTACAGCAACTAGGTATTGGAAATTTCCGGGCAACTCCCACTGGAATTTTGTTAATTGGACGAACAGTGATTTTTAAATAAATTCTTCCGTGGACTGCAGTCAGAAAGTGACGAATCTGACTGCAGCCTAGTATATTAATATTTATGGATAATTGGTAAAGTATTAGGACTTGAAAAATTTATATAAATTTCTACAGTATAGTTGTCACCTGCTGTAAAATAATTGGAATTTTTGGAACGTTGGAACTATTATATAAAAATCCTAGAAAACAGCCGAATTATGAGTATGTAAGCTGAAACTTGATAACTTGTGAATGTGTGCACCAAAGTGTTGCATGGATTGGATTATGTTCATGATAAATTTTTTTGATTACTATGTTCACATGAGGATACTTGCATGCATGTTTGAATGTTAGGAATTTTGATTGTGTGTATCACTTTGTGCGTAAATTATGTGTAGAATTTGTATTGGTGTGTTCACACACTAACTTGAAATCAATTGGTTTATTAGGACGCAATTAGCGATCCCATCAATTGCAACTTCTGTGTTACACTAACCGAGCAACTAAAGGTGAGTTCACGGCCCTAATTTTATCCGGTTTTAAACAACAGGGGGAGAAACATGTATACACTCTTCAACTCAATCTCTTTACGTTATACGAAACCAACGTCACATAACTATTCGGTAATTAAGTTAATGTTAATGTAATGTTATGGTCACTAAGCAGCTATATCACATAAGTCCTCGACAATCTCTCGGATCGTTAGTATTGGGTTTAAATAGCGGGGAAATTATAAGTAGTACTACTGGGCCCGACAAGCCCCATCCGAGCTAGTCGCGCTAGCCGACCGGGTATGGTCAACGGGTGAATAATTTGGCCTAACTTCGCCATGGTCAGTGATAGGCCTGGCAACACGGAGGCACAACAGTCAGCTTCGATCGCGAACACTTACGTGACATAACTTTAGGCTAGCTACCTATATATGTTAACATTGAACTTAATTACGAATCAACTATATTATCCCGGGTTAGGATAATGGAAACAACAACTATATTATCCCGGGTTAGGGATAATGGAAACAACAACAATATTATTCCGGGTTAGTAATAATGGAACCATCAGCAATATCATCCCAGGTTAGGGATAATGGAACCAACAACGGTATTATCCCGGGTAAGGAATAATGGAACTATCAGTATTATTCCGGGTTGGGAATAATGGAGCTAAATCGTTATCCCGGGTTAGGGATAACGCGGGAAACAAACTCATAACTGAACAAACGAATTTATGAAAACCTGTGAACTCACTCATCTTTAATGTTGACACTTGTTTCTTTACATGTTTCTCAGGACGCTAGGAGCTCTAGGTGCACTCACTTGCATTGATCAAGACATTTTTTATCGAGTCTCATTTACAAACATTGTTTTGGGTTTTTCTTTGGTTTTGGCGTTTATGTTGGCGCCTGTTCCGTTACTTTACTTTATGCTTCCGCTCAACTTTAAAAACTAATGCTTCCGCTAAACATTGGTAACTAACTAAGACAATATAAAATCTACGACGAATGGTTAAACAAATGATTTTTGGAAAACGTATTATCAAATCATATAGAGTCGTTCGACGTACTAGTGTTTCAGATTCTGGTTTGCTCACACGCCTCGCGGTAAAACTCCGCAAGTGGAAATTGAGGGTGTGACAGATTGGTATCAGAGCCACTAGCTATAGAGAACCAGGTTTGCATTAGAAGTAGACCTAAACTATAGCTGAATACACGACACTAGACGTAGTTTGGCACCGAACTGTTATATCTTGTTATGCGATGTACCACAACTGTGTTATGTAGATTATGACTTCATAATAAGAAATGAAAACAACTCGTAACTAACTACACGACCTAACAGGCAATGTCATCATCATCATCATCATCATCATCCGACAAACTTACGCCACCAAGAGCGCCAGGAAAGGCACCTATGGTGGAACCCTTACCATCTTATGGCGTGGAGACACGCTCAGCTGCGAGGAAAAGGCTCGCTCTGGGGGAGGAGTCGTCATCACGCCCAACCATCGCTGTGCCGGTCAAACCGGTTAACTCTGTAGAAGTAGGAAATGACCTACTTAGAAACATGATACAGAAACAACAAGAACAATTAGAAAGAATGCAGGAAACCATCCTAGCACAGGGATGGATGATCCGACAACTGACAGGTAAAACTGGCTCGCTCGAGGAAGAGCAACATACGAGTAAGATAGCTCGTAACACCTTAGCCAGAGATCTGCGTGCTGAGCAGATAAGAGCCGACTGGCTCGAAGACAGAGTCCTGGAAAATAGTTGGAGGATTCAGGAGCTAGAGCAAAATCAAGCACCTACACCAGCACCGGCCCCTCCAGTGCCGGTAGAGGAGGATCGGAAGAGGATCCGGGAGAGGATCCGGAAGAGGATCCGGAAGAGGATCCGGAAGAGGATCCGGAAGAGGATCCAGAAGAGGACCCAGAGGAGGATCCAGAGGAGGATCCGGAGGAGGACCCAGCTGTAGAAGCCGGGAATGCCGCGCAGGATGATGGCAACGATAGTGATCTGGGGGATGGAGACGTAGACGACTGACACGTCTCGCTTATTTTATTTACTTTCCTTCAGTCTATTTATTTTCTACTTAGATCTAAAATGGCAACTAGACGTCGTGGAAATCTCAACATGACGCCTTAAGAAATAGCCGCAATGATCCAAGAACACGTGAATGCTGCTCTGGCAGATGTTCAAAACCCACCAGCAGCAGGAGGGGTCTTAACCCCTACAAGATGTTCCTCGATACGAAACCGAGCAATTTCACGGGTGCAGAAGGACCCATAGGACTGGTCCGTTGGATCGAAAAGTCCGAATCAGTGTTCGAAATGTGCAATTGCCTTGAGGCCAATAAGGTCAAGTATGCTGCCTCAACGCTGGAAGATGGGGCATTAACCTGGTGGAACGCGCAAGTCCAAACGCGTGGACTTATTGCTGCAAATGCAATGGCCTGGGCCGAGTTTAAGGCCCTAATCAAAGAAGAGTACTGTCCGCGAGACAGAGTTCAACAATTGGAGCAGACATTATGGAACCACAAGATGGTGGGATCTGAAATCGAAGCATACCCAGCGAAACATCACGACTTGGTATTTCTATGTCCCGATCTGGCCAACACTGTTGAGAAACGACTCGAGTTTTACCTTGGGGGTCTGGTTCCGGAGATTCAGGGTATGGTAATGGCTAGTAACCCTGCAACGGAGCATCAAGCAATCAGGTTGGCACGCAAACTCACCGATAAGGCGGTGGAACAAAGAAAGTTGCCAACTAGGGGTACAACTGAAGTTGCCCCTGATAATAACAGAAAGTTTGAAGACTCGTCCGTTCGACAGTCTTCGTCATCCCAGCCACAACAGGGGAACCAGAAACGGTTCAATAATTACAACAGCCACCGGGGTCACCAAAATCAGCCCGCCAACAACAACAACAACAACCAGAACACAAGCGGCTATGTAGGTCGAAAGCCGCAGTGCACCCGCTGTAATCTTCATCATCACGGCCCTTGTGCCGGGAATCGCTGCCAACGATGTGGCAAGATGGGACATGCGGCAAAGGATTGTCGTGGGGAAATCATGTCCCGACAGAACCAAAATCAACCCCAAGGCCCCATACAGGGTGTTAACCGGGGATGCTATCAGTGTGGTAGCACTGCCCACTTCAAAAGAGACTGCCCACAGCTGCGTAACAACAACAACAATGGTGGGAACAACCACAACCACAATAACCACAACAACAACAATAATAACAACAATAATGGAAATGGTGGCACAGGAGGTGCCAAAGGTCGCGCATTTACATTGGGCTGCGGAGAGGCCAGAAACGACTCGAACGTGGTTACCGGTAAGTTTCCCCTTAATGAACATTTTGCTACTGTGCTTTTTGATACGGGTGCGGATAGGAGCTTTATATCTGAGTCTTTTAGGAAGAACCTAAATCTCACGCCTAAACCCTTAGAGACCCCTTATGTCATAGAACTAGCAGATGGTAAATCCGTAGATGTGACCCATATAGTATCCGGCTGTCAACTCAAACTCGCGGGTCACACCTTCTTCTGATAGACACTTCTTCAGATTTGACACGTGAAATACGTTGTGAACTCCACTGAGTTCGGCAGGAAGGTCTAATTGATAAGCTACGGGTCCAATACGTTTCAAGATTACAAACGGGCCTACGTACCGTGGGTTTAGTTTGCCCCGTTTACCAAAGCGGATTACACCCTTCCAGGGTGACACCTTTAGTAGGACGCGGTCGCCTACTTGAAATTCGAGCGGTTTGCGTCGTTGATCAGCGTAGCTTTTCTGTCGATCTCGTGCCGCCGCCATGCGGTTTCTGATTCGTACAATCTTTTCAGTAGCCTCAAGTATCAACTCAGGGCCTGTAAGTTGGCTGTCACCGACTTCTGCCCAACAGACCGGTGATCTACATTTACGACCGTATAATGCCTCAAACGGTACTGCCGAAATACTCGTATGATAACTGTTGTTATATGAGAATTCCACTAAAGGCAGGTGAATTTCCCAACTATTCCCGAAGTCTACTACGCATGCCCTAAGCATGTCTTCCAAGGTTTGTATGGTCCTTTCGCTTTGACCATCAGTCTGAGGGTGATAGGCTGTGCTCATATCTAAGCGTGTTCCCAACGCTTTCTGAAGTGACTGCCAAAAGTTGGATGTGAAGCGAGCATCTCTGTCTGAGATGATGGACGTTGGCACTCCGTGCCGAGAAACTACTTCCTTAATGTAGATGCGAGTCAACTTCTCCATCTTATCTGTTTCTTTAATAGCTAGGAAGTGTGCGGACTTAGTTAAACGATCCACAATCACCCAGATGGTATCGCAACCACCCAAAGTTCGCGGGAGTTTAGTGATGAAATCCATCGAGATCTGATCCCATTTCCACACTAGGATCTCAGGTTGTTGAAGTAGCCCGATGGCTTTTGATACTCTACCTTGACTTTTGCACAAGTCAAACACTTACTCACGTAGGTGGCTATATCAGCTTTCATGTTGGGCCACCAATACGCAGCTTTTAGGTCTTGATACATCTTATCCGAACCAGGATGGACAGAGTATCGGGATTTGTGAGCTTCGTCCATGACTAGCTCTCTGAGGTTTCCATAGAGAGGTACCCATATGCGATTCATGAAATACCGGGCTCCATTGGGTTTTACTTCCCAATCGCGTTCCATTTTTCCCACCGATTCGGCCTTGATGTTTTCTTCCTTAACTGCTTCTAACTGCGCGTCGCGTATTTGTTCGGGTAACCCCGAATGAATAGTGAGCTGTAATGCTCGTACACGACGAGGTTCAAGTGTTCCTTCCTACTGAGGGCATCAGCTACCACGTTAGCTTTACCCGGGTGATACCGAATGGCACACTCATAATCGTTCAAGAGTTCGACCCAGCGACGCTGTCGCATGTTCAACTCCTTCTGATCAAAGATGTGTTGGAGGCTCTTGTGGTCTATGAAGATTGTGCACTTCGTCCCATAGAGGTAGTGTCTCCAAATCTTAAGTCTCCCAATTCCAGGTCATGCGTTGTGTACTTTTTCTCATGAACCTTCAGTTGGCGGGACGCATACGCGATGACCTTATCGCGTTGCATGAGTACGCATCCCAATCCCTGAATGGAAGCATCACAATATACTACAAAATCATCTGTCCCTTCCGGCAAGGACAGAATGGGTGCACTGCAAGTTTCTGCTTTAGCAATTGAAATGCTGCTTCCTGCTTGTCACCCCACGCATACTTGATGCCTTTCTGGGTGAGGGTAGTAAGCGGTTGTGCGATCTTTGAAAATCCCTCGATGAAGCGTCTGTAGTAACCAGCCAAACCCAAAAATTGGCGGATCTCTGTCGGTGTCCTGGGTGCTTCCTAGTTTTTGATAGCTTCAATCTTGGCAGGGTCGACGTGGATACCCTTTTCATTTACGATATGCCTGAGGAACTGAACTTCCCGAATCCAGAAATCAAAATTCGAAAGCTTGGCATATAGTTTCTCCTGTTGAAGTAATCCCAGCAGTAATCGTAGATGTTCAGCATGTTCTTCTTTACTTTTAGAGTAGATGAGTATGTCATCGATGAACACAATGACAAACTTTTCGAGGTATGGTTTACACACACGGTTCATGAGGTCCATGAACACCGCGGGTGCGTTGGTGAGACCGAAGGGCATGACCAAGAACTCATAATGGCCATACCGAGTACGAAATGCCGTCTTAGCGATATCCTCCTCCCTGACGCGTAGCTGATGGTAACCGGACCGTAGATCAATCTTGGAGTAGTAGCTTGACCCTTGCAGTTGGTCGAAGAGATCGTCGATGCGAGGTAACGGGTATCGGTTCTTGACAGTAACCTTGTTGAGTTCCCTGTAGTCGATGCACATGCGGAAGGTCCCGTCCTTCTTCTTGACAAAAAGGACTGGAGCTCCCCATGGCGAAGCGCTTGGTCGGATAAATCCCTTTTCTAACAGCTCCTGAAGTTGGGTAGAAGACTCCTGCAGCTCGGCTGGAGCTAGGCGGTATGGAGCCTTGGCGATAGGAGTTGCATGGTTCGCCAATTCGATTTCAAACTCCAATTGTCGATGGGGTGGAAGACCAGGTAATTCATCTGGGAATACATCAGAAAAATCACGGACGACAGGGATGTCTTCTATACGTTTCTCGTCCTTAGGCTGTTCGGTAACCAGTGCGAGTAAAGCGAAGGAGTTCTTTCTCCGAAGATACTTCTGCGCTTGCATGTAAGAGATGATGTTGGTGACGGCGCTTTGCCTTCTCACCTTGCACCGTCAAGATTTCGTCGTTAGAGAGCGGAATACGGATAGATTTTTCGAAGCAGAAAACTTCAGCCCGGACGTCGGATAGCCAGTCCATTCCGACTACCACGTCAAAACTACCCAGGGTAGTTGTCATCAGATCAATGGTAAAGGTGTGACCCGCGAGTTTGAGTTGACAGCCGGATACTATATGGGTCACATCTACGGATTTACCTTCTGCTAGTTCTATGACATAAGGGGTCTCTAGGGTTTAGGCTGAGATTTAGGTTCTTCTAAAAGACTCAGATATAAAGCTCCTATCCGCACCCGTATCAAAAAGCACAGTAGCAAAATGTTCATTAAGGGGAAACTTACCGGTGACCACGTTCGAGTCGTTTCTGGCCTCTCCGCGGCCCAATGTGAATGCGCGACCTTTGGCACCTCCTGTAGCCACCATTTCCATTATTGTTGTTGTTATTGTTGTTGTTTGGTTATTGTGGTTGTGGTTGTTCCCACCATTGTTGTTGTTGTTACGCAGCTATGGGCAGTCTCTTTTGAAGTGGGCAGTGCGTACCACACTGATAGCATCCCCGGTTAACACCCTGTTGTGGGCCTTGGGGTTGATTTTGGTTCTGTCGGGACATGATTTCCCCACGACAATCCTTTGCCGCATGTCCCATCTTGCCACATCGTTGGCAGCGATTCCCGGCACAAGGGCCGTGATGATGAAGATTACAGCGGGTCACTGCGGCTTTCGACCTACATAGCCGCTTGCATTCTGGTTGTTGTTGTTGTTGTTGGCGGGCTGATTTTGGTGACCCCGGTGGCTGTTGTAATTATTGAACCGTTTCTGGTTCCCCTGTTGTGGCTGGGATGACGAAGACTGTCGAACGGACGAGTCTTCAAACTTTCTGTTATTATCAGGGCAACTTCAGTTGTACCCCTAGTTGGCAACTTTCTTTGTTCCACCGCCTTATCGGTGAGTTTGTGCGCCAACCTGATTGCTTGATGCTCCGTTGCAGGGTTACTAGCCATTACCATACCCTGAATCTCCGGAACCAGACCCCCAAGGTAAAACTCGAGTCGTTTCTCAACAGTGTTGGCCAGATCGGGACATAGAAATACCAAGTCGTGATGTTTCGCTGGGTATGCTTCGATTTCAGATCCCACCATCTTGTGGTTCCATAATTCTGCTCCAATTGTTGAACTCTGTCTCGCGGACAGTACTCTTCTTTGATTAGGGCCTTAAACTCGGCCCAGGCCATTGCATTTGCAGCAATAAGTCCACGCGTTTGGACTTGCGCGTTCCACCAGGTTAATGCCCCATCTTCCAGCGTTGAGGCAGCATACTTGACCTTATTGGCCTCAAGGCAATTGCACATTTCGAACACTGATTCGGACTTTTCGATCCAACGGACCAGTCCTATGGGTCCTTCTGCACCCGTGAAATTGCTCGGTTTCGTATCGAGGAACATCTTGTAGGGGTTAAGACCCCTTCCTGCTGCTGGTGGGTTTTGAACATCTGCCAGAGCAGCATTCACGTGTTCTTGGATCATTGCGGCTAATTCTTAAGGCGTCATGTTGAGATTTCCGCGACGTCCAGTTGCCATTTTAGATCTAAGTAGAAAATAAATAAACTGAAGGAAAGTAAATAAAATAAGCGAGACGTGTCAGTCGTCTACGTCTCCATCCCCCAGATCACTATCGTTGCCATCATCCTGCGCGGCATTCCCGGCTTCTACAGCTGGGTCTCCTCCTCCGGATCCTCCTCTCTGGATCCTCCTCTGGGTCCTCTTCCTCGGATCCTCCTCTACCGGCACTGGAGGGGCCGGTGCTGGTGCAGGTGCTTGATTTTGCTCTAGCTCCTGAATCCTCCAACTATTTTCCAGGACTCTGTCTTCGAGCCAGTCGGCTCTTATCTGCTCAGCACGCAGATCTCTGGCTAAGGTGTTACGAGCTATCTTACTCGTATGTTGCTCTTCCTCGAGCGAGCCAGTTTTACCTGTCAGTTGTCGGATCATCCATCCCTGTGCTAGGATGGTTTCCTGCATTCTTTCTAATTGTTCTTGTTGTTTCTGTATCATGTTTCTAAGTAGGTCATTTCCTACTTCTACAGAGTTAACCGGTTTGACCGGCACAGCGATGGTTGGGCGTGATGACGACTCCTCCCCCAGAGCGAGCCTTTTCCTCGCAGCTGAGCGTGTCTCCACGCCATAAGATGGTAAGGGTTCCACCATAGGTGCCTTTCCTGGCGCTCTTGGTGGCGTAAGTTTGTCGGATGATGATGATGATGATGATGATGACATTGCCTGTTAGGTCGTGTAGTTAGTTACGAGTTGTTTTCATTTCTTATTATGAAGTCATAATCTACATAACACAGTTGTGGTACATCGCATAACAAGATATAACAGTTCGGTGCCAAACTACGTCTAGTGTCGTGTATTCAGCTATAGTTTAGGTCTACTTCTAATGCAAACCTGGTTCTCTATAGCTAGTGGCTCTGATACCAATCTGTCACACCCTCAATTTCCACTTGTGGAGTTTTACCGCGAGGCGTGTGAGCAAACCAGAATCTGAAACACTAGTACGTCGAACGACTCTATATGATTTGATAATACGTTTCCAAAAATCATTTGTTTAACCATTCGTCGTAGATTTTATATTGTCTTAGTTAGTTACCAATGTTTAGCGGAAGCATTAGTTTTTAAAGTTGAGCGGAAGCATAAAGTAAAGTAACGGAACGGGCGCCAACATAAACGCCAAAACCAAAGAAAAACCCAAAACAATGTTTGTAAATGAGACTCGATAAAAGATGTCTTGATCAATGCAAGTGAGTGCACCTAGAGCTCCTAGCGTCCTGAGAAACATGTAAAGAAACAAGTGTCAACATTAAAGATGAGTGAGTTCACAGGTTTTCATAAATTCGTTTGTTCGGTTATGAGTTTGTTTCCCCCGTTATCCCTAACCCGGGATAACGATTTAGCTCCATTATTCCCAACCCGGAATAATACTGATAGTTCCATTATTCCTTACCCGGAATAATACCGTTGTTGGTTCCATTATCCCTAACCTGGGATGATATTGCTGATGGTTCCATTATTCCTAACCCGGAATAATATTGTTGTTGTTTCCATTATCCCTAACCCGGGATAATATAGTTGTTGTTTCCATTATCCCTAACCCGGGATAATATAGTTGATTCGTAATTAAGTTCAATGTTAACATATATAGGTAGCTAGCCTAAAGTTATGTCATGTAAGTGTTCGCGATCGAAGCTGACTGTTGTGCCTCCGTGTTGCCAGGCCTATCACTGACCATGGCGAAGTTAGGCCAAATTATTCACCCGTTGACCATACCCAGTCGGCTAGCGCGACTAGCTCGGATGGGGCTTGTTGGGCCCAGTAGTACTACTTATAATTTCCCCGCTATTTAAACCCAATACTAACGATCCGAGAGATTGTCGAGGACTTATGTGATACAGCTGCTTAGTGACCATAACATTACATTAACATTAACTTAGTTACCGAATAGTTATGTGACGTTGGTTTCGTATAACGTAAAGAGATTGAGTTGAAGAGTGTATACATGTTTCTCCCCCTGTTGTTTAAAACCGGATAAAATTAGGGGCCGTGAACTCACCTTTAGTTGCTCGGTTAGTGTAACACAGAAGTTGCAATTGATGGGACCGCTAATTGCGTCCTAATAAACCAATTGATTTCAAGTTAGTGTGTGAACACACCAATACAAATTCTACACATAATTTACGCACAAAGTGATACACACAATCAAAATTCCTAACATTCAAACATGCATGCAAGTATCCTCATGTGAACATAGTAATCAAAACAATTTATCATGAACATAATCCAATCCATGCAACACTTTGGTGCACACATTCACAAGTTATCAAGTTTCAGCTTACATACTGATAATTCGGCTGTTTTCTAGGATTTTTATATAATAGTTCCAACGTTCCAAAAATTCAATTATTTTACAGTAGGTGACAACTATACTGTAGAAATTTATATAAAATTTTTCAAGTCCTAATACTTTACCAATTATCCATAAATATTAATATACTAGGCTGCAGTCAGATTCGTCACTTTCTGACTGCAGTCCACGGAAGAATTTATTTAAAAATCACTGTTCGTCCAATTAACAAAATTCCAGTGGGAGTTGCCCGGAAATTTCCATACCTAGTTTCTGTACAAATTTCATGATTCTACTCCCTACAGATTATTAAATCCAACTCGATAAACAACTAACAAAATTTCAGGATTTTCACAGCTTTAGTTACTGAACTTAATTGGCCACTTAAAAATATCAAACGACTTCAGAAAAATATGAATCCAGTGCCATTAGATTCGTTATTTAAATCTCTACGTTTTAGACTTCAGAAAATCCGTTTTTCGACAACTAATGACCGAGTTACAGCCAGTTGAAGTCGGCTGTAAATATCACTCAGCAACCTGTTTTAGCATTTTATCACCACTAATTCGCATAAACCGTCGATATAATGAACCTAGGGATCAAGAACTGATTTTTCCAATCATAGATCAATACATATATCATATCCATGCAAACCCTAATCAATATCTCTAGTCTTTATAAACAAAACACACTTGCAAACTATGAGTTCCGAAAACAATCATACATGCAAACTAGGATAAATCAGCCGATTAACAACATAATCACTACATTCAAACACATATAATCCGAATATGATCTTGCAAACAATTATAAATCCTAACCTTTAATAATGGTGAATAACGAGCCGAGACTTGGACGGGACTGATTCGGATGTTCAAGCTAGATTACGACCGAAAGAATGAAAGGGATAAGCTGCTGTCGCGACCGAGAGATGATGTAGGGCTGATCAGATCGAGATGATGAAGGAAGAGGCTGCCGTCGGCTGATTGCTATTAGGGTTTTTGTGTTTTTGTTTTTGTGAAGAAAGACCCATGCATGTGTGTGTATATATAGCGCAAAAAGATCAAGAAAAGGGGAATAGGTTTGCGGTTTGGGTTTGTTCTCGCGGCCGAAGGGACTTGGGTGGGTCGGTTTGGATTGTTTGCTCGCGACCGAATGGGTTGAGTTTAAGGTTTGGGTTAAAACTTGATCCCCAAGTTTAGTTCCTTGAGTCGCAAGAAAAGAGGCGGCTCGTGTCGCGGTTCGGCTCGATTCATTTGTTTATTTACTACGTCTATACATTATAACTAACATAAAACACGAACTCGGATATCACATAATAACGCACCAACTTATAAACGTTTAATACGTAGCACATAATTTATTCGACAAGTATTGCGTTTAAGTTATCCGAAAAACCGGGATGTCACAAACGGGGTATTAGTTGATAGAGCTATTAGGCTTGACAACCTCACACCGTACCTGGGAGGACGGGCGTGAACTAAGGACCTTAAACACATGGCCAATCTTGATAGGCATTGATGAGGGCAAACAAACATACGTCACCCGGTATCGAGTTATTAACGACATGTCTTTAAACTAAACACCAAACTGTTTTCGTTAACCAAAACTGTGAACTCGCCTGCTTAATCGCTGATGCACTTTTTTCTGCATGCTTGCAGGTCGTTAGACAATCATTGTTATGGGAACTTGCAGTCTGAGGAGCAGGAGCTGTCATGGGTCGTATCGTTTGATGAAACGCTCAATGTTACGTTTACTTTTTTGGACAAAAATGGTTTTTATTATTTAAACAATTGTACATTTTGCTTCCGCTAAACACATACTGTTTTTAAATGTTTAATTTGAAGTTCACTTTTCATGTTGGACATGTTGAGTTATCTATATTATTTATTATAGTTCGACATGATTAGTGGCTAGATCCTGGTACATCGCACGCCTCGCGGTTAAAACTCCGCAAGTGGAAATTTGAGGGTGTGACATTAAATGCATGGTTACTCGTTTCCCCATTTTTTAGTGTTCCCCGTTGAAACCCACACTATATATATATTATATATATATATATATATATATATATATATATATATATATATATATATATATATATATATATAGGGAGGGTTTAAATGAGAACGCTAAATATCGCGAGAACCTTGAGAACGAATGAAAAAACCACGAAAACTTGGTAAAAAACAATTCAAATTTAAAATTTCTTTTTACACTTATCATTATTTTCGAATACAATGTTAGAAATCTAATTTACATGTTTAAATTTACGTGAATTCGTAACAATTTTTTTACACATGTGTAACTTTTTCATTTACACATGTGTAAAAAATCTAATAGAGTGATTTTAAGAAAATAAATAAATTATTTGATTTTGTAAATTCTTATTTTGATGTTTTATTTTAACTACATTGAGGTTTGTATTTGGTTATGATTGGTTTCTCATTCGTTCTTACGGTTCTTGCAATATTTAGCATTCTCAAGATAACCTCCCATATATATATATATATATATATATATATATATATATATATATATATATATAAGGATGGGTTAAAATGAAAACCACCATGAATTGCGAGAACCGCTAGAACTTTTTAATCCGGGGCGAGTTGGACCAAAATTTTTTTACACAAACCTACATAAATATATTATAAAAAATGATCGAGTCGGTAGTTTTGACTGATGCAAGTTTTTTTTACGCCTAGCGTAAAATTTAATTTAAAATTTACGCTTAGCGTAAAAAAAACTAGTGGCGGTCAAAACTACCGACTCGACAATTTTTAAATTTTTGTTTTACAAATGTGTTTATAATATTTTCAGCTACGTTTGTGTAACAAAATTTTGGCCCAACTCGACCCGGATCAAAAAGTTCCCACGGTTCTCACAACTCATTATGGTTTTCATTTGAACCGAATCCATATATATATATATATATATATATATGTATATATATATATATATATATATATATATATATAATATGATTAGGTTTAATTAAAAACCACCACAAGTTGTGAGAACCATGAGAACTCCTACTTCCCGCGAGTTGGACCACCATTTTTTGCATAAACGTAAATGAACATGTTATAAACACTTCTGTAAAAAACCAAAAAATTCTCAAGTGGATAGTTACACCTAATGTAAAGTTTGTGTACGGCGACGTAAACTTTTTTACGTTACCAATAAAAAATATTACACTCGATTTAAATTTTTTATACGACATTTTTTTGTTTCTAATTGTTTCATTGGAACAAGTAATATTTTTATGATTCTTGATAATTTATTTTTTTGAAAAAACGTTTTGGAAGGCCTAGTTCTCATGATTTATATATATTATATATATATATATATAGAGAGAGAGAGAGAGAGAGAGAGAGAGAATTATAAGAAAACTAAATGTAAATGAGAAAACTAAAAAACTAAGGAAAAAAATGCCTAACACTACTACAAAAAGAGGCATTTGCTATGAAGTTTTGCTACGGGGAAAATCGGTCCAAATTTTGCTACGAATTAACTACGGATTAGCTACGGACACATACCATTTTGCTATGAATATTCCGTTGCAAATGAAAGCCGTAGCAAAATCTGTAGCAAAACTGAGGAAATAAATATAGAAAAAAATGGCGTAGCAAAATCCATAGCAAAACCAAGAAAATACATACATAAAAATTAACTAAAAAATAGCTAAATAAAATCAGTAGCAAAGTTGAGAATATAAGTATTTAAAAAATAATTAAATAAAAAGCCTAGCAAAATTAGTAGCAAAATTTATTAAAAAATAAATAAAATCAAACGTAGAAAAAGTTGTAGCAACATCCGTAGCAAATCCGAGAAAACAAATATTAAAAAAAACCGTAGCAAAATCGGTAGCTAGAGGTGCTAAATGGGCCGTGTTTGCGGGTTGGCGGGTTCAACACGACCCGAACCCGAAAATTTTACACGAACCTGAACCCGACCCGGACCCGAACCTGAAATCGTATCATACATATGAACTTGAACACGACCCGAAGTTTCGTGGGTTGACCCGGACACGACCCGTTTAACCAGAATTTTTTAATTTTTTTTTCTTTCTGAAATTAATATATTAAAATTAAATTTTACTTAAAAAACACAAATGTATATAATAATATCATATTTAAATTAAAAAATCTATGTTAATTTCTCCTTTTTAGCTATGATCATGGCATAAAATATACGTCTCACTTAATTTATAATATAAAATATATTATAAAAAATAATATAGTATAAATGTGTTAAATGGGTCAACCCGCCAACCTGACCAGCTTGACCCGAACACGACACATTAACCTAAACGGGTTCGCGGGTTCAACCTGAAACTGACTCGAACCGGTTTAGACTAGACCCAAACCTGCGAATTTCGTGTTAGATTCTTGTCGGGTTTTCGGGTCGTGTTAGAAATTCACACTCCTATCGATAGCAAAAACAAATATTAAATATGAAATTAAAAAGTTAAAAGAAAATTGGTAGCAGAACTTGTAGCAACAAATAAAGCTTAAACCTCAAAATAGGGTTTATCATATACGATCAGTTTCAGCACTCCACCACCAACACAGCCTTCGCCGCCCACCCCACCGGAATCACGAACTTCCATTTTAATTTCCAAGGTCTAATTTCTTGTGACTCAGGTAAATTTTCAATTTCTTTCAATCTATTCTTCTGCAAAAGTTCAAACCCACCAATCTAATTACCCCACATGCTTTTGTAGATGTTATTTTGCCGTTCAATAAACAATTTTATTAATGAATACATATTTTCATATCTCTTGAAGGTGGCATACAAAAGTATGCATCAGTGCTGTCTAGGCACATAGTCAATTAACTCACAGAGTATTTATTGTTGAAGTGTTATATAGTGATTTTAAATTTTTACTTTTTGTTGTTGTGATTACAACGTGGCAATGCATGTGTAGGGAATTTTAGGTGCTCCATTTTTAGATTATTAGTGTTAAAGGATTGAAAGTTTAAACGATAGGCTTTTGATGTCTAACATCGAATTATACAATCGAACTATGGAAGAATTTCTACTAAGTTCTACACGGTATACGCCTAATTCCTTATTGATTTTAATATACTGATTTGATGATTGGCTTTCCTACTATTTTAAATTTTCTAAGATTTTCCAATTTCAGTAATAAGCGTTTTGGTGCTAATGGAATTTGTATATATTTTGGTTAATTTTTGTTTCAGCTTAAAAGTTTTAAATGTGTGCTGGGTATTGATTATTAGTTACCCAGTTTAGTATGCGCGTGCTGCATCATTTAGACGTTTTTGGGTTGTGAGTCCATGAAATATGAATCTTTGCAGAAGTAGGTCCCTTCTGATAGTTATAGATTTAAACGTGTTTAGTATGTTCGCTGCATCATATGATGACTTTTAGTTACAAAAGACATAACATAATTCCATGGAAGTAGTCAAGCAGAACTCTGTTTCGGTATTGGATTATTTTACGTAAATAATTTCAAATTTCAAATTTCTGCCTTGTGGATTTGTATTCAAGTAATCATTTTTTTATGACTTACATGGAGCTTAGTATATGCATTCATAGATTAACCTAATCAGTTATCAGTTTTTTCATAGATACACACAGTTCTACTTAACTAATTTTTTGATTTCATAACCGGTTCTACACTTCTACTTTACAGATTGTCTGATTCTGGAAACTCTAATTCCAGGTACCATTTATATGAATTTTTGATTTCATTCTCATCTGATTTCTAAACATCATATATTTATTTTAAGCTAATTTTATTCATGTTTTAGGACGTGCATTGACTTTATTGCTCATGGAGTGGTATACTAATCGAACATGGATGTATAAAATGACCAATAGTGATGGATTTATCAATACGGAATACTATGAAAATTTGAAAAAGTGGCTAGACTTCGTCTATTCTAAAGATTCTAATTAGATCAGTGGCAAATTTGGCATACAATAAATATGAGTTAGTAATTTCAACTAACTTATGTAGATTAAAGTTTCTGTTCATTTAATGCTTATTTTGATGTATAGGAGAAGACATTGAAGTGGCGTGCTACATTTTGGTGAGTTTTGGTTGCAAACACATGCAAAGAAATGGTCGAGACCCCTAGATAAACTGGCTGGGAATAGCATGTCAGTTGAGAATAATGGTTCTGGAGAAGACGATGAGGTGGAAGACACCACCCAGCAGCAAAATGTGACTTGGGTTGACACGAGGGCGAGTAAAGCTTATGTAAGTCTTATTATTTTGTAAATATATGTCTTTACCACTTACTAATACGATTATAAAATTTTAAAGCAGTAATTGTTCTATGTTCTTATCGCAGAGCACATATGATAAATATGTTGTTGATAAATATGGAGAGGATACCAGTTTACACCCGAAATTTGACATAGAATTGTGGTCACAAGCGGTCGGTGGAAAAAAAGGGTAGATTGTATGGCATTGGCAACATTGCTGACCCGCATAACGTGATTCCAGGAGCATGTTAGTGCCGATTATCCATAGTTCAAATCCGCAAGGGGAAGTGACATTGACGAGTTAGTATTACTTTAGTGAAAATAAAAACTACATTTTCATGTGATAAAAGACTAATAGTGGGTTATTTAAATGAATCAGCTTATATTGCGTTAGGTTTGTTTGTAATGTGCTATAACATCCCCATGTAATGAACTTCATATAATTTGTCATGTTATAAGTCGTGATTATGGATGTTAACGGGTCATTTTTTCTTTGGATGTTATAGGTGCAACGTTTGAAGGAAAAAAAATACGGAGTTGGAACAAGATAAGATAGAGAAGTGTGATGTGATGGAGAAAATCGAAGAACGTGCGAGGTTGTACGCTGAAATGAACGATAGAATTCGATTGTTGTCACAAAACCCGCCACCAACTTAGATATGTTGAGCTTTATTGTATTTCTTTTGGATGTTTATCGTTGCTTTAGGTTAATTTGGATCTTTATTGTTGCGTTGGGATAGCTTGGATCTTTATCACGTTACTTTGGTTCTGTTTGAAACTTTGAATTATTATTCTATTTGGTTTTGATATTTTATCTTTGGTATAGTTTTTTATGTTTATTGAGATTTGATTATTATATTTACAGGCAAAATTTAAGATCAAATGTGTAGCTTAATCTGCTGCAAAAAACCTTGCAAAATCCATAGGTATACTCATAGCAAAATTCAAATGAAATCCGTAGCTAAATACGGTAACAAAATGAGTAGCAAAAAGTAGCAAATTTCCGTAGCCAATCCCTAGCATATACGTAGCAAATTTCATAGCTAAAGTGCAAAGATCTGTAGCAAAACTAATAGCTAAGTCATAGCAAATTGTCATCGCCAAAGCGTAGCTAGCATCCATAGCAAAATAATCCGTAGCCAAAAAATGGTGGCAAAGTTCCGTATATAGAATCCATAGCAAAAAAAGCTCCGTAGCTAATAATCTGTAGCAAAAACATGGTAGCCAAGTTCCTTAGCAAAACAACCATAGCAAAAATCCATAGCAAACTTTTTCGTAGCGAATTTGTAGCTAAAATATAATACCCGTAGCTAAAGTTCGTAGCAAACAAATTCGCGACGGGACTTGTAGCTACGGACCAAATCCGTAGCAAAATGGGTGTTAGCTACGAATTTTGCTACGGATTTGACCGTAGCAAATACCTATTTTTGTAGTAGTGTAAAAAAATACAAATTTTTTTATTAAAATTCGCTACTTTTTATGTATAAATTTTTTTTTTCAAAAAAAAATGTAATGCACATGTGCATTATATGCTTAAAGTTCGCTTTTAAGTTTAGTTTAGCTTTTATGGTTAGGTTTTTTTGGAGATTTAAGATTAGGATTAGGTTTTTGGGTGTGGGGGTAGTAGGGGGTTTAGATTATTTTTTTTTTTTGGGGGGGGGGGGGGTGGGTGAGGGGGTTTAGGTTTTTTGGGGTTTATGTTTACGATTTAGTTTTAGGTTTTTTTTTTTTTTGGGGGGGGGGGGGGGGGTTATGTTTTTGGGGGGTGTCGGTGGGGGTTGAGTTAGGTGGTTTAGGCTTTTCCGTATTAATGCACATGTGCAGTACAACCTTTTGTTTTTTTGAAAAAAAGTTTTTTTATACATTATTTATAGCGATTTAAATATAAAAAATTCAAAAAAAAATTGATATGTTTTTAGGCTTTTTTAGTTTGTTTTTTGGTTTTCTCATTTAGAATACTTTTCTCATGATCTATCCCATATATATATTATATATATATACATACATATATATACACACATATATATATTATGTATATGATCAAGATTAAAGGAAAACCCCTCCGAGTTGTGAGAACTTAGAGAGCCCGGCCTTCCAGTTCGAGTTTTGCCCCCATTTTTTCACACCGTAGATTCAAATGTTAGAAAAGACTGCCGTAAAGCTGTAAAAAGGTGATGACATAAGCATGACATCACTATTTACAATATTTACGGTTGTCGTAAATGAAAAAGAAGTTTTTTTTGGGGGGAGGGGAAGTTAATTTTTTTAGGATGTTTGGTAAAAAAATTTGAAAAAACCTTTCGTTAGGCCGAGTTCTCTAAGTTCTCACAACTCGTATATGTTTTCGTTTTAACCTAACCCCATATATAGAGAGGGTATATTTCTTTACTATTTTTAGCACTTTTTACTCTTTTTGTCAAGCATTAAATTTATAAAATACAATATAACACTATCAATCTCTACAACACGTTATTGGTCTGAGTCAGCAGGGATACAGTCCCGCAAGGCCAGAATATTGAAAGATAATTAAGTAAGTTATTAATGCAAAATGTGGCATGTCCCTCTTTCGGAGGTAACGCTACCCTCGGCCATATTGGTCTGAGTCAGGGCCGGTTTAAAGTTTTAATAGTAGTTTATTTATAAGAGATTCAAGCCGTGATTTGATGCTATCTGCCACAAAGGAAGTCCTAATAAGCTTGAATCAAGTCATCACAGTATCTATACACTGAACGAGGCAAGAACTTTTCCCAAATCACAATTCTAACCCACTTCCAGGCAGTTAACGTGCTTTACATAGATCGTAAAGACATGAATGAGTGAATCAACAAAACATGAAGGAATGCTAGGATAAAATTCACTTTCAAATAAAAAGTAGTTATTAAAGTCATTAATATAACCCCAATTAAAAAGTTGACCAATGATTGAAAATCAAAAGTAATACATAAAAGATTCTGTCTTCACCAAGTGATGTAAGAGACTAGCCAAGAATGGCCATAGTTTGACAAAGGCTCTTACTATCAATCGTGGATCCCGAGATTACTACACACTCTAAACTCTAATGATTGTGATGGATGATGGTGGTGGAGTGATGACAAGTGTGAGAGAAATGGTTTGCCAAGGGATTGATTGGAATGAAACCAAGAACCCCTATTTATAGCTGGAAACAGAAGCTTCCCACGGCCCTGTGTCTGGTGGGCACGACCCCGTATCCTCCTTCTTCTCTTTCTTCATTTAATGAGTTATCAGTCCAGATGCTTGCATGGTCGCGTGTGTCAACGGCATGGCCCCGTGGCCATTGTACTTGTTGTACTATCCAAGATTTTCATATTTGGAAGTTGACCACAGCCCGTGTCTATGGGACATGGCCCCGTGTCTCTTGTCTGCTTTTGTTTGTCTTTTTCTTTCTAGAATCTTGAGTGGAGCACGACCCCGTGCTTGCCTTCTGATTCATTGTTTTTTGTTTTGGAGTGAAGCTCGGAGGATTGGTATAATGTATTGACATTCCTTCTTTTGTATTTATGCAAGGTTTTGTCGTTAATTTGTTCCTTTTGTACATTTAAGCTCTTCTAATTCTGAAAATCAAAAGTATACAAAAAACACAATTTTCCAACATTAGTACTAAAAAGGGTTGATTTTTATACCTTATTTGATATAATTTATATATTAAATATATAAATGGGATCAGGAGAAAACGCCTGGAAGTGTGAAAACGGTGAAAACGATCTTCATCTACAAGATCTTTATGATTTGTGGCTAAGATTGATGCGGTGACATTTTTATAAATAATATGAACTTTAGAATTACCAGGAGGGACAGTATGAGAAGACCCAAACAATGGTGCACATGCTAATCATATGCCATCCCCCCAATCATATTTAAATGTAAATAACTTTTTTATACGTGTATTTTTTTAAAATTACACCATAAAATTCAGCGTTTTTTATCTTTCCAACGAGTATACTATTGATATATTTTTCGTAATAAAATGAACTGGGTTTTTTATGGCCTTTTAAACTTTGTTTCCTTATGTTGTTTTGAACTCGGTTTTCATGTTTTTTTATTGTGTTTTCAACTAGTTTTTATGGTGTTTTCTGAACTGTGTGTTTTTATTGCGTTTTCAACTGGGTTTCATGGTTTGTTTCTTCTGAATTTGGATGTTTTATGAAGTTTTCAACTGGATATTTTCATGGCGTTTTTTTCTGAACCGGATGTTTTATGGCGTTTTTATTTGAACACCTAGTTCATGTCATTTTTTATTTCAAAAGTATAGCAATAGTATACTCGTTGGAAAAATAATAAAACACTCGATTTTATGGTGTGATTTTTTTGAAAGAAAATAATCCGTATAAAAAAATTACGGGAGTTTTAAAAAGATGGTGGAATGTGCATGTGACTTGCATGTGGATGGTCTTTGGCATGTGAGTGGCATATGCATGGACTTTTTGACAATATTACCCCTTAATGTAAGTTAGCACCAACGCCACATGTCAACACCAAAATCGTTCTCACCGTCTTCACACTTTTTGGCGTTTTACCCAAATCCCACCCATATATATATATATATATATATATATATATATATAGGGATATAAAATGAGAACCACCACGAGTTACGAGAACCGCGAGAACTATTTGATCCGGGGCGAGTTGGACCAAAATCTTTTTACAGAAACGTAGATGAAAATATTATAAACACATCTGTAAAAAATAGTAAAAAAATTGTTGAGGCAAGCGTAAAAAAAACTTGCATTAGTCAAACTACCGGCTCGACAATTTTTTTAATTTTTTTACAGATATGCTTATAATATTTTCATCTACATTTTTGCAAAAAAAAAAAATTTGGCCCAATTCGCCCCAGATCAAAAGGTTCTCGCGGTTCTCGCAACTAGTTGTGGGACTCATTTGAACCGAATCCTATATATATATATATATATATGTATAGTGTGAGGTTCATTGGGGAACACTAAAAAAGTGGGGAACAGTGGGGAACCGATTCAAACGAACTCCAATTGGACTCATTCCAGCGGCGTTGAACCGGCTCGTCGAACCCTAACTAGGATCTCTTAACCCTAAACCCTAAATTCTAACCCATAAACCCTAAATATATTAGGTTTGGATTTATGGTCTTATATTAGGGTTTAGCCTCAGGGTTTAGCTTTAGGGTTAATCATTAGTGTTTAGGGTTTAGCTTTAGGGTTTTAGGGTTTAGCTTTAGGGATTAGCTTTTAGGGTTTATAGCTTAGATTTTAAGATTTAGCTTAGTTTTAGCCTTATTTTTTAGCTTTAGGGTTTAAGGTTTAGGGTTAAGAGATCCTATTTAGGGTTCGACGAGCCGGTTCCAAGGTCGCTGGAATGAGTCCAATCGGAGTTCGTTTGAGTCGGTTCCCCACTGTTCCCCACTTTTTTAGTGTTCCCCAATGAACCTTCCCCTATATATATATATATATATATATATAGGGTGGGGTTCTAGAGTGAACATTAGTGTATTTGTGAATTGAGTGAACAAATCTTAGCCATTGATTTACATCTTCAATCGAAAAATACACTAGTATTTTAATCAACAAATCTTAGCCATTGATTTACACTTGTACACAGACTTGTGTATTGATAGTCAGGGTTAGGATTAGTTCACTAGTGATCATAATCGAGGGAGTTGTTCACTAATGAACCTAATATATATATATATATATATACATATATATATTATATATATTATATTTGTGTGTGTGTGTAAAATGGCGTTCTCATACAGTCAAACAATGTTATACAAACGATACTTTTATTGTCGTTTATTGACAAACTCTCAAAGTATATTACATGATATATTGATACATGGAGTGTAACAAAAATGATATATGGAGTTTTACAAACAAACCTCATAAAAAGTAACCATTTGTACCATGTTCTTTTGTTGGCTTCTTTTGTTGCTTGGTCGTTCTTTGGCGTTTTGGAGCAGGCGACTCTCCGGATTCGACACCCATAGAAACTGCACATTTTTTATATAATTTAAACGCCAAAAACATCATAATACTACCTCAGTGTAATTCGAAGTTAACTTGCTCTGTTTTTTGCCTCTGGATCTTGTTTGATGGTTAGACACCATAATATTGTTGGTTCGCGTTTTCTAGGGTTTTTAAGTTTTCGTTGGAATTGGGCAGTTTCTCTGAGAAGTATAAATGTTTTGGGTCGCGTTTTTGATGGTTTTTGTATATGCACATTTACCTTCTTACCCTTAATGAAGCGCGTTTTGAAAGTTGAATTTATTTACGAAAGCGCCACCTCGCAATCTAATCTATAGATTGTTCTGATCCAACGGATGAGGCATTCTCACCGTTTTCACACTTAATACTGTTTTCTCTAAATCCTGCCCCTATATATATATATATATATATTATATATATATATATATATATATTTTATGCTGTGAGTTAGCTACAAAGTGTAAATTTTCTAAAAAGTGTAAAAAGTTATAAAACACCAAATGTCAACCATAAATACACCCAAACCCACAAATTACAAAATGAAGATTTCTAAAAGGTCATATATGTGGGTTGTGATTTGTGGTTTGGATGATAAGACTTAAATTATCGAATAACAAACATTATTGTGTTTTATGTTGATTAACATGTTGTGTTATATATTTATAGTTCTACGATTATGTGTTTCAAATTTTATGAACTATTATGGTTTGAATTATGGTGTTTTAATATTCTTCACTCTTTTATATATGGGTTTTAGTTGTGTTTTGTGATTGAAATTATAGTGTCATATATATGGATAGACTAAAATGAAAACTCGTATGAGTGTGAAAATCGAAAAAGAAGACCATATGAAACTAACTAATATTTCTAAGCCAGTAACCATATGACAAGATCGATAATCGTTGGAGCTAACAAGCATTTGAGGATGCCAAAGCACAGGTTTGATTTGGTAACAAAATGGTTTCTATTAAGAATGCTTTATGCTTTGCACATCGTAGTTTCATAACACATTCAAACAGATTATTCTCGATTTCAAATTCAAAAGTTTTGTTAGTTAATGTGGCAGACTGTTAGGGGGGGGGGGGGGGGGTTTCCCTAAACCAAAAAGATTTTCAATATTTACGTGAGTTTAGTGAGAGTAATAAATTTGAAAAGTTTAAAATGATTTAATCATTGTTTTAAGAAATCTTTAAAAAAATGAGATTTCACGAATCAAAAAAAGTGATAGTACATCAGTTGGTTAATCTCACATGCTAGAACTTAAAAGCTGATAAAAATAGTAGCTTCATTATATGATGTGTTGGTAGGCTTGGTATTCAATATGAAAACATACGTGATATAAACATAACGAACTACGTACCTAGTGGTTGAACACCTCATACATATCTATATCCGTTTGATCTTAATCTTGTTTGATAGATTGTCAAATTTCAACGTACCAGGTCTTTATTTTGTTTGGCATTTGGGACATCAATCTTGTTTTTCTATTAAACGAAAGAGTATAGACCTAGAAAAACTTTGATGTTGTAATGTTAAATGCAAAACCCTATGCAAATTTCCTTTTTCTGCTGAACTTAAAGTTCAATATATGTTGAATCAAATGCCTTTAAGGTATAACATTTACCCAAAAATTACCAAAATGGTAAAAATTCCGAACTCAAATACTGACTTTTCTGTTATACGTAAGTATAGACCCGAGGATCCAGAATTCTAACAATTAGCCAAAAAATCACAGATGAAGGAAATCTACTCACCTGTATAAGGAAAACTTGTGCATACCTGGATACAAGAGTATGTTTGTGAGTGTGGGGAACCATAGGTTAGTTAGTTAGTTAGTTAAAATTCTACCTAATCATATCACAACACATTGCCGTGAAACAATTGTGTCTGAGTTTAAGTGGACAAGAATATCAAAAATCATGTTGACTGCTATTGAAAATGAACTGTAAAATTACAAAATCATTTAACAAATTAGTCAAAACTGATATGATTTTCTTACACATGATTCTCACAAAAATATCGATCGTAGATATTTTGGAGTTTCTATATTTATGTCTGAAAAATGTTAACAATATTTTCATGTGTTTTTGTACTTTACAAAATACCAAAAATTACCAAAAATATTTTAGAAATATTTTAATATAAATTTTAGCAAATCCAAAAAGATTTATCTATCAATTTTTTTAATAGGAGTTAATTACAAAGATGGACCTTGTGGTTTATAGCTAGTTTCGACTTTGGTAACTAACTTTTTTTAACAGGTTCAGGTTTCATGGTTTCAATTTTGTAACACCTTCATGTACTAACACCAAATTTAGTTATTTTTTAAGTTAAATTTCAGTAAAATGATTAAAATACCCTTCCACTTTAAAAGGACCATTTGTGTCAATCCCTCTTTGAGTATCAGGTCTAGACTCCATCACTTTAGCTGCAAATATATACACTATGATTACACAGATACAGTTATGGGAGATGGAAAATTGAAACTGCGATTCAAAACAACGAATCTAAGCAGAATGGTGAACAAATTGTAGAGATCCTATCGAGTGTGAAATTAATCAAACTAGAGTCATTCCCGAGTCTCGCGTTGTGTGATTTACAAAGTCGAACCAAAATACATTGCTACTGAAAAAGTCAATTATAATTGAAACACTCCATTTTCTATACGATCATTTTCTGAACTCACTCTTCCTACATTGTTGATCAAGGCACTAAACAGAGAAGGTTTTGATGTTTCCAGTTATCTAGTCAGCAGTCATCCCATTAATCCTTAACAATCATGATGTTGTGATTCAATCATACACTCAAGGGTTCACATGTTGACAACCAAAAAACTAAAAAGAAAACTGTGATAGAAGTTTTGATCATTGCCCTTTCAAGAGAGCTTTGCATGTAGATTGTAAGAGGGATTGAGAAGTTACTCAGTCATGGCGGCAATAAGAGCATCCAGGAGTTGGAGTCTAGACCCGATACTCAAGGAGGGACTCACACAAATGTTCATTGGAATTAAAAATATAGTAATAACATAAATGGTACTTTTAAAATGGAAGAGTATTATAGTCATTTTATTGAAATTTAACATAAAATTAACTAAGTTTGGTGTTAGTACCCAAAGGTATTACAAAACTGAAACCATGAAACCTGAACCTGTTAAAAAAAAGTTAGTACTCAAAGGCGAAACCAGCTATAAACTACAGGGTCTATCTGTGTAATTAACACTTTTAATAGTATTCCATATGAAACTAATAAAATGAAGCTTTTACATATGCACGGATCATATAAAAATAAACGCGGGTTTATCTAAAATGTGAAATAAGTCTAACATTACTTTCAAGATATTGTTTGAGATTGTGAACAGATATTGACTAATAAATTGACTAATAAATGCATGAGGTGCACAATTCAAGAAACTCATCGGAGTGAAGAATTCAAGACGGTCATGAGATGCTTCAACACCTCACAGCACCCTCACACGTGCTAAAAGCTTTCTCATGAGGATCACGAATTTTATGACATGATGACCAATCATCAGTAGTGCTTAAGTTCTCTCGAGCTAAAACCAAGCTTATCAAACACCTGACCCACAAATATACAGAAGATACCGAGGTAGGAACATTCCTCCTACATCTTCTCAATCACTCAACAAATAGAGAGATGGAATTTACCTTGAGTCTTTAAAAGGTCAAATAAACTTCGTCAGATCATGTCACTTGATGATTAAGGGTTCTTAAGAAGATTGAAGTGTTCTTAAGAAGATTGAATTTTCGATGCATTAGCTTAGAAGGAGTCTGGCGCACAATAAGCTTGAAGCATTCCAAAGTTATCAAGTAATCAAGATGATCAAATTGATGGGGAAGCTATTGTCAAGGGAAGTCTGATGGTGTATATCTAATGTGACAATAGATCAATTACACATAGCATAAGATCATCCAAGTGGTGTACTTATGCATGGGGCTATAAATACATATCATTTGTAAGATCTAGGATTTGAGACTTCCATATCAATACAAGCTTAAGATTATATTTAGTTTTTTTTTTGTGTGTGTTTGTGTTTGATTGTTGATTACCACATCGTGTTCGTTGGATTCCCACTTTTAATACTTTAATCGAATGAATCGGTATCATCACGTGAACCCACATAAGCCTTTAAAAGTCCTTTAGTTTTATGTACATAAAAGAAAATGATATGACTTAAAATCATCCCGGTTACCTTCTGTTCTTTCTGTTCGTGCTGCCCCAAGCACTAAACAGTATCATTCTGCCTTTATTTTTAGTTGATCTTAATCCTTCTCACAAGAAATTGTCAATATTTATTTTCGAAGATGTGCCTTTCTTTATGCAAAAAAAATCAATATGAAATAAATATCATATTGGACTATTATACAAATGGGACAGCTAAAATAATAAATACAACAACCTTAGCATATAAACTAAATCAAAGTCGTCCTTTTAATGTTAATTTTCATCAAAGAGTTTGTGTTTTTTACGCTTACAAGATGACTAGCGAAATCAAAGCACCAAGCCGTATTAGTCTCCGCCCACCAAGCTCCGGAAATCTCATAACAATCCTTAGCATTGATGGTGGAGGCATAAGAGGTATCATCCCCGGTGTCATTCTCCAGTACCTTGAATCACAA
Organism: Scalesia atractyloides; assembly: GCA_947069175.1. Classification (NCBI taxonomy): domain Eukaryota; kingdom Viridiplantae; phylum Streptophyta; class Magnoliopsida; order Asterales; family Asteraceae; genus Scalesia; species Scalesia atractyloides. Next base: position 21,313,065 of record CAMTDV010000014.1, on the reverse strand, counting down.
CTTCAGGTATATAGATACAGCTTCTGGTGCATGTATACATATATTGATCTCTATAACAATAGCACATCAAAAAAAATAGTTAATTTCATACCCACTTAGTTTTTAGACTTTAATCAACTTAGCCAAATTATAATTATAATAATTATTGATTTACTATACACGCAGGAGTTAGATGGCGAGGAAGTAAGGCTAGCGGATTACTTTGATGTCGTGTCTGGAACGAGCACAGGTGGTCTAGTTACGATCATGCTAACGACTCCAAATGAGAACAACAGACCTATGTTTGCTGCCAAAGACATCGTTCAGTTTTATCTTGACCATACCCCAAAATTTTCCCACAATTTGGGTAAGATGAAATTTAACTAAATATTTGATACAATTCTTTTAATTACCTTTCCTTCTTTTTTTTTATGTTATTTTTTTTGGTGCACGTTTAGAGGGCCCTTTGCTGGATTTATAAAGTTGTTGAAGACATTGGTAGGGCCAAAATACAACCGGAAGTACCTTGAAAACCTTGTATCAAGCTTACTAGGAACCACAAAGTTGAGTCAGACGTTGACCAACGTTGTGATTCCTACTTTTGATATCAAGAATATGCAACCCGTAATTTTTAGTTCCTTTCAGGTATTGATTTTATAATAGGGTTTGTGTGGCATATTGCTACTCCCTCTAAAAAAAACACACAAAAAGAAGGTTCACTTTGGAGTATCTCAAATCTCTTAATTACTTTGGGAATTTGGCTTTATTTATAGCATCTTTTTCTGATTTTTTATACCAGTATTTTTATTGGGATTTGTTTTCAAGAGAGTAATGAAATTTAACTGTAGTAACTTTTTTTGACGTTTTCGAGAGAGTGATGATATTTAACTGTAATTAACTTTTTTAGAACGTTTAACTAACACAATCTGTAAACTTATTATTAAATTTACATTTATCATTAGATTAGATACCTTAATCACTTGAGAAATAACACACATATTTGACACTTTAATGCCGTAAGTCTACAAACCCTTTGATAATTGTAGTTAACTAATTACAATTGAATTAATACTTGAAGGTGGCAAGGGAGCCAAGCATGGATGCACAATTATCGGACATCTGCATTGGGACATCTGCGGCACCTACTTACCTCCCCGCCCATCATTTTAAGAACGGTGATCGAGAGTTTAACCTTATTGATGGTGGCATTGCGGCTAACAATCCGGTAATTAACTATGCACAGCCGGTGAGACATGAAGTAAAACATCTTTTAACAACAAATAAGATTTTATTAACCAACCTAACTAGCAAGATCACACCGAATATCAAATCACAAGTTTTCCAATCGGTGTCGCTAAATATACAGCCATTCATTTGCAAATTGCAATAACTCTATTTGGATGGTGTACAACTCTTCATGTACAAAGTGCGTGCAGCACGAATTGAATGAGATATCCTCGCACAAAAAGCGACTCCTAATGCACATATACGGTGCAATTTGTCTAAACCCAGGTTTCTTTCAAAACTAAGGATGCACTAATGATTTCTATAAATATTGGATTTTATTTCAAGACAGGGACTTAAAATGAAAGGTCAGTATCATAGGCCCTTGCTAGGCCTTGTTTGTTTTAATAAAAGGCACTGTTCAAAAAATATTGTCAGTCTCATAGTTTTTTTTTTTAAATTTAAGTTTTATTTCTTTCGTTTTTTTTCTGTAGTATATAATTTAATATTTTCTGCAATACTATGTAATATTAATAAATTAAAGATGCATTACTATTTTTTTCTTCGATACAAAATTTATTTAATACTGAATTTACTAGTAAAATGCTTCTTTTTTATATATCCAAACAAAATAATATTAAAACACAAGAAAGTGTAATTAAATATAATTTCTCAAAACATAATTTTTTTATTTATTTCAAGAGCGGTTAATAAACATTTGAGTTAATAACACGAACGGTACGTCTGGTTTGCTCAGATTCCACAAATAGACCAAGTTTATGGTGGTCCCTATAGTCGAATTTTCATAACATTCATGATTCTTACTAAGTAACTTCGTTAAATTTGAACGTTAGATCATGTAAATTGACCAAACTCTTCTCGGTATTAAACAAAACAAACTAATTAAATAAAACAAAAGACGAACTGTATATACAAATGTATAACATATTGTTACGTGTACTACAAAAACTAAAAACCGTGGTAAATTCTGAAAATACTAAAAGTAGTAACAATGGTTTCAAAAGATCTGATGGATAACATCTGTTCACGTGGCAACCTCTGTTGGATAATGGATGAAAGTTGTTTGGAAACATCTGCTAGGAAGCAACAGAGGTTGGAATAGTGGTCATGAACAGTAGTGATTTTAGTCTATTAGAGGATAAACATCAGAGGTTAGGGCAAAACAGAGGTTTAGTCCAACAGTGGATGTAAACAGTGGTAAAAGAGAACAAATGATACCTTTTAACAGTGGATAATTTTAGCCAAACAGAGGTTTTTAAAACAGTGGTTATGAACAGACTTTAGAGATTTTTGAAAGATATTCAATTTAAGCTATTTTAAGATGGAATTTTGATTTTCGGAAAACATTTTAATGCTTTTTATACATGGAAAATAAAAAATTTGCTTTTAATCTATGTTAAGCATACCAATCCTGGAGATCAAGTTTTCAAAGGTCGATGTGTCTAAAGCGTTTGTCAACACATCTTCTAACTGACCTTGGTTGGTACATGATGCTGAGAATCAAACCTTTTTTCATAGCAATCTCTCATAAAGTGATGTCTGATGTCAATGTTCTTTGTTGTTGAATGTAAGACTGGATTTTTAATGATGTTTTTAGCTGGTTGACTATCTAGCATGAAAGGAGTCGTTAAAGCAGTTACACCAAAATCCAGCAATTGATTTTGAAGCCATAGGAGTTGAGCAGTATAACTTGCAGCAGCAATATACTCAGCCTCTGCTGTTGATGTTGAAACTGCAACTTTCTTTACGCTTTGCCAAGAAACTAAGAAATTGCCTAGAAACTAACATCCTCCTGAAGTTGACTTCCTTGTTGCATGGCATCCAGCAAAGTCATTATCTGAGTAACCTGAAATGTCAATATTCCCATTAGCAGGATACCAGATATCAAGTGTGGGAGCACCTTTGATGTATCTTCATATCCTTTTCACAGTTATAAGATTTGACTTTCTAGGTGTCGACTGGGATCTGACACAAACACATGTTGCAAACATGATGTCTGACCTAGATGCAGTTAGGTACACTAAAGACCCAATCATGCTTCTATAAAGTGTTTGATCAACCAAGTCATCTTTGTCATCAATAGTGACCAGCTTTGAAGTGGCCATGGGTATACTACATGGTTTAAAGTCATTCATATCAAACTTTATAAGTAGTTCTTTGAGATACTTTGATGAATGACTGTACCATTTTGCAATTGCTTAACTTGGAGACCAAGAAAGCATTGAAGTTCACCCATAGCACTCATTTCAAACTTTGTTGTCATGAGTTCTCTAAACTCTTCACACATGGCAGTGCATGTGGATCCAAATATGATGTCATCCACATAAATTTGGACAAGCATCAAATCCTTTCCTCTCCATTTTAAGAACACTGTTTTATCAATTTTACCTCTTGTAAAGCCTATGGATAAGAGAAAGGTGGGTAGAGTTTCATACCAGGCTCTAGTTGTTTGTTTCAAGCCATATAAAGCTTTGTTTAGCTTGTAAACATGATTTGGATAAAAAAAAATCTTCAAAACCAGGGGTTGGCATACATATACCTCTTCCTTGATCTTACCATACAATAATGCACATTTGATATCCATTTGATACACCATTTGTCACACCCCGACCCGCAGCGGAAAAGGTGATCGGGGCATGATTGGGTTTTCATCAAAGCTCATGACATTTATTATACTGTTTCATATTTATTATTACAATTTTAAAGAAGATCATACAATCCAATCATACAAGTACAACATGTTCTATACATCTCTCTAGACTTCATTATTTTTCTTCTAAGGCACTTTCCTATGTGTTCCTTGCTTCATCCTGTCCACCTGTATCATGTGTAAAAATGGTTTTTGGGTCAACAAAAAGTTGGCGAGTGAATCCTATGAAAAACATTTAAACGAGTTTATTGTATTGATTATAAAATAAAGTGCATAACCACATATGAGTAAATGTAGATGTAAATTTATTCACAATACACATAATATTAAATATTGCACACACATACAACAATTGATTGTTTTGAGGCACGCGTTGTTCAACTCGTCTCCCACGAGGAACTGATGGACCTAATGAATAAGTTTTGAGGCACGCGTTGTTCAACGAACTGATGGGCCTAATGAATGAGTTTTGAGGCACGCGTTGTTCAACTCGTCTCCCACGAGGAACTGATGGGCCTAACAAATAATTTGCATACAACTTGACAATATGTAATACATAACAACAAACAATATCTACATTCTAAGTTTAGATCATATAATGGTATAGCACGAGTTTGAATAAGCGAATTAATCTAAGCGACACATGATACACCCCAAAACATGAATAAAAAGGGGAATTTGTAAGAATTCACTCACAGTGGGTGCGTTTCTTGGATTGATGATGAATGCGTACGGATTCAGATTTAATCGGCAATGGAACTAACCTAAATAATAACATAATAGTTCGATAAATAAATAAACTCTTATTTGAGATTAGTATTTTTAATTAGTGTTCTTAATGGGATTGTTCGGTTTATTTTTGTGAGTTCAAGGAAATTTTCTAATTTTAAAAATATTATTTTTAAGTATTTTTAATTGATTTTTAAATAAAATAAATAAATAAAAGAAAATAAAATTTTGACTTTTTGACCAGTTGACCGTTTGACTGTTGACCGGTTCGGTCGTGTATTTGTTTGCACTGAGTGAGGTTCGAACTTGTGACCTCCCGTACGCGTGCACACAGCTCTACCAACTGAGCTACGTGTCTAACCCGAAATATTCTGTTTTTAATTATATATATATATACAAATTAGATAAATTCATTTCTGTCCTTATTTAAAAACTTGATAATTGCCAGAACCGGTGCGGGAGCCTGGACTCGAACCCGCGACGTGCTTAATGTTCTTGCACACAGTTCACCACTGGACTGTGTGTCTAACTTGGTTATTATTCCGGTTTTTATTATACTTATATACTATTTAGTTTTATCCAGAAATCATTTACTTAAAAAGAATTTTAATTTTATCAAACCGGTGCACTTAACAGGACTCGAACTCGGGACCTGTTGTTTAACGTTGCACACAGTCCACCGCTGGACTGTGTGTCTAACCTGGTTAGAATACTGCTTTTTATTAAACTTAAATACTAACTGGAAGGTTCCGTATTAGGGTTTTATAAAAAGGGTTGAATATTGTGACGAATCGGAACAAGGACAGACTCGAACTCGGTATCTCTATGTTTCAAATGCACACAGTCCACTGCTGGACTGTGTGTCTAACCCGAGATATAACTCGATTTATATTAAATATATATACAACCGAAACTTCATCTTCTTCGTTAAACAACCCAGAACTCCCAATCCCGACTGTTTCGATATATTAATCAATTTCTTTAGTAAATTGTAATTAACTACATATGAGATTAATAAAAATGAGAGAGATTAGGTGTAAGATATACCGAACAGAGATCCCCTGTTTCTCCGGCGAGATTCCGATGACAGCAGGTTATTCCGGCGACGTGTATCTTGCGGCAGAGGATCTTCAGGAAGTTTGAGGTGAGTGTGGGTGACTTCGGTATGAGCTCTAGATGTTCTGTTTATAAAGTAAGGCAACAGAGATGAAATGGGTTCGGTTTTCCGGCGACTTGTAGAGAATTCCGACGAGTTGTTCTTGCTGAATAGGGACTTGCAGAGAGGTTAGCGAGTGTGTTGAGAGTTGATTCGTGTGAATAGCGAGTTGGTTTCCTGACTGAAAGTATTTTTTAAGTATATGTGATTTCAAGTTTTCGGTTATGAAATTCTCGGTTCATGAATGAAATCGAATTGAGTTTTCGGTTATAACCGACGTTTATCATCAATTACATTTACGTGATTTCGGAGTCAACCGTCGGATTCAATGATTGAGTCAGTTTCGGCGGTTACAGAATTTGTTCAAACCGGTGACTCTGTGAGTTTTCGTATAAGAGTTTTTTTTGTTTCAGAAATCATACAACTAGTGTGCATGGCGGAGTGTTTGGTCTTGAGAGTGACCCGGGTTCGAAACCCGGCGTCCGCAAATAATTTTTATTTCATTATTTATTATTGATTATTAATTATAGTTTTTAAATTATAATATATTTATTAATTATGTATCGTATAAAATTAATTTGAGCATTAAATACGCAACGAAAATTTTAACTGGATGTTCGGTTAATAAACAAAGCGGGTTTGGTTAACCCGGTTTTTTACGGATGTTACAGTATCCCCTACTTTTAGAAATTTCGTCCCGAAATTTAAGTAGTGGTATGTTTGTCTCAAAAGGATGGTGTTTTAATTTGACAATTACATACTTAGAAGGGAGTAAGAGTTTAGATTTTGTTTGAGGCGGTAACGTTCCTTGTAAGGGTTGAGTACCCTGCTACAGGAATCGCTTTTTGATGCCTACGATAAAGAATATTGATAAACATGGTTCACTAAGTATGATTTCATGCGCAAGAGTTTTGATACGTTTGGAAAGATAAGGTTATATCCTAAAACAAAACTTTTACTACTAAAACCTACATGGAACCTCTCATAACCGCCTGACAATGCCTCTGATCCTTTGACAAGAATACTTATATATAGGAAGTACCAGCGGCGTATCCACCATACTCTTGTCAAACTTTCATTGGCTTTATCAGTAAATTATGATTAGTTCTATGTGACTCTAAACACAACAACCAAAACTTGAGTCTCAATTCAGAAAGTATACATGTTTGAATGATGACAGTACCTCTCTAGTTTGTTATAATGAAGAGGTTAGTCTATATAGAAGTGAGACACAACCCAACTTCTTTGAATGATGAGATTGAAATACGTTGAGATGTATGATGATATGAATGCTAAATCAGTGAGTATAAAACAAACTTCAACCAAGATATTACTAAATCCTACATGGAACTTCTCATAACCGCCTGACAATGCCTCTGATCCTTTGACAAGAATACTTATATATAGGAAGTACCAGCGGCGTATCCACCATATTCTTGTCAAATTTTCATTGGCTTTATCCGCAAGTTATGATTAGTTCTATGTGACTCTAAAACATAAACAAACACAACAACCAAAGCTTGAGTCTTAATTCTGATAGTATACATGTTTGAATGATGACAGTACCTCTCTCGTTTGTTATGATGGAGAGGTTAGTCTATGTAGAAGTGAGACACAACCCAACTTCTTTAAATGATGAGACTGAGATACGTCGTGAGGTATGATGATATGAATGTTAAATCAACGAGTATAAAACAAAAGTGAAATAGTAATTCGCATTAAGATTCTTGGATAAATTTCCAATTTATAATTGAGATACGTGAAAATTGAGATAACATAAAGAAAAACATAAAAACTAAGCGGTTGGAGTTGAATCCTGATTTTTGGTGAAGGAGACTAGTTGGGTGGTTCATTTGGGCCGTCATTATCTTCAACAGGATTGGCGTTGATGTTGAAAACTCTTCCTCTTGCTGGTGGCCTAGTGGTTAGGTTTTCTTGATTTGCTTGGTTAACTGGGTTTGCTTGAGCTTGGGCGTTTATGATGTTAACCAATCGAGGGCACGTGTTTCTAAAATGGGTAGGGTCGCCACAATTAAAACAAGCTCGAACATAAGGAAACATGGGGTATTGGGGTTGTTGATATGTTTGGATCATGTTTTGAGTAGGGGGTGAGGTTTGGTTTTGAGAGGTGCGGCAAGCCTTGCTCAAATGACCATAGCGTCCACAATTCGCACATAGTCGACAAGGTAAGGTAGATGGATGGTGATAAAAATAGGTGTTACATTGAGGGTGAGGTCCAAGGTAAGGTTTCTTATTTGGGTAAGTTGAGTTGGGTGCTACTTGAGTGATTGGGATAGCTTGGAGGGGTACGGCTTGTGAGGCTGGTTGATTGCGTTGGGTGACAGCGAAAAGTTGCCCATCTCGTTTTCTCTTAGAAATGGGTTGAGAAGGGGATTCGGTTTGGGTGGAGTTTGAGGTTTCAGTTGATGCTTTATCCTTCTTCTTCTCCTCCTTGAAGTCCTTATTTCATATGCGGTTCTCGTGAGCTCTGTAGCTAACTCCATTGCTGCTTCCAAAGTTGCAGGTGTTATTACAGAGTCTTGAATTTTTGAAGGAAGACCTCGAATGTAGTGCTCGATCAAACGGTAAAGAGGAGTGAACAAGTTGGGAACCATTTGATTTAACTCGAGAAATCTCTTGTTGTATGTGGTGTGGTCGCCTTCCTTTTGTTTCAAAGAATAGAACTCATCCTCCAATTTCTTGATTTCGCTTCTTGGGCAAAACCATCTTGTCATGATTTCCTTCAACTCTTCCCAAGTCAAAGTCATAGCATCTTCAACACCTCGTTTGGCCTTCTCTGTATTCCACCATGTAAGTGCTATTCCAAGTAAACGACCGGTAGCATATCGCACTTCGCGATCATCGGGGCAATCGCAATTTAGAGAAGTGTTTTCCATTTCCTCGAACCAATGGAGGAGAGCGGTGACACCTTCAGTCCCTTTGTATTTTGGAGGGTCGCAGGATTTGAAATGCTTGAAGGTGCATTTAGTGGTACTTGGGGGTAGGTTGACAACTTTTTGATCTTCTTGATTGACGGGATTAGCGGTAAGGGCTTGTTGAACTTGAACTACAATGTTGGGTATTACGACAGCCATTTGTTGAGCGATTTGGGCAGCCATGCGCTCGCGGGCTTTTCCTGATCTCATCTTCCCACGAGCGGAATTAGAAGACATCTACAAGGAATACATATCAAGAGTATGAGTTGGACGTTTTTAGGGGTCATGTGTCGTATTTAGGAATGAACATTCGTAAAATAAATATAGAATAATAAATCTACTACATCCATAGGAGGTCTTGGGCTTTGCTCGTAATTGGGCCTTGCATGCCACCATACTTCACCTTCGTAATCATGTGGGCCCCCATGATTACCGGGTTTTTTCATATGGTTCGCATGTGTTAGCCTGGTTACGTACACTAAAACCCGGAGAAAATCGAGAAATATGTATGTAATGTATGATATTCGGAATGTATCCAGGTGTGGACACGGTGACACCTCAAAGTGGGGTTAGTTCGAACGACGTTTGGTGTGGCATGCTTTGGCCTAATAGGTCCTTCGTACTCTCATCGTTAGTCCCCAGGTAGGCAAACTGGTCCTTTATATTGGATTTATACGAATGCCAACCTAGACAGGACGTTCCGACTACCGGTACTTATACCCTTACAGTTACTACATGCCCGTCGCAGAACTCACTTTGATGAGATTTGAAAAAATGAAAAATGCGACAAAATCTTGAATAACAGAAGTATGAAGGTGATTTGAATATGTGAACATTGAAATATGTATGATGAATGTTTATGTAATTATGTATGTTTGACCGTAAGTATAATTCATTATGTATCACAAAATATAATATTGGAAGTGTTTGCATGCATTTGTGTATGTAATAAATATGAAATAAATAAACATCACGAGTTTGCATGTAACCACATAAACAATTAAAATCTAATCAACTATAGTATAGGCTCTAAGGGTCTAATAACCTATCCTATATCCCTATAGTCAAAAGCTCTGATACCAATCTGTCACACCCCGACACGCAGGAGAAAAGGTGATCGGGGCATGATTGGGTTTTCATCAAAGCTCATGACATTTATTATACTGTTTCATATTTATTATTACAATTTTAAAGAAGATCATACAATCCAATCATACAAGTACAACATGTTCTATACATCTCTCTAGACTTCATTATTTTTCTTCTAAGGCACTTTCCTATGTGTTCCTTGCTTCATCCTGTCCACCTGTATCATGTGTAAAAATGGTTTTTGGGTCAACAAAAAGTTGGCGAGTGAATCCTATGAAAAACATTTAAACGAGTTTATTGTATTGATTATAAAATAAAGTGCATAACCACATATGAGTAAATGTAGATGTAAATTTATTCACAATACACATAATATTAAATATTGCACACACATACAACAATTGATTGTTTTGAGGCACGCGTTGTTCAACTCGTCTCCCACGAGGAACTGATGGACCTAATGAATAAGTTTTGAGGCACGCGTTGTTCAGCGAACTGATGGGCCTAATGAATGAGTTTTGAGGCACGCGTTGTTCAACTCGTCTCCCACGAGGAACTGATGGGCCTAACAAATAATTTGCATACAACTTGACAATATGTAATACATAACAACAAACAATATCTACATTCTAAGTTTAGATCATATAATGGTATAGCACGAGTTTGAATAAGCGAATTAATCTAAGCGACACATGATACACCCCAAAACATGAATAAAAAGGGGAATTTGTAAGAATTCACTCACAGTGGGTGCGTTTCTTGGATTGATGATGAACGCGCACGGATTCAGATTTAATCGGCAATGGAACTAACCTAAATAATAACATAATAGTTCGATAAATAAATAAACTCTTATTTGAGATTAGTATTTTTAATTAGTGTTCTTAATGGGATTGTTCGGTTTATTTTTGTGAGTTCAAGGAAATTTTCTAATTTTAAAAATATTATTTTTAAGTATTTTTAATTGATTTTTAAATAAAATAAATAAATAAAAGAAAATAAAATTTTGACTTTTTGACCAGTTGACCGTTTGACTGTTGACCAGTTCGGTCGTGTATTTGTTTACACTGAGTGAGGTTCGAACTTGTGACCTCCCGTACGCGTGCACACAGCTCTACCAACTGAGCTACGTGTCTAACCCGAAATATTTCTGTTTTTAATTTTATATATATACAAATTAGATAAATTCATTTATGTCCTTATTTAAAAACTTGATAATTGCCAGAACCGGTGCGGGAGCCTAGACTCGAACCCGCGACGTGCTGAATGTTCTTGCACACAGTTCACCACTGGACTGTGTGTCTAACTTGGTTATTATTCCGGTTTTTATTATACTTATATACTATTTAGTTTTATCCAGAAATCATTTACTTAAAAAGAATTTTAATTTTATCAAACCGGTGCACTTAACAGGACTCGAACTCGGGACCTGTTGTTTAACGTTGCACACAGTCCACCGCTGGACTGTGTGTCTAACCTGGTTAGAATACTGGTTTTTATTAAACTTAAATACTAACTGGAAGGTTCCGTATTTGGGTTTTATAAAAATGGTTGAATATTGTGACGAATCGGAACAAGGACAGACTCGAACTCGGTATCTCTATGTTTCAAATGCACACAGTCCACCGCAGGACTGTGTGTCTAACCCGAGATATAACTCGATTTATATTAAATATATATACAACCGAAACTTCATCTTCTTCGTTAAACAACCCAGAACTCCCAATCCCGACTGTTTCGATATATTAATCAATTTCTTTAGTAAATTGTAATTAACTACATATGAGATTAATAAAAATGAGAGAGATTAGGTGTAAGATATACCGAACAGAGATCCCCTGTTTCTCCGGCGAGATTCCGATGACAGCAGGTTATTCCGGCGACGTGTATCTTGCGGCAGAGGATCTTCAAGAAGTTTGAGGTGAGTGTGGGTGACTTCGGTATGAGCTCTAGATGTTCTGTTTATAAAGTAAGGCAACAGAGATGAAATGGGTTCGGTTTTCCGGTGACTTGCAGAGAATTCCGGCGAGTTGTTCTTGCTGAATAGGGACTTGCAGAGAGGTTAGCGAGTGTGTTGAGAGTTGATTCGAGTGAATAGCGAGTTGGTTTCCTGACTGGAAGTATTTTTTAAGTATATGTGATTTCAAGTTTTCGGTTATGAAATTCACGGTTCATGAATGAAATCGAATTGAGTTTTCGGTTATAACCGACGTTTATCATCAATTACATTTACGTGATTTCGGAGTCAACCATCGGATTCAATGATTGAGTCAGTTTCGACGGTTACAGAATTTGTTCAAACCGGTGACTCTGTGAGTTTTCGTATAAGAGTTTTTTTGTTTCAGAAATCATATAACTAGTGTGCATGGTGGAGTGGTGTTAAGTGTGTTTGGTCTTGAGAGTGACCCGGGTTCGAAACCCGGTGTCCGCAAATAATTTTTATTTCATTATTTATTATTGATTATTAATTATAGTTTTTAAATTATAATATATTTATTAATTATGTATCGTATAAAATTAATTTGAGCATTAAATACGCAACGAAAATTTTAACTGGATGTTCGGTTAATAAACGAAGCGGGTTTGGTTAACTCGGTTTTTGACGGATGTTACACCATTATGTTTTTGGCAGCAAAGGCTAAGAACAATCGGATGGCCTCCAGTCTTGCAACAGGAGCAAATGTTTCATCATAATCAAAGTCCTCTTTTGTCTATAGCCTTGAACCACAAGCCTAGATTTGTTTTTGACAACAATGCCCCTTTCATATGTTTTGTTCTTGAAGACCCATTTTGTGCCAATTGGACATATATCCTTAGGCAATGGTAAAGGTTCTCATACTTGTTGTCTCTTGAACTGTAGGAGCTCTTCTTGCATAGCCTTTACCCAACTGTTGTCTCTTAGTGCTCTTGGTACTTGACAGGCTGTGTGACATACTAGAAATAATCGCAGGAAATCCTTTGATAACATGGATTCCTATTTCTCAATGATATTCCACGATCAATACAATTGGCTGAATCCCGTGAAATCATTTCCTAGAAGTTCATTGAGATCTTCTTTTTATAAAGGAAATCAACTTCGGATTCTTGAATAATCCACATCACTTCTGCTTCTATTGTAACAAAAGATTCCCCTTTTATGTGGAAAAGGCCCGTATCAATAATTATGATTTTACGTATGGACAATTCCTCAATATCTTGTTCATTCGCAACAATAGATAGCCAGCAAAAAGATAAATATTTTGGGATTGACTTCTTGTGAGCACCCCTTCATTTATATTGCCAATAACTTGGTTTGATGGATAGTTTTTAAGGTAGATTAGATCTCCCTTATATGGGATGATGGCATTTTGAAGTGAAGGCTGCAAATGGGAATCATCTGAGTTAACATCTGTTGGCAATTTTGAAGAGACAACATCTGTTTAGAATGGATGTGGAGGTATGGGTGGGATAGGTGTAAAACTAGATTGACTTTTATCCACAGAGGTTGGAATTTTGTCAAAAGTTCTTTGACTTGATGAGCTGGCAGAAGTTTGAGGATCAATAACTGTTTGACGCAGTTGATGTGTGAAATGTATATACCCAAATCAGACAAGTTTTAAAAAGTAATCACAACCTAAACCACACACAATCGGCAAGTGCACCGGTCGTGGTGTAGTGTAGATAGCAAGACCGAGTATCAATCCGTGGACACCATATGAAAACTTTAGATACTGAACCTATATCGAATACAAAGTCAATTTTAAGTTGATTTTCAATGTTTAACTAATAACCTAATTAATTAAGAAAATGGCAAACGAGACAAGCAACGCAACACAAACACGAACTCGGGAACGAAGTGTGGATCAAATATAATGAGAAAAGGACTACCTAGGTGTCGAATCCCTAGAATCATGCAACGCTATTCTAACTATGAAGATTGCTAAATATCCTAATCTACCCGAATAACCTCCCGCTACAGATGATCAATCGAAAGATACAGACAAAACACGAAGTGCTAGAATGAACCGGCTCGACCTATCGATACTAAATCCCACGAATATTAAATAAAGAAAGCTAGCTTACCCCCAAAACCCTCTATTCGCGAAGCAAACCCAACCTTGATAATTGAAATCTTAGGAAACCCTAAACGCAATGAAATAAACGAGCCCGAGCTATCGGTCACCTAATCTACCCAACAACGATTAGCTAATAACCTAGCACACCTAAATCGTCTTTCGAGTCACTAGATGAGGATGCAATTTTTAGTTATTGATTTTAACAACTGATTAACTTGGTTTATTTCTAAACTCAATATTCAAACCCGAAAACCCTAAGATTAACCAATTCAAATTAAACCCTAAGTCTAGGTTGTATTTCTACGTGCCTAAACCGCTTAATTTATCAATCAATAATCAATCACAATACCAAAACATGCAATATCTAGACACACACATACATATGTATATAAGGTTAGATTTAATAAAAAGCCACTAATAACATGAAAACAAAAAATAACTAATGAAACTTTTAAACTTCTTTAATTAAAAGTAGCTTACGAGCTATATGCATACCATGAACTATATATATTATAGATTGCGAAGGTATGAATAAGTAACTCACTGTTACAGAATCTATCTCATACAAGGCGTATACATCTATATGCCTTACGAGCTACATATGTGTATATCATGAACTATATATAGTTTAAACATCAATAACATATAAAATAAATAAATAAAATTATTAGGTGATAGTGGTTTTTCATGTTTTTTAAGTATCTTTTAGGTGATAATGGTTTTTTCATGGTTTTTATATATCTTTTAGGTTTTTTATTAATCCCAACTCTCTCTATCTCTCTCTTTAAAAGTCTATGCATGTATGTATATTGTTTTTACCATCAAACATATTGGACGTAAGGAATTGGTAATTACAACTGTTGTAACATTGTAAAAATGGGGTTGCTTGATACCATGAAATTCTCAATTGGCAGTCTTTGGTGGCAATAGGAGAAGTAACTAGACAGGTTCTGAAAGTGGATCCAAATTTCCCTGCAATCAGGCCAAATGATCATGCTCGATATCTCTTGATATCAATTGGGACAGGCACAAAGAAGCAGCAACCTGTATTTGACGCCAAAATGGCTGCCAAATGGGGAGTGCTCGGGTGGTTAGTCAACCAAAGTTCAGCACCCTTGATAGATGCTTTCACTCAAGCAAGTGCCGATTTGGTTGTTATGTATAATAACACTGTCTTTGAAGCCTTCGATTCTATTGACAATTATCTTCGCATTCAGGTACATATGGTTTATTCATCTCGATATGCATACATGAATTGAAACATTTGTTATATTTTTCTAAGCCAATAATGTTCATGTTTAATACCAATCATTATTATATTATGTATAGTAAGACTAACCGTCAGAAGTTTTTGTTCAGTACTGTGTCAAAAAATAGGATGATGCATTGAGCGGAGACTTGGCTTCGGTTGACGTGACAACAAAGAAAAATTTGGAAGGCTTAGTGAAAATTGGGGAAAGATTATTAGATAACCCAGTTTCCCGAGTGAATATTAGTACAGGAGTTGTTGAACCAGTCCCAAATGGTGGTACGAATTATGAGGCGCTGAAAAGGTACAACTTTGTTACATAACTGGCCTTGCTAATTAATCTTAGTTAAACTAAACAAACGTACTGAGTAAAATCCCATTCATTGAGTAAACTAAGGTTTATTAATGTACAACTTTTCTAATGCATGTTTTCAAATGCAGGTTTGCAAAACGACTCTCCGATGAACGGAAAATAAGGGAGACAAATTATTAATGGGAGAGTGCTTGAGTGAATTGTTATTTTGGTTTAACTTTGTGAAATTATTCAAGTATATCAAAGGTTGTAATGAATATTTTATATAATGTTTATTCAATTAGTGTGGAAAACATCATTTTCTATCATAGTAAAATCACAGTGGTTGTTTGTTATTGATCCTAATAATTCGACGAAGGATATTGTTCGCTTACAAAAGCTATATGATTATATGCCCAATTTTTAATAAGTTGTGCATTTGACATAAAATTGTAAAGTTCCATTTAATAAGCCTAGTAAAATAGTGTTGGGACCATTAAGCCCCTGCAAGTATGCAACAGAACTCGTTCTGCATCTTCTTCTTTAAGTCCTTCCAACGATGCCCCCACATGTCCCTCTTCATCTTCTTTGTTACTCGCCAATCGTGTTCGCAAGCACCATTTGATGATAAAACATGTTTGCTAAACTAAGCATCTGAATAAACATGATCCTCTAGCATATAATCTAGAATAGTATGTAACATCTTGTAGCAGCAAAGATAAAGAGCTAGAGAATTGAAGGCCTCATCTGGAAATTTCAAAGAGAGTTTGTGACAGTCATTTTATACAATATTACGTACGGGTATCCACAGATTTCTTGATGATGTTAATCCCTCTCATCAAAGTACAAGGGTCTTAGTGTAATTAGTTTGTACTACGGTTTACTATGTATTAGTGTTGGGTCTTGAAATTGAGACCGAAGCTCGCAAATTGAAGATCATAGCACATACAAAGTAGACATTTCTGTAGATGATACAAGAGTTTGATAACCTTAGCTTAAGGGGAAGATTGTTTGGTTAAAATGAATAGTCTAATGTTATCAACAAATTCAACATCAACGAGTCAAAATCAATCCCGTAAGTCAACACGACATGGTCTAACTAAGGATTCACGCGATGTCAACATGTGTTCAAATGAAGGATCGACGCGTACATTCAAGATATGAAAGAACGATGACTCCTAGTTGAAGAAATATATTCTTTTTGAAAAAAAATATTTACTTTAGGTAAAACTCTAGGGACCTAAATGTAATTAGCCTAAGTAGGTTTAGGCTAAAATTGAAAGAGAGATTAAGTTTTAGGAAACACACAAGAGGGTGATTTGGGGGCTTGATTGTTTTTATCATTGGCAAATAAATCCAAGGATTTATATTGAATATTTTGTGTGTGTTCATCTTGATTTTCATCCAATTCTTCAACAAATCAGAGCATTGATGTAACCACTCAGAAATTTTATCGAATCATGAAGCAACACATGTCTGGAAACTCTCTAGATATTCAATATTTGTTGGAGGAGAGGGGTAAAACATATTAAAGAAGGGACATGGAATTACGACGTGGTAAAGTCAAAGACTTATAATTGACGCATTAACATTCTAACAAATAATATTTCCATTCATTCCAGACTAGAAAGCCTCCGGTAAATTGCACGTAGGCTGAGATACTTTGAATACGGCTATGCTAATTGCATTGTTTGAATAAGAGACTAGCCCGGGAAAATACTTTTAGCATATTTTATTTATAACTTGAGATATGGCATTAGCTACTTGGTCGGGTATTGCAAAAGGGATAATATTGTCAAGGAATGAAAATAACATGTTTTAATCTGTAGTTCTCGATAACTTAAACACTTGGGATTAATATGACCGTGTCCGAGCGTCCCGACTCATTTAATTGCAAATGGCCATGACATAAGCGCGAGGTGTAGGCATACACCTGATATTCACAAAATAATATGTATATGTATAATATAAATGTGGTGTGTCTATTAATCATGTGCCGACATTTGATTTCCGGTCTGTAAAACTGGTATCAAGAGATATAGTTTGTCCCTAGTTATTTAAAAATGAATATCAAATGGTATCAAATGAATTTTCAAAAGATTTTCAAACGAGTCGGTTATTAGTATTTACCAGTGAAAACTGATTTATTTTCAAAAGACTAAGCTTAGGTTAAAGCAAATACGGAATAAGCTAGAATGGGCTTGGTCTTAGAACTCAGTTTTTTTGCAACTCCTTGTCGAAAGACCCACTATAGTCTTAAGTGGCTTTTATTAGATCCTGCTTGTGGATATTTTGTATAAACAACTTGTATAAACTTTATTTAATATATATTCAAGGGAAAATTACTTTTTGAGTCCGTGTTTTTTAGTGGTTTTAACCACTTGAATCCAAAATCAAAATGTTTAGTGCCCCGAGTCCCTACAGCCACTTTTCTTAACCATTTGAGTCCAAATTTTTAACACTGTTAGAATTATTCTATTAACTTTTGTTAAATGACCAAATTACTCCTATACTTAAAAAAACACCACTCCACATCCCCCACCATCACTACCGCACCACCTCCACCGCCGCACCACCTCCACCACCATAATTGTCGCACTTCCTCCACCAACACCGCAGCACAACCACCTCGACCAACACTGCAGCACCACCACACAACCACTAATACACCTCCATAAATAACTTTTCATGATTCTACCACAACAATTCACCAATTGTGTCACACCCTCATTTTTCCACTTATGGAGTACTACCCTGAGGCGTGTGACATATTGACCAGGATCATGCCACTAATCATATTGAACAATTAAATAAAGTAAAGTAAATACATCCCATCCATATGATCAGAGACTAAAGTTAAGCTCAGAAACAACGTTTAGAGTTAATAGCGGAAGCATAAAGTTTAACAGTTTAATAATCCAAATATTAGTTTAAATTTCATGGATTTTATTAGGAACCTAACAATGTTCATTGCAACCACTACACTCCTCCGCTACAAGCTCCTGAGTTGTACCTAAGTTCCTGCAAAGCATGCAGTAGAGTGTCAACAATAAAGTTGGCGAGTTCACGGTTTTGCCAGTTTTATTTCCAAAAACCTAGTTGTTAAGTTTACTCATTATAAATCATGTTTGTCATGGGGATCCACCCCAAATGTTTACTAAACTGCGTAATACCGAATGCTTGCGGACGTCGTTGTTGTTGCCCCGTTTGTCAATGTCTATCGTCATTGACGGTTGCCAAGGCATATTAGTTGACGCCCAACCTTGTTGGCATGGTGTGAGGTCGGTCATAACCTAATAGCGCTATCAACTAATATCCTGCTCACCAGGCCAGGTTATTAATATGCACAGAAAGTGGGGACTTCGTGATAGAGTTTCGTTTAGTACACTTGCGACATGAATTATAAATAATGTTTTAGTAGTATTCCTTCCCGGAATACTGGGCAATCCCAAACCAGGAAAGTGTAGTTCGTTCGTTCCCAACCACCGGGAATACATGCTTTTTAGTAAATGTGTGAACTCACCTTTGCTTAACTCGGCTAATAATTTACTCATTTTAAAGTTGCTCAACCACGTCCTATTATGGTTACAAATATTTGTCAGGTCCGTATACAAGTGAATCACGTATTCCTACACGTATCTAACAGGTAGCATATAAGGTATCACATGTAACACAAGTCCAATCATGTATTCAGTAATGCATCAGTCCGTTATATAATTACTATTTGTGTGGTCTAACAAGTTATCAGCCCGATACAAGAGTGTACGGTCTAGTAGGCCATGCAGTTCACTATTTGTATGCGGCCTAAAACATTAAACAACCCAATAGGAGTGTGCGGCCCACTACCTAGTGTGCGGTCTCTAGGCTGTGTGCGGTCATGCAATTAATAGTTGTACCATTTGTTTTACGTGTTTGTACGAGACTGTGCGGTTCCATTACTTGTACGTTGAGCATTGATGCTTGCACATCCAGGAGTGTGCGTTCCCCAAGTGTGCGACTAGGCATCACTTGGTTGGACATAGTGCATCCGTTATTGTACCATTTCGGGGTGTGCGGTATGCATCGCACACTAGTGTGTAGCCTGTTGTGTGTCATAGTACCTTATGCGGCCCAGGTTGTACGTAACATTCATTTTAAACCAACAGGACTATTTCAAGTTTATGAAATCAGGATGGATTCAAGACACCAATTCAAACATTAATCCTTTAGAACCCTAATCATTTACTAGTCTGTTTCATCATGCATAATCTTCATCCTTAACATCTTAACATCTTCAACAGCCAACCATAGATCTAGACTTATCTTTATACCTTTTATCAAGATCATATAAGAACATATATCATGAATGAATTTCCTATCACCCCTAATTCACTTTTTATTAACATAATAACCATTATCGTCGTGTATCAGTACAAGGCATACATGGTAACACTTAATCATGATCATTATACTTTTTATTATCTAACACCCTATGAACATCGAACTATTAATTCATCCGAGCAATTTTAACCATGCTTCTCATCAAGCTCTAAGCTTTGGATTATTCAAAATACACATGGATCTTTAATCACATTCAAAACATCTATCAACCATGACCATTCAAGCAACAACAAACATGAACACTAATATCATTCTTACAACTAAACAATGGTGATAACTAACCTGAAAAGATGAAAACGAAGTGCGCGAGAGTGAGAAACAATGATCTCTAAAAGGTGAAGAAGAAAAGCTTTCCAAGGGATACGCTGATGATGATGGTGGTGATGATGCGCTGCCAAGGTCTAAAAGGAGAAGGATTTAGGTTGATTTATAGTGTTTTCCAAAAGAGAGGAGTGTTGGTGAAAGAGAGAGAGGGAGAAAATGTTCTGGAATTTGCTGCCGTCAGGGAATGATTGTGGGAATCATTCTAGGGTTTGGCACATGGGGTATATATAATGTCCAAAAGATACCGCACACACTCATGTGTGCGCCCCTAAAGAGGTGTGCGGCTCCTTAAAGGTTAGTTGTGGGCTCAAGATTGGGCCAGGATTTAATATGTGTGCGAGGAAGTAGGGGTATGCGGCCAGAAGCTAGTGTGTGACCAAGCATGTTTTGCACACAATTGATTATTTGAAAATGTTGGTTTAGTGTGCGGCTACATTGTTATAACAATGATAATAATAATTAATTAACTTCTTATACTAACATATCCTATAATATTCACACATTTGCATAACAATAAAGTATAATAAATCACGTTTACTAGTTTCACACAATTACAACGCATGCGGAAAGTAAAAGGGAAGGTTCGGGTTGCCATATTATCCCCAAGTTCAAAGAAATTTCATCTCGATATTTAGCGTGCAGTCCCTGATAAGCTAGTGTAGTTAAGCGTTTACGCGGGGTGTCACAAATTGTACACCACACATATCAGATCTCAACAACAAAATATCAAGAACCCTAAAAGTGACCTATTTTCCACAATGAATTGAGAATTTGAGTCTCATATCTGAAGATCCCATATTGGATTTGCATCGACTATGGACTTTGTTTCTGTGGTGGGGATGATGTGGAAGTCATCGAGTGAGAGAGAGACCTCCGGTTGATCTGGTGGTGGGGGTGGCTATGGACGTTGGCGTCGTCGAGTGGTGGGGATGATGATTGATCTTATTGTAGTGGTTGACCTCCCGTTGATGTTGCAATGGTGGGATGATGGTGGGGGTGGTGGTGCAGTGGTGGATAGTGTGTGTGAGGGTTTAAGGTGGAGGTGCGGTGGTGATAGTGGTGTGGTGCAGTTCGGAGAAGTGTAGGGGTGGTGCGATGGTGTATGGTGGTGCTGGGGAGGTGGAGGTGTGGTAAAAGGGAAATAGAATGGGGAAAGAGAGTGAAAGTGCAGGTGTGTGAGAGTTTGTGTGTAACTATGTGTGTTAATATTATATATAATTTATTTTCTATATTATAATATTAAAACTTTGTGCATTAAAAACTTGTTCCTTATACTCTTATGCATTAAAGAATTGCACCTTATGTGTAAATTACTAAAATGTCCTTGTAGTTAACAAACTTGGTGGATGGTGTAAAAATTTGGACTCAAGTGGTTAAGAAAAGTGGCTGTAGGGACTCAAGGCATTAAACATTTTGATTTTGAGCTCACATGATTAAAACCACTAAAACACGGGGACTCAAAAAGTAGTTTTCCCTATATTCAAGCTTTTACATTACTTTATTTATTCTATCTCCCGCTGCCAATTGTGATACTCTTATCAATCGTCACGCATAAACCCCAAGTTCGGGCCCACCGAGAAATCAAGGTGTGACAGGTTGGTATCACAGCCACAATTTGAGGACTTAGACACTAGCCTTTTGTGTCTAAGTCTTCCTGTAAGGATAGGAAAGAAATCCTATAATTATTAATGATGTTGAATATGTATATTTGGTAGCAAATGCTGCCAAGACATAGAGGAATGTGTAAGGGACCCATGAGAGGCCGGGGAACTTCACAACCACAATAATCTCATTCCTAACACTCCCAATCGCATGAATCACACTCATCACAAACTCCTCAACTTTCCTACTCACACCCCCAATCACATAACTCTTTCCATGCATCTAACTACTTGAATTCCCCACAACCCAGTCAAAACCAGCTAGATAACTATTCGGGTCCAGAAATGGCACCATTAGGACCAACCAACACCCCATAGAACTATCTAGCGATACTGCTTCTTACGCAGGTTCGCCATATCAAGGTCCCGATGAATGGACCAATACTTTGACCAATTTACTTTTCTCCAAACCCCTGAACATCCACCACCTGCGTACCTACCTCCTCAAACTCCACCTCCTCCACAAGACGACGCACCAGTGCTACCGACAAACTCATGGAGCAACAATGACAACAAA
The DNA here is from genome assembly GCA_947069175.1 of Scalesia atractyloides. NCBI lineage: Eukaryota > Viridiplantae > Streptophyta > Magnoliopsida > Asterales > Asteraceae > Scalesia > Scalesia atractyloides. The sequence goes on along the minus strand of CAMTDV010000014.1, from coordinate 21,290,803 downwards.
GGAAGAACCATACCGGCACTCGAATATCGGTGTGTTCCACCTTCATATCCATCAATACTAGAGGACCCACAAATGTGTGGACCATCCAACACTATCCCTGTTGCTGACCCAGCACCTGAAGGTTATTATAATCCTATTCCACGTATCAAAACTTGACTGGATATGATAACCCTTATACTACAGCTGCTACAGATTATGCATATTTAGCTCTGTCCTATGACCCCTATTGATGGCGGTCATTCAAAATGCACTTTACCCGCCTCCTTTTCCTCCCTCTTACAAAAATTCTAATTATCCAAATCCAGGATACCATATCTAGTTGTACCTCAATCACAACCACCTCAACCACCACCTCCTTTCAAAGCAATAACCTATGCATTGGAAAGGACGGAGCAACTTCAACGCCAAGTCCAACGAAGCGAGGGGAGAACAAGCAAAATGTAAAAAAGCTTTCAAAGCTAGTAAGAGGAAAAATAGATGAATGAATACTTTTATTTTTATATATTGTAATTTTATAATTCCCAAAGTCCGTTTAGGACATTGTATTGTAATTTTGTATTTCCAAAAGTCCGTTTAGGACATTATACTGTATTCTATTATTATACCAAAAGTCCATGTTGGACTGTGTGTTGTAATCTTTCGAATATATGAAATTTTTAACATTTCATATTTAACTCAAATTCGAGCATTTCTCTCAACATTTAAAAATCGAAATTTAATTGATATGCCCTAAATAGATAAATCTTTTTGTTGTCTTGTATCCCAAATTTCATTACAATGGCAAGCCACAATTCTTGCGATAATAATGCAGTCGTGGCAATGCGGTGCACACTAGCTGGGAAGACGGAGGAGATAACCCCCAAGCCCTAATAGCCGCCGAAGTCAGCCAAGCCCTGACTAAATTCATGGCCAAATATAAAGGGCCAGAGCCAACAATACCAAAATCTACTTCTATCCTCAATCTTCCACCCATAAAACCCAAAGCTCACATTTCTCCTCTACGAAGAACGAGAGGAGCGGGTCTAAACATGTTGCCAAAAGGAATCCATAAATTCTAAAGAAGGGTGTTCCTATAAGTACTTTTTCTCATGCAAACCTCATGACTTCACGGGGGAGAAAAAGGAGCGATAGCTGCCAAGAAATGGCTTGATGGGATGGAGATTATGATTGACATCAACGATTGTGCTGAAAAAGATATAATTAAACATGTGTCACAATCTTTTACAGAGGGTGCATTGACATGGTGGAATGCCATGATACAGTCTATTGGAAAGGTTTCCTTATACCACATGGGTTGGAAAAAGTTTGTAGATCTGATCAAGGAAACATATTGTCCACCTCACGAAGTTGAGAAAGTGGAGTCAGACCTTTCTGACTTTAACAATGAAGAATCTGGAATGTAGAAATATGTGTCTGACTACAACTCCATGTCTAGGCTAGTCCCCTATCTTATAACACCCGAGTCTAAGCGTATTGCGTGATTTATTGGGGATTAGCACCAAAAATAAAAGGGATGGTAAAATCATCCAAACTAACCACCATTAGAGCGACAATAGACTTAGCCCTTTCATTAACCGAAGACGAAGTAAGGTTAAGGGCAATCAAAGTCAATGTAGATGGAAAAGGAAGCGTGAAGCTAACCGCTTCAGAGATTCAAGAAAGGGAGTTTTGATTCAAATAAAAATCAATACAGAACCAATGAGAATAGAACCTAATGCAAGACCTGCAGAAAAAAAACATTCGGGAGAGTGTCTGTTAGAGCAAAAAACGTGTGCCATCTACAAGATGCTTGGCCACAAAACCCATGAGTGCAAAGATATCAAGAATGCAGTATGCTATGAATGTGATGAGAAAGGTCACATCAGAACTAGTTGCACCACGCGTGCAGCAGGTGGAAGTCCAAGACTGGGGAGTCAAGAAGACCAATGTTAGAGCTTTCCAAATGACTACTAAAGAGAAAGTGAAAGATGCAAAAGTTATCACATGTATGTTTCTTGTTAACAACATATTCGCACGATTTTTATTCGATTCTGGAGCTGATAAGAGTTTTATAGATCATAAGTTTAGCAAACTAATAAACAACCTGTAAGAACTTAGATCTTACATACAAAGTCGAGATGGCCGATGGTACCATGGAAATAGCTTCTAAGATTCTCGAGGGACGCGTTATATCCATCAAGGATCAATCCACTGCTATAAATCTTTTACCTATGACTCTTACGGGATTCGATGTAGTTTTAGGTATGGACTTGTTATCCCATAATCAAGCCCATATTCCTGCGACAAAAAGCTAATTGAAATTAAATCCCATTCGGCGAGATACTCACCATTTATGGAGACTGACACTGTGGGTTGCCTGAGAATGTATCACTGCTCAAGGCATCCAAGTGTCTTAAGAGAGGATGTGTCATTTACATTGCACAAGTGATCGTGGAGGCACCATAGCCAAAGAGAGAAGATATATCGGTTATCTCGGAATACCCTGATGTGTTTCCGAAAGATTTACTTGGATTACCCCAAGACTGGTAGGTCAAGTTTAGAATCGATATCTTGCATGGGTCAGCCCCTCTTGCCTGGCACCAATAGAGATGAAGGAACTATAGACTCAGCTTGAGGAATGATCGGAGAAAGGTTTCATACAACCAAGCTCTTCTCCCTAGGAGCTCCTATCTTGTTCGTAAAAAAGAAAACGGTTCCATGAAAATGTTATTGATTACCGTGAATTGAACAACATAAAATCAAGAATCGTTATCCCTTGCCTAGAAAAGATTTATTCGATCAATTCAACAAGCAGGGTTCTCCCAAAGAGTGATCTTCGAACTGGTTATCACCAACTGAAGGTCAGAAGTGAAGATGTTCCAAACACTACTTCAGAACAAGGTATGGTCATTATTAGTTCTTAGTTATCCCATTTAGACTCACTAATGCACCAGCAGCTATCATGGATCTCAGGAACAGAGTTTGCAAGCCTTATACAGATAAGTTTGTCATTGTCTTCCTAGACGACATAATTATTTACTCAAGCAGTAAAGATGACAACGAGAAACATCTTAGATGTATTCTATAGTTGCTAAAGCAAGAGAAGCTTTATGAAAAATTCCCTAAGTGCGAGTTTTAGCTTAGCGAAGTCCAATTCTTAGAACACGTGATCAGTAAACGTGAAATCCAAGTAGATTCAACAAAGATTGAAGCAATCATGAATTGGGAAGCACCCAAAACACCTTCAGAGATCCGCAGTTTTCTTGGATTGGCTGGTTATTACAGAAGGTTCATTGAGAAGTTCTCTAGAATAGCCACTCCCTAACTGTGCTGACTCGCAAGAATGCCAAGTTTGACTGGGGACCAAAACAGAAGGAATCCTTTAAGACTCTAAAACAGAAGCTGAGCAATGCCCTAGTATGATCATTGCCTGATGGAATTGAAGATTTTGTGGTTTATTGTGCTGCTTCGCACACAGGACTGGTTGGGTGTTAATGCAAAGAGGCAAGGTGATCGCCTACGCATCATGACAACTCAAGGTGCATGAAAAGAATTACACTACCCATGACTTGGAATTGGGTGCGGTTGTATTTGCATTAAAATTGTGGAGGCATTATTTATATGGCACAAAGTGTATTATATACACGGATCATAAAAGCCTCCAACACATATTTAATCAAAAGGATTTAAATATGTGTCAACGCCGATGGATGGAAACTTTGAATGATTATGAATGTGAGATCCATTATCATCCCGGCAAGGCTAATGTTGTAGCCGACGCCTTGAGCCGAAAAGGAAGAATTAAACCAATAGGGTTCATGCTAAAAGAATTGAACTATGAACCAGTTTGAACGAGAAACAATTATATGCTCAGAAGCAAGCCTTATTAGAGACAAATTCTCCTGATGAAGAATTAGGTGCAACTGCGGAACACTTAGCACTAGGAATGATGGAATTTTAATATTTAATGATAGAATTTGGGTTCCCATCTTTGAAGGACTTAGAGATCTAATTCTTGAGAATCACACAGCTAAAAATACTCCATACATCATGGAGAAGATAAATGTATCTAGTTTTAAAGAAGAAATAATGGTGGATGGGCATCAAGAAGTCTATAGCCACCCATGTAGTCAAATGTCTGACGTGTTGGCAAGTTAAAGCTAAACACCAGATGCTATCAGGTTTGCTACCAACAACTGGAAATACCCACATGGAAATGGAAAATGGTAACAATGGATTTGATTATCTAGTTACCAAAGATGAAACGTGGCAATGACACGATATGAGTTATAGTCGACAGACTGACAAAGTCAGCCCATTTCCTGCCAATTAAGGAAACTTTTAGTTTAGAAAAATTGGCCAAATTGTATGTGGACAACATTGTATCCCTTCATGAAGTTCCGGTATACACATCACATTTTCGTAAAAGTTTCCAAAAGCACCAGGCACACGCCTGAATTTTAGTAGGGCTTACATCCAGAGATAGATGGTCAAAGTGAGCGTATAATTCAAACTCTTGAAGACATGCTGAGAGCATGTGTCATTAATTTAGGTGGTAGATGAGATGATCACCTACCACTGATTTAATTCTCCTACAATAATAGTTATCCCACAAGTATAAAAGCCGCTCCATTTTAGGCTTTATACGGGAGAAAATGTAGAACACCTATTTGTTGGGCTGAAGTTGGAGAAAGCCAACTACTTGGGCCTGAGATAGTTCTTGAGACTACGGATAAGATTATACAAATCCGTGACAGGCTCAAAGTTGCTCGTGATAAGCAGAAAAGCTATGCAGATAAGAGGAGGAAACCTCTTAAATTCCAAATCGGAAGTCTCATTAAAGGTATCAACTTGGGAAGATGTAATGAGATTTGGAAAGAATGGAAAGTTGAGCCCAAGATATGGACCATTCGACATGATCGAATGTGTCGGTTCCGTGGCTTATAAGCTTAAGCTACCTTAGGAATTCAGTGGAATTCATGATGTATTACACATTTTAAATCTAAAGAAATGTCTAGGTGATGAGTCGCTAGCTATGCCGCACCCCAATGTGCAAATTGATGAAAATCTAAGGTTTATTGAAAAACCTTTTTTGATCGAGGAACGACATATCAAAAAGCTATAAAAGAAAATGATCCCCATCGTGAAAGTTAAACAGGATTCCTGTCGTGGCCCTGAGTTCACATTGGAAGTTAAATCAAATATGAGACAAAAGTACCCCTGTCTATTTAACTAAAATCTCGAAGACGAGATTTGGGAGAGGATGTTACATCTCGAAAAATTTATCGAATTATGAAGCAACACATGTCCGGAAACTCTCCATGTATTCCAGATTTGTTGGAGTAGAGGGGAAAATATATTAAAGAAGGGACATGGAATTAAGATGAGAGACTCACATAATAAAAATGCCAAAATTCAATTAATGTGGTCCCTTACGGACTGCAAGGGGTTTAAATTGTTTTGGACGAAAGAGGTCCTTATGGATCGCAAGGCACCACACTTAAAGTAGGCTGATAACCCACATGTCCTGGTGTGAAAAGGTAATCCCCGCGTTGTTAAGCAACATGGAATAGAAAGATGAAAATGGCAATCACCAAAGCTATGAAATGATGACTTTGAAGATGTTGTTATTGTTTAGTTGGTCGTTTGTTGTATTTCTTTAAGTAGATTTATGTACTGGTAGTCTTTAAAGTAGTAATGCATATATTTGAATCTAATGTTATTTTGTTTGTTGTATTATTTGGTCTTTGATTGTTTGTTTTACCTTGTATTTGTGTTAGCCGTGTTGTAACCATAATGAAGTTGATGATCTTGGAAACCCAATTGTGTAAGATGATGAGTTTGATGAAGTATCATATGTGCTAAAAGAAAAATGGTTTGCTGACTATAAAAATTTGTGTGAAGTGTTGAAAGTAGAAGATAGAAAGAATATGGCAGCTAATGATGAGTATTATGAAGATCAGAGTTGGACTATGACCCGGAAGTATTGGAAAAGGCATGGGACTATTCTACTCAACAAGAGGAGGTGAAGGATTGGTATGATAATCCGTACAAAGGGGAGCATTCTTTTGATTCAGAGTGGTCAAATGATGATTGTCACTAGAAACAAGTTTGTATTTGTTTAAGATTGTAATATTTTAATATTTAATGTTTTATGATTGTAATGTTTATGAACATTTGTAATGTATTATATGGTTTGATTTTCTTATTAATGAACTTGCATTTATTTTATAGTTTGGCGTGCATAATGCACAATTTTTGTCTTTTACTGTACAGTTTGATTTGAAGTAAAGCTTTTTAATGTCACCCATTGATGATATTCAATCAAAGGTTAATATAAGGTTTGCAAGATTTTCTCCACTAAATGTAGATTAGCCACGCATATTAAAGACAATTCTATTTTTGGATCATTATAAAAATGTTCATTTGAGACACTAATCTTGGTAACATATGTTTTACATATGTTACTTTCCATATAAAGTTCATTGGAGACACTAACGTTACACGCGTAACACATGTTTTTACATATGTTACTTTGAAACAAACTCCACTTGATATAAAACTGAATTTCCAAGGAGTATTTTTATGCATGATACTAATGTTACATTGACATGAATGTAAGGGGAGTTTACATTTGCCAACCTCCTTAGGTGCTAAAGTTGATTTACGATAACTGCAAGATCGCCAGTGTATCTTTTTAAATATTAATTGAAATCAGAAAAATAAAAGTAATTCTAAAACCTCAAAATAGATACGTCATGTAAATATATATTTATAGAGGCAGAGACTCACACATATGTAACACATGTCAATAGCTGACACGTTTAACACTAGTTTATTATTATACTACTATTAGTTATGATATAATAGTATATTATAGAAATATTACTTCATATTTTTAGTCTATGATATAATAGTATATTATAGAAATATTATTTCATTTTTCATTCAACAGGTTCCCTTATCCTCTGTACTATGTATGCAATAAGTTTGTCAAAGTGTTCAGTAACATAACTGTGAATACATATGTAACATGTACACAAGTTCTTCGTTTTCATCGAATTACTTCCTTTTTTCATTCAACGTGCTCATTTTTCATTTTTTTGGCAGTTTGTACGTGTTAAAAATTAAAAAATAAGTGTTGTACATCTATGTTTGAGGGGGAGAATTTAGCTTTAGGTTTAGGGTTTAGCATTGGGTTTAGTTTTAGTGTTTTGCATTAGTATTAAAGGTTTAGCATTATGGTTTAGCTTTGGGTTTAGCATTATGGTTTAGGGTTTAGGGTTTAGTTTTTAAGTTTTAGCATAGGGTTTAGCCTCCAGGTTTAGGGTTTATAGTTTTTTGTTTGTGTTCGACGAGCCGATTTCAATGCCACTAGAATGAGCTCAATAGGAGTTTGTTTGATCCGGTGTCCTACATTCTTAAATTAAGGATATATATTTTTCATTATATACACACATATATAGTTTAAAAATTGACTATATACATTTTTGTGTAATTCAAAATTGACAATATATATATGTATAATTGCAAAAAGTAAAAAAAACCCTCTAAAAGAATGTGCAATTAGAAGTAAAAAAAATGGCTTGAGGAAACTGTATGGTCTAGAATATTTCTAAAAAATGATGCTCTTCTTTTAGGATCCTACCTGTACGAGTTGTAAAAACTTCGAGAATTCGTTCTTACAAAAGGCTTTTTCAAAACAAAAAAAACTTTATCGAAAATCGTAAAAAAGAAATCAACTTTTCAAAAAAAATTGTTGATTTACACCACCGTGAAAAAAAACCCTTACAGTGTGTGTAAATGTAGATTTATGTTGATGCCAGCAGCTTTTACAGTAGTGTAAAAGGCTGAAAACACCACTTCGGTTTTTTTAGAGCTGTGTTCTTAACATTTTAATCTATGTGTATAAAAAAAATGTTATCAAAACTTGTATAGAAAGTCATAGCTCTCTAACTTCTTACACTTAAATGATATTCTCTTGATCTTATATATACACACTGTAATATAGATGTGCCTTTCTTTATTTTGAGTATAGTAAAATATATTATAATTACTTTTAGGCACATAACATTCTCATTCCACCTTTATTTTTAGCATAGTAGATCCTGATCCCCTCACAAGAATTGTCAAATTTTAATTTTTCAAAGATGTGTCTTTCTTATGAAAAAAAAATCAACTTGAAATAAATATCCTATTGGACTATGATAAAAATGGGACAGCTAAAATAATAAATACAAGAACCACCTTAGCATATAAACTAAATCAAAGCTGTCTTCCTTCTAATCTTAATTTTCATCAAAGAGTTTGTGTTTTTTACGATTACAATATGACTATCGAAATCAAAGCATCAAGCCGTATCAGTCTCCGTCCACCATGCTCCGGAAATCTCATAACAATTCTTAGCATTGATGGTGGAGGCATAAGAGGTATCATCCCTGGTGTCATTCTCCAGTACCTTGAATCACAACTTCAGGTATATAAAATCAACTTCTGGTGCATGTATGCATTTATTGATCTCTAAAACAAAATTACATCAAATAAGTTACTTAATTTCATGCCCACTTAGTTTTCAGACTTTAATCAACTTGACCAAATTATAGTAATTATTGATTTACTATACACGCAGGAGTTAGATGGCGAGGAAGTAAGGCTAGCGGATTACTTTGATGTCGTTTCTGGAACGAGCACAGGTGGTCTAGTTACGATCATGCTAACGGCTCCAAATGAGAACAACAGACCTATGTATGCTGCGAAAGACATCGTTCAGTTTTATCTTGACAATGCTCCCAAAATTTTCCCACAAGTTGGGTAAGATCTAATTTAGTTAAATACTTGATGCAATGTTTTTAATTACCATTATGTTTTTAGTTTGATGTTGTTTTGCTGCATATTTAGAGGGCCATTTGCTGGATTTATAAAGTTGTTGAAGACATTGGTAGGACCAAAATACTGTAACATCCGTCAAAAACGGATTTACCAAACCCGCTCCGTTTATCAACCGAACAGTCAGTCAAATTTTTCGTTGCGAATTAAATGCCCAAAATAATTTTAAACGATCCGTAATCAATTATTATGCGTGGATATATATTTAGTTTTTGAAAAACTGATAAAAATAACAAAATAAAAATGTTTTAATCATGCCGGGTTTCGAACTCGGGTCTGTATCCGGTTCAACCAAACAACTATCACTCAGCCAAACAACCACTCCGCCACTTTGTTTTTCTGTTAACACAAGGAAACATTTAATTCAAATATTCAAGTTCCGAAGTTGAATTCAATCAATTTTTCCGCCCAATTAGCAGTCGTCGGAAATCCCGACGACTTCGCCGTTTAATTACGTTTACGCTCAATTCAACCGATGACTTAACTATTACGACGGTTATAACCGACATAGGAACCCGCGACATCAGCTGTAACCGCCGGAGAACGGCTGACTTCGAATTGAGACCGAATTCAGACCCCATTCATCTCAATACTACCCTATAAATACACCCTCAACTCGCCAGGAACCTTTCACACTCAAATCGCACCTTTTCTCGGCGAAAAATCACTCGCCGGAAATACTTGATACTTCGCCGGAAAACCGTATCAGTAATCTCTGAGCTTACTGGAACCCCTAAACTTTCACCGAAGTCACCCACAACCTTTGTAACCTTTCGGAAGACTCTCTGCTGCAAGAGACTCGTCGCCGGAAGAACTTGCTGCCACCGGAGTTCTGCCGGAAAACAGAGGAGAAACAGCCGGTACATCTCACGCCTAATTTCTTCCCTCTTTACTTTTATCTCGACTGTAATTGATCATAAAACACTAAAGAAACTTGAATCAACATTCGAATCCGTCAGTCGTCACTCCCGGTGAAAACCAGTGAAGAAGACGACGTTACGGTAATGGTTAAGTATAATTAAAATCAAGATAATTACCGGGTTAGACACACAGTCCAGCAGTGGACTGTGTGCACTTTTAACGCTAAGGTCACGAGTTCGAGTATTGTTCCTCACACGCTGCCTTAATAAAAATCCCTTTTTTCGCAAAACTGAACCGGAGTGTTTTGGGTATATGTTAAGTATATTGATAACCGAGTTTATAACCAAGTGCGACACACAGTCCAGCGGTGGAGTGTGTGTCCGCTAACCCACAGGTCCCGGGTTCGAGACCTGTGGAGCGCACCGGTTTTGTGATTTAATTCATTTTTAAAATAAAGTGATTTCTGTTTAAATCTAATTAATGTATATATATAATTAAAATCGGAGATATAACGGGTTAGACACGTAGCTCAGTTGGTAGAGCTGCGTGCACGCGTACGGGAGGTCTCGGGTTCGAGCCTCACCCGGCGCACAACAATATGCCTACGAACCGGTCAACGTTAGTCAAAGTCAACGGTCAAAAGTCTACTGTAGCAAAAATAAAATATTTTTTTATTATTTTTTTATTTAATTATTTTATTTAAAAATCAATTAAAAATACTTAAAAATAACATTTTTAAGGTTAGAAAATAGCCTCAAACTCACAAAAATACACCCAACAATCCTACTAAAATAGATTAATAAAACCCGTTTACTTACCAAACCGTAATGCGATTTATCTAGGTTTAATCTCACTCGTGGTTAAAACCACTTCGCGTGCATTCAACGTCGTCAACCGAACGCACCCAATGTGAGTGAATTCTTACAAACTCCCCTTTTTTATTCATGTGTTTGGGGTGTATCATGTGTTGTTTAAACTAATTCTCTTATGCAAATTTGTGCTATACCATTATATGAACTAAACTAGAATGTAACTATTATTGGTTGTGATGTATTACATATTGTCAAAGTTGTATGCAAATTATTTAGGCCCATCAGTTCCTCGTGGAAGACGAGAACAACGCGTGCCTTAAAACTCATTCATTAGGCCCATCAGTTCCTCGTGGGAGACGAGAACAACGCGTGCCTCAAAACTCACACATTAGGCCCATCAGTTCGTAAGAACAACGCGTGCCTCAAAACTCATTCATTAGGCCCATCAGTTCCTCGTGGGAGACGAGAACAACGCGTGCCTCAAAACTCATTCATTAGGCCCATCAGTTCCTCGTGGGAGACGAGAACAACGCGTGCCTCAAAACTCATTCATTAGGCCCATCAGTTCCTCGTGGGAGACGAGAACAACGCGTGCCTCAAAACTCATACATTAGGCCCATCAGTTCGTAAGAACAACGCGTGCCTCAAAACTCATACATTAGGCCCATCAGTTCCTCGTGGGAGACGAGTCGAACAACGCGTGCCTCAAAACAATCATTTGGTGTTTGTGTGTTCAATATTCAATATTATGTGTTGTGTGAATAAATTTACATCTACATTTACTCATATGTGGTATGCACATTATTTATAATCAATTGGATAAACTTGTTCAAATGTTTTTCCATAGGATTCACTCGCCAACATTATGTTGATCCAAAAACCTTTTTACACATGATACAGGTGAACAGGTTGAAGCAAGGAAAACATAGGATATGCCTTAGAAGAGAACCAAGAAGCTTAGACTGATAGTTAGAACATGTTGTATCATTTATTGTAAATTTCCATTAAATTGTATTAATGAATATGAAACATATAATAAATGTCATGAGCTTTGATGATAACCCAATTATGCCCCGATCACCTTTTCCGCTGCGGGTCGGGGTGTGACAGATTGGTATCAGATCCATGACTATAAGGATATAGGATAGGTTATTAGACCCTTAGAGCCTATACTATAGTCTGCCTAAATTTTAATTGATTAGGTGGTTACATACAAACTTGTGATATTTATTTATTTCATATTACAGTCAAACATACATGCTTATATACATATTCGTTATACATATATCAATGTTCATATATTCAATTCATTTTCATACTCTCATTATTCAAGGATTTTGTTGCAATTTTCAAATCCCATCAAAGTAAGTTCTGCGACGGGCATGTAGTAACCGGAAGGGTACAAGTACCGGTAGTCGGGACGTCCTGTCTAGGTTGGCATTCGTATAAATCCAAAATAACGGACCAGTTTGCCTACCTGGGGACTAACGATGAGAGTACGACGGACCTATTAGGCCAAAGCATGCCACACCAAACGTCGTTCGAACTAACCTCACTTTGAGATGTCACCGTGTCCATGCCTGGACACATTCCGAACATCACACGTTGTATACATATTTCTCGATTTTCTCCGGGTTTTTGTGTACGCAACCAGGCAGAAACCGTGCGAACCATATGAAAAACCGGTATTCATGGGGGCCCACATGATTACACAGGTAAAGTATGGCGGCATGAAGGGCCTAACAGCAAGCAAAACCCAAGACATCCTATGGATGTAGTAGATTTATTTTTCTATATTTATTTTATGAACGTTCATTCCCAAACTCGACCCACGATCCCAAAGGCATCCAACTCATACTCTTGACATGTATTCCTTGTAGATGTCTTCTAGCCTCGCTCGTAGGAAAATGAGAGCAGGAAAAGCCCGTGAACGCATGGCTACCCAAATCGCTCAGCAAATGGCGACCGTAATACCAAACATCGTAGTTCAAGTTCAACAAGCCCTTACCGCTAATTCCGTTAACCCAACCCAACAAGAAGATCAAAACACTATCAATCCTTCAGTCACTGAATGCACCTACAAACATTTCAAATCCTGCGATCCTCCAAAATACGAAGGTACTAAAGGTGTCACCGCTCTCCTCCACTGGTTCGAAGAAATGGAGAACACTTTTCTAAATTGCGATTGCCCCGATGATCGCAAGGTGCGTTATGCTACTGGTCGTTTACTTGGAACAGCACTCACATGGTGGAATACAGAGAAGACCAAACGAGGTGTTGAAGAAACTATGACCTTGACTTAGGAAGAGTTGAAGGGAATCATGACAAGACGGTTTTGCCCAAGAAGTGAAATCAAGAAATTGGAAGATGAGTTCCATGCTTTGAAACAAAAGGAAGGCGACCACACCACATACAACAAGAGATTCCTTGAATTAAATCAAATGGTTCCCAATTTGTTTACTCCCCTCTATCGTTTGATCGAGCACTACATTCGTGGTCTTCCATCAAAGATTCAAGACCCTGTAATAAGTACCTCGCCTGCAACTTTGGAAGCAGCAATGGAGCTAGCAACCGCGCTCACCGAGAATCGAATCCGGAACAAAGATTTCAAAGAGGAGAAGAAGAAGGATAAAGCATCAACCGAAACCTCAAACCACACCCGAACCGAATCCTTTACACCACCTACTTCTAAGAGAAAACGTGATGGGCAAATCTTCGCCGTCACCCAACGTAACCAACCAGCTTCACAAGTTGTACCTCCTCAAACTATCCCAAACGCTCAAGTAGCACCCAACTCAACCTACCCAAATAAGAAACCTTACATTGGACCTTACCCTCAATGCAACACCTGTTTCTATCACCATCCATCTACCTCACCCTGTCGACTATGTGCAAATTGTGGACGCTACGGTCATTTGAGCAAAGTTTGCCGCACCGCTCAAAACCAAACCTCAACCCCTACTCAACCCATGATCCAAACGTATCATCAACCTCAATACCGCATGTACCCATATGTTCGAGCTTGTTTCAATTGTGGCGACCCTACCCATTTTAGAAACACGTGCCCTCGTTTGGTTAACATCATAAATGCCCAAGCTCAAGCAAACCCAGTTAACCAAGCAAATCCAGCTCCACCGCCAGCAAGAGGAAGAGTTTATAACATCAACACCAATCCTGTTGAAGATGTTAACGGACCAAACCAACCGCTTAACTAGCCTTCTCTCACCAAGAATCAAGATTCAAACTCCAATCACTTAGTTTTTATGTTTTTCTTTATATCTCGATTTTCATGTATCTCAGTTGGAATTTTATCCAAGAAATTTTAATGCAAATTACTAGTTCAGTTTGTTTTATACTCATTGATTTAATATTCATATCATCATACTTCACGGCATATCTCAGATTCATCATTTAAAGAAGTTGAGTTGTGTCTCACTTCTACATAGACTAAACTCTCCATCATATTAAACGAGAGAGGTTTTGTCAAACACGGATACTATCAGAATTAAGACTCAAGCGCTGGTTGTTGTTTATGTTGTAGAGTCGCATAGAACTAATCATAACTTGCGGATAAAGTCAATGAGAATTTGACAAGAATATAGTGGATACGCCGCTGGTACTTCCTATATATAAGTATTCTTGTCAAATGATCGGAGGCATTATCAGGCGGTTATGAGAGGTTCCATGCATAGGTTGTTTGTGTGATTAAGTTATTCATTTTCAATACATGCAATAAGCTCGGCTCCGTTTGATTGAGCCTTGAGCACACAGACAATTTCATTTTCAATACATGCAATAAGCTCGGCTCCGTTTGATTGAGCCTTGAGCACACAGACAATTTCATTCTCAATACATACAATACGATCGGCTCCGTTTGATTGAGCCTTGATCGCACAGATATATTTCATTTCAGTATTTTTATGTTTGATGTATTGGTTGTAGAGTTATAGGACTAATCATAATTCACTGATAAAACCAATGAAAATTTGACAAGAATATGGTGGATACGCCGCTGGTACTTCCTATATATAAGTATTCTTGCCAAAGGATCAGAGGCATTATCAGGCGGTTATGAGATGTTCCATGTAGGATTTAGTATTGCCTTGATTGAAATTTGTGTTACATATATATATCATCTCACTATTTAAAGAAATTGGAATGTGATCCATTTCTACATAGACTAACCTCTCCATCATAACAAACGAGAGAGGAACTGTCACCATCCAAACATATATACTATCATAATGTGGATTCAATTATTTGTTGTTGTGTTTACTTGTGTAGATTATAGTATTGGAAGTTTTGCCTTAGGATATAACCATACTTTTCCAAACATATCTAAACTCTTATGCATGATATCATTTTAGCGAATCATTCCTGCTTAACAATACTTATACAGTAGGCAACAAAAAGCGATTCCTGTGTTAGGATACTTAACCTTTACAAGGAACGTTACCGCCTCAAACAAAAACCTAAACCCTAATTTTCTTCTAAAAATGTAACTGGCAAACTCAACACCATCATTCTTTTAGTCAATTATATCCCTAATTAAATTTCGGGACGAAATTTCTAAAAAGCAGGGGATACTGTAACATCCGTCAAAAACGGATTTACCAAACCCGCTCCGTTTATCAACCGAACAGTCAGTCAAATTTTTCGTTGCGAATTAAATGCCCAAAATAATTTTAAACGATCCGTAATCAATTATTATGCGTGGATATATATTTAGTTTTTGAAAGCCTGATAAAAATAACAAAATAAAAATGTTTTAATCATGCCGGGTTTCGAACTCGGGTCTGTATCCGGTTCAACCAAACAACTATCACTCGGCCAAACAACCACTCCGCCACTTTGTTTTTCTGTTAACACAAGGAAACATTTAATTCAAATATTCAAGTTCCGAAGTTGAATTCAATCAATTTTTCCGCCCAATTAGCAGTCGTCGGAAACCCGACGACTTCGCCGTTTAATTACGTTTACGCTCAATTCAACCGATGACTTAACTATTACGACGGTTATAACCGACATATGAACCCGCGACATCAGCTGTAACCGCCGGAGAACGGCTGACTTCGAATTGAGACCGAATTCAGACCCCATTCATCTCAATACTACCCTATAAATACACCCTCAACTCGCCAGGAACCTTTCACACTCAAATCGCACCTTTTCTCGGCGAAAAATCACTCGCCGGAAATACTTGATACTTCGCCGGAAAACCGTATCAGTAATCTCTGAGCTTACTGGAACCCCTAAACTTTCACCGAAGTCACCCACAACCTTTGTAACCTTTCGGAAGACTCTCTGCTGCAAGTGACTCGTCGCCGGAAGAACTTGCTGCCACCGGAGTTCTGCCGGAAAACAGAGGAGAAACAGCCGGTACATCTCACGCCTAATTTCTTCCCTCTTTACTTTTATCTCGACTGTAATTGATCATAAAACACTAAAGAAACTTGAATCAACATTCGAATCCGTCAGTCGTCACTCCCGGTGAAAACCAGTGAAGAAGACGACGTTACGGTAATGGTTAAGTATAATTAAAATCAAGATAATTACCGGGTTAGACACACAGTCCAGCGGTGGACTGTGTGCACTTTTAACGCTAAGGTCACGAGTTCGAGTATTGTTCCTCACACGCTGCCTTAATAAAAATCCCTTTTTTCGCAAAACTGAACCGGAGTGTTTTGGGTATATGTTAAGTATATTGATAACCGAGTTTATAACCAAGTGCGACACACAGTCCAGCGGTGGAGTGTGTGTCCGCTAACCCACAGGTCCCGGGTTCGAGACCTGTGGAGCGCACCGGTTTTGTGATTTAATTCATTTTTAAAATAAAGTGATTTCTGTTTAAATCTAATTAATGTATATATATAATTAAAATCGGAGATATAACGGGTTAGACACGTAGCTCAGTTGGTAGAGCTGCGTGCACGCGTACGGGAGGTCTCGGGTTCGAGCCTCACCCGGCGCACAACAATATGCCTACGAACCGGTCAACGTTAGTCAAAGTCAACGGTCAAAAGTCTACTGTAGCAAAAATAAAATATTTTTTTATTATTTTTTTATTTAATTATTTTATTTAAAAATCAATTAAAAATACTTAAAAATAACATTTTTAAGGTTAGAAAATAGCCTCAAACTCACAAAAATACACCCAACAATCCTACTAAAATAGATTAATAAAACCCGTTTACTTACCAAACCGTAATGCGATTTATCTAGGTTTAATCTCACTCGTGGTTAAAACCACTTCGCGTGCATTCAACGTCGTCAACCGAACGCACCCAATGTGAGTGAATTCTTACAAACTCCCCTTTTTTATTCATGTTTTGGGGTGTATCATGTGTTGTTTAAACTAATTCTCTTATGCAAATTTGTGCTATACCATTATATGAACTAAACTAGAATGTAACTATTATTGGTTGTGATGTATTACATATTGTCAAAGTTGTATGCAAATTATTTAGGCCCATCAGTTCCTCGTGAAAGACGAGAACAACGCGTGCCTTAAAACTCATTCATTAGGCCCATCAGTTCCTCGTGGGAGACGAGAACAACGCGTGCCTCAAAACTCACACATTAGGCCCATCAGTTCGTAAGAACAACGCGTGCTTCATTAGGCCCATCAGTTCCTCGTGGGAGACGAGAACAACGCGTGCCTCAAAACTCATTCATTAGGCCCATCAGTTCCTCGTGGGAGACGAGAACAACGCGTGCCTCAAAACTCATACATTAGGCCCATCAGTTCGTAAGAACAACGCGTGCCTCAAAACTCATACATTAGGCCCATCAGTTCCTCGTGGGAGACGAGTCGAACAACGCGTGCCTCAAAACAATCATTTGGTGTTTGTGTGTTCAATATTCAATATTATGTGTTGTGTGAATAAATTTACATCTACATTTACTCATATGTGGTATGCACATTATTTATAATCAATTGGATAAACTTGTTCAAATGTTTTTCCATAGGATTCACTCGCCAACATTATGTTGATCCAAAAACCTTTTTACACATGATACAGGTGAACAGGTTGAAGCAAGGAAAACATAGGATATGCCTTAGAAGAGAACCAAGAAGCTTAGACTGATAGTTAGAACATGTTGTATCATTTATTGTAAATTTCCATTAAATTGTATTAATGAATATGAAACATATAATAAATGTCATGAGCTTTGATGATAACCCAATTATGCCCCGATCACCTTTTCCGCTGCGGGTCGGGGTGTGACAAATACAATGGGAAGTACCTTAAAAACCTTGTAACAAGCTTACTAGGAACCACAAAGTTGAGTCAGACATTGACTAACGTTGTGATCCCACATCTGATATTAAGAATAGAGTAAATTGCACAAAACATCCTTTATGTTTCCTCAAACTTGCAGGTTCCAGTCTTAATGTTTAAAAGTTGCTAAAAACAGCCTTTATGTTTATTTTTGTTGCGGGTTCAACCCTTTACAGCTAACCACGTTATTTTCTTCAGTTAAGTTCCCTCACATGCATAACATGTGAGGGTATATTCGTCATTTTGGTTGATCTTCCACCCACTTCAATTATAAAAAAGAATATTTAAGTTTTAACCTAGTTTAAACAAAGTTTGGTAAAACGTACGCGACTACAGAGGAGCACGATTATCGTTTGATAGTGTTTAAGTCTAACTTTGGCGTCCTAAGCGTCACCAGTTGCTGGATCCGACTACTGAACACGGTGTTACGAAGTTCTATGATTTGACGGCATCGGAGTTCCGTGAGAGGTATCTAGGGTTGAAGAGTCGTTTGTCGTTTCCGTCTGATGCAAATAAGGCGCCGATTCTTCCAAGTGATGATAATCCTGGAGAGTTTGATTGGCATGATCAAAATATGTGTTAATCTTTACAGCTTAGTGGGCTAGCTTAACAAGATTCCTATCTTAATTCCGGGTTCGCCGGAATCCGGCGAAGTCGCCGGAGAAGAAGACCGGAAAAGAGGATGTTTGGTTTTTAAAAGTTTGGTTTTATTGCACATTAGTCCCTGCGGTTAGAATTTTTTAAAATAGGTTAAACCTTAAATATTCTTTTTTCTTATAATTGACGTGAGTGGAAGATCAACCAAAATGACGAATATACCCTCACATGTTATGCATGTGAGGGAACTTAACTGAAGAAAATAACGTGGTTAGCTGTAAAGGGTTGAACCCGCAACAAAAATAAACATAAAGGCTCTTTTTAGCAACTTTTAAACATTAAGGCTAGAACCTGCAAGTTTAAGGAAACATAAAGGATGTTTTGTGCAATTTACTCTTAAGAATATGCAACCTGTAATCTTTAGCTCCTTTCAGGTATGCATTTTAATTTCTTTGAGATCCTTTTTTTTTTAATTTTATTATAGGGTTTGTGTGTCAAATTGGTACTCCCTCTATATATGTCTCTATATATAAAAACAAATATTTGATATATATACAATAATGTGTTGATTGTAGGTCAAATTATGCTGGATTTATGTAGATTTTACAATTTTAAGCTTTTTGCCATTTTTTACAAAAAAAAAACCTTAGATCCTTTTACAAAAGTTCTCTTTTTAGTAAAAAATATTTTCAAACGGACACAAAAAGAAGGTTTGACTTTGGAGTATCTTAATTCTCATAAAATTGGATAAATATTTAGTTGCTTTTTTTTCTCTTGATTACTTTGTGAAATTGGCTCTATATATAGTGTATTTTCTGATTATTTTATAAGTGGTGATATATAATTGTTACGTTTAACTCACACAACCTGTGAACTTACTTTTAAATATGCATTTACCATGAGATTAGATACCTTGATCATTTGAGAAATAACACCTTTACTACACATTTTGATAAGATTAAGCTTAACTAATTACAATGAGTTAATACTTGAAGGTGGCCAGGGAACCAAGCATGGATGCACAATTATCGGACATCTGCATTGGGACATCTGCGGCACCTACTTACCTCCCCGCCCATCAATTTCAAAACGGTGATCGAGAGTTTAACCTTATTGACGGTGGTATTGCGGCTAATAATCGGTAATTAACTATGTACAACGGCTAAGGCATGAAGTAAAACTTGTTTAACGGCAAATAAGATTTTGTTAAACATCCCAACTAGCGAGGCACTAGGACACACCCATTACAACTGGTGGTGAAGCTTGAGATTTCTGACCGTGGGGCGGAAGTCATTGGACCTAAAAATTTCTAAAAAACAAGGGGTTGAAAACGTATATACCCAAAAATTTCTAAACAAAAGCTACATACTCTCCACTACTGAGCAAAAAGTTTTGAGGGTTAGCCGCCTCATCCCGCCTCTTAAAAGCTTCGCCCATGATTACAACACACAATTACAACCGAATATCAAAATCACAAGAAGTTTTCCAGTGGATGTTGCTAAATGTACAACAATTCATTAGCAAATTGCAAAATCTTTTTATACAACGTACTCTAATGGAATGATATATCCTCACACGAAGTGCTACACCTAAGGCACAAATACGGTGCAATTTAATGCATGTAGTGGTACATCTATATATATGTGGACTACAACAACTGCAACGAAACTTTCAGTGTATTTATGGAATTTTTTTAAACCCAGGTTTCTTTCAAAACTCATGAATCATGATGAACGAATGGTTTCTATTATTGGAATTTATTTCAAGACAGGGACTTAGAATTGAAAAGTCAAAATCATAGTTTTTTTTTTTTTTTTTGAAATCTAAGTTTTATTTTATTTGGTTTTTCCTATAGCATATAATTTAATATTTTCTGGAGTTAAATTCTGTTTGACTCCTTGAGTTTAACCTATTTTAACCATCTGAGTATGAATTCTTGTTTTTTTCTTTCAAATCATGACCTATGGTTTATGAATGTTAACTATTTGACTCCTTATGGCTAACTCCTTCCAACTTTGACGTTAGTTCTTGAGGGTATAATTGTCCGTTCAATTTAGTATATTTAATAGATCCAAATGATATACTAATTAGTGTACGATTATTTCTAAAGCAAATATACATTTTGCACATGAATTAATAAAGATCATGTGATGAATTAATTGGTGGAACTTGATTACATCAGAAAGAAAAAAAATGGATTCTTATTTATACACAAACTAGATTATAGTCTCGTGTATTACACGTGTTTTTATAAATGTAATGTATATATTAATGAATAAATATGTTTTAAAAAAACATATGCATTGCCCGCTTGAATAAGTCGTGTATTATAGTAATAGAATAAAATATAACGTAATTTATTAACACATATAGTCTTCAATATGCGTATTTAAATGAA
Organism: Scalesia atractyloides; assembly: GCA_947069175.1. Taxonomy (NCBI): domain Eukaryota; kingdom Viridiplantae; phylum Streptophyta; class Magnoliopsida; order Asterales; family Asteraceae; genus Scalesia; species Scalesia atractyloides. The sequence continues at coordinate 21,269,987 of CAMTDV010000014.1, read as the reverse complement.
CATGAAGTAATAAATTTTATTAAGTTAATTTTGAAAACATAATATCTTTTAATTGGGTATTAACTTTGACATTTTTAGTATCACCTATTTTTTATTATTTAACCTATTGCATTTTAATATTGTTACCATCCAACCACATTAAATATTTAAAATTTGATTTCTTGCTTACGTAATCAAGTTCCGTCAATTAATTCTATCGCATAGAATTTTAATTATTCATGAATAAAATGTTTATTTGCTATAGAAACAATCATCGACCAAAGGTAAGTATGATTTTTTTATTTGAATTTGATTTATTCAACACTTAAAATTTAATGGACAATTATACCCTCAAGTACTAATGTCAAAGTTGGACGGAGTTAGCCATAAGGAGTCAAATAGTTAACATTCATAAACCTGGGCCATGATTTGAGAAAAAATAAGAATTCGTACTCAGATAGTTAAAATAGGTAAATATCAGGGAGTCAAATAGAAATTAACTCTATTTTCTGTAATAATATGTAACATTTAATAATTCAAAAATACATTATTATGTTTTGTTTTTTCTGCGTGCAATATAAATTTTATTTAATATTGAGTTTCACTAAAAACGAATTGTATTTTTTTATATATTTTGAGAGTATAAGATAATTTAAAACTAAATAATATTAAAACACCATATTGTGTAGTTAAATATAGTTTCTCAAAACTTAAATATCTAACGTATTTTTATTGTAAATTTAAAGAGTGGTTAATAAATATTTCATTTAGACTATTTTCTTATATGTTTAAACACTGTAATATTAAAAAAATGGAATTTTAAATTAATATTGTTCTTTATGTTCTCGTGAAAATCAATTTCCGTCTACAGACACACACAGATAAGTTCAGCCACAAATGAAATTATTGTACATTAAAGCATATGAAGTAAAGAAACACAAAAAAAAGCATAATAATATATATCTAGAGTAATTGTAGAGCTATACTAAATTAGTTATGTAATTACTTTAGAGTATACTAGATCGTAACCCCATGTATTACATGGGTAAATAAATGAATTTTATATACTATATAATAAAATGGTATATCTTTAAAAACCTTCTTATAATGGTCAAACTTATTATTCAAGAAGCAAATAAGCAACCATTTGAGTGATAAAATATAAATTATATTTAAAAATTACCCGTAATAAATAATTTTATATATAAAATAATATTGAAAGTTATATACAATATGTTTAAAAATTATGTAATAAAATCGATATAATAACTTTTTTATTAATGAAAATAAAAATAGATAATATATTTTAATAATGAAAATAAAAATAAATAATATTTTTTAATAATGAAAATAAAAATAAGTAATATATTAATACAAAGTTTGGTTTTGGTGATAAATAATTTGGTTATTTAAAATATTTTAAATTAACAATTTAAATTTAAGAATAATGTTTTGTTAGAAATATAGAATTATCCTATTCGACATTTAAAGTATGATAACATTTAATACTAATTTTTATTTATTTAGTAATATAAAACAGAAAAAATATGATTGAATAGTTGGGAGGTTGTATGATGATAAATGGGTTAACTGTATTATAATGTTATATGTTTTTAGTTATATATTTTTTGAATTATTAAAAAATTAAGACTTTGTTATTATTAGTAAAATCAATGATTTTATATTTGTAATTTTGTTTGGTATTATTTTATTAAAAAGTTCATATTATACAATAATTATATTATGTCTTAATTATTGATTCCATCCAAAATGTTTTTCGATTTTATGTCTAGCATTATGCATACTATCGTAAAAGTTTAAAGTTTATTAGAGATAATTGCATCATCGAAAAGAAAAGTAGGTGTCTGTCATATGATATAGAAAAATCAAATAAATAATATTGTAAATGAGAAGTATACATTAAATTTAAACTAAATAATAATTATCTATAGTTAACTAGAAGAGATTAAATAAAATAATATTTAGTAGAAGAAAAGTCTATAATTAATTAGAAGAGATTAAACTAAATAATATTTAGTAGGAATGTTATCTATCATTAATTAGAAGAGATAAACTAAAATAATAATTATCCATAACAATTGGTCTAATATAATGACAAGTGTCCTCCAAAGAGGGTTATCTATAATTAATTAGAAAAGATTAAACTAAAATAATAATTATCCATAAGACATGACCTAATATAATGACAAGTGTCCCCCAAATGATTTCTTTTATTATATAGATATAGATATATCATCTAATTCAAGCATATCCTTGAATAAACTTATATATGTAAAAAATTATATAAATACTCAACATATAATTACTTCAGAGTAACTATAATCTAACTCAAACTATTTTAAAGTAACTACAATTAATTTAGAGTAATTCAGATTAAAATATATATCTACAAAAATGTGACCGTGTTTCCCCTTGATTATGTATGTTTTGTACGATAATTTCATTAGTATTTAATATTTGCACTATATATCTATATAGGGTTAGATTCAAAGAAAACCAAGTAACTAATCAAGTTTCGAAATTTCTTTTAACTAAAAGGTTAGTATTATATATAATTTGCGAAGATATAAATATGTAGCATATATGTGAATTGTATATATATTTTTTTTTCTCAAAGATCAATAACATATAAAAACAATAAACAAAGTTCATGGATACTAGTGGTTTTCTCACCATTTTCAAGTATCTCCCTCGTCTGTCTCTAGAGATATAAGAGGGAGTGTAAGTATATGTATACTGGTTGTACCATCAAACATATTAGATGCATGAAATTAAAGTTATAGCTATTGTAATCAGAGTAGCTAACTAACCCTAGGCTCAATAGTTTAAACATTGTAAAAGTGGAGTTGTTTGACCATGAAGTTCTCGATTGGCAGTCTTTGGTTGCAATAGGGGAAGTGGCTAGGCAGGTTCTAAAAGCAAATCCAAATTTCCCCGCAATCGGGCCACTTGATTACAATCGATATCTCTTGATATCAATCGGGACGGGCACAGAGAAGCAGCAACCTCTATTTGACGCGAAAATGGCTGCCAAATGGGGAGTGCTCGGGTGGTTAGTCAACCAAAGTTCCGCCCACTTGATAGATGCTTTCACACAAGCAAGTGCTGATTTGGTTGTTATGTATAATAACATCGTCGAAGCCTTCGAGTCAGTTGACAACTATCTCCACATTCAGGTACATATGGTTCACTCATCTCGATATGCATACATGAGTTGAAACATTTGTTATATTGTTCTAAGCCAAAAATGCTCACCTTTAATTCCAATCAATATTATATTGTGTATGGTATGACAAATCGTTAAAAGTTTTTGTTCACTACCGTGTAAAAAATAGGACGATGGATTGACAGGAGACTTAGCTTCAGTCGACGTGGCAACAAAGGAAAATTTGGAAGGCTTAATGAAAGCTGGGGAAGGGTTGCTAGATAACCTTGTTTCTCGAGTGAATACTGGTACTGGAGTTGTTGAACCGGTCCCAAATGGTGGTACGAATCGTGAGGCACTAAAAAGGTACAACTTTATTACATAATTGTCCTTGCTAACCTTGATAAAATTAAACAAAAAACATACTTAGTAAAATTCCGTTTGTAGAGTTGAGTAGGGTTTAATAATGTACAACTTTTTATTTCATGTTTTTTTTTTTCAAATACAGGTTTGCAAAACGACTCTCAGACGAACGGAAAGTAAGGGAGGCAAATTATATAAACGGGGGAGTGCTTGAGAGAATTGTTATTTTGCTTTAACTTTGTGAAATTACTCAAATATATCAAAGATTGTAACGAATACTTAATATAATGTTTTGTATGTTCTATTAGTGTGGCAAACATCATTTTGTATCGTACTAAAATCACAATGTATGTGTATTTATTGATCAAACTGATGCAACTAAGGATTTCGTTAGGGTTCCACTTGATAAGCCCATTAATTTAGTACAAGGCCCATTAAGCCCATGCAAGTATACAACAGTTCTCGCTCTGCAACTTCTTCATTAAGCACTTTCGCTTTGGGCCTCCAGTTTGGAAATGCCCCCTATTTTAAAGTTTACTAGATTTAAATAGAGATGGGCATAAAAACCGGTTCCGAACCCGAACCGGTAGAACCGAACTGGAACCGGTTCCAGTTCCTACCCGACATTAAGTAGAACCGGTTCCGGGTTCAAAATACCCGTCGGTTCCAACCCGGTTCCACAATTTTACCATTTGAATCGGGTAGTAACCGGTTCCTACCCGTACCGGGTTCCTACCCGTACCGGGTTCCTACCGTGGAACCGGTTCCTGACCGTTATAATGTTACCGTTGGAACCGGTTATAACCGTTAAAATGTTACTGTTGGAACCGGTTATAGCCGTTAAAATGTTACCGTTGGAACCGGTTCCTGACCGTTGGAACCGGTTCTATATATATTGTTTAGAAATCTATTGTTTAGTACACAATTTCTCATATCTATTCTTCTTGTTACATTTCTTTCTTGTTCTTTTTCACATTCTAATCAACGAATGGCCTCAAAGAGTTCCAAAAACGTAAATTCCCAATCCGTTAACAATGTTCCTCAAGATCAATCGGTTCCATATGTGGTTGGAACATTGTCTCATAATCGCAGTAAGGAAGTTTGGAGCAATTGGGAGTTGGTCGAGATGAGTGACGGCTCGCAAAAAGCTCAATGTAAACATTGTGGATCGTTATTAGCCAAGGAATCAAACTCAACGTTAACGAAGCATATTAATAAGTATTGCAAAGTTTCAAAGGAAATGACATCCGGTCAAGTTCCACTATCCAAAGATTGTACCATTTTTCGTTATGAGCAAAAATTAGCTCGCGATCGGATGGCGAAGTTGGTGATACAAAAAGCGTTGCCGTTTGGACACTTCGACGACCCCGATCTTACAAATCTTATTCGGGAGACGCTACAACCTCGCTATAAACATGTAAGTCGTCGCACTTTAAAACGTCTTTGTTTAAGTTTATGGGAAAATGCAAAAAAAGATTTAATTGTTTTTTTTAAGAATTTAAAAACTAGTGTAAACCTAACTAGTGATGTGTGGTCGGCTCCACATGGTTTACCGGAATCGTACATATGTGTCACCGCTCATTGGGTTGATCCCGATACATGGCAAATGATGAAGCGTACGATTGCGTTTGACGAGTTTCCTTCTCCTCATACGGGAGAAAATATTTATAAAATTATAAATGGCACAATAATTAAATATGGTTTAGAAGATAAATTTTTTTCAATATCCTTTGATAACGCTTCAAACAACACATCGGCGATTGAAAAATTAAAGTTGAAGTACAAACCAATACTTGATGGTGTTTTTTTTCACACACGATGTGTTGCACATATTATTAACTTAGTAGTGCAAACCGGTTTAAAAGATCAATTTGTATCGGATTTTATTATAGCATTTAGAGCTATGCTCCAAGATGTTTTCAAAAGTGGAAAAGAAAGATATCAAGAATATAAAAAACTTTGTAAAGATGTCAACCAAAAAATTATTGGACCGAATTGGGATATACCGACTCGTTGGAATTCAACTTGTCATATGTTTGAAATGGCTATAAAGCAAATGGGCACTTTAAAATCTCTTAGTGGCAGGGTTTTGTCAATTAGAAGAACAAGACTAACTCCGGAATCGCTAGAGATGGCAATATGCTTAAAGGACCATTTGGATGTTGTTGATCGTGTTCAACATAAAACTAGTCTAGAAGATGAAGTTGAGTTAGAGCATAAAATTGTTGACGAAGAGGAGGACGAAGAAGTGGAGACTAACGATTCGGACGACGATTGTACCGAGGTACCCGCACCTAAGAGAAACTCATCGGAAAGTGTTGCACCTGCCGCTAGTAAACGATCAAAGAAATAAAATCTTACTAGAACCGGTTCTGAGTAATTTTTTATTTTTTTTTTGTAACCGGTTCATTTTTTTTATATATTGTAACCGATTAATTTGTTTTTTAATTTTAACCGATTATTGTTACTATTTTTATTTATCAATGTAACTAATAATAAAACTCAAGCATAACAAACACAATAGAAAGAAACATTACATAAAGTTTATTAAAACACCAACGATAACATTTATCAGGAACCGGTAAGTAGGAAGGGGTTTATATACAAAAAAAACGATTTTTTAATCAGGAACCGGTTCCAACGGTAACATTTTATCAGGAACCGGTTCTGAACAGTAAAAGTCAGGTTTTTACTGTCAGGAACCGGTTCTGAACAGTAAAAGTCAGGTTTTTACTGTCAGGAACCAGTTCTGAACACTATCAGGAACCGGTTCCGCACCATACCCGGTTCCACACCATACCCGTACCCGGTTCTACACGGTTCCATATTCTTGGGTGTGAACCCGGGTAGGAACCGGACCCGGTTCCAATGACATCCAAGCAGAACCGGTTCCGGGTTGGAACCGGTTTCGGGTAATAATAAAACCCGATTATGCCCATCTCTAGATTTAAACTGGGTTAAGGGTTAAGTCTGGGCCTGTGAGTAGCCTTGTGATGCATTGAGGGTTGCATCTGTTCTTGGTATTCTTTTTTTTAACGGAAAACTGTAATCACTGACGGACCACTAGAGTATTATCGCCCGATCATATTCATCTCAGGCAATAATGCATATACACCAATTCAGGAGGAAACCTAACAAATCTGGGAAAACCCCCTTGTGAAAATCGAACCCAGAACCTAATGGTCTCTAAGGGGGCGTTTGGTACGCATGAATTCAATGGAATTTAAGGGAATTGGAATCTGATTCCATCTCTTAAGATGTTTGGTTCATAGAATTTGATGGAATTGGAATCTCAATTCCAATCTTAATTTGTTTGGTTGACAATGGAATTGGAATTGGAATTAGGCATGAATTCCTTCAAATTCCTTTAACTAAAGGAATTCAAAATCCTTCCTATATGTGATGGAATTAAAGAAAATTCTTTGGAATCTTCGACCGTTTCGACCCACAACGTTTCAACCCGAATTGTTTCGATCCGAACTGTTTCGACCCGTATCGTTTCGACACGCACCGTTTTGAAGCGTACCGTTTCGACCCGCACCTTTTTGACGTGTACCGTTTCGACGCGCACCGTTTCGACCCGTACCGTTTCGACCCGAACCGTTTCGACACCGTTTCGACGCGAACCGCTTCGACGCGCACCGTTTCGACGCGCCTCGTTTCGACGCGCACCGTTTCGACGCGCCTCGTTTCGACGCGCACCGTTTCGACGCGCCTTGTTTCGACGCGAACCGTTTCGATGCTAAGTTTTTCGACCCATATTGTTTCAAATCGAACCGTTTCGACCCGTTCCGTTTCGGCGCGAACGATTTCGAATCGTACCATTTCGACCCGTACTGTAACCACCATTACCGTTTTGACCCTAACCGGGGGTTGTGGGTGCCGAGGTGATGGATTCCAATTCATTTGACAACCAAAAACAACAAAATTAAATTTAGATTCCAATTCCAACAATTTCCAATTTCAATTGGAATGTTTGAATTCTAAATCCAATTTCTTCATATTCTAATTCCTATACAAATTCCAAGTCCAATTCCAAAACATTCCGTGAACCAAACGCCCCCTAAGCCTTATCCCACCCCCGTATTTTTGTGTTTTTTTCTTTCTTTCTTTTCTGGAAAATAGCCTTAGTTTATGTTAAATTGAGTTGAAAGAATTAATAGGAATGGCTTACTTGGGTAGTTGACACTTCAGTTGTTGTAAAAAAGGAGTGAAATTCAGTTTTTATTGAATGAGAAAGTGGAAGAGTACGTTATCAAATTGAAGTATAAGTCATGGCTTCCAGTTCTCTTAGCAATTCTTTTAAACTATGTTCACATACATGAATTTTACATAAACTGAATAAAAAATTTTGCAGAATATGAACGGGTAATTGTCACTTTTAGGCCACTTGAATAATTTAAACAAACATATTAAAAAATAAAGACAATGAAAACGGTCTCGAGTTTTTACTTTGCTTTGGGTCCCTAATTGGTTGAGCCGGCCCTGAGTTCCTCCAACGATGCTCCCTCGTGTCCCTATTTATCTTTTTCGTTGCTCACCCAATCGGTGTTCTCAAACGTCATTAATCACTGAGCAATACAGATGTCATAAATCCACCAAGCTCGAACAGCCTCCCCTCAAACCACTGAGCAATCATGAATCATCAAATTTACTCTATTACCCACTAAGGTTTAAGCACATTGTAATTATGAATGAGCCTGTATATATAATATTATAAGACTTTAAGTTGCGGCGTAGCTTGTTGCCCGTTTAACTGCCACTTGTTTGTAATTTGTTACTTTGGTATTTTAATGAAATAAATAATTATTTAAAAAAGAGTTCCTTCATTTGAACCCTTAAGAAAGAGCAAAACTTTCTTTGCAAACTAAAATACTATTAGACATAAAACACGATGGACTAGTGGACTACACTACGTGAACACAACCACATGAACCCCAAATAGCATGCACTATGCTACTGGCTACAGCACTCAACCATATAGAACAAACTGCAATAAACCTCTAATACGGGTTTAATGTTATATTTTGATTCTTAATTCAAAGTAGTTGGTTTCGCACCCATACGTTGGGCTAGGGATCTAGGATGTGCAAAACGTGTGGCAAATTGAGGGACCGTATGGTAACTTCACTAAAGTTTAGAGGTAGCTGGCCAGGTAAATTAGTAGTGGGTAACTAACCGCGCTACGTGGCAGGTTGAAAACGTAAATAAAAATAAGAAAGGCGCAATGATTGGTTAAATAGGAATAAAATATAGAATTTTGTTGTTAAATTTTAAAAAGTGAAAAGCTCATAGTTGGTTTAAAAAGACAAAAATAGCTTTATTTAAATTTAGGGGTTGTATGCTAAGTTGATAATTAAATTAAAGTTTAGGAATAGAAAAGTAAAATAGTTAAAAAAGAAAAGACAAATAGCTTAAATAAAGTGTAAAGGGTAAACTTAAAATTTCAAAGTACATAAATTTACGAGAAACCAACTAATCCACAAAATTATGAAGCCGTAATCTAACCGTAGTATATCAGCACTTTCTTTTAAGAGCTTTTCTTTTAAAATGTGTTGAAAAAGTGCAATCTTTCATCCTTAGACCAAACTCATTGGTGTATACTTAACATATATACACATTAAGGTGCATCTCACATTTTCTAGTGATGGTAAGGTAAACCTTATAAGATGATAACCCCCTAATGACTTGATTGTAACACATTAAGTGGATTCTAAGTCGCTCATGAACACAAGAGATAATGGATTCACAAGGAATGTATGGCCTCAAATATTATAAATGTGCACTTTGTTCATGAAAGAGATGATACATTCATTGTTAATAAATACAATTTCCCGTGTAAGTATTGTTACATATGTAACAATTGAAGTTATGTTGAAAAAAAAAACTTTTGGCGCTTTTTTGGTTTTTGGGCTCAAAACGTTTAAAAATATGTATATTACTTGGCCTAAAATTTGTATTAAAAATTGGAAAGAATTTGAAAGATTTGAGAGTGTGTACGTTTAGTTTAATAAAATGTGATAAAAAGGTAACGATCGAATGGGTGGAACCCTTGTTTTCTCCTATTGACGCATTATCCCTTTGGCATGGCAAAGGGTAATCTAGACTTATTTTCTAGTTGGGGTGTTATGGTGGTGAGGGACAGGGTGCGTGTATCTACATCGTTCAGCCTTACAAACTTTTAATTTTCTAATTTTTAATATTTTAATCTAGACTTCTTTGTTTCTTCTGTAGTTTTTTAAAAATTTACTTTTTGATTTTGTGTATAATCTGAATACAATTTCATATGGATTAATTAGATGGATTTACTTTCTAGGACTATACTAAGAATTATAATGTTTCTTTATGCTTGATTCGAGGGTTACAAGTTTCAAATATAAAGAGTAATTGTTATTTAAAATAATAAATCAGTAATACTTGCAATATAGATAGATTATAAGAACAATATTTGGTATAACCTATCTGTTAACTAATTCATGCTATATTGTGTTATTTACCGCTCAGTTTCGTTTGACTCTAGTGTGTACATAAAGTATAAAGTAAATAAATAATTGGTAAATTGATTCCATATAAACCTTTGTCTAACACATGACAAAATTAATATGGTTTGTAGATAACATTTATATATATATATATATATACACACACATGTAACCTCCACTTTGTTCACCATTTGGTAGAGTAGCAAAGGCAATGAAGATAAGAACCAGGCCTTCTTTGGAGGTCGCAAATTCGAATCCGAGCCAACACGGATTCTCGTTCCACGTGCGTTACGTCAGAGAGTCTCGCTCTTGTGAAGACGCAACGTCTGTAAAGTAACGGTCGGCGGTATGGTTTCCCTGGAGACACGGAGAGATCTCGTTAAGCAGATGATATGCCCCTCCGTGGAGAAACCCAGTGGGTTCTGATCTGGGGTCGCCTCACAGCCGTGTCTGCGGCTGCCCAGTCCCAACGGTCTAGTGAGTGGTATATTTGCAGTCGTTGTTGGAAAAAACATGCTTTACTCATTTTATCATTGGATTTTATTGGAGTCAAAATTTATGATATTCTTTTTGCTGGCCAGAAAAGAATTATTCTCAGGCTTTAACAACATCTTTGTGCAAGGTGGTGGCTACGCCAGAGTCTGTTGAGCGTAGTGAGACTTTTGTTGTTGCCGCGTTGCACGTTCGGGTTTTCAGGCCTTCTAACCGTCAGGAGCGTAGGTCAGGGTAGGAAGTCCTTACAATGTCTTAGTATTCAGCGATCCCTGGCAGCGTGGGGCAATGGGGATGGTTTTGCTGAACTCATCCTATCACTTTTGCCGAACCATCAGAGGTGGTTACGCGCTCTAATGAGCCTCCCCATGCATCTGATAATTCTAGGGTGGGCACTAACGTTAAGCAAATGTTTACGGAAAGTTGCAGATGGCCACTTCACTATGGCGGTTAAAGTTTTATGTTCTTCGGGGGTTGCACCTCTTGGTGAGGATACTATGAAAGCGTTGGTGGCTAAACATCCTGTCCTACCTCCTCCGGCTATGCCTGGGTCCTTACTATTGGAGCCACCCCTTACTGTGGATGTTGATAACGTCCTAGGGTGCATTAAATCTTTCCCCAAAGGGAACCTCTTGTGGGAGGGATGGGTTGAGGGCACAACACATTTTGATGCTCTTTGTGGAGAAGGGTCGGTGATCGCTTGTGGGGTGCTTAGGGCTATTTCTGAGGTGGTCAACTTGTGCTTGAGTGGGAGGTGCCCTAGGGTCTTGACGGAGTTTGTTGCTTCTGCGCCCCTCACGCCTTTACTTAAACCGGACAACGGGATTCGGCCTACTGCCATGGGCGCAATTTGGAGGAGGTTAGTCTTTAAGGCGGCTATGATGGGGGTCGGAAGGAGATAGCTAAATATCTCGGGATTTTCAATTTGGGATGGGTATTCCTAGCTGGGCTGAGGCTGTGCTCCATAGTGCGAACAGGTTCTTAAATGTGTTCCACTCGGATGGGTCGTTGGCCATGATTACTGTTGATTTCTCTAATGCTTTCAACCTGGTGGATCGAACCGCTCTTTTGTCAGAAGTTCGGACCAGGTGCCCGTCCATTTCCTTATGGGTGGATTTTCTATATGGACAGCCTGTTAGATTATATGTCGGAGATGATCATATTTGGTCCACCACCGGGGTTCAGCAGGGAGACCCCTTAGGGCTTTTCTCTTTGCTTTAGTTTTGCATCCCCTCATTCACCAGATTCGAGATAGATGCAAGTTACTCTTCCATGCTTGGTACTTGGATGATGGTACGATTATAGAGATGCTAAAGAGGTGGCTAAAACTTTAGAAATCATCAGTATAAGGGGCCTGTTTGGGGCTTCAACTTAATGTCAGGAAAACAGAAGTTTTTTGGCCATCGTGTAATGGAGTTAAGGCTCAAAAGGGTTTGTTTCCAAGTGGGATTAGAAGGCCAGTGTCGGGTGTCAAACTCCTCGGGGCGTTGTTAGTCGGGATGCGGGTTTTATCAGTAGGTTGGCCAGAAAAGGGCATCTTGTGCAGTGGATTTGATGAGCTATCTTCCACATTTGCGGGACCCTCAATGTGAGCTTCTCTTGCTGCGCTCTTGCATGGGTGTTGCTAAGTTGTTGTTCGGCCTCAGAACGTGTCAACCCACGTTTGTTGGGGGGGCTGTTTCGGTTTTGACAAAGGCCTTCGGAGAGCTATCGAGTATATTGTGTTTGCGGGGGTCCATTTTTGGGATCTTCAATGGAGGCTTGCATCCCTTCGACCGTTTTGTGGTTTAGGTTTATGTTCGGCTGAGGATGTATCTATGTATGCTTTCGTGGCCTCGAGGGCGCAATCTTGGAGTTTGCAGACCACATTCTTCTGGACTGTGGTATTGTCGGGTTAGATTCTGATTATATGTGTGCGTTGGATTGCATGCACATGTCCCTTTCGGATTTCGATCTTGGCGGTTTCTCTAATAAGGACACCTCCCCCCCAAAGCCCAGAATGCTTTGGCAAGTGCCCTATTTAGTAGAACTTTCCAGAGTTTGGGAGAGAAGTTTAGTTTATCCCTCGTCAGAAAGCCGTGTTTGATTATCTCCGGGCTCCTCATGCTCAGGATGTAACATCCGTCAAAAACGGATTTACCAAACCCGCTCCGTTTATCAACCGAACAGTCAGTCAAATTTTTCGTTGCGAATTAAATGCCCAAAATAATTTTAAACGATCCGTAATCAATTATTATGCGGGGATATATATTTAGTTTTTGAAAAACTGATAAAAATAACAAAATAAAATGTTTTACCCATGCCGGGTTTCGAACTCAGGTCTGTATCCGGTTCAACCAAACAACTATCACTCAGCCAAACAACCGCTCCGCCACTTTGTTTTTCTGTTAACACAAGGAAACATTTAATTCAAATATTCAAGTTTCAAAGTTTAAAATCAGTAAATTTCGCCCAAAATAGCAGTCGTCGGAAATCCCGACGACTTCGCCGTTTAATTACGATTTCGCTCAAAATAACCGTAGAATTAACTCTCACAACGGTTATAACCGACGTCGGAACCCGCGACATCAGCCATAACCGCCGGAGAACGGCTGACTACGAATATAGACCGAATTCAGACCCCATTCATCTCAATGCTACCCTATAAATACACCCACAACTCGCCAGAAACCTTTCTCACTCAAATCGCACCTTTTTCTCGGCGAAAAATCACTCGCCGGAAATACTTGATACTTCCCGGAAAACCGTATCAGTAATCTCTGAGCTTACTGAACCCCCTAAACTTTCACCGAAGTCACCCACAACCTTTGTAACCCTTCGGAAGACTCTCTGCTGCAAGATACTGTCGCCGGAAAAAGATTGCTGTCGCCGGAGTTCTGCCGGAAAACAGAGTAAAACCAGCCGGTACTTCTCACGCCTAAATTACTTTCTTTTTACTTTTAGCTCGTCTGTAATTGATCATTTAACGCTAAAGAAACTTGAATCAACATTCGAATCCGTCAGTCGTCACTTCCGGTGAAAACCAGTGAAGAAGACGACGTTCCGGTATTGGTTAAGTATAATTAAAATCAAGATAATTACCGGGTTAGACACACAGTCCAGCGGTGGACTGTGTGCACTTTTAAAGCTAAGGTCACGAGTTCGAGTATTGTCCCTCACACGCCGCCTTGATAAAAATCCTTTTTTTCGCAAAAACTGAAACCGGAGTGTTGTGGGTATATGTTAAGTATATTGATAACCGAGTTTATAACCAAGTGCGACACACAGTCCAGCGGTGGAGTGTGTGTCCGCTAACCCACAGGTCCCGGGTTCGAGACCTGTGGAGCGCACCGGTTCGCCGGATTTAATCCATTTTTAAATAAAGGGATTTCTGTTTAAATTCTAATTAATGTATATATGTAATTAAAATCGGATATATGACGGGTTAGACACGTAGCTCAGTTGGTAGAGCTGCGTGCACGCGTACGGGAGGTCTCGGGTTCGAGCCTCACCCGGCGCACAACAATATGCCTTCGAACCGGTCAACGCTAGTCAAAGTCAACAGTCAAAAGTCAACTGTAGCATAAATAAAATATTTTTTATTATTTTTATTTAATTATTTTATTTAAAAATCAATTAAAAATACTTAAAAATAATATTTTTAAGGTTAGAAAATAGCCTCAAACTCACAAAAATACACCCAACAATCCTACTAAAATAGATTTATAAAACCCGTTTACTTACCAAACCATAATGCGATTTATCTAGGTTAATTTCACTCGTGGTTAACACCATTTCGCGTACATTCAACCTCATCAACCGAACGCACCCAATGTGAGTGAATTCTTACAAACTCCCCTTTTTATACATGTTTTGGGGTGTATCATGTGTCGTTTAAACTAATTCTCTTATGCAAATTTGTGCTATACCATTATATGAACTAAACTAGAATGTAACTATTATTGGTTGTGATATATTACATATTGTCAAAGTTATACGCAAATTATTAGGCCCATCAGTTCCTCGTGGGAGACGAGAACAACGCGTGCCTCAAAACTCATACATTAGGCCCATCAGTTCGTAAGAACAACGCGTGCCTCAAAACTCATTCATTAGGCCCATCAGTTCCTCGTGGGAGACGAGTCGAACAACGCGTGCCTCAAAACAATTATTTGGTGTTTGTGTGTTCAATATTCAATATTATGTGTTGTATTTACATCTACATTTACTCATATGTGGTATGCACATTATTTATAATCAATTGGATAAACTTGTTCAAATGTTTTTCCATAGGATTCATTCGCCAACATTATGTTGATCCAAAAACCTTTTTACACATGATACAGGTAAACAGGTTGAAGCAAGGAAAACATAGGATATGCCTTAGAAGAGAATCAAGAAGCTTAGACTGATAGTTAGAACATGCTGTATCATTTATTGTAAATTTCCATTAAATTGTATTAATGAATATGAAACATATAATAAATGTCATGAGCTTTGATGATAACCCAATTATGCCCCGATCACCTTTTCCGCTGCGGGTCGGGGTGTGACAGATTGGTATCAGAGCCATGACTATAGGGATATAGGATAGGTTATTAGACCCTTAGAACCTATACTATAGTCTGCCTAAATTTTAATTGATTAGGTGGTTACATACAAACTTGTGATATTTATTTGTTTCATATTTCAGTCAAACATACATGCTTATATACATATTCGTTATACATATATCAATGTTCATATATTCAATTCATTTTTCATACTCTCATTATTCAAGGATTTTGTTGCAATTTTCAAATCCCATCAAAGTAAGTTCTGCGACGGGCATGTAGTAACCGGAAGGGTACAAGTACCGGTAGTCGGGACGTCCTGTCTAGGTTGGCATTCGTATAAATCCAAAATAACGGACCAGTTTGCCTACCTGGGGACTAACGATGAGAGTACGACGGACCTATTAGGCCAAAGCATGTCACACCAAACGTCGTTCGAACTAACCTCACTTTGAGATGTCACCGTGTCCATGCCTGGACACATTCCGAACATCACACGTTGTATACATATTTCTCGATTTTCTCCGGGTTTTGTGTACGCAACCAGGCAGAAACCGTGCGAACCATATGAAAAACCGGTATTCATGGGGGCCCACATGATTACACAGGTAAAGTATGGCGGCATGAAGGGCCTAACAGCAAGCAAAACCCAAGACATCCTATGGATGTAGTAGATTTATTTTTTCTATATTTATTTTATGAACGTTCATTCCCAAACTCGACCCATGATCCCAAAGGCATCCAACTCATACTCTTGACATGTATTCCTTGTAGATGTCTTCTAGCCTCGCTCGTAGGAAAATGAGAGCAGGAAAAGCCCGTGAACGCATGGCTACCCAAATCGCTCAGCAAATGGCGACCGTAATACCAAACATCGTAGTACAAGTTCAACAAGCCCTTACCGCTAATTCCGTTAACCCAACCCAACAAGAAGATCAAAACACTATCAATCCTTCAGTCACTAAATGCACCTACAAACATTTCAAATCCTGCGATCCTCCAAAATACGAAGGTACTGAAGGTGTCACCGCTCTCCTCCATTGGTTCGAAGAAATGGAGAACAC
The DNA here is from genome assembly GCA_947069175.1 of Scalesia atractyloides. Lineage (NCBI taxonomy): Eukaryota > Viridiplantae > Streptophyta > Magnoliopsida > Asterales > Asteraceae > Scalesia > Scalesia atractyloides. Next base: position 21,253,909 of record CAMTDV010000014.1, on the reverse strand, counting down.
TTTTCTAAATTGCGATTGCCCCGATGATCGCAAAGTGCGTTATGCTACCGGTCGCTTACTTGGAACGGCACTCACATGGTGGAATACAGAGAAGACCAAACGTGGTGTTGAAGAAACTATGACCTTGACTTGGGAAGAGTTGAAGGGAATCATGACAAGACGGTTTTGCCCAAGAAGTGAAATCAAGAAATTGGAGGATGAGTTTCATGCTTTAAAGCAAAAGGAAGGCGACCACACCACATACAACAAGAGATTCCTTGAGTTAAATCAAATGGTTCCCAATTTGTTTACTCCCCTCTATCGTTTGATCGAGCCCTACATTCGTGGTCTTCCATCAAAGATTCAAGACTCTGTAATAAGTACCTCGCCTGCAACTTTGGAAGCAACAATGGAGCTAGCAACCGCGCTCACTGAAAACCGAATCCGAAACAAAGATCTCAAAGAAGAGAAGAAGAAGGATAAAGCATCAACCGAAACCTCAAACCCCACCCGAACCGAATCCTTTACACCATCTACTTCTAAGAGAAAACGTGATGGGCAAATCTTCGCCGTCACCCAACGCAACCAACCAGCTTCACAAGTTGTACCTCCTCAAACTATCCCAAACGCCCAAATAGCACCCAACTCAACTTACCCAAACAAGAAGCCTTACATTGGACCTCACCCTCAATGCAACACCTGTTTCTATCACCATCCATCTACTTTACCCTGTCGACTATGTGCGAATTGTGGACGCTACGGTCATTTGAGCAAGGTTTGCCGCACCCCTCAAAACCAAACCTCAACCCCTACTCAACCCATGATCCAAACATATCAACAACCTCAATACCCCATGTACCCATACGTTCGAGCTTGTTTCAATTGTGGCGACCCTACCCATTTTAGAAACACATGCCCTCGTTTGGTTAACATCATAAACGCCCAAGCTCAAGCAAACCCAGTTAACCAAGCAAACCAAGCAAATCCAGCTCCACCGCCAGCAAGAGGAAGAGTTTATAACATCAACGCCAATCCTGTTGAAGATGTTAACGGACCAAACCAACCACTTAACTAGCCTTCTCTCATCAAGAATCCAGATTCAACTCCAACCACTCAGTTTTTATGTTTTTCTTTATGTTATCTCAATTTTCACGTATCCCAATTGGAATTTTTTTCCAAGAATTTTAATGCAAATTACTAGTTCAGTTTGTTTTATACTCATTGATTTAATATTCATATCATCATACTTCACGACATATCTCAGTTTCATCATTTAAAAGAAGTTGAGTTGTGCCTCACTTCTACATAGACTAACCTCTCCATCATATTAAACGAGAGAGGTTTTGTCAAACACGGATACTATCAGAATTAAGACTCAAACGCTGGTTGTTGTGTTTGTTTATGTTGTAGAGTCGCATAGAACTAATCATAACTTGCGGATAAAGTCAATGAGAATTTGACAAGAATATGGTGGATACGCCGCTGGTACTTCCTATATATAAGTATTCTTGTCAAATGATCGGAGGCATTATCAGGCGGTTATGAGAGGTTCCATGCATAGGTTGTTTGTGTGATTAAGTTATTCATTTTCAATACATGCAATAAGCTCGGCTCCGTTTGATTGAGCCTTGAGCACACAGACAATTTCATTTTCAATACATGCAATAAGCTCGGCTCCGTTTGATTGAGCCTTGAGCACACAGACAATTTCATTCTCAATACATACAATACGATCGGCTCCGTTTGATTGAGCCTTGATCGCACAGATATATTTCATTTCAGTATTTTTATGTTTGATGTATTGGTTGTAGAGTTATAGGACTAATCATAATTCACTGATAAAACCAATGAAAATTTGACAAGAATATGGTGGATACGCCGCTGGTACTTCCTATATATAAGTATTCTTGCCAAAGGATCAGAGGCATTATCAGGCGGTTATGAGATGTTCCATGTAGGAATTAGTATTGCCTTGTTTGAAATTTGTGTTACATATTTATATCATCTCACTATTTACAGAAATTGGATTGTGATCCATTTCTATATAGACTAACCTCTCCATCATAACAAACGAGAGAGGAACTGTCACCATTCAAACATATATACTATCAGAAGGTGGATTCAATTATTAGTTGTTGTGTTTATTTGTGTAGATTGTAGTATTGGAAGTTTTGTAGTAGGATATAACCATACTTTTCCAAACACATCTAGACTCTTACGATATCATTTTAGCGAATCATTCCTGCTTGACAATACTTATACCGTAGGCAACAAAAAGCGATTCCTGTATTAGGATACTTAACCTTTACAAGGAACGTTACCGCCTCAAAAACCTAAACCCTAATTTTCTTCTAAAAATGTAACTGGCAAACTCAACACCATCATTCTTGTAGTCAATTATATCCCTATTTAAATTTCGGGACGAAATTTCTAAAAAGCAGGGGATACTGTAACATCCGTCAAAAACGGATTTACCAAACCCGCTCCGTTTATCAACCGAACAGTCAGTCAAATTTTTCGTTGCGAATTAAATGCCCAAAATAATTTTAAACGATCCGTAATCAATTATTATGCGGGGATATATATTTAGTTTTTGAAAAACTGATAAAAATAACAAAATAAAAATGTTTTACCCATGCCGGGTTTCGAACTCGGGTCTATATCCGGTTCAACCAAACAACTATCACTCAGCCAAACAACCGCTCCGCCACTTTGTTTTTCTGTTAACACAAGGAAACATTTAATTCAAATATTCAAGTTTCAAAGTTTAAAATCAGTAAATTTCGCCCAAAATAGCAGTCGTCGGAAATCCCGACGACTTCGCCGTTTAATTACGATTTCGCTCAAAATAACCGTAGAATTAACTCTCACAACGGTTATAACCGACGTCGGAACCCGCGACATCAGCCATAACCGCCGGAGAACGGCTGACTACGAATATAGACCGAATTCATACCCCATTCATCTCAATGCTACCCTATAAATACACCCACAACTCGCCAGAAACCTTTCACACTCAAATCGCACCTTTTTCTCGGCGAAAAATCACTCGCCGGAAATACTTGATACTTCGCCGGAAAACCGTATCAGTAATCTCTGAGCTTACTGAACCCCTAAACTTTCACCGAAGTCACCCACAACCTTTGTAACCCTTCGGAAGACTCTCTGCTGCAAGATACTGTCGCCGGAAAAAGATTGCTGTCGCCGGAGTTCTGCCGGAAAACAGAGTAAAACCAGCCGGTACTTCTCACGCCTAAATTACTTTCTTTTTACTTTTAGCTCGTCTGTAATTGATCATTTAACGCTAAAGAAACTTGAATCAACATTCGAATCCGTCAGTCGTCACTTCCGGTGAAAACCAGTGAAGAAGACGACGTTCCGGTATTGGTTAAGTATAATTAAAATCAAGATAATTACCGGGTTAGACACACAGTCCAGCGGTGGACTGTGTGCACTTTTAAAGCTAAGGTCACGAGTTCGAGTATTGTCCCTCACACGCCGCCTTGATAAAAATCCTTTTTTTCGCAAAAACTGAACCGGAGTGTTGTGGGTATATGTTAAGTATATTGATAACCGAGTTTATAACCAAGTGCGACACACAGTCCAGCGGTGGAGTGTGTGTCCGCTAACCCACAGGTCCCGGGTTCGAGACCTGTGGAGCGCACCGGTTCGCCGGATTTAATCCATTTTTAAATAAAGGGATTTCTGTTTAAATTCTAATTAATGTATATATGTAATTAAAATCGGATATATGACGGGTTAGACACGTAGCTCAGTTGGTAGAGCTGCGTGCACGCGTACGGGAGGTCTCGGGTTCGAGCCTCACCCGGCGCACAACAATATGCCTTCGAACCGGTCAACGCTAGTCAAAGTCAACAGTCAAAAGTCAACTGTAGCATAAATAAAATATTTTTTATTATTTTTATTTAATTATTTTATTTAAAAATCAATTAAAAATACTTAAAAATAATATTTTTAAGGTTAGAAAATAGCCTCAAACTCACAAAAATACACCCAACAATCCTACTAAAATAGATTTATAAAACCCGTTTACTTACCAAACCATAATGCGATTTATCTAGGTTAATTTCACTCGTGGTTAACACCATTTCGCGTACATTCAACCTCATCAACCGAACGCACCCAATGTGAGTGAATTCTTACAAACTCCCCTTTTTATACATGTTTTGGGGTGTATCATGTGTCGTTTAAACTAATTCTCTTATGCAAATTTGTGCTATACCATTATATGAACTAAACTAGAATGTAACTATTATTGGTTGTGATATATTACATATTGTCAAAGTTATACGCAAATTATTAGGCCCATCAGTTCCTCGTGGGAGACGAGAACAACGCGTGCCTCAAAACTCATACATTAGGCCCATCAGTTCGTAAGAACAACGCGTGCCTCAAAACTCATTCATTAGGCCCATCAGTTCCTCGTGGGAGACGAGTCGAACAACGCGTGCCTCAAAACAATTATTTGGTGTTTGTGTGTTCAATATTCAATATTATGTGTTGTATTTACATCTACATTTACTCATATGTGGTATGCACATTATTTATAATCAATTGGATAAACTTGTTCAAATGTTTTTCCATAGGATTCATTCGCCAACATTATGTTGATCCAAAAACCTTTTTACACATGATACAGGTAAACAGGTTGAAGCAAGGAAAACATAGGATATGCCTTAGAAGAGAATCAAGAAGCTTAGACTGATAGTTAGAACATGCTGTATCATTTATTGTAAATTTCCATTAAATTGTATTAATGAATATGAAACATATAATAAATGTCATGAGCTTTGATGATAACCCAATTATGCCCCGATCACCTTTTCCGCTGCGGGTCGGGGTGTGACAGATTGGTATCAGAGCCATGACTATAGGGATATAGGATAGGTTATTAGACCCTTAGAACCTATACTATAGTCTGCCTAAATTTTAATTGATTAGGTGGTTACATACAAACTTGTGATATTTATTTGTTTCATATTTCAGTCAAACATACATGCTTATATACATATTCGTTATACATATATCAATGTTCATATATTCAATTCATTTTTCATACTCTCATTATTCAAGGATTTTGTTGCAATTTTCAAATCCCATCAAAGTAAGTTCTGCGACGGGCATGTAGTAACCGGAAGGGTACAAGTACCGGTAGTCGGGACGTCCTGTCTAGGTTGGCATTCGTATAAATCCAAAATAACGGACCAGTTTGCCTACCTGGGGACTAACGATGAGAGTACGACGGACCTATTAGGCCAAAGCATGTCACACCAAACGTCGTTCGAACTAACCTCACTTTGAGATGTCACCGTGTCCATGCCTGGACACATTCCGAACATCACACGTTGTATACATATTTCTCGATTTTCTCCGGGTTTTGTGTACGCAACCAGGCAGAAACCGTGCGAACCATATGAAAAACCGGTATTCATGGGGGCCCACATGATTACACAGGTAAAGTATGGCGGCATGAAGGGCCTAACAGCAAGCAAAACCCAAGACATCCTATGGATGTAGTAGATTTATTTTTTCTATATTTATTTTATGAACGTTCATTCCCAAACTCGACCCATGATCCCAAAGGCATCCAACTCATACTCTTGACATGTATTCCTTGTAGATGTCTTCTAGCCTCGCTCGTAGGAAAATGAGAGCAGGAAAAGCCCGTGAACGCATGGCTACCCAAATCGCTCAGCAAATGGCGACCGTAATACCAAACATCGTAGTACAAGTTCAACAAGCCCTTACCGCTAATTCCGTTAACCCAACCCAACAAGAAGATCAAAACACTATCAATCCTTCAGTCACTAAATGCACCTACAAACATTTCAAATCCTGCGATCCTCCAAAATACGAAGGTACTGAAGGTGTCACCGCTCTCCTCCATTGGTTCGAAGAAATGGAGAACACTTTTCTAAATTGCGATTGCCCCGATGATCGCAAAGTGCGTTATGCTACCGGTCGCTTACTTGGAACGGCACTCACATGGTGGAATACAGAGAAGACCAAACGTGGTGTTGAAGAAACTATGACCTTGACTTGGGAAGAGTTGAAGGGAATCATGACAAGACGGTTTTGCCCAAGAAGTGAAATCAAGAAATTGGAGGATGAGTTTCATGCTTTAAAGCAAAAGGAAGGCGACCACACCACATACAACAAGAGATTCCTTGAGTTAAATCAAATGGTTCCCAATTTGTTTACTCCCCTCTATCGTTTGATCGAGCCCTACATTCGTGGTCTTCCATCAAAGATTCAAGACTCTGTAATAAGTACCTCGCCTGCAACTTTGGAAGCAACAATGGAGCTAGCAACCGCGCTCACTGAAAACCGAATCCGAAACAAAGATCTCAAAGAAGAGAAGAAGAAGGATAAAGCATCAACCGAAACCTCAAACCCCACCCGAACCGAATCCTTTACACCATCTACTTCTAAGAGAAAACGTGATGGGCAAATCTTCGCCGTCACCCAACGCAACCAACCAGCTTCACAAGTTGTACCTCCTCAAACTATCCCAAACGCCCAAATAGCACCCAACTCAACTTACCCAAACAAGAAGCCTTACATTGGACCTCACCCTCAATGCAACACCTGTTTCTATCACCATCCATCTACTTTACCCTGTCGACTATGTGCGAATTGTGGACGCTACGGTCATTTGAGCAAGGTTTGCCGCACCCCTCAAAACCAAACCTCAACCCCTACTCAACCCATGATCCAAACATATCAACAACCTCAATACCCCATGTACCCATACGTTCGAGCTTGTTTCAATTGTGGCGACCCTACCCATTTTAGAAACACATGCCCTCGTTTGGTTAACATCATAAACGCCCAAGCTCAAGCAAACCCAGTTAACCAAGCAAACCAAGCAAATCCAGCTCCACCGCCAGCAAGAGGAAGAGTTTATAACATCAACGCCAATCCTGTTGAAGATGTTAACGGACCAAACCAACCACTTAACTAGCCTTCTCTCATCAAGAATCCAGATTCAACTCCAACCACTCAGTTTTTATGTTTTTCTTTATGTTATCTCAATTTTCACGTATCCCAATTGGAATTTTTTTCCAAGAATTTTAATGCAAATTACTAGTTCAGTTTGTTTTATACTCATTGATTTAATATTCATATCATCATACTTCACGACATATCTCAGTTTCATCATTTAAAAGAAGTTGAGTTGTGCCTCACTTCTACATAGACTAACCTCTCCATCATATTAAACGAGAGAGGTTTTGTCAAACACGGATACTATCAGAATTAAGACTCAAACGCTGGTTGTTGTGTTTGTTTATGTTGTAGAGTCGCATAGAACTAATCATAACTTGCGGATAAAGTCAATGAGAATTTGACAAGAATATGGTGGATACGCCGCTGGTACTTCCTATATATAAGTATTCTTGTCAAATGATCGGAGGCATTATCAGGCGGTTATGAGAGGTTCCATGCATAGGTTGTTTGTGTGATTAAGTTATTCATTTTCAATACATGCAATAAGCTCGGCTCCGTTTGATTGAGCCTTGAGCACACAGACAATTTCATTTTCAATACATGCAATAAGCTCGGCTCCGTTTGATTGAGCCTTGAGCACACAGACAATTTCATTCTCAATACATACAATACGATCGGCTCCGTTTGATTGAGCCTTGATCGCACAGATATATTTCATTTCAGTATTTTTATGTTTGATGTATTGGTTGTAGAGTTATAGGACTAATCATAATTCACTGATAAAACCAATGAAAATTTGACAAGAATATGGTGGATACGCCGCTGGTACTTCCTATATATAAGTATTCTTGCCAAAGGATCAGAGGCATTATCAGGCGGTTATGAGATGTTCCATGTAGGAATTAGTATTGCCTTGTTTGAAATTTGTGTTACATATTTATATCATCTCACTATTTACAGAAATTGGATTGTGATCCATTTCTATATAGACTAACCTCTCCATCATAACAAACGAGAGAGGAACTGTCACCATTCAAACATATATACTATCAGAAGGTGGATTCAATTATTAGTTGTTGTGTTTATTTGTGTAGATTGTAGTATTGGAAGTTTTGTAGTAGGATATAACCATACTTTTCCAAACACATCTAGACTCTTACGATATCATTTTAGCGAATCATTCCTGCTTGACAATACTTATACCGTAGGCAACAAAAAGCGATTCCTGTATTAGGATACTTAACCTTTACAAGGAACGTTACCGCCTCAAAAACCTAAACCCTAATTTTCTTCTAAAAATGTAACTGGCAAACTCAACACCATCATTCTTGTAGTCAATTATATCCCTATTTAAATTTCGGGACGAAATTTCTAAAAAGCAGGGGATACTGTAACATCCGTCAAAAACGGATTTACCAAACCCGCTCCGTTTATCAACCGAACAGTCAGTCAAATTTTTCGTTGCGAATTAAATGCCCAAAATAATTTTAAACGATCCGTAATCAATTATTATGCGGGGATATATATTTAGTTTTTGAAAAACTGATAAAAATAACAAAATAAAAATGTTTTACCCATGCCGGGTTTCGAACTCGGGTCTATATCCGGTTCAACCAAACAACTATCACTCAGCCAAACAACCGCTCCGCCACTTTGTTTTTCTGTTAACACAAGGAAACATTTAATTCAAATATTCAAGTTTCAAAGTTTAAAATCAGTAAATTTCGCCCAAAATAGCAGTCGTCGGAAATCCCGACGACTTCGCCGTTTAATTACGATTTCGCTCAAAATAACCGTAGAATTAACTCTCACAACGGTTATAACCGACGTCGGAACCCGCGACATCAGCCATAACCGCCGGAGAACGGCTGACTACGAATATAGACCGAATTCATACCCCATTCATCTCAATGCTACCCTATAAATACACCCACAACTCGCCAGAAACCTTTCACACTCAAATCGCACCTTTTTCTCGGCGAAAAATCACTCGCCGGAAATACTTGATACTTCGCCGGAAAACCGTATCAGTAATCTCTGAGCTTACTGAACCCCCTAAACTTTCACCGAAGTCACCCACAACCTTTGTAACCCTTCGGAAGACTCTCTGCTGCAAGATACTGTCGCCGGAAAAAGATTGCTGTCGCCGGAGTTCTGCCGGAAAACAGAGTAAAACCAGCCGGTACTTCTCACGCCTAAATTACTTTCTTTTTACTTTTAGCTCGTCTGTAATTGATCATTTAACGCTAAAGAAACTTGAATCAACATTCGAATCCGTCAGTCGTCACTTCCGGTGAAAACCAGTGAAGAAGACGACGTTCCGGTATTGGTTAAGTATAATTAAAATCAAGATAATTACCGGGTTAGACACACAGTCCAGCGGTGGACTGTGTGCACTTTTAAAGCTAAGGTCACGAGTTCGAGTATTGTCCCTCACACGCCGCCTTGATAAAAATCCTTTTTTTCGCAAAAACTGAACCGGAGTGTTGTGGGTATATGTTAAGTATATTGATAACCGAGTTTATAACCAAGTGCGACACACAGTCCAGCGGTGGAGTGTGTGTCCGCTAACCCACAGGTCCCGGGTTCGAGACCTGTGGAGCGCACCGGTTCGCCGGATTTAATCCATTTTTAAATAAAGGGATTTCTGTTTAAATTCTAATTAATGTATATATGTAATTAAAATCGGATATATGACGGGTTAGACACGTAGCTCAGTTGGTAGAGCTGCGTGCACGCGTACGGGAGGTCTCGAGTTCGAGCCTCACCCGGCGCACAACAATATGCCTTCGAACCGGTCAACGCTAGTCAAAGTCAACAGTCAAAAGTCAACTGTAGCATAAATAAAATATTTTTTATTATTTTTATTTAATTATTTTATTTAAAAATCAATTAAAAATACTTAAAAATAATATTTTTAAGGTTAGAAAATAGCCTCAAACTCACAAAAATACACCCAACAATCCTACTAAAATAGATTTATAAAACCCGTTTACTTACCAAACCATAATGCGATTTATCTAGGTTAATTTCACTCGTGGTTAACACCATTTCGCGTACATTCAACCTCATCAACCGAACGCACCCAATGTGAGTGAATTCTTACAAACTCCCCTTTTTATACATGTTTTGGGGTGTATCATGTGTCGTTTAAACTAATTCTCTTATGCAAATTTGTGCTATACCATTATATGAACTAAACTAGAATGTAACTATTATTGGTTGTGATATATTACATATTGTCAAAGTTATACGCAAATTATTAGGCCCATCAGTTCCTCGTGGGAGACGAGAACAACGCGTGCCTCAAAACTCATTCATTAGGCCCATCAGTTTCTCGTGGGAGACGAGAACAACGCGTGCCTCAAAACTCATACATTAGGCCCATCAGTTCGTAAGAACAACGCGTGCCTCAAAACTCATTCATTAGGCCCATCAGTTCCTCGTGGGAGACGAGTCGAACAACGCGTGCCTCAAAACAATTATTTGGTGTTTGTGTGTTCAATATTCAATATTATGTGTTGTATTTACATCTACATTTACTCATATGTGGTATGCACATTATTTATAATCAATTGGATAAACTTGTTCAAATGTTTTTCCATAGGATTCACTCGCCAACATTATGTTGATCCAAAAACCTTTTTACACATGATACAGGTAAACAGGTTGAAGCAAGGAAAACATAGGATATGTCTTAGAAGAGAATCAAGAAGCTTAGACTGATAGTTAGAACATGTTGTATCATTTATTGTAAATTTCCATTAAATTGTATTAATGAATATGAAACATATAATAAATGTCATGAGCTTTGATGATAACCCAATTATGCCCCGATCACCTTTTCCGCTGCGGGTCGGGGTGTGACACAGGATTTCCTGACAGTTATACCCATTGAAGGACTAGGCCAACATATGTCGGTAGTGGAATACCGGGCAATTCTTAAGTACCAGCTAATGATCCCCTTGTTCTCGGTTGATGAGCCCAGTTTGCCGCAAGGTTTGTTTAGATACTTTTGGCGAGCATGCGGTCCATTGTAAGGAGTTACCTGGTTTTAAATACAGGCATGATTTGGTAAGGGATATTCTGTTTGATGTTTTAAAGCGGGCAGGGATTTCAGCAAAAAAGGAGGCTCCCGTGAACTTTCTAATGGATCCGCTCGATGGGAGGTCTACCCTTCGGCCAGCTGATATTCTTGTGTTTGGGTGGGCCAGGGGAAAACACGCTTGTGTGGATCTTACAGGAGTGTCCCCTCTTGTTTGGCTTAGGGATAATGGGTTCGTTGCTGGCCAGGCTGCGTCAAAGGCGGAATCAGGCAAGGTCGCTAAACACGAGAAGGCTTGTTTAGAGAATCAACATGTGTTTATCTCATTTGCTTTTGATACATTTGGTTCTCTAGCCCCAGAGGCCGTGGAATTCCTAAACAGGGTCCAACGGGTTGTGTATAGTAATCTCTCAACCTTTAAGGGTCGTTTCGTCTTTAGTAGGATCGGTTTTGCAATTCAAAAGGGGGTTGCGGCGCAACTTGTTACCCGTTTACCTGCCACTTGTTTGTAATTTGTTACTTGGCACTTTAATAAAGTACATTTTCATTAAAAAAAATAATAAGCTGTTTGAATGCTTTAAACAAATGATCTTTAGAGAAATATCTTTAAATCAAGATTATTCTTAACCAAGTAACTAAAAGTTGAAATCTGGTGCATGATAAAGGTGTGGGGTATGATGCGTATTTGGTCTTTCGACTACCCTTTAACGTTACAATATATACAACATTCATGTTCAAGAAAATGCTAAAAAATAGACATAGATCATTACTTATGGATAATAAGATCGTTTTACATTTATCTCAAAATTCAATTTCCTTACAATGACCGTATATAAGTTTCTATTAATTTGATCGGTTACCAATGGGGCTGCTCCATTAATAAAGGCAAAACCTTTAGAAACATCTAGGTTTGTAGATTTTGAGTTCAAGTTTCACATAATAAGGAAATTTACCGTTTAAAAAAAAATCGAAGAGTTCCAAAAACCCATATTTCCGTGTATTTAAAACTCAAGGCAAAGTAACCATTTTAGACGCACATCCAAATATCCCATTAATAAGTCTTTGTTACATGTAAAATAATATGTAGCTTTATTACGACATTTGCATTATTCAAGGGTTAAGTTATACATCATGTGTACAAGTGCACATTTTGGTGTTTTTCTTTAATCTAGATTGGCTCGGTTTAGTCATCGTAAGTCAAAACCGGTTTGGTTTTGAAATTGATTTCCAAGTGGAAAAAGACCGGGTTTCAAGATAGGGGTTCTCAAACCAATATCAAACCAGCAGCTCAATTTGGTTCCAAACCGGTTACTGAAGCGGTTTTGTATCAATTTCATTCGAGAACTAGTTTTTTTTTTTTTTTTTTTTGCATCTATGGGTGGATCTAGATAGACCGCACTAGTGCCATGTAAACTGTTATGAGAAAGATACTTAAGGGTTACGTTTGGTTCACGGATTCTTTTTGAAAGAATTGGAATTTAAGGAATTTGTATTTGAAGACATAGGATTTGAAATTTAAACAAGAGAAACTGAATTCGAAGGAATTGGAATCTATAAAAGGAATTTGATATATAAATATGTTTGGCAAGCAAAAATGAATTGTAATTTAACACCTCAGCCTCCATCTTTGTCAACCCAAAACCCCCCACCCCCGGACTGGAATACCCGCAACTCGACTCAATCACCACCCATGACCCGACCTGACATGATCACACCCAGGCTCCCGAATGCCGTCTACTCGAACTGTTGATGCCGCCCCCAGATCGACGACCCCGTTGTGCCCTCAAACGCTGACTCAGACCGACCTTCGAATCCAATTACGCTCGATCCGGGTCGAGGGTCTGGATATGTGGTAGTCCGATTTGGGTTCGTGTCACACCCCGATTTCCACGTGTATTCCGGTGGGCCCAGTGAGGAGTATCGTGACGTACAGTTGATATCATAATAACCAATTACAACACAGAGCAACACAGCGGAAGGCTTGGAGTAAAATATAAACTATTACAAACCATAGTGTCCAGGGAGTGTTCGACACAATTATACAAAAGGTTCGTAATAAGATCCACAAGCGGATCATAATAAAATGTACACATAAAAAGATAACAGACTCTACAGGCACTATTATGAGGTCGCAACTCCCTAACGTAAATGCCCCGCAGCTTCCGGCCGATTTCGTGCTTGTACATGTAACTTTAATCTTTTGAAAATACGTCAGTTTACACTGGTTAATACAATTAGCCGACACTTTTTTTAAATTCCTTTTGAAAATGGTTTTTGGTGCACAAGGCACATTTTCATAAATAACTTGGGATAGTACAAAAGAACTTCAGATTTACATGTTTGTCTTTTACATATGGGCCCAGTATAGAAACCGAGACATGATCGATTGACACACCACTACTGAACTTTCACACAGAAAGCATAAATTAATTAATAATAGCAATTACCGGTGTATGCCTACACCTTGCTTAAGTCGTGGCCACTAGCACTCTATTGAGCCAAGGATATCCCAGACACGGTCAAGCCCACCCCCAATGTTTTAGTTTCAAACAATACAGATCAAAACCGGGTTATGAGATTTAATTTAATTATCACCAGTGGATAAATCACTTCCATACCCGATCAAGCGGTAATAATATACCGTATCCCAAGCCCGTATAGGGAAAATAGGTTAAAAGTATTTACCTGAGCTTAAGTCTTCGAGAAGTCCAAGAACTCAGCCGCAAATCCAAGATAAGTACAGGCACAATTTACCGGAAGGCGTTTATTCTAGAATGATGGTGTTATTAACCAAGTTAGGATGCTAACGGGTCCTTAGTTAAGTCTTAGACTCGAACCGGCTAGTCTTATGTTAAAATAAATATGGTACGATGCGTTAGATTAAGTGATGACTGGAATAGAAGGTTAACTGGACCCGAAAAGTATTAAGACTTGTATAATATGGGTATACCAATAACATTCTGGATTTTGATAGGAAAGTGACGAAGTTACACCCGTTTCGGTTATTTTACGTAAACTAGTTACGTAAGCTTAAACATAAGCGTATAAGCGAAACTGGGTAACCGAGAGAGTCATATACAAGTTCCATATGAAAATATGTTTGAACAATATTATAAAATCAGTAGCTTTGCAAAAGATAGACCCGTGATGTATTTAAAACCGAATTATGCCTTACAAGGGCATTTTGGTCATTTTAAAGTTTATAAAAGATGTTAAATATGAATCTGATGTCAAGGTCCATATTAACTTGTAAAAATATTTAATTTATGAAGTTATAACAGTAGGATATCAAATATATGTGTGCTTGATGGTTTTGAAACAAACCATGTCCCGTAGGGGTATTTTAGTAATTTCACACATAGCTTTGAAACCAAAATTAGGATTCCGAGTTCGGGACTTGTAGTTACTGTTAAGATGTTGAAACTAAGTTTATAAATCAGTAGGTAACAAGTCTTGGCTCATAGTTATGGTTTTAAACCATACTATGCGCCGAAAAGGCGTAAAAGTCGATAAATGCCATTAGATTCGATGTTTATGATAAACTGAGGTTAGGACCTATTTTATATAACCAAAATATGTTATTAATAATGTTTCAATAGTAGGTAAAAGATTTGGTTATAAAAAGTGTAGTTAAAGTAATTTTTCGTAAAAAGGGTAAATTGGTCGAACCGTAGATCTTCATTCAGGTTATAATCTGAATGAACATCCCAAATGGTCCTACTTATTATATTACATAAGTAAATATATCTTCTTGATGATAAAACCATGTTTAATCTTTCTAAAATGCCGAAAAGGGCATTTTAGTCATTTTGATGCCATAAATGCATCTTTTGCTAAAACTTGGATTAGAATCAGATTCTTGGCATAAACATGATCAAATTATATTTATGAATCAGTTTATATCATATTTTTACATGCATGGATGTTTAAAACCTTGATTTGTACGAAAATGACCTTTTTGCAAAGTTTTAATAAATAATTATGGAACATATATAAAAACTCAAATTTCTAATGAATCGAGTAACGAAATCTTAGGAGGTCATCCTATATATAAATATGGTCTCAAAGTGACCAAAAGTCAGTAGCCAAAATGGCTTAATCGGGTCAGAAGCGAAAGTCAAAGGAGAAGTCAAATCTTGTGACTTTCGGTTGCAAACCGATTCTAGACCGAGTCTTGACGAGTCAAATCAGTTCAATAAGTTCTAATACTTATTTTTTCAGTTGGGGTGGTGGTCAGGTCGGATCTAGGTTTGTGGAGTTGGTCACGTGGGTTGTCCGGTCGGTGGTCAGACCTAGGTCAAGTTTAGGCGGTGTTCCAAGTTGGCTAAGGGTACATGTTGATGAATGGGCCGGGCTGGTGTTCTAGATG
The DNA here is from genome assembly GCA_947069175.1 of Scalesia atractyloides. Lineage (NCBI taxonomy): Eukaryota > Viridiplantae > Streptophyta > Magnoliopsida > Asterales > Asteraceae > Scalesia > Scalesia atractyloides. The sequence continues at coordinate 21,238,547 of CAMTDV010000014.1, read as the reverse complement.
ATACACTTTATTTTTCACATTTCACAACTCCTGCAGCAAATAGTTTTATCTTTATATGTTTGTTATATACATACTAAACACTCAAGTAAAATCGCATAATGTTATAATATATTTTAAATTACTTCACAAAACCGCTGTAGCGGCTACAATGCTTTTCTTTTCTTTTCTTTTTTTACTTTTTGTAGTTTTAAAGCTATCTTCAACCTATAAATAATATATGCGTTTAACTTTTATCTTCCTCATATAACTTTTATTTGCTAATTTATTTACAACAACTAAATACGCGATAAATTTTTTAAAACAAATACGTTGCCAACCAAAACCGCGAGTGGTGGTGTGGGTGGCTGTCACGGGTTGGAAGTCTTCAGCATGTTGGTAGCAACACAACGTCACATGTACCACTTCACATTTTTTTTCATCAATTTATTACATTTTTTTTTTTGTTTATCTTACACGTTTGTATTTTCCAGCTTCATGTTGTCCTTTACCATTTATTTCATCTAGTTCTATTAATTCAAAATGACACTAGTTGATAACACCTTTTTTTTAATCGTATATGTTTTCAAGACAGCCTTTTGTTTTTATTGACATTATTGTTTTAATCTTTCCTGATTTCCATCACGATTGTTACGTCCAAAAACAGAATTTGTGAATTAAAATAAGTAGAAGAAAAAAAAACTAAATCATCACGTGCTTAAGAAAGATAATACAGAAAAATAAGGGACCATCAATAATATTGGAATCATAAAACCCAGAAGGCCCACTTGCAGACACTGTAAGCTAGAGATGGGCATAATTGGGTTTTATTATTACCCGGAACCGGTTCTAACCCGGACCCAGTTCTGCTTGGATGTCACTGGAACCGGGTATGGTGTGTAACCGGGTCCAGTTCCTACCCGGGTTCACACCCAAGATTATGGAACCGTGTAGAACCGGGTACGGGTATTATGGAACCGGGTATGGTGTGGAACCGGTATGGTGCGGAACCGGTTTCTGATAGTATTGAGAACCGGTTCCTGACAGTCAAACCTGCCATTTTATTGTTGAGAACCGGTTCCTGACAGTCAAACCTGCCATTTACTGTTCAGAACCGGTTCCTGATTAAAAAATCGGTTTTTTTTGGTATATAAACCCCTTCCTACTTACCATTTCTAAACTTAACACTCACCATCATCAACTTACAAAATCAATCAACTTCTAAGTTCTTGCAAAATACCTATGGCATGCAACGACGAAGTTGTTACGGTCTTAGAGACGAAAAGAAACCCAGCTATATGGAAGAATTTTGATCTCTGTTTAATCTCCGACAGCCACGAGATGGCTAGATGCAAAGATTGTGGAAAATTTATGAAGGCCGCAGCCAACTCAACCCTTAAGAAACACACTGAGCGGCATTGCCCATTGACGAAGGCAAAGAAAAATGAGACGGGAGAAGGTTCCGGCACCGGTTCTTCAAATGTTTGATGTAACCCGTTTGGTTTGGTGTTTTTAATAAAGTTTGTGTAATGTTTCTTTCTATTGTGTTTGTTATGTTTGATTTTTATTATTAGTTACATTGATAAATAAAAATAGTAACAATAATCGGTTAAAATTAAAAAACAAATTAATCGGTTACAATATATAAAAAAAATTAACCGGTTACAAAAAAATAAAAAATTACTCAGAACCGGTTCCAGTAAGATTTTATTTCTTTAATCGTTTACTAGCGGCAGGTGCAACACTTTCCGATGAGTTTCTCTTAGGTGCGGGTACCTCGGTACAATCGTCGTCCGAATCGTTAGTCTCCACTTCTTCGTCCTCCTCTTCGTCAACAATTTTATGCTCTAACTCAACTTCATCTTCTGACTAGTTTTATGTTGAACACGATCAACGGCATCTAAATGGTCCTTTAAGCATATTGCCATCTCTAGCGATTCTGGAGTTAGTCTTGTTCTTTTAATTGACAAAACCCTGCCACTTAGAGAAAACACACTTTCCGAAGCTACTGTGGAAGCTTGGACCGTTAGTATATCACGAGCCATGGTGGCTAGAATCGGGTATTTGGATTCTTTCGATTTCCACCATGCCAAAACATCAAGTTTCCTATACTCATCGGTGGTCATAGTAAGCGAATACTGATTTTTTTATATCTCCCAAGTTCACTTGTTGGTTCACTACCCCTTTGTTGTCTAGCCGTCTCGTCTCTAACGACATTCAACATGGTTATAAGTGGATCTCCGCTTGTTTCATCGTTAGAGGCCGTGAACCGAGACTCAAACAAATTTGTATGATTTTTTTCACCATATTTTTTAAAATAATGATCATAAAGTTTGGCCATACACTCATTGAATATTTTTTTTGTTTTTGCTTTTAAAGTTGGATCCTCCTCATGCATATCCAACTTGTTATAAATTTCATCAATTAAAGCTTCAACACCCGGTACGTTTAAAGCTGGATTTAAAGCGACGGCACATAAAAAAACGGGTGGTAATTCTAAAAAATATTTTTTAAATTTTTGAATCATTTGTCTCGTCATATTCCTTAACATGTCACTAGAATTTTAAAACTTTTTAAAATTAATTGTTATCAAATACAATTGGTCCACAACTTGAGAACTAGTAGGATAATAAACACCGGAAATCAAAGTCGTTGTAGTTCTAAAAACTTGTAAAAAAGTACTTAGGTTATGAACCGATTGATCTTGAGGAACATTGTTAACGGATTGGGAATTTGCGTTTTTGGAACTCTTTGAGGCCATTTGTTGATTAGAATGTGAAAAAGAACAAGAAAAAAATATAACAAGAAGAATAGATATGAGAAATTGTGTGCTAAACAATAGATTTCTAAACAATATATATAGAATCGGTTCCAACGGTCAGGAACCGGTTCCAACGGTAACATTATAACGGCTATAACCGGTTCCAGCGGTAACATTATAACGGCTATAACCGGTTCCTTCTAGAACTGCATTTCCGGGTACCGGTGGAACCGGGTACTAGTGAAACCAGGTACGGGTAGGAACCGGGTACGGGTAGGAACCGGGTACGACCGATTCAAATGGTAAAATTGTGGAACCGGGTTGGAACCAACGGGTATTTTGAACCCGAAACCGGTTCTACTTAATGTCGGGTAGGAACTGGAACCGGGTCCAATTCGGTTCTACCGGTTCGTGTTCGGAACCGGTTTTTATGCCCATCTCTACTGTAAGCGAAGATCGGCCCAAGCCACTTTAGACTGTCGTTTTCTAGTGGTGTCAAGGGGGAAGTACCGAACTTTGATTTCATAGTGGTGTTAGCCTGTTCGGACCTACGGTCTCGACCCGTGTGGCCCACTTATTATTATGTCTTCTTTTCTATTAGTTCTGATTTGGGATTATTATAACTTAGGGGTCGACAACTCGATGGATATATAATGTAGGGTTTGCTAAACCTGTAGAAGTCATTTATTGTGATTTATACTTTTTAACGTATTATTATTGTTACATACGACAATTTAAGCCTACTCATTTATGGCTAGATTCGAGTCATGTTTCATACTTTTGTGTCTAACATGTAAAATTAGGTAAACTCAACAATTTAGTTAATAAAGACATGTCTCATGGGTTTAATAGGTAATGGCAACCCAGGAATTTTTTCATGGGGTGCGGAACATTTTTAAACATTTTAGGCCCCAAGGTATATAAAATTTTTCGGTTCATATAGGGTGGGATCGGGTCGGGTCATGTAAAACAAAACAACATTAAACTAAAATTTATATAACCATCAAAAACACGTCAAACGTCATTACAAACATGTTTAAAATTGTAGCCAACGGGCTTTCATTTTTTGAAATATATGCAAAACTTCATATAGAGCTACTTTCCTAATGGTTCCTCTTGAGAAGTCTCGCCAAAACTTTCCTACTCATGGTTTTTATCACTCGATCCATAAGTTCATAAAAAACACTAAACACTTAAACAAAATAAACAATCATGTTCAACTATAGTCTATAATTTTCAAGCCCTAGTAAAGTCTAGAACAATTAAAAAAACATCAAAAGAAAAAAATCATGCTACTAAAGTCTAGAACAACAAAAAAATACATCAAAACACATAAAATTTCAAACCCTTTTAACACCTATATAACTCTATTTCTCCTAAAAAACACCACATAAAACAACAAAGAAACATAAAAAAACTAAGGTACCTCGTTAAATTTTGGATTCCGGGTGGTAGGGTGGCCGGAATCAAGCTTTTCCGGCGAGCATACAGTCGCTGCCATTTTGCCAATTGACTGCTTTCGTGCGTCGGCCACTACGCGATCAGAAGAGGGAGATCGGGAGAAAGAATTGGATGGGGCGGTTGGGTTGAGTTATTTTATTTAACTTCAAAATTAATAGAATTGGGTTAATTGGGCTTGGGTTACAATGGAATGTTTATTGGACTAATGGCTAAATTGTTAAGTAAAAGTTATTGGGTAAAATTGTTAAGTAAAGTGGTTAAAGAATAATTATATAAACTAGGTTATATGTTAATATAAATCTGTGTTTAAAATTTTTTTTTATAAATTCATAAGATTTTTTTTCTAAATGGGGCGCTAGAAAATTTTCAAGGGGTGCGGTCGAAAATTTTCAAGGGGTACGGTTGGGTTTTTTTAGCGAAATTTAACCCTTAATTTTTTTTCAAGGGGTGCGGCCGCCCACCTACACAAGTGGGTAGGTCCGCCCTTGTTAATAGGACAAAAATGCCGAGTGCAATTTTGATGGGACGAAAATCGTAGACGGGTTTAGTTGATAAGTTTACTCGAATGAGGAAAAAAGTGATACATAAATCGACATGGCTCATACTAAAAATCATTCGTTGCCTGGTGCATCCGATAGATCAATTCTTTAACCTCTATATTATAGCCATTTTAAGACTTGCGAAAAATATTATTTTGGTGAATATAAGAAAATATATGACGATACAAATATAGTCCAATTTTATAAAATAAAAAATTGAATAGGGGTGTTTAGGATTGCATTTTGCACATGATTTTCTACTTATTATGTTTTCAAGCTACGGTTATGTTTTTCTTTTCTTGAAATGTAGTGTTAGAGAAACAAACCATCATTACTTGTGTTCTGAAGACAAAGCTATAGGACACAATTATGACAAATGTAACTAGACAGTAAGTATCCATTTGTTTGTTTTGATAATTAAATTTTTATTTGGTAATTAGAATTTAGTTTATGGCTTTGATTTAAAAATCAAACACATCCATCTTGGGTAGAATATGAGTTTCATTCATTTTATAAACTGAAATATGGTCTTCAGTTGGGTTAAAACCGTTCTTTTTTCTTTCTTAGTTAGTCTAGTTACATTATTTTGATGAAAATTGATAGGAAAAATCACTACCCTAAAATTGAGTTTGGTAATTTGGTTAACATATGGTTGGGGAATGAACCGGTAGTTTACCAATGCCGACTATACAGCACAACATTAGTACTTATTCTCAGTTGTCCATGTGGATATGGAACGGTACTAGTAAGAGTATCACTAGTGATGAACTTGTTTGCCATTACAAACTGCTACCTTAGTATGTCACATCAGATTTTAATTCAATTTTCAAAAACATTTATTTTTTTCTCTAACAACAAACCTCCACCAGACACTCCATTTTTATATAAAAAATATACATTAAAAAGAATGTTTGTGTATGTGGTGCCCGCCTCAATGTCCCTGACGAGTCCGCTCCTACGGACCAATCTTCTCAGACGCTACATCACCAATGGTGGGTTGGGTTTGTGGTGGTGGTTTGTATTTCTGGACGGTGTCACATAAACACCGTTCGAGGTGCTCTAAGGTCCGGTTTCATGGCGTCGCACAACCCTAGATATAATCTTAGAAATTTTTTATCTTAATGGAATCATATATATTAGGACCCACATTGGTGTGGATGTTCGTGCATGTAAAGTAAAATCAAGAACAATAAAAGCATGAATCATAAACCATGAAAAAAGGCTTTTACATTCAAATAAGAATATATTTGATATAAAAAGTATAACTTTTAAAACTAATAATAATTATACTTTTAAAACTAATAATAATTATAAAAACCAAAAAAGGGCATTCCACCGTTCCAAGGATATCTAACCTTTCTTCTACCTCTTTTTTCTCATCTTTTCTCACTTCATTCACTGGAATTCCTCTTTTCACTTTCTCCGCTCACTTTTATCTCTCTGTGAGACCGCCCTTAAGAAAGATCCTCTCTATGCTCTTCGTCTCCCTTACACATCACCAAAAGATTTCTTGGATTATGCTTCACATATAAGCATTAGAAACAATCTCAATTTTTATATTTAGTGTTAGTTTATAGCACATTTTTTTATCAAATCCATAATGATTCAAACAAGTCCAACCCAATACCATTGAGGACAATTTCATTCTTTATTGAAGTCCGTCTTGATTGACCCGGTTCAAACCATCGGTCAAGAGTCAAGATCATAGGTTTTAGCTACCAAACCACGAGTTCAAAGCTTCCAAGCTCAACTACAAACGAAGTTCAATGCCGAGACTTGATTCTATTCAAAACCCGAAGCCAAATAACCGTTGGCACCATCTTCATAGCATTAAAAGCCTTGCATTCTTTGATGTTAATGAAATCCTACCTAAATGGCATGTATGGACACATTAAAAGCATATAATTGAAGGCTTTGGATTCAATTATTAAGGGTACAATTCAATTGTTCTCACACCTAATTATATCACTACATACCATTCAAATCATATTGAGCCGATTGTACCCTTCAAACAAAAGCAAAACCTTAAGTTTCCTTTCCAAAGTAAAAGTAATCGGTTCAAACACAATAAGACACTTAGGGACCCTACCCTCTTCTTTCCACAAAACCTTTTTGTCATGCAAACGACAAGCCTATTTGAATTATTACTAGGTCCAAAAAGCGTATATAGCAAAAGTAATCGTTTTGCACATACGAGGCTAAGCAATTGTTTCCCTTTAATGTGGCTACCCATCTTTTCAAAAAATAAGATAATAACTTTCTAATGGTCACATTCATAATTTTTTTTTCTTTTCAATAAAGTGTTACATTTATTTCAAAATAAAGACAATACCAACTTGCTTATTTGTTGGACCAGATTTGGTCATTTTCAAGAACAAATATAAGCGACAAAAATATATATCCGAACAATATCTTTTATCATGAGAAATGGGTAAAATGATGAAATATATTTTTCGATTTTACATTAAACTAGGCAAACGTACCGAATCTGATATTGAGCTCCTACTCAGCTCGTTAAATTTAAGATAGCTCAAGCCTGACTTGTTTTGAAATCCTTGTCTAAACATCGAGCTAGACTCACGAAAAGTTATAAAGGAAGAGCCTGGTATGGGCTCAAGTCGTTATATTTATTAGTTATATACTTGTTTTCATGCACTTATATATATTTTTCTGATGGAATTCGTTATGAATCATATATATTAAAGTTTTTGGGTTTATTTATAATCTTATTCTCCAATCAAAGCTCGAGCTCGTTAAAAGTTAGCTGGATTTGAGATTTTAGTCAGCCAATCTTATATAACTCATAACCAGAAACACTAATTTAGTGATCTTTTATGAAGAATAGTAGCTAAATACGAGAGCAATGTTTAAAGGCTAGACCAAACTTATCAATTGCCCATAACAATAGTAAAAAGTTATAGTAACAACTACAGAGTTTAAAAGATGTGGTTCTTTGATTTGGTGAGGTGGATGTTGGTTGTTCCCTTCATATTTAGGAAAATTACCAATCTAGTCAAGATTTTAATCAATTTATCAATCTAGCCACTTTATGCGTCCTGGAAGGCCACTCACATGTATGGGATGAGTCTTTCAAGCATGGGATGAGTCTTTGGGGCGAAACCCAATAAAAAATAGACACGTGGCCACACACGCATGGGATGAGTCTGCGGACGTATGGGATGAGTCCGCAGACGCATGGGTTGAGTCCGCGGACGCATGAGATGAGTCTTTCATGTGTGGGATGGGATGAGTCTTTACACGTGTCAGTTGGGGATTGGCGGACGTAATACTTGGCCATGCAGACGCATCAGAAGACTTGGGATCTGTAAGTGACATTACAAGGACGCATGAGGTGGCTAGATTAGTAATTTGATTTTTTTTCTTGGCTAATTTCGTAATTTTTCCTTCATATTTCTCTATTTTTATTTTATAATTTTTACAGGTGATTAATGTATTCACTATGCATTTAAAAAGTGTTAGTTAAAATAATATTTCTCTTTTGTTATTTTATATTTTTTACATGTAATTAATGTATTCATTATGCATTTAAAAAGTGTTGTTAAAATAATAATATAACTTTTACATATATTTTTAATCGCTTAGCGACAACATGCTCTTTTCATCTTAGTTAAGCTTCCTAAGCTACAAGCTTAACGTACTAAAAGTAAAATATAACCCTAGACTAAATTCAAACAAACGGTTGGAAATTTTCTTTTCTATACATAAATGTTTTTTTTTGGTAAAAATATCAAAAAATGGTGTTTGAATTACTAGTAAAACTACATATTCACTAACTACTTTTTGATAACAAATAGTTTATAACAATGGTAAGTATACCAAAATGTTGTTTGAATTACTTTAGTAAAACTACATATTCACTAACTACTTTTGAAAACAAATAGTTTATAACAAAACAACCTTAAAATAATTACACACTTTATATAATCAATCTCAAACCAAACTTGATCTTATACAACATAAAAAATATATGAATTCATGTAGACATATTTGCGATACAAAATCAGTTTCAAATAAATAAATACGAGAGGTTCATTAACAATTATACACATTGTTCTAAATGTAATACATAAGCTGGTTATGCAACCTTCTAACCGTAAACAATCCATTTTCTGTCTCGCACCAACTAGCGCTATGTACATATGTTTTAAAATGTTTAGCCGACCCAACCAACCCGACTATTTGATGTATACACATAAAATAATCATACTTTTCATATATGTCATTTCCATGTTCTATTCACAATGCTAAAAAAACTAATGAAGACGGTCTTCAAATATGATAACAAGTTTTGGCAGAAGGAGAATATACTTGCACCAGAAAAACACTTTCTTTAGGGGCAGCATAGTAATTTCACGCAAAATACCCACGAATTTTTTGCTAATGACCAAATCCACACCAAACTTGCTCCAAAAATAACAATAACAATAATCGTGTCACCGTAACCACAAAATTCACCGGCTATAACCGGTAAAACCGGTGGCACCAATAAAAATATAAAAGTCGGCGTACAACACACACTACTTGAAGGTCTATTTGTAGATCTGTTATAACGGTTCCGTTAACAAAAGTTTTAGAGAGAGAAAGTGTGTGAGTGCGTGAACGTCAGGACCACCACACACTCACTCACACACACATGATAAGAAGCTTTCAAACGGAATCACTGCCATCGCCAGCGTACTCGTCGTCGTCATCATCATCATCATCATCATCGCCTCCATTTTCTCTCTCTTCTCTCTGAAACTAACAAAACAGAAAAAATAAAATCATAGAAGATATTATTCTCCATTCAAGATCGAATTGATTAAGGTACGTACATAACCAGCTGATTTGATTTGACATCGAACTATACATAACTAAATATACATCAATCAATATATCATGTACGTATAGTGGCGGTTGTAGCCGATGAGTGATCCGGTAGCGGTTATGGAGGTTGCGCAACCGTTAGAAAGTAATATAATAATAATAATAATTCTGGATCGGCGAAGAGGAGGAAGGTCGGCAATGGAGAATTGAGGTTATCGTCGTCAAAACCAGTACGAATTACAGGTTTTGAGCCATTTGACAGTGATGACGTCATCAATACATCGAAGAAATTATCTGATTCTGTTGAGAAAGAAGAATTGACGTCCGGCGGAGATATTCCGGCGAGTTGTTGTTCGGTTGACGCAGATTTGGAGGTATTATTTGAATTTTGAACATATGTTTTGAGTGAATTTGAATTTGAATTTTGAAAATTGAATTTGTGTTCAGGAAACAGCTGAAGTAACAACTGTGAGATGCAATTTGGCGAGAAGAGAAAGGTTTGAAAATAAACTTTAAAGTTACCTGTTAACGTACATTTATGATTTTATTCTATTCGCATCTTTTTTTCAGTTCGTTTAAAATTTCAAAAACACCAGAATTAAATATCTGTGATCTCAACGGTATCCGTTATTATTATTATTTCAGTTTTCCTGTACAACAAGTTGTCAAAACGCACTCTCTCTCTATGGCCCAAAAACCGCCGGTGTTGACTAATTCTCGCCGGAGAGTTCCGCCGGAGAAGACGCCACCTGCCGCTGAACTTGAAGAATTTTTTGCAGCTGCTGAAAAAAACCTCCAGAACCGTTTCAAAGACAAGTAATATAATTAAGCTAGTTAAAGGTTTATGATTATCTGGTAATGAATACATATCTGAATATATGTGATGAATTTGCAGGTACAATTACGACGTCGTAAATGATGTGCCGATGAAAGGTCGATTCGAGTGGATTCAACTGAAGCCGTGAAGGATGAAGATAATTCAAATGATTTAGAACGAAAGGCATTGTAAAAACTGTTTCTAAAATTTAGAATTTAGAAACATAGGTACAGTAAGGTAGTAGTGGTATTTGGTCAGTTTAATTTATGGTTTATTATTATTATTTTTTTTTTAACTTGAAATTAATTATCTTTTATCCATTTTCCTTGATTTGTAAATTTTAGTTCCTGTTGAGTAGTAGTTGATGCTGTAGCTGGTACTTGTGTGTTGAAATACGGAGTGAGTTGGAACCCAAAATGGGGAAGAAGGAATAGTTAGTGATTTGGTAATTGGGATATATAGTGTACTTCAGTTTTCCTTTTTTCCTCGTCTCTGTACATGTACATCTCTGCAATTCTCTCGTATCATAAACGTACAAATTACTAAGCATTAACTAAGTGTTCTTTTTCATAAAAGGTAACATTTTTCACTAAGTATCATCTTTGACGAGGATGAGGTATTTTACACCTATAAGGCGAGCAAATCAAAGACGGACACATTGGGTAACAATAATGTCATCCATGTCATGTTGGGTTGAAAATTACATCAATTTAGTCACGTCATGACCAAAATTGCGTGCCCTTTGTCTTATTTTTTGAAAGAATGGTTTATGTTAATAACCTCTTAATTTCAAGAGTAAACATATATACTCATCACTCATCGTCACACGCCGCTCCTCTAGTCCTCTTTCAAGAGTGTGGTATTTGAACGTGTGCAATTAGTTTACATCGCGAGTGTAACTTACACATTCTAAATCATAAGTGATTCTTTTAATGGTTAGATAATGTTGATGGTTATAAAATCATTCATTCACAGTTTATTTTGGTAATTTTGATGGTGTATGTTGTCAATCTTCCTTTATTAATGTAGGTTATTCATAGAATGTGAATTACGCTCTTTATGATAAGTAAATTTGGGAATGAATCATAATGAAGAGAGTTAGTTGTTTGGTAAATGGTAAAGTAACGCCTTGCCGTGTAAGGTACGGACACGTGTAATGATAAAAGAGATCACATGTGGATGCATCGATGGTATGTATGTATATCTTTCCGTGTAGGTGGGCTATTAATCCGGTTGCGGGTATGGCCCTTTGGGTGGGGGTTTCAGCTCGGGCGTTGGGCAGCCTACCTATCTGAGCTGGCGGGTGGACATTGGTACACCTTACCCTATGTTATCCCTTAATTAAAAAAAAAGAAAAAAGAAAAGGAACTTGGCCAAGCCACGCCCCAAACACAAGCCCTACCATACCCTCAATTTTTTGGGTCTTGCCAGTGAAGCCCACCCAATCCACGTGTCAAGCCATGCCCCAAACCCCCGCCCCACCATAACCCACGGCCTAATGCTTTTGTCATTCAGTGATCGTTATTTTTGTTAATATTAATAATTTAGAATATAGAATCTTGACAATTCAAATTTACTAGTTCAATTATTCATAGTGATAATTTAGCTAATAACACTTGAAAAAGTAATCTTACCCGTATAATTATCATAGGCTTACACTGATACCTCCTTGATTGTACGTACAGGGGTGATTATGAGCAACGTGGGTAAACATACATTGCGAGTGAAATCAAATGGGTCTTAAGTGTGATTGTGTGATAATTTATGATGATTATATGATTGAGATAGCAATTATCGACGAAAGTTAAAGTTAAGAGTATATGTCGTTGGTTAAATCACCAGTATAGATTATTATTGATCAGTAGATCATAGTTTAAATTAATAAATTCTTATTTGACTTTAATAAAATTTAAGCTGGGGCATTTTTTCAATTATGGTTCCTAGCCCTAGAGCTAGTTACTTTTTTTATAGAACGGCTTCTAACCCTAAACTACTCCTATTAACCACTTCTGCCTACACTTTACAAGATTTGAACCTTCTACATCTTAAATAGGGAGGAGATACCTTACCATCAAATTCGGGTTTTGTAGCATTGGATACTGTAGTTTCGAAAAGAAAGAACAAATAGAGTAATTATATACCTTTTTTAATATACAATAGTTTAGGTAAACAACTTTTGAGAGTGCAACGAAAGATGAGGGATGTCTAAAACGGTGGATCGACTTGCTTTGTTTTGTTAATCTTGCCAAATGATACATGGGACACATAATTAAAATGACATGTTCACTTTTTTTATAAATAAAATTGTTACACCCATGTTCATATTTCAATCCCCGTGCAATAGGTAGGGAATCACTGGTTTGTATATTTATTCTTTAATTATGATATGATATCCAGTGTATTGTATATTTATTCTTTAATTATGATATGATATCCAGTGTAGGCACATTGACACACATGCATAAGTTTTTTTTTTTTTTTAAACTGGACTGTCTTTGTATGAATATGTTTATCATTAAGCCTCAAAATAAAAATAAAAACTGGACCATCTTAGTATGAATATGTTTATTATTAAGCCTCAAAAAACAGTCAGGTTGAGTAGCGAATCATAAACGGTTTCAATAATAACATCAAACTTTTTAAAATAATTTATTGGCTTTTTCAAAAAGCCAATAAGTAATAATGTTTGAATAAGAAAAAATGACTTTTCAAAACAACTTTTTGGCTTATTGACTTTTCTTAATACATAAGCTAAGGTGGAAGGGTGTGGTTCAGGATAGGTCATCGGGAGGGTGACGATCGGGAACACCCCCCCCCCCCCCGATTTGATTTTGGTGCAATCGGTAACCCACTCCCGATCTCCCCGATTGTGATTTATTGACCGTTTGAAAGTAATAGCCGTTGAACGGCATTGTTTCTTAAAAAAATCTATTAATTTATTTTTAAACCCTATATAAACCTCATCGTATACGGCTATTGTTAAAACTATTCCGTTACCCGATGATGAAAAGAGGAAGAAGTTTGCAAAGTGCCAAGAAGCGGTACGAAAAGATGTCGAATGGTTGTATGGAGTCATAAAAGGAAAATAGGGGATAATACAACAACCGGCTCGTGCATATGAACCAAAAAAAATAAGATACATTATGTATGCTTGTCTAATAATGGATAACATGATTATTGAAGACGAAGGTCGAGCTATATGCGAATACGATGCGAATGACACTGATGAGAATGTTGAGCCCGTTGACCAGTTGCAACAAGACTCCAATTATTGGGCGTTACATAGTGAGCATGTGCATGGAAACCTGTGTGCGGATTTAATCGACCACATCTGGAATAACTTCCGTGTCGATCCCGTTGAAGACGAGTAGGTTTATGTGTTTTTTAATAGTCAAATTTAGAAGGTAATTTGTGTTTTTTTTATTTGTAATTTTAAGATTTTTTTTTGAATTTCTTGTGAATTTTTATAAATTTATGTTTGGTATATATTATTTATTTGAAATTTCTAGGAAAATGTGTATTAAAATGAAATTAGTTACAAAAAAAGGGGAGGGGAAGGGGGAACCACACCCCACATACGAGGGAGTAGTGATGATATGGAGATGAGGGTGATGTTAAGCCTAGATGGCTATGGGGGAAGAGGAAACCATAATCCAAACACTTTTTTGAAAACTCTTTTTTTAAAAGTCATAAATCAATAAGTCACTTAACAAAAAAAATCTTTTTTTGAGTTAAATAAGCTTAGCTAAACATGCCCTAAAAAATATTTAATTTAGGTTTTCGGAATAGATTATATGACCAAACTATGTTTTGATCAAGACGGGCCATTTTAGAAAAAAAAAAATCAAATCAACAAAGTAGAAGTTTAAATCTTAGAATGAATTTTCACTGTAACTTGAAAATCTCAAAAGGTCCAAAAAATTCAATAACAAACTTTAGAGTAAACTTTTATTTTGCTCCTTTGGTTTGGTAGTTTTAATGGTTTTAGCTCCAAATTTTTAAAAATAGTCATTTTGCTCAATAGTTTACCATGTTATTTCATTTTGCTCTCCGCCTCTAACTTCATCCAAATTGTTTGTTACTTGAAAGGGTATTTTGGTAACTTCAAGTATAAAAGTAAGGGTATTTTAGTAAAAACTATAAATAAAGACTATATTAAATAATAATAATAATATATGATAAAACCCATATGTGATCATCTCTCTCTACCATCTATCTTCTCTCTCTCTAAATCTCTCTTTTTTCCATCACCAACAACTACCACCACGAGTTAAATGATTGGTTGGTCACTGTGGTTTGCGAAAATTGCAGATTTGTCCCAATGGTTCACTAATACACACTTGGTCCCAGTGGTTGCAATTTTTGCACTCGGGTGGTCCTTATGACTAACCCATGTTAACTTTCTCAGTTAAGTCTATGTAAAATTATCACACTACCCTTACTATTAAAAATACAAAAATAAATAAACACACTTCTTCTTCACCCTGGTCTTTCTCTCTCACTTTCATTTTCTCTCTCTAAAACCACAAGACCACCGTCTCCCACCTCCACCACCGCTTCCACCACCGCCGCCTCCACCACCGTCTCCTACCTTCTCCTCCCATTCACTGTTTCAGGTAATTAATCTCCCTATTTTCGTAAACTTAAAACAGGGGCATCTTCATCATCATCTCCTAAAAAAATCTACCACCCAATAACAACCAACGACCACCACCCTCACTGCCCTCAACTACCAACCCGCCGGAAAAACGACGTGGGTCGTCGGAACACCACATCAGCCGCCGCTACTGCTGCCGTCATCGTAAACCACTGCCCATCACCACAAAACCTACATGCCATCGCCATCGCCACCTCCTTCAACCTCCACCGTACACCCTTCAACCTCTCTCTCTGCCTCCCAGCTGATGATGCACATCGAACTGTCGGAACCTACTAACGGAAAAATGAACCTGCAACTCATCTTCCACCACCGATATCTGCATCATCGGATCCGACATCGCCGGCTCCTCCGTCGCCCCTTCGACGTCACTGCATCGTGTTTAGTTTCTGATGATTTGTTTTTGTGTAATTTTGTTCCTGATTATTTGTGCTATTTAAAAATTGACATGTGTTATGTGTAATTGATGCATATGTGTGTGGCGGTGATTTGGGAAAGAAGTGGTTGTGGCGGTGTGAAGCAGCAGGGGCGACGAGCTGGTGTGGTGGTTATCGGCGGTGGTGATAGCATGTCCGGTGGTGGAGGTGTTCGTTGGTGGTGGTGGGTTTCGGTGTTGGTGGGTGTTTTGGTGTTCCGGGGTGGAGGTGAGAGGTGAGATGGTGGCGGTGGGTGTTCGGGGGTGGAGGTGAGATGGCGGCGGAGGTGATATGGTGGTGGTTGTGCTGCTTGTTTGAGAAGAGAGACTGTGAAGATATATATAACTTGGTAATAAGCAAGGGTATTTTGGTCATTTAACATGGACTTAACTGGAAAACTCAACAGATGTTAGTGATAAGGACCACCCGAGTGCAAAAATTACAACCACCGGGACCAAATGTGTAATTAGTGAACCACTAGGACCAAGTCTTCAATTTTTGCAAACCACAGGGACCAACCAAGCATTTAACTCTACCACCACCAACCGTCACCACCTCACCATCAACCCTAACAGCCACCACCACCTACTACCTGCAACAATAACCACCACAACCGGCCACCTACACCAACCTGCCGCCACATTAACACCTACAACCAGCACCACCTAATCAACCACCACAACCTGCCATCAACACCAACAACCACCATTGTACCACCTCCACCGCCGGCATCTTCCCTAAAAAACCTATCACCGCCGACATCTTCCCTAAAAAACCCACCACCGCCGAATCCCACCTCCGTCTCTCAAAATCACCCACCTCTAAACACAAAACTCGAAAGCAAACACCTAACTCCATAAACGAATCTGTGACTAGATTTGACTAGAAATCACACTAACCTTGGCCGATTATAAGATCTTTAAGCGATTAGCTCCGACGACTGTGGTGTCGATTAGCTCCGATGAAGGTGATACCGATGACTGTAGTGTCGATTAGTTCCGACGAAGGTGGAATCAAGGTCCGACGGCGGTGATGATTCTTCAACAGAACATTAAGTGGTGGATGATGGTGGTGGCGGGCTAGTCGTGATACTGAAGACCGACGGCGTTGAATATTGTGAATGATCTGTGATGTTGAATGAACAATGGCGTTGAATGTTGTAAATGAATGGTGATGAATGCTCTTAGCTGTGAATGACAAGAAAGTCAAAAGAAAATTTATAACATTTGATGAAAATGAATAAATGATTATTATAATTCATTTTAAATATCATTAAAAAACAATAAAAGATTAAACATTTAATAAATGAAATTTTTATACTTGAAGTGACAAAATACCCTTTCAAGTAACAAACAATTTGGATAGAGTTAGAGGCTGGAGAGAAAATGGAAATAACATAGGAAACTATTGGAGTAAAATGAATATTTTTAAAGGTTTGGGGACCGTTAAAACTGACCAAACCACAGGAGCAAAACAGAAGTTTACTCCAAACTTTAATAAAACCAGGAAATTTATTATAAAATTACGGGATATTGGATTTATATAATGTCAACTTTCACCGTTTGCCCGATAACACTCTTAACTTACGAATTGTACCACGCCACTCTCAACTTTCAACTTATTTTCCTTTAACACTTCCAAACTAACTGAACCTAACCCGTTAGTTGACATCAGATACCACGTTACTAAACAAATGTCATATTAGATGCCACGTCAGATGGCACATTAGCAAAAAGTGCCACGTTAGCAAAAACAAAGTGTTATGTCGACAGTCAAATTGCCACGTCGGACGTCACGTCAACAAAAAAACTAATTGTGCTAGGATTCGGTTAGTTTAAGAATGACAAAAGAAATTAAGTTAAAAGTGAAGTTAATTAAATCCAATATCCCTAAAATTAGTAATGATAATATGATTTAAGAATGAAACAATATTGAAAAAATAAGATTGTAATAAAAAATTGTTTCGACGTAATCCAATCTTGATTTCACAAGAAATTTCAAGATCATAACTTTGAAGATGGAACACAAAAAGTCAACAATATTGTGTAATCCACAACAATACATATCTTTTAAGAACTCTTTTTAAGTACATAAGTCTTTTTTCTTTCTTTTTTCTAGCCAGTAAGAGTTCAAGTCTCGTGGTTGTAAAAACGTGTAATTTAGAAACATAGTTAGGGTTGTTTAACGATTTTTGAATAACTAAGTGTTGAACCAGTAAGATGTCTAAATAATTAAAAGCCAATATAATGCTTAACCATGCGAAGACAAATATCTGACCAATTCAGATAAGAAGTCTTAACCATTCAGACTCGGTTTAGTCATTCTGCTCGCGAAACAAACAATCCGAATCGTTAAGTACTAAACCAGTAAGAAAACTGAACCATTAAGAAAGAGCCCAATAAGAGCTGAAACAAACAACCCCTATATTTTATAGTAAAAAATACATGTGTCAATCTAATCTCCCAAAAAGAAAGTTATTAATCATTGGAATATATTTGAGCCCTTATTTATGACAAGTAAACCGGGTTTAGCAAACCAGAGGTTTGTATCAAACAAAGTTATGACAATCACTACGGACGGAGAATAGCAATGTCGATCATATGTAACAATAGAATTAATGTTAACCAAATAGTTGAAAGAAGAACTAATTGAGAATCCGATTGGATTACTAATCAGATGAGAGTTTGGCCTTTTCCTAGCGGCTTGCTAGGGGGTTCTCTTAATAGAATTTGTCGTTCGAAAAAAAGATGAGAGCTTCGGACGAAAAAGAAAACACCCAAGGCCAAGGTAGAAGTCAAAATGGAAAGTCCCAATATGTCCTCCATTCTAGTTCTAGTACTAGTTCTACTTCTAGTTCTAGTTTATTTCCAAATCACTTCACTGATATATACAAAAAAAAAAAATTAGAACATTACTCAAAATCCATATAACCCAAAGTAAGTTTGTAACAAACAAATCATCTCACCATATTGAATTTAAGTTATTATCCGTTACTTGTGGTCTAGTGGTTGGAAAGATGTGAGTTCTCCTAGGAGATTCAAGTTCAATTTCCACTGGTGTCATATTTTGTGGATAAAGATAATGAAGGCTAGTTCTCCCAGACCTTAGGTCAAGAGTTCGAGCCGAGCCACCCAGGTTTTAGTCCACCGTGCATTTCGCCAAGAGATTCTCTCTTATGGCGGCATAAGCCCCTGCCACTGGCAGTGGGTGGTATGGTTTCTAGGGGAAAGCCGTTAGCCAAACTCTGACGTTAGCGTGGGCCCGGTTAAGACAACATAGTCTGGCAGAGTAGGGTTAGGGCCCTCTGTTTGGGAGGGTGTGAGATCTCTCTCTCAACTGTTAAAAGATCCTCACCATTCAAAAAAATGGTTATTAAGTTATTGCTTATAACCAGAGTTATTTTAACATGTAAGAGAAATAAAGATTTCTGTACATTTAATGTATGTAATTTTTATATCTCTTACATTTTATTTACATTTTATTATATTGAAGTATTGAACTAGTCATGTCTTATAACCTTGATTATATGTGCACATTTTATAAAACATGTTAAATTTATAAACAAATCTGTCTCAATAACACTTTTTTATAGAGAACTAATCAATTTGCAAAATTGTGTTATTACAGCAATATTAATATGGTTATATCGACTTCAATTACTCAAAATATTAAAATTGTTCACTATATTCTTTCAGGACCGGGCCTTGGGAAAATTTTATTACCAAGTTTTCAAGCTTTTCTTGGGACCATTTCTGGCTTCGGGTTAGATAGGTCTAGAATCCTGGCAGGCTGGCCTAGGCATTTTTGAAAATAATTCACCCAATTGGGTTTTTAACTATCACTAAATTTGGGCAATGGAAGACTGGCCCAAATTAAGTTTTTATCAGTCCGGGCTTTGAGCATTGTCAAGCCCAAATACATTAGTTTTCGTCTACCAATTTGCTACTCTGCCACGTGCATAGCTTATTTAGATTTATTTTTATTTCTACCAAAAAGTGGTACAAATACGTTTATTTGTGAGTGGATGTGACTTCTTGTACAGTAGATATTAGTGTAGATTTAAGAGTGTTTAGATGGTTTTTATGGATGGCAATTAAACCTGAACCTGATGGATAAACCCGAAACCCGACTTATTTGGGACAGGTTTGGGGTTGGATAATCGGTTTGGACTGATTTGGGATTAACTTTTATTTTTTTCGCGGGTTTGAGACGGGTTTGGGATTTGGTGATATACCCATTTACCCGACCTAATTACCAGATAAAGTGTACCCGTTTACCCGATTGTATACCTGACATAATTTCTTTTATATTTTTACATATGTATATATATATATATATATGATACACCCATTTTTTATAGATATATGTATTTTATTTCGTTATAATTTGTAATTATTTCAACATTTTTATAGTGATAATATTTAATGTAACTAATTAGTAGTTGCCCGATAGATACCCAATGGATTTTGGGTCAGGTATACCCATGGGTAATTTTTTTAAATTAACGGGTTTACCCGAAACCCACGGGTATACCTGATACCCGATGGGTATTTACCCGCTAGAAACCCGATGGATTTTGGGCGGGTTTGGGACAAGCTTATCTAACGGGTTTGGGTTTAAGATTACCTAAACCCGTCCCAAACCCGACCCATTGCCATCCCTAGATGGTTTGTGACTAACTAGTTCTAAACAATATTAAATTTATTTTGTAATTAGTATAAGCATCGGAAACTTGCAGGAGTTATAAGTTTTGTTTGAAGATAAATTTATATTATGATTTCAAAAAAATCACCCAAATTGGCACATTAAATAGGTTTGATGATTGTTTCTATAATATTAAAAAAAAACGTTTAAGGCATTAATTTTGCAGGAAAAAGGTTTTTGACCTACCGAAGAATTTTATATGTAATGGCATTAAAAGAGCAAGGATTTAAAAATAAATCATTTAAATCAATACGTTACAAGATATATAGCTGTAATAAGGACTAACCGTATAAAAATATATTATATTTAACACAATGTGTAATTATATGTAACTTTAAAAAACTTTCTACTGTTTGTAACTAACTAAATTAAAAAGTATTCAACTTGACACAAAAGCTAGCATTCTAAGGTCACATACGCATGATAGTCTTTTTCTTGTAACATATTAATAGCCTCAAGGATATTTTCACCCATAAGGAGCATTTTTTCGGCCAGGCTTTTTTAGTCTCACTTGTTATATTTAAATTTGTTTGATGATGATTTAGTATTTAGTGTTTCTACAAACATTTTTTAACTTTAAAGTCCCTTTTTTTAAACTTTAAGTCCTATTTTTTCCTTAAATAATATAATATTGTCAATTAAATATGTTTTGATACAGTTAAAAACTAATACGTAAATCTAAAGTAGTTCATTAAGAGGAGATAACTTAGAAAATGACATATATATTTTACAAAAAACATTAGTCGGATAGTTAACTATCAGGGGCGGCTCTTATGGTGTGCGGGGAGGACTTCCGCACAAGGCCCGCGATTTCGAGGGGTACGGGATTTTTAAAAGAAATTCGATATATATATATGTTATTTTTTAAAAAAAAATTCTAAACACATACCAAATCCAATATAGAAGCCCATTAATAAGGGATGGCAAAAAAGCCCAAGCCCGACGGGTATACCGAAACCCGAAACATACGGACCGGGTATACCCGAAGCCCAATGGGTATGGGCCGGGTACGGGCTTAAAAAAAGAAATAATTCGGTTATGGGTACGGGTATGGGTAGTGATACCGCGATACCCGACCCATTTACCCGAATAATACCTGAAAGTATCATATTATAGATTTCCACATATATAAACTTAGTACGTGTATTTATTTACCTTCTATATAGTCATATCTGGATATGTATTTGGCATGTGTTTAGTGAACATATAACTTATTTTTGAACATGTATATTGGATATGGAAGCTACCACCCTTTATTATGTGGATGTTTATACAATTAGGTGGTCCAGTAATCGTTTTGATTTAGTTTGGTATATGTGGTCTGAATATGATATGTAAGTTATTAATCATATTTTCATTTGTTATAGTCATTAAAATAGTAGATTATATAAACATCAAAGTAAAAAATCGCACATTTGTCCCAACGGGTATTTTTTAGAAATTAACGGGTACACCGATACCACGCGGGTATGCCCGATACCCGACGGGTAATTACCCGACAAATACCCGACGGGTAACGGGCCGGGTATGGGACAAAGAATTACAACCGGATACGGGCCTGGGATTACTGATACCCGGCCCAAGCCCGACCCATTGCCATTCCACCCATTATCAAGTACCTTTTTATGTTTTATAATTTAGCCAACTTAACATTAGGTTTATTGGCCCACCCAATACTAATATGATTTCAGATATGATATTGTGTAATTTTGTAAGTCTAGTAATTGTTGTTATTGTTATTTGTTAACATCAGAATATAATTGTTGATAGAAGCCGTATCCGCCTACCTATCGTATTGAATTGAGTATTCTTGTTAATTGTCTGTTGAACATCGATTATGTAACTGTGATTGTCAAATTGTGATTGTGAAACATCGATTATTCCTGTTAAGTGAACATCAATTATTATTTTTAGGCGTTAATGGCTCCTAAACAAGCATCCGGATGGCAAAAAATGTCAAAAAAGGAAACGAACGGAATAATTGGTGAAGTCTCTAGCCGATGTTGTACAAAAGTTTTTGGCGCCTAATCCAACTATGGGCACATTTTTCAAGCTCGAACAGGGTACGTGAATTCTCAGAGACTCCACTGTTAACTACTAATACATAGATCTAAAATAATTCGGCCTAGAGTAGATAACTTTAAAAACTACATATATATTTACAAAAACAACTAGTCGGATTATAATAAGAAGTAAGCTAGTTATATTTAAAAGAAGAAAACCTTCTAATTGGATTTATTTAAATTGTTTTGACCAGTTCTAAGATTAACTAAGATCACTAATTAATTATTAAGAGAAAAAACACAATCTTTTAACCTAATAAATAACTAGTGATGTCAACAAACAAAAAGTCATTGTCTCGTATATGTGTTTCAAGGATAAACCGGCAAAAAGTTGCCTCGTTTAGAAGCTTCTTATTTTGTTTTAAAAATTGACAGGAGTCGATAAATGCGGCTTAAGAATTTCATGTTTTCGCCGCCATCTTGGGTCAACATACGTAATTTGATATTTCAGATTCTATATCTTATAATACAACTAGGATTTCCCTACCGCGCGTTGCGACGGCGGAAAATCCATGTATCAATCAAACGAAAAAATTAGTTTCTAAAGCAGTTATATTACTTTACAATATATATTTGAGAGGTAGGAATGTAAATTGTATTAAAAAAACCAACCAAAATTGATGGGACACTTAATAAATTTAGTTAAAATTCAAGGGGTAGAAATGTAAGTTGTTCTAAGAAAAAAAACTAACAAAAGTTAAGGGGACACTTAATAAATTAGTTAAAATTTAAGGGTAGGAGTGTAAGTTGCTTTAAAAAAAACTAACAATAGTTGAGGGAGCACTTAATAAATTAGTTAAAAATTGACGGGTAGGAATATAAGTTGTTATAAAAAAAACTAACAATAGTTGAGGGGGTAAATATGGTAAGTAACAAAACCTTGGTGGTCAAAAAGAATTATTGTGAGGTTGTTAAAAATGCCACTCAAAAGAGGAATTAATTATAAAAATACCATGAAGAAGGAAATGTTAATTATGTGAGTGTATGGCATTCTTGTAATTAAAAGAAAAAAAGGGTATATTGATTACTATAGCTAAGGATGTGAATTAATATATAGTATAATATAACTAGATATAAATGAGAAAACTAGAAATTAACTAAAAAAGCATAAAAACATACAATTTTTCTTTTACAATTTTTATAAAAAATCGCAACATGTTATGTATAAAAAAAATTTTCAAAAAAAAAAAAACTTGTACTGCACATGTGCACTAAATGTGTACTACACATGTGCATTATATGTATATGTTGCACATGTGCATTATATGTTTTTTTTTTTAAGTTTTTTTTATATAATATATATAACGGATTTTTATAAAAAAAATTGATATGTTTTTTTGGCTTTTTTAGTTAGTTTTTTGGTTTTCTCATTTAAACTAGTTTTCTCATGATCCATCCCCTACAATATAAAATCCTTCATTTTATATCTTTTATGTTCATATTCATATAGGCTACATGTATATCTTTTCAATAAATGCATACCATATACTCAGAATTTAAGATAAACCATGTGTGCATATGATTATAGTATAAAGGTGTTGATATGCTATGCAAAAGCTTAAGAATATTATTGACTTACATGCCATATACAATGGCTATAATACACGAATACAGGAGGCAGTTCAGGAGCTAAAAGAGGATCTACAACAAACTATAGGTTGACTAATCTATTTGAATATATTTAAACTATAAACTGAAATAAAATTCCCTCCAAGGATTATCTTTTATTTAGTGTTAATACATAGTACATTAGTATGTTGAAGAAGTGTTTTCCCCAAACGACCTATACAGAGAGAGGTACCAATTGGTTTTGACGGTTAGACATCGATTTTTGATGGTTAAAGGCGCAACTACCCCTTAATGTTCACGAAATGATACAATATGGTTCTTTGGACAGTCGAAAGATTAGCATACTACCCAAATATTTGCTTTACTTTGTATGCTTAAAGCTTGTCCTTACATATATACAAAGGGAACATCATCCAATCTTCCAGTTTAGATTTTTGTAATAGACCTATTTTTTCATTGCATGTCCTAAGGATTTAATCGACCCAATGATATCTTCAATCCGACATCGTTTGTGTTGGAAAACATGTTCATTCCTAGCTTGCCACCAACATGTAAGGATAACAAGACAATGTATTACGTCCACCTCCTTCTTCCCCGGATTAAGCGTGCAGCAAAACTCCAGCAAGTCTTTACATGAAAATAGCAAACAAAGGGTTTGGGGGGGGGGGGGGGGGGGGGGGGGGGGGGTTACACCAATTAGCAACATGGTTCCAGACAACCGTAGCGATGAGGCTGCTTGTGAGAAGGTGGTATGTGGACTCATGTTCATCTTCACGAAGTGCACAACAATTGATTTGTAAGTGAATGTTTCTACGAATCAACGCGAGCCTAGTCGAGAGCCTATCCAAGGAAGCTCTCCAGGCACCCATTTGCTCCACTCAAACACAAAATTTTGGTTGAAATCTTGCTCCCAGTTCTGCAACTTTTTCATCAACCAGACAAAAAAATAACCTGAGTCGTTTACTTGCCAACCCCAAGAGTCTGCTTCCTTCGAGAAGTTACTGAAGACAACGAGCAAGCCCTCCATTCCTCCAATTCTCGGACCAGAAGAGGCTCTCTGTACCAACACCAATTGCCCTAGATCCACAGACATTTTAACCCAACCGCTCACTAACAACATGTTTTGTCCCTCTCAAGGGCAAAGAGGTTTGGCCACACGTCTTTTAGCAATTCTGCACGGATAGATCCAAAACCTGATAGACTTCCCATTCCATATTCTTCCTTTGATGAGTTTATGAATTTGTATCTTAGCACATTCAATTTAGATTCCAACCGCACTATATTGTTCCAACATCCACTTACGGCTTTTTTGGACGGAAGGATTGACCATCCCCTTTTCTTACCATGGCATGCCTTAATCACCATTTTCCACAAACTCTTGTCTTCCACTCTAAATCTCCATATCCACTTTGTGAGAAGGGCCTTATTAACATCCGAAAGCTTTCTAATACCCAACGACCCTCCCCAATCCAAGCAACCCAATGAATTTTGTTGTTACCATTAGATGAAATTCATAGAAACCTATTCATATATCTTTCCAACTCCTCAACCACTTTAACCGGCGCTTTGAAGAGAGAGAGAGAGAGAGAGAAATAAAAATATGGGGAGAAATATTAAGAACCGATTTGATAAGGGTGAGTGTACCTCCAATGGATAACGTATGAGCTTTCCATGTTGCTAACCAAGCTTGAACCAAATCCATAACGGGTCTCCAATTACTAACTCTATTCATGTTAGCTCCCACTTGATACCCAAGTAAGAGAATGGGAATATTCCCAACTCTACACCCCACACTAAGCCATCTATTTAACCGTCCATAGAATAAGCCATAATTGATCACTCTAGTTCTTTTCTTCAATTATGATGTCAAAAACTTGAGCTTATTCAAATCTTGCTCCAGCATTATTAGACTTTTTAGCCACTCAATCAAAAATATTATATAATTTATTCAAACATAACCAAAAGTGAAAATCCAAACTTGTGAAAAATATATATTAGACAAAATAGAGGAACCATTTAAGATGGTTGGGGTAATGAGTAATTGTTAGGCCAAATGGTTTCAAATACGATGGGTTTGATTCAGTATTTTTCATACTTTTACTGATACTCAATATACTTCGTAAGATTTAAAGCTTAATTATTTATGATCTTTTAATAGAGCATTTTTCACCAGGTGTATATATATGAATACATTTACCACATTTGACTCGTTTGATCTATTATATCTTAAATAAGTTTCTCAATTTACTAACATATATAACATGTGGGATATCTATACTATATTATAATGCAGGAGCGAAGGATTCCTAAAGTTAAGAACTTCTTCCCCCCTTATTTATAAATAAACCCCTAAACTGAGGGTAAAGTGGTCTTTTAAACCATAATTATTTTTTAGTCTCTCAATCTATTACATTTAGATCCTTCATAATTATGGGTAATTAGTTAGACTCTCCCCTCTTTAGTTCTTTAATGTATTCCTGCGATATGTAATGTTTTAAAAAAAATCTGAAGGTACCATGACGATCAGCACATTATTTTAAACGTTTCGATAGTTGTCTTTTTTAGTTTCGCCGTGCGTTCATAAAGTACAAATAGCCGATGCATAAATGTACAATTGATTAATGTAACATTTGTCAAAAACGGGTTTTCAAAACCCGCTCCGTTTTGTAATCGAATATCAAGTTATAAAAAACACGTTGAATATTTATGATTATTTTGATTTAAAATGATACATAATTAATAAATAAACTAAACTATAAAAATTATATTTGATAAAAAGTTAAAACAAAATAAATAAAAAAAATATGTCGCTGCCGGGACTCGAACCCGGGTCAGCCAGAACAACTCCAACGACTTAACACACACTCACATCACCACTCCGCCACTTTGTGTTTTCTGTTATCTCTAGGAAACAAATGAAATTTATACACAAACTCGGTTAAACCGGTTGCGCCAACTGAGAAACGGAAATCGGCAAACCAATCGTCAAATCGCTTTATTATTCGCACATTCAGTTTATAACCGATGCACCGACGATTTTTTAATCAAGTCGGAATTGATTGAACATCAAGTCTCATCATTATCGGTTTTTATAACCGAAAAATCATCAAGTCCAGATTACTTCAACTTCAGATCACTCTCGCGACTCAGAAATATCATACAAACATTGTCACACCCCGACCCGCAGCGGAAAAGGTGATCGGGGCATGATTGGGTTATCATCAAAGCTCATGACATTTATTATAACGTTTCATATTCATTAATACACTTTAATGGAAAGTTACAATCAATATTACATCATGCCCTAAATATCAATCTAGGCTTCATTGTTTTCTTCTAAGGCATTTCCTATGTTTTCCTTGCTTCATCCTGTTCACCTGTATCATGTGTAAAAGGGTTTTTGGATCAACAAAAAGTTGGCGAGTGAATCCTATGGAAAACATTTGAACAAGTTTATTTAATTGATTATGAAATAAAGTGCACAACCACACATGAGTAAAAATAGATGTAAACTTATTCATAAATCAATTTAATATTAAACAATACACACATGAACAATAAAGGATCGTTTAGAGGCACGCGTTGCTCAACTCGTCTCTCACGAGGAACTGATGGGCCTAATGAATGAATTGCATAACCATGATAATATGAAAGACATAACTACCAACAATATAAACTCAATAATACACACATGAACAATAATGGATTGGTTTTGAGGCACGCGTTGCTCACTCGTCTCCCACGAGGAACTGATGGGCTTAATGAATGAATTTCATATAAGTTGACAAAATGAAATACATAATCACAACAATATAAACAATCCAAGTTTAGATCATGATATGGTATGGCACAAGTTTAAATAAACGAGTTAATTATTTTGTGACACATGACACACCCCAAAACGTGTAATTAAAAAGGGGGAGTTGTAAGATTCACTCACAGTGGGTGCGTTCGGTTGATGATGTTGAATGCACGCGAAGTGGTTTTAACCACGAGTGAAATTAACCTAGATAAATAGCATTATGGTTCGGTAAGTAAACAGATTTTATTAATCCGTTTTAGTAGGATTGTTGGGTGTATTTTTGTGAGTTTAAGGCTATTTTCTAACCTTAAAAATGTTATTTTTAAGTATTTTTAATTGATTTTTAATTAAAATAAATAAATAAAAATAATAAAAAAATTTGACTTTTTTGACCGTTGACCGTTGACCTTGACTGTTTGACCGGTTCGTATGCGTGTATATGTGCGCTGAGTGAGGCTCGAACCCGAGACCTCCCGTACGCGTGCACGCAGCTCTACCAACTGAGCTACGTGTCTAACCCGAAATATTTCTGTTTTTAATTATATTTATATATTAATTAGATTAATCCGAAAATCAATTTATTTCTAAAAAGATTTTACTGAATCGGACCGGTGCGCTCCACAGGTCTCGAACCCGGGACCTGTGGTTTAGGTTAACACACAGTCCACCGCTGGACTGTGTGTTTAACTTGTTATATAAACCGATTTTTATTATACTTAAATACAAACTAAGTATTTTCATTTCTGACTTATTTAAAAAGTTAGATAATTGTCCGGATCGATGCAGTAGACCGGACTCGAACTCGTGTCCTGTGATTAAACATACACACAGTCCACCACTGGACTGTGTGTCTAACTTGGTTATTATTCCGGTTATTAATAAACTTAACATGTACCGCGGTGACTCCGGTTCGGTTAACAAAAAAAAAAAGACGTTTTTATTAAGGCAGCATGCGGGGGACAAGATTCGAACTCGAGACGTTAGTGTGTTTGATGTGCACACAGTCCACCGCTGGACTGTGTGTCTAACCCGAGTTATAACTTGATTTTAATTATACTTATATGTTTCATAAACTTCGTCTTCTTCGCCAGTTTTAACCAGAAACGATGACTGGCTGGTTCGAAGTTTTTAATCATGTTCGTTAGCGTTTTTCAGTTAATTACAGGTGATATATAAATAAAAGAAAGAGAAATTAGTCGTAAGGTATACCGACTGGACTCCTCTGTTTCTCCGGCAGAACTCCGGCGACAGCAACAGATTCCGGCGTCGTGTGTCTTGCAGCAGCGAGTCTTCAGAAAGCTTGAAGAGGATGTGGGTGACTTCGGTATAAGCTCAGGGGGTTCAGTAAGGCTCAGAAGTGAAGGGCTCGGTTTTCCGGCGATGAGCAGAAATTTTCCGGCGAGTGAAATTACGTCGGGTAAAGGTGCGGTTTTGAGCGAAAAAGCTTGCAAACATCCCATTTCACTTTCATCACATTTTGAGACAATCAGAACGCTTAAATCAGCTCGCCGGAATTTTCTGCAAATTTCGCCAGAAAACCGTATTCATCCTCAAACGGTAAACCTTTCAATAAACATTG
The DNA here is from genome assembly GCA_947069175.1 of Scalesia atractyloides. Classification (NCBI taxonomy): domain Eukaryota; kingdom Viridiplantae; phylum Streptophyta; class Magnoliopsida; order Asterales; family Asteraceae; genus Scalesia; species Scalesia atractyloides. The sequence goes on along the minus strand of CAMTDV010000014.1, from coordinate 21,209,376 downwards.
TAGTTTAACAATTGTTAGGCTATTTCTAACTTAAACCTTTCAATTGAAATCAAATTCAGGCGCTGTATTCAGCTAATTCCAGTTCGCCGGAAATTTCCTGAAAGTCTTTATTTCCGTCTGTGAAACGGTAAGGACCTTCAATCCCGCTGTTAACGTTTGTTTATCACTTCAATTCCACGATTGACTAATCAAAATGGTTAATTGTTTTGGTTCAGTTGAGGTGCACAAAAACAGAGCCGACGCATTTGCCGGAAATTCTGTAATATATCGTTCCTACGGTATGTTACTTCCAACACCGTTTCTGTCATTTCATTTTAACCTTAAGAACGTTTGATAATCGTAAAAACAAGAAACGGATCATTGATTCAGTCAACGGAAATTTGAATGAAGAAGACGAAGTTAATTAAGTTATAAGTATATTTAAAACCAGTAAAATGAACGGGTTAGACACACAGTCCAGCGGTAGACTGTGTGCAAAACATATACGCATGTCCCGAGTTCGATCCCTGATAAAACGCACTCCTTATATAATAAAATGCCTTTTTGTTTAAAAACTAAACCGGGTTAACTCAGTTAGTTATTAAGTATAATAAAAACCAAGATAATAACCAGGTTAGACACACAGTCCAGCGGTGGACTGTGTGCAACACTACGTCACACGTCGCGAGTTCGAAACCCGTCACTGGCACCGGTTCGTTAAATTAAAATGTTTTTGAAATTAAAAGAATTTTGGTTAAACCGAATTAGTATATAAATATAATTAAAAACAAGATTATTTCGGGTTAGACACGTAGCTCAGTTGGTAGAGCTGCGTGCACGCGTACGGGAGGTCTCGGGTTCGAGCCTCACCCGGCGCAAACACTTCCACTGACCGAACCGGTCAACAAGTCAACAAGTCAACGGTCAACGGTCAACGCAAAATAAACAATTTTTTTATATTTTTATTTATTTAATTTAATTTAAAAATCAATTAATAATACTTAAAAATAACATTTTTAAAGATAGAAAATAGCCTTAAACTCACAAAAATATATCTAAAAATTTCATTAAAATACTTAATAAAATCCACTCATTTAATATATTTGTCCGGTATTATTTATGTTAGTATTTCTCGTTGTTCCGCTCATCTAATTCATGCGCATCTCACCATCTCCAAACCAACGCACCCAATGTAAGTGAATCTTTACAAATTCCCCGTTTAATCACGTTTTGGGGTGTATCATGTGTCTTGATATATATTATACTTAAACCATTGTGCATACATCATATCATGAACTTGTGTATTCAGTTTGTTTCTGTTGTGTAGTTATTGTTGGATGCAATTTATTATTTTCAGTACATGCAATTTCATAGGCCGCCACTCCCCATTACATTATGAGCGTTGAGCATGTTCCCCATTTCATTATGAGGTTGAACCTGGCGTGCCCACATACGATCGGCTCCGTTTGATTGAGCCTTGATCGCACAGACATTTTCATTTTAAGTACATGCAATACGATCGGCTCCGTTTGATTGAGCCTTGATCGCACAGTTTCATTTATGTTATTTATCGTATGATATTGGTATGTTCATGTATGCTGTCATCTGTTATTGTATGTTATAGTTGTGATTGCTATTTGCCACTGCTTGATTATTTACATTTGCTCATTTATGATTATGCACAATATTTCATTGATAAACTAACAAGCAATTCATTAATAGATGTTTATCTAATAAGGTTCACTCGCCAACTTATGTTGACCCAAAAACCTCCATTTTTACACATGATACAGGTGAACCAGCAGCAGCTAGGAACACATAGGAATGGACTAGAAGAATAAAATGTTTTAGAGTTGGGATTGTTATGTTTGGTTTATTTCCTTTGTATTGTATGAACTTGTTTGGATATTTGGAAATGTAACTTTGACTTTATTAAATATGAAACATATTAGTAAATGTCATGAGCTTTGGTGATAACCCAATTATGCCCCGACTCTTATTCCGCTGCGGGTCGGGGTGTGACAGATTGGTATCAGAGCCATGACTATAGGGATATAGGATAGGTTATTAGACCCTTAGAGCCTATACTATAGTTGATTAGAAACTTATAAGATTTTTGTGTGTTACATGCCAAATTTCATGATGTTTATATGTTTTATGTTAAATGTTACATTCAATATTATGCAAGCATGTTCATAAGTATGTATTATCATATAATGCCTATCATGAATCATATACTCATAACATATCACATCCATGAAAGCACACACCACATCATGATTGCTTTTACAATGATTTTTGTGTTTTCAAATCTCATCAAAGTGAGTTCGCATGACGGGCATGTAGTAACTGGAAGGGTACCAGTACCGGTAGTCAGAACGTCCTGTCTCGGCTGGCATTCGTATAAATCCAAAATAAAGGACCAGTTTGCCTACCTGGGGACTAACGATGAGAGTACGGAGTACCTATTAGGCCAAAGCATGCTATACGAAACGTCGTGTGAGCTAACCCCACTTTGAGTTGTCATTGTGTCTACACCTGGACACGTTCCGACCAAACATCTCACGAACATATTTTGTGGTTTGCATTCGGGTGATGCGAGTGTTAAATTGCCAATACTAATGTGAATCCTACCAAGCCAATAGCCATGGGGGCCCACATGACTATATAGGTGAAGGTATGGGAGACATTTGAGGCCCAACATGAGCGAACCCAAGACATCCTATGGATGTAGTTGCATTATTGATATTTATGTTATTTTCATTTTCTTAAAGACACATGACACCTAAAAAGCACCATAAACTCACAATCTTCTCATTGTATGATCCTGTAGATGTCGTCTAGACAGCAACGAAGGGGTAAAAGATCAGGAAGGTCTCAGGAACGTTGGCCACTCAGATCGCGAAACAAATGGCCATGATACTGCCTGACATTGTGGTCCAAGTACAACAAGCCATCGCTACAAATACTATTAACCCTCCCCAACAACATGATCAGAACATGGACAACCCTCCTACCAGCAAGTGTTCATACAAACATTTCAAGTCTTGTGATCCTTCTAAATTCGAAGGGACCGAGGGTGTCACTGCTCTCCTACATTGGTTCGAGGAGATGGAAAACACCTTTCTAAACTGCGATTGTCCTGAGGATCGCAAGTTTCGATACGCTACCGGGAGACTATTTGGGGTAGCTCTCACTTGGTGGAATACTGAGAAAGGAAGAGGGGAACTGAATATGCAATGGCCTTAACTTGGGAGGAGTTAAGGGAAATCATGACTAGGCGTTTCTGTCCTAGTAGCGAAATTAAAAAGCTGGAGGACGAATTTTATTCTCTAAAGCAAAAGGAGGGTGATCACACCACCTATAACAAGAGATACTTGGAGTTGAACCAAATAGTTCCAAATTTATTCACCCCAACTTATCGTCTGATTGAGCATTATATTCGAGGACTTCCCTCGAAAATTCAAGATTCAGTCCTCAGCACTTCACCGGTAACACTTGAAGCTGCTATGGAGCTAGCAACTGAACTGACCGAGAACCGAATTCGCAACGGGAAGTTCAAGGAAGAGAAAAAAAAGCCCATGTTGAGAGTCAAACTTCAAACCATCCCATCTCTTCCTCTAAGTTTGCTAACAAGAGGAAGCGCAACACTAGAAATTTTGCAGTTACTCAAACCAACTCTCCTATTCCTGCTGCACCCATTACTCAAGTCACTCCTTCACCCGCACCATACAGAAGACCTTACACTGGCCCGCTACCAAAATGCAACCGTTGCCAATATCACCATTCCCCTGATCATCCCTGCCAATATTGCACCGGCTGCGGTCGCCCAGGTCATACTGTTCAAACCTGCCGCATGCCTCAACGAACGAACCGCCACCAACCTTTAACCCAAACCCACCAACAAATAATGGGCCAAGCCCAACAACCCCTGCTATTACCACCTACCCAACATTTAGCCCAAACATATTACCAGCCCAATTATCCTATGGGTCAACCAATGCGGGCTTGCTACAATTGCGGTGACCCGAGCCACTTCAGAAACACTTGTCCAAGGTTGGTAAACATTATTCATGCTCAGGCCCAAGCCAACCCGGTGAATCAAGCAAACCAAGCTCCTCCACCTGCAAGAGTGAGAGCTTTCAATATCAACGCTAACCAGGCCAGAGCTGACGGCAACGTGGTTAACGGTACGTTCCTTATAAATGGTAGATATGCATCTATGTTATTTGATACTGATGCGGATAGAAGTTTTCTGTCTTTAGAATTTGAACCTATCTTAAGCAAAAGTCGGGATAAGCTCACGGAATCCATAACGGTAGAAGTTGCGGACGGGAAACCAGTTTCATTAAACTTTATTATACGCAACTGTACACTCACCTTAAACGACCACGATTTCTCAGTCGACCTGATTCCTATGAAGCTGGGAAGTTTTGATATCATAATCGGTATGGATTGGCTCAGTCAACATCAGGCAGAAGTTGTATGTCGTGAAAAAATTATTCGTATTCCTCTTTCAAACGGTCAGACTCTTCGAATCATTGGAGAAACCTCGTCGAAAGGGCTCAGCTTAATGTCTTGTCTTCAAGCTCAAAAATATCTTCGCAAGAATTATGTCGCGATTTTAGCTCATATCATCAAAAAGGGAACCATGGAGAAGAAACTTGAAGACATTCCTGTAGTAAAAGACTTCCCGCAAGTTTTTCCTGACGACATTTCAGGACTTCCTCCAGTTAGAGACGTCGAATTCTGTATTGACCTTATACCTGGTGCTACACCAATTGCAAAGTCTCCTTATAGGTTAGCCCCCTCTGAAATGCAAGAGCTAGCCAGCCAATTACAAGAGTTGACTGACAAGGGATTCATACGTCCTAGCTCGTCGCCTTGGGGTGCACCTGTCCTTTTTGTAAAGAAGAAAGATGGATCGTTTCGTGTGTGCATCGACTACAGAGAGCTCAACAAGTTAACAATCAAGAATCGCTATCCTTTACCTCGCATTGATGATCTTCTTGACCAACTACAAGGTGCCAGCTGCTTTTCAAAAATCGACCTTCGATCTGGCTATCATCAACTTAGAGTGCATGAAGAAGACGTCCCTAAGACTGCTTTTCGAACTCGTTATGGCCACTATGAATTCATGGTTATGCCATTTGGTTTAACCAACGCACCAGCTGTCTTCATGGACCTAATGAACAGAGTTTACAAACCTTATCTTGATCGATTTGTTATAGTCTTCATCGACGATATTCTTATTTATTCAAAATCTAAACCTGATCATGAGCGTCATCTTCGACTCATCCTTGCACTTCTAGAAAAGGAAAAGCTTTATGCCAAATTTTCCAAATGTGAATTCTGGTTAAAGGAGGTGCAATTCCTCGGGCATGTAGTCAATGACAAGGGGATACATGTCGACCCTTCAAAGATCAAAGCGGTTCAAGAATGGCAAGCTCCACGTACACCAACTGAAGTAAGATCTTTCCTTGGTCTAGCTGGCTATTATCGTCGGTTCATTTCAAACTTCTCTCGCATTGCTGTACCACTCACGACTTTAACTCATAAGGGAAAACCTTTCATATGGGGACCCAAGCAAGAAGAAGCCTTTCAAACTCTTAAACAAAAACTTTGTGATGCACCAATCCTCACTCTTCCTGAAGGTTGTGATGATTTTGTAGTCTATTGTGACGCGTCATGGCAAGGATTAGGCTGCGTTCTAATGCAAAGAGGAAAAGTCATAGCTTATGCTTCGAGACAACTCAAGACACATGAAAAGAACTACACCACTCATGACCTAGAACTTGGAGCCGTTGTGTTCGCTCTTAAGATATGGAGACATTATCTCTATGGTACTAAGTGTGAAATATACACTGACCACAAGAGTTTTCAACATATCTTCAATCAAAAGGAGTTAAACATGAGGCAACGAAGATGGGTCAAACTTCTAAATGACTACGACTGTGAAATTAGATACCACCCTGGTAAAGCAAATGTGGTGGCTGATGCACTTAGTCGAAAGGGTTATGCAAACTCCATTCGTCTTCTATGCTCGCAAATTACAACTGACATTAAAGATCAAATTCGAGAAGCCCAACACGTTTCAATAACGGAAGAAGATGTACGAAAGGAGATGTCCTGTGGAGCTGAGCTAAAAATTGAAACTAAATCTGACGGTATTCTGTATTACCTAGATCGTATCTGGATTCCTAACCACAACAATCTTCATGAAATTCTTATGAATGAAGCTCACAAAACGCGATATTCTATACACCCAGGAGCCGATAAGATGTATCAAGATCTACGATATACCTATTGGTGGCCTGGAATGAAGAAGGATATTGCCGTTTTTGTTTCCAAGTGCCTTACATGTTCCAAGGTGAAGGCTGAACACCAAAGACCCTCAGGACTTCTGATCCAACCGGAAATACCTGTATGGAAGTGGGAAAACATAACCATGGATTTCATTACCGGGTTACCTCGCACTTCTGGTGGGTATGACACTATATGGGTAGTTATAGACCGACTTACAAAATCAGCACACTTTATTCCTATCCGTGAAGATTTCAAGAACGAAAAGCTTGCCCGTATTTATATCAACGAAATCGTAAGCCGACGTGGGGTACCGTTAAGCATTATTTCTGATCGTGATGGTCGTTTCACTTCACGAACATGGCAAGCAGTACAATCCGCTATGGGCACGCGATTAGATCTCAGTACCGCCTATCATCCTCAAACTGATGGACAGTCTGAGCGCACCATTCAAACTCTTGAAGATATGCTTCGAGCATGTGTCATAGACTTCAATGGAAATTGGGACGCCCACCTACCATTAGTTGAATTTTCGTACAACAACAGCTATCATTCGAGCATCGGCATGGCACCTTTTGAAACATTATATGGTCGTAAGTGCCGATCTCCTGTATGTTGGCACGAAATTGGGGAAGCTCAAATTACTGGTCCAGAATTGATCCAAGAAACCACAGACAAGATCCATCAAATTCGAAACAATCTTCTAGCGGCTCAAAGTCGTCAAAAGAGTTATGCAGATAAACGACGGAAGCCCTTAGAGTTTAACATTGGTGGTCATGTACTTTTAAAAGTATCACCGTGGAAGGGAGTAGTTCGTTTTGGTCAAAAGGGCAAGCTAGCACCACGTTACGTAGGACCTTTCAAGATACTCGAAAGAGTAGGTCCTGTAGCATACAAGCTTGATCTACCAGAAGAACTCAACAGGATTCATCCCACATTCCACGTGTCGAACTTGAAGAAGTGCCTCGCTGATGAAAACCTCCACATTCCTCTGGAAGATATTCAGATTGATGAATCTATGTATTTTATTGAAAGACCTGTAGAGATCATGGACTTCGGGAACGTCTGCGACGAAGTCGCATTCCAATTGTTAGGGTACGCTAGGAGTCGAAACGGGGACCTGAGTTTACTTGGGAACGTGAAGACTCAATGCGTGAAAAATACCCGCATCTTTTTCCTACTACTTCAACTACTTAAATTTCGGGACGAAATTCCTAAAAGTAGGGGATACTGTAACATTTGTCAAAAACGGGTTTTCAAAACCCGCTCCGTTTTGTAATCGAATATCAAGTTATAAAAGACACGTTGAATATTTATGATTATTTTGATTTAAAATGATACATAATTAATAAATAAACTAAACTATAAAAATTATATTTGATAAAAAGTTAAAACAAAATAAATAAAAAAAATATGTCGCTGCCGGGACTCGAACCCGGGTCAGCCAGAACAACTCCAACGACTTAACACACACTCACATCACCACTCCGCCACTTTGTGTTTTCTGTTATCTCTAGGAAACAAATGAAATTTATACACAAACTCGGTTAAACCGGTTGCGCCAACTGAGAAACGGAAATCGGCAAACCAATCGTCAAATCGCTTTATTATTCGCACATTCAGTTTATAACCGATGCACCGACGATTTTTAATCAAGTCGGAATTGATTGAACATCAAGTCTCATCATTATCGGTTTTTATAACCGAAAAATCATCAAGTCCAGATTACTTCAACTTCAGACCACTCTCGCGACTCAGAAATATCATACAAACATTGTCACACCCCGACCCGCAGCGGAAAAGGTGATCGGGGCATGATTGGGTTATCATCAAAGCTCATGACATTTATTATAACGTTTCATATTCATTAATACACTTTAATGGAAAGTTACAATCAATATTACATCATGCCCTAAATATCAATCTAGAAAAACATAAAAACATACAATCTTTTTTTACAATTTTTTTATAAAAAATCGCAGCATATTATGTATATATTTTTTTTTTCAAAAAAAAAAACTTGTATTGCACATGTGCACTATATGTGTACTACACATGTGCATTATATGTATATGTTGCAAATGTGCATCATATGTTTTTTTTTTGTTTTTTTTAAGTTTTTTATATAATATATATAACGGATTTTTATAAAAAATTGATATGTTTTTTTGGCTTTTTTAGTTAGTTTTTTGGTTTTCTCATTTAAACTAGTTTTCTCATGATCCATCCCCTACAATATAAAATCCTTCATTTTATATCTTTTATGTTCATATTCATATAGGCTACATGTATATCTTTTCAATAAATGCATACCATATACTCAGAATTTAAGATAAACCATGTGTGCATATGATTATAGTATAAAGGTGTTGATATGCTATGCAAAAGCTTAAGAATATTATTGACTTACATGCCATATACAATGGCTATAATACACGAATACAGGAGGCAGTTCAGGAGCTAAAAGAGGATCTACAACAAACTATAGGTTGACTAATCTATTTGAATATATTTAAACTATAAACTGAATTAAAATTCCCTCCAAGGATTATCTTTTATTTAGTGTTAATACATAGTACATTAGTATGTTGAAGAAGTGTTTTCCCCAAACGACCTATACAGAGAGAGGTACCAATTGGTTTTGACGGTTAGACATCGATTTTTGATGGTTAAAGGCGCAACTACCCCTTAATGTTCACGAAATTATACAATATCGTATCCAAGCAACCCAATGAATTTTGTTGTTACCATTAGATGAAATTCATAGAAACCTATTCATATATCTTTCCAACTCCTCAACCACTTTAACCGGCGCTTTGAAGAGAGAGAGAGATAGAGAAATAAAAATATGGGGAGAAATACTAAGAACCGATTTGATAAGGGTGAGTGTACCTCCAATAGATAACGTATGAGCTTTCCATGTTGCTAACCAAGCTTGAACCAAATCCATAACGGGTCTCCAATTACTAACTCTATTCATGTTAGCTCCCACTTGATACCCAAATAAGAGAATGGGAATATTCCCAACTCTACACCCCACAACCTAAGCCATCTATTTAACCGTCCATAGAATAAGCCATAATTGATCACTCTAGTTCTTTTCTTCAATTATGATGTCAAAAACTTGAGCTTATTCAAATCTTGCTCCAGCATTATTAGACTTTTTAGCCACTCAATCAAAAATATTATATAATTTATTCAAACATAACCAAAAGTGAAAATCCAAACTTGTGAAAAATATATATTAGACAAAATAGAGGAACCATTTAAGATGGTTGGGGTAATGAGTAATTGTTAGGCCAAATGGTTTCAAATACGATGGGTTTGATTCAGTATTTTTCATACTTTTACTGATACTCAATATACTTCGTAAGATTTAAAGCTTAATTATTTATGATCTTTTAATAGAGCATTTTTCACCAGGTGTATATATATGAATACATTTACCACATTTGACTCGTTTGATCTATTATATCTTAAATAAGTTTCTCAATTTACTAACATATATAACATGTGGGATATCTATACTATATTATAATGCAGGAGCGAAGGATTCCTAAAGTTAAGAACTTCTTCCCCCCTTATTTATAAATAAACCCCTAAACTGAGGGTAAAGTGGTCTTTTAAACCATAATTATTTTTTAGTCTCTCAATCTATTACATTTAAATCCTTCATAATTATGGGTAATTAGTTACACTCTCCCCTCTTTAATTCTTTAATGTATTCCTGCGATATGTAATGTTTTAAAAAAAATCTGAAGGTACCATGACGATCAGCACATTATTTTAAACGTTTCGATAGTTGTCTTTTTTAGTTTCGCCGTGCGTTCATAAAGTACAAATAGCCGATTCATAAATGTACAATTGATTAATGTAACATTTGTCAAAAACGGGTTTTCAAAACCCGCTCCGTTTTGTAATCGAATATCAAGTTATAAAAAACACGTTGAATATTTATGATTATTTTGATTTAAAATGATACATAATTAATAAATAAACTAAACTATAAAAATTATATTTGATAAAAAGTTAAAACAAAATAAATAAAAAAAATATGTCGCTGCCGGGACTCGAACCCGGGTCAGCCAGAACAACTCCAACGACTTAACACACACTCACATCACCACTCCGCCACTTTGTGTTTTCTGTTATCTCTAGGAAACAAATGAAATTTAAAACAAACTCGGTTAAACCGGTTGCGCCAACTGAGAAACGGAAATCGGCAAACCAATCGTCAAATCGCTTTATTATTCGCACATTCAGTTTATAACCGATGCACCGACGATTTTTAATCAAGTCGGAATTGATTGAACATCAAGTCTCATCATTATCGGTTTTTATAACCGAAAAATCATCAAGTCCAGATTACTTCAACTTCAGACCACTCTCGCGACTCAGAAATATCATACAAACATCCCATTTCACTTTCGTCACATTTTCAGACCATCAGAACGCTTAAATCAGCTCGCCGGAATTTTCTGCAAATTTCGCCGGAAAACCGTATTCATCCTCAAACGGTAAACCTTTCAATAAACATTGTAGTTTAACAATTGTTAGGCTATTTCTAACTTAAACCTTTCAATTGAAATCAAATTCAGGCGCTGTATTCAGCTAATTTCAGTTCGCCGGAAATTTCCTGAAAGTCTTTATTTCCGTCTGTGAAACGGTAAGGACCTTCAATCCCGCTGTTAACGTTTGTTTATCACTTCAATTCCATGATTGACTAATCAAAATGGTTAATTGTTTTGGTTCAGTTGAGGTGCACAAAAACAGAGCCGACGCATTTGCCGGAAATTCTGTAATATATCATTCCTACGGTATGTTACTTCCAACACCGTTTCTGTCATTTCATTTTAACCTTAAGAACGTTTGATAATCGTAAAAACAAGAAACGGATCATTGATTCAGTCAACGGAAATTTGAATGAAGAAGACGAAGTTAATTAAGTTATAAGTATATTTAAAACCAGTAAAATGAACGGGTTAGACACACAGTCCAGCGGTGGACTGTGTGCAAAACATATACGCATGTCCTGAGTTCGATCCCTGATAAAACGCACTCCTTATATAATAAAATGCCTTTTTGTTTAAAAACTAAACCGGGTTAACTCAGTTAGTTATTAAGTATAATAAAAACCAAGATAATAACCAGGTTAGACACACAGTCCAGCGGTGGACTGTGTGCAACACTACGTCACACGTCGCGAGTTCGAAACCCGTCACTGGCACCGGTTCGTTAAATTAAAATGTTTTTGAAATTAAAAGAATTTTGGTTAAACCGAATTAGTATATAAATATAATTAAAAACAAGATTATTTCGGGTTAGACACGTAGCTCAGTTGGTAGAGCTGCGTGCACGCGTACGGGAGGTCTCGGGTTCGAGCCTCACCCGGCGCAAACACTTCCACTGACCGAACCGGTCAACAAGTCAACAAGTCAACGGTCAACGGTCAACGCAAAATAAACAATTTTTTTTATATTTTTATTTATTTAATTTAATTTAAAAATCAATTAAAAATACTTAAAAATAACATTTTTAAAGATAGAAAATAGCCTTAAACTCACAAAAATATATCTAAAAATTTCATTAAAATCCTTAATAAAATCCACTCATTTAATATATTTTTCCGGTATTATTTAGGTTAGTATTTCTCGTTGTTCCGCTCATCTAATTCGTGCGCATCTCACCATCTCCAATCCAACGCACCCAATGTTAGTGAATCTTTACAAATTCCCCGTTTAATCACGTTTTGGGGTGTATCATGTGTCTTGATATATATTATACTTAAACCATTGTGCATACATCATATCATGAACTTGTGTATTCAGTTTGTTTCTGTTGTGTAGTTATTGTTGGATGCAATTTATTTCAGTACATGCAATTTCATAGGCCGCCGCTCCCCATTACATTATGAGCGTTGAGCATGTTCCCCATTTCATTATGAGGTTGAACCTGGCGTGCCCACATACGATCGGCTCCGTTTGATTGAGCCTTGATCGCACAGACATTTTCATTTTAAGTACATGCAATACGATCGGCTCCGTTTGATTGAGCCTTGATCGCACAGTTTCATTTATGTTATTTATCGTATGATATTGGGATGTTCATGTATGCTGTCATCTGTTATTGTATGTTATAGTTGTGATTGCTATTTGCCACTGCTTGATTATTTACATTTGCTCATTTATGATTATGCACAATATTTCATTGATAAACTAACAAGCAATTCATTAATAAATGTTTATCTAATAAGGTTCACTCGCCAACTTATGTTGACCCAAAAATATCCATTTTCTTCACCAGTATGTGCAGCCACTGCCACACCCCCCAAATCCGGTGGATTTTTTTCCGATCAATAATGGTGTTGGAATTATCACGACGACTCATGGCAAAAGAGGCCTTGTCTCTTTCAGGTCCGAGATTCTTGGTGCCCTTGTTGTGGCCATTGGCCCACCAATCCAGGTAGCTAACAAGCCGGAAACATTGTTCTTTTGTATGTCTTGTCATGCCATAGTGATCACATTTCAGGGTGTTTATCTTCTTTGCCTGAAGGTCCATTTTTTCCCTTCAGACCAACGGTGCCCCTTTGTTACGAGCCTCAATCCTTCTATTCTGGTGGCAAATAAATCCGCCGCTATGCCCTGTGTGTCATTATAGTTGCTCCCAGAATATTCTGGTGGGCGGCTTCTTTAGGAATAGCGACGTATGCTGCCTCAACAAAAGGAAAAGGTTCCAACCAGAGTATTTCACTTTTAATGGGTTCATATATCCGATCTAGGGCATTTAGAAATTGAAAGAGTTTTTGTTCTGACCTGACTTTTGAGTATGTCTTGGTGTCTTCTAGACATTTCATGGGATTTGGATCGATCTTGACGATTTCTCCTCATATCCCCTTTAATGTGATCTAGAAATCTTCAAGAGAACTTTCATCTTGTTTTGATGTCGTTAGCCTGACATGAAGGTTGAAAGTTTGCAATTTTTCTCTTCCGCTGTTGTAAGTGACCACCAGAGCATCCCACAATGTGTTCGTAGTGGGATACTCGGTTAGATTTCCTGCGAGTACTGGTTCGATATTCTAAATCAACCAAGAAAAGACAAATAAACCATCTTGTTCCCATTTCTCATATTCTTCACTTTTTTATCCGGGGGATCTGAGATTAGGTTTGATAACATGGTCTGGGATTTTTGGCCTATGGCGACTTGGATCATTCGGGTCCATACGCGTAGTTTTGACTGTTGAGGTTGATTTGGAGATTGCTGGATAGCTTTGGGTTTTGAGGCTAGGGATTAAGGCCATTTTTACCAAATTTGCGAGTTGTAGTGATAAATCGGAACCTGAGTTGCCGTCTGCAGACATGGTAGCTCGGTTTGGATTTATCGGGTTGAATCGATTTAGAAGAGGATTGAAAATATAATGGTATATGATGAGCAAACCCGCTCTATACCATGATATCAAGAGGGAATTGGTATGAAGATGTTTTCTTTTTATTTTTAATGAAAAAAAATGACAATGACAACCACTATTTATACAGATTTACAATGATCTAAATATGAAAAAAAAAAAAAAAACAACTGTTGACGGCTGTCAATTATAAAGGAATGTAAACCGGATATTTGCAAGGGAAATGATGTGCTCTTGTTGATCCCATAAATCTTTTTTCAATCTTCTTTTTAACGAACATGCATACATGATGTATCATGTATGTGTATACTAGTAGTTATTGTATATAAATGATGATGTATGTGTGTAATTTTTGGAATCATAGAGTTAGCTGATTAACCCGGTTAAACCACCAGATATAACCCGGTTCAACCATTTAAACTATTTTTATAAGGTTATGTTTGTTTTTTTTTAATTAAGACGTTTGATAATTTTTTCCCTAAAGTTGATTTTGTCGACAGGTTAGTTTATATTTGAACAATATGCCACCCAAACATACATTTTTCATTTTTCCTAACAAATAACACGAACATGATCACGGAAATATTCTTATTTATGTGCTCCAATGCTCGCAAGTATTTGGTAAACATATACAAACAGACCAAAACAAGTTTAATTCTTATTAGTTTGATTCATTAAAAGCCCAACACTTATAAAAAATAGTTACAATGCCTACTTGTGGTCAAAAACGTCTCTAAAACAATCATTAAAAAATAAATTAGTATCAAGTTGAAATTAACATCATCTCGTCTCAAGTTGACATTAACATCAACTGAAAAGCGATGTGCAATGGATTCAATTTTATTTTAAAATCTAAACTTAATTAAAAAACATAACATCATCTTCAAAGTGAAAAGGGTTGATGCTATGGAATCGAATTTTATTTTAACATTTAAACTTAATCAAAAAACATAACCAATGGGTGATGGGTCATTGTAAAGGCAAAACCTTTAAACACCTTGGAAGAGGGAGGTCTTGGGTTCAAGTCCCATAGACAATATGAATAAAAGAAATTTGCCGTTTTAAAAAAAAGTTAAAGAAAACATAATCATCTCAAAAGCACCTTATTTTGGGTGTTTTAAAGCCTATGTGGCACATTTTCGATGGACAATGTATTAGAGGCGGTTTTAGAGAATTCTTAAAAATTTGGTAATGTGTTTGATTGGTATGATTATGAATGACGCTGGGTGTAAAATATGTAAAATGACATAATTGTCTTGTATTTTGAACGAATGAGATGAATACTACTTTAGACTATATGGTGTGGGATAAAGCTTCTCACGTCATATTAATGCCACGTAGACAAAGGGCTTTATACCTAATTATCATGAAGTGAGATAAAACCCTATAAAACTCATTTACCAATTAATAAGAAAAAAGAAAAAAAGAAGAAAAAATTGCGATTACCTCTTGAAAAGTGGTCCCACATATGCAGCCCCTAATTTTTTTTGAACGGCCAACGAATTTTCTAAATAGGCTACTGACGAAATTCACCACATCGTGATACACTCGCCTCCAAACCGGGAAAAACCCTCACCTGGGGCCGAAGCCCGTGAACACTCGCCGGAAGGCACGACAATGCGGTGAGGTAAAACCTGCTCAGTTCAAGGATCGAACTAGCGATCTCCACTTATTCGCCTAGTCTCCCATCATCATTTGGTGGTGCCGCAGAAAATAATGGAGAGGGAAGGAATCGAACTTGCGTCCCTTAGAACACCAAGTCTCTCCCTTACCACTCCACCACCACCTCATTGGCATATGCAGCCCCTAATGCTAGCCAAAAACCATGGCTATGCCATCAATAACCCCCCCCCCCCCCTTGGCGGTGGAAGGGGCGGTGTTTTGGGCACCATATGTGAGGTGACGATGGGTGGCGCTAAATCACAACACCCAGTCTCTGTTTAAACGACCAACATAAGAAATGAATTTTACATTTTATATTCTAATTTAATTCAAAATCTATTTATTGTGTGAAACGAATAGTACCTTATTGTTTTATCCAACGAAAGACCACTTAGGTATACTATAGCATGATTGTAAAATAAGATTTCCAAGGCCGAGTACTCTCCAAGTAGTCGCTACAAGGTAGGCTGCCGATGCGAACTTTCCTTAACTCCGCCTAATTACTCGGAATCGATCAAACGCGATCAACCTCGGCCAAAATCGGATCTAGTAGGTCAACCCGGGTCGAGTTTGACTTAAAAATAATAAAACATAATTTCTATACCTATCATACTAAAGAATGAATATCATTTCACGTAACTTTGTTATAAATATTAGTAAATTTATGTTATTTGACATATATTTAATTTCCGAAAATAATTTATTTATAATTGAACATGTCTGAGTACTCCCCGAGTACTCTCCGCCTAAGCCGAGTACTCTCAACTCCCCAGTCGACCGACTAGAGAGCGCCTAACGACTTTTGTAACCATGTACTATACTATGAAAAATATATATATAAAAAAAAGAAAAATTATTCGAAATTGGGTCTCTAGAAGAATGATAATGGTGGCGTTAGGTCTTGGTTAGCCAAGTTTTCCATGCGAATGACTATTTTGACCAAGCTTTTCAAACATATATGGCCAGAAACACATGACCATGACTCTACGTCTCTACCTTTATTCCAATTACTCATTGGTTTCAAATTACACTTGATGTAAACATCTATAATTTAATGATCAATTATTATATTGAACGTTTGATTGCATATGTCTTCTAAGTTATGTCTTCTAAGTTCTAACACTAGAAATGTTATTTTTTTCCTTCTACGTTATCTTTTCAATAACACGTGAGAAACAATTAAAATTACTTTGTGTAAGTACGTTAAAAAACAATTGTAATTTTTTTTTGTGTTAAACAAGGTAGTGTTGGCCGACACTTGCAAATAAGTATATCATGTTTTTCCTGGTAACCTTCAGACGTGTAAAAATATATAAAATTGTGTGTTTGATCCGCTAACCTACAAACATGATCCAATTAATAACAAAAACTAATATGAGATCATGGTAGTAGTTAATGCTCTTTAAAGAGCATTTTTTTGTCATATCGCCAACATAATGCCCCTTCAAAAATGTGTAATGGTTAATGCTCGTTTCGTCATTACTTTCCATTATTTTTCTTCTCTTTGGGCATTATTCTAGAAATACTCCTCCTTCTTCATGCCATATAACGTCTAAGGGGGTGATGTTAAGTGCATTATTAAACTATTCAACGCCCCTATAATGCCCATTACGTATGGCATGAGAAAGTGAATTTCTTGTTTTAATTTAGAATGATGGTCGTTTGACATTAAAAAATAAATATAAAGTTCTAATATATTCACTTTAACTTTATGTATATTATCTTATTAAATTAAAGTTTTTTTCTTCTAAAAAGCACATCCAATGAATCTACGAACTATTGGATAAGATAAACAGGATGTCAATACATAGATACATACAGACACTTCAAATCAACGAACATAACTAATTAGAGACCTAAATTCCAAAAAGACGACCATCCATCTAGACCATGCAGTTTCGGCTAAGCACTAGATGGGAAAAAAATCTTACTTTGATGGGTATACCTGAAATTCCGAGTATAAGGATAGGTATAAAAGATACCTGACATGTATGAGATGGGATATAAGACCCAATAAAATATATTTTGCACGTATGAAATTAGGTGATACTCGATTTGATTACATGAAATTATATACGCGAGCAATATACCTAAAACATATACGCAGAAATTAACTTTCATTTTTATATTTCTTTTAGAGTTAAATGCCCGGATAGTCCCTTTGGTTTGCCTGTTTTTCACCTTTAGTCCCTAACTTTCTAAAATTACAGCTATAGTCTCCAACTTTTGAAAATTCGTTCCCGGATAGTCCCTGGCGTGGATGGGGATTAGTTTTGGTGTTAAGTAAGTGTGAAATTACTAACATGCCTTCAATATAAAAATAAAATATATTAAATAATTATTAAATAATCATATATTGTGGGACCCAATTATAAAATAATAATACATACACACATTCAGACATTATCTCCCTCTCTCTCTCTCTTTGTAAAGCATCATCACCTTCACTGTCACACCCTGATCCGCAGCGAAAATGGTAGTCGGGGCATGATTGGGTTTTCATCAAAGCTCATGACATTTACTATAAAGTTTCATATTTATTATTTCTCTTTAACGAAGAAGTTACAATAAACATACAAACACAACATGTTCAAATACTTTTTCATTCAAATTACAAACTAGAGTACTATTACAAAGGAAAACAAAACTAAACGTTCATTCCAAGGCATTAACTTGTTTATTCTTCTAGACCATCCTATGTGTTTCTTTTCTCAACCGGATCACCTGTATCATGTGTAAAATAGGGTTTTGGGTCAACAAAAGTTGGCGAGTCAATCTTATTTAAATATTTGAAAGGATTAGTTATGTTGGTTATTTGAATAAAATTGTGCATAACCAAATATGAATAAACGTAAATGTAAATTTAATCACAATACACATAATATCAATTAATGCACAAGCACACACCAAATGATGAACAATGAGACCAAGGGCTCAATCAAACGGAGCCGATCTAATGAGGCACGCGATGTTCAACTCGTCTCCCACGAGGAACTGATGAGCCTAATGAATGATTTGCACGCAACTTGACAAAATGTAAACACGTATCACAACAAACAATATTTACATCATAAGTTTAGGTCATATAATGGTAATGGCACAAGTTTAAATAAACGAAATAATTAAAGCGACACATGATACACCCCAAAACATGAATAAAAAGGGGAATTTGTAAGGATTCACTCACAGTGGGTGCGTTCCTTGATGACGATGAATGCGCACGAATATTATGATTCAACCGACGAGGGAAAAACTAACCTAAATAATAACGAAATGATTCGGTAAATAAATAAATTTTATTTGAGATTAATATTTTTAGTTAGTGCTCTTAATGAGATTGTTAGATTTATTTTTGTGAGTTTAAGGAAATTTTCTAACTTTAATAATCTTATTTTTAAGTACTTTTAAATAATTTTCCAATTAAATAAATAAATAAAAAGAAATAAAAAGTTGACTTTTTGACCGTTGACCGTTGACCGGTCGGACTGTGTTTGTATATGCTCTGAGTGAGGTTCGAACTCGGGACCTCTCGTATACGTGCACGCAGCTCTACCAACTGAGCTACGTGTCTAACCCGAAATATTTCTGATTTTATTTATATTTATATACTATTTAGATTATTCAGAAATTATTCAATTTTTAAAAAGGATTTAAACTGTCGAACCGGTGTGAGAGCCTGGACTCGAACCCGCGACGTGCTTAATATTTTTGCACACAGTCCACCACTGGACTGTGTGTCTAACCCGGTTATTATTCCGGTTTTTATTATATTTATACACTTATCACATGCTTCAGGATTTGGATTTTATAAAAAGGGTATGTTATTTCAGTGGATCGGAACACAAACAGAATTCGAACCCGAGACCTTTAGCTTCGTATGCACACAGCCCAACCAATTGGGTTGCGTGACTAATCCGGTTGAAATACGATTTCTATTTCTTTTAAATGATACTTCTAGTTCATCTTCTTCATCATAATAACAGAATGATGTTAAACCCAAATGTTCTGATTTATTTAGCGATTTCTTATAAATTCCTAAATAACTACACATGAGATTAATAAGAATGAAAGAATATAGATGAAAGGTATACCGAACAGAGATACTCTGGTTCTCCGGCGAGGTTCCGACGAGTTGCGAGTTTTTCTGGCGTAGCTTTCTGATGAATAAAGGTTGGTATGATGTTAGGGAGAGTGTTTGTTTAGTCGAATGGGTTCTCTAAGCCCTCTATTTATAGTTGAAAAGGATCGCAGAGGTTGAATTTCGGTTTTTGAAGCTTCGGTCTTAATTCAGGTATGTGCAAGTTGTCTGCATAACTGATTGAACGCGGTTTGACTCGATTTGAGTCTAGGGGCATGATTGAGAGTCGGTTTCGTGATCAATTGAAGAGAAACGGAAATCTTGGTGATTTCCGGTTTACTGGGTGCCGTTACATTGGGCGGTATTTTTGAACCTATCCGAGATACTCGAGAGTATAAAAGGTTATTTGATTTGGTTGTATCAGATGTTGAGTATGTGGTGTAGCGGTGTGTTGTGGGTTTGGTTATAGGCGAGACCCGGGTTCGAAACCCGGCGTCTCCAATTTATTTTTTTATTCACTTTTTATTATTAATTATAAATTATGGTTTTTAAATTCTAATATATTTATTAATTATGTATTGTTTAAAATTTATTTAAGAAATAAATACGCAACGAAAAATCATAACTGAATATTTGATTAATAAACGAAGCGGGTTTTGAAAACCCTTTTTTACGAATGTTACATTCACCTTTACCTCCACCACCACCACCGCCATTCACCACCTCTATCACCAACCCATCGCCCCTGCCGCCTTTCACTGGTAACCTTCTCCACCCCTCCACCGAGCAGGTTAAAACAGTCTATCCATAACCGTATTCAACATCGTACGCCACCTACAACCACCACCATCACCAACCTCACACACAACAACCTCTTCGCCTCTCGAATGCACACACATATACACCACATTTCCCATCATAATCACACCAATCGGCGAATTCATTGTCTCGCACCTCTTCAAATCCTCCACAAAATCCACCGGCATCTCTCCGATCTCCTTCAATCCAAACAAGTTACAGTTCAACTCTAACACCTTCACTCCAGCAAACTGTAAGTTTGATCCGGGTGTGTGACCGGAGGTTGTAGATTTCTTTAATCCAGCAAACTGTAAGTTTGTTCATCAATTGAGGTGTGTTTAGATTAGGTTCTGGTTTGGGGGAAGTTTGAGGTGGTGTTGGGGAAGGAGTGGGTTGATTCCGACCGTCGTCGGGCAAACGCATGTGAGGGTTAAAGAGTAAGAAAAGGTTAAAGGCGTGTGGTGTTGTGGGATGTGGTGTGTGTGGGAGAGTGGTGGTTGCAGGTGGTAGTTATGGTGGTGTTGGGTGTTGATGTGGTGGTTGCAGGTGATGGAAGAAGAGGTGAGGGTGGGGAGGGGGCAAAGAGGCCTTTTTTTAATTATATTGTTTTTATTTAATGGTGGGGCTCACTAGAATCTAAAGGTTCAATTCAATTTATCTTTTAGGCTTTTAATTTTTATTTTTTATTAGTAAGGGTATTTTAGTCATTTCGCAAACATCTAACACCAAAAACTAATCTCCATCCGGCCAGGGACTATCCGGGAACGAATTTTCAAAAGTTGTGGACTATAGCTGTGATTTTAGAAAGTTAGGGACAAAAGGTGAAAATGAGCAAACCACGGGACTATCCGGACATTTTACTCTTTCTTTTAACTATTGTTTCATTCTTGTAACTTCATTACTTCAATAATAAACTTATTTTAATATATATTTTGATAACATTGTTTATACTAGAAGGGTGCCCACGTTATGCGGCGGAGAACACAAACACGACCAGGGGTGTGTACGGTTCGGTTCGGATATTAGCTTCAACCGAAACAAAATTCATCGATTAATCTATTGTATTAACCAATCGGTTTCGGTTAATTAATTCGGTTAGATTGTTGGTTTTGTATTCGGTTTGATATTAGTTAATAACCAAAACCAGATTTGGGCCTAAACTTTTTCTTAAAAGTATACAAAAACCAAATTTGGATGTATAAAAACTGGAAATATATCAAAATATGAATGTATCGGTCCGGTTTTTGGTTAATTCGGTTTTTAGGTGATTTCCGTTTGGTTCATTTGTTTTTTGTTCGGTTTCGTTTAACAATTCGTTTATTGTTCATCATTAGACATTATTAATCAAGTATCATATTCATTTTCTTTGAAGTAAAAAAGTATAGCAATATTACACTCAAATTAAAAAGAATAAAATGCTCTCGTTTTTTATGGTGCCGTATAAATTTTTTTAGTAACGTATAAAAAAGTTATAAACGTTAACTAATTATTTCCGTTTAAAAGTTATGGGGAAGAGTTGGTTTATACTAAGGGCAAAGTGTAATTCATTAAATAGAAAAAGTTGAGGGACAATGGTGTAAGGTATTATTTAAAAGACAAATTTGCCTCCAAAAGTTTTTAACATATAATTGTCTTAATTTTTTAGATGACCATGCTTGATGCATTATAATTTTTAAGTCAAACGTGAAACGGTGAGGCGGTCGCAACGGAGGAAATGGCCAACGCAGGTGGCCGGTGTGGTAGTGGCGGCCGGTGGCGGTTGGCTGGATGGCGGGCGGAGGTGGCCAGTGGGGTCGCAAGGGAAGGAGAAAGGGGAGAGGTGACTAGGGTTCTCAGTTTATTTTGATTGTGTTGTGGTGTCATTAGGGATTCAGGTAAAGGTTATATTTAAAGAACTATTAATAACAATCTAGCCCATTAACATTTGACTTTTCTTCCAAGTAATTAGTCTTGTCGAATTACTTATTATTTGTAAATCCTCTGAATTTGTTTTATTATCAAATAATAAAACTAACACTCATCAATTACAACTATTGAGTTTCAATATTTTGAGATAAACAAAGGAAACCAAAAAGAATATGATATTCTTACTTGGTAATTGCATAGATCCACATAGAACGAAGGAAAAAAATGAAAAATCAAACTATCTCAAAGACCTACAACTAAACCAAAGCATAACATTATCATCAAAATGGATTTGAACAACAACACATCAAAATGGATTTGAACAACAACAAACGGACTACATATATCTTGCATAACTTCTCATAATCCCAGATGCATATCATAAATATCCCCAGAATCCCAATTTCATATTGAAAACTGGCATTACAAGTTAGATTAAACATTCCTTAGCCATGGGAGAAAAAAAAGGTTGAGGTCGAGAGAAGGAAAGATATGAAAAGAAATGGCGATGAGAAGAAATGGAAAATAAAGCCCCATAACTATTGGGGAGAGGATGTGGTGATTGGGGTGACATCGAAATGAATGACAAAATTGTACTCAACCTCCCACTCTAGCTATTCTTTTTTCCAAATTATAAGAGTCAGGATTTAACCTCACCTTCATCCAATCGCTTAGATTGCATGTTGTTCCCTTTGATTTTAATAGGAACATAAGGATATATAATAACATTTGCGCACGTATGAATACATTCCTCATTCTTTATCTCCCAACTTGTATCTAGTTACAAAATTTAGGGGCCTCTTTTTAAATAATAACAGTATTAGCAGTAATAGTAGTGGTAATAATAATAAACTAGTTTTTTTGACGTCGCTCGTTGCAGTGAAAACGAGCAAATGACAATGTAAAACAAACGTGATGAAGCATGTTGTTTAGTAAACCAAACCATTAGAACGGCCTAATTTACCATTGTACCAATACCAAATAAATACTTTATTTTCGATACAACTTCGTTTTTAACAAAACTTATAACGGAATGTCGAGGGAAAAATCAAGATTAAGCACAACTACGTACTTGAATATTTAACGTAAATTATTAAAGAAGTATCAAATTAATTGATAAATTAATATATGTTCTAAAAAAGATAAAAAAATTATTTAAAGAAATGGTAAAGGAAATATACGGTTAAAAAAGAAAATAACTAAAAATATGTTACTAAAAGTAAATATAATAATAAACTATTGTAAAACAAGTATCCAAGAAAGGCAATAAGGGAAAATCTACTGTTGGGCCCAAGCCCAGTGAGTCTGCTGTTAAGCCCAGTTCCAGGGAATCTCTTAGGAAGTCTCAAAAGTCAGCATTGGCACTAAGTGCCAATGCCATATCCTGTAGAAAAAGAAAAGAAAGATTAGAGAAGGCAGCTTGTACATTTATGTTGTATGTGGCTAAAGAGAAAGATGACGTTGAAACTTTGACAGTGAAAACTCACAAGGCAGAGCACACCTGTCTCCAAGCTAGAGAAAGTCTACACCTTACAGCAAAGTTCATGGCTAAGGACCCTTCTGTGAAGAGATTGGTTGAATGTAACAAAGACATCTCAGTGAGGACCATCCAAGAAGAGCTGTCAAGGAAGTATGAACTAAGGGTTTTAAGGATGAAAGCCTTTAGGGCAAAGATACTTGCTTTGAAGGAAGTTCAAGGGGACAACAAGGAACAATATGCAAGGCTAAGGGATTACATAATAGAGCTTCAAAGTGCAAATCCAAACACAACAGTGCACATTGAAGTTGAGTCTGAACCCAACCCATCTTCTCCAACAAGGGTGTTCAAGAGGATTTACATATGTTTGGGTCCACTGAAGCTAGGCTTCAAGGAATGTGGGAGGGACATACTAGGCTTAGATGGGGCTTTTTTGAAGGGTTCTTAACAGGGTCAGGTATTAGTTGAAGTAGGCTTGGATTCCAACAACGGGCTCTATCCACTGGCCTATGCAATTGCAGAAGCAGAAAACAAGGATTCTTGGACATGGTTTTTGGAATGTCTCAAAGATGACCTACCACTACAAAGCAACTCACATTTTACCTTCATATCTGATAGACAAAAGGTTAGCCTTACTTTTTAGAGTTGAATTGTTTATAAATATGTTTTTTGTTGCTTTGATTGTTTTGATTTTAACATGTTTGCTGTTTTGGGTGTTAAATTTAGGGCCTTATTCCAGCACTTGAAAAGGTATTCCCAGCTGCAGAACACAGGTTCTGCCTTAGGCATATTCACCAGAATATGAAGTTAAAATGGAGGGGCAAAGGCTTTAAAGATTGCTTATGGGCATGTGCAACTGCCAGAACCGGTACTTACTTTTAAGCATTTATTCATTCAAGTGTTGGGTCAACAATTTACTGACTTGTTAATCATGATTGTTCTTGTGTAATAGTACCTGAGTTTAGGGATAAAATGGAAGAGTTGAAGAATTTCAATGAGGAAGCATACAAATGGTTGGCACAAATTCCACCAAAGCATTGGTCGAGATCTCACTTCACAGGTAATATTCACTTTAAAGATTAGACTAGTTGCTAATTTAAGCACCAAAGGAATTTATCACTTTATACATTTCTTTTTTGGTTATCAATGTGTAGGTTGGGCACAATCTGATGTTCTACTAAACAACATGTGCGAAGTTTTTAATGCCAAGACTGTTGAAGGGACGGAAAAGCCAATCATTTCATGTTTGGAATATCTTAGAGAGTATTTGATGAAGAGAATAGTCATTGTGATGAAGGTGCAACAACAGTGTAAGGGCCCCCTCACACCAAAGATAACAGAGATTTTTGATGAGATCAAGAAGGCTGCAGCCCAGTGGTGATAGTAGGTGGCAGGTACAAGGGACTCTTGGGCAATATGTTGTGGATGTTGAACAAAGGGTTTGTACTTGTAGGAGGTGGGAAATTTCAGGAATCCCATGTAAGCATGCCGTAGCTGTTAACTCGGATATGGCTGCACACAAACAACAGGTGGGGCCACCTGAGGTTTGGGTTTAGGGGTGTGAATTTCTGACACGACCCGAAAACCCGACACGAACCTAACACGAAATTCGCGGGTTTAGGTTTCGTCTAAACAGGTTCGGGTCAGTTTCGGGTTGAACCCGCGAACCCGTTTAGGTTAACGGGTCAGATTTGGGTCAACCTGGTCGGGTTGGCGGGTTGACCCGTTTAACACATTTATACTATATTGTATTTTTTATAATATATTTTATGTCATAAACTAAATGGGGCGTGTATTTTATGTCATGATTATAACTTACAAAGAGAAATTAACATAGATTTTATAATTTAAATATGATAATATTATATACATTTGTGTTTTTTTAAGTAATTTTTAATTTTAATATATTAATTTCAGAGTAAAAATTAAAAAATTCGGGTTAAACGGGTCGTGTTTGGGTCAACCCACGAAACTTCGGGTCGTGTTCGGTTCATATATATGATACGATTTTCGGGTTCGGGTTCATGTAAAATTTTCGGGTTCGGGTCGGGTTGAACCCGCCAACCCGCGAACACGACCCGTTTAGCACCCCTAATTGGGTTCATCCATGCTACTATCTGGACATTTGGAAAAAGGCTTATGCCTACAAGGTTGGTCCAATCAATGGTCCCAAACTTTGGCCAATATCACCAGTTCCAACAACATTGACCCCTCCACTTCGCCACAAACAAGCTGGCAGGCCAAAGAAGAAGAGGAGAAAAGACCAAGTGGAGGTTGAAGATATATTGGAGAGGAAAGGGAAGCTGACTAGAAAGGGTGGGTCTGTAACCTGTAAGAAATGCAAAGGGGAGGGCCATAATTCAAGAGGTTGCAAGGCTGCAAAGAAAGGAATGGGTGCTGAAGGTGGTTCTGCAGCTGCTGCTGATGGTGACTCTGCATGTTAAGAATAAGCTGGATACGCTTAACTGATGAAGGGCTAGATTTTAAATATATTTTTGTTATGTTATTCAGCCGTATGCTTTAAACAATACTTGTTAACTGTTGCTTGTCTTTATTATGTTTGGTATGCACTATTGTGGCTTATGCTTATGCCACCATTTTGGAAATGTTAATCGGCTATTATAGTTATTGCTGTGTTTGGAAATTGAGTATGTCTTTATTACATTTGTTGGGCAGGGTCATAAATTGGAGTTGTTGAGTCTTTATTAGGTTTGTTGGATATTAAGTGATGGCAATAAATGTCATCCGTGTAGCTTTTCCGCTTTATTTAACATGCTTTTCCGTTATATTAAACATTGGTCGTCCGTATCGCTTTTGCGCTTTATAAAACAATGCTCGTCCGTTTCGCTTTTGCGCTTTATTTAACATTGGTCGTCCGTATCCCTTTTGCGCTTTATTTAACATTTTTCGTCCGTAACGCTTTTGCGCATTATTTAACATGTCAATATACACAGTTTTGTTTGCCACAACCACAATATCTATGAATATCCAAAATTCATTCTAATATTATTTGGTCAAATTACATAATTAACATTGCAGTCAAGCTAACAACATTGCAAACTGTAACCCTAACAGAAACAATAGTACTAAGATCAGGGTGTTCTTCCATCTCAGTTCAGTCCTTAGTTCAACCCTTTCTTGATCGGCCCTGTTTCTTGCTCGGAGTAGCCCTGGAATGATGCGAACAGCTCGTGGGCACATTGGCGGGTCAAACCAACGAACAAATCCAGGACAAGTGACTTCCTGTCATATCAAACATTTAAAAAAATTGAAACCAAAATGAACATCTACTAATGAACCCTAATGCTTACCGGTGATGGACATGCATAGTATCGTCGTCCTGGATTGTTGTCGGTCCATGATGTGCGAATGACGATTAACTTTCCACAGAGACAGGTTGCCATTCTAGGGTTCCTGGAGAAACATGGGTGAGGGGAGGAAGAAGGGTCGTTAATTTTGAGGGAAAAAAGAAGGATAAGGTGGTTTTTATAATGAGCTGGACTGAATGGACGAAATTGCCCTCACTTGCCAAGCACGTGGGGTGTTTTAACAGAGTTATTTAACTGAAGTTAGGGCAGGGGACCAAGCGAGTTCATTTTTTACAAGTTTGGGTACCACGAGTGTAAATAGTAAACCACTGGGACCAACGCTGAAATTTTTGCAAACCACAGGGACCAACCAAGCATTTAACTCTTTCTTTTATTTATTTTTTTAATTTCCAAAAAGTGTTGTAAAACTATATATCTAAACATTGTTTTCACAAAATATTTATCAAAATGGTGTATATATATTTAACGTTTCTGTTTTTAAACAAAACATTACACTTTTTTTCTTTTTCTTTTTTAGAATCTTTTTATTCAATCAACCTATTATACTTTTCCTTTATTCTTTTTTTTTTCAATTAACTCATCATGTTTTTCATATTAGTAAGCACCTATTATACTTCTTTATAATCATTTTTCGTAAAAGTTAAGATGTTTCAAAAAGATAACAATATGTAATTAATAAGGCTATGGGGTATGTGGGCGGAGGTTTGGGGCATGGCTCGTCACGTGAAGTTAGAGGGCACCGCCGGTCATGCATTTAAATGGTGGGTATGGTGGGGCATGGCTAGTCCGCGTGGCTAGGCCACGTGTTAATTTATTTTCTTTAATTTTTTTATAAATAAACACAATATTAAAAAAACCTAAAAATATTATTAAAAGTTTCTAAAAATTACAAAATTCTACAAAAAAAAAAACCTTTCTAGTGCTTGGAGTATTTTTTTCTTTATCTCTTCTTTCGTCTCCAACATTAGTTCCAACTCTTCGCCTGATAGGTGATCGGTAGGCTGGGCTAGAAATTTCATATCATCGCGTCTTTGTTTTAGGGCGTCCCTAGCTTCTTTGCTCTTACGGATTTCGGCCCTTTGTTGTTGGAATACGTTAAATGTATCCAACTTGGTTGCAATGTCTTCCAACTGATCGCTGTAGACACCCCTACGCGAGCCCGAACTCCCAACTGAAGGCGAACCGGATTTGGAACTTTTAGCGCGCCTTTTGGCGGCATCTCTTCCGAATTCTGGCCGGTTTGGCGAATCATCGAAGTCGTCTAAATTGAGATCAAACTCTTGATCTCGTGGGGGCTTGGGACGAGGGTGTCCTAGCCCTTTTGGATGACATGGTAGTTTCGCTACCACTGGGGATGTTCGCCAATTTTGGATGGTACTTACAAATGTCCCAACAATGCAAGTATTTGAAGTCGGTCCCGACATTCGTTTTGAATGTTACCAATGCATTCGTAGCATAGTCGGCTTCAGTTTCACCACTTTTTGGGTTTTGCCTTGCCTTATGCAAATAACCACTAAACTTGGTTATTTGCCCGCTTATGTCAGTCCACTTCGAGGATAAGCTATCATTTTCACGATATATCTCCTTTTCCATTTCTTCGTGGAATAGTTTATTGACCGCGTCCCACAAACGGTTTCTATGTTGGGAATTTCTATTTAAAAAAATAACCATTTAATATATTTAAATTATTAAAAAATAAGGGGTACAAAATTAAAAAAAAATACCTAAAACTGGATGTTGAGATACCTGAACCCAAGCCCTCGCCAATGCAACTTCTTCTTCACCGAACCATTTTTGTTGTTTTCTTTTGGCGCTTTCTGTCACTTTCTCGGCCTCAGTTTTTTTTCATGTGACTTCTCCTCTTAATGGGTTTGGACCGGAAGAACCATCAATAGGGGGTTGAGTTTCGGGGACGGTTTCGGTTTGGGATAGGTTGTTGTTTTGTTGGTCGGTGTAGGTATAGAATCGTCCCCATGAGGATAGTTCGTATACACATGATTCGAGAGAAACGATGCGTAAGCGGCCATATCCAGCGTAGCAGAGTGTATTAAAATTGGAGCCATACGGAGATTGGATAGTGGGCTAGGTGTCGGTGTTTCGTACTATGCCCACGAATTGTTCGGGTCGAAAGTACGGTTATGAGGATTCATTTTTTTTTGTATTGGGGTTGGATGAGAAAGAAGATAAGATTATAGAAGATGTGGAGTAGTTGTGGTAAAAAATTGAATAGAGTTGTTTGGTATTTATATTGAAAAAAATCGCCGTTTCCAACGGCTAACCCATTGGCTATAACTCTTGGCCAATCAGCCTCCGCCATGTCATCTTGGTAGCCCCGCCCAACACCCTTTTTGAAAGCCCCGCCCAACCGGCCACGCTGAAACCCAAGCCCACTAGGGTGGTGCCTTAGGCGTTTCCCCTCAACCCATGCTGAAACCCCCGCCACATACCCCATAGCCTAACTATAACTTCTTATTAGGTGTTTGGATAATTGTATTTACAAATGACTAGCTTAATAGTGTTTATAGGACTCGAGCCTTAAAATTTATATCATATAATTAATTTAAAAACAAAACTGATAATAGATTGCTAACAAACAAGTGAACCAACTTTAATCGAAACCGAATAGTCATTTATTAATTAATCGAATGCTTTAATATGATTTCTGTCTTAGACCCTTACCTTTCCCCAACTCATACTCACTTATAAAAATATGTTAAATAACCAAACAAATATTAAAAATTGATGTCTCATAAAACTTTAGGTCTTGTCTTCTTTCCCCCTTTGTTGTAATCCAAAAATGCTAGTTAAAAAGCCTAAAATACAAAAATCATCATGGTTACCTTTTAACCTCCAATCACTTGTATAAAGAATTAAGAGTTTGATTATCTAGAAATTCTATTTATCTAATGCCCCATGGAAATATCATGGGAATATATCAATTAATACAATAATTATAAAATAACATAAAAACAAAATTATTTAAAATAATAATACAATAGCAGTTGAAAAGCTAAAGTGACACTGATTTGAATATATACATATACATATACAATATAATAATCGTGAAATAAATTTATAAGTCATCATAATATATTTAAAACCAAGAGAAATCAAATATTGGTTCTCATAAACCCTGGGAACCATCCAAATAAACTTCACATAATCATATCTCCCCTGTTTTCTTATTCCTTTCCTCTGTTCTTCTTCTTCTTCTTCTTCTTCTTCTTCTCTTCTTCATACAAACTTCATATCGTTGACCAAAACCGAGCCTTTGACTTCCAATTTCCATTCAATTTTGCTGTTTGATCACCAAACAAAGTATGCTAAACGTGTTGCCTGATTGGTTGAAGATCATCTATGTTGTTTTTGCCTTCTGTTCTGCTCTGTTCTTCGGTGCTTTCAAAAGTTTGTAGCTTCTTTCTTCCTGTTTGACTTTTCTTTCGTTGACTGACATGAAATTGCTGTTTGATTGCCTGATTTTATGCATGTTTGAACAATTTATGCAGGTTTGTTGGTGGGTCCGATTGCTGCTTTGATTCTTATTGTAGGAAATGTTGTAGTGATTTTAGCTCTGTTTCCTACACATGTTGCTTGGACTGTATACACCCTTCTCAAGTATGTTCTTGTTTCAATAATTTTTTTGAGTATTTTGGTGGAAAATGTTTTTTTTTTTTTGGGAATTAGAAAATGCGTAGTTTGACTTTTGAAAGTCAAATATGGGCTTTGATGTAAAGTTCTGAGAAATTTTCATTTTTAATTTTTTATTAATTTAAATGACAGGACTCATAGATTTGATGCACCATTGAAAGTGGCATTCTTGTTTGGTGTGCCTGCTCTATTTGGGCTTTGGTTGAGTCTAGGCATAGGAGGTAGTGTTCTTGTGGGTGTTGGCTATGGCTTTTTTGCTCCATTGATTTCATCTTTTGAAGCTTTTAGACAAGAAGATGAATCTCACAAGTTCTTTCATTCCATTGTGGTAAGTAGATCTTTATACCAACCCCTTTAATTATTTTTATACGTTTCGCCTCATATACATACACAAGGGTGCGTACAATACGGAACCAATTTTAAGTAGAGAACTGCATAAACGCTTATACGCAGTGCATGTCAGATTTAGTGGGAGAGAGAAAGAGCGATGCTGACATAACCCCTTTTTGTATTAAAACTAAAGTAGTAGGTACCAGTATTTATGCAGTTCCCGTTTTTTCTACTTAACGCTGACATAACGTTTGAATTGAACGACATTAGGATGGAACATGGGGAACAATTAAAGGAAGTTGCACCGTGGTTAGAGATTTTGCTGACATTTGTTATCATTCTTACCCGCTCTACTTGAAGGAGCTTCGCGAAACCCCCTCTTCTAACGAGCTTCGAACTCTTAGGTATTCTTTAACTCATTAATGTTATATGACAAAATCAAGTTTTCCAACCATTTGTGACATAACTACATAAGTACATAAGTGAAATTACACAAATGGTCCTCGTAGTTTGGTTAAACTTACGAATATCAACGCCATGTCAACATTATGGATTTCAGGTTAATTCATGTGCCAGCATGCATAATTGTGGGATTACTGGGGCTAATCGTTGATGTTCCTCTGTACACTGCGATTGCGATAATAAAGAGTCCGTACATGTTGTTTAAAGGGTGGCAAAGACTCATACATGACCTGATTAGTCGCGAAGGCCCGTTTCTTGAAACCGCATGCATACCCATTGCTGGTTTAACCATTCTTGTCTGGCCCATTGTTGTTATTGGGAGTGTTATTATGGCTATTGTTTCAAGCATTTTCATTGGGTTGTATGGATCGGCTATTGTATATCAGGTTTGGGCTCAAAACCTTCTTTAGAGACTTTCTTAACTTCAAAATTCATAGATTACTTTCTTTGAGATTTAGCCTTTGAGTTAAAAAGTCAAAAATGACTTTTATGGTTTAAATAGTAATGTTGTTTAAACGGGATCCGTTGGACCATTAACCAAGCAGCAACTCCGGTTGGACCAGCAGGTGTTTGACAATGGTTGTATGGTGAATCGGTTTTGAGGAACCTTTTTTTCTCGTATGTATTTGTTTTTATAAGATTTAAAGTCGATACCTCTCATACATATATTAAAGCGTTTTTCAGTTAATCTAGGAAGATGTTGATTTAATATTTCTAGTAGCTAAATTAAATACTCATCCTTTCTAAAAAAATCCTCTTCTGCATTTTATCTTTTTCTTGATGGAAGAAAATATATTTATTTTAATTTTATATATATAATTAACATAACAATACACATATATGCTTTATGTGATACACAACTAAATTTTTAACATTATTTATGATGTCATCCGGTTTTTAAGTCTGGTTCAGCTGGTCCTGCCAATGAACCTGTGTGGCTAGTCTAGCTGTTTCGTTTTTCAAAACATTGCTAAATAGATATTCTGAATGTATAATACTTGCGTTTTTTTGGTGGATATGTAGGAAAGATCTTTCAAGAGGGGTGTTGCTTATGTAATCGCGATGGTCGCTGAGTTTGATGAGTATACCAACGATTGGCTGTATCTTAGAGAGGGTTCAATATTCCCCAAGTAAGTGCTCAATTTTAATATATAAATTATTGTTCTATTTTTAGTGTTTTTAACACTAGTAGCATTTTTTTTTTATATTGCAGGCCAAAATATAGAAAGAAAAGAGTTTCACATACACCAGATGTTTCGGTTGGCGGTAGTCGGTCATCTGAAGGCAAACATAGCGGTCATCATCATCCGATGCAAGCTCCGGGCGTTATGCTGATACCTACACTATCATCATCAAGATCTGTCAGGGAGGTCATAAGGGAAGTTAAAATGGTGCAGGTAATCCAACAAACCATTTATTATCACTAAAAATACAAAAATCATATAGCAAAAGTTTTACAAAATTATAAACTGTCACGTGTAACTAGTTAGGGCCCAATCGGGCTAGTTCTTCGTCTTAATTAGTCCCGGCACTGTTCTTAACTGGGCTTTTTGTAGAATACCCTGGCCCAGGACTGGATCAACAATACGGACATCGCTTATGAGAAGTCATATTGGGATTGGGCTTTTTGGCCTGATCTTGAGCTGGGCTCGGGCCCATTCTTCATGTTATATAGTCCTGGCCTTTTTCTTAAATGGGCTTTTGTAAGGCACTCTTTTCCAGAACTGGGCCAACAATACAAACAGGGTTTATAACAAGTCATATTGGGATAGGGCTTCTAGGCCTAATCTTGAGCTGGGCTTGGGCCCATTTGTTCCCTTCTTTGTTATGTGTTTTGTAATGCAATGCATGTATACTTCTCATCATGCCATCATAGTTGTTAAATGTCTTAGCCAAATATTGTTATTCAATAATTTTTTGTTATACAGGTTTGGGAAAACCTGATGCAATCTTCCGAAAGTGTGGGGAAGGAACTACTTGATGCAAATGTGATAACTCCTGGCGAACTTTATGATTGGTTAAACGCCAAAAAGGGGAACGAGTCAGCCATCATCGGTATTGGGTTACCTTGTTACTCGTTCTTCCAGAATCTTCTTCACTCGATCAAAGTTGGTTCCGAGGGTCTAGTACTTCTTGATGGGCTTGAAATAACCCATTTAAATCGACCCCAAGACAGATTGTTAGACTGGTTTTTTCATCCTATCATGGTTATCAAAGAACAAATTAGAGTGATCCAGCTGAGCGAAGGCGAGATAAGGTACATAGAGAAAGTAATTCTGTTTGGAAGTGATTCGCAACGTATGAAATCTTGGGATAATGGTAGTTATGAACCTGAAGACACTCTTAGGTTAGCTCAGATTCAGGGGATCAGCAGAAGGTAGAGATCCTTTTTTCGCATATGCTAGTTTTATGTGGTTCGTTTATTGATGATTTAAGAACTATTTTGGCAGGTTGATAGGGCTAACACGTGGTGCATCGAAGCTGCCAACATACAGAAGAAAGTATCGACAAGTGATCAAGAAGTTGATCCTGTATTGTATGGCTAAGGACGGGTCAATGCGGTCAATGTCTATGAGATCAGTAGCAAGTGTGTAGGAAAAAGTTGAAAATTTTTGATGTCAT
The DNA here is from genome assembly GCA_947069175.1 of Scalesia atractyloides. Classification (NCBI taxonomy): domain Eukaryota; kingdom Viridiplantae; phylum Streptophyta; class Magnoliopsida; order Asterales; family Asteraceae; genus Scalesia; species Scalesia atractyloides. The sequence goes on along the minus strand of CAMTDV010000014.1, from coordinate 21,175,381 downwards.
CCAAGTGTTTGTTCATATTCTTTTTTTTTTTTTGGTTTTTTTTTGTTGATTATATATTGGATTTTGGTTTGTACAAAACTTGGGGCTCTTTTGAATAGAAGAATTTCCTTAACAACCATCTATTACTTATATCTTTATTATGAAAATTGGAATTGGAATTTGTATAGGAATTAGAATTTGAAGGAATTGGATTGGAATTCAAACATTCCAGTTGGAATTGGAATCTCAATTCCATTTTTGTTGTGTTTGGTGGTCAAATGAATTGGAATCCATCACCTCGGCACCCATAACCCCCGGTTCTGGTCGAAACGGTACGGGTGGTTACAGTCCGGGTCGAAATGGTTCGGGTTGAATTCTACGGGTCGAAACGATTTGCGTCGAAACGGTACGAGTCGAAATCGTTCGCGCCAAAACAGTACGGGTCGAAACAGTTCACGTCGAAACGGTTCTCTTCGAAACGGGGTGAAACGATTTGATTCGAAATGGTATGGGTGGAAACAGTTAGCGTCGAATCCAAACGATTTGTGTCGAAATGGTACGCGTCGAAACGGTACGCGTTGAAAGGGTTCGCGTCGAAACGGTTCAGTTCGAAACGGTTCGCGTCGAGACGGTGCTGGTCGAAACGATGCGCGTCGAAACGGTTCACGTCGAAACGGGTCAAAACGGTTCCGATCGAAACGATACGGGTTGAAACCGTTCGGGTCGAAACGGTCGAAGATTCCAATGAATTTACTTTAATTCCTTCACATATAGGAAGGATTTTGAATTCCTTTAGTTAAAGGAATTTGAAGGAATTCATGCTTAATTCCAATTCCAATTCCATTGTCAACCAAACACATGAAGATTGGAATTGAGATTCCAATTCCATCACATTATGTGAACCAAACATGTTAAGAGATGAAATTCAGATTCCAATTCCCTTAAATTTCATGCGAACCAAGCGCCCTACAATCATGATCTTGGATTCTTGATCAGAACTTATCTTCATACGTTAATTTCATACGTTATGTCTTTATCAAAATAGACTAGTACAAATGCATGGTAAAGTGTTTAGTTTGGGTCTTCCGCAACGCCTCTATCTTTCGGTAAGACATGTTTATATAACATATTCAAGCTCTGTGGTACAACCAAAGTCTCGTTATTTTGTAAAAACTGGTTCGCTAAATTGTTGAGGCGAGAAATGTTTGGTTGTTCTAACTTTGCATAAGACGAGCTCCCTTGTGAGCCGAGTCAGGTTCGTCTTTCGGATTTTGCAAATGCCAAATAGTCTTTCAGTATTAGTTGATTATTTATCGTCTTCAAGAGACATAGTGTGGTGGTTAGATGTCTCGTCTCTACGAGGTGCATATATATTTAACAGTAGGTTAGTTTACGGATAAAACACTTTGATTATTTGTTTATTTTTTATATTATTAAATATATATTACAAAGATTGTGAGAAAATTGGATTCTAATAAGAGGAAATTACCAAAACGTAATTTGACCAACATGATTTACCAAAATGTCACCCTCCTGCGTCGGTGGAGAGGAACTTCAGGAGTGGGATGCGTTCGGCAAGCACGGGATGCGTCCGTGGAGCAAAAACCAATAGAAAATGGACACGTGGCCATGGAAGCGTCGGCATGACGCATGGGATGCGTCCGGCGAGTTTCTGAAGCGTCCGTCTAGTTTCCGGCGAGTTGCAGGTTTCCGGCGAACCTTGTTTTTATTTTATCTTAGTGTGGAGAGGAAGAACATAATCTCCAACTGATACCTTTGAATTCAACACAAAGTTCGCCGGAAATCTGCAAATCGCCGGAAAACTAGCCGAACGCTTCAGAAACTCGTCGGACGCATCCCGTGCGTCATGCCGACGCTTCCCATGGCCACGTGTCCATTTTTTATTGGTTTTTGCTCCACGGATGCATCCCGTGCTTGCCGGACGCATCCCACTCCTGAAGCCCCTCTCCACCGACGCAGGAGGGTGACATTTTGGTAAAACATGTTGGTCAACTCACATTTTGTTAATATCCCCTTCTAATAATCCTAGTTTTGACCTATAGGTCTGGATTAATCTCAATTCATAAAATGTTACCGACATATCCTAACTTTGAACATATTTTACTTCAATGATCTTATACTGAAAGTTATCGCAGTTAATTTTCACTTTCACCGACCTGGGGACTCAAATTTTTTTTTAAATTATATTATTATTAAGCATAACGTTGAGGCAATGAACTCTTCAATGTTCATGGCTGCAATTAACCTCCCATCCATGGCAGCCCCAATCTCTCTTCCCCATCCAAAACCACCACCCAACTCAACCCGTTCTCTCTCTCTACAAACACCTCAGTTTTCTCTCTCTACCCACACCAAAACCCTACAACTTCACCCATCTAAACCCACCAAACACTACACTAACTTACTTCATCTAGCAGTCCAAAACGCCGACACGGAATTTGCAAAGGCCATTCACGCTTCAATTCTCAAGCTCCAATCTCCTTCACCATACCTTTTCAACACCCTTATTCTCACTTATCTCAAATTGGGTCTCACAAGTCATGCACACAAGGTGTTTGATTGTGTTACCAACCCAGATATAGTCACATATACAACTATGGTTTCATGGTTTGCTAAGAATAATCGAGAGATTGAAGCTGTTAGGTTGTTTAATGAAATGAGGAGGTTGGGTATTGAGGTTAATGAGTATAGTTTTGTGGGTATTTTGACTGCTTGTGGGAGGGTTTTTGATCTTGAATTGGGTTGTCAGGTTCATTCTTTAGCTGTTAAGTTAGGGTGTGTTGATGATACTTATGTTTCCAATGCTTTGATGGGGTTTTATTGTAAATGTGGGTGTTTGGGTCGTGCACGTAAGGTGTTCGATGAATTGTCTGAGAGAGATATTTCGTCTTGGAACACTGTTATATCGGGTTTGGTTAAGGAGTGCGAGTATGAACAAGGTTTGGGATTGTTTCGTGAGTTGTTGCAAGGCGATGGGATTGAAGGGATTGAAGTTGACCGTTTTACGCTTTCGACTGTTTTGACTGCTTGCACAGAACATGTTGCGGTTATGGAAGGGCGTGAAGTTCACGCTCGTGCGGTTAAGTTTGATTTGGAGACGAACTTGAGCGTTGGTAATGCGCTAATTGGATTTTACAGCAAGTGGGGGAGACTAAAGGATGTGGTGTATTTGTTTGATACTATGCCTGTTAAAGACGTAATAACGTGGACGCAAATGATATCCGTTTGTATGGAATCTGGACTTGTTGAAATGGCAGAGAAGGTGTTTGATAAAATGCCTGAGAGAAACTGTGTGTCGTATAATGCTCTCTTACAAGGGTTTTTCCAAAACGGTGTCCCGTCTAGAGCGTTGTATATGTTTTGCAGAATGGTTAGCAAAGGTGTAGAGTTGGATGATTTCTCATTGACTATTCTTATCAACGCTGTGGGTTGTATGCAGACAAAGACACCAGCAAACAGATACACACATTCGTTTTAAAGTGCGGGTCTGGGTCAAACGACCGTATCGAATCTGCATTGCTTGATATGTGTTCCAAGTGTGGTAGGATGACCGATGCAGAAGAAATATTCCGCTGCAATTCATTAACCCGAAACAGTTCAAGTATATGGACATCAATGATTTGCGGGTATGCTAGAAATGGGCTTCCCGACAAAGCACTTTCTCTATTCTTCGAAGGTCAAGCCGAACAACATATGGTCATTGACGAAATCGTATCAACTACAATCCTCGGTATCTGCACAACACTAGGGTTCGACGAATCGGTGAACAAATTCATTCTAGTGCATTTAAATTGGATTTACTCCATGATATACGAGTAGGAAACGCGTTAATCGGAATGTACAGCAAGTGTGGCAACATGACGGCTGCTATTAACGTTTTTGATAACATGAAACGACACGATATTGTTTCGTGGAACAGTTTGATGGGCGGTTATATTTTTCACAAGCAAGGGGATAACGCGTTGGATCTATGGGACGAGATGAAAAAGAAAAACGTAAATCCGGATTTCATAACCACCCTCTTGATAATCTCGGCATATACACACACCTCTTTAAACAAGGTTGATGAGTGTTATACGTTTTTTCACTCAATGAAGACCGCTTACAACATCGAGCCCGATTCAAATCATTACGCTTCATTGGTTAGTGTTTTCGGCAAATGGGGTTTACTCGAAGAGGCTGAGGACATTATCAAGAAAATGCCTTATGATCCCGACCCTTCTGTATGGAGAGCATTACTTGATAATTGTCGGGCACATATGAATACGGTTATCGGCAAACGGGCTGCAAAAGAAATACTTGCTAAGAAGCCAAACGACGCGTCTACATACATACTTGTATCTAACTTATATTCTGCATCTGGGAGATGGCATTGCTCCGAAACAATCCGTGAAGAAATGAGAGAAAAGGGCTTTCAAAAACGACCCGGAAAAAGTTGGATTAATCATGACAACAAGGTTCATTCGTTTTACGCACGAGACAAATCGCACGCCTGTTTTAAAGACATTTACAGCGGGCTAGATATATTGATTTTGGAATGTTTAAAGATCGGTTATGTACCGGATACGAGTTTTGTGCTTCATGAAGTGGAGGAACATCAAAAAAGGGATTTTTTATACTACCATAGTGCGAAATTAGCTGTTACTTATGGTCTTTTAATGACTAAAGGTCGAATGCCGGTTCGTGTTATGAAGAATATTCTGCTCTGTGGGGATTGTCATAGTTTTTTTAAGCATGTGTCTGTTGTTACCAAGAGGGAGATTCATGTTAGGGATGCTTCGGGATTTCATTGTTTTGTCAATGGTGAGTGTACATGTAAAGGGAAGTGATTTAAATATTGAACATATATGTGTTATGTTGAAATGTTAATGTATGTATATGCCATATTTCTAAGTAGTTCCTCTTCAGATAGTAGTATATGTTTCTTGCTGACTAGTAGCGGCTGTTTCAATCCGTTATTCACAAATGGGCCAATTTAACTACTACTGATCAATGGTGAATTGTTTGGAATAATGTTTAAAATGTGTTTGGAATGATGTAAATTTAACTAGTAATCAATGGTGAATTGTTTTTAATATATCTATACTATCTGTGCTATATATAATTATATAAAAAGCATATTGGAAGGATAGGATGGTAATTTGCCATATAGGAAGGATAGGGTGTGATGGGTCGGTTTACTTCGGTTTTTACCATTAATCATAATCATAAGCGCTAGCTTCGGTTATGGAATTCCATAAATAATCGTAACTGAACTTCGGTTATGATTATTCGGTTATGAAGTTGGTTATGGTTCGGTTTTGGTTAAATTTGGTTAATTAACCAAGTAAGGTTTGAAATAAATAGGGTGTGCATTAGGGGAGTGCACGGGTTGGACTTAGCTTGAGCTTTCTCTTACTAGATAATCAAGACTACACTTTTTGGTTAAAGTACCGATTTGCGATTCTTTTTAGTAAGGTAATTCTCAACAATTTAGTTAAAATACCGATGTGTGGCTCTTTTTAGTAAGATAATTCTCAACAAAAAAATACGATTATAACACCTCAACTCTTCATAAAAAAAGGGGCATAAAAATCTTTTTGTAAAACTGTTCATAAAAAGCAGCATAAAAATCTCTTTTAGATAATGTTACAGTTCTCACAAAAAGTGTAACAACTTTACACTTTCCTCTCTCATCTGACACAAAAAGCGTAACAGTTGCATTGTTGCATAAAAATCTTGTTGTAAAAAAAATGTAACACGTTTTTTTTACGCATATTACAAAATAAAAACTTCGTAAATTATAAGTTCAAAAATTTATACACTTCATATGATCTAAAAAACTTCTGTCAAAATACAATAATAAAGTTTTACATGTGAGTTAAAAAATGTGAACAACTGAAAATGGTATATTACACTTTTCGTCTTTTATGTTTGTATCGAATTGTAGAGGATAACCTTTAACTTCAATAATTACAGTCACAACCCTTTATTTGGAAAACTCATTACATCTTATGTCCTTTAACTCTAACATGGTTAAGAAATTTCAGTTAAGTTTATCATGTGGGGCACTTGAGTCATTTTAACCATTTATTTAGAAAAAATAATAAATAGAGTTTGTCTTTGACTGATTTGGGCATTTCTTCACACTTTTCTTACCCCAAAACCCTGAACACAATCACAACAGGCCACAAATTAAAAAAAAAAACCAATATATCAATTAGTGATTGAGTTATGTATGTTGAATGAGAAATTGTTATGCTATAAATATTTTAGATCTATTAATGTTATATTGCATTTTGGGATTTTCGTTTAAGTGGGATATTGGTTAGTTTTAATGTCTGATTATTATAGTGGTATGGTTTGTATAATGATAAATTGATAATGAGGATGATGATAAAACAGACACATACGACGATTTCTTTTTGTTTACAAAGAAGGTGATTTTATAACCAGCTACTTCTGACACATGTGTATATAATTCAGATTCCACACTTGAGACCTGCTGAGTACAAGAGATCAAGATTATCAAGGAACAGAAGAACTATTAACTGAGCTTACGATGGAATACTGTCTTCCCGCGCTGTGGTGTGGCGGATTTGGTGGTGGCAACGGCGGATTTGACGGTGAGGGTGATGATAGGGGTGGGGATTGGTTAGAGAGAGAGAGAGGAGGTGGTTGGAGAGAGAAAGAGAGGTAGGAGTGGTGGTGGTAATGGTGAAGAAGAAAGGGAAAGAATGAAGTGGGTTTTAAAAATTAGTTTTTTTTTTAATTAAATTGGTAGAAAGACTAAACTGTCCCACCTAATTGACAATTTTTAACTAGGGTAGAGTTAAAGGATGCAGAGTGTAATTGGTTTTCCAAATAACGGATTATGACTATAATTATTGAAGTTAAAGACTATCCACTGTAATTTGATATAAACATAAAGGACGAAAGCTGTAATTTACCCAACTGATAAAATGTTACACATTCTCACTCACCTCTCCGCTGTTATGAAAAGTGTGTCAGTGAGAAAATGTTGTAGGTTTCGGTAAAAATGTTGCTGCTAAAAAGTGTAATACGTGACAACATGATGTCCATCCATTAGGTTTTCAGAGTTTTTGTAACTCACATGAGATTTCTCCGTATAATTAACCTATATATATATATGGATGAGTTAAAATAGGAACCACTTTTATATGGAGAACCGTTAGAACCATTATCCACCTTAGATCTCTCATGTATGAGTGGTTAGATTGAATTGTTTAAGTTTGATTTGTCTTCTATGATATTTTATTGATTAAAAAAATAATAAAGTGTACAAGAAGGGTATTTTGGAAAATTTGGCTGTGTACAATTCATGTCAACTTGTCAAACTAAAATCAAACATCATAGACTACATCACTCTTCACGTCAACATTAATTATGTTTATTTATTTAAAAAAATAATTATAAAACATATATTTTATAAAAAAAATTACATTACATGTATAAAAAGAAAATGTCTTTAATCTCTGATGTTGATCTTAATTTTTTTGTTCCTTATCGTTGTCATTTGAACATAACGGCCCAACACCTACGAAAATCAAAGAAAAAACAGAGCGTTTACATTCCACAAACGTTTAGAGGAGCTCGGGCCGGCGATTAGGGGCATGAAAAATATTTTTTATCATTAAAAAAAAACTTCGAACGTGGTATTTTTACATTCGACACCATGCGTAAATTCTTTTTACATTCGACAACGTACGAGAAATAATTTTTCAAACGTATGTAAAAACGAAGCATTTAAGCGTGACCGTTTTTACACACGTTTGAAAAATAGATTTACGTGTGATGTTTAGAGAAGCTCGAACCGATGATCAGGGGAGTAGTTTTTTTTTCATCCGACATCGTGCGCGAAAAAATATTTTACATTCGACAACTTACGTAAAAACATTTTTCAAACGTACCTAAATACTATTTTACGCCTTCCGTTTTTAAAATATTTTTATGGATTAATAAGGATTAATCGGATTGGGATTCTTATATGTAATTTTTAGTTGTATATGTACACCAACATTTTTATATGTAGTTTTTTAAAGTAGACATATTTTAACCCCCCAATAACCCATCTTTTTAAGAAATTGGTGGGAATTTATACCGTCATTAACTACCTAGCGATTAATCGACCATTAATCAGTGAACCTCTGATTAGTGATTAATAGACGACTAATCAGAGACTAGTCGGAGATTTTTACAACCATGATCCTATATGTTACTAGAAAGACTTAATAATCTTATTGGAGGTTAAATCATACTATTTTCATTGAATGAGTATAGTATTTATCCATATATATTACTACAAAAAATAATAATATTTTCATTAAATGGATGTAGTATATATCCCATTTAGTTGAAATATATTTATCTAGGTTTGATTTCAAATTTTAACAAAAAGTTCCAAAAAATTTAGACCATGCCAAAGATTTTGGTTTGACGGATAATTGAAAAAACTGAACCAGATGGCCACTAGTAACAAAAATGATTCTAAATCCCCTTAACAAGAATTTTGGTTTCTTGGCAGTGAAGACTCAAAACCAAACAAACCAAAAATTTTGTGCTTTCCCGTTGTATCGCGCGGTCCCCCCACTAGTTATAATTAAGCCTTATTTAGAATACTTATTAATAACTGTATTGAAACACTTATTATAGTAAAGAATTATTTATCTAACTAAATATAGTAATAACATAAACACAAATTATTAGAGATTTATATTTCAAAACATAAAGTTCCACGAAAACCCTAAACTATTGGCCCTTCCGCCGTATCACACAACATCGGTCTCCATCGTCCTCCCACCGTTTGCCACCACATAAAGTTCCACAAAAACCCTAAAACAATCGTCACCTTGCCCTATCACATAACACCAGTCTCCATCGTCACAGACACCCCACTAAAATCTAGATCTACTGCCGTCAACAACCTACAATTGGAACCCTAGCCGTCTCATACAACGCAACACCTTTTTTTTGCCACTACGACTAACGTGGCTGACACCGGATCTCGTGATCCGGATGAAAGGAAAGAAAGGAAGGAGCGATGAAAGATTGGTATTGGACAACCGTCAGTTATAATGGTATTTCCGATTGAGGATGATGTCTGATGATCAGAAATCTATGGCGTTTCTTATAAGTAAGACGTTGTTGTACCATCATTGTAGGAGATGAAGAAAGGGGAAAGAAGGTAGCGTGACAATAAATGTGACAAAGAAGAAACAGTGGCGGACTCAGGAAATATTTTCCAGGTGGTGATAACGAAGGGTTCAACCGAACTTTCAGGGAGTGTGGTCGGATTTTTTCCTATAAAATACACAAAAAAATATATTTTAAGGCGGGGCCCACCCACCCAAGGCATGCCTTGGGTCCGCCCTAGAAAGGAATCTGACAAAGAAACAAAGCTTTTCAAACAGAGAGATAAACTGTGCAGACTAGACTACAAAGCATGTATTTTTGATCAACTAATACTGGGCCTTCGTTCTCGGGTTGGTTGGAAATGACTGGTTTAGTTTTTTGTTTGTATTTATTAGTTTTTACATTTCAAGCTAATTTTCTTCCGCGTTAGCTTGTGAGGGAGTATTAGACCAAGTAACGTATTGTGATAATACAAGGAGTTAATGTGCAATATGTGGTCTATATTAACAACATCATTGTGACCCTAAATTACACAACAATCTAATACAATCACAATTTGCCGAGCTCGGTAACTTATGAAAGCTCTAGCTGATGTTCGGTTCGCTTGGAACTTTGTTTTTAAAGCTCGAGGCCGGCTCTTGAGTAGTTTTTTAAGCTCTAGCTTGGCTTGGGCTCAACTTGTTTATTAATCAATTAATTGAAATGAGGAATAAATTTATAGACTTATTTTCCATTCCTCATAATTAGGTATTCATATTCATTCCTCACATTCATTCTCTATATTTTTGCGAGATGTAGGGGTTTCTGATTTGACAGAGTTAGAGATGGTAAATTAAACATAAAGATAAAGGTGTTTTTCAAGTTAAATCACTAGGATGAAGATAGAGAACCCAATGTGAATGCTCTAATATAATATGATGTAATCTTTTGTAATATGATACAATATTATACTGTATTGCATAATGTGATATACTACGGCAGAGGCCTATAAAAGCATAGGCACCTACATGATCCATCATTGTCCATTTTCCCTTCAATCTCTCTACAATTAAAGTCTCTAGTAATGGCAGATCCAGTCACCAACGAGTTCAACTTACCCATGGTATGTTCCGATCCTAATCTCACTAGAAAAAAAATTCAACCCATGTTCTATTAAAGACAACTCATTTCATCTTAATTGACAAATATTTCATCTAAATTGACTAATCATATGTTGTTACTTGTTGTTCATCGATTTGTCAATGTATTTTCTTTAAATCAGTTACTTAACACTAGATCTGGATGTGTTTTTGATAGAGTAAACGTCGAAAATCAAAGCCGACTAGATTTGCGGGTTCTCAAACAGTTACCCAAAAGGAGAGTCCGTCTCCAAAGATTAACATTGTAAGCATTTGATTCAGTTTTACACATGTGTTATTGTTGTTACTGCCAATATTTTTACATAGTTAAATCTAGTTATGATTTAGTGGCAAAGCGTTAAGATCGCTAGAACCATTTAAGGAAAATAATCGCTATCTAGTTATGATTTAATAGAGGGGTAGTGTTATGGGAATCACATAGGGATTAAGTTGTTAGGTCCTACTATGAAGTTATATATGAGGGGGAGTCATTGAGACTGGAATAAGGAGACACTCAAGTTCCGGTTAACCAGTTTGGTTTCATGCCAGGACGATTAACCACGGAAAGCCTGCACACTCTTAGGAGATTGATGAAAAAATATTGGGAGAAGAAGAGAGATTAGCATATGGGTTTCATTGACTTTATAAAGGGATACGACATTGTTCCACTGATTCGGGATAGTCTAGAGTGTACAGGGGTTCTTAGGACGTATATAAAATGAATTAGGGATATGTATATTATGACTAAACAGGTGTTCATGCGCCTGTAGGTGCTACCTAACATCTTCCTTGTCGAGGTAGGCTCCATTAAGGGTCCGTGTTGAGTCCATTTCTTAGTGGATGGTTGTCAAAGTTGATCAAGGAGGCACTTCCAAGGTGCATGCCTTTTGCTAACGATATTGTCTTAGTCACTGAAAGTAAACATAACCTAGATGAAAGATTAGAGGAATGGCGAGCCGCTTTAGAAAGTAAAAGCTTAAAGATTAGTTGTTCTAAGATCGGTTATCTTTATTGTGGCTTTAATGTTGCAGTCGATGATGTCAACACCTAGGTCACCTTTGAAGGTTAAATGGTTCCACAAGCAACCAACTTCAAGTATCTAGGATTGTTTGTACAAAGTGATGGAGAAATAGATAGTGATGTCACACATAAAGCTCAGGTAGGTAGTCTGGTGTAGGTGAAGGGCGGCCTTAGGGGTACCATGTGACAAGAATTTCCCAATTAGATTAAGGGGATATTTTATAGCGTAGCAATTGGAGCCTGCTATGTTATATGGAACAAACTATTGGGCAATCAAGAAGACATATGCACGCAAGTTGGAGATACCAGAGATGAGAATGCTAAGGTGGATATGAGGGCACACAAGATTAGACCTTATAAGAAATAAGTTTTTATTTCATGAAATGTTAAGAGTGGCTAGCTAGTATCAGAGCTATTGCTGTTAATGGCGCTATAGCGAGCACTATAGCGAATAGCGTAGCGCTGGATCCTCGCTATATGATGTTTAACGCTTAATAGCTGAAATAGCAACAATTATGGTTTTTTGTATATTTTTTAAATATTAAAAACCAAATTTTTAGGCATTTTATTCGACCAAACAAACAACTGTAGTCTCTACTAATTGCATAAAAACCTTAATTTTGTGAATAAACCCTATTTTTAAAAAAATTTTCTAATAAGTTATCACTAAACATGAAATAGTGCTTGCTATCTTATCACTATTGCTACGTAGAGTATAGGTACTTTGTCGCTATTAACGCTATTCGCTCTTAACAACTATGGGTAGTATATCATATAAGATAAGGGAAAAGGGAGATTGGGATGGTTTGGACATGTGAAAAGCAGGCAGACAACATTGCTCGTTAGAGTTTTTATTTTTTGTGAAATGTTAGGAGGGGCTAGTATATTAGATAAGATAAGAGAAATGGAGATTAGATGGCTTGGGCATGTGAAGAGCACGTAGAGGACAATGCCAATTAAAGTAGTGAAGCCCTCACTATGGAGAGAGGAGTAGAGGCAGGCCTAAACTGTATTGGGATAAGCGGATTAGGCAAGTTTTAATAAACTTGCACTTTTCTGAGAACATGGTTTAGAATAATGTTATGTGGAGACATAGAATGAATGTTAAGACTTCAAGGAGAGGTATGGATGTGTCTTTGTTTGTAATAGAGGCTTAGGTTTAACGCACACTCTATGTGGACTCTTCACCACTTTGTTTGGTTACAAGTAGTTTCCTTTTATTATTTATTTTTTTAAATGGTGTTTGTTTGTCTGTTGTTTTGGAGCCCAGGGTCTCTTTAAAAGGAGTTCCCTGTCCCTTTGACAGAGCGGTCCCCGAGAACTTTCAAAGAAATTTAGGTCTCGAGCGACGGCACGGGTTAGCCGGCCTGTTCTTGGAAAAGAAGAAAAGTTCGCATACATCTCACCCTCCCCAAACATACCAATAGTTTTACTATACGTGATTATTTATTGGGTACACTTGTTGCTACTTATCTAATTGACTATGAGCAGAATTCTAGGGTTTAGGGTACAAAAGAAATCGAACAACAAAATGCATGTTCAATTGCTCATACATCGACATCGTTACTTTATCTATTACCCCAACATAGCATTGAATTAACAGTCTATGGTTTCATCAACAGGTGGTAAGGGATGCACCAGGTCCGAGTTCGATATGGTTTCATCAACAGGTAGTAAGTGATGCACCAGGTCCGAGTTCGAGGTGAGTCTTACTTTATAGTTTGTTCATGTTGTATAAGACCCTAAGAATAATGGTTATATATGTTTTGCATACAGCTTGCATATACGGGAGTCTTCAAACGAAGTTGATTGTGCTGTTAGCCTTTTGCAAATGGCAGCACAATCAGAACAAGTAACTCAAGGTAACTATTTTGACTTTTGTGTTAGTTAATTTTAGTTGTTACCTTTTATTAATATTATTGAACTAAATGATGGGAAAACAGCTACCTCGTCCCCTAGTGGACATCTTGGAAATGGAAATGAAGATGTTGGTTTAGAAGTTCTAGAATGTTCTAGACCAACCGAACCCGATCTATCATTCGAAGCAGTCAAATCTTTTGAAGACTTTTGTATTCTGCTCGATAGAGTCGACATTGACCGTGAATTAACCGCTGATGTTAGAGTGGGTTACTACAAACTATGTTTGTATAGGAAAGAATTTCTTCATCCGGAAGATGTGTATAAAAAGTTAGTGGTGGGTCTGATTCGTGAAACCGTCGAGATTGGTGATGAGATTAAGAGGTGCAAGCTCACCACGACTAAGGAAGAGTTTGAAAAATGGAATATGAACCTGAAAGCTTTAGAGGATGTTGGCATGAAAGTTAGGTTTTTACGTGATAAGTTAATCACGTTTGCAAGACTTGTGCTTGAATCAGAAGGTGCTGCGGACATAAAGCAGTATATGGAGGCAACAGATGAATGTAAGCGGATTAAAGATGAGTTGAAGAAGGTTGCAGCAAAGCGCAACGAGTTAAAGGAGAGTGCTAAAAAGATCGAGGAGGTTTCTGGTGCCTTGAAACAGAAAGTTGAGCGGTATGAACTCAGGTTCAAGGAGGTGGTTAATGGACCGTGGTAGGCTCTATCAGATGGTTATTAGATTGCTTTTCTTTTTCTGATAAACTATAAAACTTATGTATGATGAACCACATTTAGTCAATCAGTAATCCTTGTTTGGATTTCTAATTGTCGGTTTTACCTCCCGGGCATCGATTGTGGTTGTTTTATCACTCGCTTTTACTCGTAATTTAGTATTTCCAAGTATGGGTGCTGAGCATGGGTCTTTTAAACTTTTTTTCGGCTTTTAAACTCGATTTTTGGTAGGGGTCTGCTATTACCTGTTTCTCTTAATTTTAACTTGTTATGGTTCTACCATTAAGTTTCAATTATATACAATCAAAGCTTTAACTTTCTATTCATTTTTATCATCTACTTCAAGTTTTTAAGCAATTAAACAGGAAGTAAACTGAATTATCTATCGAAACTTATACATTATTGTTTAAGGCTAAAATTCATATTAATCTTGATGTATAGACTCTTTTTTTTTTAATTTAAATTTATCATCACAATTTACCAAAATAATTGCACTTCCATCAATTATTTACGGTTACATAATCTTATGAAATGGAATTTTTTTTTTTTCATTGTATACTAGCCGTATAACATTATATGTACGGTCCATAATCTTATATGACCCATATATATTTACTTTATTATATTATTATTATTATTATTTTTTTTCTAAATTTATAAAACCGAAAATGTATAAGTATTAATATTTTCGACTTTATTAGGGAAAGCGAGTATATTCTCAGAGGTGTATCTCGGGAACATATTTGTAACGTGGTTTTATGTTATAAGGAAAACAATTTGCATTCAATCTATTGGTTTATCTGCTACATTTCAAAGCAAATGTTACAGGTTCGAAACTTGTAACCACCGTCTTTTTTTTAATTAAACTACAGGGGAAATTTGGTCATTTCACAAAAACTTAACAAAATTAATGGATGGAGGATGGAGTTAAGTTGGTGGACTGTAATAATTACGAAAGTGAAACCACAAGGATTGTTTGGGTAATTTTTAAGCTAATGAATTGAAATAGTGATTTTTGACAAAACACATGGACCAAAAACGTAATTAAATCTTATTATATTAATATTATAATTTAAAATCCTTAAACTTAAGAGAATCCCAAGTTCATGTGTAGTAGTCAAGCCTTGTAATGGGAGTTATGTGACAAGTGGACAAGATATGTCACAGAAATGATTATATAACTTGAGTGTTAATGAAAAAAATTATATTACATGTATGTATATATATATATATATGAGTGTGAGAGAAATCTATATATTATATAAAAGAAATCGTTAGAGGACATATGTCACCTCTGACTTCATCTCACATGGTTTTTCCCACCTAAACCAACCACAAACACGGGTGACACTAAATGGATAGATCCGAAATCAATAATTAACTTACTTAGCTTACACCGTAAACTTCATTCTAACCCTAATTATCATTCTCTCTCCCTCTCTCTCTGAAGAACATCGACGACAACCTCCATCGAAGCTTTCAATCATCATTCAACGGCTTTCAAGACTCTAAACTCAACGGTAATCTTTATTTTGTGGTTGGATTATTTTATTTTGTCGTTCGATTCGTCTGATTGGTTAATGGTTGAATGTTAGTTAGGTTTTCAATCGACGGTGATAGTATTAACTTGATTTGATAATCGATTATTTTATGCGATTTAGTATTCTTTGATTTACTGTTGTTTTCGTACTGACATTGGAGAAAGATTCGGGTACTTCCGATTCGGTTAATGGTTGTTTTGCTCTCTCGTATGATTATTTGGTCGATTCGTGTGTTGAGATTCAAAACAGATGTGTTTAGGTTTTATAAAAATATCTTTCTGTTTTTAATTTATAAATCTTTGTTGAACTTCGTAATTTATTTGCTTGAATGTGATCCATTATTTTTAGAATAGGGTCTGATGCAGTTTTACTAGCGTTTGACCCATATTTCTTGAATCTAGCAAATGGCCGATTAAAAAAGAGAAGAGTGGAAATAACAGGAACACTTTGGGTGATGTTAATCTTAGAGGACGAACTCATATTCACTTTGTCAACAAGAGAGCTTTATCACTGTATGCAAAAGTTTACTTTTTTAATGATTTTTTCTTTTTTATAAATAGAATATAGCTTATATTTATTTGATCTTTAGAATGAATTATAACAGTATAACAAGGAGGTCTACTCACAAAAATGTATAGAAGCAAGCTATGAAAATGTGTCTAAGAAGGTAACTCATTTTTTTTATTTTGTCAATTTTCATGATTTTGTATTGTTTATATAAATTTTACAACGATAACTAAATGATGCAGGGTTCACATACACTTATATAAAAGGTTCAAGATAGAAATAGAAACCAGCTTACATGCATCAAGTTCGAACATTGATTGAACGGTAATCGGTTAAAACGCCTAGATCTTTGCACATGTATGCTTATTATTTATTAGGATCACATAGTATTTCATTTCAATATATTTGTCATGTATTTCATTGAGGTACTCATTGGCCATCATAATAAATAGGTGGGTCGAGTAACGGGTCAAAACTTGCAAGCATGTAAAGGCTCTTGCATCTAGATACCAACTTTACGAAAATAAATGCATAGCTCTATTTCTACTATAAAGCTTATTTTGTCTTATATTTAACCAGCCTTGCAATATCGTTTTATAATTTTTGACTGTCATGCCAAACAATTCGTTTTTTCTATCATAATTTGGTCTTTTTTAAGTTATTAATGGAAAAATTAGCTTTAGTGTAGATTATGTTCTTTAATGCTTACAACTTAGTTTTAATTTATGTTTACTTTTCCTACTTCTAGGGCTGAGCTTCCCTTTTTTGCTGGCAAGAATATATTATGCAGAAAGGGTATTAGGTTCATTCGATATAACTGGAAGGTATAACATTCTTGCTTGATGCATTTGTGGTTTGTAATTTGCTTACATTTTCGTCTTTGTTTCTAATTGATTTTAACTCCTAACCTTCAATTATTAATTGATTTGGGCAGGTATTCCATTGTTTTGGACAATATTTATGCCGTCACTTTGACGCGTTTCAGCTGGAAGGCATGTGTACATGGCTTTTCTTCGGTGAATGTGAAGAAGTACCGGGCAATGAAAACTCTGTGAAGAATCAAGGCAATGAAAACCATGTGAAGAACCAGAAATACTACTAGAGGGTAAAGGTAAACCACCTAGAGTACTTAAGGTTTTAAATATTGTAAATTGAAACCTTTTCATCATGAGGTTGTGATTAACTTTTTCATTAAGAGTGTTTCTATAAGGCTATATCACCAGGAAAGTTTGGCATGGGGTGATGGTTATGTTTGGATCATATATTGTTGTCCTAACAACAATTTCAGAGGTAGCATTGGTTACACTTCAACAAAAAAAAGTTAATCTTATATTCTTTAAAATTTTGCAGGAAAAAGTTGAATTTGTTTTGCATCCGGGTAAAAATGCTGGAAGAAACTCATAGCCAATGTTTGTGTAGTGAGGTGGCAAAGGAACTTGGTGTTTCTTTCGATCAACATATGGTCAAAGATTCAAGAAAAAGCAGGGCCGGTAGAAAAAAGTTTTCTAAGGTTAGTGTTTATACAGTCCTTATTTCTGTGATTTAACTACTATATTGCAAGATGCTTAAAGCAGAAGATAAAACGCCTAAATCTATGGCCATTGCAGGATTTTTTATTATCAACTCATATATATCAAGTAGTTTATAACATGAAAGAATGACTGACTCCTATTTTGAGTTAAAAAAAGATAAAAACGGATAAAATAGTTAAACTCCTAGCCATATTCTTGCAAACTAGCCTTGTGTATAATCTGAATCAAGCTTCACGTACCTAAATGGCAAGAGGGCAGGTCGGGTGGGTTGACTAATGGGTCGAAACTGGTTAAGGTTGAACTTTTTTAACTTTAGTAAAGGTTGAAACGTCTGAGTGGTGTTCAATGTGTTCAGTTATGATATAAAAGTTTCAATAAAGTTTTAATTGACAGAGTAGAGTTTTCGCTTATCATGAGTTTGGAAAAGAGGATGAAGAGAGCAAGAAGTTATGTGTGCGAGGACAAGTGTCAAATTGCCCAAACAAGCCCGTAGGTAAATCTTCTAATGTTGAAATTTTGAAGCAAGTCATATATATAGCTATGAAATTCTGTTTATACAAAGAAATCTCACACGTTATAGATGGTTATGTAATTGAAATGTTGGACTTTTACTTGATTGTGAATTGCATGGGAGGATTTACAAGCCCTATAAAAGTAAATAGGTGGCTAGATGTGGCATTGAGATGAGATTACCAAACTGTTTAAATGTGAATATGACAGTCTGCTACATGAGGTACTTTGATCTCATCGATTGCTATTATGTGCTCACATGAGAGAAGGCTATGTTAATGAAGTTGGATTTAATTCATTTGCAGACGTAGTTTCGATCTTATGATCTTAAGAAGATGATTTCTAAAAAAATAAAATTGGTCACTTGATACATAGACCTGATAACACTCATAGTGACTAGGGAAATCCAATTTTGTTTAATGGATTTTGATGAATTTGAGGGCAATCGTGATGAAATGGCAAAAGCTGGAAAGGTTATGGAGAGTTATCTTGGAGAAATGGCTTCTGATTGTAACTTATAATTATTAAAATCAATGAATCTTGCTAAACATGTACCAGATCACATATGATGGATTGTATAAGCCATTGATATCGGAAAAAAAAAATCAAAATTTATATAAAATATTGCATACAGATTAGCAATTAGGATCAAGTTCGTTATAAGAAGCAATGATAAGGGAGGTAAAGTTAAAAGACATTCCATTCCTTGATGCCACTAATACAGTTTCGATCTCACATGGTAAAATATATGTTGTATTGTCAAGAGTAAAAAACAGAGTCGGTGTCAAGTTACTCATAGTAGACAAAGATTAAAATGTTACAAATAAAACAACCAATGTAGTCTATGAGGAAACTTTTTCTGAAATTTGAATGATTTGTTGTTTGTTTCTTTCCATATATTTGTTTTTTAAACGATCTTAAATTTCAACAAATAATTTCTTTTTATTTTAAAAACGCGTTGTTAACGCGGGCAATAACTAGTTATAGATATGTATCTATTATCTATTATATAATAAACAAGAAGATTTGTGCTGAGATGGTAGTGTATTAGAGCCTCTTGAGTGCACCGGAAAACACATGGAGCCTTTTTTCCCTTCACGAATCCTCTTCAATCTTACCCGACCCGACCCGACCCGACCGATAGTATATAGCTCCCTAAAAAACACAGTTATCATTTATGTAATAGATTAATACATTTTCTCTCAATTCTCCCACTTTTATCTCCAGTATTTCTATACTTTTTCATCTACAGAATTTTTAAACCCTAAAACTCTATCCTTTCTTTCGATTCTCCCACTTTTATCTCCAGGAAATCCTCTTTACTGTGGATTCGCTGATCTTCATCTTCAAAATATCTCATCAAGGTATTTGATTTACAACCATCTATAGTATAATACTTTTAAGTTTGATTGTGTTTCTCATCCTTATATCTGGTCATTATTTTGGTTGTTTTTTATGCTATGGGATTCTATTTCCTTTTCGTTTAATGACACATTCATAATAGATTTGCGTTTAATAGAACCAGATTCCCTGCGGAAATCGTGTTTTCGTTATAATACATAGTGATCCTGTGTTATCGCTCTTTGTTTGGATTTTTTCCCTTTGTTTACAGATTTCGTACAAAAAGGTTATAATTTTTTATGAATATCGGTTGCTTTTTTCGTCTAGTATACGGTTTGTAGATTTGGGGTTTTCTTTGCATGTTGATTTTTTGGGGTTTTAATACATCAGTTGAATCTTTTATAATTTATCATGTTAAGTAATTGAATTTAGGGTTTTTATTCTTAACGATTTTGAAGTGTACCTAAAATATTATCATTTCTTTTAAGGGTTTTTTATTTTTTAACTGAATAACTTTCTTTTTTTGGGATTTTATACATCAGTTAATTGTTTGATGATTTTTGATATTAAGTAATTGAATTTAGGGTTTTTATTCTTAACGATTTTGTAATGTTCCTAAAATATGATCATTTCTTTTAAGGGTTTTAAATTTTTTAACTGAATAACATTCTTTCCTTATGAATATTTGTTTACTTTTCCAGGTTCAACGTTTCAACCGGGCTGATGTCATTTTATAAGTTTGTGTCGTCACTTACTTCGCAATTTTTGGTAATATTAGTACGTTAATGCCCTTATTTGCTGTTCCTTTAGTTTAGTATTATGTTAATTATGTTATTTACCATTGATTAGTAAATAATAATTTTATTGTACAGGTTATACCGGCTCAGTTGTTTTCTAAGAAATGATTATCATGTACAGTTGATGGCAAACGATAAAGGTACTTATGCTTTCATTCAAGGATGGGAAAAAGTTGTGGCTGACATTTCTTTACCAAAAGGGAGTGTGCTTGTGTTGAGGAAAATTGAACCCTATTCGTATTTACTGACACCTTTTGTGAAGGTTTGCCAATACTTGAAAAATTACAAAATCGTAATTTGAAAGTAAAATTTGACGGTATACAAAATGGTAATTTCAAAGTGACAGCTGCTCTCTCTTTTTTTTTTCTACTTAATTACTAATCAATACTTTCCATATTTTGTCTTAAAACAATTTTTTAATTCAAAATGACAGCTGGTCTCTTTTTTTTTTTTACCTAATTACTAATTTGAGAGTTCGTCTCATTACCATTCTTCAACCATTTTTTTTACATACATATACTTTGTTTAGATTTAAAATTCAAAACCAACATGAATTTTTATTATATACGTTAGAATATTTTATTGAATTAATTTATGTTTAAAAGAAAACAAAATCATGTATATTTTTAGAAGATAGATAGGTGATTGGTATCTAATTAACACACAATGTTTCCATATACTTCATTTTTTGTTCTAATTTGAAGTTGAAATTCAAAATGACAGTTTCCCTTTTATTGTTGTGGTTAATGAGTGATAAATCATTTTCATATTTTTCTAACTAGATTATCAAATGAAACTAGAATTAGAATGAAATTACCATTTTGCGTAATCGTTACATTCAAATGAGATACGAGTTCCACCAACATTGTTTTTATGATAAAAATTGAAGTTAAAATAAAAAATAAAAAAACTCATGATGACAACTGCTTGCAAATCAAATCAGTAATTAATACTAATATCTTGAACTTTGGAAACTGAAAATATGCAAAATGGTAATTTCAAAGTGACGGTTGCTCTCTTTTTTTAATATTTAATTACTAATCAATACTATAAAGAATGAATTACATATAGTTTATTTAAATTTAAAATTCAAAACTAAATCAAATTTATTATATCCGTGATAATAATTTATTTAATTAATGCACAATGTTTTCATATTTTTCCTTTTAATCTAATTTGAACTTCAAATTCAAATGACAGTTTCCGTTTTATTGATGTGGTTAATTAGTGATAGATCATTTCCATATTTTTTTTAACTAGGTTATCAAATGAAATTAGAATTAAAATGAAATTACTATTTTGTAGATTCGTAACATTCAAATGAAATAAGAGTTCCACCAACATTTTTTATGATGAAAATTAAAGTTAAAATAAAAAATATAAATATGGTGCAACACAATTAAAATATGAAAATGTGAAGAAAAACATTATACATTAGAAATTATATGATATTTTGACATTTTCACATTAGAATATATATGCATAAGACAAGTATTAGTAAATAAAATATTATACCTTGTTTTATTGTCATGTCATTTCTAATATTTAAATACTTTAATAAAACAATATATAAAGATATGCACTAATTACATTTCAAATCACAACAGCCATTGCATTCAATCTAAATTGTGAATGGAGAGTCGGTAAGCTTGAATTCCAACCTTTAGATTTTTTTATGAACATCCATGCTAATTGTATTATCATACTACATTTACGATTAGTATATATTTCGTTTTTTATATACAGTCTTCCAATGGAGGTTGCAAAGGTTAGCATGCTTAACGATCTTAATACTTTATCAAATAACTATTCGATCAGAGTGAAGATCGTTAGCATGTCGAGGAAGATGATGAGTCAAAACAAAAATGAAACATATCGCCTTGATATGATTTTCATGGATGAGATGGTACCGAATATATTTGTCTTATAATTTTTTTGGACATTTAAATGCACAAATGTTATATAAAACGTTTTATATGTAATCGGATGTTTCATATTGTTAGGGAACTATGATACAAGCGAGCTGTCTGCATAAGATGCTAGAAAGATTCAAAACTTCCTTCAGCTGGATCAATGTTTTCTTATCACCAAACCGTCTCTTGCTGCTAATAAGTCCTCTGCTAAGTATATCAACAGAAATGACAAAATATCTCTGTATTTCTATACTGCCTTGACTGGTCTGGACCCAAATACAACTAGTTTAATACCGGTCCGGTGGACGGGTTACGCTAACATCGTAACAAACAACGATAATGTATATTAAGTGGACACAAATCTGAACAGCATTCACATGTATAATATAACTCATCAAATGAGGCGAAGGAAAATGCCTCGAGGCTCGATTATCTTCTTTTAAACCTTAAATATTACCATTTCTTTCCCCAAAGTTGTAGGTGAGGTTGGTTACATATAAAAACATAAGAAAATGAGTTGCAAGTTCAAATATATAAATATCATATAATATAAGTAAATTGTGGTGTTATATCATAGTAAAAAGAATAAAGATTTTACTAAACGTGAGCATGAGCTTTCGCCATAGAATATATTGCATTAATTAAATCGTCCATGACCGGAAGAATAACAGAATTAACTGCTGCATCTTTCAGCATCAATCCTGTGCTAGATTGTTTGTCTTCATTTGTACAACCAGAGTGGAAAAATCAAGCACCTAATTATTTTGAACATAAATTGAAACATGATACTGTACACAAATAAGATTATATCAAAATTTAAGCATTCTTGGAAATATACGTGAATAACTAACAAACTAACTGAGACACACCTTAGCTACCTTTGGTGAGTCAGGATCTTATTGGCATTTTGATTTGAGAAATTATTCCACTACTTTTACGCCATGCATGATTAGTTATTTTCTTTATATTCTTCACTTGAATTGCATCAGCATCACTAAATCCATTAATAAATCCTTGCAATTTTGCTTGAGCTTCATTGCTAAATTATGGAGCCTCAAATACTTCAGGAAACATGTGAAAGCTTTAGCAGCCACTTGATCTAAGCAAGAGAATAATATATTAAACATTAGAATTATGTAAAACTATGGTGTAACATGCATTGACTTTATTTCAGTAACGCCCATCCAAAGGACTTACGGCTACAAAACCTGAGAGCTCCAGCTCAGTAAAAATAAAACTTCTGAAGGCTTCAATCACTCACTCTTACCTGATGTTATATGGAAATTTCACGGGATATAATAGATGTAAAATAATACTTTGATTTTATAGTTCAACAGTTCATCAAAACAGGGATTTTAAAAACAAATTTGATATTAAAAACATATCAAGAAATTTTAGCATCCCACAAAGAACCAAAATAAAGAGAAATGTCCTAAACGACATTGATTATAGTAGCCCAACTGAGGTGAAGAGACAATTATGTACCCGTGACACCTTTAATAGGCTAGAGGTTTTAACATCATCAGCTGTAGCAGGCAGATGTTGGAGGATTTGGTCCTCAAGTTCACTACTATTCACACTAACTGGCAATTAATTAAAATTGAAAGCAAAAATCAAAGTGCTTAATTATCAAACAACATTCATAATTACAGAGGTGGCATACATGTAGTTCAAAATCACAAGCATCAGCCCTATATAAACTCATTACTAGGTGTATCAAATAACAAATTATTTTTAAATTAGTTATCTCACCAAACTTATCGAAAAACAACCTGTTGACTCTCCCGTACAAGTCTATTTTCAGTTATATCTCGCATGGTTTACCTCCTGCGTCTCTTCCTAATCAGGAAGGTTCCCCATCCATCTCCAACAAAAATCAACCCCATGCGTCCCTCTTAACTCTGCCACTGACCTGTAGGCAACCACCCTTAACAGGGTACATGCAGTAACCACCAAGCTGAAAACCAAAGTAGTACATGTACCTATACGTCTAACCAAAGTTCACCTCATAAGCCGAATGCGAACCAATCATTCACTATGATCATTTATAAACTTGTAAAAAAAATCAATTTTTTTGAAGTAGGAGATGCCAAAATGAACAGTGGACAGATACGGTGACACCAGTTGTAGCCATGGCAATTGAGCTAGCAAACAATACATCTTCTTCTTCTTTCCAAACCGTCTCTTAATAATGTCAGCAATAGCAATACCTGTATGTTGTATGTAGTAAGCGTAACATCTGGTGGGGGCGGTAGGAGAAGAAATTGTTCCTATTAGAGGCTGCAGAGCAAAAGAGGATTTGTTGCATCTAAACCAACTTGGGGAATTCTAGGGTTTGAACCGAGAAGAAGCAGGAGGGTGCGTTAGGGATGGATCGTTCCAAGGGAAGTGGAAGGGAGTTTATAGCCATAAATTTGGGCGGCAACGGTTGGAGGAACGTGGTTGAGATAAGAACTGCAAATTCAAATTAATTTCGTTATTTTTGTGAGTTTAAACGGCTGAGATTTCATCTCGGCATGATCCGACTGTGGAGATGGATTTGAAAGTTGGTTAGACTTGATGGGATCCATAGATATATATAATTTTTTTCGTTAACCTCAAGGATGTTGTTCAAAATAAAATTGAAGTTAAACAACTATTGGTATGTAAATCACTACATAATATATATGTACTGTTTTGTCTTATTGTTTTTTTTTTTTTTCATGTTATGACTACTTAATACTCTTTTGTTTTAACAACATATTTTTGTTTATAGGTTAGATTGGTTATGTGGAAGTATGTTTCAATCTAGAGGATACAACAAAGAAGGATCGGAGCAAGGGCAAGAGACTTAATCTTATACTTGAAGACCTTGAGTGAGTTCTTTTTATTTAGTTGTTACATTTCGACGTTTAAAGCATTACAAGGTTACTTGTTGTTATTATGTTTTATGTTAATATTTTAGAGGTCAAAAGTGTCCGGTTACTTTGTGGGATGCTTTTGCTATTGACATGTTTGCTTGCATGAATGATAAGAAACGAGAGAAATATGTTGTTATCCTTTGTCATTTTGGTATGGTCAACCTTTACAAAGGTACAATTTAAACGTAATTAGTTAACTTTTATTTACTACTTTATATTTATATTTATTTATATGTTTGAATTTTGACGCTGTTGATATTGGTCTATATATTTGGTTTATTTTTTAAATTCAGGCAAGCGTGGAGTTGTAGACAGCTTTGAGCTTACTAGACTTTTTATCGACACTGACATTGAAGAGATATCCTCTTTTAGGAAGAGGTATAGTGAGTAATATGCATATAAACATTAAACAATAAAACAATATTATTTTGATTGAACATTTACTTTTTAATTTAATTTGATCACATGAATATGTTTAGGTATGTTGAGAAAATTTCTGCTTCATCTTCACCAAATGAGCATGTTGGTTCTTACATTATTTCAAGTGTTGAAGATGAGTTCCTTAATAACTATGATTTCATGCTTATTGGTTTCCTTGGAACCGTATTAGAGGTGTGCGTTTATTTTTTGCATTTTGTTATACGTATATTACATGCTGAGTTTTTTTTATAGTCTTTTCTAAGGATTATTATTTTTGTTTGATATTAATAGAAAAAGAAGGTTTTGGTTCTCGGCACAATCACAGCCATATGCACTGATAAGCTTTGGTATTACAATGGTTTTAACCACTGTAAGTCCAGTGTGGAGGGAAGATTTGTAGCGAAAGAGAATGTGGATGGTTCATGTGATGTTGATCATACAAAAGCTTTGGTGTGTACAAATAAAAAATGTCAAGGAGTGGACATTTATTCTATTCCGCGGTTTGAGAGTACTTTTAGTTCCTTATACTAATATGAACCACACTTCTGTTATTAGTAATACTAACGTTTTCATTTTTTTTAACTTTAATAGTTTCAAGATACCTATCAGGGTGCAAGACTCTTCCGGTACTGTGTCTTTGACACTATTTGATTATGAAGCTTACAAGATTTTTAAGAAATCTGCCAAAGAGTTACTTGCAATCCAAGATCAGGTAATAAATACTTGCACTTAGTTATTTGTTAATGTAGTAAATATAATTTAATATTAATTTTTATAAAATTGTAGGTTCTCAATTATGGAATCATTGTACTCATAATAATCTATATAATTTTATAAAAACATAGGTTGTTAATTCTAGAGAGATACCGAACCCATATCCCGAGATGTTTGACACATTGGTTGGAAAGAAGTATGCATTCATCATAAATGTTAAAGAGTATAACATTGAGTATCAAGTTGAAAACTATGGTATTGCAATGGCAACCAACGATGATGAGATCCTTGCTGCGCTCTACGCCAAATTCAATATTAACCAGGTTTAAATCTTCATTATGTCATTCTTTTCGTTTCATAGTCATATTGTTTTGAAATAGATTTATACCATTGTGTATTTTACGTTAATGTCTATTTTGTACTTAAAGCATGAGCAGTCTGAATCATTTGGTGTTCCGGTATCCGACAGTTTGTCTAGTCCCTTTGACCTTATCAAGGTAATACAAGAATTATGTTATTTCTACTAATTTTGAAACATTAATACTTATCGTCTTTTTATATTAGGATGAGATGTCATGCACCGGTGACAATGTTATACCTATATCCAAAGCAGTTGTAGGCAATAAGAATCCCTCTTCTGATGAAGTAAAACGTAATCTTCGTGAAGTGTACGATGTAGATGATCCATTAGGTTGTTCCTCGACAAAGCGTCGCATGAGTGATGAAATGGTTCAAGATGAAGATGTTGCTGTTTCGAAGCTGTTGATTCCCAAGATTGAGAAATAGTTATCTCTGTATTTCAAAAAACATCTAAGTGTTGATTTCATATGCTTTTGGTATGTTGAACTTATGGTTTTGGCTGTTTGGTGCTCTTATCTTTTGGACCGATTGTGGGATTTTGAATTCACTAACTTATATGTTTATTATACTGTTTTATTCTAATATTATAATGAGTATGACCTTTATTCTAATATTATAATGAATATTGAAATAGTCAATATTTATGTTTAAACGTAATGTGTATGAAGAGAAGCAACAATTTATTATATATATTGTAGAAAGCCAAATAACAATTTTATTCTCTACAAACATTTGTAATCGTTAAACATTTGTAATCTTATCATCTTATCTCATAATTTATATAGGATTATCAGTGGATGTGGTTGTTCTTTATTGGTTTTACCGTTATCCCAGTCCACTAAAGTTGGAATTTTCATTTCCATTGTTAAATCTTTGGACAGATAATTATTTGTTAAAATATTATATATTTCAATTAAACGTTGATTGGATGAGTAAATGAAAGTCTTTTAATAAGTATCCGTCATATATTACAGTTTTTAAAAAATATTTAATTTGTATTCGTTTCTACCGTTAACTTATTTAACTCATCTCATTCAATAGCTTATCTATATTCTATATATATATTAATAAATAAATGAGATGGATTTGGGTCATATGACATGTGATGGTAGAGCTTTTTCGCTGGGTAGGGATATGATGAATTTGGGGGGAAACACTATTAGCTATACTACTCTTCTTTTTGGACGCGGGATCCGTTTTTAATGTGGGTTGAAATATGTGTTTGGGTAATCCATGGATCCTTTATATCCCACGCTTTCTTCTTCCTCACAACTTCCTTTTTCATAAACCCTAGATACCAAAGATCTTCATCCGCTTCACCCTTCTATGTAATCTCGCTGCTTCGTAGATGAAAACGGACATGATTATTGATGTAAACTTCAATACGATTTACTCTCCAGGTTTGTTTTCTTCTTTAATCAATCCAAAGTTTTGTGATATTTTTGTTTAGATTAAGTTTTTTTACAAATTAGTTCAGATTGCCACCAGTGCTGAGTTTTGTTTTCTATTAAGGAGCGTTAGTAGCCATTTCATGTATAACTTCGATTCACTGTAGCAATATGGAAGAAATATCCAACCATTAAGTCACTTCTGATTATTTACATGGATCCAACCAGATGAGTAAGTATTAACTCTCTTTTTCCTCAAGTTTGAGTTCTACTTTCATTTTTTAAATCAGTAGAAATTGCTTCATAGGTTGCACTTATTTTGTAAGCATAGCTTCATAGGCTGCACTTATTTTGTAAGCATATGATATGCAGAGAATCAATTATTAGAACTGCATCAATTATCACAACTGCAGCGGGACTTCCGACGAAAGGTATTTCTCAGAATTGGAGAAGGTGGACTTGGGCTAATAACATTAGTGTTTATAGATTTATGAATCATATATTTTGTTTTGTAACATAATAATATTGAACTTTCAGTGATTAATATTTCTTTAATCTATAAATATATTTTTTTCCTACACGTCGTAAATTTCAAATAAAATTTTACGTTCGTTGTTTACATCATTTAAATGGTTTAATCTGCGAAGTTCGCGGGTGATAACCTAGTCTATATATATATATACACGTGTCAGAGAAACAAAAACAATAACTCCCTCTTCCCGTTATATATATCGCGGCTGGCCATATAACCCTCCTCAAAACGCCGGATGGGACGAAGTTCCGGCCTTCCTGGATGCTATGCAGGGCCGGCTCAAGCCCAATTATTCTAAAGCTAGAGTTTTGGGCCTCCAAAATTTTAGGGCCTCATTTGTTTAAAACATATACAAATTTCTAAATATTAAATATACTTTGATAGTTATAATCAAAAAGTTGGATTATGGTGGTTGTACTTCTGTTTTTGTTGTGTGTAGGCATGGGTTCGAATCCCAGTTGTCTATAAATTCATATCTTTTAACAATTATCAGCATTTAAGGCTTCATCTTCATTAAAAAAAAGAAATTCTTTTTCTTAATTATTTTTCCTAATTTTTGTGTTTATCTTTTACTTAATTATCTCATCTTCATTAAACTATAAATTCATATCTTTTAACAATTATCAGCATTTAAGGCCTCATCTTCATTAAAAAAAAAAAAATTCTTTTTCTTAATTATTTTTCCTAATTTTTGGGTTTAACTTTTACTTAATTATCTCATCTTCATTAAAAAAATTCTTTTTCTTAATTATTTTTCCTAGTTTTTGGGTTTATCTTTTACTTAATTATTTTTTCTAATTTTCTACAAATCCGATGCTATACAATTTCATTCAAGAAAAAAAAGCCACTTACTTTAAAAATTTATAAGTGCCATTTAGTTTCTTATATGAGTTTATTATTACTAATTTCCACCCTAAGTAAAAACTGTAAATATAAATTCAGAAAATAAAATATAACTGGAGGGCTCGAATTTTTGTTTCAGTTTAGACCATCAAAACGGTTGAGTCGGCTGTGGTGCTATAGGGCGTTATAGCCTAATATGGTGCTATATAACCCGGATTGCCAGGTGAATGCAAAATACCCCATCCCTATGCTAAGGCTATAGGGTATGGAGCGGGGTTTTGGGCGTGGGCAGGGGGGAAACGCCCATGTGACCACCCCGGGTGGGCTTGGGTTTGGGCGTGGCCCTTTGGGCGGGGGTTTCAGCCCGAGCGTTGGCGGGGCTACCAGTCTAAGCTGGCGGGTGGACATTGATACACCCTACCTATAGGTTTATCCACTAATTTAAAAAAAATAAAAAAATAAAAGGAAATTGGCTAAGCCACACCCCAAACCCAAACCACAATATACCCTCAATTTTTTAAGTTTTGCCAGTAGAATCCACCCAACACACGTGTCAACCCATGTCTCAAACCCCCCACCCCACCATACCCATGGTCTAAGTTGACAAATCCAGCCGCCAAAACTAATCTATCTCTCTTCTTCTTCGTTATTTCGAAGTATCACACACCAAACCCTAAGAACAAACTTCAGCCGCCAACTACTTCTCTTGGTCTTCGTTACAATATCTCAAGAACCCTACAACTTAAACCAAGTTCCAGCCGCTCCTCACCTTGTTTCTCTCTCGCTCTTATACTCACACACACTCCTTGACTTCTTCTACTCCTTTTTAAAACAAAACAACGAAGAGGGTGAAACACGGTGGTGATGGTTGGTGCTACGAACGTGGTTACAGGTGGCTGTTGGTGGAAGTGGTCAGTGGTGGAGGTAAACGATGATGTTCGGTGAGTGATGGTGATACCGGAAGGTGGTGAACTATGTAATGAAGGGGTGACGGTCAGAGGCGTAGATGAGGTGTAGAAGGTGGTGGTTCACTGTGACGGCTTGATCGTGATTGTGAAGTAGATGATGATGGGTTGGTGTATGTGGATGCGATGGTGGTGAGAATGACGGTGGTGAGGTGTACGGTTGATGGTTTTAAGGTGGTGAAAGTGTGAAAGTGATGGTTGTTTGCAGGTGGTCGAAGGTTGTTATGGGGTTTTTCTTGAAATGACAGAAACTCAAGAACACAACTCGAGAACCTGTGAACAAAGATGATGGTTTGATATCGTGATCAGCACAGTTGCAATTGATTGTAGGAGATCCGATGTAGTGTGGTTGCAGGTGTTGTAAACAGATAATGGTGAACGGAAGCTTGAGATTTTCGACCGGGGTCAGAAGTCACCGGACTAAAAATTATACCTAAAAATTATAAAACCGAGGGTTGAAAACGTATATACCCAAAAAGTTCTATACGAAAACTACATACCAGGTACTACTATACCGGGTACTACTGAGCGAAAAGTTCAGGGGTCGGGCGCACCCCAGCCCCTACTAAGCTACGCCCTTGGTGAACGGTGATGCATAGTCGAAGATAGTGTGGCTGCAGGTTTTGTGGACAGAGAATACCGTAAACTGTTGTGAACCGCAAACAATGAAACTCGGAAACTCACGAACTCGGTAACACTTGAGCTTGATTAGAATTCCTGAACAGAAGTGATGAGAATCTTGCCCTTGAAGTACTTGTGAACTTCTTAAACCGGAGAAGTTGATTAACTCGAGAGCTCCCCGGCCTTGAAAGACTTGAGATCACCTTTATGCAAGAACACTTCCAGAAGTGATTTCTTAAAACAAGTTCTCTTAAACATTTTTTTCTTCCAACACAATTTGTTCTCTATCTTAAAACCAAAAATTCTTTTTTCCGAAGAAGTCGTTCCCTAAAAAAGAATTTGTTCTCTTAAAAACAAGCAACTTGATCACCTGTTCTCCCAAATTAACTTCTCCCAGAATTTACACAATTAAGAATTCTCT
Organism: Scalesia atractyloides; assembly: GCA_947069175.1. Classification (NCBI taxonomy): domain Eukaryota; kingdom Viridiplantae; phylum Streptophyta; class Magnoliopsida; order Asterales; family Asteraceae; genus Scalesia; species Scalesia atractyloides. Next base: position 21,144,217 of record CAMTDV010000014.1, on the reverse strand, counting down.
TAATGGTTCTCTCAATATCAATTCTATTACATTTTACAAAATAATGAAAAAACACAAGTTTTTGTCTATAGTGTTTTAGAAAAAAATGAAAAACACATTTTTGTGTGTTTTTTTTTTTCATTACATTTTAGACAAAAACATTTTTTTTTTGTGTCTTTAGTCTATTGCGTTTTAGAATAATGATTTCTTCTTTTGTGATTTTAGTCATTGCGTTAAGAATAAACAATTTCTTTTTGTGTTTTTAGTCATTAACGTTTAAAAAAATTTTTTTGTGTTTTTAGTTCATTAAGTTTTAGATAAACAATTTATTTTGTGTTTTTAGTCAACTAGTTTTAGAAAACACTTCTTTTGTGTTTTTAGTTTATTCATTAAAAAATTCTTTGTGTTTTTAGTCAATTGCGTTTTAGAATAAACATTTTTTTTATATTTTAATACAATGCGTTTTAGAATAAACATTTTCTTTTATGTTTTTAATCTATTACGCTTTAGAATAAACACCTCCTTTTGTGTATTTTAGTCCATTGAGTTAAAAAAACATCTTTTGTGTGTGTTTTTAATATATTGTGTTTTAGAAAAACACTTTTTTTTAGGTTTTTAGTCCATTACGTTTAAAAGAAACTTTATTTTATGTTTTTAGTACATTGCGTTTTAGCAAAAACACATTTATTTGTGTTTTTAGTCCATTACGTTTTAAAAAAGAAGACATTTCTTTTTGTTTTTAATCAATTGCGTTTTAGAAAAACAACATTTCTTTGTGTTTTTTTTCCATTCCGTTTTAGAAAAAAATATAGTTCTTTGTGTTTTTCTTTCTATAGCATTTTAGAAAAATGATATTTTTATGTGTTTTTTTTCTATTGCATTTTAGAAAAATGATATTTTTTTGTTTTTTTTCCATTGCGTTTTACGCATTTGGGTTATCCAAAACTTTTTTTCTTCAAAAGTATAACAATACCTATCCTATATCCCTATAGTCATGGCTCTGATACCAATCTGTCACACCCCGACCCGCAGCGGAATAAGAGTCGGGGCATAATTGGGTTATCACCAAAGCTCATGATATTTACTAATATGTTTCATATTCATTTAAGTCAAAATTACATTATCAATAATCCAAACGTGTTCATACAAATACAAAGAAAAATAATCAACTAAACAATCTAAGCTCTAAACCAGTTTATTCTTCTAAGCCAATCCTATGTGTTTCTTTCTGCAGCTGGATCACCTGTATCATGTGTAAAAATGGGGGTTTTTGGGTCAACATAAGTTGGCGAGTGAACCTTGTTAGATAAACATTTATTATTGATTTCTTGTTATCTTTATCATGGAGAAATTGTGCAATAGTCATATATGAGTAAATGTAAATAATCATACAATAACAATAACAACCACAAACTATAACATACAATAACATACAATAACATATCAACTTGCATGAATATATAACATGAATGAAACTGTATATGTTGGCAACGTCACGTTCACGCTCATAATGTAATGGGGAACGGACGGCCTATGATGAATGTCTGTGCGATCAAGGCTCAATCAAACGGAGCCGATCGTATGTTGGCAACGCCCGGTTCACGCTCATAATGTAATGGGGAACAGCTCAACGCTCATAATGTAATGGGGAGCGGCGGCCTATGATATTGCATGTACTGAAAATAATAAATTAAATCTAAACAATAACCACACAAACAGTTGATACAAGCTGAATGCACATTTGTTCATGGATATGATGTATGCACAATGATTTAAATATAATAAATGGTAAGACACATGATACACCCCAAAAACGTGATTAAAACGGGGAATTTGTAGAGATTCACTCACATTGGGTGCGTTCGGTTGAAGATGATGAAATGCGCACGAGTTTGGAGGATTGGTCGACGAGACTTAACTAACCTAAATAATAACGGGAAGTATGGTAAATGAGTGGATTTTTATTAATAATTTTAATAGGATTTTTAGATATATTTTTGGGAGTTTAAGACTATTTTCTATCTTTAAAAACATTATTTTTAAGTATTTTTAATTGATTTTTAAGTTAAATAAATAAATAAAAATATAAAAAAATGTTGACTTTTGCGTTGACCATTGACCGTTGACCGGGACTGTTGACTGTTTGACCGGTTTGTTAGCGTATAAGTGTGTGCCGGGTGAGGCTCGAACCCGAGACCTCCCGTACGCGTGCACGCAGCTCTACCAACTGAGCTACGTGTCTAACCCGAAATAATTCTGTTTTTAATTATATTTATATACTGTTTTAGTTTAATCAAAATTCTTTTATTTTCAAAAAGGGTTTTTAATCATCGAACCGGAGTGTGCAACAGGTCTCGAACCCGGGACCTGTGGGTTGGTATTGCACACAGTCCACCGCTGGACTGTGTGTCTAACCTGGTTAATATACCGATTTTTATTATACTTAACATCTACCGTGAGTTAATCCGGTTCAGTTAGAAAAATAAAACATCTTTATTACAGAGCATACGTGTGTGTCAAGGATCGAACTCGCGGCGTGTGATATATGTGCGCACACACTGGACTGTGTGTCTAACCCGAGATAATATCCAAATTATATTAAACTTATAAACAACCTAACTTCATCTTCTTCGTTACAATATCACAAACTACGATTACTCTACTGATTCTTGATTAATTCGATTGACAAACATTCAAATGACTAAAATGAAATGGCAGAGAAGATTTCAGAAGTAAACATACCGGAGAAATGATCTATCTCAGAATTCCGGCGAAGTCGTCGGCTCTGTTTTTACGGATTTCGTCTGAGCGGACAGATTAACAATTTTGATTAGCTAGATGCGGAATTGAAGCACTGAACAAGAATTACCAGAAGGTTTAGAAGGCTATACCGTTTCACAGCGAGAATTGAGAACTTTCAGAAGTTTTCCGGCGAGAGTTAATTATCCGATATCGTCGTCTGAAAACTGATTCTAATTGATGAGTTTGAGTTAGCAAAAGCTTAACAACTGATAGACGATGAAAGAATTGTGACACTTACTGATTTGATGGAAGACACGGTTTTCCGGCGAAAGTCCGGCGAGTTCAAAAAGCTGCTCCGACGAACTGAAAGTAAAGCGGAAGTGAAATTGAAGGTCTGCAGATGAGTTTGAGTCGCGAGAGGGAACTATGGTTGGAGTAATTCAGGATGTGCAGATTTTCGGTTATTAAAACCGATCAACTCATGAATTCAAGTCCATTCAAGACCAAATTGATTGAAGGTGTCGGTGTATCGGTTATTGTCAGAAAACCGCGAACACTCAAACGTTTTTGGACGTTTGGAGACCGATTTCGGTTACAGTTGGCGTAAACCGGTTGATTCATGGTTGAACATAAGATTTAATTGATTCCTAGAACTAACAGAAAACATCAAGTGGCAGAGTGGTTATAAGTGCGCGTGTTAAGTCTTTAGACTCACCCGGCTGACCCGGGTTCGAATCCCGGCAGCCGGTTTTCTTTTTTATTTATTTTATTTTCACTTTTTATTAATTATAATTTTTAAATTCTAATTTGTTTATTAATTATGCATCGTTTAAAATTAAAATTGACATAAATACGCAACGAAACATTTATAACTTGATATTCGATTACAAATGAAGCGGGTTTCGAAAACCCGTTTTTGACAAATGTTACAGTATCCCCTACTTTTAGGAATTTCGTCCCGAAATTTAAGTAGTAGTAGTAGGAAAAAGATGCGGGTATTTTTCGCGCATTGAGTCTTCACGTTCCCAAGTAAACTCAGGTCCCCGTTTCGACTCCCAGCGTACCCTAACAATTGGAATGCGACTTCGTCGTAGACGTTTTTCTCCGAAGTCCATGATCTCTACTGGTTTTTCAATAAAATGCATAGATTCATCAATCTGAATATCTTCCAGAGGAATATGGAGGTTCTCATCGGCGAGGCATTTCTTCAAGTTTGATACGTGGAATGTGGGGTGAATTCTGTTGAGTTCTTCTGGTAGATCAAGCTTGTATGCTACAGGTCCTACTCTTTCGAGTATCTTGAAAGGTCCTACGTAGCGTGGTGCTAGCTTGCCTTTTTGGCCAAAACGAACTACTCCCTTCCATGGTGATACTTTTAAAAGTACATAATCACCAATGTTAAACTCCAAAGGCTTTCGTCGTTTATCTGCATAACTCTTTTGACGACTTTGAGCTGCTAGAAGATTGTTTCGAATTTGATGGATCTTGTCTGTGGTTTCTTGAATCAATTCTGGACCGGTGATTTGAGCTTCCCCAATTTCGTGCCAACATAATGGAGATGGGCACTTACGACCATATAAAGTTCAAAAGGTGCCATGCCGATGCTTGAATGATAGTTGTTGTTGTACGAAAATTCAACTAATGGTAGATGAGCGTCCCAATTTCCCTTGAAGTCTATGACACATGCTCGAAGCATATCTTCAAGAGTTTGAATGGTGCGTTCAGATTGTCCATCAGATTGAGGATGATAAGCGGTACTGAGGTCTAATCGTGTACCCAACGCGGCTTGTACGACCTTCCTTGTTCGTGAAGTGAAACGACCATCACGATCTGAAATAATGCTTAACGGTACACCATGTCGGCTTACGATTTCGCTGATGTAGATACGAGCTAGCTTTTCGTTCTTGAAATCTTCGCGATTGGAATAGTGAGCTGATTTTGTAAGACGATCAATGATTACCCATATAGTGTCATACCCACCAGAAGTGCGAGGTAACCCGGTAATGAAGACCATGGTTATGTTTTCCCACTTCCATACAGGTATTTCAGGTTGGACCAGAAGTCCTGAGGTCTTTGATGTTCAGCTTTTACCTTGGAACATGTAAGGCACTTGGAAACAAAAACAGCAATATCCTTTTTCATTCCAGTCCACCAGTAGGTGTATCGAAGGTCTTGATACATCTTGTCGGCTCCTGGTGTATAGCGTATCGTGTTTTGTGTGCCTCATTCATAAGGAATTCACGAAGATTGTTGTGGCCAAGAATCCATATGCGATCTAGATAGTACAGAATACCGTCAGCTTTAGTTTCAATTTTAAGTTCAGCTCCACAGGACAGCTCCTTTCGTACGTCGTCTTCTGTTATTGACACATGTTGGGCTTCTCGAATTTGATCTTTGATGTCGGTTATGATTTGTGAACATAGAAGACGAATGGAGTTCGCATAACCCTTTCGAATGAGTGCATCAGCCACCACATTTGCCTTGCCAGGGTGATACCGAATTTCACAGTCGTAGTCATTTAGAAGTTCGACCCATCTTCGTTGCCTCATGTTTAACTCCTTTTAGTGAAGATATGTTGAAGACTCTTGTGGTCAGTGTATATTTCATACTTAGTACCGTAGATATAATGTCTCCATATCTTAAGAGCGAACACAATGGCTCCAAGTTCTAGGTCGTGGGTGGTGTAGTTCTTCTCATGAGTTTTGAGTTGTCTAGAAGCATAAGCTATCACCTTTCCTCTTTGTATTAGAACACAGCCTAGTCCTTGCCCTGACGCGTCGCAATAAACCACGAAGTCATCACAACCTTCAGGAAGAGTGAGAATTGGTGCATCACAGAGTTTTTGTTTAAGGGTTTGAAAGGCTTCTTCTTGTTTGGGTCCCCATATGAAGGGTTTTCCTTTATGAGTTAAAGCCGTGAGTGGTACAGCAATGCGGGAGAAATTTGAAATGAAACGGCGATAATAACCAGCCAAACCAAGGAATGATCTTACTTCGGTTGGTGTACGTGGCGTTTGCCATTCTTGTACTGCTTTGATCTTTGAGGGGTCGACATGTATTCCCTTGTCATTAACAACATGTCCAAGGAATTGTACCTCTTTTAACCAGAATTCGCATTTGGAGAGTTTGGCGTAAAGCTTTTCATTCTCTAAGAGTGTAAGGATGAGTCGAAGGTGCCGTTCATGATCAGACTTAGACTTTGAATAAATGAGTATGTCGTCGATGAAGACTATAACAAAACGATCGAGATAGGGTTTGCAGACTCTGTTCATTAGATCCATGAAGACAGCTGGAGCGTTGGTTAAACCAAATGGCATGACCATGAATTCATAATGACCATAACGAGTTCGGAAGGCGGTCTTTGGGACGTCTTCTTCATGCACTCTATGTTGATGATAACCAGAACGAAGGTTGATTTTTGAAAAACAGCTGGCGCCTTGAAGTTGGTCAAGAAGATCATCAATGCGAGGTAATGGATAGCGATTCTTGATCGTTAACTTGTTGAGTTCTCTGTAGTCGATTCACATGCGAAACGTTCCATCTTTCTTCTTCACAAAAAGAACAGGTGCACCCCAAGGCGAGGAGCTAGGACGTATGAATCCTTTGTCAGTCAACTCTTGCAATTGACTGGCTAGCTCTTGCATTTCAGAGGGGGCTAACCTATAAAGAGACTTTGCAACTGGTGTAGCACCAGGTATAAGATCAATGTGGAATTCGACTTCTCTCAAGGGAGGAAGTCCTGAAATGTCGTCAGGAAAAACTTGCGGGAAATCTTTTACCACTTGGATGTCTTCAAGTTTCTTCTCCATGGTTCCCTTTTTGACGACATGGGTTAAAAATGCGACATAATTCTTGCGGAGATATTCTCGAGCTTGTAGACAGGACATTAATCTGAGCCCTTTCGATGAGGTTTCTCCAAAGATTCGTAGAGTCTGACCGTTTGAAAGAGGAATGCGTATAAACTTTTCGCGGCATACAACTTCAGCCTGATGTTGGCTGAGCCAGTCCATACCAATTATAATGTCAAAGCTTCCCAACTTCATAGGAATGAGGTCAACTGGAAAGTCGTGGTCGTTTAAGGTGAGAGTACAATTGCGTATAATAGAGTTTAATGAGATCGGTCCAACTTCTACTGTTATGGATTCCATGAGCTTATCACGAATTTGGTTTAGGATGGGTTCAAACTCTAAGGACACAAAACTTTTATCCGTGCCAGTATCAAACACATGGATGCATAACTACCATTGATAAGAAACGTACCGTTAACCACATTGCCGTCAGCTCTAGCCTGGTTAGCGTTGATGTTGAAAGCTCTTCCTCTTGCAGGTGGAGGAGCTTGGTTAGCTTGATTCACCGGATTTGCTTGGGCTTGAGCATGTATAATGTTCACCAAACGTGGACAAGTGTTTCTAAAGTGGTTTGGGTCTCCACAATTGTAGCAAGCCCGCATAGGTTGCACCATGGGATAGTTGGGTTGGTAGTATGATTGGGCTAAATGTTGGGTAGGTGGTAGTAGTAGGGTTGTTGGGCTTGACCCATTATTTGATGGTGGGTTTGAGTTGAGGGCTGGTGGTGGTTTGTTCGCTGAGGTATGCGACAGGTTTGAACAGTGTGACATGCGCGACCACAGCCGGTGCAGTGTTGGCAGGGATGATCAGGAAAATGATGGTATTGGCAACGGTTGCATTTTGGTAAAGGGCCAGAGTATGGCCTTTTATATGGTGCAGGTGAGGGGGCAACTTGGGTAATGGGTGCAGCAGGGATAGGGAATTGGTTTGTGACAGCGAAATTTCTGGTGTTACGTTTCCTCTTGTTAGCAAACTTAGAGGAGGAGGTGGAATGGTTTGAAGTTTGGCCTTCAATGGGGGCTTTCTTTTTCTCCTCTTTAAATTTACCGTTGCGAATTCGATTCTCGGTCAGTTCAGTAGCTAGTTCCATAGCAGCTTCAAGTGTTGCTGGCGAAGTGCTGAGAACTGAATCTTGAATTTTCGAGGGAAGACCTCGAATATAATGCTCGAGTAAGCGGTAACTGGGGTGAACAAGTTAGGGACCATTTGGTTCAACTCTAAGAACCTCTTGTTGTAGGAAGTATGATCTCCCTCCTTATGTTTCAATGAATGAAATTCATCCTCTAACTTTTTAATCTCACTTCTAGGACAGAATCGTCTCGTCATGATTTCCCTTAACTCCTCCCACGTTAAGGCCATTGCATCTTCGATTCCCCTCTTACCCTTTTCAGTATTCCACCAGGTAAGAGCTACCCCAAATAGTCTCCCGGTTGCGTATCATACCTTGCGATCCTCGGGACAATCGCAGTTGAGGAAAGTATTTTCCATTTCCTCAAAACAGTGGAGGAGAGCAGTGACACCTTCGGTCCCTTCAAATTTAGGAGGATCGCAAGACTTGAAATGTTTATATGAGCACTTTTTGGTAGGAGGGTTGCCGATGTTCTGGTCTTCTTGCTGGGAGGATTGGTGGGATTTGTGGCGAGAGCTTGTTGTACTTGAACCACAATGTCAGGAAGCACCGCGGCCATTTGTTTTGCGATTTGAGTGGCCAAGCGTTCGTGAGACCTTCCTGATCTTCTACCCCCTCGTTGTTGTCTAGCCGACATCTACAGGAACATACATAAGAAGATTGTGAGTTTATGGAGTCTTTTTAGGTGTCATGTGTCTTAAAGAAAATGAAAATAACATAAATATCAATAATGCAACTACATCCATAGGATGTCTTGGGTTTGCTCATGTTGGGCCTCAAATGTCCCCCATACCTTCACCTGTATAGTCATGTGGGCCCCCATGACTATTGGCTTGGTAGGATTCACATTAGTATTGGCGGTTTAACACTCGCATCACCCGAATGAAAACCACGAAATATGTTTACGAGATGTATGGTCGGAATGTGTCCAGGTGTAGACACAATGACAACTCAAAGTGGGGTTAGCTCACACGACGTTTGGTATAGCATGCTTTGGCCTAATAGGTACTTCGTACTCTCATTGTTAGTCCCCAGGTAGGCAAACTGTTCCTTTATTTTGGATTTATACGAATGCCAGCCTAGACAGGACGTTCCGACTACCGGTACTTGTACCATTCCAGTTACTACATGCCCGTCATGAGAACTCACTTTGATGTGATTTGAAAATACAAAAATCATTGCAAAAACAAACATGAAAATGCTGTGGTGTGTGCTCGCATGGATATGATATGTTATGAGAATATGATTCATGATAGGCATTATATAATAATATGTACTTATGAACATGCTTGCATATCATTGAATGTAACATTAAACATAAAACATATAAACATCATGAATTTTGCATGTAACACACAAAAATCTAAAAAATTTCTAATCAACTATAGTATAGGCTCTAAGGGTCTAATAACCTATCCTATATCCCTATAGTCATGGCTCTGATACCAATCTGTCACACCCCGACCCGCAGCGGAATAAGAGTCGGGGCATAATTGGATTATCACCAAAGCTCATGATATTTACTAATATGTTTCATATTCATTTAAGTCAAAATTACATTCTCAATAATCCAAACATGTTCATACAAATACAAAGAAAAATAATCAACTAAACAATCTAAGCTCTAAACCAGTTTATTCTTCTAAGCCAATCCTATGTGTTTCTTGCTGCAGCTGGATCACCTGTATCATGTGTAAAAATGGGGGTTTTTGGGTCAACATAAGTTGGCGAGTGAACCTTGTTAGATAAACATTTATTATTGATTTCTTGTTATCTTTATCATGGAGAAATTGTGCAATAGTCATATATGAGTAAATGTAAATAATCATACAATAACAATAACAACCACAAACTATAACATACAATAACATACAATAACATATCAACTTGCATGAATATATAACATGAATGAAACTGTATATGTTGGCAACTTCATGTTCACGCTCATAATGTAATGGGGAACGGACGGCCTATGATGAATGTCTGTGCGATCAAGGCTCAATCAAACGGAGCCGATCGTATGTTGGCAACGCCCGGTTCACGCTCATAATGTAATGGGGAACAGCTCAACGCTCATAATGTAATGGGGAGCGGCGGCCTATGATATTGCATGTACTGAAAATAATAAATTAAATCTAAACAATAACCACACAAACAGTTGATACAAGCTGAATGCACATTTGTTCATGGATATGATGTATGCACAATGATTTAAATATAATAAATGGTAAGACACATGATACACCCCAAAAACGTGATTAAAACGGGGAATTTGTAGAGATTCACTCACATTGGTGCGTTCGGTTGAAGATGATGAAATGCGCACGAGTTTGGAGGATTGGTCGACGAGACTTAACTAACCTAACTAATAACGGGAAGTATGGTAAATGAGTGGATTTTTATTAATAATTTTAATAGGATTTTTAGATATATTTTTGGGAGTTTAAGACTATTTTCTATCTTTAAAAACATTATTTTTAAGTATTTTTAATTGATTTTTAAGTTAAATAAATAAATAAAAATATAAAAAAAATGTTGACTTTTGCGTTGACCATTGACCGTTGACCGGGACTGTTGACTGTTTGACCGGTTTGTTAGCGTATAAGTGTGTGCCGGGTGAGGCTCGAACCCGAGACCTCCCGTACGCGTGCACGCAGCTCTACCAACTGAGCTACGTGTCTAACCCGAAATAATTCTGTTTTTAATTATATTTATATACTGTTTTAGTTTAATCAAAATTCTTTTATTTTCAAAAAGGGTTTTTAATCATCGAACCGGAGTGTGCAACAGGTCTCGAACCCGGGACCTGTGGGTTGGTATTGCACACAGTCCACCGCTGGACTGTGTGTCTAACCTGGTTAATATACCGATTTTTATTATACTTAACATCTACCGTGAGTTAATCCGGTTCAGTTAGAAAAATAAAACATCTTTATTACAGAGCATACGTGTGTGTCAAGGATCGAACTCGCGGCGTGTGATATATGTGCGCACACACTGGACTGTGTGTCTAACCCGAGATAATATCCAAATTATATTAAACTTATAACCAACCTAACTTCATCTTCTTCGTTACAATATCACAGACTACGATTACTCTACTGATTCTTGATTAATTCGATTGACAAACATTCAAATGACTAAAATGAAATGGCAGAGAAGATTTCGGAAGTAAACATACCGGAGAAACGATCTATCTCAGAATTCCGGCGAAGTCGCCGGCTCTGTTTTTACGGATTTCGTCTGAGCGGACAGATTAACAATTTTGATTAGCTAGATGCGGAATTGAAGCACTGAACAAGAATTACCAGAAGGTTTGAAGGCTATACCGTTTCACAGCGAGAATTGAGAACTTTCAGAAGTTTTCCGGCGAGAGTTAATTATCCGATATCGTCGTCTGAAAACTGATTCTGATTGATGAGTTTGAGTTAGCAAAAGCTTAACAACAGATAGACGATGAAAGAATTGAGAGACTTACTGATTTGATGGAAGACACGGTTTTCCGGCGAAAGTCCGGCGAGTTCAAAAAGCTGCTCCGACGAACTGAAAGTAAAGCGGAAGTGAAATTGAAGGTCTGCAGATGAGTTTGAGTCGCGAGAGGGGACTATGGTTGGAGTAATTCAGGATGTGCAGATTTTCGGTTATTAAAACCGATCAACTCATGAATTTAAGTCCATTCAAGACCAAATTGATTGAAGGTGTCGGTGTATCGGTTATTGTCAGAAAACCGCGAACACTCAAACGTTTTTGGACGTTTGGAGACCGGTTTCGGTTACAGTTGGCGTAAACCGGTTGATTCATGGTTGAACATAAGATTTAATTGATTCCTAGAACTAACAGAAAACATCAAGTGGCGGAGTGGTTATAAGTGCGCGTGTTAAGTCTTTAGACTCACCCGGCTGACCCGGGTTCGAATCCCGGCAGCCGGTTTTCTTTTTTATTTATTTTATTTTCACTTTTTATTAATTATAATTTTTAAATTCTAATTTGTTTATTAATTATGCATCGTTTAAAATTAAAATGACATAAATACGCAACGAAACATTTATAACTTGATATTCGATTACAAACGAAGCGGGTTTGGAAAACCCGTTTTTGACAAATGTTACAAATAGTGTATTTGTTTTAAGGATAAAAAAACATTCCTCTTTATGGTGCAATTTTATATATTGTCGTATAAAAAGTTATTAACATTTTAGAAACAAGGGGAATTGGAGTAGAAAGAAACTATTAACTTATTTTTGTTTACACACCTCCTTTTTTTTTGTTCAATCTTACCCGTAATCTTAGACTTTGATTACTTAATGGAAAAATGTTATAGAATAGTAACCAACTTTCTCATGTGTTTCAATTAAGTCACTTTATCTTTTATTGTATCTTTTAAGTCATTAATGATTTATTTGTTGTTCTAGTCTTGTGTAATTAGTACGTTATCAGGTTATCGCTGTATATTTTAAATTTTAATCTTATGTGCTTTTCCTAATTTACATCTTTACCCTCCGAACTATAAAATAAGAATTCTGAAAATGCATTCTTCTTCCTAGGAGTACTCTCGTTTTCAAGGCTAGAGAGGTACCAGTTCCGGCAAACTTTCCGGTTATTTTCCGATAGCTATCACTGCCAACCAGATCCCGCCGACCTCCCCCTCTAATTCTAATCCCTGTCCCGGCCTTGTTATGGCTTCCACCCAAATCAGTTTCACCGTCTTATCCGGCGAATATTACAACTTTCCGATCTACTACTCAACCCTTTAAAATGTCTCTTAAAGACCACATCTAGTTTTCGCCATCCTTTACGAAGCTTTGGCAGGCTTTTGGTCGGAAACTGTGCACCGTACCGCCACAACACAATGCTCCGACGAACTGATTCATTCGTCGACGAACGGTTTATTGGAGAGGGTGAACATAAAGGAGACGATCCTGTGAAGAAGAAAGAGCCCACGTTCCTAGTTTACGACATTATCTTGTTGCCGGAAAAACAATGTAAACGTTGATGACGAGAAAACAAGCTATATGAAGATTAGAAAAGTTTTGGACGAGATCTTGTTTTCTGCTTCATGTTTTCTTTTTGTTTTGGTTTTGTTGATTTTTTTTTGGTTTATGGTTTTTGTTTTGTTTTTTTTTTTGAAAGGGTAAAAAGGTAAATATAAAATTCACATAAGTATTAAAGATTAATATAAAAGGCTTTTAACCTAATAACCTCCTAATTACATAATATTAGAACACTAAAGTAAACTTAAGTGACTTTTAAGAGACAAAAATAGATTGAGTGACTTTAGTGAAACAAATAGAAAAATTGGTTACTATTTTATAAAGTTACCCCCTTAGTTAATAGATGTTTAAGATTGCTTCTTAATATTCCTACCCAAATAATCTTTCTAGTATATCCTGACTAGGGCTGCAAACGAACGTGGCGAATAGTCGTGAAGTGTTTGGCGGGAAGTTCGTTTGTGTTCGTTCGTTTATTAAACCAACGAAGACAAACAAGAAATTTCGCTCGTTTAGTTAAATGAACAAACACGAACAGAGAATTTTTTCGTTCATTTATCTTCGTGAACATTCGGTAACGTGATCGTTTGTGTTCGATAGTTCATTAGTGTTGTTAGCTTCTATATTAATTATTTAAATACTTCAAAATTCCGATAACTAAAATATTTAATAAGTGTCAATGTATTATATATTTTGTTCATGAATGTTTGTTTGTGTTTGTTTGTTACCATTTGTATTCATAAACATTAGTTTGTGCTCATTTGTGTTCATCATCGTTCGTTTTCATTTCCTTAACAAATAAACACGAACATAATATCTCATTCGGTAAGCGTTCATGAACAATTAGTGAACACATATATTTCTTAACAAACGAACACGAACAAAAACATGTTCGTGTCAGTTCGATTCATTTGCAACCCTAATCCTGACCCTCTTTGAAGATAAAAAAGTCTTGCAAGCTATTTTTGATATCTTTTGTGAATTAAACTTTCCAAAAATTTATAATTGATATTTAGGGGTTACAATTTTTAAAGATAAAAAGATATCTACAAATCTTTTCAACTTTTTTGAAAAAATTCATATAAATCTTTTAACAGTTATTCTAGCATAATCCAACATCAAAGGGTAAATTACAGTTTTCATCCTTTATGTATAAATCAGATTGCAATGAATACCCTTTAACTTAAATAATTATAGTTACATTTAAAAGCATTACAACTTACATCCTTTGATCTTAACCAGATTTAAAATTTCCAGTTAATGAGGTCATGTACACCCCATGTGAGGGCAAAAATATCATTTAACATTCTTGTTTCATCTCCCTTTGAACCCCACCTCTCTCTCTTTATACCACCCACCACCACCACCCTCCAGCAACCAACACCACCATACTTATATACCTTATATATAATATATGTTAAACACTTGCAAAAATTGAAATTTGTTAATCAAATAAAGTAATTGTCCTTTTTATTATAATTAACCCATACTCCAATGTAAAGACTTCAATTTAAAAGGAAGCACTCGATGGAGTCACTTCTGTTGTATTTATCATTTCTATTCTTTTTCCTCCTAAATGTCCTCAATAAAAACTGTTATATTCTGCTTATATAAAGTAAATATAAGAAAACATCAATATGCTTTTCGGCTCTATTTGGAACCAAACCTACAAAAACAATAATTAAAACATAAAATTATGAACTTGAAATAGTTTTGAATACCCGATCTTCACCAAATAGAGCCGAAAAGCACAAATCCGAGCCACGAATGTCTTTTCTTCGATAAATCTTGATATCAAAAGCGAGCCTATTGAAAGACTTCAACGGCTCTATCTCTGGCTCTGATACCACCTCTAAGTCCTGAAAACAAATACCAAGAAAAAACCAATAGTTTAACGTAATCAAACTATCGGTTATATTAAGAGCACGAAGAAATCTCTTTAACTTGCATACGATTAATCACTAAAAATCTTCCAATACAAGTTGTTTCTCTCTATGTCTCACACTCTCTCTGGAATGACTCTCTAGAATGGTTGACCTAACAAATGAGCTCAAAACAACTATAAATACTCTAGATATCCCATTCCTATATGGGCTCCTCATGGGCTTGCCTGGCCCACATGGCCTAGACAAGGCCCAAATGCACTTTTGTAGCCCAATTCCTAACATAGGCTAACCCAATTAAATCTAACTAGTAACCCATAGCCCATTAGTTATATTTGATACATTAGTCTCAAATATTTAGTAAAACATAGCTAGTTCACTAAGCGATTCGTTCTCCATGCACATAAACAATTCGAATTCTTTCTTACGTAGATCATGTATAATCTTTCGTGATTGTGCATTCCCTTCACCTCTTGCCTTTGAGGTATCCCACAAAGTTTTAGTAGTTGTATAAAAAGTGATTTGATGTAAGATGTCCTTTGTAAGAGGTTGTGTGAGAATTGCGAATGGTTTCTTTTCACGATCATATGCTTTCTTGTCGGCTTTATAAAGATTTCCAAGTGTAATGGGGTTAGATCCGAGTTCTTCAAGTGCTTGAGTAAAAGGAGTAGAAAACACGACCATAGTTCTGTAATTTGTCCAAGAGCATGTGTTTTAAATCTACCCTTCCAAGTGGCTAATCGTTCAAATGAAAAAGCTTGGGTGGATGGTTGTTGCTTCATGTCTCATTTTCATTCATCAACAAGCTTTGATACTTTGGCTTTGATTTGCAACAAATGCACACTGGATTGCGGAAATCATTGCGGATTACGAAGGTATAAGTGATTGAGCCCAAGATGTAGCAGGCGATTAATTGAGCCCAACATATAGCAGGCGAATTCACTTGTGGTGGAAGGTTATTTGAAGGTATAAGAGATTAAACCCGTGATGTGGCAGAGGGATTGGTTTTTGGTGGAGGGTTATATTAGTTTACGTTGTTTACCCAATCCGACAGATTTCTACCCATTTTATCAAAAAAATGTAAACTTGTGAAAAATTTGACTAAGTCCAAAAGACAATACTTTCAAAAGACAAGGCTAAGTCACACAACACTCCTTCTGGTCAAACAACAACCTTTTGGGTCAAACGAGATGGATGTGGAGGTTTGATTTATTACTCGTACTCTTACTCGTGTTCGAAAGAACGGGCCAATAGTTGCTTAACTAAGACATCAACACTTCTTGAGGAATTATAGTGTTGATATAACACCCTAAATGGAATTGTATTTCCAGGTAGGGGTTGGTGACTGTTGAATATGGGTGGGGTTTTGGTTTTTTTATAACTGATGTTTTGGTTTATATATTTTCATAATAGATGCGTTTCGATTATAAAATTTGTTTAGTTTTGTTGGTTCTAGAAGAAATCAGATTGTTAGTTTGGTTACCCATTAGGTAGGTCTAGACTAGACTAGACTGAGTCCGTCAATGTTTTTGTAACCGAACCAGACAGTGAACGGGACGCCTTAGTGGTTTTGGTCGAACCGGTTTGGCCACCGGGTAATAAAATAGATTTATATTAGTTTATACTTTATACAATAAATCTCCCTAATTATAATATTACTCAGTTATTTAATTTTAGGGGTAACTTTGTAAAATAGTAACCAAGTTTTAAAAGTGTTACAATTAGGTCACTCAAGTTTCAAAAGTGTTCCAATCAGTCACTCAACATTCGTTTTTCATTAAAATTACGGGTCTTTTCATCCATTTCATAGGTAATTGTGGTGATGTGAATTTTTGTTTCTTTTTTTCTCTTTCATTTGATGGTAACGTCGAATGATGACGCGGATTTTAACTTGTTTTTTTTTTAATTTTAAATGTGATTAAAGTGTTTTTATTTTAAATAAAAATAATTTCATATATTAAAATAATCCGACTCCAACATCTTATGCTCCATTTTTTTCTTGACACATTGAAAAAAGGATATGGATCGATTTGAATGTTAAGTTATCTAATTAGGACAAAAACGATACGAATGACCTAATTAGAACACTTTTAAAACTTAATTACTATTCTGTAATATATTCTCTTAATTTTACTACATATCGTACCTAATTGACTTGTTTTCTCAGATATCATATAATTTACATCTGTTTATTTTTTATAAGAAAATAGCCATGTTCGTGCTTTGAAAATTGTACATACAATTTTTAGCCTTAATGTAAAAGCCCAATACCCACTTGTTTATTAGGGTTTCAAAGTTAAAATGTTTTCTCTTTCTAAACCTCCATCTTAACAGCCGTCGATACATCCCCTTTTTTTCTTGAAGATTTTTTTTATGTAGAAGAGTAGTTATAAATAATCATATAGATTGAATGACATACTATTATGAAAATGAAAGATCGATGGTTGTTGTTAACGTTGAAGGTTGGAACAACTTTGACGAAGGCTGGATCAAAGATTTCCGGCTCCGGCGAAGGCACAGGGTAGTAACCGATTTATGGTCCGACCTTTGACCGCTTAGAACCGGCCGGTTAATTGCAAAACGGCCCAAATGGTTCCAGGTCCAACCGATTCGACCGGCCGATCCGATCCGATCCGGTCGTAAAAACACTATACAGTTTCATCTCATTTCAACCAATCAGGTTTAAAAAAATAATTATAAAAAAGTAACAAACATATTAACTTATTATAAAGGAAAAGACGAGATAAGTTGTATATTAATTTTTTACAGCGTAAAAATTTTCTAACTATAATATTTAATTGGGATATTTGATTTACCGATTGGCCGATACTCTCAACTTTCGATTTGTATGTCAGTACTTCCAACTTTAATTATTGGCCGATAACACTTCATAATAACTAACTGAACCTTACCCAGTTAGTTTTTTCTGATGTGGCATCTGATGTAGCCCTTTTTGCCGATGTGATATATGATGTAGCAGCTGATGTGACCTTTTTTACTGACGAGACATATGACGTGACAACTTATTTGTCATTTTTGATGACGTGACATGACACATCATCTGCCACGCCATAAAATTGGAGTTCATCAAATCTTGAATTACGTCGAATACGTTCCTCACCTGGGCATATAAGAGAAATGCACTAGAAAAGAGATATAACAAGCAATTTGTATCTATTCTTTTTCTAAATTGCATATTCATGTAAGCATAACAAGTATCATAGTTTAATATGAACTCATATGTTGAATGTTATCAATTTCTTTTTTAATTGCATATGTTGCAATCGGTGGTGTATGACACGCATATGGTGGTGAACATCGATCTTCAATCTCTAGTTTCGTTTCTAGTTATATGTGATTTTAATATATGTTTTTCATTCTCTAATGCTTAGATGCGGCTTATTGTTATACATATTTTTCATATTTGTTTTTCAATTCTTAATAGTTCTATATCAATATGGATTGTAAAAAAGTGAAGATGATGAATAATCTCATCAAAATATGAGGCTATGGTTTTGAAATTGAAGAAGATATATGTACATTGAAGAAGAGGTGTTATGTTTTTCTTAATGTAAATATATGTATAATGAGAAGATAATGGTTTTGATCACCATATTGTTAATGTACACGTATGTACAATGCTAAACAACTATCTAAGAAACTTATTATACACATATGTACAATGCTTAAACAACCATCTTATACATATATGTACAATGATAGAAAGGAGCAACATTTGATAATGTACATATACATAGATATACTTTTAAATTGCGTATTACGTAGAATACATATACGTAGATTCAATTATGTAGCAATTTTAAATTATGAATATTACAAATAGAACAATATTTGATATAGGTTATTTTTTGTAAGTTAACAAATTAATTAATTGGTAAAGGAAAAGATAAGAGAGAATATAACTAAATATTTAATTAGAGAGGAAATAATTAACAATTTACTTTCATGCCCTTAATTTAAGAAATCCACGCAAATCAGATTGTGTGTATTTATAATCTTGGCATTCAAAATCTATGGCTCATTTGGTTCACAAATACTCATAGGTTCACTTAGGAACCCCACCCACAATAATAAATATATATAATATATCACACACACACATATGAATGGGTAAAATGAGAACTAGTTCTAGTTAAGAGAACCAAATGAACAACTCCTATCCGTTGATCATCTTTGTTGTAGGGTTGAAATCTGCTAATGATGTAAAGCATATGTGAATTGATATTTGAACTTAAAGATTCAATTGAATCCAAGTTTAATTTATGACAAATTAATGTATTTATGAGAAAGTTGTTTTGTTTTTAATCTAATACTAATAAAAAGTAAACTTAATTTCACATGGCATTTTTATATTAAAATAAGAGCTTACTTAATGCCACAAGTCATTCTATCCTTCAATTTATTATTACTAATATTATTAATTAACTAATTAATTAATTAATTAATTATGCAAAACAATAAAAATTGCTTTAAAACTTAATACTAATAAATATTTTATTGTTTACTTAGATATTGGTTATTCACTTTTAACTTATCTAAAATATATAGTTAGTTATTAGTAACAAATTTTACTTATAATAAACAATTTCAAAATAATGTTAGTGTGACAACACCTTCTTATTCTTTAAAAGAATATGTTTACTATATGTTTAAAACATCCATTAATAAATTATTATTTTATATTATAATAATAAAATGATAAAGAATAGGTTAATCTAATATATGAAACCGATTTACTTCCATACTTTGAAAACAGACCAATGTAATAAACGGGTTTAAGGATAGAATATCTTCATAATAATTTTGATGCAAGTCTATACTCACTGGTTGTCGTAAATGAAGTTATATTTATAGGCTTGCCATACCCTTGATAATTACCAAAGGTCAGTGTTCCAGTGACGTTATCAACAAAATATTGATCGAAAGAATAGTTTATGTAGTGGAACTCGACTTCACTGGTGATCAGGGGCACTCATATTATTCGGAAGTAATACTGGAACTAGAATGTTTATCCCTGGATTTCATTTAATACTGTCAAATAGAAGGATTCCGTTTAAATTGAAAAGAAGACAATTTCCTCTCACCCTATGTTTTGCCGTAACTATAAATAAAAGTATAGGACAATTTGTATGTAAAGTTGGTTTGTTTCTAAAAGAATCGTTTTTTACACATTACCAACTGTTGTTATCTATGGTAAAAAACTCAATTATGTAAATTTATGAAGAGAACCTAAAATTAAATAATTTATAAATTTATATACTTAACCCGTGTAGTACACGGGTCTAATAATCTAGTGAACTAATTTTATTTATACCGGTTGCGGTCCACAACGGTCGTCAAAAGGTTTTTAGATATGTCCTTGCGGACACAAGGAATCATGGGTCGGTCCCAAGAAATCCGAAAGACATTGTCACAACATCACCCACTTTTACATATAATTTTAATTACTAATCATTTACTTTTTGTTTTCTATATAAAAATTATTTAAATTTTAAAAGTTATAAAACTATAATAAGATATTTGAAATATATTTATATCTATATGATTTAAAAGTTGTAAAATTATAATATTGATTTAAATTCAAAATGTAATTTAAAAGGTATTAAATTTTATAATATTGTAAAGTCTATATATTTATAAATCGATTTAAAAAAAAGTGTTTGTTGTGTGTGTATATATACAGAGAGAGAAAGATTAGATTTTGTTATTTTTTATCTATTACCCAACCCGACCCACCCACCCACCAACCATTTCATCTATATTTGGTATTTTTCCACAAAAAGGGTTGTTTAAAAAATGGGACTTATGAACGTGACTCACAATAGGAAAAACAAATTTATTAGTTCACTTGGACCTTAAAAACGAGCGGGAGAGCCCTTATTGGAGCTGCTCTTAGGTACCCCAAGGTTGGAAACTCGGGTTTTTGACCCGTTTGATTTGTCTAGAGTTCTATAACCGTAAAAGTTTTTTTCTTTTTCTAAATCATGATTTAATAATGATTTTGCATTTACGATATAGACCCATTTAATTCTAATAAAGAATTTCAAAAAATGTCAAATGACATTCGCTCCTTTATTTAATAATATAATAATAATTATAATTAAATATAATAATTAGTTTTAAAGTAATTCTATTGGGTATCTAATATTATAAGTAATAATCGTAATGCATTTTTTTGTTGTGGAAGATGTGGTTTGAATTATATTAATTTATTAACAATATTATTAATATATTATGTTAATATCTAATATTATTGGGATATTGGATTTAAATAATCTCAACTTTTATCAGTTGGTCGATAACACTCTCAACTTTCAATATGTACACTAGCACTCCCAACTTTCAGCTTATTGACCGATAACAATCCCTAACTGACTGAACCCTAACCCAGTTAGTTTTTGCTGATGTGGCATTTTTAATGACCTGGCAGATGCTGTGGCAGCGGACATGACATTTTTCGATGATGTGGCAGCTGATGTGGCGGCTGACATGGTATTTTTATGATGTGGCAGCTGACATCAGCTAACTGGGTTAGGGTTCAGTCAGTTAGGGAGTGTTATCTGCCCATAAGTTGAAAGTTGAGAATGCTGGTGTACAAATCGAAAGTTGGGAGTATTACTAGCCAATTGGTGAATGTTGGAATTATTTAAATCCAATATCACAATATTATTATCATTATTATATTGTATTGTGTGTGTATATGTATATATCTAAATTATAATAAACAGTTCAAAAACTTATTACTATGATTTAAGCATGAGTTTGCATTTACGACATAAACTATCTACTTCTAATAAAAGATTTAAAAATGTACATGACATTCTCTCTTTTAATTAAATAATAGTTAAATATAATTAATATAATAATTAGCTCTACAATAATCCTAATGGGTTTTTGATATTATCATTAATAATCGTAATGCATTATTTTGTTGAAGATGTGTTATGAATTATATTAATTTATTAATATATTATTATATATTATATTAATATCAATATTATATTATATTTTATTGTATTGTATTTTATATATATATATTATATATTATATATATATTATTAGTGAACTATAAGAAGAAAACCTACTTGAGTTAAAAAAACTCAAGAAAACCCTATTTAACATTTTTTTCTAAATAAAACCAGGAATGTAACATAAATATATTTGAACATTTAAAAAAAATGTAAAAGCGCCGACTAGTTTTTTTAAATATTCAGAATTGTAAGTTACATTTTTTTGGACATATATGTTATGTAATATGAAATTTTAACACTTAAAAAAAACTACTCGACACTTTTTTGTTTTTTACAAAAAGTATTCAAATATATGTATGTTACATTCCCTATTTTTTTATAAAAAAAATGTTACATAGGGTTTTTACAAAGGTTTTTTTGAGTTTTTTCAACTTAAGTGGGTTCTCGTTTTATCATTCTCCCTATATATAATATATATATCCAAATAATGTCACGTGGTAATACCTCATCTCTTTCGAAAAGATTTGTTTATTATTTAAAAAATTATCGGATTATTAGTTTTTTACTTTTAGCCAACCGTATCATATGTTATATATACTCATAACCGTTTTAGCTGATAGCCTATGATTTATTTATTTATGTTGTACTTTGTTGATCTTACAACATTCATAAATCATTATGTATTCATAAATAATTATGTCATTACTACTATATAAATATTCTTTTGAATGTTTTATCTTTAGAATAAATCAAACACATTTTTAAACTTAAAATCACAACTCTGTACATATTTCAAAAATTTATTACTACGTAGTAATAAACAAAAGAGTTTTAGCCAAGTTTAAAAAGTGTTAACATGAGATAATAGAAAAATATTTTAATTGTGGTAAATATTAAAGTAAATATAATGTTTAAATGTTAAATATTAGACATAATAGATATTTATCATAACCAAAGATAATTATATAAGCAATCTTTTATTTTACTCGAGATGTTGTATTATACTCTACTTATTTAATTAAATATATGACTTAAATAAGTACTCTATAGATGCTCTATTTATTTTAGTTAAATAAATAATGTTTAAATATAATCGTAATTGAATTAAGAGTAAATTGCACAAAACATCCTTTATGTTTCCTCAAACTTGCAGGTTCCAGCCTTAATGTTTAAAAGTTGCTAAAAACAGCCTTTAAGTTTATTTTTGTTGCGGGTTCAATCCTTTACAGCTAACCACGTTATTTTCTTCAGTTAAGTTCCCTCACATGCATAACATGTGAGGGTATATTCGTCATTTTGGTTGATCATGTGAGGGAACTTAACTGAAGAAAATAACATGGTTAGCTGTAAAGGATTGAACCCGTAACAAAAATAAACTTAAAGGTTGTTTTTAGCAACTTTTAAACATTAAGGCTGGAACCTGCAAGTTTGAGGAAACATAAAGGATGTTTTGTACAATTTACTCTTGAATTAATGATATATTGAATGCAATAAACAATTTTAAATACTCTACATGATAAATATTTTAATTTTTAAAATAAATTCAACAACTTCAATATTTAAATGATGTAAAGATAATTAGGTTCTCATGTCCCCAATTTTGGTCATTCATGGGTTCGATCAGCCGGAGAATATCTCCAACTTTACATTTGAGACTCTATTTCGGGGTCTATTATCAAAACGCACATCAAGATTTCAAAATTCAAAAAATAGTTAATCTCAAGCTATCCATGTTCATCTAAATGACAACTATAAACATCACCGCTAATAAAAATTTTAATTTTACCAAAGCAAAACAATTCACATTTTCTATTAACATATCAAAAAATACCATACTACAAGTATTATACTTCAATTTTTCAAAAAAAATCTGAATAGTTTCATAACAGAGTCATACTTGCTACGAACGAAGCCGTACAGAATGTAAATGATCTCCTACTTTCGTTGCTTCTCAACAAAGAAAAAGATGTCGAGAAAAAGAGTACACATGTTATAAATCTGTTATGTAAATTGGTGTATATATAAAAATAATTTTTTAGATGAATATTTCATTTATCATTTCTTAGTTCAAATATATAATAAAGTCAGGAACACAAAGACGATTACAGACAAATGGCAGGTAGACGGGCAATAAGCTGCGCCGCTACCCTCTTCTGAAATTGTAAAGTTACATGATTTCTATCTTTAACTCCATGTAATACACGAGTTTATAATCTAGTGTGATAATAAATTAGGCATAGACTCCCAATCATCCGAGGATTTTGTATCTAACTTAGATGAGAACGAGTAATAATACGGAAATGAATGGAATGTTATGTATTACAAGAATGAAACTTAAAATTATTTCTTTAAAAAAAATTTATTGCCTTGGGCACAAAGAGGGTAATATGAATACGATTGCACGTATAGTAAGTATGGAAAGTTAGTTAAACAGATGAAAGAAGCATAGAATATAGTTCAGTGGTTTTTGAAAGAACTAGTAATGTAATCTCGATCTTTACTCGATGAATTTTATTGTAAGGACCGGATGAAATTATGATGATCCACAAAGGCAAGTGATGAAAGAAATGAAAGTGGTATGATTTAAGTGCATATGATACACGATGGAGTGATATACTCCTCATCGGTGAATACCCTGGGATCGGGTAAACCGGTGGTGAATTGAAGCGAGACAAGGAAGTTTCAACACTATGTTGTGTAGTAGGAATTAACAATTTTCTCTGTGAGTTTAAGTGTTGTTGTCTAGCATGAGTGTGAACTTGAAATAACTTGGGTACTATGGATAGGGACATATTGGAAGAAAAGTTGATACGTATGAATACTGAGTCTAAACTAAACCCTTAACCTCATAGTGGGTTGTGTATATTATATGTATGATATTGCAAGAAACAGTGAAGTGATAAACACGAATAACAATGCAATGAATGGAAAGCGTATCAAAGAAGGAGGACCAACATAACGAGAATGATGGTTGTCTATTATTCAAGAAGGTATACACCAATATTTAATCGTGCACATATAGATATTTTGACTTTGAAAGGTCAACAAAGAGAAAACAAGATATTTTGACTTAGATGATGTAAGTTCATGCTACCTCTTGTCTATTATGATTGCTTGTATATACGTGATCATGTCTTTAGTCTTGCTTATGGTTGAATATTCAAAAGTGTGAAAAATTCCCTTGCGTGAATGGAGGATCTACTTCTTTTCTTTATGCGGAGTTACAAGGTTTCAGGGACGAAACCCTCTATTAGGAGGGTGGATTTGTAACATCTCATTCATGAACCTTAAAAGTTCATATGTGCGTTATGATTATCTTGGACGAAATTGGGTGAGTTGTCATATGATTTCATATAGAAACTTCAAGTAGTATCTTTGTAGGTGAATAAAAATCTTCGATTAATTGTTTGGTTCAATCATGAGTGAAACATAAGATTAGGGTTCTTGAGTATGTTGGGCTTTTGAAAATCTAATGATTAAGAATGTCGCACATAAGGTGTTTGATAAAATGCTTCAAAGAAGAAATCTATGACAATGAGAATTCATATTGAAGTGGCTTAAACTATATTCTAAAAAAAGTTGTATGATTGATTATTGTTGTTTTGGTTTATTATAAATTAGCTTCCAATGTGCCTAACATAATTAGAAGATGTGACTTAGAGTTATGATCATTGAAAGTGGAATGAAGCTTTGAAGTTGATAAATTAAGTTAACAAAGCTGAATTTTAAGTTTTTGTCCAGAATTTTAACTAACTTTGAGATATCATATAGAATCATCCATTGGCCCGATTAAGGTGATTGTTCTTGGGTTGAAAACCTTTTTAAGTCTTGTTTCTCCATAATTTTTGAACAAAGGAAAATATGTTGTTAAGGGGGTCAAATCAGCCGGTGAACATAGCTACATACAAAAGGGCTACAGAAAAATATAGTTTTATAAAATGTTAGTTAGTGAATAATGTTTGTATATCTTTGGGTTAAGCTTGAAATATCTGTTCCTAATAGTTGATGTCTTTAAATTATTCAAACACGATATGATACAAGTTTTGTATGAATGGGTCGAACGGGTAATATATGTATGCATATTGATTATGGTTGATCGTGTAGAATAATGAATGTATGTTTGTGTAATTTATGAGTGGATACTTATTTTGTGCATTATGTATCCTAAAGATTTTGTGTTGATGTTCCATAAGCACGACATTTACTTAAAGCTTGAAAATCAATAGAAGAAGCTTGAAGATAACTAACAAGATCCTTACGGCAAAGGTAAGTTAAACTTACATCTATTTATAGAAATTATATGAATTTTTAGTATATTTGATATTTATAACATGTCAAATTGGATATGAGTCATTTTGCCATGTCAGATTCTATTTTGGTTTTGATAACTTTAAAGAAAGTGAGCACTGTCATTTTAACCAGTTACAAGTGTATCTGGACTTACCATGTCCTAGTAAGTATTTGTGCTATAATTTATCGTTTAAGATTATGTAGTGTAAACGTCTATTGCAGGTAATTAAAAGTGTTATCATCGTTGAGCTTTAATAAAGGTACATAGTGAAATAATGAGATTTATTAGTAATGAGGATTTTGTTGTTAAACAATGATGTAGATTGAATAATCCGCGAAGTATGTGGGAATTATTACGAAGCAAAAGAATTTGAGAGTAGCAATATATTTTAATGGAATATATTTTAGCAATATACGTTGAGAAATATGACTGGTTCCGTTCAATGCAATAGCGTTATCGCATCTTGTGGTTTAACAGAACTTGAAGGACCATTGTCGTAACTATCAATCACGAGGGGTGTATTATGCATTTAGCCAATAGTTTTATACATAAAAGGGTATTTTATGCTCATTTGCATCTCTAGGGTTAGAGAGAGAAATAAGAGAGAGAAAGAAGTACAAAGATAAGGGTGGTCGTTGGTGTTTTGTGGCGGTTTGCGGGAGCCGATGGTGTCCGGAGGCGGCCAGAGTTACAGGTTTTGACTTGGGACCGTTAATCGATGCTAAAGCTCTGATTTCTCCAAATCCATGTTTAAAGTTGGTAAAAGAGTTGAACAATAATCTGTCCAAAATGTTTTTCAATGATACGGTTACAAAGATATGACCGATCCAGGAAATCTTACCGTTAAAACATCTTGATTTTTATACATGATGTTCATAACACATAGATGATCATTTTGAACGGTGGAAGTTAGAAATCAAGATTTTAAGCTTGAGTTTTAAACCCATTTTCAAACTTGTTCGTATTCCTGTTTTATTAAAAACACAAGCTAGTATAGAAGATTAGACTCTTAGATTGAGCTGCATTTCGACTGTAGCATTCTGACATAGGGAAATTTAATCCCCCCGAAGGAAATTTCGATCAGGCCGAGAAAGATAGGTTTAATACTAAATAGTTTATAACAATATCTTTGTACGAAACTTCGAAAGTTGATTCTGTTGCATAGACGATTTAAAGGCATGACATGTGCAATCTGTGATAGGAGAAACGCTTGTGATGCAAAAACGAACAAAAAACATAAATGGATCTCCTTGAATGTCGTTTACGAAGAAATTCACGTACGTGAAACCATACGCGAGAAGATATGCTAAAGCTTGTGAGTCCATGATCTATGACATGTGAGGGATGCTTAAGTTAAATGGGATATGCAAACCCTCTTGGTCTTATATAGTTTACTTGATATAACAGAAGGGAATATTTACTTTGAGTTAAATGGGATACTTGAACGCATGACTCCATGATCTATGACATGTGAGGGATGCTTGAGTGTAGATAATCATTGATTGAATGAAAACCAAAGTGTATGTAAATAGGTCATGGGTAAGATTTTGGGGTAAAAATACTTGGACAGAGTTATTGTTGGTGCATAATGTCTATGTCTTATTCTTATATCGAGTCTGTATTGTATAGAGCTGAATAGGCTAGGTTATGAAGTATTTATAAAGTGTCTTTGCCAAGTTCGCCCAAAGTTCACATGTCCAGGCATGTTCGGCCGAACTTGCACATACTTGGGCCGAACTTGTTGAACTATAAATACCTAGCTTGAGTGTCTCATTTGTAACTTTCGCATCTTAGAGGCGAAGCTCTGTCTTTGTAACCAGAACGTTTGATCTATAAAACTGACGTTTAACTGATTAAATCTTGTCTATTGGTAAACACGACGTAACATTTCCGCTATTATGGACGTTAGATATCAAATTTAGTTTCCTAAGCATCTAGGATCGGTCCTACAAGTGGTATCAGAACTAGAACAGCCTTGATAGCATCAAGACATGAACTCTTCTATTTCTACTCCATTCTTTTTTTCTTTAACTTTTAATCACAAAATGAAGAATTCATGGTCAAAATCTTTTGAATTTTGAATATATCATGTAAAATACAACAAAGATAAACCCTTGAAAGATTGGAGACCAAATTCAACCGAATTCATGTTGAAATTTTGAAAAAAACCATGTTTTTGAAAATTTTTTTGGATCGAACTTGTTGGCATGTCCTAAAACATCACTTTTCAAGTGATTTTTTAGTAAGTTCGCCCGAACTTAGGTGATTTGTGAGGAAATATTGACTAAGTTCGCTCGAAGATACTGAATTTTCATTAATTTTACATCAAGTTCGACCGAACTTGTGTAAAATCAAGAAAGTTTTAAGTAAGTTCGCCCGAACTTGTTTGTATTTCATCAAAATTGTGTTGACAAGTTCGCTCGAAAGTTCGGTGTGTTTGTTCTAAGATTGTAAGTTCGACCGAAGATAATCAAAATTTTCAAAAACCAATCTAACAAGTTCGACCGAACTTGTTAGAAAATCCAAGAATTCTTCATTAGTTGCTACAAGTTCGACCGAACTTGTAGTAGGACTAATTGTTTTCAAAGTTTTTTGAAAAATTTTTTAGCGTACACGTTTCGTGATTCACAATGGAAGATCAACTAAGAGCTTTTATGTCCGGAGCTAGTTCAAACGCCAACGTGATTAGTCAAGTCAATCTTGATAACGAAATGGGAACAACCTTTAAACCGCCCAAGCTGATGAGCATGGACGAATACGAAGCATGGAAAGAGAAATTTACCTACTGGGTTCAAGCCATGCACTTCGCTGGCTGGGTGTAAATTGAAAGAGGATATACTGTTCCGGTAGATGAGCATCAACAAGTTCTTGAGAAGTACAACTACTCGACAGCTCAGAGAGACGAATACATTGCAGAGAAAGAGATGATCAGTCTCATCCAACAATCAGTAAAAGAAGATATTTGATTCTTCTACCAGAGTATACTACTGCAAGAGAGCTTTGATTGTCATTACAGAAGAAATACCAAGGCAGTGCCGAAATGATCAAAAGCAAGAAGGCTCTCATTTTGAAATAGTTCGATATTTTTAGCATGCTAAAGAATGAGACTATTAAGCAAATGATTGAGCATTTTTGTCATCTCAAAGTGCAAATGCGAAGACACGGTCTTGAGAAGACGGAACAAGAATACATCGACAAACTTGCTGACGCACTACCAGAGGGTGAATGGTCAACTTATTTGATGGTTCTGAAGAATAGTGATAAATGGGAATTCTTCAAGTTGTCAACCTTTATCGATAAACTCGAAGGCCACGAAATGGAGCTTCTGAAGATAGCGAAGTCAAAGAACGCTAATGTTGTTCAAGACATTGGTTTGTACTACAAAACCGGAATGCAAGATAACATTTCGAGTCCAAAAATTGGAACTGCTTTTAGTGCAAACATGAATTCTTCTCCACAGAATCAGAACCATTCACAGCCTCAGTATGACCAAAGTCCACAAAGTTTTACTCGAGCACTGGTTCAAATTCAACATTTCAAAGTCAAGCAAATCAGAACCAACAGCAAAGTTCTGATCCGAATGTTTACAAATGCAACATCGCAGTGAATTTGAACAATGTTGTTTCAAAAGAAGTTGCAAAACAACATATGTCACTACTTGCTACCGTTTTAGAGTCTTATGAATGTCTTGTTGCCGGTAAGATCAGAAACCTCGAAATGACCGCAGAAGATTATGAGCAGGTAAACGAGGAAGAGCTCAAACTAATGGACATCAAGTGGTCATTAGCTTCGATCATCAGGAGAGTGACAAAGTTCGTT
Organism: Scalesia atractyloides; assembly: GCA_947069175.1. Taxonomy (NCBI): domain Eukaryota; kingdom Viridiplantae; phylum Streptophyta; class Magnoliopsida; order Asterales; family Asteraceae; genus Scalesia; species Scalesia atractyloides. The sequence continues at coordinate 21,114,547 of CAMTDV010000014.1, read as the reverse complement.
GCACTCACAGGCCGTGACATAGGAAACTCCAGCAACAAATTGAGTTTTGACAAATCCAAAGTCACATGCTTTAAATGCCGACAGAAGGGACATTTAAAAGAGAGTGTAAGAACACCGAGGAAACTGGAAATCAAAGTCCTTTCGGAGGAGGGAATGAATATTACAAGAGGGCACTTCAATATAAAACGTTCCCGAAGAAAACTCAAGTTGAGATCCAAGAAAAGCCAAACAGTAGTACCACGGAGAAAGCCATGGTTGCATCCACAGAATATGACGGTTTTGATTGGAATTATTACATTGGGAAAAAGACCGGAGTTCCTTTGATGGCGGAGATAGTTGAAGATAATTCTGCAGAGGAAGCAACGGCAGCAGCAGAAGCAGCGGCAACTTTCGAACAAGCTATTCTGGAACAATACTTGCATCAACAGCATGAAGAAGAGGAATATATCCATATGCAGAGACAAGGACTTTTATTCTCTAATTCTTGTGATAGTTTTGCAGGACATTTTGATGGAAGCTCGAAAGAACAAGTGGTTGAGGAGAAAAAGATTGATGTAGAGACAATCAATGTTACCAAAGAAGTTAATACCGAAAACCTCAAGGACATGGCAGATAAAGCTTTGATGGCGAATCTAATCAAGGTAGGTCCAGAGGTAAAGGCTGTCGAGAAAGAAGTTGTCAGAGTACAAGTTGTTGAGGTTGAGAAACCTTGTACAAAATGTACTGAACCTTGTGTCGAATGTAGCCGAAAACTCAAAGATCATTGCTGAAAAGAATGTGCATAACGATTTGTTAAAATATGATTATCGCACAATGAAAGAAGCGTATGACAAAATGAAAAATGATTATGGCAGACTCGACAGAAATAACATCGAACAACATGATAATATAAGAATGTTGAATGGTACAGTAATGGATAAACAAATAGCAATTAACATCTATATTAACACCATTGCTGAAATCAAACAACAATTTCAAGACATGACAATTGAAACTGAAAGAGTTCGACAATTGTTAAGAAGTTATACCACCAACGCGTATGTTATCGATCACATTCTTCCAACAATCTCATGAAGAAAAACCTAAAAAGAAAGTAGGCAAAGAATATAGCAATGTTCCTCCACCCCTTTGCGAGAAATACTGTGTTAAATCTGCAGACGGGATGGACAAGGCACTCAATGTTGAATTACTTTCTGAAAAGAAAGATGAGTTGCCAGAGAACATTGATATAGTCTATGCTAAATCTGATGATAATAACAATGCTGTGGTTAACAAAGTGGTTGAAAATGTTTTAAGTGATTCTGATGATGGCAGCTTCAAAACGCCAACTCGAGTTCAAAGAATTCTGATTCACAATATGAAAATGACGATAAGTCGTCAGAGGATGGTCTAAGTAATGATCCTAATATTGGAATGTACAAAATTAAGGATTCGGATAGACTATACTTTGATGATAGCTTCCCGATTCAGAATGTGAAGGAAGAATTGCTTGATAAATTTTTTAAACTCGTGGAAGTCACATCAGAGGAACTGGAAATTACAAAACGAAAATTCTATTCCAAACTAAAAGAAACACCTACCGAAGGAACGGTGGTGATCATCCGGAAAACCGGAGAGCGAGGTTGGGTTTAGAAGAAGAAAGTGATGAATCTGTAAAGAAACTGTCACCATTTCATGAATATAAAAACAAAAAAATGATTTTTGTATATGGGACGAGTACAGTTCATGAGGAGAATTTGATTGGTAAACAGTAAAATGATGAGTTCAAGAAGGAGAAAAAAATTCAAGATAAAGCCAAGGTTACAAGTAATGTCAAAACTTCAAGTAGGGTAAAACCACTTATTAAAGGAATCCACTTGATAATCGGACATGTTTCAAGTGCAATGAAATTGGTCATATGGCACGACAATGTCCGAAATCAAAACCGGCTTATCTTCAAAGAAAAGGAGATTCAAATGTTGTTAAACCAAAGCAACCAGTGTTTGCAAAACCTGTAAATATTTTGAAACGAAATGAATCAAAACCAGAAGTTAAACCAAAGTTGAAAAGACTTTTGAAAATTCCATTTTCAAAAAAGGTGAAACTTCTAGGTCTAATGAAAACAAGTTTTACATTAAAAAGGCTAATATCAATCTCAAACCTGGATTGCCAAGAAAAGGTCAACAACATATGGTGTTGTTAAGTCTGAGCTAGTAAAGACTGACAACACAAAAGAATCAAAGTTTGAAATCACTAAGTCTGAGCAGGTGAAGACTAGTGAGAATGCGAAAGAAGTTAAAACAGAAATCAAGGACGATAATGTCAAATTTGTAAAAGATAAGAAAAAAGTGAAATTTTAAAACATTAACATTGTTGAACCATATGATGAATTTGATTTTGATGATGTTGATGAGTTTGAATATGATTTTGATGATGGTTATCCAGTAAAACCCAAGACCAAGAAGGCTTGGGTAGAGCTTTTCACCTAAATTCTGAATTTTTCAGGGCTCCAAAGATCCGTACTTTCAAAGTGGATTTTGGATAGTGGAGCGTCCAGGCATATGACGGGAATGAAGGCATTGCTATTCGATATTAAAGCTATCAATGGTGGATATGTTGGATTTGCAGGAAATCAAGGTGGAAGGATAGTCCCCGAGGGAAAACTCTCCAATGGCGTAGTTTCATTTGATCGCGTGAACTATATTGCAGAACTTGAGAACAATCTTCTAGTATATCGCAGATTTGTGACAAGAAATTTACAGTCCATTTCAACGATAAAGAGTGTATTATCTTGAAGCCGGGATTCAAAATACCAGATGAGTAGATTCTGATGCGAGCACCGCGAGAGAATGATTTATATGTTCTTGATATGGGTGATTGTTACCACTTCGTCACAATCAACACAATGTTTTGTATCAAAGGCTACTGAAAAGATTCCATTCTTTGGCATCATAAGACGGGCATATTCATTTGCGAAAAATGAATTTCTTGGTTCATAATGATCTTGTAGAAGGCGTAAATCTTGAAAGTTTTCAGATGTCTGATCATTGCTTGGAATGCAAGAAGGGAAAGCAGATCAAGAAATCTCATCCGAAAAAAATTCTAAACTCAATCAAGTTGCCATTAGAACGTCTCCACATGGATTTATTTGGTCCTGTAAATGTTCAAAGCATCTCAGAGACGTATATGCTTGGTCGTGACAGATGACTATTCGAGATATTCGTGGGTATTCTTTCAAGAATCAAAAGACGAAACGTTTCGAGAACTTGGTTATTCTATTCAAGAAACTCGAGAACATTTATTATCTGCCAGTCAGACGCATTAGAAGTGACAACGGCACAGAGTTTAAGAATAATAAAATGAAGGAATTCTGCAACGCAAAAGGGATTCTGCACGAGTTTAGTGCCTCCCTATACTCCACAGCAAAACGGAGTAGCTGAACGGAAAAACAGAACTTTGATTGAAACTGCAAGAACCATGCTTGCAGATTCTAAACTTCCTATCAGCTTCTGGTAGTGAAGCGGTTGCTGCGGCTTGATACGCGCTAAACAGGGTTCTCACTGTCAAACCAACAAAGAAAACATGTTTTGAGATGATAAACCGACGAAGCTTGAAGTTCTTAGAACCATTCGGTGCACCATGTACCTAATAGACCAAGATGGCAAATTCGGAGCTAAATCTCTTGAAGGTTTCTTTGTCGGATATGCGAGTTCGTTGAGAAGAGTATATGTTCCTTCATTAAGAAAGGTTATTGAAGCACAACACGTGGATTGTTTCAATTACACGGATCCTATTCAAAGGAAGGTGATGCGTGGCTGTTTAACTATCAAGACCTTTGGAAGTCATTTGACTTGCCCAAAGAACCAACTGACGAAGAAGTTGCAGCATTATACTATCTTCACCAGTCAGCGAATCAAGAGCAAATTGTTCGACCAATTGTGGTTAATCAACCCACGTTGGATCCATCTTCTTCTGGTGCAAGTTCAAACAATAGTGGTGTTCCGGCTGAAAATGTTTCTGAAACATTATCAACACCTACTAATCTTCCAACGAATGCCTCTACTGAACCAGTGAATACAACAACGGAGCTTAGTATGCCTCAGAATCAAGATTCTAATTCAGATGAAGCACCAACATTTGATGCTGATGGGGAATCATCTTCTTCAGATAAAGAAGTGGAGCAGATAACAAGTCTTCTTAATCAATCTGCAGTCCCGAACAACAGAAATGAAGCTTCATCAAGCCCTCCAAACATTGAATTAGTTGTGTATCATCAGCAAAACTCAGTAGATGTTCCAAGTGAAGAATTGCCGCTATCATATTCCTATCATCCGTCAACAAATATTATCGGAGAACTTCAAACTGGTGTTAGAACTCAAGGGCAAATTAATACAGTACTCAGTTGTTTCTACACACGCGTTGCTACAACCCAGAACTATTGTTTCTATTCATGTTTCAGCTCTCAGATTGAGCCTAAGACAGTTACTGAAGCTTTAGCCGATGAAAACTGGGTACAAGCAATGCGGGAAGAATTATTGCAGTTTGTGAAGTTGGGTGTGTGGAAGCTTGAAGACCTACCAGAAAATCAGAAAGCAATTGATAAAAAATGGGTCTTTAAGTGTAAACGTGATGATAGAGGGGTTATTGTTCGTAACAAAGCTAGGCTTGTTTTCAAGGGATTTCACCAGCAGGAAGGAATAGACTACATGGAAGTCTATGCACCAGTAGCTCGTTTGGAATCTATTAGAATTTTTCTAGCTTTCGCATCATGGAAAGGATTTAAGGTCTATCAATTGGATGTCAAATCGGCTTTTCTGTATGACAAATTACGCGAGAAGGTGTACGTTGGACAACCATCAGGGTTTGTCGATCCACTAAATAAGAAGAAAACGTACCTGCTGGATAAAGCACTCTACGGACTACACCAAGCCCCGAGAGCTTGGTATGAGACGTTATCACAACATCTCGTCGGAAACAACTTTATCAGAGGAACTGTGGATAGTACTCTTTTCACCAGAGAAGTTGATGGCCATCTGAGTTCAAATCTACGTTGACGATATCACCTTTGGATCTACAAACGATAGTCTCTGCAAGGAGTTTGAGGGAATCATGAAAAAGAAATTCCAAATGTCCTCTATCGGCGAAATGAAGTTCTTTCTTGGTTTGCAGGTAGATCAGCTTCCGGATGGTATTTTCATTCATAAGACTAAGTATGTTGATGACATCTTGAAGAAGTTTGGAATGGAAAGCTTGAAGCCTTTATCTACGCCTCTTGCTCTAAATAACGGCATTTGCGTTGACGAGACTGGAGCCAAAGTTGACGAGACGTTATGCAGATTGATGATTGGATCGCTGATGTATCTGACGGCATCGCGCCCAGATATTATGTATCCAACCTGCCTATGCGCCAGATATCAGTCAAGCCCGAGGATCTTGCACATGCAGATCGTGAAGCGTATCTTCAGATACCTGAAAGGATGCCCAAGCACTGGCTTGTGGTACCAGAAAAACGACAATTTCGATCTCACAGGCTATGCTAATTCAGATTTTGGTGTAGATAAGTTTTGAACTCAAAATCAACTACAGTGGGATGCCAGTTCTTCGGAACTAGAATGGTAACCTGGCAGTGTAAGAAATAGACTACGGTCGCTCTCTCTACCTGTGAAGTTGAGTATATCTCGGCCTCCAGCTGTTGTTCACAGATTTTTTGGATTCAACAGCAGATAGAGACTATGGTCTGCAATTTCTAGACACTCCGCTGTATGTTGATAACAAGGCAGCCATCGATATAACTAAAAATCCGGTTCATCACTCACGAACAAAACACATTGAAATTCGTTACCACTTCATCCGTGACTGCTACGAGAAGAAGTTGGTACGAATAGAAAAAATCCACACTGACGAACGAAAGGCTGATTTTTTATACCAAACCATTTTCATATCACGGTTTAAATACTTGCTGAGAATTAACGGTATGAAAAATTTGCTTACAGGTGCGGATGCTGAGGTTGAATACGGATCGGACGACGAGTTCGCATGATCCACATTGGTTTGCAAATATTTTTCTAGTTTAGAATTTATTAAAAACTAAAATCCAAAAAGATGTTTTTGATTTTAGGGGGAGAAATGTTAGGGAAAATACAAAAACATTCAAAAAATTTTAAAATCCAAAAACATTGAAAAAGACAAAAAGAATTTAGTGTCATAAAAGGAAATAACAGTACATAAGTGGACCATACAGTATGCTAAAGAAATGTAATGTTTAAAAGTGATAAACGAGTCTTACTGTGGATGTGTCGATAGGCTTACCACATTCAGTAAATTGTTTTCGAGATATAAACTAAATTTTACAACTGCTTAATCTTGTGGATTAAAACATATTGGATATATGGACTTAGTAATCTGAAATTTCGTTTGAATGATTGCCTGATTCTGAGATACGATGTCACACCCCGACCCGCAGCGGAATAAGAGTCGGGGCATAATTGGGTTATCACCAAAGCTCATGATATTTACTATTATGTTTCATATTTATTAAAATCAAAATTTCATTCTCAATAATCCAAACATGTCCATACAAATACAAAGAAAAATAACCAACTAAACAGTTCCCAAGCTCTAAATCATTTTATTTCTTCTAGGCCAATCCTATGTGTTTCTGGCTGCAGCTGGTTCACCTGTATCATGTGTAAAAATGGGGGTTTTTGGGTCAACATAAGTTGGCGAGTGAACCTTGTTAGATAAACATTTATAATTGATTTTCTTGTTATTTTATCAAGGAAAAATTGTGCAATAATCATAAGTGAGCAAATGTACAAAGTCAAACAGTAGCAATAACAACCACAAACTATAACATACAATAACATACCAACAGCATACCATAACATATCAACTTGCATAAATACATAACATGAATGAAACTGTGCGATCAAGGCTCAATCAAACGGAGCCGATCGTATTGCATGTACTGAAAATGATAAATGTCTATGCGATCAAGGCTCAATCAAACAGAGCCGATCATATGTTGGCACGCCAATGGTTAAACGCTCATAATGTAATGGGGAGCGGCGGCCTATGAAATTGCATGTACTGAAAATAATGAATTAAATCTAACAATAACCACACAAACAATTGAATCAGACTGAATACACATTTGTTCATGATATGATGTATGCACAATGATTTAAGTATAATAAGTAGCAAGACACATGATACACCCCAAAAACGTGATTAAAACGGGAATTTGTAAAGATTCACTCACATTGGGTGCGTTTGGTTGGAGATGATGAGATGGCACGAGTTGAAAAGATTGAGCAACGAGATTTAACTAACCTAAATAGTAACGGAAAATATAGTAAATGAGTGGATTTTATTAATAATTTTAATAAGATTTTTAGATATATTTTGTGAGTTTAAGGCTATTTCCTATCTTTAAAAAACATTATTTTTAAGTATTTTTAATTGATTTTTAAATTAAATTAAATAAATAAAAATAAAAAATATGTTGACTTTTTGCGACCGTTGACCATTGACCGTTTGACTTGTTGACCGATTTATTGTGTAATTGTATGCGCCGGGTGAGGCTCGAACCCGAGACCTCCCGTACGCGTGCACGCAGCTCTACCAACTGAGCTACGTGTCTAACCGAAATAATTCTGTTTTTAATTATACTTATATATTAACTCAGCTTATTCAAAATTCTTTTATTTTCAAAAACATTTTAAATCATCGAACCGGTGCCATGTACAGGTCTCGAACCCGGGACCTGTGCTTTAACGCTACACACAGTCCACCGCTGGACTGTGTGTCTAACTTGGTTAATATACAGATTTTTATTATACTTAACAACTAACGTAGTTAACCCGGTTCAGTTAGAAAAATAAAACGCTTTTATTACGGAGAGGGTGCGTGTATCAGGGATCGAACTCGCGGCGGTGCGTATTATATGCACACAGTCCACCACTGGACTGTGTGTCTAACCCGTTTAAAATACCAATTTTAATTATCCTTATCATGTTAGCACAGTTCGCTTCTCCGTTAATTTTTACAGACAGCAAACTACCCCTCTGTTTCTTGTTTTAAAACGATTAACACATTCATAAGACTAAGATGAAATGACAAAGACGGTGTTGGAAACAAACATACCGGAGGAATAATTTAACTCATAATTCCGGCAAGGCGTCGGCTCTGTTTTTATGAATTTCAACTGAGCAAGCAAATTATCCGTTTTGATTAGCTAATCGTGGAATTGAAATGCTAAACAAGCGTTAACAGGGTGTTTAAATGTCCATACCGTTTTACAGCTGAAAATAAGGATTTCCAGAAGTTTTCCGGCGAACTGGAATTATCCGATAACAGCGTCTGAATTTGATTTCAATTGAAAGGTCTGAGTTAGAAATAGCTTAACAATTGATAGACCACGACGGTATTGAAAGACTTACCGTTTTGATGGAGAATACGGTTTTTCGGCGACTTGCAGAAACTTTTCCGCGAGTAAAATTTGATTCTCCGGCGGACTGAAACTTGAGCGAAAATGTAATTGAGAGTCTGTAGAGTATGTTTGAGTCGTGAAGGAGTACAAAGATGGAAGTAATACTGGAATTGAAGATTTTCGGTTATAAAAACCGATCCACTTCTAGAATTCAAGTTCATTCAAAGCAACTTGATTGAAAACGTCGGTATATCGGTTATACTCAGTGAACCGCGAGTAATCAAACGTCTTTGGACGTTTGGTGACCGATTTCAGTTACAGTTGGCGTAACCGGTTGTTTTATGTTTGTTTATAAGATTCATTTGTTTCCTAAAGTTGACAGAAAACAACAAGTGGCGGAGTGGTGATGTGTGTGTGTGATAAGTCTTTGGGTTTCAACCCGGCTGACCCGGTTCGAGTCCCGGCAGCCTCATTTTATTTTTATTTATTTTATTTTTACTTTTTATCAATTATAATTTTATAGTTTAGTTTGTTTATTAATTATGTATCATTAAAAATCAAATAGCCATAAATACGCAACGTGACATTTATAACTTGATATTCGATTACAAAACGGAGCGGGTTTGGAAACCCGTTTTTGACAAATGTTACATACGAGGTCTTTATAGATAGTTGATATCTGGGTATTATACAAGTTCTTCTGATTTTGCGGAAGCAATGGCCTAGAACTTCTATATTACTTTCGCTTAAAACCCCCAAATTGCATGCAATATTGAAAGTATCGAAAGATATAATCATATGCAAGCTGAAAAGATTCCGTAAGTGGAACACACCTTAAAGTCGAGCCTTCATCTCTTTGTCTGTACGGTAGTCCTAACCTGAGCTCTCAAAGGCCTCGCACAACCCAGATACATATATCAATTATGCTATATTCACCTGTAAGATGAAATCTAGGGAATATGGATACGGGAGTATATTCAAGAAGTGGGAACCACAGATAAGTCAAGTATCATAAATTCTAACTTAACATATCTTGAAACAGTTGAGAAATGTGGTAAAGTTTAAGTGGAAAAATATATCGATAATCTAGGTAAACAAGTTTAAAACTTAAAAGTCATCTAAAGGTGAACGGTACTGGTGATATGTCTCAATCAACTGATATGATCCTTAGACACGAATTCACAAAAATATGTCTGTAAATATGTTTGTACATAGTTTACATTGCTTATTTCATTGTATTTCAGCTTTACAGATTAAAATCAAAAAGATTTTTGGTGTGTCTTAGCATAAACTTACAAAAATACAAAAAGATTTCATTTCTACATTGTTTTCAGCAAACCAATGTTGGAGAATGGATATTCGAAGTCTGGTAAGATGCTAGAACTGGTGGGAATCTCTTTGAAAACGAGCTGGGAGCTAATCTGTTAAAATCTGAAAAGTCAAAATGATAAAAAGTCTATTAATTTGAAACTTCAATTTGAAAATATCAACAGTTTGTTCGTAACGGGTCAAACCGGGGTCATTAACTTGGACTCGGCAGACAAATCGGTTAACCAAGGTCATTAGCTTGGACTTGGTCAACTGAGTGGTTTTTCTTAACTGGTAAAAAGTTGGAAAGATCAGGGTTAAAAATGAAAAATTGAAAAATTGAAAATAAAATTGAAAAAGTTTGAAATTTTGAGGTTTGGCAAGTTCGACCGAACTTGCTAAACAATATCTAGTTTCACAAACAGCAAGTTCGACCGAACTTGCAGATGGATGGTTGTTGTTGTTTTTAAATAACAAGTTCGCTCGAACTCATATGGGCCCTCATGTTGGGCTTAACAAGTTCGCCCGAACTTGACATGGTATAAATACCATTCAAGTTCGGCCGAACTCATTTAGCAGTTGTCAGAAACACTTGAGCAAACTTGAGTTTTTAGAGATCTTGTGCGAAATTGACACTTTTGAGCCGTTATTCTGTCCGATTGAAGTCTGTTTTTGGTGATCTCCACCACCAATTAATATGGCTGAGGCACAGGTTCCAACGCGTGTTATTTCTGTTGAGTTTTCCAAAACTCACAATACGTGCATCAACGCCTGACAAGTCTATTTGTCCATCGCTGAAATAGTATGATAGTATCTTGAAGTTTCTCGAAGATAGTCACATTCGTCGTGCAATTACTGAGCGCACCGTATCATATCGTTCTCATATTGTGCATTTCTGGATGAACGCAAGCTTGAGCGCTGACGAGAAGACAATTTCTTCTACAGTACAAGTTGGTGATGAGCTAAAGCCGATCACAGTAATCGAAGGTGATATCCGAAGGATTTTGGAGCTCAAAGACAAAGAAGACAATCCGATTCGTTTAGACGAAAAGATGGTTCGCGGATGTTTTTTCCGCATGGGCTATAAAGGAAGCGTAAACAAGCCGACGCTGAAGAAAGGGGAAGTGCCTAACCCCTACAAGCTTTCTGATTCATGCATCGATTCATACATTTAGCCATCGCAAAGCTGGTTTGGATGATGTACATGACTATTTGGCTAGCATGGCAACGACGCTTATTCTGAAGAAGCCGTTCAATGTTTCGAAGTTAGGGTTCACTCACATGTCGAAGAACATGGAGGATTCGAGATTGTGTCTATATCCAAGATTTATTCAGATGCTGTTGATGAGAAGTATCCCAACATAGCTCGAGATCCGAATGACGTACTTTATCTAGTTCATCTCGATGAGACTACAATGAAGAAGCTTATTAAGTTCCAGAAACAAGCTTCAGCTCCTATTGCCAAGCCAGTATTCAGAGCAATTAAAGACTCGGATTATGTATCGCCGCCAGATAATAAGTGGAGAAAAGATGGTAGCGACGACGAAAAAGAACTTAAAGCTGAGCAAGAATGGTTTAAGGAATTCAAACCAAAGGCAAGGAGTGAATGGTTTTTGAAGGCTGAAGCTGATAAGCCAAAGAAAAAGCGAGCGTCAAAGAAAGTCAAAACTTTGCTTGTTGATGAGGAGGAACCTGAAAATGTTGAAGCAGTTGCTGGATCGAGCGCTGCAGTTGTAATTGAAAGCCAGGAGACAGTTAAGTCGACTCAAGAAGATGTGATTTCTGCTACTTCTGAGAATGAAGAATCTGACAAAGAGCCAGAAAAGACAGAAGCTGAAATTAGAGTAGAAAAAGAAAGGAAAATGGATGCAGATTTTGATCCAAATGCTGAAAAAGAATCCGATGAGGAGAGGCCTAAGAGAAAAGGCGAAACGTACAAAGTCTCCAGCAATCGAAATTTCAAAGAAGACTACAGGGTCACCTCATACTAAAGGGAAACGAAAAGCTAAGAAAGCTCAAAAAGCTGCGAGCAAAAGATATAAGAGCAAGGTAAAAAGCACATAAGCCACACAAGAACCTTCTGGTGCTCAGGAGAAAGGAGCCACACAAGAACCTCCTCCACAAGAACCTCCTGTTATCATTCATGATGAAGCTGAAAGGCAAGGAGTTACACAAGAACCTCCTGTGTCTGAATTTGTTGAAGTTCCGATCACTGAATCGCCTAGTGCTCCAAAGACTTCTGCTCCTGAAAGTTCTACACCGAAGAAGTCTACACCGAAAACTGCAACACCGAAAGATTCAACCCCAAAGACACTAAGGGGAAGTATGTTTGGTGATATGCCACACGGTCAATCAGTCTTGAAGACTTGGATGAATTTTTCCCAGAGACTAATGCTGAGATGTTAGAGAAACGTGTGAAGGTAATAAAGTTGCACAGATTGAGACAGAAAAGGCTGAGCTTGTAAAGAAGGTGAATCAGAGTGAAGTCGAAAAAGAAACTCTTGACGATAAAGTGAAGGTGCTTGAGAATGAACGAGAATATTTCAAGGAATTGATAGAAAGTCTGCAGGACGCCAATGAAAAACTACAGACAGAGATTGCAAAATTAAAGAAAATTCAAGCTTTGAACGATCGTAGATTCATCAGATTACAGAAGGTGTTATCTAACAATCTGAACATTGATTTTATTGATGAATACGATCGTCTGGATCGTCAAGAAGCCAATGAACGTACTGAGAAATATTTGGCCGAGAGTGGTAAAGGGAAGCAGGTTGAGGGTGAAGCCCCTAAATCTACTGCTGAGAAATCTTCTGATGTCCTTGAGAAACCAACTGAAGATATGTCAAAAGCTTTTGAGTCTGAGATTCAAAAGGTTGACGAATCTGTCAAGCCTTCCGATTCTATCATTGTCACTGAAGAAAAAGACAATGAAGAAGCCGAAAAAGAAGATAAGAATGAAGATGAAGAAGAAGAAGGTTCTGAAGATTGGAATGTTGGGATGACGACGATGATTTTGATCAAGGTGATGATGATTTTGATCAGGGTGGTACAGGTTTAAAGATCAATGAAGCTAAAGTATCTGAAGAGTTTGATTTTTCTGACCTCATGGACGACGCATCGAATAAGATGGAAGATAAAAGCCAGGGGGAGTCAGGACAAAGGGCGGACTGACGAAAATATTGATTTGATAGATATTGATCGTTTTGCAAAGCCTGTGACTGCAGTACCTACGAAGCCTTTAATACTGATGTTGGAACATAATGTTGAAGAAGGTGAGTTGGTACATAGTTATTCAAAGGAAGATCTTGCGAGGATGATTGAGGTTGAAGTTGAGAACTTAGAGTTTGATTTTGAAGAAGTCTTAAATGTCAACTCTTTTGAACCTAAAGAATATCAGTATGAGAGAAGATTTGAAGCGGATGAGTACAATCGTGTGATAGTTGAAGATTGGTCCTCAGATGATGAATCAGAACAGAAAGCTAAGTATATTGGTCAGGATTCAGAAAGTTTTCCTACATTCGAAGAGATGCATAAACAGCTTAATGATGATATGTTGAAAGAGAGGATTGCTGAAGAGTTACGAGAAGGAAAAATTCCTAAACCAATGACCAAAGAAGAAATAGCTGAAGCGAAAAAGTCCTGGTTCAAGGAGATGCCACGTGGACGTAAGTTTCGACGTCCACTAGCATTCTTCACCAGAAATAAAGATGTTTCTTTGGGTGATATACTTAGTTGGGGATGGTTTAAAGAGCTAGTATATGCAATCAAAAGAGAATTTGGAGTGCAATACTTCAAATATCTTGCTGATTTAAAGACTTTGCTGTATTGGGATATGGAAGAGCTGGTACAAACAGTGAATGTTACTTATCAGATGAAGACAGTTGATCAGTTGTTATGGAAGATGATTAAGTACGAAGCTAATAAAGGTTGGAATCACTGGAAGCCGTTTATTTCGAGACGAAGAATAAAGATTAATAAGGTTACAGGGGAAAAAGGATATAACGTTGATTATGAAACGTCCTAGAGCCATGAGGAATATGCCTCTTATGCCGATCGAACAGAACTTCTATCCTTTATTCAAGTGGTGGCAGATTGATCCAGCTACTTGTGAAGCAGTGATTGTGTTAAAGTTTGAGGATCATCTGGATATTGCTAAAGAACGAGTTGAAGTGATGGGTCATCAGGGTATGAGAGGTTTGTGGAGGGCGATAAGGATTCTAGATCCTATGTGGTTGGTTAACTGCTCGAGAGAAGATATAAAATGCCTTTTCTACAGCAAGATTGTTTTGAAGAAAGAGAAAAAGTACAGGCGATGCAGTATCAGAAAGTGGTTAATGTTTGCTATGCACGTGAAGTGAATTCAGGGAAGATGTGGCAGACGAAGTGGAGGGATCTGGAGAGAGTTGAATTTCTTAAAGAAGAAACCAGAAGTGAGGCGATCAAAGAAAGAAATGAAAAAGCAGTAAGGCAAAGTTCGCACAGAATGGCTAACTTTAAAAGACCACCGCCAACTGATCAGACGCCGGATCCGAAACAAGAGAGACGAAATAAGCTGTACAAGAACTTCTTTGGTCGGGTACGTTAATGTATATATGAAGACAGAGTTTTGAAGACTGATAAAAGACGAAGACGATATCCAAGGGGGAGTCTGTTGGTGCATAATGTCTATGTCTTAGTCTTATATCGAGTCTGTATCGTATAGAGCTGAATAGGCTAGGTTATGAAGTATTTATAAAGTGTCTTAGCCAAGTTCGCCAAAGTTCACATGTCCAGGCATGTTCGGCCGAACTTGCATAGCATGTTCGGCCGAACTTGCATAGGCAAGTTCGGGCGAACTTGCACGTACTTGGGCCGAACTTGTTGAACTATAAATACCTAGCTTGAGTGTCTCATTTGTAACTTTGGCATCTTAGAGGCGAAGCTCTGTCAGTTTGTAACCAGAACGTTTGGATCTATAAAACTGACATTTAACTGATTAAATCTTGTCTATTGGTAAACACAACGTAATATTTCCACTATTATGGATGTTAAATATCAAATTTAGGTTCCTAAGCATATAGGATCGGTCCTATAGTTATGGTAATATAATGTGTTTTTGTATACGATGTTATTTATATGCATGCAAGTATGGAACAAAGAGGTTATAAAGGAAGGTCCTTTAAATGGGGATGTATCAAGAGTCGTACATAGATGTTATATGATATGCCGATCTAACTAGATCAATGGAATAAAAGGGAAAGTAATTATTAAAATGTTTTGTGATCCGTATTGTATAAATTAAATTGAAAAATCATATGTTACTTTTAATACTCCCTTGCATGGCTAATGTACGATTTTGTGGATGTCTTCAGGTAAAGCAGGTCTTGAAAATCAAGTGTCAACATATACAAGACATATACACACACTGAGTCATGGATGTGAAATGTATAGACCGGATTGATATAGTAGATACCAAATGAAAGTAGGATGGTTAAAGGCATGAATTTAAAATGTTGAATATGTATTCGATTTTAATTGTATTAGTAACACCTTAAACATGGTTTATTAATTCACTTTATTGGTGATTGATTTGTATTATAAAAGGTTTTAATTGGGACCCTTTTCCGCTATTAGTTTATTGGACGTGGTTGTTATATATTTTTCTCAAAATTTTCATAAATGGTTCAGGTGTTTCAAAATCGAACAAGGGACAAGACAATCACTGTCTCTCTCCACTCATTTTCCGGCGACCCGTTTCCCAATGATCTTTAGTCTGTTTAGTAACGATTTCTAGTAGTTAAGATGCAATGGTGGAGGTGTGAGATGAAGGCGAGATGGGGGTTGGTTTAGTAGGTTGTTCATAAACATCTTCGAAATATGCATTCCTAGGTTATACCCACTCCAATCATTCAATGTATAATTTACTTTTCACCGGTATGCCTAACAAAACGGGTGGGTCGGGTAACATGCTCGAGTCATATAGGATCAGGTCGAAGCAAACGTTTTTAAAAAAGTATCAATTTGTTTGGTAAAAAAGATTCTATCCAAAACGGGCTCTATTTTAAATCTGTGATTTCTAATAGAAGTATTAAAATGGCCATGATGTGACTTTGTTGTTGTGGTGGTGGCGGCAAAGACAACGGTGACAATAGCGGTGGTAATGGGTATGTGGTGGTGATAATTTGACGTTGGTGGTGGTAGAGGTGATGTTGACGACATGGAGGATGGTGTCATTAGTTTTCGTTGTGACGGTGGCAGTGCCTACATCGCCTAGCAGGTGATGGTGAGAGTGGTGGCCACTGTTGTCAGATAATGTCATAAGATCATATATGTTTTTTTGGTTCCTTCTTAATTAGTGTTGCATATTCCACTAAAACAGTAAGTTCGCGATAATTCTTAACAAAGATAATTTTCTATACTGGTATTCTCAAGTGAAACTATAAACACAACTCTCTACGGTTTAGGGTTTTAATTTAGGGCTCAAATAAAATCGAGCAACAAAATGCATGTTCAATTGTTCATATGAAATAGTACTGAACAACCAAACTTTTGTTTTTATATATTGACTTTTTCTATCTGTTCTTCCTACATCGCATTGAATTTATAGTTTTTGGTTTCATAAGCATGTAGTAAGTGATGCATCAGGTCTGAGTTCGAGGTGATCAGTCTGACAAGTCACCTCTGGTTTTTGGTTGATAATTCCTCTCTCTCTTCAACTCTTGCAATAAATTTGTATTTATTTATAAAAAAAGACATGGCGAAAACAAGATACAACCCTCACCCGTGGTTCATAGAGCATTCTGCTATATTTTTGCAAGTCGTTTTTACCAAAAGAAGACATTACATTTGTGGAGATGAAAATGGAGAGCAATGTGTGATGGTTCAGCCCTGGTTAACACACACTAGAAGCCAAACTGGTTTGACTCTATTTTTGTATATATAATGGAAACTAACTACAAAAGCTTTAAATAAACAAACCTATCTGCTACTTGCATAAAAGAAGGAAAAGTAAACAGAAACAAACCCACGTAAACTCTAGCATATTCTTCCACAATTTACAATATTATATTCTTCAATAGTAAGATTAGTGCATGGTGGAAAATCTTTGTGGTTGGTCATAACTTGAAGGAAATAGATGTTTTGCTCTTCCATTTAAGTTGAAACTACAATATTAAGGTCACATACTTATAGTAAGTTTTTTTAATTATGACCATCAGCAGAAAAAAACCATAAATAAACATAATTACATACAAAATGTTCTTATTTTGTAGGTTTACATACTTATGGCCAACATTTCAAAGACCTCAAGGGAAGTAGTTGGTGTTGTGTCTGTTAATCTTTGAATTTGGAAGCACATTCAGACGAAATAACTACAGGTAACTTTTATGACTTTTGTGTAGTTTAGTCTTACCAATTATTATAGAACTAAGTAACGGGGAACAACTACTCCATCTCCTAAAACAAATTACACCAATACAAGTAACATACTCTGGTTAGTGAAAGTAAGGGGCTGTTTGGCAACTTCTGAATGGTTAAGTGCTGAATCAATAAGAGGTCTGAATCATTAAGTGCTGAACCGGTAAGAGGTCTGAACCATTAAGAGCCAGTATAATGCTTAAGCGTTCAGAGGTAAACGTCTTACCAATTCAGATTAGAGGTCTTAACCATTCAGACTCTGTATAAATCTTACCCATTCAGAGGTAAATGTCTTAACCATTCAGACCATTTGCTTACGAAACAAACAGTCTGAATCATTAAGTGCTGAACCATTAAGAGGTCTGAACCATTAAAAGTCTTATTAAGAGGTAAACAAACAACCCCTAAGTTGAATTGATAATTATTGTTTGGTTAACTTCTCACATTACACTATTTTTAGTAATCAAGAATTTGTATCACACATATGTTATTATTATTTTTTTTACTTTTTATAATAACTCTTAATAATATATTCCTATTTAGATGATTTCAAATTACAATTTAATATATTCCTATTTAATTGATTTCAAATTACAATTTAATTGAATTGGGATTTATCATGTATTTAATTTATTGAATTGAAATGGCCTGAGTTCAAAATAACGATCTATATTATATGTGGAACTCATATTAATACCTTCAAAATAAGTAAGTAGTAGCGTTTTATAACTCCTAAATCTTCATTAAAGTAACGTTTTATAACTCCTGAATCTTGATTTCTAAATATATAATATTTGATGTAGCGTAAGATATGACAACATAGAACAAATCACGTTGATTCTATGAATACCCGTGGTGATCTTCCCCAAACCCCCAAAATTCAACCCAAAGGGCAAGAATTTGAAGTGAAAAATGATTATTCTCAAAATTGAATTCTGACAATTAGAATTACATGAGCAACTTATAAATAATTAAAGACTAAAATTTGAAAGGGGTCACAAAAAGGCTATAGGCCAAACACAAACCCAAAAACAAAATACATAAACCATTGAAAAAACATAAAAGTGTCCATAAATCCCATTAGAATGCGTTTTTTTGGGCCGAAACTTGGACAAGGGCCTTGCCACTATGTGCTCCCCGCTTCAAGCTTCGATTGGACAGGTCCAACGCCTAAAACGGAGACCCGTACCCAAACTTATGCTCGTTTTCATAAATCACCATTGGAAGCCCCATCATAGGCCTCCAGAAATGTCATGGCCTGATCTTCTACACTTGGGCCTACATCAATTCTAACATGAAGAACAATGTATTTTCAACCAATTACAGATCTAAAAGTTTGCAGAATCCGCTGATCGATAGATCGAATGTACACAACAATCTAAATAAACTGATGTGTATTGATTTCAGAAGAGTTTGATCACAAGATGATGAATAGTGAATGAGTGGGATTCTACGGTTCATATTAGGTAGCTAATGAATGAACTGGTTATTTATAAACTTCTTATTGAGTAGTGAATGAATGAACTGGGGTTCAAGGGTTCTTATTGACTACTAGATTTGTTGATCGAAGACAATTTTATTTCATCTCAGTTGACATATATTACAAACTGTCAGCCTCATGTTCCCGGCAATCCTCCATCGGTATCTCTAATCATATGTTGTTACATATTATTCATCGATTTGTCAATGTATTTGCTTGAAATCAGTTAGTTAAAACTGGTTCAGGTTGTGTTTTTGACAGAGTAAACGTTATTTGGAAGTGTCAAATATGGTAAATCAAAACTTTTATTCAACGACAACACTAACAGATTCTTACAAACACTAGCGAATCAATAATACAATGATCTGTAACAATGAACACACCACTAAATCTATATGACAACAAGTTCTATAATATGTAGAACCAAGATCAAATACTCGATCGTGATCGTTTTAGAGATGAATGAGGGTAAAATAAATCAACGGAATGTTTAGACAACCCTAATGCAAGAAACTTGAATGAGTGTGCGATGTGAAGATCTTGACTAAAGGGGTTTAATAGATAATTGTCTGGATCCCTTGAGATCTTAACTCAGTCACACACTTAAATGGTGACTCACTTCTTAACCCTAAACTTGACTTGAATCAGCACCCACTACAAGAAATACGCCCCTTTAGCGGCGACAGCCAAAGTGTCTCCGCTATTGGTCGATCCATGTCCCGAGCTCTCAGTCCAAACCCCAGCCGTTGATCATTTTCAAGATCTGATGGTTAAGGATTTAACAAGCAATAGCGGCGACATATATATGGCCATTAGCGGCGACAACGTCTCCGCTAAAGGTCCCTTAACCACAATAAACCCTAGCCACATAAATCTTATCCAAGTTAACCCAAGAGCGGCGACACAATATCAATATCGTTGACCCACCGTCGCCGCTAAAAGTGTCGACGTACCAGTCCCTATACAACGCTATTTCTTCCCTCCTTCATTTTTCCCCTCAAAAGTCGCCCGAGCACCGTCGGAGACCCCCGTTTTTTGCCCAAATGGTTAGTTTAACTCTCTTTATTTTAAATTTCTTATCTACATTTGTTATATTCATGTTATAGGCTTTAATTTTTGCACGTTTTTGTGTTTTGTGGAAGAAAACTCGGATCACCACCTCTCTTCTCCGGTCATCACCATCAATGCTCCGGCACCACCTCTTCTCCGCGGTCTTCGTTTCCTTGAAACTTTAAAAAAAGGTTAGTTTTATATGTATTTTTTTTGTTTAGAAATTGTAAAATTTTTTGTTTAGGTATGTAAATGTGTATGGAAGGATGAATTTTTGTATGTAAAAATGTATAATTTAGGTGTGTTTGGTGAAAATGTGTATGTAAATATCTATGTATTTGTTGATGTAGGTGTATGTAAGGATGGATGTTTGTATGTAAAATGTATAATGTAGGTGTGTTTGGTGAAAACGTGTGTGTAAAAATCTATGTATTTGTTGATGTAGGTGTATGTAAGGATGAATGTTTGTATGTAAAATGTATAATGTGGGTGTGTTTGGTGAAAATGTGTTTGTAAAAATCTATGTATTTCTTAGATGTAGGTGTTGTAAGGATGGATGTTTGTATGTAAAATGTATAATGTAGGTGTGTTTGGTGAAAATGTGTATATGGAAATCTATGTATTTGTTGATGTAGGTGTATGTAAGGATGAATGTTTATGTGTATGTAAGTCTATGAATGAATGTATATAGTTGTATGTTAGTATGTAGGTGTATGTAATTGATGAACAATTGTGCATCTAAATGTTTACAATTGGTAAAAAATGTGTATGCTAGTATGTATATGTGTTGGTAGTATAATTTATGTTTAAATTTCATGATTTCTATGTTTAAACACTAGCAAATCAATAATACAATGATCTGTAACAATGAACACACCACTAGATCTATATGACAACAAGTTCTATAATATGTAGAACCGAGATCAAATACTCGATCGTGATCGTTTTAGAAATGAATGAGGGTAAAATAAATCAACAAAATGTTTAGACAACCCTAATGCAAGAAACTTGAATGAGTGTGCGATGTGAAGATCTTGACTAAAGGGGTTTAATAGGTAATTGTCTGGATCCCTTGAGATCTTAACTCAGCCACACACTTAAATGGTGACTCGCTTCTTAACCCTAAACTTGACTTGAATCAGCACCCACTACAAGAAATACGCCCCCGAATTTGTATAATCTAAGCTTTTGTTTATTTAATGTCTAATCTAAGTTTAATGTTCAACAGGATATAGATTGGCTACTTACGTACGCAAAAACCCACCAGGATAGGGAGGGACATTGGGTTGACCCGGTTGCCGAACAAAACTACGTAAGTATTTTCTTTTAAGTATATTTTTCTATAACAAACAAATATATATATATATATATATATATAGAGAGAGAGAGAGAGAGAGAGAAAGAGAGAGAGGGAGAAATATATATTTAACCATCTTCGTAATATATAGCTGAACTTAGAAGAGGCCACAAATGAGTGACACGGTGATGGTCCTCCGCTTGCCCCATTTTAGGAAGCCTTAGGAGGGCGGAGAGGATGGTACCGGGGGATGGGGCATAAACCGTTTTCAAATACCCCCTCGAATTTGTCGGCTTCCCAACCTGAGACTCAAGAACCCTTTTCTCAGGTAAACTACACAATTTATAAAATGATAAACGAATGCGTGTTTCCTTGTTAAATATATGTTGGTAGCGTTAATTAATATGCTAATAAACGTTTTGATATTTATTATTGTAGGGATTTGTTGACAACTTGTTCCAAAGATCGGCTTTCCGGAATCGACTTGACGACTATCTAAGTTCAAAAGGAAAAGCACCGGCAAACGACGACGACTACTGTTACAACCCTTTTTTTGATAATGAAGAAGATGACGAAGATTAGGATGATTTCGAAGTATGGGTTGTTATTTTTATCGATTTAGGATGATAATGTAGGACTTAAATGTTGTTTATAACTTTATTACGTTTTGTATGTGTTGTTGGAGTTTGATAAATTAGAACGAAGTTGTTTCCAGGTTGCGGTTTGATACAGGTTGTGTTTTTTTTGTCAGAAACAGGTTTGCCAGCTCGTTAAAAAAAATTGACTTTTAGCGGCGACAGGCGTCGCCGCTATTGATAGTCCTCCAAAACCACTAAAGACAAAATAGGGCATTAGCGGCGACATATACCTTTTGCGGAGACAGCCGGACCAATAGCGGCCCAGTAATAGCGGCGACGCTTTAGAGGCCACGTGTCGCCGCTAAAGGTCAATAGCGGCGACAGGAGGGACCAATAGCGGCGATAGCCGTCGCCACTAAACCTACCTTTTCTTGTAGTGACCAGCCCGACAACGACTTATAGCAGCAACAGCCCAATCAGCTTTCAAGCCCAAGTCTTCAAAGAAGCCCAGCCCTCAAGTCCTTACTAAAAGTTCAGACCTCATAAAACCACAAAAAAAAATACTATGAGAAATATTTGTTATATACAACTAACCTGAATAAATGTATACATTTTTAACACGACACCGAGATTTGCGGGTTCTTGAATTCATACGCAAAAGGACAATCGGTCTCCGAGTATTAATATCATAAGAATTTTCTTCAGTTTTATACTCTTGTTATTGTTGTTACTGCCATTACTGTTACCCACTTAAATCAAGTTATAATTTAGTGGAAAAGATTTAAGATCTCTAGAACCATTTGAGGAAAATATTTTATAAGCTTGTTTGGAATAATAATTTGTTAGGGAAAATAATCTCTCTCTCTTTTCAACTACTTGCGATCACTCTTTTTTTTTTTCAAAGATGACAAAACAAGATAAACCCACACTCTACATGGTTCATGTCTTCTGGTTCATTTCCCCATTTCGTTTTTACCAAAAGAAGACATTAAATTTGCACTTGAAGATGAAAATGGAGAGCAATGGGAAGTCAAATACATTGCATGTAGGCATGGGCTTAGTGCAGGGCGGAAATACTTTGCAGTTAGACATAACTTGAAGATTGGAGATGTTTTGCTCTTCCATTTAGTTGAAACTACCATATTTAAGGTGAAATACTTATAGCATGCTTTCCTATGACCTTGATTTTAAAAATGTGCATCTTAACGAAGTTCTAAAAGCACGCGCCTAAGGCGCGAGAACGATCATAAGATACATGTTTAACAATCTCAAATGTTCTTACTTCTGTAGGTTTACATACTAAAGGGAATTTATTCAAATGAAGTTGATTGTGCTGTTAGCCTTTTGCATTTGGCAGCACATTCAGAACAAGTAATTCCAGGTCATTATTTTGAGTTTTGTTTTAGTTAATTTAAGTTGTTACCTTTTATTTATAGTGTTGAATTAAATTATGGGAAAACAACTACCCTGTCCCCTAGTGGCCACCTTATCGGACATCTTGGAAACGCTAATGAAGAGGTTGGTTAAGAAGTTCAAGACCAACCGAACCATGTCTTTCATTCGAAGAAGCCAACTCTTTTGAAGACTTTCGTGTTCTGGTCAATGGAGTCAGGATTGACCATCAGCTAACCGATGATTTTAGGATGGGCTACTACAAACTATGCTTGTATAAAAAAGAATTTCTTCATCCGGAAGACGTGTATGACAAGTAAATGGGGGGTATGATTCGTACATTGCTGGTGAGATTAAGAAGTGAAAGCTCACCACAGCTAAGGAAGAGTTTGGTAAATGGGATAAGTAAAGCTTCCAAGGGTTTTGGCATGATAGTTGGGCTTTTACGCAATAAGTTAATCACACTTGAAACGCTTGTGCTTGATTCAGAAGGTGCATTGGACATAAAGCAGTACATGGAGGCAACAAATGAACATAAACGTATCAAAGATGAGTTAAAGAATGTAGCTGCGGTGCATAAGGAGTTGAAGGGAAGTGCTAAATATGTCAGGAGATTGCGGTTATTCTTAAGTTGAGAGGCATGAACTTAGGTTCAAGAAGGTGGTGAATGCACCATGGTAAGCTCTACCAGAGAGTCATTAAGTTGGTTTTCTTTTTAAGTGAACTGTAAACTTATGAATAATGAACCACATTTAGTGAACCACATTAAGTTTTACAGCTTACCATATCTGGAAAAACCCCTTTTTGAGAATCGATAGAGCCTACCATGGTGCATTCACCACCTTCTGGAACCTAAGTTAATGCTTCTCAACTTTTTGCTTTAAATTATCCGAAATCTCCTAACAGTTTTTAGCACTTCCCTTCAACTCCGTACGCATGGCAGCTACTTTCTTTAACTCATCTTTATGCGTTTATGTCCGTGTGTTGCCTCCATGCACTGCTTTATGTCCAATGCACCTTCTGAATCAAGAACAAGTGTCTCAAGTGTGATCAACTTATTGCGTAAAAACCCAACTTTCATGCTAAAACCCCGAAAGCTTTAAGGTACTTATCCCATTTATCAAACTCTTCCTTAGTTGTGGTGAGCTTGCACTTCTTAATCTCACCAGCAATCTCTGAGGTTAGATGAATCATACCCACCACTAGTCATACAAGTCTTCCGGTTGAAGAAATCCTTTCTTATACAAGCATAGTTTGTAGTAGCCCATTCGAACATCGTCGGTTTGACGGTCAATCCTGACTCCATTGATCAGAACACACGGAAGTTTTCAAAAGAGTTGACTTCTTCCAATGAATGATGGGGTTCGGTTGGTCTAGAACATTCTAGAACCGCTGAACCAACCTCTTCATTACTGTTTCCAAGATGTCCGATAAGGTGGCGACTAGGGGATAGTGTAGCAGTTTCCCATGATTTAGTTCCACACTATATATTAAAGGTAACAACTAAAACTAACTAAAACAAAACATAAAATAGTTACCTGGAGTTACTTGTTCTGAATGTGCTGCCAAATGCAAAAGGCTAACAGCACAATCAACTTCATTTGAATAAATACCCTTTAGTTTGTAAATCTACAGAAGTAAGAACATTTGAGATTATTAAACATACATGTTATGATCGGTCTCGCACCTTAGACACGTGCCTTTAGAACTTCATTAAGATGCACTTTTTTTAAAACCAAGGTCATAGGAAAGCATGCTATAAGTATTTCACCTTAAATTTGGTAGTTTCAATTTAATGGAAGAGTAAAACATCTCCAATCTTCAAGTTATGTCCAACTGCAAAGTATTTCCACCCTGCACTAAGCCCATGCCTGCATGGAGTGTATTTGACTTCCCATTGCTCTCTATTTTCATCTTCAAGTGCAAATTTAATGTTTTCTTTTGGTAAAAATGAACTGCAGAAACGAACCAGAAGACCCTAAGAACCACAGAGGGAGGTTGTTTATCTTGTTTTGTCATGTTTAAATAAAAACGGTACCATATAAAAATGTATTTACTCCAAACAAAGTTATAGTTTATTTTCCTCAAATGGTTCTAGCAATCTTAAAGGTTTTCCACTAAATCATCACCAGATTAAACTACGTAACAGTAATGGCAGTAACAACTATAACACGAGTGTCAAAGTGAAGCAATTTCTTACGGTATTAGTATTCGGGGTAGGACTTTCCTTTTGCGTATAAGTTCAAGAACCAGCAAATCTAGTCGTCTTCTATTTTCGAGGTTTACTCTGTCAAAAACACAACCAGGTCCAGTGTTAACTAGATGATTTCAAGCAAATACATTGACAAATCGATGAATAACATGTAACAACATAGGTATTTCACCCTAAATTTGGTAGTTTCAACTAAAGGGAAGAGCAAAACATCTCTAGTCTTCAAGTTATGTCCAACTCCAAAGTATTTCCACCCTGCACTAAGGCTATGTCTGCATTCAATATATCTGACTACCCTTTGCTCTCCATTTTCATCTTCAAAAGCAAATCTAACGTCTTCTTTTGGTAAAAACGGATTGCAGAAATGAACGAGAAGACCATATGAACCACGGAGAGAGTGGGTTTATCTTGTTTTGTCATGTTTAAAAAGAAAGAATGATCGCAAGCAGTTGAAGAGAGAGAGAGAGAGAGAGAGAGAGGGAGAGAGAGAGATTATTTTCCTCCAATGGTTCTAGCGACAAATCAAATCAGAGTACACAGGTATACTAAGTGACAAATTATTATTCCAAACAAACTTAGATAATATTTTCCCCAAATGGTTCTAGCGATCTTAAAGCTGAAGCAAATTCTTACCATATTAATACTCGGTGACGGACTGTCCTTTTGCGTATGAGTTTGAGAACCCGCAAATCTAGTCGGCTTCGAGAATCGACGTTTACTCTGTCAAAAACACAACCAGATCCAGTGTTAACTAGCTGGTTTCAAGCAAATACATTGACAAATCGATGAATAACATGTAACAACATATGATTAGAGATACCGATGAAGGGTTGCAGGGAATTGAGACAAAATAAAGTTGTCTTCAGCAAACTAGGGTTGAAGTCGTTTCTGGTGAGATTAGGATCAGAAGATACCCCCCTAAGTTGAATTCTCTGGCTGGAGCTTGCATTATTAGAGGCTTTGATCGTAGAGGAGTTAAAGGGAAAACAAACAATGTTGGATCTTGCTGGTGTATGTGCTTTTATAGCCTTGATTGTAGTATATCATATTATGCAATACAGTATAATATTGTATCATATTACATAAGATTACATCATATCATATTAGAGCATTCACATTGGGTTCTCTAGTTTCATCTTTATGAGTTAACTAAATTAGTTAATGTGATATAAGATTACATCATATTATATTAGAGCATTCACATTGGGTTCTCTACCTTCATCATCTTATATCCAAAACTCATAAAAATAGAGATAATTAACGTGAGGAGTGAATACGAATGCTAAATGTGAGGAATGGAAAATAAGTCTCTAAATTTATTCACTGTTTAATTTAATTACTTCAATAATAAACGGGTTTAGCCTAAACCATGCTAGAGCATGAAATACTACTCACCTGTGGAGGTCGAGTATTAGAAATAAAGTTTGATATGAGCTCGAACTCGAGTTGGAGCTTTCGTAAATTTTGATTGTATTACATTGTTGTATAATTAGGGTTGCAATGGTGTGGTTTACATAGACCGCATATTACACATTAAGTCCCTATAATAACAAAATACGTTACTAGGTCCAATACTCCCTCGTAAGCTAACCACATGAAATGTAAAAACTAATAAGACCAAACTAAAACCAAACCAACTCAGTTGAGCCGAGCGCAAGAACAAAGGCTCAGGTATGCAACATTTATTGGTCAGTGGTGTGGTTGTGGCTACAAAAAAGGCGTTGCGTTGTATATGAAGGCTAGGGTTCTAATTGTCGGTTGTTTCTACGAATCCAAGAGTGTGCAGGTTGACGAAAACAAATCTAGTATTCAATAAGAATCCTTGAACCCAAGTTCATTCATTGGCTATTCAATAAGAGCCTTGTATATAACCAGTTCATTCAAACCCCAAATCCCATATCTCGCCTTCTTCTCAAACCCCAAATCCCACCCCGCCGGTGCATCTTAGCTGCTGAAAATCGTCACTAAATAGACTAAAGATCATTGGGAAACGAGCCGCCAGAAAATGGGTGGAGAGAGACGGTGGTTGTCTTGTTCCATGTTCGATTTTGTAACACCCTGAACCATTTATGAAAATACAGAGAAAAATATATCGTTAAACGTCTACGTTCAATAAAATAATAGCGGAAAAGGGTCCTAATTAAAACCTTTTATAATACGAACTCAATCACCATTTTACCGCTGGTGAAATTAATAAACCATGTTTAAGGTGTTAGTAATACAACTAAAATTGAATACATATTCTACATTTTTATTCATGTCTTTACCATCCTACTTTCATTTGGTATCCACTACATCAACCCGGTCTATACAATTCATATCCATGACTCGGTGTGTATGTTGACACTTGATTTTCAAGACCGATTTACGTTACTTGAAGACATCAACAAAAGCGTACATTAGCCAAGGGAGTACTAAATTGAACATGTGATTTTTAATTTAATTTCCACAATATGGATTAAAAACATTTTAATAATTATTTTCCCTTTTATTCAATTGATCGAGTTAGATTAACATATCATATAACATCTACGTACGACTCTTGATAAATCCCAATTTGAAGAACCTTCCTTTCTAACCTCTTTGTTCCATACTTGCATGCATATTAATAACGTCGTATAGAAAAACACTTAAATTACCATAACTTTGTCCAAGTATTTTCCCCCAAAATCTTACCCATGACCCATTTACATACCCATTCGGTTTTCATTCAATTAGATTATCTACACTCAAGCATCCCTCACATGTCATAGATAGATCATGCACTCATGCATTCATAGTATCCCGTTTAATTTAAAGTAAATATTTCCTTTAGTTATAATCATGTATACTAAATAAGACCAAGAAGGTTCGCGTATCCCATTTAACTGAAGCATCACTTACATGTCATAGACATAGATCATGGACTCACAAGCTTTAGCATACCTTTTCGTGTATGGTTGTACGTGAATTTCTTCGTAAACAACATGCAAGGAGATCCATTAATGTTTTTTTGTTCGTTTTTTGAATCACATGCATTTCTCCGTTCACGGACTACACATGCAATGCCATTAAATCATCCACGCAACACAATCAACTTCCTGATTTTCGTACAACAAATTGTTATAAATTGTTTAGTGTTTAAAACTATGGTTCCTGACTTCTGATTGGAATTTCCTTTTGGAGAGATTAAATTTCCATATTTTAGAATGCTACATTCTAAATTTCAGCTCAATCTAACGATCGGATCTTCAGGAAAATCGATTATACTAGGTTGTGTTTTAATAAAACGGGAATGACGAAGAACTTTGCAAATGGGTTTAAAACTCAAGCTTAAAAGCTCCATTTCTAACTTCCACTAATTAAAATGATCATTTATGTGTTATGAACATCATGTATAAAAATCAAGATATTTTGACTTAAGATTTCCTGGATAGGTCATATCTTTGTAACCATATCGTATCATTGAAAAACATTTTGGACAAATTATTGTTCTAACTCTTTTAATAACTTTAAACAAGGATTTGTAGAAATCGATGTTTATCATTGCGTTTGTAGCATTGAGAAATGGTCCCAAGTCAATACTTGTAACTCCGGCCGCTTCCGGACACCATTGGCCGCCACAAAACACAAAATCTTGTTAGTTATCTTCAAGCTTGTTCTATTGATTTTCAAGCTTTAAGTCATGCATTGCTTATGGAACATCAACACAAAATCTTTAGGAAATATAATGCACAACATTAGGATCCACTCATAAATTACACAAACATACAATCATTATTCTACACGATCAAACATAATCAATATACATACATATATTACCGGTTTGACCCATTCGTACAAAACTTGTATCATACCGTGTTTGAATAATTTCAAGATATGGAACACACTTTAATTGGTTAAATAAACCATTAGGTACATATATTTCAAGCTTAACCCAAAGATATACAAACATTCTTCATCAACTAACATTTTATAAATCTTTATTTTTCTGCAGCCCTTTTGTATGTTGTTATGTTCATCCGCCAATTTGACCCCCTTAACGCCCATATTTTCCTTTGTTCAAAAAAAGTTATGGAGAAACAAGACTTAAAAATTTTTCAACCCAAGAATAATCACCTTAATCAGGTTAATGGATGATTCTATATGATATTTCAAAGTTAGTCAGAATTCTGGACAAAAACTTAAAATTCAGCTTTGTTAACTTAATTTATCAACCTCAATGATCATAACTCTAACTTGCATCTTCTAATTATGTTAGGTACATTGGAAGCCAATTTTAATATACCAAAACAACAGTAATCCCGTATTATATCGCACAACTTTTTTTTTTATAGAATATAGTTTAAGCCACTTCAGTATAAATTCTCATGTCATAGATTTCTTCTTTGAAGCATTTTATCAAACACCTTATGTGAAACATTCTTAATCATTAGATTTTCAAAAGTCCCAACACACTCAAGAACCCTAATCTTATGATTTACTCATAATCGAACCAAACAATTTAAAGGAATATTTTATTTACATATAATGATTCTGACTGAAGTTTCTATATGAAATCATACCACAACTCACACAATTTCGTCCAAGATCATCATAACGCATATATGAACTTTAAAGGTTCATGAATGGAGGAAGAAGATTAGATCAGACTTACCAAAATCCTTAGAATTTCTTTACTCTCTCTTTCCCTCTTTACATGTTCTCGTTGCCACACACCTTTGAACACACTAATTTTGACCAAGTCAATAATAAAATTTGAACTTTACAAATCCAGTCCCTCAATTTTACAAACTTTTCAAGTTAAGTTTATTTTCAGCCGTAAAAAGGCCCTGCACTTTATTTAATAAAACATTTCACTCTAAATAATTAAAAAATAATAATTATTTTTGAAAATGAGATGTTACAAATCCACCCTCCTAATAGAGGGTTTTGTCCCCGAAACCTTGTAACTCCGCATAAAGAAAAAGAATTAGATCCTCCATTCACGCAAATATGATCTGATTCTCAAACACTTGTAGTGAGTATTTAGAAAAAAAGCTTATATATAGTTGCATTGAACTCATTTTACAAACCAAACCTAACATGTCACATATGCGAGGTTATGTTCTTGCCTAAGTTATTCGGCATCCACTAAGCATGCTACAACTCATATTCATGTGTTCTTGGTTATTAACCAAGTAAGAGATATATTACTTTCTGATACAATACATAGAAATTTTTTAATGTTCCAAACTTGGCATTTTCGATAAAGGATTTAAACTTTTTCTTTTTCCACACTTTTCAATATTCAACCATAAGCAAGACTAAAGACATGATCACATATATACAAGCAATCATAATAGACAAAGGGTAGCAAAACAACAAGTATTGTAAACAAGAAGGGGGATATTGTTTGGAATTTCCAAACAACATGAGACCTATGTAAGCTTGTTCCTGTTTCATTTGCATCTAAGGGTTTTAGAGGTTGGGGAGGGACCACCACTTAGTCTCTTCTGGTTTTCATAACATATGCTCTTTCGGTATGTTAGATAGCTTATCATATGACTGATTGTAACGTTATGTTATCCACATTTATACAAGAAAGTGTTTATCTATCTCTAACCTTCCATCTATAAACTAATTTCGCACTAATACATGATTTACGCTTTTAAACACGAAATTTCACAGTTAATCTTTTGAGTTTGGGAGCGCATTCAGAACAAATAACTCCAGGTAACTATTATTAGTTTTGTGTAGTTGATTTTGGTCTTACCAGTTATTATAGAATTAAATGACGGGACATAATACTCCGTCTCCTAAAACAAATAACACCAAAAAAAGTAACATATGATCTATCTGGTTAGCGAACGTAAGTAGAATTGATAATCACAGTTGGGTTAACTTCTCACATTATACTATTTTTAGTAATCAATAATTTGTATCTCATATGTGCTTTTTTATTAATTACTCTTAATAATATAATCCAATGATTCAAATTAGAATTTAATTGAATTGGGATTTATCGTGTATTTAATTACTTGAAATGAAATTCAAATTAATGATTTATATTATATACGTGGAACTCATATAAATACCTTGAAAACAAGTAAATAGTTGTGCTACTTATCACAATTCCATGAGCTCAATATTCATTTTTTGCTTCTCTTATATCACCCTTTAAAAATAGTAACATAAATATAGTGACCAGAGCCGGCTATGGGCCCGGCCAACCCGTGCCGTCGCTCGAGGCCCAAATTTTCAAAGGGATCCGAAAGGTTTTTATAAGCTTTTATATATATATGGTAAATTATATATTTATTATACATAAAAATTTTGGTAGTGGAGTGAAAATATCATTTTAAGATAACGTAAAGATCTCAAGTTCAAGTCTTGTCTCCAACACCAAGATCTTATTTTTTTTATTTCATTTCTCATTGACCACAATTTTGGGCCCAATTTCTACATCGCCCAAGGCCCAAATCTTTTTAAGAGTTTTCGAGGACGGTCCTGATAGTGACTTGGACCTAATTTCAATCGTATACTATATCAAAATAACATTTTATAACTACTAAATCTTCTTTCTAACTATTTCATATTTCTTTTGAAATTCCGATTTTAGATCTTGTTCTTAAATTACAGATTGAAATGTGTGTGAAAAGTTAGCAGGGGTTTGATTCGTACCTCCTAACCGTAATGATTGGTGATGAGGTTAACAAGTTGTCACACCCAGATTTCTGCGTGTATCCCGGTAGGCCCGGTGGGGAGTATTGTGACGTACAATTATCATCATAACCAATAAAACACAGAGCAACACAGCAGAAGTCTTGGAGTAAAATATAACTATTACAAACCATAAGTTTCCAAGTGTTCGAAATACAAATATACACAAGGCTTGTAATAAGATCCACAGTTGGATCGGAAATAAATATACATAAAAGGATAACAGACTCTATAGGCACAACTATAAGGCCGCAACTCCTCAGTATTAATACCCTGCAGCTTCTGTCCTATTCCGTACTTTTACCTGTAAGTTAATCTTTTGAAAATACGTCAGTTTACACTGGTAAATACAATCAACCGATTCATTTTGAAAATCCTGATGTATGAGAAAGATCAACATGGAAGAATTCTCTGCTGGATGTTCGTGAAAGAAATAAATTGCATGGCTGTGAAACGCGAGCAC
The DNA here is from genome assembly GCA_947069175.1 of Scalesia atractyloides. Lineage (NCBI taxonomy): Eukaryota > Viridiplantae > Streptophyta > Magnoliopsida > Asterales > Asteraceae > Scalesia > Scalesia atractyloides. The sequence goes on along the minus strand of CAMTDV010000014.1, from coordinate 21,082,281 downwards.
GGATACAGTACTTCAAGTCGCTTCTTAGCATACTAACTTTACCATTTTATGATGTTTCAGCTTTAGTACAGTTGAACTTGATCAACCAATCTAATTTCGAAGGTGTTACGCTGTTCGCTCGAAAGCTAAAGATGGAGCGTTGAAAAGGTTGGAAGGATGAGTTGTACAAGCCACAATTTCTGATGTATGAGCAAATCAAGTGTACACTGGATCCAGCAACCAACACTGGTCGTTACAAGCTTGTTTACCAGCTAGTAAAGGTTATGGATAAAATTCCACCCATGCCAATGAAGCAAGACTTTTTGGGAAACATGGTATTGTGGTGTTACGACTCTGACACCCATGAAGCAGTAAGAAAACTTCTGCATGCTTGATCCTATGTGGATCGTGAATATGTCCGCTGGCGACATCAAGAAGCTACTCCTGCACGACATCTTCTACGAAGACAAAGACGCACATCAAGCATTCCTGTTCCAACGTGTCGCTTGTTTTTGCTACTATCGCGGAATTCATGCCAGTAGCTCATGTCCGAAGCAGACCAACAGAAATGAAGATCGAAGACCAAGCAACAGCCAAGGGGGAGTTTGTTGGTGCACTTTTGTGTCTGTCGGTTGTTTTTGATTGTGTCTATAATCGTACGGTCTTTATTTATCGAGTCTGTATAGTTTTGGTCAAGTTGGCAAAGTCAAGATATCCTCCTATATTGACTCGGTGTGACGTTTACTTTATACTTGTTGTAAAACAACTGCAAGTGTGCAGACTGTTAGTTTGTTTGTGTCTTGTTCTTGTTGTTTGTAGTTTACTGTAAGTTATGTCTGTTTGCAGCCTTCCCACGAAGAACTCACTTCTTCGTGGGAGTAACTTTTTCACGAAAGACATGCTTCGCCAAATGTGATGATCACGAAGAACCCTTCTTCATGATCTTGGGTTATTCGTGGGAAAGGTTCACCAAGAACACCATTTTTCGTGGGCTTTTCAGTCTTTCGTCTTTCGTGGCCCAGTAACATCCTTCATGATGTTACTGGGTGTTGGCGTATAAATAGATGCTTATGGTTCTCAGTTCAGCAAGAGAGCACTTGTATGTTTTGTATGAACATTGCATGTATGTGTTTGTACTGATTCTCTTCATATTAATCAAGATAGTGAATCTACATTTATCTAGATTCTCCGAGAGGGACCTACATTTAGTTAACTCATAAGGATGAAAATAGAGAACCCGAAGTGAATACTCTAATATGCTATAAAGGCACATAGACCAACAAGATCAAACATTGTCGATTTTCCCTTCAATCTCTCTATGATCAAAGTCTCTAATAATGCAAGCTCTAGTCACCAGAGAATTCAACTTAGGCATGGTATCTTCCGATCCTAATCTCACCAGAAACGACTTCAACCCAGTTATACTGAAGACAACTTTATTTCATCTCAATTGACAAATATTTCAAACTCTCAGCCGCATGTTCCCTGCAATCCTCCATAGGTATTTCTAATCATATGTTGTTACATGTTATTCATCGATTTGTCAATGTATTAGCTTGAAATCAGCTAGTTAACACTGGATCTGGTTGTGTTTTTGACAGAGTAAACGTCGAATATCGAAGTGTCAAATATGGTAAATCAAAACTTTTATTCAACGACAACACAAACACATTCTTACAAACACTCGCAAATCAATAATACAATGATCTGTAACAATGAACTCAACACTAAATCAATATAACAACAAGTTCTATAATATGTAGAACCAAGATCAAATACTCGATCTAGTAAACGAGAGATGAATGAGTGTAAAATAAATCAACGGAATGTTTAGACAACCCTAATGCAAGAAACTTGAATGAATGGGCGATGTGAAGATCTTGACTAAAGGGGTTTGATCAGCCACACACTTAAATGGTGACTCACTTCTTAACCCTAAATTTGACTTGAATCAGCACCAGCCTGACAACAACTTATAGCAGCAACAGCCCAAGCAGCTTTCCAGCCCAAGTCTTCAAAGAAGCCCAGCCCTCAAGTTTTTACAAAAAGTTCAGACCTCATAAAACCACAAAAAACAGTATTATTAGAACTATAATAATAATAATAATAATAATAATAATAATAATAATAATAATAATAATAATAATAATAATAATAATAATAACAACTATTGGTTATATACAACTGACCTGAATACATGTGTACATTTTTAACACGAAGCCGACTAGATTTGCGGGTTCTTGAATTCGTACGCAAAAGGACAATCTGTCTCCGAGTATTAATATGGTAAGAATTTGCTTCAGTTTTATACTCTTGTTATTGTTGTTACTGCCATTACTGTTACCCACTTAAATCTAGTTATAATTTAGTGGAAAAGATTTAAGATCTCTAGAACCATTTGAGGAATATATTCTATAAGCTTGTTAATAATTTGTCACTTCGTGCCTGTGTACGGTGATTTGATTTGTCTCTAGAACCATTCAGGGAAAATAATCTCTCTCTCTCTCTTCTCAACTGCTTGCGATCACTCTTTTTTTAAATATGACAAAGCAAGATAAACCCCCACTCTCCTGGTTCATAGGGTCTTCTGGTTCATTTCCGCAATTCATTTTTACCAAAAGAAGACATTAAATTTGCACTTGAATATGAACATGGAGAGCATTGGGAAGTCAAATACATTGCATGCATGCATGGGCTTAGTGCAGGGTGGAAATACTTTGCCACTAGATATAACTTGAAGATTGGAGATGTTTTGCTCTTCCATGCATTTAGTTGAAACCACCATATTTAAGGTGAAATACTTATAGCATGCTTTCCTATGACCTTGATTTTATAAAAGTTCATTTTAACAAAGTTCTAAAAGCACGCACCTAAGGCGCAAGAACGATCATAAGATACATGTTTAATAATCTCAAATGTTCTTACTTCTGTAGGTTTACATACTAAAGGGAATTTATTCAAAGGAAGTTGATTGTGCTGTTAGCCTTTTGCATTTGGCAGCACATTCAAAACAAGTAACTCTAGGTAATTATTTTGAGTTTTGTTTTAGTTAATTTTAGTTGTTACCTTTTATTTATAGTGTTGAACTAAATCATGGGAAAACAACTACCTTTCCCCTAGTGGCCACCTTATCGGACATCTTGGAAACGCTAATGAAGAGGTTGGTTCAGAAGTTCTAGAATGTTCTAGACCAACCAAACCCCATCTTTCATTCGAAGAAGCCAACTCTTTTGAAGACTTCTGTGTTCTGGTCAAAGGAGTCAGGATTGACCATCAGCTAACCGATGATGTTAGGATGGACTACTACAAACTATGTTTGTATAAGAAAGAATTTCTTCATCCGGAATACGTGTATGCCGAGTAAGTGGTGGGTATGATTCGTTTAACCGTAGAAATTGCTGGTAAGATTAAGAAATGCAAGCTCACCACAGCTAAGGAAGAGTTTGGTAAATGGGATAAGTACCTGAAAGCTTTCGAGGGTTTTGGCATGAAGTTGGGTTTTTACGCGATAAGTTAATCACACTTGAAACACATGTGCTTGATTCAGAAGGTGCATTGGACATAAAGCAGTACATGGAGGCAACAAATGAACATAAACGCATCAAAGATGAGTTAAAGAATGTAGCTGTCATGCGTAAGGAGTTGAAGGGAAATGCTAAATATGTCAGGAGATTGCGGGTATTTTTAAGCAGAAAGTTGAGAGGCATGAACTTATGTTCAAGAAGGTGGTGAATGCACCATGGTAGGCTCTAGCAGAGAGTCATTAAGTTGGTTTTCTTTTTATAGTGAACTGTAGACTTATGAATAACGAACCACATTTAGTGATCCACATTAAGTTTTACAGCTTACCATATCTGGAAAAAATCCTTTGTGAGAATCGATAGAGCCTACCATGGTGCATTCACCACCTTCTGGAACCTAAGTTCATGCTTCTCAACATTCTGCTTTAAATTACCCGAAATCTCCTGACAAATTTTAGCACTTCCCTTCAACCCGTATGCATGGCACTACTTTCTTTAACTCATCTTTATGGTTTAGTTCATGTGTTGCCTCCATGTACTGCTTTATGTCCAATGCACCTTGTGAATCAAGTGCAAGCGTTTCAAGTGTGATTAACTTATCGCGTAAAAAGCAACTTTCATTCCAAAACCTAGGTAGCTTTCAGGTAATCATCTCATTTATCAAACTCTTCCTTAGCTGTGGTGAGCTTGCACTTCTTAATCTCACCAGCAATCTCTACGGTTAGACGAATCATACCCACACTAGTCATACACGTCTTCCGGATGAAGAAATTCTTTCTTAACAAGCATAGTTTGTAGTAGCCATTCTAACATCACGGTTAGCTGATGGTCAATCCTGACTCCATTGACCAGAATACGAAAGTCTTCAAAAGAGTTGACTTCTTCGAATGAAAGATGGGGTTCGGTTGGTCTAGAACATTCTAGAACTGCTGAACCAACCTCTTCATTACTGTTTCCAAGATGTCCAATAAGGTGGCCACTATGGGACAGGGTAGCAGTTTCCCATGATTTAGTTCCACACTATAAATAAAAGGTAACAACTAAAACTAACCAAAACAAAAACGCAAAATAGTTACTTGGAGTTACTTGTTCTGAATGTGCTGCCAAATGCAAAAGGCTAACAGCACAATCAACTTCATTAGAATAAATTCCCTTTAGTTGGTAAATCTACAGAAGTAAGAACATTTGAGATTATTAAACATGTATGTTATGATCGGTCTCGCGCCTTAGGCGCGTGCCTTTAGAACTTCCTTAAGATGCACTTTTTTAAAACCAAGGTCATAGGAAAGCATGCTATAAGTATTTCACCTTAAATTTGGTAGTTTCAATTTAATGGAAGAGCAAAACATCTCCAATCTTCAAGTTATGTCCAACTGCAAAGTATTTTCACCCTGCACTAAGCCCATGCTTGCATGCAGTGTATTTGACTTCCCATTGCTCTCCATTTTCATCTTCAAGTGCAAATTTAACGTCTTCTTTTGGTAAAAATGAATTGCAGAAATGAACCAGAAGACCCTAAGAACCACAGAGGGAGGTTGTTTATCTTGTTTTGTCATGTTTAAATAAAAACAGTGATTGCAAGCAGCTGAAGAAGAGAGAGAGAGAGAGAGAGAGAGAGAGAGAGAGAGAGAGATTATTTTCCTAAATGGTTCTAGCGACAAATCAAATCAGCGTACACAGGTACCATATAAAAATTTATTTATTCCAAACAAATTTATTTTCTCAAATGGTTCTAGCAATCTTAAAGGTTTTCCACTAAATCATCACCAGATTAAACTACGTAACAGTAATGGCAGTAACAACAATAACATGATGTCAAAGTGAAGCAATTTCTTACGGTATTAGTATTAGGGGTAGGACTTTCCTTTTGCGATAACCAAACAAATCTAGTCGTCTTCTATTTTCGAGGTTTACTCTGTCAAAAACACAACCAGGTCCAGTGTTAACTAGTTGATTTCAAGCAAATACATTGACAAATCGATGAATAACATGTAACAACATATGTATTTCACCCTAAATTTGGTAGATTGAACTAAAGGGAAGAGCAAAACATCTCTAGTCTTCAAGTTATGTCCAACTCCAAAGTATTTCCACCCTGCACTAAGGCTATGTCTGCATCCAATATATCTGACTACCCTTTGCTCTCCATTTTCATCTTCAAAAGCAAATCTAACGTCTTCTTTTGGTAAAAACGAATTGCAGAAATGAACCAGCAGACGATATGAACCACAGGAGAGAGTGGGTTTATCTTGTTTTGTCATGTTTAAAAAGAAAGAATGATCGCAAGCAGTTGAAGAGAGAGAGAGAGAGAGAGAGAGATATTATTTTCCTCAAATGGTTCTAGCGATCTTAAAGCTTTTCCACTAAATTATAACCAGATTAAACTGTGTAACAGTAATGGCAGTAACAACAATAACACGAGTATAAAACTGAAGCAAATCTTACCATATAAATACTCGGAGACGGACTGTCCTTTTGCGTATGAGTTTGAGAACCCGCAAATCTAGTCGGCTTCGAGAATCGACGTTTACTCTGTCAAAAACACAACAAGATCCAGTGTTAACTAGCTGGTTTCAAGCAAATACATTGACAAATCGATGAATAACATGTAACAACATATAATTAGAGATACCGATGAAGGGTTGCAGGGAATCGAGACGAAATAAAGTTGTCTTCAGCAAACTAGGGTTGAAGTCGTTTCTGGTGAGATTAGGATCAGAAGATACCACCTAAGTTGAATTCTCTGGCTGGAGCTTGCATTATTAGAGGCTTTGATCGTAGAGGGGTTGAAGGGAAAACAGACAATGTTGGATCTTGTTGGTGTATGTGCTTTTATAGCCTTGATTGTAGTATATCATACTATGCAATACAGTATAATATTGTATCATATTACATAAGATTACATCATATCATATTAGAGCATTCACATTGGGTTCTCTAGTTTCATCTTTATGAGTTAACTAAAGAACACCTTTAGTTAATGTGATATAAGATTACATCATATTATATTAGAGCATTCACATTGGGTTCTCTACCTTCATCATCTTATATCTAAAACTCATAAAAATAGAGAGAATTAACGTGAGGAGTGACTACGAATGCTAAATGTGAGGAATGGAAAATAAGTCTCTAAATTTATTCACTGTTTTAATTACTTCAATAATAAACGGGTTTAGCCTAAACCATGCTAGAGCATGAAATACTACTCACCAGTGGAGGTCGAGTATTAGAAATAAAGTTGGATATGAGACTCGAACTCGAGTTGGAGCTTTCGTAAATTTTGATTGTATATATTACATTGTTGTATAATTAGGGTTGCAATGGTGTGGTTTACATAGACCGCATATTACACATTAAGTCCCTATAATAACACAATACGTTACTAGGTCCAATACTCCCTCGAAAGCTAACCACTTGAAATGTAAAAAACTAATAAGACCAAACTAAAACTAAACCAACTCAGTGAGCCGAGCGAGCCGAGTGCAAGAACAAAGGCTCAGGTATGCAACATTTATTGTCAGTGTTGTGGTTGTGGCTACAAAAAGGCTTGCGTTGTATATGAAGGATAGGGTTCTAATTGTCGGTTGTTTCTACGAATCCTAGCGTGTGCAGGTTGACGAAAACAAATCTAGTATTCAATAAGAATCCTTGAACCCAAGTTCATTCATTCGCTATTCAATAAGAGCCTTATATATAACCAGTTCATTCAAACCCCAAATCCCATATCTCGCCTTCTTCTCAAACCCCAAATCCCACCTCCGACGGTGCATCTTAGCTGCTGAAAATCGTCACTAAATAGACTAAAGATCATTGGGAAACGAGCCGCCAGAAAATGAGTGGAGAGAGACGGTGGTTGTCTAGTTCCATGTTCGATTTTGTAACACCCTGAACCATTTATGGAAATACAGAGAAAAATATATGTAAACTTAACGACTATGTTCAATAAACTAATAGCGGAAAAGGGTCCTAATTAAAACCTTTTATAATACGAACCCAATCACCATTTTACCGCTAGTGAAATTAATAAACCATGTTTAAGGTGTTAGTAATACAACTAAAATCGAATACATATTCTACATTTTTATTCATGCCTTTACCATCCTACTTTCATTTGGTATCCACTATATCAATCCGGTCTATACAATTTGAATCCATGACTCGATGTGTATGTTGACACTTGATTTTCAAGACCGCTTTACGTTACTTGAAGACATCCAACAAAAGAGTACATTACCCATGCAAGGGAGTATTAAATTAACATATCATTTTTAATTTAATTTATACAATAAGGATTATAAACATTTTAATAATTATTTTCCCTTTTATTCCATTGATCGAGTTAGATCGACATATCATATAACATCTACGTATGGCTCTTGATACGTCCCCATTTGAAGAACCTTCCTTTCTAACCTCTTTGTTCCATACTTGCATGCATATTAATAACGTCGTATAGAAAAACACTTTAAATTACCATAACTTTGTCCAAGTATTTACCCCAAAATCTTACCCATGACCCATTTACATACCCATTCGGTTTTCATTCAATTAGATTATCTACACTCAAGCATCCCTCACATGTCATAGATAGATTATGCACTCATGCATTCATAGTATCCCGTTTAATTTAAAGTAAATATTTCCTTTAGTTACATCAAGTAAACTAAATAAGACCAAGAAGGTTCATGTACCCATTTAACTCAAGCATCCCTTACATGTCATAGACATAGATCATGGACTCACAAGCTTTAGCATACCTTTTCATGTATGGGTTCGCGTACGTGAATTTCTTGTAAACAACATGCAAGGAGATCCATTAATGTTTTTTTTGTTCTTTTTGAATCACATGGTTTCTCCGTTCACGGACTGCACATGCAATGCCATTAAATCATCCATGCAACACAATCAACTTCCTGATTTTCGTACTAACAAATTGTTTTAAACTGCTTAGTGTTAAAACTATGGTTCCTGACTTCTGACTGGAATTTCCTTTTGGAGAGATTAAATTTCCATATTTTAGAATGCTACATTCTAAATTTCAGCTCAATCTAACGGTCGGATCTTTGGAAAATCGATTATACTAGGTTGTGTTTTAATAAAACTGGAATGCGAAGAACTTTGCAAATGGGTTTAAAACTCAAGCTTAAAAGCTCCATTTCTGACTTCCACTAATCAAAATGATCATATATGTGTTATGAACATCATGTATAAAAATCAAGATATTTTCATGGATAGGTCATATCTTTGTAACCGTATCATATCATTGAAAAACATTTTGGACAAATTATTGTTCTAACTCTTTTAATAACTTTAAACATGGATTTGTAGAAATAGATGTTTTCATTGCGTTTGTAGCATTGAGAAATGGTCCCAAGTCAATACTTGTAACTCTGGCCGCTTCTGGACACCATTGGCCGCCACAAAACACAAAATCTTGTTCGTTATCTTCAAGCTTGTTCTATTGATTTTCAAGCTTTAAGTCATGCCTTGCTTATGGAACACAACACAAAATCTTTAGGAAACATAATGCACAACATTAGGATCCACTCATAAATTACACAAACATAGATTCATTATTCTACACGATCAAACATAATCAATATAGATACATATATTACCCGTTTGACCCATTCGTACAAAACTTGTATCATACCGTGTTTGAATAATTTGAAGACATCGAACCAGGGGCGGATCTAAGCCCACCGAGGGGTTCCCCGGAACCCCTCGGTTTGTAATTTATAGATGTAAAATGATATAAAAAATGAGAACAACCCTTTAATATTTTTAAAAGGAACCTTCAAACAAACGTTGCAGTGATGCGCTGGTAACGCGCGTGTTTTGTGGTGTACAGGTCGCAGTTGGAACCCTTGTACGTGAGTTACTGATTATCTTTTATCTTGTTTTTAGCTTGTGTGGTTGGATTTGTTACTGAATATTTTGTTCTTGTTTTTAGCTTGTGTGGTTGGATTGGGTGGGCTGCCTTTAACAAGTAATCCATTTATTTATTTTGTGGGTTAAATTCAATTATTAACACACCGAATTCTGGAATAATCGTTAAATATGACAACTTTGCTTAAGCAAATTTATGTTAATAATAAGGATTGCTGATGAATTATATACATAGACTCATAACCTTATTTTTCTAAAATGGAAAAAATAATAAATAATGTTAAACATTCACTTTGGTTTACATCAATGATTCCAATTTTCGAACCATAAATCGTCCAATTGTAAAACCAAACCGTAAACGGTACCATATATATTTGAAGCCTGTCAAAGGGCCGACTTTCTTCGGTTTGAACAATTTAGTGTTTAATGAACACCCTTAATGGTGTCAGAATAACTCAACAGAAATATACATTAATTCTTTTAAAAGAAACAAATAATAGTTCGTTTCGTTCGTTTAAAGATGGCATTTCCATATATTAGTCTCACTCGTAATACACGATGGGAGTTATTACAACACATTTCCATCTAGAATGTAATGCAACGTTTTCAAAAAAATGAAACCTCCTAGGGAACAACCGTAGATATGCTCTTTTATTCGTAAAGACCAACTTATTTACATTATGTGTTATTAAAATTATTATGACAATTTTTTTCACTATTGTATCGTATTTTTATTATGTGATGAACCTTACCCGACCCAAACTATTGAACCGACCCGATTTTTTCATGTTCGGACATATGAAACTGGAACATATTAAAAAGTGAACCCCTTGCAAAAAATTCTTGGATCCGCCACTGCATCGAACACACTTTAATTGGTTCAATAAACCATTAGGAACAGATATTTCAAGCTTAACCCAAAGATATACAAACATTCTTCATCAACTAACATTTTATAAATCTTTATTTTTCTGCAGCCCTTTTGTATGTTGTTATGTTCATCGGCCGATTTGACCCCCTTAACGCCCATATTTTCCTTTGTTCAAAAAACATTATGGAGAAACAAGACTTAAAAAAATTTTCAACCCAAGAATAATCACCTTAATCAGGTTAACGGATGATTCTATATGATATTTCAAAGTTAGTCAAACTTCTGGACAAAAACTTACAATTCAGCTTTGTTAACTTAATTTATCAACTTCAATGATCATAACTCTAACTCACATCTTCTAATTATGTTAGGCACATTGGAAGCCAATTTTAATCTACCAAAACAAGAGTAATCTAACGCACAACATTTTTATAGAATATAGTTTAAGCCCCTTCGGTATAAATTCTCATTGTCCTAGATTTCTTCTTTGAAGCATTTTATCAAACACCTTATGTGAAACATTCTTAATCATTAGATTTTCAAAAGTCCCAACACACTCAAGAACCCTAATCTTATGATTTACTCATAACCGAACCAAACAATTTAAAGGAATATTTTTATTCACATATTAAGATTCTGCCTGAAGTTTCTATATGAAATCATACCACAACTCACCCAATTTCTTCCAAGTCATCATAACGCAGACATGAACTTTAAAGGTTCATGAATGGAGGAAGAAGATTATATCAGACTTACCAAAATCCTTAGAATTTCTTTACTCTCTCTTCCCTCTTTTACATGTTCTCGTTGCCACACACCTTTGAACACACTAATTTGACCAAGTCAATGGTCTTGAACGTATTTTAATAAAATTTGAACTTTACAAATCCAGTCCGTCAAGTTTTCAAACTTTTCAAGCTAAGTTTATGTTTCAGCCGTAAAAAGGCCCTGCACTTTATTTAATAAAACATTTCACTCTAAATAATTAAAAAAATAATTATTATTTTTGAAAATGAGATGTTACAAATCCACCCTTCTAATAGAGGGTTTCGTCCCCGAAACCTTGTAACTCCGCATAAAGAAAAAGAATTATATCCTCCATTCACGCAAATATGATCTGATTCTCAAACACTTGTAATGAGTATTTAGAAAAAGAAAAAAGCTTATATATAGTTGCATTGAACTCATTTTACAAACCAAAACCTAACATGTCACATATGTGAGGTTACATTCTTGCCTAAGTTATTCGGCATCCACTAAGCAAGTAAGCATGCTACAACTCATATTCATGTGTTCTTTGGGTATTAACCAAGTAAGAGATATAGTACTTTCTGATACAATACATAGCAATTTTTTAATGTTCCAAACTCGGCATTTTCGATAAAGGATTCAAACTTTTTCTTTTTCCACACTTTTCAATCCATAAACAAGACTAAAGACATGATCACATATATAAAAGCAATCATAATAGACAAAGGGTAGCAAAACAACAAGTATTGTAAACAAGAAGGGGGATATTGTTCGGAATTTACAAACAACATGAGACCTATATAAGCTTGTTCTTGTTTCATTTGCATCTAAGGGTTTTAGAGGTTGGGGAGAGACCACAACTTAGGGGCTGTTTGTTTACCTCTTAATCAGGCTCTTAATGGTTGAGACATCTTACTAGTTCAGCACTTAATGGTTCAGACTGTTTGTTTCGTAAACAGATGTCTGAATGGTTCAGACATTTGCCTCTGAATGGTTAAGCATTATACTGTGTATCAATGGTTAAGACCTTTAATCTGAATTGGTCAATAATTTGCCTCTGAATGGTTAAGCATTATACTAGCTCTTAATGGTTCAGACCTCTTAATGGTTCAGCACTTAACGGTTTAGACCTCTTATTGGTTCAGCACTTAACCATTTAGACGTTGCCAAACAGCCCCTTAGTCTCTTCTGGTTTCCATGACATATGCTCTTTCGGTATATTAGATAGCTTATCATATGACTGATTGTAACGTTATGTTGTCCAAAGTTATACAAGAAAGTGTTTATCTATCTCTAACCTTCGATCTATAAACTAATATCGTACTAATACATGATTTACGCTTTTAAACATGGAATTTCACTGTTAATCTTTTGAATTTGGGAGCGCATTCAGAACAAACAACTCCAGGTAACTTTATTAGTTTTGTGTAGTTGATTTTGATCTAACTAGTTACTATAGAATTAAATGACGGGAAATAGCTACTCCGTCTATTAAAACAAATAACACCAATAAAAGTAACGTATGATCTATTTGGTTACCGAACGTAAGTTGAATTGATAATTACAGTTGGGTTAACTTCTCACATTATACTATTTTTAGTAATCAATAATTTGTATCTCATATGTGCTTTTTTTTATTAATTACCCTTAATAATATAATCCAATGATTCAAATTAGAATTTAATTGAATTGGGATTTATCATGTATTTAATTGATTGAAATGAAATTCAAAATAATGATTTATATTATATATGTGGAACTGATATAAACACCTTGAAAATAAGTAAATAGTTGCGCTACTTATCACAATTCCATGAGCCCAATATTCAATTTTTCCCTTCTCTTATTTCACCCTTTAAAAATAGGAAAATAAATATAGTGACTTAGACCTAATTTCAATCATATACTATATCAAAATAATATTTTATAACTCCTAAATCTTTTTTCTAACTATTTAATATTTCTTTTGAAATTTCATTTTTCATTATATTCTATCGATATCCCAATTCCATTCATTTAATATCCTTTTGGTGTCATTAACATAACAGATGTCATTTCTAGTCTATCTCTTTCTATTTCTTTTCTATATATGGAAAGTTTCAAAATCATCATATAATAATCCAGAAATTGCAATAGAAAAGAAAAGGGGAGGTTTGTGATGATTTTGAAATCTTTTCTACTAGGTAATCTAGTATCCTTATACACGAAGATAATCAATTCGGTCAAGAATTTGATCGCCGGGTCGTGCTAATTCCATACGAATCAGTACTGAGAAGCATGTGCCCATCACTCCAGCAATTGCACCAAAGATAAAATATAGAGTCCCTATATCCTTGTGGTTTGTGGAGAACAGCCATCGGACCGGAGTTGTCATCAAATTGAGATTCTTTCGTTTTCTTCCTTATCAGAGAGGGCCCCTTGTTGAGCGGGGCTTCTTTTTGAAAAAGGGGGAGGTTTTGTTAATAGGAACATGTTCTTCAATTACAGATCGAAAAGTGTGTAAAAAGTTAGTGGGGGTTTGATTCGTACCTCTAACCGTAATGATTGGTGATGAGGTTAACAAGTGCAAGCTCATGACAACTAAGGAAGATTTTGAAAATGTGGTAAGCACCTCGAAGCTTTCTAGGGTTATGGCATGAAAATTGGGTTTTTACACAATAAGTTGTGCACACTTTCAAAATAAGTTGTGCACACTTGCAAGATTTGTGCTTGAATTAGAAGGTGTATTGGACATAAAGCAATATATCTTGCTCATTGCTCTCCCTCCTCTCTCTCATGGTTCCATATTCGCCAAAACCGGTTCTAATCCATCTTAAAATAAAAATTCGAACGATTTTTGGACCCATATCCGATTTGAGAGAAAAAAAGGAGCCAACAGTGTTGTCGTGGTTATAAAAAACATCTAGCAGGTTGTCATGGTTATTAAAAACATCTGAACATTGTTATTACATGAGATATATATTTTTTTATCTAGTATAATATTTTTCTTATGGGATCTAGTTGCATTCCTATTTTTTTATGAGTGCAAATAAATATTGTTGAGAAATTGCATTTAGTCAATTAATTAGAAGTTTATTAAATCATGTATTAACGTGTCTTGAAATTTAGGGTAAAATTACAAAGGTATTCTTCTCAAATAAAGTTAAATAACTTTGTTGTCCATCTAATATATATTGTCAAAAAATAATATAATAATAATAATAATAATAATAATAATAATAATAATAATAATAATAATAATAATATATATATATATAATAATATTATAATATTATAGATATAAATACAGTTATTATTTTTCTTATGAGATCTAGTATTATTCCTATATTATTATGAGTGCAATAAATATTGTTGATTATTATATTAATTAGAAGTTTATTAAATAATGCATTAATGTATCTTGAACTTTAAGGTAAATTACAAAGGTCCTTCTTAAATAAAGTTAAATTACTTTGTTGTCCATTTAATATATATTATATAATAGTATAGAGATATATAATTATAGATATACTAGAAGTGGTCCGCCTCGCATCACGACAGAGATGCATTTATTCTATTATTTAGAAGTTCATAAAATAATGTATTAATGTGTCTTAAACTTTAAGGTAAATTACAAATGTGTCCTCAAATAAAGTTATATTACATTGTTGTCCTTCTAATACATATTATATAATAGTATAGATATAGATGTATTTATATATACATGTACTAGAAGTGGGCCGCCACACATCGCAACTGAGACACGCTGATTTTGAACCAAATTTAAATGGAATGGAGGAAAAATTAAAAATAACATTAATAATTTAAACAAAAAATATATATACCTAAAAGTAAACTATTACAAAAAGGGAAACAAAAATTGATTTAGTTTCCCAACCCCAATCGGTTCTAAGAAGTTATGTTTATTTTTGTCCCACCCTGATTTCTAGCGCAAACTGATTTAGCCAAATCCGGTTCTAAACCTTCTTAAATAAAACGCGAACCGCACCCGTACCGATTTGAAAGAAAAAAGAAGCCAGCAGGGTTCTCATAGTTTTAGGAAAAAAATCTAAACACACATTTTTATTACAAGGCATTATTATCACTATATTTTTATGAAATATAATATTTTTCTTATGTGATCTAGTTATATTCCTATTTTCTTATAAGTGCAATAAATACTGTTTGAGAAAATGCGTTTATTGTATTAATTACAAGTTTATTAAATAATGTATTAATGTGTCTTGAACTTTAAGGTAAACTAAAAAGGTGTCATTTTCAACTAAAGTTAAATTACTTTGCTATCCATCTAATTTATATTATATAATGTGTGTGTATATGTATACACAGGAGATGGTCCGCGGTGCATCGCGACGGAAACACACTAAATTTAAACCAAATTTAAAGGAAATAGAGACCAAACCATAAAAAAACATTAATAATTTAAAAAATACCTAAAATAAACTATTACAAATATTAAAAAAAAACAAAAATGTTTTAGTTTCCCCAACCCCAATGAGTTCTAGAAAGTATGTTTATTTTTGTACCACCCCAATTTCTAATCAAACTGATTTAGCAAAACTTGGTCCTAATCCATCTTAAAATGAAAACCCGAACCGGGTTTGGACTCGTACCGATTTGAGAAAAAAAAAAGAAGCCAGCAAAGTTGTCATGGTTATAAAAACATCTGAACATACATTGTTATTTGTAAATGTTTTTCTTTATCTTTTTTTAACGGCAAATTTCTTTTATTCCTCGTCTGTAGGACTTGAACCCAAGACCTCTCTCTCCCAATGTTTTTCTTTATCTATTATAATATTTTTCTTATGTGATCTTGTTAAATTACTAACTTTTATGAGTGCAATAAATACTATCGAGAAAATGCATTTAGTTTATTAATTAGAAGTTTATTAAATAATGTTTTAGTGTGTCTCTGAACTTTAAGGTAAATTACAATGGTATCCTTCACAAATAAGTTAAATTATGTTGTTGTTCATCCAATATATATTATATAATGTATAGATGTCTTGTATATATATCAGAAGTGGCCTGCCACACATTCGACGGAGACACATTGATTTTGAAGCAAATTTAAATGTAATGGAGACCAAACTATAAAAATAACATTAATAATTTAAAAAATACCTAAAACTAAACTATTAAAAATATCACAAAAAAGAAGAAAATTTGTTTTAGTTTTCACCCAAACCCAATCGGCTATAGGAAGATATGTTTATTTTGTCCCACTCAGATTTCTAGCGCAAACTGATTTAGCCAAAACCGGTTCTAATCCTTCTTAAAAAAAAAACAAACCATTTTTGGACCCATACCGATTTTAGAGGAAAAATAAGTCAGCATGGTTGTCATGGTGATAAAAAAAACCTGAACATACATTGTTATTACATGACATTATTGTTAATGTTTTTCTTTTTCAAATATAATATTTTTCTTATGGGATCTTGTTATATTCCTATTTTTTTAGTGCAACTAATATTGTTGAAAAAGTGTATTTAGTGTATTAGTTAGAAGTTTATTAAACAATTTATTAATGTGTCATAAATTTTAAGGTAAATTACAATGTTTCTTCTCAAATAAAGTTAAATTATTTTGTTTTCCTCCATATTATATATAATAGTATAAGGTATATATATATATTATTATATATATATTATATTAAATATAATATTAATATATATATATATATATCTGAAGTGGCCGGCCACACATCTCGACCAAGTCACACTGATTTTGAACCAAATTTATATGGAATGGAGAAGAAACCGTAAAAATAACATTAATAATTTAAACAAAAAAATACCTAAAATTAAACTATTACAAAAAAAAAAAAAAAAATTGATTCAGTTTCCCCAACCCTAGTCGGTTCTAAGAAGTTATGTTTGTTTTTGTCCCACCCTGATTTCTAGTGCAAACTGATGTAGCCAAAACCGATTCTAATCCTTCTTAAAATAAAAATGTGAACCGCACCCGTACCGATTTGAGAGAAAAAAAGAAACCATCAGGGTTGTCATAGTTATAAAAAAACATCTGATACATTGTTATTACATGACATTATTATCAAAGTTTTTTTATCTAGTATAATATTTTTCTTATATGATTTAGCTATATTCCTATTTTTTATAAGTGCAATAAATACTGTTGAAAAAGTGCATTTATTGTATTAATTAGAGGTTTATTAAATAATGTATTAATGTCTCTTGAACGTTAAGGTAAATTAAAAAGTTTTATATATTACATAATGTGTTATTATAATATATATATATATATATATATATATATATAGGGGATGGATCATGAGAAAACAAAAAAAATAACTAAAAAGCCAAAAAAGCATATCAAATTTCTTTTTATTTTTAAAAAAATCGCATATATATTATATAAAAAACTTTAAAAAAAATAAAAATCATGTAATGCACATGTGCAACATATACTTATAATGCACATGTGTAGTACACATATAGTGCACATGTGCAGTAAATAATTTTTTTTTTTTTGAAAAAAAAGTTTTTTTATATATAAAAAACAGCGATTTTTTTAAAAAAATGTAAAAAAATAAAAAATTTGTACGATTTTTATGCTTTTTAGTTAGTTTTCTAGTTTTCTCATTTGTATCTAGTTTTCTCATGATCCTCTCCATATATTATATATATATATATTATTATATATATATGAGAAATGATCAAATACAAATGACTCTTATTGTAAGAAGGGTAAGAAGGATTTGGTCCATTGATCTTATATTTGGAGGGTCGAGATTAATCTCAAGGAAAAAAAAGAATGAAAGGGCATAAAAGGAATCTCATATATATTGACTTTCTCTCTTCACATGTAAGGCACATGTCAATTTCCCCATCGATTTAAAACGTCAATAACTTTTTCATACGACATTTAAAAAAATTCACCATAATAACGAGAGTTTTTTTATCTTTAATATGAGCACCATATTGTCATATAAAAATAAGATAAAAATTTCATTTTTACTGGTTTTTTTATATTGTGTTAAAGGTTCACGTCATTGTGTCTTTTAACTGGGTCTTTGGGTGGGGTGAGGGTAGAGGTGTACAAAAAAACGGTTTTAGAACCGAAACTGGTATTTTTACAACCGGTTAGTGACCGAAACCGAACCGTTGGGTTTTTTGCCTTCGAAACCGGTTAATAACCGAAACCAGTTACAAAAAACCGGTTTTAAACTAGTAAAAAACCGGTTTAAACCTGTAAAAACCGGTTTTTTTATGTTAAACCGGTTTAAAAAACCGGCCCTAACCAGTTGGACCGGTTATTAGTTTGAGTAAAATAAACTGGTTAGTAACCGGAACGGTTACACAAAAACCGGTTTTTGATTTTGAGGAGAAAAACCGGTTCGGTTAATAACGAAACGGTTTTTGGAAAAAAAAACCGATTTGTACACCTCTAAGTGGGGGGGGGTGTTAGGTTTTTGGGGGGTGAGTGGGGGGGTGTTAGGTTTTTTTTTTGAAGGGGGGGGGGGGGTGTGAGGAGGTGTTTAGGATTTTTGGGGGTTTACTTTCTAGCATTTAGCATTTTAGCTTGGGTCGGGGGTGTTAAGTTTTTTTTAAGGTGGGGGGGGGGGGGTTAGGTTTTTTTAGGTTTTTGGGGGGTTTTTTTTTATGAGGTATAGTTTTTTTTTTGGGGGGGGGGATGGGGGGTTAAGATTTTTGGGTTAGGGTGGGGGTGGGAGGTTTATGTTTTCGGGTTTTTGCATGTGTATGTTTTAAAAGAACCTATAACACATTATATGACACAATGAAGATGATGTTATATCTGGGTTTTCTATAAATTGCGTTATTTCTTCAGGTCATTGTTTTTAATTTGTTATCCATTGTGTTTTAGTTTCTTGTTAATTGTGTTTTAGTTTGTTGTGTATTGTGTTTTTAGTTTGTTTTTCATTGTGTTTTCATATGCTCTTCATTGTGTCTTTTATCTGTTATTAATTGTAGTCTTTTATCTGTTTTCATCAATTGTGATTTTATTTAGGTTGATACTTACTGTGTTATACATTATGGCCATTGTGTTACACGCCAAGGTCATGGTCATTGTGTTTTAATTTGTTGTCCATTGTGTCTTTATCTGTTGACATTGATTGTGTTTTTACTCTACTTTACATTGTGTTTTACGTCATGTCCATTGTGTCATACACAACTGGGTTTTGAATTTTTTTTTTAAAATATAACAATATGGTACTCATATTAAAGATAAAAAAACGCTTGATTTTATTGGTATAATTCTTTTTAAAACAAATGATGTATAAAAAAGTTACGGACGTTTAAAAATTGGAGGGGAAATAGCATGTGACTTGCATGTGCATATTCTCTCTACTTTTGTAGACAAAATTACCCTTCTCACTTGAATCCTCCTAGGACACTTGTCACTCTCTGGTGACTTCTTACACTTCTTACAATTAGAAGTCTTTGTAGAATAACTTAACCCCTTTATATATATATAATTATTATATTATATATAGGGATCAGTTCAAATGAAAACCATCCCCGTTGCGAGATGTTGGTGCATATTTTGTGACAACAGCTTAATAGTTAAATAGTTTAGTCTTTGGATATTTTGTATTGGGCTTAGCATCTTTGTTTATCTTGTTTAGAGTTTATTGGGCTTGGAGAATGGCTAGCCCGGTCCAAAGCCCAGTATGCAAACATGTGGTATATAAATATGTCTTGCATTAGGGTTTTGGTTAATGCTTTGTGAGAAACCTTGGTGAGATAGAGTTTCAGTAACACAGAGAGTGGTTGTGAGGCTGAGCGAGAAATCTACAAGAGTGGCTGAGAGATTTCTTGTGTGTCTTGAATTGATTGTAAAAATTCGTGTTGGATAATCAATAGAAGACGGATTGAAAGTGTTTGTTCGTGTTCTTCATCTATAAACTTGTTTCTGTGTTCGTTTGATCCATCAAGGGGATTCCGCACCCTTGGTTGATTGTCAATCTCGTTACGATCCACGTGAAAGAGGGACCTACAATTGGTATCAGAGCGTTTACTCTTATTGTACGGTTCGAGATTGATATACAGATTCAAGTTTTTGGTTGAAAAAGTGGTTCTACCGTCATCATCTTTTTCTATTAGGGTTTATTCCTAAGTTTGTGGGTAAATTCGTATTCTGTGAAGTCACAGTTTTGTGTTTTTACCAAAAAACACACAAGTTTAGGAAGATTCAGAGGTTAAAGTCCGGATTTAAGATATCAGAACTTAACCATTCCGAATTTGAGGTGTTTGGAATAGTGTCCGACTTTAAGTTAGGTCCGGGAAATTTAACTAGATTATATTGTCTGGATTTAACAGTTGAGTAAGGATTTGAGAACAAGGTCCGAATTTAACTGTTTCAGTTGATCAGAATTTGGAGATTGAGAGGTTATCCGATTTTATTAAAATTCCGGGTTTGATAGAGAACAAAGCTAGTCCGAATTTATTTGCATCAGGATTTAAAGGAGTTGTCAGGGTTTAAGCTTGTCCGAATTTACTGAGTCCGAACTTGGGAGACTTTAAACAGATCGAGTTTAAGGAGGGTAGTTGTCCGGGTTTGAGTTTTTGAGGGTGTCAGGATTTGGTAACTGTTCCGAATTTAACCCTTAAATACTTAAGTCCGGATTTAATATATATTCGTATTTGGGAAATAAGTTAAGTTCCGAACTTAATGCTCCGGGTTTGGTCTTAATCTGAATTTAACAAGAGAACAACCAGTTCCATCTGTTCCGAATTTGTGAAGAGTCCGACTTTTATTTGGGTGATTCAAGTTCTGGATTTGCTGAGTTATAGTATTCCGAACATAACAGAGTTTCTGTATTCCGGAATTTGTGACTTAGAACAAAAAGTGGAGAGTTAATCAGATGACGTAGTCGGTTTAAACGTATTTGTGTGCAGAGTTAGTTCTATGAACAATCAAAGAAAATAGGTTGCTCCCTTAGATTGGTGTGATTTTTAGGACAAAAAAAAAAGGCATGAAAATCCCAAAATAGGTTTTCAACATTTTATATCTTTGGATTCGTAATCACGAGACGAGTCTAACAGTATAATTTGGTAAAAACAGTTTTCAGATAAGGTTTGTACGGTTTTACCGGTACGGCTACGGTTTAAACTTGACAAGGACAAGTAGAGAAGTTAGATTTGGATTTTGACACAGGTATACCAAAATTCATTTAAACTTTTAAGCTGCATAAATGGCAAAAACAGATAAGCAGAGTGGAGCTGTCAAGAACTGGCCTAAACTGATTCATGTTGAACAATTTGCTGATTGGAAGGAGAAGCTTGAGGCTGTAGTTAAAGGTGATGATATTAGAATATGGAGTTGTATGATTGATGTGAACATTGCTCCTACATGTCAAGTTGATGGAAGAATAATAGTGATTAGATATGAGGAGATGGATGACTCTGAGAAGTGGGTGTTTGATGCTGAAAAGAGAGCTTTAGCAGCACTACAGAAATCCTTACCTGAGAAAATACAGTATAGTTTTAACGAGTATAGGTCTTCTAGAGAGCTGTGGACAGCTTTAGAAAAATCGTTACCAGAGTTCTCTAAAACAGAAGTACATGTGTAGCTGAGATTGCAGCTGTGAAGATTGGAGATGCTGGTGCCGGGGTAGAAGAGAAGAAGGATACTAAGGAGAATTTGAAAATCAAGGACACAGGAGTCACAAGGTGCATGGATGATGCAGATGAACTTACAGCAGAGGTGCAGGTACAATCAGAATCTGTAAGTCATGTTTGTCATAATTGCACTGAACTAAAAGGTAAAGTTGACAGATTATTGGAGCAAAACAAAATCTTGTTAACAGATCTAGAAAAGCAAAAAGAGTCAAATGTTCTTTTGATAAAAGGTGGGATGGATTGTCTTAGTAAAATCAAATCAAATGAACAAGAAATTAGCAGTTTAACAAGCAAACTCAATGAATTGTCATAAGTCATTGATTTGGCTTGTGAAACTGTGAAAGAGAATACAAACGAACTGTTTGAAAAGTGCACGGAATTGGCCGATGACATGCAAATTGTTGAGCTTCAAGGGAAGTTAGACAGATTTGTAACTCAAAAAGAGTCAAATGTTCTTTTGATAAAAGGTGGGATGGATTGTCTTAGTAAAATCAAATCAAATGAACAAGAAATTAGCAGTTTAACAAGCAAAGTCAATGAATTGTCATAAGTCATTGATTTGGCTTGTGAAACTGTGAAAGAGAATACAAACGAACTGTTTGAAAAGTGCACGGAATTGGCCGATGCACATGCCAAAATTGTTGAGCTTCAAGGGAAGTTAGACAGATTTGGTAACTCTTCGTTAGTTAGGACTCATATGCAAGAAAGGTTGAAACAGAGTAATGATAAAACGGGAGTGGGGTTTGGTAAACCTTCACCCTTTGATGATCAAGATTACTCCTTTTTACCAAATGAAAATGAATTAACTGATTTTGTGCCTACTACACCAGCTGTAGTGGATTCGATAACTATGAACTTGCCTGATAGTCCAGTTTCTTTGAAGGAATCTGTTGGGTCTAACTGTACACCTCATAAATCGGATGAGGATACTAAAGACAAAACGGTTGAAACATTTAAAAAAGGGATCTAACAAAAAGAAAGTTTTTAAGAAAAGATCTTGTTTTAAATGTCACAACAAAGGGCATGTGGCGAGTTGTTGTCCGTTTAAGAAAGGTAAGCAAAGAGCTGATGAGATGAAAGATGATGTTGTGGTTGAGCTTAAGGATGGGAATCAGTTTAGTTCAAATAACAATGTTAAACCATGTAGTCAAATAAATCAACCGAGATTTCAATTCAAACCTTCAACATCAGAAAGATTTGGTAGACCAAGAAGTATTTCTCCAAAATTTAGTTATTTTAATGGTCAATCAAATCGGTTTCAAGGTAAAAACTTTGGATAAAAAATCGATACCAAGCTCTTGGTGATCGAAATTTTCAAAGAAGAAATGGATATAGGAGTTTTTATAATTCAAATGTTCAACAAAATCCAATTTTTTTCAAAGTTCAGGTTATGATAATGGGCGAAGAAGGTATCGAGATAATAATTTTCAGAGGTCGGTAAATCAGAGAGTTTATTGGAACTTGCGAGATCAAAGACCTAGTGGAAGTTATAAATCTTATTCAACAACTGAGAATACATCCAAGACACCAGTAGGGTGTGATGGATATTGACAGTGTTAGATTATGTGGATATTCATGGTCAACTCAAAACGGGTCGGGTTTGGGTTCTTAAGTCTAACTAAGTTGTTGAGTGAGTGCAGGATGGCCAAGAAGGACTATTGATGTGTCGACAGTGGTTATTCCTGTAAAGCATCTAAGGTGAATAGTAGGTTACCAATGGTAACGAATTATTTACTTCTATGATTGATTATTTTTGGTAATGATTTGAAAAACCTTTTGTCAGGTTGAAGTGGGAGTCTGTTTAGTGTTTTAAATTTCTGTTTTTGAAACTTACTCCATAAAAACAAAAATTTAGGGGGAGGAAATTTCCTTAAACCATAAAAATACAAAAACATCAAAAAATGAAAAATGAGTTTTCACTGTGTGAAAAAGAAGAGATGATAGTACATCAGCATAGTTAGTGCGTGAGTTTAGGGGGAGTAAGTTTAAAACCATAAAAATACAAAAACACCAAAAATGAAAATATGAGTTTTCACTGTGTGAAAAAGAAGAGATGATAGTACATCAGCAAGTTAGACTGTCACACTGACACTGAAATTAAATTGTTAAAGTGTGATAGCAGCTTCATCATATGATGTACTAGTAGGCAAAAAGCATGAAATAATCAACTTACCAACGTGATATAAACTTAACGAACTGAATATGAGTGGGTAACATAACAGTGACGTACGGTTTAATGACCTTAATTCTTGTGTTGATAAATTGCCAAAATATGAAGTTTTGGGTCTTTATGTTGTTATTTCATCCGGGATATCAGGGTTGTCCTTCTGCTGCATCCAGATACATGCTAACCTAGGCACAACCAGGATATCTTAAAAGAGCTAAATATGCCAAAAACCCAGAAATGAAGAAGCTCTCCTAGAGAGTCATTCAAAATGTGCAAAATGCATAAATCGTACCAAAATCAGTGGTATTTGCCCTAACCTTCTTTGGATATTGGTCTCTTTGCTGTACAAAGTACTGACCTGAACACCAATTATCTAACGTTGTAACACACAAAGGATGAATTTCGGTATACTCACCTACTACGAAGAATCTTTGTGCATACCTTAATCGTGAGGGTATGTCCTGAAGTGGGACACACTAGTATTTCGGAATAATATTACCTTAACATATCATACGATAATGGTACTTGAAATGTTCATGCATTTTGTTTAAGTGGACAGACATACTGGTAATCATCTTGAACTGCTATTCACCAAAATTACTTAAAGAATTATCAAATAGAGTGAAAACAGTTTGATTCTGTTGATACGATATTCTTGCACATGATACTCACAAAAAGAAGTATTGCAAATAGTTTACTTGCTTTCTTAAAAATAAAAAACATAAAAAAATAGAAAACCTCAAAAATACAAAAATATTTTCTTTTAAAATGTCTCCCATTTTGAACTGATAAAGTTGTTGTTTTACATACTAAGATAAAATATTGGTTTATCTTTAATGTGAAAAAGACTAATGGTTTTTCGAGATACTTGTTTGTGTTTCTAAACAGATTGATGCAGTTATCAAAATGAAGTGCAGAACTTAAGTAAAGTGCAGATTGAGATTGAAGTGAAGTATGGTTGAAGATGCATGGTAGGATCCTTTACTACATTGCAGAAAGAGAGTTGGAAGAGTTTGAAGATATGTTCTTATCAAGAGAATGCTAGTTCACTGATCTACGACGAATGAAAGTTTTGGAGATTGGAAGCATCAGTTAAGGGGGAGTCTGTTGATGTCAGAATCTGTGTGTAACTGACGCTATCCAAAGACCAAAAGATTGCAAGATGTTTGAAGACAAAGTTACACTATGAAGTTATTGTCAAGGGGGAGTTTGTTGGTGCATATTTTGTGACAACAGCTTAATAGTTAAATAGTTTAGTCTTTGGATATTTTGTATTGGGCTTAGCATCTTTGTTTATCTTGTTTAGAGTTGTATTGGGCTTGGAGAATGGACTAGCCCGGTCCAAAGCCCAGTTTGCAAACATGTGGGATATAAACATGTCTTGCATTAGGGTTTTGGTTAATGCTTTGTGAGAAACCTTGGTGAGATAGAGTTTCAGTAACACAGAGAGTGGCTGGAGACTGAGTGAGAAATCTACAAAGAGTGGCGGAGAGATTTCTTGTGTGTCTTGAATTGATGGTAAACATTCGTGTTGGATAATCAATAGAAGACGGATTGAAAGTGTTTGTTCGTGTTCTTCATCTATAAACTTGTTTCTGTGTTCGTTTAATCCATCAAGGGGATTAGCACCCTTGGTTGATTGTCAATCTCGTTACGATCCACGTGAAAGAGGGACCTACAATTGGTATCAGAGCGTTTGCTCTTAAAAACCACGCGTAAAAAAAGTTTTAAACCACGCGCAAGAAAATTTAAAAGCGGCGTGCAAAAATAGTTTAAAACCGGCGCGTAAATTTTTTTTTAAACCGCCACGTTAAAAAAGTTTAAAACCGCGTGTAAAAAAATTTAAAATCGGCGTATAAAAAAGTTCTAAACCGGTGCGTAAAAAAATTTTAAATCCGGCGCGTAAAAAAAGTTTAAAACCGCGTAAAAAAGTTTGAAACCAGCGCGTAAAAAAGTTTGAACCCGCGCATAAAAATTTTTAAAACCGGGGCGCAAAATATGTTTTAAAACCGACACGTTAAAAAAGTTTAAAATTGCGCGTAAAAAAGTTTAAAACTGTCACACCCTTAAAAATCCACCTGCAGGGTTTTAGCGCGAGCCATGTGATATTCCAGGATCTAGCCACTAATCATATCGAACTAATAGTAAGATAATATAAACAAGTTATCATGTCCAACATGAATAGTGAATTTCGAATTAAACATTCCAATCAAAATATGTGTTCAGCGGAAGCAAATGTAAGTATCTCATACAATTGAAATTAAAATGTTTTAAAGTGTAAAGTTTTGTTGTTTGCAATCAAGTAACACGCCCCATGACACTTCAAACTCCCCAATTGCAAGTTCCCATGCAAGATATATCTAATGACCTGCAAGCATGCAGAAAAAGTATATCAGCGATAAAGCCGGCGAGTTCACAGTTTTGTTTAACATAAAACAAGTAGGTGTTTAGTTTAAAGGCATGTTGTTAATAACTCGATAACAGAGTGATGTGTGTTTGTTTGCCCTCATCAATGCCTATTAACATTGGCCATGTGTTTAAGGTCCTTAGTTCACGCCCGTCCTCCCAGGTACGGTGTGAGGTTGTCAAGCCTAATAGCGCTATCAACTAATACCCCGTTGCCACCAAGGCAACTAGTTCGGTAGTAAGTAGGGACTTTAATGATAGTGTTGAGTTTATTAACCAACATCGAAATTAAACTACAACAGTTGTAAAAAAGGTATTCCTCCAAGGAATAGTAGCTTGTCTCCTCGAGACGCATGCCTGTAAAAGCGTAGTGAACTCACATTTGAATGCTCGGATTAAGGAATGGAAAGAAATACGCGAGGTGGAACTGGTCAATCACGTCCTAACATGATTACCGTTTAAGAGTTAGTGTGTTGTGCTCACGCGAAAACACGAATCCTACACCTATTAGCACGCAACACATTTTATCATACAATACTAATTATCATGCATGCATGCATCTATCACCACATCGCTTAGCGACAACATAAGTGTCACGAAAGATTTAAAATACTCTTCAATAAAAATTCAGCAATATAGTGTATTTTCGGACAGTTTTCGGAGTGTTATCCGGAATAGTTCGTGTACAGAAATATTCCCAAAAAAAATTACAGAACTTGACAATCGGAGCATCGACTATTGTGTAAAAATTTTATAGTCTAACTCTTTAACAAAAATTTATAAAAATCTTTTACTAAGCAACAATCAAATTTGTCACTTTCCGATTGCAACTCACAGAAAGTTCATGTAAAAAACCCTCGGTTATCCGATTGACGTAATTCTAATTGGAGATTCACGCCGTCATCTAAGGCTATCTACAGTAAAAATTTGAGATCATAACTCAATACCTACATTGAGTTATGACACTAGTAATGGGCTGCAAATTCTGACGAAAAAACGTAGCCTAAACCTTTGACACCAAATAAATCATTTAAAATATCAAGCGACGTCGAAAAAAATGTGATTCCAGTTTGGTTTGAAAGGTATTTCCTGGAAGTTCATCATAGAATCAAGAAACATTAGCTTTTATTAACTTTTGACCCGGTTACAGCCGAGTAAAATCGGCTGTAACTGTTGGACAGCTTACCGTTCTCGTTACCAGTCCCGCAAACGACTATCTAGCAACCCCTGACGCTTAACATTAATCACAGCAGGTTGTATTATAATTTCATCAAATTTAATATACTAAACTCGAAGATCATCAAGGTTATTAACCCTAATCCATATACACATGTCTATTCATCCAATCGATAATACTAGGCATCATTCTTGATCCACATGAACACTACACTACAAGTTATCATCATAAAACATCAAAATCATTATTCACATATAAACACAACAAAGATAACTTAGTTCTAATCGTACAAGATCATTAGAAACTATGATAAAACGAATGAAATAGATACCTAGCGAAGAATAGGGTGTGACTGAGCCTAAGGCCGAGCGCTTGAAGTCCTACTGATCATGTTCTCTGCGTCGCGGCAGCAAGGGGAAAGAGGGAGGTCAGAAGTTGTGATTTAGGTTAATTTTATTGGATAAACTTATTAAGTAACATGTACATACGTACATAAAGGTCTTGGGTTTAGGAGTGGGCCTCAAACGACCCACAATAACTAGAGTACACATACATCTACCTTATTTTATTTCTAAAACCTCTACTGTCATTTTTTTGCTAACTCAAAGTAAACATACAAACGTAAATATTGAAAAAGGATTGGTTGTGGTTTCCCTAAGTGGGCCGTGAGATTCAAGAGGGTGGGCAGTTATTGGATTGGGTTGCACAAGTATTCAAGAGGGGTGTTTACTAATATAACTTTATTTTTTTTTACAAAAACAATGAACTAATATAAAGGTATTTAAACACTAATACAAATCAATAATATAAAGGTATAGTGTTCATGCTACGCGGGCCTCGTAAATTTCAAACTACGCGAGTGGGTTGAAGCGAGACATGGGCTACGGTTCAAGTCGGATTCAAAAGGATAAGGATTCCGTTCCAAGTTAATCTCTTTTATAATGCAAACTTATAATATAATTTAGTTAAGTATAAAAATTAACTCGTCATATATAATAAGAACAAGGTTCGATTTATGGATACGAAACGAACGGTTTTTAACCTCGAAATTACGAGTTGTCACAAAAACCGGCGCGTAAAAAAAGTTTAAAAACAGGCGCGAAAAAAAGTAAAAAACCACGCGTAAAAAACTAAAACCCGCGCGTAAAAAGAACTTTAAACCAGCGTGTAAAAAAAGTTTAAACCCGGGTCGTAAAAAAGTTAAAACTGGGGCGTTAAAAAGTTTTAAAAACCGGATCGTAAAAAAATTATCTGAGATTTAAAACCAAATTAATAATTCATATTTAAAAAAATTTATTGAGTGTTAAAATAAAAAAAATCTGAGAATTAAAAGAAAATCAATAATGCACGTTAAATTTTTTAAATTTAAAAACAATCTTATTAATTAAAACAAAATCAATAATCATACCAATCATTAAATTTATAGTAAAAAGAATGATATGCCCTTTTCTCACAAAAAACAAAATATCATTAATTAAAACACAATCATTACATTGCGTTATTGTCTTTTAATGTCATCAATCCAAACACCTTTGATCAATGTTTAGTATTGGTTTCTACGTTCTCACAACTCAAATGGTTTTCATTTTAACCCCATCCATATATATATATATATATATTGTGAGGTTCATTAGGGAACACTAAAAAGTGGGGAACAAAGGGGAACCGACTCAAACGAACTCCGATTGGACTCATTCCAGCGGTGTTGGAACCGGCTCGTCGAACCCTAACTAGGATATCTTAACCCTAAACCTTAAATCCTAACCCCTAAACCCTAAATATATTAGAGTTTGGATTTAGGGTCTTATATTAGGGTTTAGCTTTTAGGTTTAGTTTTAGGGTTAATCATTAGTATTTAGGGTTTAGGGTTTTAGGGTTTAGCTTTTAGGGTTTATAGCTTAGATTTTACGATTTAGCTTAGGTTTTAGTATTATTTTTAGCTTTATGGTTTAGGGTTAAGAGATCCTAGTTAGGGTTCGACGAGCCGGTTCCAACGCCGTTGTAATAAGTCCAATCAGAGTTCGTTTAAGTCGGTTCCCCACTGTTCCTTACTTTTTTAGTGTTCCCCAATGAACCTTTCCCTTATATATATATATATATATATAGGATTCGGGTTCAAGGGAGAACCAATCCCAGTTGCGAGAACCATGAGAACTTCCTATCATTCAAAGCATATTTACACATCACCCATAACGAAATTAAATCAAAAGGGATTTTTAGTATTTTACTTCCCATGTCACATCTTTTCTCTTTTTTCTATTTAAAAGTCAAAATTTCACATCTTTTCTCTCTCTTGTATTTAAAACTCAACATGTCACATCTTTTCTCTCTATTATATATAAAATTCAACATGAGACATCTAATGTATCGTGATTTTTGGGTGAGTTCGTTTGGTAAGATCCTCAAATTTCGTAAACCCGAAATCGGGGTGTCGGGGGCGTAAAAATTATGTTTGGTGTAAAATATTTTTTGTTTTTTTGTAAAAAAGTTTAAACTCGTAAACAAAATTGTTTTTTTGTAAAAAAAAATTTGTTTTAAAGTTTAAAACCACGCGTAAAAAAAGTTTTATGCCGGCGCTAAATAAAGTTTAAACCCGTGCCTAAAAAAAGTTTAAAACCGGCGCGTAAAATAAGTTAGAACTGCGCGTAAAAAAATTTTATACCGGTGCGAAAAAAATTTAAAACCGCGCGTAAAATAAGTTTAAAACCGGAGCGTAAAACAAGTTTTAAACCAGCGTGTAAAAAGTTTAAAACCGCGCACAAAATTTTTTTTAAACCGGGCATAAAAAAAGTTTAAACTGTTTATTAACACGGGCGTAAAAGTAGCATATAACTAGTTTTCAATGCTTTATGTAAATAATTTGCAAAATTTCCCATGCGCAAAATTTTCGCAGTCGACGCCTACTTTAAACAGGTGACGCTTTACGTAATTTTTTTTGCAAAACCTACATACATACGCCTAGTTAAACAATCGTGGCTTAAAAAAAGTTTATAACCGGGGACGTAAAAAGGTTAAACTTTTTTTTAACACGTGCGTAAAAAATTTACAACGGGGTGTAACAAGTTTGTTGCAAACCTTTTATGCCACCTGTAAAAATTTAACAACAGGGGTGTAAAAAGTTTACATTCGTAAAAAGTTCACACGCGACACCGTGCTGCAGAAACTTGTTGCAAACCACATATAAATTCCGGATTGTTACGCTTGTGAATGTTTTTTACACCCGTAAAAGAATTATGGATTTTACACTTGTATATGATTTTACGTCCTTGCAAAAAAATCTGTATTTTAAAAAATGAGATCTAAAATTTTACTTAAAATTTTTACACTACCTGTAAAAAAACTATACATGAAAAATGAAAAGTTTACAACCGCGTGTAAAAAAGGTTTAATTTTTTTAACAGGGGCGTAAAAAATTTACAACCGAGGTGCGTAAAAAAGTTTACAACTGCGGTTTAAAAAAAGTTTACAACCGTGGTGTAAAAAATGTTTAAATTTTTTTAACACGTGCGTAATTTTTTTTTGCAACCGGGGAGTAAAGAAATTGAATTTTTTTATTAGTTTGCGATTTTTACAACTTTTGTGTTTGTCCGTGTGGATCTCAGACGATAGATGTGCAAACTATCATTTACAAGAAACGAAAAAGACGACTTCACTTTATTTATTTTAGTTTATTTTACAAGCGTTTGTAAGAAAAAGTTTTTTAATATGCTTTTACGTATGAGTGGCGAATATAATTTTTTTTTTGCATACGGTGGAGAATGTAAACGCTTTGTTTCATATATGGTAAAAAAATGTTTTCACATTTGCGCACGGTGTCTAATTAGATTTTTTTTTGATATGGTAGCAAAAATTTACAACCACGGAGCGTAAAAAAAGGTTTAATTTTTTTTAACAGGGGTGTAAAAAAACTTTTATACCGGCGCGTAAAAACTGTTTAAAACCGCACGTAAAAAAAGTTTTATACCGTCGCGTAAAAGAGTTTAAAATCGGGGCGTAAAAAAGTTCTAAACTGGCACTTGAAAAAGTTGAAAACCGGTGCGTAAAAAAGTTTAAAACCGCGCGTAAAAAAATTTAAAAACGTGCATAAAAAAACTTATACGACGGCGCGTAAAAAAATTTAAAACCGCACGAAAAAAACTTTTACACAGGCGCCTAAAAAAACTTCGAAACCGCGCTTTAAAAAAACTTTGAAACCGCGTGTAAAAAGTGTTTTACACCGGCGCGTTAAAAAAGTTTAAAAACCGCGCGTAAAAGACTTTTATACAAAAAACTTTAAAACCGCGCGTAAAAAAATGTTTTAACCGGCCGCGTAAAAAAATTGAAAACCGCATGCAAAAACAATTTTGATTAAAACCGCGCGTAAACTTTTTTACTGTAAATAACATTAGTTAAATTATATTAGTTTTTTGCTTAATTAAATTTTACTGTAAAAATTAAATCAAAATTTTTATGAGGAGTTTACCGTAAAAAAATTTCTGTAAATCAAATTAATTCAATTATATTAATTTTTTGTTTTATTAAATTTTATTTAAATTGTTAAATCAAAGTTTTTTAAAGAATTAATGTAAAATTTTTAATCAAATTATATTAAATTAATCACATTAAATAAATCATATTAATAACACCAATCATAAATATTAATGACACCAATCATTAATGAACATAGTAAAAGATCTAATTGTCCTTTCCTCAATAAAAAAACAAAATCTTATTAATTAAAACACAATCATTACTTTACTTTATTATCTTTTAATCTCGTCCATCCAAATAGTTTTGATCAATAGTTAGTATTGGCTCCTATGGTTCTCATTTTAACCATCCTCTATATCCGGTTCAAATGAAAACCACCACGAGTTGCAAGAACCGCGAGAACTATTATTATCCAATAAAATTTAACACATCAAATGTATTCAAATTAAATCAATAGGGTAATTTAGTCTTTTACTCACGATGTCACATCATTTCTCTCTTTTTCTTCTTTTCAAAAGTCACATTTATTATCAATTAAAACTGAATAATAATAATAATAATAATAATAATAATAATAATAATAATAATATCTACAACAACAATTAACATCATTAAAAAAGTTTTTTTTAGAAAATGTTTGCATATGTAAAAATATTTGACAATGCGTGTTAAAAAACGTAATCCGTAAAATAGTTTATTTATTTTTTATTTTGTTGTGTAAAAAAAATTACGGTTGAGAAAACTAGGGGTGTTTAACAAAATTACCGTAAACCAAACCGTGGATTCGAATAATGAATTTGGTTTTTGGTTTGGTTTCTAATCGGAACCTACTAGTGAATATGGTTTTTGGTTCGGTTTATGGATCCACATTTTATTTTATTTGGTTTACTCGTTATATTTTGATAACCGAATAAACCGTTTAACTTAATTAATTATTAAATAAAAATAATAATAATTTATAAATCATATACAATTTATTAGCCCAAAATAGTTATTTTTTATACGTCCCAAAATACCAAATTTAAATCTAAAAGCTTAACTCAAACCCACTCATTTCTAAAATAATATAACTTCAGACCTTCAGTATAGATCTATGTTTTGAAGCTTTAACTTTGTGGTTGTGTCTACGACTACTTTATGGGTGTGTTTGTTTTATTTCGCAATAAAACTTTCTTGTATTCATATATTGTTAGGTATAAATTAGTTGCGATGTTCGGAAGTTTGAACACAAACATACATATAAATTAGAAAAAAAAAGTACTTAGGTACAATTTGGTTAGATTTGGTTTCTAACCGAAACCAAACCGAATTGAATTTAGTTTGGTTTGGTTTGGATCGGTTTGCATATTCTTTCTTTGGTTTGGTTTGGTTTTTGGTTTAGGGTACAAAATTTTGAAAACCGAACCGAATAAACCATAAACCGAACCGATGAACACCCTTACGTAAAACATCAAACGTAAAAAAACGTATTTACGCAATACACCACTATGTAAAAAACGTATTTACGAAATACACCACGTTCAATAAAGACAACGCGCGTAAAAAACTTTCGACAACGTGAGTTAAAAAACATAACACGTAAAATAGTTTTATTTTTTATTTTTTATTTGTTGAGTAAAAACATTTACGGTTGGTGTGAGTTTTTTAGAAGGGATGCACCTTTCGCGCCGACGTAAAACATCAAACGTAAAAAACGTCTTTACACAATACACCACTGTGTAAAAAAAATAAACAAAAACATTACATTGACAACGCGTGTAAAAAAAATTCGACAACGTGCGTTAATAAAACGCAACGCGTAAAATATTTTTTTTATTTTTTATTTTGTTGCGTAAAACAATTTACAGCTAGTGTGAGTTTTTTAGAGGATGGAGGTGCAAACTATCATTTACTAACAAGGACGACTTTGTTTTATTTAGTTTAGTTTATTTTTTCATTTTTCTGGTGATTTATTTGCAATGTAAACATATACCTTAATTTTTTAAAATTTTTTTTTATTAAAGAACAACATTATAATTAAAGCACAATCACTAATAAAACCAATCATTAATGATTATAGTAAAAAGACCAATTAGCCATGATCTCACTAAAAACAAAAATCTCATGCACAATCATTACCCTGCTTTATTGTCTTTTAATCTCATCTATCAAAACACATTTGATCAATGGTTAATATTGGTTCCTAATATTCTTAGAACTCAAAGGTGGTTCTCATTTTACCCAATCCCTATATATATATATATATATATATATATTATATATATATATTATATATATATTATATATATATATATATTATATATATATATCAGAGGTGGTCCGGCGCGCATCACGATCAAGACACACTAAGTTAAAACCAAATTTAAAGGGAATGGAGACCAAACAGTAAAAGTAACATTAGTAATTTAAAAAATACTTTAAAATAAACTATTACATTTATTGAAAAAAGGAAAACAAAAATATTTTAGTTTCCTCAACACCAAGCAGTTCTAGAAGGTTCTGTTTATTTTGTCTCATGATGATTTCTACCCCAAACTGATTTAGCAAAACCAGTCCTAATTCATCTTAAAATAAAAACTCGAACCGGTTTTGGACTCGTACCGATTTGAAAGAAAAAAAATAAGCCAGCAGTGTTGTCATGGTTATAAAAAACATTTGAACATACATTGATATTACATGACATTATTATCATTGTTTTTTTACCTAGCTAGTATGATATTTTTCTTATGGTTTCAGTTATATTCATGTTTTTTGTATGAGTGCTATAAATATTGTTGAGAAAATGATTTTTTTTGTATTAATTAGAAGTTTGTTAAATAATGTATTAATGTGTCTTGAACGTTACGATAAATTACAAAGATGTGTTTCTTAAATAAAGTTAAATTACTTTGTTGTCCATCTAATATATATTATATAATGTATAGATAAAGATATAGATGTATTATATACATATACATACCAGAAGTGGCCCACCGTGCATCGCGACCCAGACACGCTAATTTTGAACCAAATTTAAATGGAACAGAGACGAATGTAACACCCCAATCGCGTAATACAACAACACGCGGTGAAAATATCAAGGGTCACGTTACAAATTTCGCACAACACCTGGTACTAAATTGTTTCCTTATTGTTAACATTGTTTTACAATACAAAGAATACATGAAATTGTCTTGTGTTTAAAGAGGTCTAAGCCCAGATGCGTTCCTATGGTAGCATGTTTGAATAATCAAGACCTGAAACATATGTGAAAAGACGTTAACAAAGAATGCTAGTGAATACATATGTTTTGTTAGCCAAATTGATGGCAAAAGGTTGAGTATTGCAATACTTTGACAACTACGAGAGCCGTCAGTTGAAAACGGACTCTTTCAAGCCAAGGAATGGCAAAATGTTTAGCATTGCAATACATTATCTCGATTGTGAAACTTGTGACAAAAGAGTTTTGCATATGACATTATGATTATTACTAGGTATTTTGATGCCTTTAAAATTGTACTTTGGTCTTTGTTACAACATTGAAATCGGTCATAAACTTGTGTGAGCACCAATAGAAATCAAATCAGTGATTTATAATAATACTTTGGATATCCTTCTAAGAATCAAACATATGAAAATATGGAAGTTTCTACAAGGATTTGGATAGTGAACATTTGAATCAACTAAACACAAAAATCCTAAAGTGATTCGGATAATGCTACAAGGGTAATACAATGAGAACATTTATATATAGGAAGTACCAGTGGCGTATCCACCATGTTCTTATGGTATTACAATCATTTCATTATCTAAATAACTAATAATCACATAAACACATAATCGTCAACTTGGTCATCAACTTGTACACACGCATCAAAGTAGACAAGAATCTAATCAAGGACTTCAATTTAGTACTTTAAACATCCCACAAGAATCTAACTATGAAGATAGATAGATACTATAAGGATTCGGTTTGCTCACAGTGAATCATAACATACGCATTAAAGTACATAAAGAATTAAAAAAGCACTTCACTTTAGCACTTTAAACATCCCACAAGAATCAATCTATGAAGATAGATAGATTCTATAAGGATTTGGTTTGGTCACATTGAATCAATGAATCACAAAGTCCTAAATCCTAATGGTGATTCGGATAACGCCACGAAGGGTAATTGATAGGATCGCTCCTCCACTGTCAAGGAACCTAATTTGTATCTAATGTCCAATATAAGCGGAAATTATATTACATGTTAATCAAATACACAAGTTTACTATTTAAATGTCAGTTTATTAATGTCCAAACGTATTACAATGTGATTTCCAAACCGACAGAGCTTCGCCGTCAATGTCGCAAAGTTCTTACAATGAATGACCCATGACAACCTATATATAGAGACACAAGTTCGCTTGAAGTGAGTCTTGGCTAGATCAAGTTCGGCCGAACTTGATCAGCCTACTACAACTTCGGCCGAACTTGACTCAAACATCATAAATACATTCAAGTTCTATCAAAATCAAACCCTAAACATACAGACTCGATCCAATACCTAGACAATAGACATTATGCATCAACAAACTCCCCCTTGGATATTGTCGCAGTGTCTTAATCAGTCTTCAATCTTTAACATCTTCCGAAGAAGTTCTTGTACGACTTCTTTCGACGTTCTTGCTTAGGAATAGGCGTTTGGTTAGTAGGAGATGCCCACTTAATGAATTGAAATCGTCTGATCCTTGCCTCCCTACTCCTTTCGTGTATCTTTTCAATACGCTTTTCCTCTTTTAAGAACTCTTCTCTTTCTAGCTCTCTACATCTCGATTCCCACATATGACCTGAATTAATACCATGTGCATAGCAAACATTAATCACACCTTGGTACTGCTTCGCTTGGACTTCTTCACGCTTGTCGAAACATATCTTGTTGAAGAACAAACATTTCACATCTTTCTTTGAACAGTTAACTAGCCACATCGGATCTAGTATTCGTATCGTTCTCCATAGCCCCCAAATCCTTCTTTGTTCAATAGGTTCTGGATCCTTTTCCTTTGTAATATCCCATGTCTCATCAGCACGCAACACAATCACTGCCTCACTAGCTTCTGGATCTGTTTGCCACCACAAGAAGTAAGGATGAAAATCATGTTCGATGGGCTTTAGTGGCATATTCTTCATAGCTCTCGGTCGTTTCATCACAAGCGTAACATCCTTTTCTCCTGTCTTTTTGTTAATCTTTACTCTACGTCTAGGAACGAACGGTTTCCACAACACAAATCCCCCAGACGCTTCAAACTTTATCACCCTCCAGAGCCTTTGTTCATTGAATTTCATCTGCAGACTGATATTTCTTGTTTGCACTAACTCTTCAACATCCTAGAACGCAATGTCTTTATATCTGTCAGATATCTGAAATATTGAACCCCAAATTATCTTTTAATAGCATACACGTCAAGATCTCAAATCCAACCCCAACTTAGAATGTTACCCAGTGATTTGTCTTTGTCTCCTGTGAAGAACGCTAGTGGTCGTTTGAATTTTCTTTCCTTTGGCATCTCTTTGAACCATGATCTCTTTGCCTCGGCTATCTGCTCTTTTTGTATAACGTTTCGAATGTTGCCTTCTTTACCACTTCATCTATTTTTTGTTTCAACAAACCCACATCAATCTGACTCATCAGCTCATCAATTGTAGGAAATTTGTCAGTATTCAGATTAGAATACTTTTCAGCTTCATCATCATTAGAATCTTCAAATATCACACGATCATAGTCATCAGCTTCTGCCACACGCTTGTATACATACTCTTTTGGTTCAAATGTCTTGATGTTTACTAATTCTTCTTCAAAATCGAATTCAAATGAACCAGCATCAGCTTCGAACATTCTGGCCAATTCATCTTTGGTGTAGTTATGCACAAACTCCCCTTCCTCTATACTCGGATCCACATAATCATCAAAGGCTTTTCATGTACAGCAACAACAGGCATATCAACTATAGGTTCAGAAACATCATCATCTTTAGGCCCTGTCTGCTCTGTATGCTCCTCCTTACTTTGTTCATCCTCCATATTCACATCGTCGTTAATCAGTGATTCAAAATCAAACTCAGAATGAACTTTCGCAGAATCAATTTTAGACCAACGCCCCCTGATCATCACTATCATCACCATCATGATCTGAATCGTCTTTAGTATCATCACCTGCAGGGTCGTCGTCCTTTTCATCATCTTCCTCATTATCATCCTTCTCTAACTCAGAAGCTTTAGATGATTCAACATTCTGTTCAGGAACTACTTCAGACACAATCTCTGATTCATGAGCTTTTTCTGCTTTGACAATCTTTTCTATCACTGGCTCCTCTGAAGTTTTAGGGACACCATCTATAACTCCTTTACCTTTACCCTGTTCTACTAATTCTTTATCAGCTTTCTCTTTGGCCTCTTGTAGATCAAGTCGATCATATTCTGTTTTGAAATCGATGCCCAAGCTGTTAAGTAAGTACTTTCTGTAATCTAGCAAACCTTCTATCATTCATATCCCTTTCTGATCTCAATTCACCTATCTCTTTCTCTAACTGTGCATTCGTAGCACTCAAGCTTTCAACCATCACTTTCATATAGCCTCGATCATCTTCAAGAAATTTCACTTTGTCTTGCAGAATCTCTTTCTCAACATCACTCTTCTTTACTTTGTTTTCAAGAGCTGCTTTCTCTTCTTCATTATGTTTCACTTTATCTTCCAAAGCTTTAATTCTCTTTTCTAAAACATCGATCGGAGTATCTTCAAACAACTTTGAAAGATCTTCAGCTGTAACTGGATGTGTAACATTGTTTGGAATATCACCGAAAGCATCTTTGAATTCATTAGATATTGCGCTTTGAGGAGTTGATTTTCTTGACTTTGAAGGAGTAGCTTTTGGAGTACCCTTTGCTGTAGACTTTGGCGTAGAAATAGGCGTACTCTGAACAGGAACTTCTGTAACATTCAGTGGTTCTTCAGTTGTAGTTGTTGGTGGAATAACAGCTTCTATGATAGGAATTTCTTGCAGATTGGAAACAAGAGGTTCTTGTGTAGCTCCTTTCTTTGTTTGACTTAGATATCTGCGACCTTGCACTTTTTTCTTTCCACGTGTGCTAGGAGAACATGTAGTTTTCTTTGTGTCTCCAGCTTTTGACTTTGAGCACTTAGACTTTTTCTTTGGACGTTCTTCATCGGAAGCCTCATCAGAAGGAACATAAAGATCTTCACCAAGCTTTTTCAATCGTTCCTCTTCTTTCTGTTTTTCTGCTTCTTTCAATCTAATGTCAGCAGAATCTTCCGACGATTCATCATCTTTGTCAGAGGTTGCCGATATAACATCATCATATTTATCTTGGCTTTCAACGTTTGCCGCAGTGCTGGAACCTTCACATTCTGAATAATCTCTTGTTCATCATCAGGCTCGTCAATCAGCATAGTTTCAACTTTCTTCGACGCCCATTATCGCTTTTGTTTTTCAACAACAACCACTCGTTTGATGTACCAATCGCCTCTCTTTCCTTTAAAAGTCTTTAACAGCTCAGCCTCTTCGTTTTCATCACCGCTACCATCTTCCTCCATTTGTTCTCTGGTGGCGCGATATAGTCTGCTTTAATAATTGCACCAAATACAGGCTTTGGAATAGGTGTTGAATCTTGTTTCTGAAAAATCTTTAACTTCTTCAATTTAGTTTCATCCATGTGACTCAAATATAGAATATCATTATGATCTTTCACTATATTCTGAAACTTCTCATCAATCAGCATCTGAAAGAACCTCAGATACAATACCAACCTATCTTTTCCCATATTCTTCACCATAAACTTGAATATCACCTTTGAGAAGTTAAATTTCTTGTTCAAAACCAAAGCAGTAATCATGCATGCCATGTAATCTTGAATGTCGTCGAGCCCTGCTTTTCTGTGACTAAAAGAGTGAATAATGGCGTGAATCAGCAACTTGTACGGTAGAGGAACACCGCCTTTCTTTAACGTTGGCTCGTTCGCGTAACCTATGTAGCCCATCCGGTAGAAACAACCTTTGACCATTCTTTCCTCGAAGCTAATAGGATCACTTTCATCATCGTTGAACGCTAAGACCCTTCGTATATCAGCTTCAGTGATAAAAAATTCCTTATCTTCATTTCCGACACGAACCAGACTTTATGATTTGTTAGCTTCATCGTAGGATGCTGAGTTCTAGAAGAAATAGACGTGCGATCTATATACGACATGCCTATCTGTGATCGCCTTCGTGATAGGGATTCTGCCAAAAAATTCTAAGATCTCGGAAAATGCAGACAACGTAGGATAGATCTTCTCGTCCAGCGAGATGCAAGTATTATGAAACTTGTTAAACGAAAGCTGGATGTCTGTGGACAAAGAAATCAAACAACTTAGAAAATTTTGACGATTTTCAAACATTTAACATCAAGTTCGAGCGAACTTGATGTGTCAACATTACCAAACAGAACAACTTCGGCCGAACATATATAAACAAACAAATTTTTGACATTTTTAGTAAGTTCGGGCAAACTTGTTATACAAACATGTTTTAAAATCTTCACAACAAGTTTGGGCTAACTTGTTGCAAATTCAGATTTTATCAAGGATTAAGACAACTTCGCCTGAAGTTGATTAAAAATCAACTCGACAAGTTCGGGCGAACTTGTCGTCATCTCCAATCAAACCTGCAACAACATACATGTTCATTTGATCAATTTTATGGTTTGTTTAGCATGTTATCA
The DNA here is from genome assembly GCA_947069175.1 of Scalesia atractyloides. Lineage (NCBI taxonomy): Eukaryota > Viridiplantae > Streptophyta > Magnoliopsida > Asterales > Asteraceae > Scalesia > Scalesia atractyloides. The sequence continues at coordinate 21,041,709 of CAMTDV010000014.1, read as the reverse complement.
TGATTATTAACAAATATCACCGTTTAATTTGTTCAGTTTATACCTAAACTACTGATTTAACATGTTCGGTCCAACTTAGTTCAAACAAGTTCGATTCAAGGATGTTTCAAGAAATTATACCTCGGCCATAACTATAAGTGTGCCAATCACTTATAATCAGATTCAAATTCGATAGCACAACGGTATATTTTCAGCAATTTTACAAATCTCACAATTTCTCTCAAGTTCGCTCGAAGACAGGTAATCACAGATGAAATGAAATTTGAGCGAACTTTTTATTATATACCCAGTCAAGTTCGGGCGAACTTGACTCTCAGTCATTCATTTCTTTATCCAACTTCGCCCGAAGTTCCCATAAAGTGAAACACTTCAAAACTTATAACTTCGGCCGATTGGTTAAGAACATTTTTTCAACTTTTTCAAAATTTTCAATTTTAACCCTGAACTGTCACATGTTTACCAGTTATGAAAAATCCACTCAGTTGACTAAGTCCAAGTTAATGACCTTGGTTAACCGATTTGTCTGTCGAGTCCAAATTAATGACCTCGGTTTAACCGTTATGAACAAACTGATGTTTTCTTCAAATTTAAAGTTTCAAATTTATGAACTTTTCATCGTTTTTCATGCATTTTGATTTTAACAGATTAGCCCCCAACCCGTTGTGATTAAGATTCCAACAACTTAGCACCATTCCGAACTCCGAAGATATGCTTTCCATCATTGGCTGTTAAAAACAATGTATAAACAAAAATCTTTTTGGATTTTCGAAAGTTTATGCTAAAACACACTTAAGATCTTTTTGGGTTTAAATCTGAAATCAAATAAGCTATGTACAAACATATTTACAGACATATTTTTATGAATTCGTGTCTAAGGATCATATCAGTTGATTGAGACGTATCACCAGTACCGTTGACCTTATAATGACTTTAAGCTCTAAACTCGTTTACCTAGAATGTTGATATCTTTATCCACTTAAACTTTGACACATTTCTCAATTGTTCCAAGATATCTTAGTTAGAATTATGAAACTTGACTTAACTATGGTTCCCATCTCAGAATATACTCCCGCATCAAGATTCCCTAGATTTCATCTTATAGGTGAGTATAGCGTAATTGATATCTGTATCTGGGTTATACGAAGCCTTGAGAGCTCAGGTTAATACCACCGTATCGAAAAAGAGATGAAGGCTCGACTTTAAGGTGTGTTCCAATTAAGGAATCTTTTAAGCACTCCAAATGATTAGATCTTTCGATTCTTTCAATTTTGTTTGCAATATAGGGTTTTTAGCAAAGGCATTATAGAAGTTCTAAGCCATTGCTTCCGCAACATCAGAAGAACTTGTATAATACCCCAGATATCAATCATCTATAAAGACCTCGTATCTCAGAATCAGGCAATCTCTCAAACGAAATTTTAGAGTACTAAGTCCATATTTCCGAGAGATGTTAATCCACAAGTTTAAGCAGTAGTAAAATTTAATTTATATCCAGGAAACAATCTACTGAACGTGTAAAGCCTATCGACACATCCACAGTAAGACTTGTTTATACTTTTTAAACTTTACAAATACTTAGCATACTGTGATAGTCCACTGATGTACTATCATTTCCTTTTTGACACAAAATTCTTTTTGTCTTTTTCATGTTTTTATACTTTTTGGTTTTTCATATGTTTTTGTAAATTCTTGTTTCATTGATTTTAAGTCAAATTTGAGCGAACTTGTGTTGTAAGTTCGAGCGAAATTTGGTATTCAAACATGGTTTTTTGACATTTTTGACATGAATTCGATTGAATTTGATTCTGAAACTTTCAGGGGTTTGTACTTAAGTGATTATCTATGACATGTTCAAATTTTAGCCATTTTTATCCATGAATTCATCAATTATGTGAAAAAGTTAAGAAAAATTTGAGAAATGGGTAGAAATAGAATGTTTCTTGTGTAGATCTCAGCAAGTTAGATATCCATGGCTCTGATACCACTTGATAGGATCGCTCCTCCACTGTCAAGGAACCTAATTCGTATCTAGTGTCCAATATAAGTGGAAATTATATGAGATGTTAATCAAATACACAAGTTTACTGTTTAAATATCGGTTTATTAATGTCCAAACGTATTACAATGTGATTTCCAAACCGACAGAGCTTTGCCGTCAATGTCGCAGAGTTCTTACAATGAATGACCCATGACAACCTATATATAGAGACACAAGTTCCTCGAAGTGAGTCTTAGCTAGATCAAGTTCAGCCGAACTTGATCAGCTTACTACAACTTCGGCCGAACTTGACTCAAACATCATAAATACATTCAAGTTCTATCAAAATCAAACCCTAAACATACAGACTCGATCCAAGACCTAAACAATAGACATTACGCATCAATAGTAATACAATAAGCACACTTACATACAGGAAGTACCAGCGGTGTATCCACCATGTCCTTACTGTGTTACTCTAGTTTTGTAATCTAAATCACCAACAAGCTCTACACATAAACAATAACCATCGGTGTGTAAAGTACTTCTTAGAAATCTAACCATGAAGATAGCAAGATTTAAGACTATACTTTAAATATCCTACAAGAATCTAACTGTGAAGATAGATAGATCCTATAAGGATTTGGTTCGTGTTCTCAATCGTCATTTTTTGCATAATTGGAATAATACACAAAAAGCCCCTAGTAAACACATATATGGCATACATTTGAGAAAAATTGATTATACATATGAATCACCCTAAAACATTTGAAAAACGTAAAATATGGGAACTATGTACTCACCAGGCAATTTCGAGTTCTTAGGCTCCAAGCAAAGAAAACAATAGGCTACCAAAAACTTGCTGCTGGGCACCCCTTACGGTCCGTATGGGGGTTTCCATTATGTTGGTACAGTTTTGTGTCTGTAGCTTGTTCTAGTTTACGTTTGTTTGTACGTTCTTTATTTAAAGTGTATGTATAGTTTTGGTCGGATCGGCCAAGTCAAGATATCCTCCTATCTTGACTTAGCACGATGTTTATGTTGCTTATGTTGTAAAACAGTCTGCATGATGCAGCTGTTAGTTATTTATGTGTTGATCTTGTAAACTGTTATTTGTTACTGTCTATTTGCAGGCTCCCCACGAAGAACCTAGATTCTTCGTGGGATAGCATTTCCATGAACAACTGTTATTTGACTCATGTGACATCTACGAAGAACTATTCTTCGTGGATACTTAATTGTTCGTTGGTTCAGTAACGAAGAACCATTCTTCGTGGGACTGTTGTTTGTTCGTGGGCCTCTGCATGGTTCTTCTAACATGCAGAGGCATCTGGGCCTATATATACAGACCTAACCTTCACAGTTTCACTAAGAGAGTACCCAGAGTCTATACAAGCATTGAGTGTATGTGTTTATGATTGTTCTCTTCAGAATAATCAATGTAGTGAATCTTTGGTTACTTGTCTTTTCATATCTTTGCTTCGGTTTGCATGTTTACAGTGGATTACGCACTCGTAAGTGTGTTAACAAACAAGGAAGTAGGTTTGTTGATCCTCCAAGTGGACCTACAAGTGGTATTAGAGTTTTAGCTCTCTTCCTTGTTTAAAACCAAGCAAATCTTTGTGTTTGAGCAAGTTGTGAAATTTCTTGAAGGTGTTCTTGAACTTGAAAAACAAGAAAGTTAAGTTTTCTAGAAAAAGTGTCTAAAAACTTAGTTTAAACTTGTTATTTGCGGATAATGTTTACAAAAAAACCTAGTTAAACCCATGGAGGCATGTTAGGATTTGGTTTTTCTTAAAATTTCTTCCAAAACTTGAGTTCGACAAACTTTTTGGCGAGTTGTTTAACTGGAGAACTCACCGGATTTTGGTTGGTAGGGATAAGTTTCAAAAAGATCTTCTGTAAAAGGCAATCTTCGTTGGTTTTGTTTTTAACTAATTTGGGATATCCATCTACCACCTTTCTTAAACTAGAAAGGGCAACTTACTGTAAAAAGGGGAATCCCACCAACCAAATCACGAAGAACCCATCTGCGAATAACCTCATCTACAAACAACATTTCTCAACGAAGAACTATTCTTCGTAGACGAACATTCTTTAGGACGAAGAACTATTCTTTGTTGGAGATCTTCTCTACAAAGAACCTGAGTTGTTCGTTGGATAACTTCCTCACGAAGAACTGGTTCTTCGTGACATCAGTTCTTCGTGGCACTAGAGTTGTTGATGGACCCTGATTGTTCGTTGGTGGTGTGTTAGTGTTTTTCACAGAGAGTTCATAACTTTCTCAAACTTTACAAATTTGCATTTCTATAGTAATAATATGTTTTAAATAATCAAAATGAGTTCAAATCCATGGGATTGGAGTGGTGGGCCTAACACAAGTCAAGAAACATCACAATCTAGCTCCGCAAAATCTTGGGTGCAATCGCTCATGCCCCATCAAACGGCCATGATTTCAGCACATCAATGGGTTGTGTTGCAAATCAAAACCAAAGTATTCTAACTCTTTTAATCAGCGAAAGTGAAGCAGGAAGTAACAACCATCCACCGAAGTTAAACCACATGAATGATTATCCCGCATGGAAAGGTCGTTTCAATACATACGTTCTAGGTTAAAACACTGAATTGTGGACATGTTTTACTCCCCGTACAATGTTGCACTGGAAGAAGCTAGTTCAAATCCTACCTCGTTAGCAGAAATGTCTGAGCCTAATAAGAAAGCGTATGATCTTGAAAAGAAAGCCTTTGCTATCCTTACGCAAGCTCTTCATAAAGACATTTATCATCAGTTTATCTACTATACCACAACAAAGAACTTGTGGACACAATTGAAGCGAGAGGAGAAGGAAATGCAGCCACATGAAAGATCCGTCACGATCTTTTGAAAAAGGAGTTTGAAGGATTTGTGTTTATGGATAATGAGACATTAAATGATATGATCAGTCATTTTTATCATTTACTAAGTGATATGTATTCTTACCAGGTCAATGCAACTCCAGAAAAATTGTCTCAAGATTTGCTGATGCTTTACCACCGAAATGGAGTCAATTTATTGACTTGTTAAAACACACTGGAGTTTTAGATTCAATCAGCATATATGAGTTTGTTCAAAAACTTGAGAACAAAAATGAGGAAGAAATTTGAAAGGCGAAAAGAGTTCCAGTTCCTCAGCGGAAATGTATTTTGGAGGTATCAACACTGGCGTTAGTGCTTCTGCGCAGCCAAAACTTTAGACAGCCTTCGTGTCAAACGCAAACCTTTTTGCCACAACCTAAACCAGATCAGCCTACCCAAACCTATAATCAAGGATTTGATCCTACTTCCTTCTTACCCTAACCTCAAGTTGTTACCCCGCAATCTCAACAACAAGCACCACAACAAGCTTGTTATGGTAACAACTTCCAACCTCAGAATCCCAATACTGTAAGATTTGATACTTCACATCTTTCCAAGGTCAATGTGGAAGTTGCCAAAGAACATATGGAATTTCTAAACACAATGGTTAGCGCATATTGTGGATTAGTGGCTGGTCAAATCGAAAACATCAATTTGACAAACGAGGACTATCAACAAATTGACAAAGATGAGATGGATCTTATAGACATCAAGTGGGCTTTTGCAAGCGCAGTAAGGAGAGCTAAGGATTACATGGCTAGGACTGGAAGAACAAGTTTGGAGAGTAAACGGGATACTAAATATGGTTTTGACAAAGATGTCGTTACATGCTTCAACTGTGGTGAAAAAGGTCACTTCAAGCGTGAGTTTACTCGACCTCACAAGCAAGGAAACCAGAATCCCTTCCGAAACCAATCTAACCCATCAAACACAACCCAAGTTAACAATAAAAGAAGTATAGTAGCTGTTAACAACACTAACCAGTCTAGACCTTCAAACACAAATAGAGCCTTAGTTGTTCAAGCAGATGAAGGATGTGACTGGTCGGTTCAATTGGTAATGGAAATCAAGGTAGAACTGCTTGTTATGCAAAGATCATCAATCATATAAAACATGTTCACAGAGAGGAATTTTCTGAAGATGATGATAGTTCTGGGTATAGTGGTAGCTCCGATGAGGAAAGCTCGAGTGTTGGTGGCTATGGTTCGGATTCAGAGGTGAAAGATGGAATCGATGCTGAGATTGATAGTTTGCTGAAAGATGCCGATGAGCTAAAGAAGCAAAAATCTATGTTGATCAAGAAAGCGGAAGTTGATACAAAGGAAATAGAGAAATTCTTCACCAAGGATGGATCTTTTTCTTATAACATCACTTTCATGGCAAATGTTGCACCTTCATCCAGTCAAGTATAATCCGACACTCCTAGAGTATGCAATGCTTGTGTTGAATTAAAACTAAAATTTGAAACAATTTACTGTCACAATCAAAACTTGATAATTGAACTATCAAATTGCAAGGAGGCTAACATGGCTTTAACTCGGAATGAAAAGGAATTAGAATCTGTTATTGACACACTTAAGAAGAGCGTTTTTGAGTTAACCTAAACAGTTATAAACAAGAAAAAGGTATTAATAATTACATTAATATCATCGGAGAAACAAAGAAAGAGTTAGCCATTGCCAAATGCGAGCACGATGCGATCAAACTCAAATTGGAAAGTTATTCCAACTCCTGGTATGTGCTTGACCATATCATTGATGTTCAGAAATTGAAAGGAGTGTCAAATGCATTGGATATAAGTCGTGTCCACCCCCACTGAGACACAACTATACCAAAATGCCTGATGAAGAGGAAATGCCAAGATTTGAGCCATCTGTACCTCTCAATCCTGACGAGTTTGCAGCAGGATTAGGGTTAAAGTTGGACAACTCTTCAAATGACATCAAACAAACTGAAAATGCTTCATCACTTGTAGACCAAAGTCCTCCAATCGTTGAGGATGATGATTCATTAGATGATGATGTGACTGATCTAGATCAATCTCTTGACAAGAAGAAAGGAGTAGAAATTCCAATTGAGAATCATATCTTATGTGATCCTCCTACTCCTGTTGTGCAACCCCATATAAAACAATGGATTGATCATGTCAAGTCTGTTGAAGCACTTGTTGCTACATTTGAAAGTGATAACGTGTTATACACGTTGGTTGGCGATGATAAATTTATTCTAACAAGGACTTTCCAATTCTAAATGTCAATCCAGCTTTGATTGACCAAGTTTTTGAAAACTCAACAAATAAGTTTTTGGGAAAGAAAAGTCCTAATGTTATTGTAACTTAATGTGAAAAACTGCCTCTCAAACCATAACAACCAATCGCTTCCAAAGGTAAACAACAAGAAAAGCAAGCTGAAAAATCCAAGGCTCGTAACAAGAAAAAGGGAAAGGATGTTAAGTTTGTAGCCTCAAATGGTATGGATAAAATCGAGACTTTTGAAAATACATCTACCAATTTCGTAAAACAAGTCAAGATTTTGAAACGAAACGATCAAAACAATTATTCTCAACACACTAATGGGTGTGATGATGAACAGAGTACCTCGAGGCCTACAAGTTCAACATCAAGTCGTCAAAATGTATCTCTAAAATTCCTTGAGAGGAGATCATGTTTTAGGTGTGCGGGAGTTTGGACATATCATCAAAAATTGTACAAACTCACCAAAACCAAAGTTCATTGAAAATGCCCTTCCTGAAAAGAATGACCGACGTCGATCTGTGTCACCTAAACAAGACAAACGTATTGTTAAGGAACAAGAGGAAAAACAAAGAGTAAAAATGTGAAGGTCATTGAAAAGGCTTTAAAATCGGAAGTTGTTCAAAAGGAACCAAGTTCGTCAAGCTGGTAAAAACAGAAATTTCTAAACCTGTATATAATAATAATAAATCTGGTAGACAATAACATCAATCTTGGAAACCTAAAACCGGTACAGTTTCAGGGGGAGGTACACAGTTTCCAAATCATCAAGAAATCGAAATCACATTTCTTGATGATAAGGGTTGACCTAAGACCACTAAGGCTTGGGTCCCCTTCTCAAACTGATCGTGTAATTGCATGTGCAGGGTGCTTCAGGAGGAACTTGTTAATAGTCATTGGATTATTGACATTGGAGCATCTAGGCACATGATAGGCAACTTAAGGCTCCTTTTTGATGTGAAAAGAATTAGAGGAGGTTATGTTGCTTTTGATGGTGATAAAGGCGGTTACATCACTAGAGAGGGAATGATTTCCAATGGTGTTGTTTGTTTTGACAAGATCAATTACGTGTAACAAGTTGATCACAATCTTCTAAGTGTTTCTCAAATTTGCGACAAGAAGTTCACCGTGCATTTTGATGATGCTAGTTGCTATGTGCTGAAACCTGGTTTCAAGATTCCCAAAGAATGGATTCTTATGTCGGCTCCAAGAATTAATGATTTGTATATTCTTGATATGAGCCAATATATTACAACGACTGCACAAGTTACCTGTTTTGTCTCTAAAGTAACTAAAAGTTGCATAGGCATATAGGAAACATTCATTTGAGGAAAATGAACCATTTGGTGAAAAACAATCTTGTGAATGGTGTACCACTCAAGAATTTTCATCTACAAGACTTCTGTGTTTCGTGTCAGAAAGGAAAGCAAGCGAAGAAATCACATCCTATCAAGAAAGTTAACACTGTCAACATGCCACTTGAACGTCTTCATATGGACCTCTTTGGACCTATGAAACACAAGACTATATTTGGTGATGCTTATTGTTTAGTTGTTACTGACGACTACTCAAGATTTTCCTGGATAGCTGTGATGGCACACAAGAGTGAAACTCCTGAAATCCTCAAGAATCTCTTTATTCTTCTTGAAAACTTGTACAATTTGAAGATTAGGAGAATCAAAAGCGACAACGGCACTGAGTTCAAGAATCGGGTTATGGATGAGTTCTGTACTTCCAATGGTATTTTGCATGAATACAGTTCTCGCTATACTCCACAACATAACGGTGTTGCTGAGAGGATGAATCGAACGCTGATTGAAACTACAAGAACTATGTTGGTAGAGTCGCAACTTCCTGTTCAGTTTTGGGGGGAGGCTGTGGCAACTGCTTGTTACACGTTGAATAGAGTCATACGGTAAAAAGACATGGGAAAACTTGTTTTGAACTGCTACATCGAAGGAAACCAGATGTGTCATATCTAGAACCTTTTGGAGCTCCATGTACTATGATTGATCCAGATGGTAAGTTTGGTGCGAAGGCGATCGAAGGTTTCTTCCTTGGGTATGCCACTCCAAATTTCAGAGTTTGGAATTTGTCGTCTAAGAAGATAGAAGAATGGGGTGAAGTTAAGGTTCAAAGGTACACTAAATCAGTGAGAGCTCCGGGTGATCCATGGATGTTTGACTATGATGGTCTTTTTAGCTCCTTTAATCTGCCAACTTTTGATGAAGCTTCTGCAGCGGCTCAGATGTTGCTTGAGAGTGATACTGCAATAGATTCATCTTTGGTGCGACCGATTAATGTTAATCCTCAAAGTTCTTCCTTGGTTAACAATATTGGTCAGAATGAGGTATTTGAAGATGTTGTAGATTACAATGTTTCGACTGACGATGAGGAATTTCATGATGCAAATGAAGCTACTTCAGCTCCTGTTCACGGTGTCTAAGAAGCTACTTCTTTAGTGAATAATCAAGGAACTGGAGAAGGTAATGCATCAACATCTTCGGTGATGCTAGATATTGATCTAGTTGTGGATCTGAATCTCAACAATTTGGGTATAAATGCTCGTGTTCCTGATGTTCCTAAAACAATACCCACCCAAAGCAGAATATTATTGGAGATATTCAAAGCGGTGTGCAGACACGTAATCAGCTACGAAGCAACCAGAATGTTGGTTTGTATTCGGCAATCAGGGAATATGGAGAACAAAATGATTGGTCCTTCGCCTGCTATGTTTGTTAAGTTGAACCAAAATCTTGGAAGGAGGCAATGAAGGAAGATTCATGGGTTGAAGCAATGCAAGAAGAACTTCAGCAGTTTCAGAAATTGGCAGTGTGGAAATTGGTTGACAGGCTCGAGAACTACAAGAAGATTGGCACGCTGTGGTTATGCAAAACAAAGCAAGATCGGTTGTCCAAGGCTTTGCTCAGGTAGAAGGCATTGATTACAATGAAGTTTATGCACCAGTGACACGTCTTGAAGCGATAAGGATTTTCTTGGCTTATGCGTCTTACAAGAAGTTCACTGTTTATCAAATGGATGTTAAGAGTGCATTCCTTCATGGTGTGGTTGAAGAGGAGGTATATGCTGAACAACCGCTTGGTTTGAAGATCCAATCCATCCTAACAAAGTTTGGCTTCTAAACAAGGCTTTATATGGTCTTCATCAAGCTCCAACGGCTTGGTATGAAACTTTGTCTTCATATCTTCTCAAGAATGTTTTTCGAAGGGGTTTGATTGATTGTACTCTTTTCATAAAGGAAAAGGATGAGGATTTGTTACTGGTTCAAGTGTATGTGGACGACATCATCTTCGGGTCTATTGTAGATGACATGTGCAAAGAATTTGAGCGGGTGATGCAAGACAAATTCAAGATGAGCGCGATGGGAGAAATGACTTTATATTTAGGTTTGCAGGTACATCAATCTAAAGAGGGGATCTTTATTCATCAGACTAAGTACGTCGGGGGATATTCTCAAGCGATTTCAGATGGAAGATTTAAAGCCTGCTGGAACTCCATTAGCTCAAAATCATGGGATGACTCCGGATGGGTCGGGTGAACATGTGGAACCATCTCTTTATCGTGTTATAATCGGATCTCTTATGTATCTCACTGCTTCAAGGCCCGATATTATGTATCCGACATATCTTCTTTCTCGTTACCAGTCCAGTCTAAAAGTTTCTCATCTTGCAGTGTAAAAAGGATTTTTGTTATCTGAAGGAGTGTCCAGACACTGGTCTGTGGTACCCTAAGGATGATAACTTTGGGCTAATCGCGTTTAGTGATTCTGATCATGGCGGCTGCAAAATTGATGCAAAGTCAACATCAGCAGGATGTCAGTTTTTGGGAAGTCGCCTAGTCACGTGGCAATGCAAGATGCAGACCTGTGTAGCTACATCAACATCCGAAGCTGAGTATATTGCAGCTTCTAGTTGCTGTCTATGGATCCAACAACAGATGCGAGACTACGGTTTTGAATTCCTAACTACTCCTATTTATGTTGATAATGAAGCTGCTTTACAGATGACCCGTAATCCTGTACAGCATTCGAAAACCAAACACATCGAGATTGAGTATCATTTCATACGAGATTGTTATGAAAAGAAACTTATCGATGTTGTTAAAATTCACTGATCACCAACGTGCCGACCAGTTCACAAAAGCTTTTGATAAATCACGCTTTGATTTTCTTCTTTTGGTCAATGGCATCAAGGTGAAACCCGAGTAAACCTTCATCGACTAATCGTTTTTGTAAATATTTTCTTAAGAACTTAAAAATACAAAAACATGAGAAAAATTCAAAAATACAAAAATATGCCTTTTATTTTTTTAGTTCTTGCATTTAAGGGGAGAAATTCAGAAAAATACAAAAACAATAGAAAACGGAAAAACCAAAAATGAGTTTCTTGGAAAGCTAAGAGAAGATGATGATACACCAGTGGTTTGTCAAATATGGTGAAAAATGTACAATGAAAAACGATAAGTAGTTTTACTAACGATGTACCGATAGACTCACAATCAGATTAAAACGTGTAGGTTGATATAAACATAACAAACTGAAAGCCAGGTGGAACCATTCATTGGCATATGGTGTTGGTACCGAAATTTCGTTTGATAGTATGCGAGGTTCTGAGATATGCGGTCTTTATGCTTGTTTATCATCTGGGTATCATGGTGAATCTTTTACCGAAAAATAACGGGGACGCAAATCAAGAACTTCCATGATACCATACATACGTGTAAATATTGCATACGACCATCAATAAGTGATAAACATATCACATCCACCAAAAGAATAAGTGATAATATATCACAGTCATTTGTGGGAGTCAAGTTCATCTCTTTGTCTGTGCGATGGTACTAACCTGTTCACGGACTTGCTCCTGTGCCCTACGTGCATCTGAAAATTAAGTTCCTCATCAATAAGTGATTTTATCACATAGGGCTTGTTTTCAATCAAAATAAGTGAGTATCTCACATCATATAGGTCTAAACAGATGATAAGCGGTATACTCATCGATAAGATAAACTCTCGTGCATGTCTTTATACGGGAATGTGTCGTGAAGTGGATGAACACCGGCTAGTAAGTATATATTATACATTAAATCATATCTCCTAACCGTGATTACGTTTGATAAGTTGAGTTTATGTGGACAACAATATCGGTAATCAAGGTAAAATGCTTATCTAACTTATAATGAATTTCGTAAATCGTGCTTGACAAGACCGTAAGCCTGTATGATTCTCTTACCTTGAAACTCGCAAAAATTGTTAAGTAGTGTACAATTGTTTTTCGTTAAGGTCGTTTGTTTGCTTTTAGTTGTTTTTGGATTTAAACCTATCCTTGATTGGTCGTATGTTGAAATTCGAATGGTTTCTACCGATGAAGTCCTAAAATCAACTTGTTTTGACAACGCAACTTCATAAAGGTCACTATGCACATTGTTAAACTCAAAATCAAGCAAAATCTCTTCAAATTGAAAAATTTCATAAATCTGACGTTGGTGATCCATTGGAATCACAGTTTGGTCAACGAAGAACCACAAAGTCAATGAAGACTCGATGAAGATTAGTTCTTCGTCGTGAATTAACACCTATGTGAGGGAGGAGAAGGGGGAGGTCTTGGTTTCAAGTCCCACATTTACAACGTGAATTAAAAAAAGAAAAATTGCCGTTCAAAAAAAAAGATTAGTTCTTCGTCGAAATGTACTTGGGCTTATCTATTAAGGCCCTTTTAAAGGGTTCTTCTTAGGCCCATGTCTGGTTCTTCGTAGGGCTAGACGATGAACAGTTGGTTGTTCGTAGGGCTCAAGGGTTCTTCGCAGGACAAAAGGGTTCTTCGTTGGAACCATTGGTTGTTCATAGTGAACCGGGTATATAAAGGGATGGGCAGTTTCCAAAATCTTATCTCTTTCAAATCTACCTTTTTCACTTTCACTCTCTCTTTCACACACCAACTGTTCATCTTCTTCTTGTTGTTGAAGAAACCTTTCACCGACTTACTGTATTTTGTCATTGGTTTTTGATTTTGATACATCAAAGGTGAGTTGGTTGATGACACAACATGTATTCAATGTAGACCACATGATTTATATACAAATGGTGTAATAAATTGGACTCATGAGTTTTGTTTTCACTATTCATATGTTAAAACCCTCATATAATTTGTGATGTTTTTAGGATGAATAACTCTTTTAACAAAGATCGGACCTAAAGTCGAGTGTGTGATGGTGTGTCTGATCATTGATTGTTCATTTTGAAATATATATCCGGGTTGATTGTAGTGATGTAAATGACTTTAATGGGTTTTTACATGAATGTTTGAAACATAGTTAATGAACTGGGTTTTGATCTTGTATGTCAGATCTTTTGCAACACCTGTGTGTTTTCATCTGACACTTATTAACTGTGATGACAAGTGATCAGACGAAGAACTGAACGGACGAAAAACCTACCCCGACGAAGAACCAAAGTCAACAAAGAACCCAATCTTCGTTGACCTAGGTTCTTCGTGCCAACAGTTACCCAACGAAGAGTCACAATTGACGAAGAATCAATCTTTGTTGACCTGGGTTCTTTGTGGCATCAAGAGTCCAACGAAGAATCATAGTCAACAAAGAATCAGTTCATCGTTGACCAGGATTGTTCATAGGGATGGGTTGTTCATAATGGTTCTTCGTCTGTTAACTTGATTCTTCGTAGTGAATTATTCTTCGTGGACATGGTTCTTCGTGAACAATATGTTTAAGTGAACATACAGTTCTTCGTGGGACACTTAGTAGTTCACAGAAGGTTCATAGTTAGTAACTGTTAGTGTGTTAGGGTTTGTTTTCAATCTGTTTTTGTTTTTCTTCACATTGTTGGTGTTGTTGTGGAGATTATGTCGGAACCTCGATACAACATGATTGCCTACTTGGATCTGAAAACAAAATAGCTGAATATGGTGGCATTAAGAACAGGTTACATGACTCAATGATCAGCTATGCTATCACTCCAAGACACCCGTGTACGAATCTCGGATTAAAGCCTTTTGGGATTCGACGGAAGTTATTGAAGTTGATGGTAAAGAAGCAATTCGTGGACGTGTTAATGATCTAAACGTCGTTGTTGCAACCGAGATCATTAACAAGTACTACAACTCGGTGATGATCCTGATGCTCTGTATTTTGTGTCATTGAAATGCCAACGAGGTTGTTTGCTACGGATGAAGTGTACTGGGGATATCTTGGGGAATCAGCTAAACAAGTCTGGGTTACCACTCCGTTACAAGTTTCTTCTACATGTGTTGATCCACTGTTTGAGCAATCATCATAGTGGATACGATATGGCAAAACCCTGATTTGGTTGGTCTAATGGTGGCTTTGGTAGTAAACAAACCATTTAGTATTTCAAAGTACATTCTTGCAAATATGAAGGAGAACTTGGGAAGAACAGGAGGTACTATGGTAGGCAGCAAGTTCTGGATGTATCCATGCTTTTTGCAAATGATAATGAACGTTCAACATCCAGATCTTCCAAAAGATTAGAAAGATACACTTAAGATTGAAGAAATGGCTGAACATTCATTGAAGGTATTTCGAGGTTATGCAGCAAAGAGCTACAAAGAAAGTGTTCCTCCATGAAAGTTGATCGGTTTCTTAGGAAGCGACACATATGTAGCACCGGAAAACGACAAGTGGCGACATGAGAATAGTGATTCTAACAATGAAGAACCAACTTTGAACAGAATGATCAAAGAGAAGTTCGGAGATAAGAAGGGTAACGGTGATTATGAAAGTGATGATGATGGTGATGGTAATAACCAAGGTGGTGATGGAGGAGTTGTTGGTGCTAGCAGTGCAGGTACTACCGGTGGCGATCATGGGAAACAACCGGGTGGTGATGAGGAATCCGATTCTGATGATAATCCGTTGGAACTAGGTTATGAGCGTTATGTTGATGCACAAGGGGTTAGACAAATTAGAAGAGTACGGGTTGAAACTGATGCTGATTATGTTCCATCAGATACTGAGTCAGAAAAGGCTAGAAAGAAGCAAGCTGCTATTCTACGAAAGAAAAAGAGTCGGAAAATAGTTGGTGCTTCATCAACACAACCTGAATCTACCCCACAACCTGATCCTGTCTCTGAACCAATTCAAGAAGATGTCTTCACAGCAGAGGAGACTGAAGCGTTTCTATCATCTCCTACTCCATCCAGTGCAGCTGCAACTCCAACAGTTACAGCAAGTCCAGCCCAAACTCAACCACAACGTGTAACGTCCTCTGCTTATCAACCAGTTCATGCGACTGCTCACCAACAAAGTTCAGATCGGCGTATTTCAATGTTCAAGCGAATGAATGACAGTGAGAAAGTGAACTTTCTATTCTCACAACTCCAAGCGCAGCAACTCAGATTAATAGACATACGGAGTACATGTCTTCAACTCGTAATACGACCATTGCACAACAGTTGGAGATCAATACACTGAAAGCGACTGTTAGGAGGCAGTAAACAGAGATTGAGCAGTTAAGAGTTGAGAATGCACAGTTAAGAGCTGCAGATGCTGAAAGAGCAGCTCAGCTATTGCAAATGCGGCCGTGTACAATGCACGTGGCATTCAAATGAACCAATTAAAGGAAAGAAGCACTGAGGTACTGCGAACTAGTGAGAAGCTGTCTGGAAGTACAATGAGATAACAAGTTGGTACGACTCTAGGAATCAAGACTATAGCTGAGAATGTAACGCAAATGAATACAGCTATGAAATGACAAGAAGACGAGTTAACACTCTGTGGGCTAATCGATGCAAAGCATAGGAAGTGTTACGAAACCGAGATCATGATAGTGAAGATCCCAACAATCTTGACACTACTGCATCATCTGCACAACCGGAGGGTTCTGCTTCAATACCGGTCGTTGCTTCTAGTTTAGCACAGCTTGTAGTCGGTCCAGTTGCATCTGGCGGTACTCAGGAGGTTGTAGAAGGTATGCAAGAGATTGAAGATCTTGGCCTTCAGTTGGCAATTGTTGAAAGTGTTGATGTGGTTGTTGGAGAAAGTTCTGGCGCAAATCTTGAACAAGTGATGACTTCAGAGGTTGGTGTGATTACTTCTGAAGGTTTTGATGTAAAATTATTACAGGCATGTCACCCTGAACTGGTGAAGCTTTGGAAGAAGGGGAGTTTGTTTCCGAACTCTCTCAAGAACAGATTTTAGCGTTGAAAGAAATGAAAGAGGTAGACAATGCTACCATTGATGACATGTCAAGTGAACCCGATAGTGCAAATGTTGATGATATCGAAGAGACTGTATTTGAAGGTAACATTGAAAAGGCTAAGTATCTGAGGGAGGATGGAACAGAGTTCAACCCATTTGATGGTGATTGGGTTAAGTAAAACAAAGACGAGATCATGACAAACTAAAGAGTCTAGATACGTCTGATGCTCATACGAAAACTTTTGAAGAATGGAAAAAGCAATTTCTGGCGAAGAATCCGAAGTCTGCTCCTCCTCCAGTTCAAGTGGATTATCGGAAGTTTGTGAAAGAACGCCCTCAGGGTCGTATCCTCAGCTGGATGTTTGTTTAAGAAATTCATTGCATGGCTATCAAACGAGAATATGGAATCCAGTACTTCAGGTCACTTCTGAGCATGCTAACCTTACCGTTTTATGATGCTACAGCTTTGACCAGGTTGAACGTGATAAACCGATCAAACTATGAAGGTGTTACTCTTTTTGCACGCAAACTGCGTGTTGAGCGTCAAAAGGGTGGGAAGGATGAACTATACAAGCCACAATTTCCCATGTACGAGCATATAAAGTACACGTTGGATCCGGCGACAAACACCGCTCGCTACAGGCTCATCTACCAACTGGTGAAAGTCTTAGACAAGATTTCGCTTATGCTAATGAAACAAGACTTTTTGGGAGACATGCGTTTGTGGTGTTATGATTCCGATACTCACGAAGCCGTTTTCGTTTTCAAGGACGATAAAGAAAACTTTCGAATGCTCGACCCTATGTGGATTGTGAACATGTCAAAATCCGATATCAAGAAGCTTCTTGAGCACGACATCTTTTATGAAGACGAAGATGTGTATTAAGCTGTATTGTTTCAACGTGTTGCATGCTTTTGTTTCTATCCAGGTATTCACTCCGGCAGTTCATGGACCGAAGGGCACAAGGAATGAAGACCAAAGACCAAGCTATAGACAAGGGGAGTTTGTTGATACAGTTTTGTGTCTGTAGCTTGTTCTAGTTTATGTTTGTTTGTACGTTCTTTATTTAAAGTGTCTGTATAGTTTTGTCGGGTCGGCCAAGTCAAGATATCCTCCTATCTTGACTTAGCATGATGTTTATGTTTCTTATGTTGTAAAACAGTTGCATGATGCAGCTGTTAGTTGTTTATGTATTGATCTTGTAAACTGTTATTTGTTACTGTCTATTTGCAGGCTCCCGACGAAGAACCAGATTCTTCGTGGGATTGCATTTCCATGACAACTGTTGTTTCTCTCATGTGACATCTATGAAGAACCATTCTTCATGGATACTTAATTGTTCGTTGGTTCAGTCCACGAAGAACCATTCTCCGTCGGACTGTTGTTTGTTTGTGGGCCTCTGCATGGTTCTTCGTAACATGCAGAGGCATTGGGCCTATATATAAGACATAACCTCACAGTTTCACTAAGAGAGCACCCAGAGTATGTACAAGCATTGTGTGTATGTGTTTGTAACTGTTCTCTTCAGATTAATCAAAGTAGTGAATCTTCGGTTACTTGTGTTTTCATATCTTTGCTTCGGTTTGCATGTTTACATGGATTCCACACAGGAAGTAGGTTTGTTTAATCCTCCAAGTGGACCTACACCTTACGGTCCGTAAGGCCCTAGCATGAGGCAGAAGTTTAATTTTGCAGATTTAGCCCCTGGACTTGTATTGTCGTGTTTTGTCACTTTTAACCCCTTTACCTAATTTTGAAGGCTCTATAAAGGTGTTAAGGCATATGTAATTTGGATGTTTCCCAGAAATGTCACGAGTGTCGGTTCGTTCAATTGTACGGTTACGCGTTTCACAAAATTTCATAAAACGATTTAACGAACACCAAAATGATTGAAATTGCGCAACGATTGACATTTTTGCATTCTAATCAATAAAATACAAGATTTCATTGAATACTAAAATCTTTGGATTTGTATATGGGGTCCGTATTAAAAAATACGAGAATTTGTAGACTTTCGCAGTTTGTTGGAAATAGTCCCTAAACTTGTATAATAAGGGTATGTGTAGCATACGTCCTTGTCCCGGTGTGTATGTTAAGTTAGACAGATTACGTTAAAGTATCGGTTAACGAATCACTCCCAAAAGAAAAAAATTGAAAGCTCGAAATTTTACAAGGGATACAATGAAACCATCTAAATAAAATAAATAATTTATAACAAAAAATTCCCAAAAATAAACAATTACAAAATCAAAAAAAGAAAACAAAATAAATTTAAGTTTCCCCCAACCATATTCGGTTCTATGAAGTTCTCTTTTTTTTGTTCCATCTGATTTCTAGCCTAAACTGATTTAGCCAAAACCGGTTCTAATCCTTGTTAAAATAAGAAACAAAACTGGTTTTGGACCCATACCGATTCGAGAGAAAAAAATAAGCAAGCAAGCAAGGTTGTCATGGTTATAAAAAAAACCGGAGCATACATTGTAATTACATGACATTATTGTTGATGTTTTTTTATCTAGTATAATATTTTTCTTATGAGCTCTTGTTATATTCCTAATTTTTATGAGTGCAATAAATACCTTTGAGAAAGTGTATTTAGTGTATTAATTAGAAGTTTATGAAATAATGTATTAATGTGTCATGAAATTTAAAGTAAATTACAAAGGTGTCCTTCTCTAATTAAATATCGAATTTTGTTGTTCATCCAATATATATTATATAATAGTATAGATGTCTTATATATATATATATATATGGGATGAATCATGAAAAACTAGTTTAAATGAGAAAACCAAAAAACTAACTAAAAAGCCAAAAAAACATATCAAATTTTTTTAGGATTTTTTTTAAAAAATTCGTTGTATATATTATATTAAAAAAAACTTTAAAAAAATAAAAAAACATATAATGCACATGTGCAACATATACATAGAACACACATGTATACTACACAAATAGTGCACATGTGCAGTACACACACACACACACAAATATAATATATATATATATATATATATATATATATATATATATATATATATATATATATATATATATATATATATATATGTATGTATGTATCGACGGAGACACACTGATTTTCAACCAAATTTAGAGGGAATGGAGACGAAACCGTAAAAGTAACATTAATAATTTAAACAAAAAAATACCTAAAACTAAACTATTACAAAAATCAAAAAACAAGATAAACCACCTCCCTCTGTTGTTCATTGGGTTATTCGGAAGACATGTATGACAAGTTAGTGGTGGGTATGATTTGTCTAACTGTATATTGATGGTGAGACTAAGAAGTGCAAGCTCACCACAACTAAGGAAGAGTTTGATAAATGGGATAATTACCCGAAAGCTTTCGAGGATTTTGGCATGAAAGTTGGTTTTTACGCGATAAGTTAATCACACTTGAAACACTTGTGCTTAATTCAGAAGGTGCATTGGACATAAAGTTGTACATGGAGGCAACACGTGAACATAAACGCATCAAAGATGAGTTAAAGAAAGTAGCTGCCATGCGTAAGGAGTTGAAAGGAAGAGCTAAAAACTATCAGGCGATTTCGGGTATTTCTAAGCAGAAAGTTGAGAGGCACGAACTTAGGTTCAAGAAAGTGGTGAATGCACCATGGTAGGCTCTATCAGTGAGTTATTAAGTTGGTTTTCTTTTTACAATAAATAGTAAAACTTATGAATAATGAACCACATTTAGTGAACCACATTTAGTTTTACACTTTACCATATCTTAAAAAAAAACCCCTATGTAAGAATCAATGGAGCCTACCATGGTGCATTCACTACCTTCTAGAACCTAAGTTCATGCCTCTCAACTTTTTTCTTTAAAATACCGAAATCTCCTTGCAGTCTTTAGCAGTTCCCTTCAACTCCTTACACATGACGGCTACTTTCTTTAACTCATCTTTGATGCGCTTACCTTCATGTGTTGCCTCAATGTACTGATTTATGTCCAATGCACCTTCTGAATCACACACAAGTGTTTCAAGTGTGATCAACTTATCGCGTAATAACCCAGCTTTCATGCCAAAACCCTTGAAAGCTTTCAGGTACTTATCCCATTTATCAAACTCTTCCTTAGTTGTGGTGAGCTTGCACTTCTTAATCTCACCAGCAATCTCTATGGTTAGATGAATCATACCCACCACTAACTTTTCATACACGTCTTCCGGATGAAGAAATTCTTTCTTATACATGCATAGTTTGTAGTAGCCCATTCTAACATCATCGGTTAGGTTAGCTGATGGTCGATCCTGACTCCATTTACCAGAACAGGAAGTCTTCAAAAATTTGGCTTCTTTGAATGAATACGGGATTCGGTTGGTCTAGAACATTCTAGAACTTCTGAACCAATCTCTTCATTACGTTTCAAAGATGTCTGATAAGGTGGCCACTAGGAGACAGGTTAGCTGTTTTCCCATGATTTAGTTCAGCACTATGAATAACAGGTAACAACTAAAATTAAGTAACACAAAACACCAAATCATTACCTGGAATTACTTGTTTTGAATGTGCTGCCAAATGCGCGAAAGGCTAACAACACAATCAACTTCATTTGAATAAATTCCCTTTCGTATGTAAACCTACAGAAGTAAGAACGTTTGAGATTATTAAACATGTATGTTATGACTATTCTCGCACCTTTGGCATGTGCTTTTAGAACTTTGTTAAGATTAACCTTTTTAAACCAAATTTAAGGTCAAATACTTATAGCATGGTTTCCTATGACCTTGGTTTAAAAAAGTGCATCTTAATGAAGTTCTAAAAGCACGTGATGATGTCATGATGATGCCATCTCACATTATCTTTGTTCTCGTATCATCGAATGTCGGTTAGTACGAAGAGGAACGTTGTCGACTTCGGTCTCGAACCGAACCGAGTCGTGCATCAACAAACTCCCCCTTGGATGTTGCTTGTGATGGTTCGATCTTTAAATTGTCGGTTCTTCAAATGTCTACACTTGTCATGGTCAAGAGGTGTATCAACAAACTCCCCCTTGAATGTAGCTTGTGAGACGTTGATCATCAAATCTTTAGATCCCTATGGTGTTGATGAGTGTTCGGATACGAATTGATATTTTTGATCCACTGCTTGCATTCATGTTATGTCTTCACTCCCATAACTTTTCTTCAAACAGTTCTCTTTGCCTTTAGCTTGCTTGGATGCCACATCTGTACACCAACAAAGCTAAACACGTATGAGAACAACCGCTAGGGATTTAATCAACCTTAGAGAACTTTCATTTGAAAACTTCACGCACGATTGATTTTAAACAGAATTAGCAAATGACAAACATGAGAGTAAATCTCATTCAACTACCAGTCGACAACACTTTGAAAGATTTAAAATTGTTCAGATTTAATCCTTTAACTTTCAAAACTTGTCAACTTCGACCATTTATGAAGATGCAATTGTTTTCCGGCTTACAATCAGGATTTTAGATAGGATAGACTTGAGTTCCAACATCAGTCAATCAAAAGTAAACTAGAAGCAAAATCTTTTTGGCTTTTATAAAATTTATATTAAAACTCACCAAAAATCTTTTTGGTATTTTTCGTTTTTCAAATGTAAAGAGAAAGCAATAAATAAATATTTACGGACATTCTTTTTATGAATTTCGAGGGTAAGAGAATCATATCAGTATACTGTCATGCCAAAACACACTTGTTTGTCGATTAGTTAGCATTTGGATAAGTATCCTACAACAATTATCAGTATTGTTGTCCATATAAGCTCAAGTTATCAGATGTACTCGCGGTTAGGGGATACAATTAATGTATGATTTATACTTACCGACCGGTGTTCATCCACTCACGACACATTCCCTATCAAGGTATGCACGAAAGTTCATCTTACTGGTGAGTTTACCATTTATCATTTGTTTTCACGCATATGATGTGAGATACTCACTTATTTGAGGATGAATACAGGCCCTATGTGATGAAATCACTTATTACTCAGGAACTTGATTTTCAATGCATGTCAGGCACGAGACCAAGTCCATGAACTGGTTAGTACCATCGTACCATCGAAGAGACGAACTTGACTCTCGAATGATAGATGTGATTTAAAATCACTTATTCAGGGGTGACTGTGATATTTATATCACTTATTGATGGTCATATGCAAACATATATTATATACATATATGTATCGATGTACACGTTATATGGCATCATGGAAACTCTAGACTTGCGTCCCCCTTGTTCGGTAAAAGAAACAATCATGATACCCAGATTATAAACCACATAAAGACCACGTATCTCTGAACCTCGACAATCTATCAAATGAAATTTCGGTACCAAGACCATATGCCAATGAGCGGTTCCCATACGGTCATCAGTCGATTACGTTTATATCGCCCTGCACACTTTAAAATGATTGTGAGCCTACCGATACATTAATAATAGAGCTACTTATCGTTTTTCATTTTAAGCTCAAAGAGGTTTTAACAGACCACTGATTTACTATCATTTTCTCTTTTTCTTGACAGGAAACTCATTTTTGTTTTTCTCTTATTTTTGTCCTTTTTGACGTTTTGCAAATGTTTTTGTATTTTTCGGATTTGGATTTACTCCCCCTAAAATTCAGAAGATAAATTTAAACTTTAAAAACATCTTTTTGGATTTTCTTCAAGAAAAATATTTACAAAAATAATTTCACAATGTGGATTAACTTATTTTTACCTCGATGCCGTTTACCAAAATTAATTTAATCAAAATTATTTATCGATTTTTGAAAAATGAGTTGGCACGTTGGTAATCAGTGTGGACCAAAACAACATTGACGAGTTTCATATTGAAACGATCCGTGTGACGTGATATTCGAGATCAACGTGTCTGGCCAAAGAGATGTTAGTAATTCGAAAAGCAGCTTAAATATCGACAAGGATAGGAGAGATTAGAAATTCAAAACCGTAATCCTGTAACTGGTTCGTGCATTGCCAGGAATCTGAGTGCTCTCCCAAACTGGATATCCACCCAGTGTGGATTTCAAGGTCGATTTTGCAGCTACTTCAAATATCTGAGAATTTTCTGTACAACAATAAGAACATAAACCGCCATGTCCAGCTGGTAAGAAGAAAAGGAGCATGTGGGAAAGCTTGTACACATCTTCATTGGATGGTCCATACATGATGTCGTCCACATGCTTATACACCAGCAAAGGTCTTCGTCTTTCTCCTTGAGAAGTAGTATGCGGTTGTTCAATCCACACCAAGGCATCCACACACCCGGTTGATTTGTTCAGCAAACACATTTTCTTCAATCACATCGTGGAGAAATGTACAGTGCATGTTCATCTTGTAGGCTTTGAACTTCTTGTGGAAGAATAAGCCATGAATCTTCGAAAAGCTTAGACGTGCTGCAGACGCGTACACTTCTTTGAATCTATCCTGTGGACTCGATCCAAGCCTTCAACAAACAAATTGTTGGTCATTTTTCATCTTGTCAAAGTTCTCAACTTCATTCACCAAACTTTCTTCATTCATCGGACTTATCTTCTTTTTCTCTCCAACAAAGGCAACAACTCCTAGGTATAACGATGTTTTGGAGCCGCATGTTGCCGATCTTGTGTCTGGGTGCTCCACTATCAACAATTTATGACTATCAATAGTTCCTCTTGGAACATCCTGCACACTCACTAAAAGATTAGTTGGAGATGGGGACCCAATCCTTCCTTGACTTGGTCGTCCCACATCATCGAGAGAATTGGGACTTCATTTTCCAGATTATTCGAAATGAATTGTGCTCCCCCTGAAACAGTTGCCGGTGTTGGTTTCCAAATCTGTTTTTGTTTCTCAAATTTAACATTTGGTTTTACCGACTGTGTTTGGACAACCTCTGGTTTTAAAGCCTTTTTAATATCTTTTCGTTCTTTCTTTCTCTGTTTCATTTCTCGTTGTTTAACAAGTCGACAGTCCTGTTTGGTCAAACATATTTGGTATGGTGACGTTTACCACGGACGCATCAATTTTTGCTTTTCCTTTGTGAGATATGATAGTTCTTGACAATGTGCCCATACTCACCACACTCAAAGCATGAATCCGCTCAACAAACCTCGGAGTATGATAAATGTGATAGCTTGATGATGAACTACGTGATCTTGAGGTACTTGGTCCTACATCACAACAACTAGTGTGTTGTGTGTAGTTGTTCTGATTGTTTCTTTTCAAAATTTTACTTTGTTTAACAAACTCCGTTTGGATTTGTTTTCAAAGGATTCAATTTTATCAGTTCCTCGGGATTTCACGAAGTTCACATTTTGATTTTTCTTCTTGCTTTTGCTCTGTTTGCCTTTCCCCTTTCCTTGGGTAGCGTGATGTTGCTTTCGTTGATTTTTTGAGATTGCAGTTTTTCATTCCCATATTTCTTTCTAACTTCAGATTTTAGGATAGGAGCACACTGAGTTACTACAACTCTTGGGCTCGACTTACCCAGAAATTTACAGTAGAATCCTCGAAAACTTTATCAATCAAATATTGATTGACATTTTTTATGGGAAAATCTTTGTTTGAGTAAACTTTGTTGGAACCAATCAACATATAAAGCAAGGTCACACTTTCACAGGTTTCAACATGAGCTTCAGCAATCTTGACATGCGCAGTGACACACGGTTTCGCTGGAAGATCACAGAGAATGTGATTCTCGAGAGGTATATTTTCCTCTTTTGTTGCCGTATCTGACTGCTTAGGTGTGTCCTCATCCGACTCGTCATCCGAACTATCATAATCCTCAACAATGGGAGGATTTGATCATTCATAGACTTTAAGTCATTGATGTCATCCGATTGACCTTGACTTGAAGATGTGCCCTTAGTGAACCCTAGACCAGTTGTAAATTCAGCTAGATCCAATGGAACGGTGGGGCGTCATCTGGAATTTGGTGTAATTGTGTCTAACCGGAGGGGGACAGCCTGATAACCAATGCATTTCACATCACCTTTCTTCTTTTGAACATCGATGATATGATCCAAAACATATCTTGAGTTGGAGTAACTGTCCAACTTGAGTTTGATCGCATCATGCTCACACTTTACACAGGCTAACTACTTTTTCGTTTCTTCAAGCTTGTTAATATAATTATTGATGGTTTTTATTTTGTCAAAACATTCTTTGTTAATTCAGAAACATCTTTCCTTAAGGTTTCAATTGTCGTTTTAAATTCCTTTTCATTTTTCTTAAGAGTTCGTGTTTGCCTCAGTGCACTTTGTCAGATCTACAATCGAACTCTGATGATGTTTCTTGGTATGGTCAAATTTACCTTCAAGTTCTAAGTATTTTCCTTTTAAAACTATACATTCAAAACACTTAGACAAGATAGGTTTATCGAAACTTACCTGACTGGATTGGCAATCCAAACGAGCCATGAATGTTGCACGAAGAGTGGAAGATCCAATTGTTGAAAGATGCTTGGAAAACTCATCAGATGACCCTTCAGTTTCATGCACCAAATCTACTTCTCGCTATCTGTCGATTCAGTTTCAGTAATCACATCATCTACCTCAGCATCAACATCTTCAGATCGATCTTCACTTGAAGTAGAACCTGCTTCATCTGAACTGCTGCTAACCCGTGAACCATCATCATTTCTGAAAGATTCTCCATCGCTATCATTCTTTGCAATTTCGGCAAAGTATGCAGTTCCTCCTCCACCACTGTTTCACAATTGAACAGACCAATCACAATGTTCATCTACCTGAACAATCAAAGCTCGGTTGGAATTTTTTGCGGGAACCACTGCTCTTTCATTGTTATCAACTTGAAGGGATATTGATTCCCTTGCTGTGGAGGTTTTGTGCATTCTCTTTTAAAATTCCCCTTCTGTCTGCAGTTGAAACAGGTAACCTTCCTTTTGTCAAAACCATATGGAGTATCCTTGTTGCTCTCCAGATTAGTTCTTCACGTTTTCTCCATAAAATTTTTTCCCTTCTCACTGCACTAGCAAATGCCAGTTAATATTATCAATTTGTGCATAGTCTTGACTGGTTAGATTCATGTTGCCAATTTGTCCAGCTGCCAATCCACAGTAAGAACTCACCAAAGTGTTTAGAAGCTCCATATGTTCTTTGGCAACTACCACACTTACCTTGCTAAGGTTGGATGTATCGAGTTTGACAGTGTTAGAGTTTGAGGGTTGAGAGTTGTTACCATAGAAAGCTTGTTGTGGAACTTGTGGTGTAGCAGCTTGTGGTTGAGGAAGAAAGACTTTTGGATCAAATGCTTGTCCATAGACTTGAGCACTTGAACTACCAGACTGATCTGATTGAACTTGCGGCATAAAAGGGTTTGCATTCGATACAAATGTTGTCTGAACCTTAGGTTGCTGTTGACTTGAAATTACACCTGTGTTAATACCTCCAAAATACATCTCTATGTTTTGTGGAAATGGAATTCGTTTTACTTTACAAATTTCTTCTTCATTTTTGTTTTCAAGTTTTTGAACAAATCCGTAAATGCTGATTACATCCAAAACACCGTATGTTTCAGCAACTCAATGAATTGACTCCACTTAGGTGGCAAAGCATCAGCAAAACACATAACTGTTAGTACATAATGTCTATGTCTTAGTCTGGATCGAGTCTGTTTGTTTTGGGCTAGATTATGTCAAAATATAGGGTTATTTATGTAAATAGTTAACAAGTTCCCCCAGAATCAAAATGTAAGAACAAGTTCGGCTGAACTTGTTCAAGACAAGTTCGCCCGAACTTGACTTCCTCCTAGCGAACTTTGTTACACGATAAATAGGTGCCTTGATGTTTTCATTTGTAACTTCTGCAACTTTGTCACTTGTACGGCGAAGCTCTTCCCAATCAGGATTTGCATGTACTGAACATTTATGATCAATAAACAATGATTAAACAGTAAATCTTGCATATTCGATTAACACGTCATATAAATTCCGCATATACGAACGTTAGGTACCATTTTAGGTTCCTATGCTTACAATGGAGCGATCTAACAAGTGGTATCAGAGCCTGGATACCTGAATTGGTGAAATCATTGCAAGATCTACTCTTATTCTACCTCTTTCTACCATTTTTCTTCATTTTTTAAAGAAAAACAATGAATTCACGGATAAAAGTTGCTAATTTTTGAATATGTCATGTAAAATACACTTGTGGTAAACCCCTGAGAGTTAAAAAAACCCATGATTGATTTTGGCAAACTTGAGATCAAGTTCGCCCGGACTTTATTAAAATTCATTGATTTTTAATCAAGTTCGCCCGAACTTGACTGATATTTCAAGTGTATTTGGGAAGTCCGCTCGAACTTTTTTGTGTTTCAACTAGATTTTCTATAAGTTCACCCGAACTTGTTAAACTCTGTTGAATTTCACTTATAAGTTCGCCCGAACTTGACAATCTTCTTGAATATCAACATAAGTTCGCCCGAACTTCATTAGGGTGAAATTTTCAAAATTATCAAACACAAGTTCGCCCGAACTTGTGTAAAATCAAATATGATATTTCTCAAACTGCAAGTTCACCCGAACTTGTGAGTGTACTGATTGTTTTTCAAAGTTTGTGAACGTGTGTTTTTTAGTAAAATTCGTCAATTTTCAAGATGGAAGATCTTCACAATGCATTCATGACTGCTTCAGCTTCAACGCTCAAATGGTGAATCAAGTGAACATCGACAACGAAATGGGCATGTCTGTAAAGCCTCCAAAACTCATGTGTATGGACGAATATGAGGGATGGAAAGAGAAGTTTATGAATTGGGTCCAAGCGACATAGTTCCACAACTGGGTGGTAATAGAGACTGGTTATACATGGCCCAGAGATGAGAATGACAATGTTATCGACATCAGCAAGTTCTCAACTTTACAGAAAGATGCTTACGTCCCGAGAAGAAAATGATAAGCTTGATCCAACAATCGGTGAAAGAA
Source organism: Scalesia atractyloides (assembly GCA_947069175.1). Lineage (NCBI taxonomy): Eukaryota > Viridiplantae > Streptophyta > Magnoliopsida > Asterales > Asteraceae > Scalesia > Scalesia atractyloides. The sequence goes on along the minus strand of CAMTDV010000014.1, from coordinate 21,013,477 downwards.
GATATCTTAGTGCTTCTACCAGAATTCAAAACTGCACAGGAATTATGGAAATCCTTGAAGAACAAATACCAGGGAAGTGCAGAAATGGTCAAACCTAAGAAAGCACTGATCATGAAAGAATTTGACATATTTACGATGATTAAAGGGGAAATGATGAAACAAATGATCCAAAGGTTTTGTCATCTGAAAGTGATCATGAGAGACACGGCTTGAGAAAACCGAAGAAGAATACATTGATAAGCTAGCTGACGCTTTACCTGAGGGTGAGTGGACGACTTATCTTATGGTGCTCAAAGAAAGTGTGAGTTGGGAGTTCTTCAAACTATCCACCTTCATTGATAAACTAGAAGTGCACGAGATGGAATTGTTAAAGATAGCAAAATCAAAGAATGCCAACATGACTCAAGATGTAGGGCTGTACTACAAGTCAGGAGCTCAAGATAATATCACTAGCCCGAAGATCCAAACCGCTTTTAGCGCGAAACTGGATTCTTCAAATCATTCACTGCAGAGTCAAACACAATCATATCTAAAATATGATCAAAGTCCGCAGAGTTCTTCGTATTCAAGCACAAGTTCAAATTCTTCATATCAGAATCAAGCAAATCAGAATAGTCAATCAAATTCTGATTCAAATGTGTACAAATGCAACATTGCTGTTATTCTAAACAATGTCGTTTCTGAACAAGTTGCCAACAACAATGGCACTGTGTTAGAATCATATGAAAGCTTGGTGGCCGGGAAGATTGGTAATCCGGAAATGACCGCCGAAGATTATGATCAAGTGGATGAAGAAGAGCTTGAGCTGATGGATATCAAATGGTCTTTAGCTTCAATCATTCGGAGGGTTACAAAGTTTGTTGCTCTTACCGGCAGAGATATCGAAAACTCCAGCAACAAATTGGGATTCGACAAAACAAAAGTCACTTGCTTCAGATGCCGACAAAAAGGGCACTTCAAGAGAGAATGCAAGAATCCGGAAGCAACTGGCAATCAAAGTCCATTTGGAGGTGGCAGTGAGTACTACAAGAAGTCACTACAATACAAGCCTTTCCCAAAGAAGACTCAAGTCGAAATTCAAGAGAAACCAACCAACAACACAGAAAAGGCAATGGTCGCTTCGGACGAAGATGATGGTTTTGATTGGAATTCATATATTGCCAAACAGACCGGTGTTGCTCTTATGGCCGAAATTGTGGAAGACACATCTGCTCAGGATGCAGCCATGGAAAGTGCATTACTAGAAGAGTACATGCAACAAGCTGAGGAGGAGGAAATTTATCAGCATACAAAGATGTAGGGTATCCTTTCCCCTAACATGTCTACTAGTTTTGCAGGTTGTTTTGGCGATACAACATCATTGGAGCATGATGCTGAGGAAAAACCTGTGGTTGAGGAGGTTATCAACGTAACCAAGGAAATGAATGAAGAAAACCATACAGAGATCGCCAATAAAGCTATGATGGCAAATTTGACGAAGGTAGGTCCAGAGGTAAAGGTTGTAGAAAAGGAAGTGGTTAAAGTATAAATCGTAGAGGTTGAGAAACCATGTAGGAAATGTGCTGAACCGTGTATTCAATGTGCTGAAAAGTCTCAGATCATAACCAAAATCAATGTGCATAATAATAATTTCAAATACTATCATCGCACAATGAAGGAGGCCTATGACAAAATGAAAGATGATTACAGCAGGTTGGATGATAACAACATTGAACAAGATGATACTATCAGAATGTTAAAAGCTACTTTAATGGAAAAACAAAAAGCTATTAACGTTTACATAAACAACATTGCTGAAGTAAAACAAGAGCTCCAAGATATGAAAATCGAAACTGAAGGAGTTCGACAACTTTTAAAAAGCTATACCACAAATGCCTACGTCATTGATCACATTCTTCCTACTATTCAGACGGAAGAAAATGTTCAGAAAGCCAAAGGTGAGAAATGTGGAGATTATACCAAGTTCCACCATCCCTATGCGAAAAATATTGTCGTAAAAGGTGAAGGGATGGAAAAGGCACTCAACATTGAACTTTTAACCGAAAAGAAAAATGAGCTGCCTGAGAACATTGATATAACTTACACGAGTGATGATGGTGAAGCAGTGGTTAAGCAAGTTGTTGATAATGTTTTGAGTGAATCTGATGATGGCAGCTATGAAAGCGCCAACTCGAGTTCAAACAATTCTGATTCACAAATCTGAAGATGACGATAAATCATCGGAAGATAGCCTAAGTGATGATCCTAACATTGTCATGTACAAAGTTAAAGATTCTGATAAACTATACTTCGACTATAGCTTTCCGATTCGGAATGTGAAGGAAGATCAGCTTGATAAATTCTTCAAACTTGTTGAAGTTTCATCAGAAAATTTGGAAATTAATGAAAAGAAATTTTACTCCAAACCTAGAAGAAATAACTACCGAAGGAATGGTGGTGATTTTCCTGAACATAGGAGAGCTGGGTTGGGTTTGGATGTGGAAGAAGAACCGAATAAGAAAAAGTCACCATTTCGCGAATATAAAGATAAAAACATGAAATTCGTGTATGGGACAAGCACGATTCAAGAGGAAAGTTTGATTGGGAAGCAATCAAACGATGAGTTTAAGAAAGAAAAAAAACTTCAAGATAAGGCCAAAGCCACAAGTGGTTTAAAACCCACTAATGGACATTCTCATGATGATCGGACTTGCTTCAAGTGCAATGAAGTTGGTCACATCGCACGCAAGTGTCCGAAATCTAAGCCGGTCTATCCTCGAAGGAAAACAAGTTCAGATGTTGAAAAACCTAAGCAACCAGAGTTTGTAAAACCTGTCACAATTCTGAAAAGAAATGAATCTAAACTTGAAGTTAAACCTAAAACTAAGTTTGAAAATTCAACTTTCAAGAAAGGTGAAACTTCCAAGACAAATGAATCAAGGTTTTACATTAAAAAGGCACAAGCTAAATCACAATACTGGATTGCTAAAAAGAAATCGTCAACATCTGAAGTTACCAAGTCTAAGCTGGTTAAGACTGGTAACAACAAAGAGTCTAAATCTGAGATTAAAATTGACACTGACAAACCTTCAAAAGATAAAAAGAAAGTTCAATTTGAAAATGGTAACAACAGTGATATCTCAGATGGTGATTTTGAGGATGATTATGAAGCTTTTTATCCCAAACCCAAGACCAAGAAGGCTTGGGTCGTGCTTTTTAACTGAATGATAATGTGTGCAGGGGCTCCAGAGATCCGTTTTTTCAAAGTGGATTCTGGATAGTGGAGCGTCAAGGCACATGACAAGGATGAAAGCTCTTCTCTTTGACATCAAGGCTATAAACGGGGGATAAGTTGGCTTTGTCGGTAATCAAGGAGGAAGAATCATCGCCGAAGGAAAACTTTCCAATGGTGTAGTATCGTTTGATCATGTGAATTACATTGCGAGCTAGAGAACAATCTTCTAAGCATTTCGCAGATTTGTGATAAACAGTTTACGGTTCATTTCAATGATAAAGAGTGCATCATTTTTAAGCGGGTTTCAAGATTCCTCATGATTGGATTCTGATGCGCGCGCCTCGCGAGAACAATCTCTATGTGTTAGATATGGGTATCGCTACCACATCATCGAAATCTGCTCAATGTTTTCTCACAAAAGCCACAGAGAAAGATTCTATTCTATGGCATAGAAAAATGGGGTACATTCATCTTAGAAAAATGAATTTTCTGGTTCATAACGACTTGGTTGAAGGTGTGAATCTTCGAAGCTTCCACATGACGGATCACTGTCTTGAATGTAAAAAGGGGAAGCAGATCAAAAAGTCACATCCTAAGAAGATTCTGAATTCTATAAAGTTTGCCACTTAAACGTCTTCATATGGATCTTTTCAGTCTGGTGAACGTCCGAAGTATTTCAGGAGATCTATACTGCTTAGTCGTCACAGATGAGTATTCTTGATATTCATGGGTTTTCTTTCTAGAGTCTAAAGATGAAACGTTCGACAATCTGGTGATTCTCTTCAAGAAGCTCGGAAATCTATATCATCTCCCTGTCAGATGTATTCGCAGTGACAACGGCACAGAGTTCAAGAACAACAAGATGAAAGAGTTTTGCAACGCCAAAGGAATTCTGCATGAATTCAGTGCACCTTATACTCCACAACAAAATGGCGTAGCTGAGAAGAAGAATAGAACTTTGATCGAAACAACAAGAACAATGCTTGCAGACTCGAAACTTCCTGTTAGCTTCTTGAGTGAGGCGGTTGCTACACTTTAAACAGGGTCTTAACTTTCAAACCGACTAAAAAGACATGTTTTGAGATGATTAACTGAAGGAAACCAAATTTGAAATATCTAGAGCCATTTGGTGCACCATGTACAGTGTTTGATCAAGATGGTAAATTTGGTGCTAAATTGCTTGAAGGTTTCTTTGTCGGGTATGCTAGTCCGCTAAGGAGAGTATATGTTCCTGCTTTGAGAAGGGTGATCGAAGCGCAAAACGTTGATTACTTTAAGTACACAACTCCTATTTAGAGAAAAGGTGACGCGTGGTTGTTTAATTACCAAGATTTGTGGAAGTCATTTGACTTGCCAGAAGAACCGTCTGATGAAAAACTTGCAGCTCTTTATTATCTTCAACAGTCGGCAAACCAAGAAAAGATTATTAGGCCAATTGTGGTTAATCAACCCACGTTTGGTACTTCATCTTCTGGTGCAGGTCCGAGTAATAGTGGTGTTCCAGTTGAACAAGTTTCTGAAGCAGAAGCAACACCTACTACAACTCCAGCAAATGTTTCCACTGAACCAGGAAATGCAACTACAGAACCCATTACTTCTCAGAATCAGAATTCCGACTCTGATGAAGCTCTGACTTTCGATGATGATGGAGAAGAATCCTCCTCAGATGATGAATCCGAGCGGATAACAAGCATGTTGAATCAATCTGCTGGCCCGAGCAATCAAGATGAAGCAACATCGAGTACTCCTAATGTTGATTTGATCGTTGATCTGATATCTCAAATCAAAACAGTACAGTTGATGTTTCTAGCAAGAGGTGTCACGAACTTACTCATACCATCCGTCAACGAATATTATTGGTGAATTATAAACTGGTGTGTGAACAAGAAGCCAAATCAACAAAGCACTAAGTTGTTTCTCTATCCGAGTGGCTCCTGCTCAAGACTACTGCTATTATTCATGTTTCATATCTTAAATAGAGCCAAAGACTGTGAATGAACCTCTGGGTCATGAGAATTGGGTGATAGAAATGCAAGAGGAATTGCTACAATTTGAGAAACTGGGAGTTTGGAGGCTTGTAGACTTACCACCGAAGCAGAAAACTATAGACACGAAGTGGGTCTTCAAGTGCAAAAGGGATGATCCAGGTGTGATTGTTAGAAACAAAGCTTGGTTGGTTGTCAAGGGTTTCCACCAGCAAGAAGGTATTGACTACACAGAAGTATATGCATCGGTTGCACGATTAGAGTCAATCCGCATTTTCCTTGCATTCGCAGCTTGGAAAGGTTTTAAGGTGTACCAGTTAGATGTGAAATCCACATTTATCAATGGTAAGTTACGCGAACAAGTGTACGTCGGCCAACCACCAGGGTTCGTCGATCCGCTGAACAAGAACAAAGCTTATCTCCTAGACAAAGCCTTATACGGATTACACTAGGCCCTGAGAGCTTGGTACGAGACGTTATCTCAACATCTCGTTGGAAACGGCTTTACTAGAGGCACAGTGGATAGTACATTGCTTTACCAATGAAGTCGGGAACCATCTTATCATCGTAAAATCTATGTATCTTTGGTTCAACGGATGATAGTCTTTGCAAAGAATTCGATAAGATTATGAAGAGAAGTTCGAAATGTCTTCTATGGGCGAAATGAAATTCTTTCTCGGATTACAGGTGAATCAGTTACCAGACGACATATTCATTCATCAAACCAGAAGAAGTTTGAAATGGATAGCTCGAAGCCGCTTTCGACTCCGCTGGCACTGAACCATGGGATTTGCATTGACGAAACAGGAACCAAAGTGGATAATACACTCTATCGCTCGATAATAGGATCTCTTATGTATCTGACGGCATCTCGCCTAGATATCATGTATCCTACCTGCCTTTGCGCAAGTTATCAATCCAGTCCTCGAGTGTCACGCATGCAGATAGTCAAAAGAATATTCCGTTACTTGAAGGGATGTCCAAGCACTGGCATGTGGTATCCAAAGAACGATAATTTTGATATGACGGGATATGCTGATTCAGACTTTGGGGTGGACAAGCTGAATTCTAAATCTACAATGGCTGGTTGCCAGTTCTTCAGAACTCGTTTGGTAACGTGGCAGTGCAAGAAACAAACCACGGTCTCTCTTTCTACCTGTGAGGCAGAATACATTTCTGCTTCTAGCTGTTGTTCTCAAATCCTATGGATTCAACAACAAATGAGGGACTATGGATTGCAATTTCTTGATACGCCTTTATATGTAGATAATAAGGCAGCAATCGACATCACCAAAAATCCTGTTCATTACTCTCGTACTAAACACATTGAAATTCGTTATCACTTCATTCATGACTGCTACGAAAAGAAGTTGGTACGAATAGAAAAAATCCACACCGATGAACAAAAAGCTGATTTTTATACCAAATCCTTTCCTTTAACAAGATTTAAATATCTCATGAGTCTTAACGGTATTAAAAATTTGCTGACAGGTGCGGAGGCAGAGGTTGAATACGGATCGGACGACGAGTTCACGTGATCCACATTGGTTTGTTATATCTTTTAGATTAGTATTTCTTAAAAACTAAACAAAAATATGTTTTTGATTTTAGGGGGAGAAATATTTGAGAAAATACAAAAACATATGAAAATTTTCAAAAAGTACAAAAACATTGAAAAAGACAAAAAGAATTTGTTGTCACAAAGGAAATGATAGTACATCAGTGAACTATCACAGTATGCTAAAGAAATGTAAAGTTTAAAAAGTGATAAACAAGTCATACTGTGGATGTGTCGATAGACTTTACACGTTCAGTAAATTGTTTCTGAGATATAAACTAAATTTTACAACTGCTTAATCTTGTGGATTAACATCTCTCGGATATATGGACTTAGTACTCCGAAATTTCGTTTGAGAGATAGTTAATCTTGTGGATTGCCTGATTCTGAGATACGAGGTCTTTATAGATAGTTGATATCTGGGGTATTATACTAATTCTTCTGATTTTGCGAGAAGCAATAGCCTAGAACTTCTATAATGCTTTTGCTATAAGCCCCTAAACTGCATGCAAACCTGAAAAGAATCGAAAGATCTAATCATTTGCAATGCTTAAAAAGATTCCTTAAAAGGAACACACCTATAAGTCGAGCTTCATCTCTTTGTCGATACGGTGGTATTAACCTGAGCTCTCAAGGCTTTGCATTAACGTGGATACAATATCAATTACGCTATACTCATCTGTAAGATGAAATCTAGGGAATCTTGATACGAGAGTATATTCTGAGATGGGAACCATACTTAAGTCAAGTTTCATAATTCATACCTAACATATCTTGGAACAATTGAGAAATGTGTCGAAGTTTAAGTGGACAAACATATCGACAATCTAGGTAAACGAGTTTAAAACTTAAAGTCATCAAAAGGTCAACGGTACTGGTGATATGTCTCAATCAACTGAGATGATCCTTAGACACAAATTCACAAAAATATGTCTGTAAATATGTTTGTACATAGTTTACTTTGTTCTGTACATAGTTTATCTGCTTTACAGATTAACACCAAAAAGATTTTCAGTGTGTTTTAGCATAAACTTACAAAAATACAAAAAGATTTTGTTTCTACATTTGTTTCAACAAGCCAATACTGGAGAATGGATCTTCGAAGTCTGGTAAGGTGCTAAACTTGTGGAAATCTATTTGACAACGGGCTGGGAGCTAATCTGTAAAATCTGATAAGCCAAAACGATTATAAGTTCATTAATTTGAAACTTAATTTTTGAGAAAAACCAACAGTTTGTTCATAACGGGTTAAACCAGGTCATTAATTTGAACTCGACAGACAAATCGGTTAACCAAGGTCATTAGCTTGACTTGGTCAACTGATGGAATTGTTAAAATTGGTAAAATCTAAAAAATTCAGGGTCTAAATTGAAATTTTAGAAAAATTCAAAGTTTGAAATTGATCAAGTTCGCCCGGACTTATAATCAAGTTCGATTGAACTTGTGTTTGCTCAGAATATGTTATCAGTCAACAAGTTCGCCCGAACTTGTGTCTGATCTTAATTGATTGGTTTCATAAGTTCGCCCGAACTTGTCAACTATAAATAGGGAACAAGTTCGACCGAACTTCATTATTAGTCTTGAACACCAGAGCGAACTTATTGGCGATTTGAGCGATTTCTAAGATTGGCACTAATACGTCGAATTGCTGTCAAAATTGAACTTGATTAGTGGTGATTTACACACTACTCATCATGGCTATGGTGAGAATTTGTGTTTTGGACCTTGATTTGAACTAGTTTGAACATGATAGATCTGGTTAGGACTGTTTAACATGAATCAAGATGTTTTTGAATAAATTGAGCGTAAAAAATGTTACAAAAACAATAAACGATCATAAAGGAATCATCAATTTGATCAGAATGGCACACAAATGATGTTTGCAGGTTTTGATGAAGAAGATGAAAAGTTCGCTTGACAAGGCCGAACTTGTCCTCAGGAGATAAAATGTTATAAATGTTATAAGTTCGCCCGAACTTATCTTTAAAACTGTGAAATTGTTTTTCTGAAAAAGTTCGCCCGGACTTGTATGAATGTGATTTGATTGTTAAGTGTTTACAAGTTCGCCCGAACTTGTATAGAATTTGATTAAAACTGATTAACAAGTTCGCCCGACTTAATGCTTTGTAATGTGTTTGTTTTGTTATGCAAGTCCGCCCGAACTTAACATTGAAAAAATAATGCTATAAGTTGGCTTGATAGAAATTTGTGAAAATTGAAAAATTTCGACTAATTTTGTCTCGATTTACGTGTTTGTAGAATATTCAGCTCTCGTTCAATAAATTCCACAATACATGCATCACGCTAGACAAGTCTATGTGTCCATCTCTGGGAGCATTTGATGATATTCTTGCTTTTATGGAGCGGATTCCAATTCATAAAGCTATTACGGAAAAGATGGTGGTCTATAGCTCACGTCTACAGATTTTGGAATTCTGCAGCAATGAATGAGGACGATACAACAATCAAGTCAGTGGTTCGTGTTGGTGATGAAGATAAGGAGATTACTGTAACAGAAGCCGATATTCGAAAGGTTCTGAACTTCAACGACGACAAAGATGATCCGATGATGCTCGATGAACGAATGGTGAGAGGTTGTTTTTGCCGAATAGGATATACGGGGCACATCAATGAATCTACTTTGAAGAAAGGATCAGTCCCTAATCCCTACAAGTTCTTAATGCATGCTATTATTCATGCCTTCAGTCATCGAAAGGCAGGTTTGGACGATGTACAAGAGTACATGGCTTGCGTGGCCACAACGATTATTTTGAACAAGAAATTCAACTACTCGAAGCGGGTTTTCATGCATATGAAGAATAATATGGGATCAAATAGGCTCGTGATGTATCCGAGGTTTGTACAGATGCTGATCGATGAAAAATTCAAGAAGATTGCAAAGGATCCAAACGATATTGTCTATCTTAGTCACCTGGATGATACGACTGTCAAGAAGCTGATCACGTTCCAGAAGCAGTCCTCAGCACCTATTGCAAAGCCTTTATTTGGTGCTATTGATTCCGAGAACTACATTGCGCCGCCAGATTATAAGTAGAGGAAAGATGATAGCGGTGATGAAAATGAAAGGAACGTTGAGCTAGAATGGCTATCTACATTCAAAGAGAAACGCAGTGATTGGTTTCTGAAGAAGGTTGTAGTTCAAGAGAAAAAGAAAGCATCACGAAAGCCGAAGAAAGTTGATACTATGTTGGTTGATGAGGAAGAGCCTGAGAATGTTCAAACCAAGCTGGTTCAAGTGCAGCGGTTGTTATTGAAAGTCAAGAAGCAGAGAAAACAACGCAGGAAGATGATGTTATATCTGTGACATCTGACAAAGACGAACACAGTGATAATACGATAGAAAGAGAAACAAAGAAAGCTGCTGCAGAAAAAGAACTTGAAAAGCTTAAAGCAGGTGATGCTGATTATGAACCAGGTTCAGATGAGAAGAGACTGAAAAGAAAGCAAAGCGAGTAAAGTCTTCTGCAACTGATATATCAACGAAGACTACAGGGTCTCTAAAGACAAAAGGTAAGAAAAGTCAGAAAGCAAAGAGCAGACGCTATATTGGAAAGCCGAAAAGCACAGAAGTCCCACAAGAACCTTCTGTGCAAAATCAACAGGAGTTACACAAGAACCTCCTTCGGCTGAAAAAGTTCAAACTGCTGAAGTTCAAGAGACATTAGTACAGACATGAGTCACACAAGAACCTCTTGAGTCTGAGTTACTTGATATTCCTATTATCACATCGCAAGATCCTCCAACTGCTGCTCAACATGAAAGCTCAACTCCTAAAGCGTCTACACCAAAAAGTACTCCTAAATCTACACCTAAGATGACTCCAAAGTCGAAGTTATTTGGAGACATTCCTAATGAGCCGGTGGATATTCAGGGTTTAGATGATTTCTTTCCAGAATCAGATGTTGATGAGCTAGAAAAGCGTGTGAAAGCTCTGGAAGACAAAGTCGCAAAGAGTGAAATAGAAAAGGCTGAATTAGAAAAGTTGGTGAAATAGAGCAAGGTGGAGAAAGAGATTTTGAGTGACAAAATCAAATTCTTGGAAGGTGGCCGAGGTTATTTGAAGGCCCTAATTGAAAGCTTACAAGACGCAAATGAACGATTAATGAAAGAGTTAGCAGAACTGCGATCTGAACGTGAAATGAATGATCGAAGATTTAACAGATTGCAGAAAGCTTCTGATGAATAGTTTGGGTATTGACTTTGATGCTGAATATGCTTGAATAGATCTGCAGGAAGCAAAAGAAAAGGCAGAAAAGTAATTGGCTAAACATGGGAAGGGCAAGAACTTTATAGAAAGTATTCCTGAGATTACTGAGCAAGTGATTGAGTCTGCGAAAGCTTCTGAGTCTACTATTGTTCCAGAAACAGAAACTAAAAAGAAAGACGATGAAGAAGCTGAGATGATGATGAATCTGCAGATGATACAAAAGACAACTCTGACAACGGTGATGGTGATAATGATGATCAAGGTGGAGTTGGTCTGAAAGTGGTTGATGCCAAAGTGAATGAAGAGTTTGAGTTTACTTCGTTGTTGAATGATGAATCTAACATAATGGATGATCAAACCAAGGGGGAGCAAACAGGGGAAACAGGTCAGAAAGATGATGTTGATATGTCTGATGCTATTACGGCTATGCCTGTTGCTGCTATACCTATGAAGCCATTGATTCTTATGTTAGAGCACAATGTTGAGGAAGGCGAGTATGTTCATAATTATTTGAAAGAAGATTTGGCAAAGCTGATTGATGTTGATGCTGAAATATTCGATTTTGACTTTGAAGAGTAAGTATTGAATGTGAATACATTTGAGCCAAATGAGTATTGTTACAAACGTAGATATGAAGTTGGCGAGTACAACAAAGTTATCAGTGAAGATTGGTCGTCTGACGATGAAAAAGACGAAGCAGAAAAATATGTTGGTGCAAACACTGATAGTTTTCCGACAATCGAAGAAATGTACGAGCAGCTTAACGAAGATATGTTGAAAGATAAGATTGTAGAGTCTGTGCGAGAAGGAAAAATCCCTAAACCAATGACGAAAGAAGAGATTGCGCAAGCAAAGAAGTCCTGGTTTAAAGAGATGCAGAGAGAACGTAAGTTTCAACGTCCACTAGCATTCTTTACCAGAGATAAAGATGTGTCGTTGGGAGCTGGGAAGGTTTAAAGAGTTGAACGTTTATGCCATTAAACGTGAGTTTGGAGTTCAATACTTCAAATACTTGGCAGATTTCAAGACACTTCCATATTGGGATGTTGAGGAGTTGGTGCAGACACGTAACGTCACATATCATATGAAGTTTATTGAGCAGTTGCTATGGAAGATGATCAAGTTTGAAGCAACAAATGGGTTTTAGATACTGGAAGCCATTCATTCCGAAACGCCGAATCAAAACAGATAAAAAGACTGGTATAAAGGATATAACGTTGATAATGAAGCGTCCACGAGCGATGAGGAATATGCCTCTAATGCCGATTGAACAGAATTTCTATTCGTTGTTTAAGTGGAGACAAATAGATCCAACAACGTGAAGCAGTGATCGTACTGAGATTTGAAGATCATCTGGATACTCAGGAAAGGGTTGAAATGTTTGGGATAGAAGGTTTGAGAGGATTGTGGAGAACGATTAGAATACTAGACCCGATGTGGCTAGTGAACTGCTCAAAGGAGGATATCAAATGTTTATTCTACAGTAAGATCTGTTATGAAGAGCGCGAGAAAGAACAAGCGATGCAATATCAGAGGGTTGTGAATTATGCTATGCACATGAAGTTAACTCTGGAAGAATGTGGGAATCGAGTTGGAGAGAGATTGAACACAAAGAATTTTTGAAAGAAGAAAGGCGTCAGGAACAATTTCTAGAAAAGAACAAAGGAGGCAAGACTTAGACGTTTTCAGTTCATGACCAAAGTGCCACCTACAGATCAAAGCCGATTCCATCGCAAGAAAGAAGAAAGAAGCCGATAAAGAACTTCTTTGGATGTGTCAGGCAGAGATAAAGCTGTGAAGACTGATCAAGACGAAGACGATATCCAAGGGGGAGTCTGTTAGTACATAATGTCTATGTCTAAGTCTTGGATCGAGTCTGTTTGTTTTGGGCAGATTATGTCAAAATATAGGGTTATTTATGTAAATAGTTAACAAGTTCGCCTGGAATCAAAATGTAAGAACAAGTTCGCCCGAACTTTGACTCTCCTCCCAGCGAACTTGTTACACTATAAATAGTTGATGTTTTCATTTGTAACTTCTGCAACTTTGTCACTTGTACGACGAAGCTCTACCCGATCAGAATTTGACACGTACTGAACATTTATGATTAATAAATAATGATTAAACAGTAAATCTGCATATTCGATTAACACGTCATATAAATTCCGCATATACGAAACTTAGATACCAATTTAGGTTCCTATGCTTACAATGGAGCGATCTAACAATAACGATCTCTTGTGGTGATGCGTTAACCTTGTAAGAGTACATTTCACTAAGCAAGTGATAAAAATGAGTTGTCATGTTGCTTAGTGTCTCATTCTCCATAAATAAAAACCCTTCAAACTCTTTCTTTAAAAGATCACGTCAGATCTTTCTTGTCGTTGCATTTCCTTCCCCTCTTGATTCCAAAGTGTCCCGCAAAGTCTTCGTAGTGGTACAATACATAAATTGATGATAAATATCCTTGTGAAGAGCTTGTGTAAGGATAGCAAAGGATTTATTCTCTAGATCATAAGCCTTTTTATCATTCTCGTCCAATCCGGCTAACGAGGTCGAATTTGATACTAGTTCTTCGAGAAATTCTTTGTACGGAGTAGTAAAACACATCCACAACTCATTCTGACCAAGAACATTGAATGAAAATGATTTTTCCATGATGGATAATCATTCATGTGATTTAACTTTGGTGGACAATTGTTGCATCCTGTCTCACTCTTGTTAATTAGAAGAGTTTGAATGTTTTGATTCGTAACACACGCCCATTGATTAGCGGTAATCATGTCGTTAGTTAAGGCACTAAAGATCGTACCCATGAGGTTGCGGAGCTAGTTTGTGATGGATCATGACTTGTACTTGAGCTACTACTCCGATCCCAAGGAATTTGTAGCCATTTTGGTTGTTTAATTTAGAGTGTTTGCTTAAAACTACAAATTTAATGAGTTAACAAAAAAAATCTCTGTGACAACTAAAGTTCCAGACCACAAAGTACTATAATTCACAAAGAATACTAGTTAGCGAAAGAACGAGTTCAAATAATAATAATAATAATAATAATAATAATAATAAATAATATAATAATAATAATATAATAATAAAAACTTTGATACAATAAAGAAAATTAGGCCCACAAAAAACAAAAGTCTGCGAAATACTAGTTCACGAAAAACTAGATGTCCAAAAAAAAACTAAATGCCCACAAAACAAATGTCCATGAAGAACAGGTAACCCATGAAAGTTCCACTCATGAAAGACTTGTCTTTTGAGAGTTTTCAAATCCATGAAAAAGTAGAATTGTTCATTGCCTATATGGTTCTTCGTGAAAGACAGTTCTGAGCCTATAATGGTTCTTCGCAACACCACTTCTTCGTGAATGGGTAGGTAAGATATTTCCTATTACAGAGGAATCATGTTCCTAACTTTGTAAAAGTTGAAAGCTGGTTAGCCAGATGTGGTTAACATACAAACATTCAAAATTTCCTTTTACTGTCAAATTTTAAGGTTATCTTATGACACAAAGATTATTCCGGTGACTTTTCCGGCGAAAAACACCCTTCCAGAAAAGATAGCGTTCAAAACTTTTGCTTGAAATTATAACAAAAACCGTATTTTAACATGTCTTCATGGTTTTAACAAGGTTTTTATAAAGATTTTCTGCAAACAACTAGTTTTTAATTTTTCTTTCTAAAACTTTATTTAAAACTCACCAAAATGCTTGGTTTTCAACAAGGAAGCCAAAGCTCTAATACCACTTATAGGCCCACTTGGAGGATCAAGATAACCTACTTCCTTGTTGTTTAACACACATGCGGAATCCAAGGTATATGCAAACCAAAGCAAGAGCACAACCAACACAAGAAATATATAACACTTAAAGCTCAAGTATTGATTTCAGCAGAGTAACATTAGAAAGTTTACAATATTTGCCCTAACTCTCTGAACTGTGCTCTCTCTTACAGAACCTGGTTAACATGTGTAGGTATTTATAGGCCAAGACCAGGGAAGTTCACGAACAACTACTGGTGACCACGAAAGACTAGCAAGCACCAAATCGTAACCTAGAGTTACTTGTTCCGAATGTGCTGCCAAATGCTAAAGGCTAACAGCATAATCAACTTCATTTGAATAAATTCCCTTTAGTATGTAAACCTATAGAAGTAAGAACGTTTGAGATTATTAAACATGTATGTTATGATCGTTCTCGCACCTTTGGCGCGTGCTTTTAAATCTTTGTTAAGATTCACTTTTTAAAACCAAATTTAAGATGAAATACTTATAGCATGGTTTCCTATGACCTTGGTTTAAAAAAGTGCATATTAACGAAATTCCAAAAGCACGTGCCTAAGGCACGAGAATTATCATAACATACATGTTTAATAATCTCTAATGTTCTTACTTCTCTAGGTTTACATACTAAAGGGAATTTATTCAAATGAAGTTGATTGTGCTGTTAGCCTTTTGCATTTGGCAGCACATTTAGAACAAGTAACTCCAAGTAACTTTTTTGAGTTTTCTTTTACTAAATTTTAATTGTTACTAGTTATTTATAGTGTTGAACTAAATCATGGGAAAACAACTACCATGTCCCATAGTGGCCACCTTATCGGACATAATGGAAACCATAGTGAAGAGGTTGGTTTTAACCGAAACCCAGCTTTAATTCGAAGAAGTCAACTCTTTTGAAGACTTCTGTGCTCTCTGGTCAATGGAGTCAACCAAAGATTTTACAATGGGCTACTACAAACTATGCTTGTATAAGAAAGAAACTCTTCATCCGGAGGACGTGTATGACTTCTGATAAACAGGATAAATTCCCAAAAACTTTCGTGGCTTTTGGCATGAAAGTTGGGTTTCTACGCGATAAGTTAATCACACTTGAAATGCTTGTACTTAATTAAGAAGGTGCATTGGATATAAATTTGTACATGGAGGGAACACATGAACATAAACGCATTAAAGATGAGTTGAAGAAAGTAGTTGTCATGCGTAAGGAGTTGAAGGGAAGAGCTAAAATCTGTCAGGAGATTTCGGGTATTTAAAGCAGAAAGTTGAGAGACACGAACTTAGGTTCAAGAAGGTGGTGAATGCACCATGGTAAGCTCTATCAGGGAGTTATTAAGTTGGTTTTCTTTTTATGGTAAAGAGTGAAACTTATAAATAGTTAACCCCATTTGGTGAAGCACGTTTAGTTTTACAATTTACTATATCTGGGAAAAACCCTTTGTAAGAATCGATAGAGCCTACCATGGTGCATTCACCACCTTTGTGAACCTGAGTTCATGCCCCTCAACAATCTTTATTATAATACCAGCAAATTATCTCCTGACAGTTTTTAGCCGTTCCTATCAACTCCTTTCTCATGAAAGCTACTTTCTTTAATTCAGCTTTGATGCGTTTATGTTCATGTGTTGTCTCCATGTGCTGCTTTATGTCCAATGCACCTTCTGAATCAAGCACAAGTGTTTCAAGTGTGATCAGCTTATCGCGTAAAAACCCGAATTTCATGCCAAAACCCTTGAAAGCTTTCAGGTACTTATAACATTTATCAAACTCTTCCTTAGTTGTGGTGAGCTTGCACTTCTTAATCTCACCAGCAATCTCTACGGTTAGTTGAATCATACCCACCACTAAGTTGCCACACACGTCTTCCGGATGAAGAAATGCTTTCTTATACAAGCCTGGTTTGTAGTAGCCCATTCTAACATCATCGGTTAGGTTAGCTGATGGTCAATCCTGACTCCATTTACCAGAACAGGGAAGTCTTCAAAAGAGTTGACTTCTTGGAATGAAAGATGGGTTCGGTTGGTCTAGAACATTCTAGAACTTCTGAACCAACCTCTTCGTTACCATTTCCAAGATGTCTGATAAGGTGGCCACTAGATGATAGGGTAGCTGGTTTCCCATGATTTAGTTAACACTATAAATAATAGGTAACAACTAAAATTAAGTAAATCAAAACACCAAATCGTTACTTAGAGTTACTTGTTCTGAATGTGCTGCCAAAAGCGAAATGCTAACAGCACAATCAACTTCATTTGATTAAATTCCCTTAGTATGTAACCTTACAGAAGTAAGAACGTTTGAGATTATTAAACATGTATGTTATGATTCGTTCTCGCACCATTGGCTCGTGCTTTTAGAACTTTGTTAAGATTCACTTTTTAAAACCAAATTTAAGGTGAAATACTTATAGCATGATTTCCTATGACCTTGGTTTAAAAAAGTGCATATTAACGAAATTCCAAAAGCACGTGCCTAGGCACGAGAATTATCATAACATACATGTTTAATAATCTCTAATGTTCTTACTTCTCTAGGTTTACATACTAAAGGGAATTTATTCAAATGAAGTTGATTGTGTTGTTAGCCTTTTGCATTTGGCAGCACATTTTGAACCAGTAACTCCAAGTAACTTTTTTGAGTTTTCTTTTACTAAATTTTAGTTGTTACTATTTATTTATAGTGTTGAACTAAATCATGGGAAAACAACTACCATGTCCCATAGTGGCCACCTTATCGGACATAATGGAAACCATAGTGAAGAGGTTGGTTTTAACCGAACCCCAGCTTTCATCGAAGAAGTCAACTCTTTTGAAGACTTCCGTGCTCTGGTCAATGGAGTCAACCGATGATTTTACAATGTGCTACTACAAACTATGCTTGTATAAGAAAGAAACTCTTCATCCGGAGGACGTGTACGACTTGTGATAAACAGGATAAATTCCCGAAAGCTTTGTGGCTTTTGGCATGAAGTTGGGTTTCTACGCGATAAGTTAATCACACTTGAAATGCTTGTGCTTAATTCAGAAGGTGCATTGGATATAAAGTTGTACATGGAGGGAACACATGAACATAAACGCATTAAAGATGAGTTGAAGAAAGTAGCTGTCATGTGTAAGGAGTTGAAGGGAAGAGCTAAAATCTGTTAGGAGATTTCGGGTATTTTAAAGCAGAAAGTTTAGACACCAACTTAGGTTCAAGAAGGTGGTGAATGCACCATGGTAAGTTCTATCAGGGAGTTATTAAGTTGGTTTTCTTTTTATGGTAAAGAGTGAAACTTATAAATAATTAATCCCATTTGGTGAAGCACGTTTAGTTTTACAATTTACTATATCTGGGAAAAACCCCTTTGTAAGAATCGATAGAGCCTACCATCATGCATTCACCACCTTTGTGAACCTGAGTTCATGCCCCTCAACAATCTTTATTATAATACCAAAAAATTATCTCCTGGCAGTTTTTAGCCGTTCCTATCAACTCCTTTCTCATGACAGCTACTTTCTTTAACTCAGCTTTGATGCCTTTATGTTCATGTGTTGTCTCCATATGCTGCATTATGTCCAATGCACCTTCTGAATCAAGCACAAGTGTTTCAAGTGTGATCAACTTATCGCGTAAAAACCCAAATTTCATGCCAAAACCCTTGAAAGCTTTCAGGTACTTATCACATTTATCAAACTCTTCCTTAGTTGTGGTGAGCTTGTACTTCTTAATCTCACCAGCAATCTCTACGGTTAGTTGAATCATACCCACCGCTAAGTTGCCACACACGTCTTCCGGATGAAGAAATTCTTTCTTATACAAGCATAGTTTGTAGTAGCCCATTCTAACATCATCGGTTAGGTTAGCTGATGGTCAATCCTGACTCCATTTACCAGAACAGGGAAGTCTTCAAAAGAGTTCACTTCTTCGAATGAAAGATGGGGTTCGGTTGGTCTAGAACATTCTAGAACTTCTGAACCAACCTCTTCGTTACCATTTCCAAGATGTCTGATAAGGTGGCCACTAGGTGATAGGGTAGCTGTTTTCCCATGATTTAGTTAACACTATAAATAATAGGTAACAAAAAAATTAAGTAAAACAAAACACCAAATCGTTACTTAGAGCTACTTGTTCTGAATTTGCTGCCAAAAGCGAAATGCTAACAGCACAATCTACTTCTAATGAGTAAATTCCCTTCAGTATGTAACCTTACAGAAGTAAGAACGTTTGAGATTATTAAACATGTATGTTATGATCGTTCTCGCACCATTGGCTCGTGCTTTTAGAACTTTGTTAAGATTCACTTTTTAAAACCAAATTTAAGGTGAAATACTTATAGCATGGTTTCCTATGATCCTTGGTTTAAAATGTGCATATTAACGAAGTTCCAAAAGCACGTGCCTAAGGCGCAAGAACAATCATAACACTCATGTTTATTAATCTCAAATGTTCTTACTTCTCTAGGTTTACATACTAAAGGGAATTTATTCAAATGAAGGTGATTGTGCTGTTAGCCTTTTGCATTTGGCAGCACATTTAGCACATGTAACTCCAAGTAACTCTTTTGAGTTTCCTTGTACTTAATTTAGTTATTACCTTTTATTTATAGTGTTGAACTAAATCATGGGAAAACCACTACCATGTCCCCTAGTGGCCACCTTATCAGACATAATGGAAACGGTAGTGAAGAGGTCGGTTCAGAACTTCTTGATTGTTCTAGACCAACCGAACCCCAGCTTGCTTTCATTCAAAGAAGTCAACTCTTTTGAAGACTTCTGTGTTCTGGTCAATGGGGTCAGGATTGACCATCAGCTAACCGATGATTTTAGAATGGGCTACTACAAACTATGCTTGTATACGAAATAATCTCTTCATCCGGAGGATGTGTATGAAAAGTTAGTGGTGGGTATGATTTGTCTAACCATAGAGATTGCTGGTGATATGGTATGATTTGTCTAACCATAGAGATTGCTGGTGAGATTAAGAAGTGCAAGCTCACCACAGCTATGGAAGAGTTTGATAAACGGATAAATACCGAATGCTATCGTGGGTTTTGGCATGAAAGTTGGGTTTTTACGTGATAAGTAAATCACACTTGAAATGCTTGTGCTTAATTCAGAAGGTGCATTGGATATAAAGCTGTACATGGAGGCCATACATGAACATAAACGCATTAAAGATGAGTTGAAGAAAGTAGCTGCCATGCGTAGGAGTTGAAGGGAAGAGCTAAAAATTGTTAGGAGATTTCCGGTATTCTAAAGCAGAAAGTTGAGAGGAACGAACTTAGGTTCCAAAAGGTGGTGAATGCACCATGGTAGGCTCTATCAGAGAGTTATTAAGTTGGTTTTCTTTTTACGGTAAACAGTAAAACTTATAAACAATTAACCCCATTTGGTGAACCACATTTAGTTTTACAGTTTACAATATCTAGGAAAAACACCACCTTGGTGAACCTGAGTTCATGCCCCCCAACAATCTTTATTATAATACCCGAAATCTCCTGACGGTTTTTAGCAGTTCCCATCAACTCCTTTATCATGATTGCTACCTTCTTTAACTCATCTTTGATGGTTTATGTTCATGTGTTGTCTCCATGTACAGCTTTATCCAATGCACCTTCTGAATCAAGCACAAGTGTTTCAAGTGTGATCAACTTATCGCGTAAAAACCCAAATTTAATGCAAAAGCCCTTTAAAGCTTTTAGGTACTTATCCCATTTATCATACTCTTTCTTAGTTGCGGTAAGCTTGCACTTCTTAATCTCACAAGCAATCTCTACGGTTAGTTGTATCATACCCACTGCTAACTTGCCATACACGTCTTCCGGATGGAGAAATTCTTTCTTATACAAGCATAGTTTTTAGTAGCCCATTCAAACTTCATCAGTTAGGTTAGCTGATGGTCAATCCTGACTCCATTTACTTGAACAGAGAAGTCTTCAAAGGATTTCACTTCTTCGAATGAAAGATGGGGTTCGGTTGGTCTAGAACATTTTAGAACTTCTGAACCAACCTCTTCGTTACATTTCCAAGATGTCCGATAAGGTGAACACTAGGTGACAGGGTAGCTGTTTTCCCATGCCTTAGTTAGCACTATAAATAATAGGTAAAAACTAAAATTAAGTAAAACAAAACACCAAACTGTTACCTAGAGTTACTTGTTCTGAATGTGCTGCCAAAAGCGAAATGCTAACAGCACAATCAACTTCTATTGAGTAAATTCCCTTTATATGTAAACCTACAGTAGTAAGAAAGTTTGAGTATATTAAACATGTATGTTATGATCGTTCCCACACCTTTGGCGCGTGCTTTTAGAACTTTGTTAAGATTCACTTTTTAAAACCAAATTTAAGGTGAAATACTTATAGCATGGTTTCCTATGACCTTGGTTTAAAAAAGTGCATATTAACGAAGTTACAGAAGCACATGCCTTAGGCGCGAACATACATGTTTAATAATCTCAAATGTTCTTACTTCTCTACTTATACATACTAAAGGGAATTTATTCAAAGGAAGTTGATTGTGCTGTTAGCCTTTTACATTTGGCAGCACATTCAGAACAAGTACCTCCAATTAACTGTTTTGAGTTTTCTTTTACTTAATTTTAGTTATTACCTTTTATTTATAGTGTTGAACTAAATCATGGGAAAACCACTACCATGTCCCCTAGTGGCCACCTTATCGGACATAATCGAAACGGTAGTGAAGAGGTCGGTTCAGAACTTCTAGATTGTTCTAGACCAACCGAACCCCAGCTTGCTTTCATTCAAAGAAGTCAACTCTTTTTAAGACTTCTGTGTTCTGGTCAATGGGTCAGGATTGACCATCAGCTAACCGATGATTTTAGAATGGGCTACTACAAACTATGCTTGTGTAAGAAATAATCTCTTCATCCGGAGGATGTGTATGAAAAGTTAGTGGTGGGTACGATTTGTCTAACCATAGAGATTGCTGGTGATATGGTATGATTTGTCTAACCATAGAGATTGCTGGTGAGATTAAGAAGTGCAAGCTCACCATAGCTATGGAAGAGTTTGATAAACGGGATAAATACCCGAATGCTATCGCGGGTTTTGGCATGAAAGTTGGGTTTTTACGTGATAAGTTAATCACACTTGAAATGCTTGTGCTTAATTCAGAAGGTGCATTGGATATAAGTTGTACATGGAGGCAACACATGAACATAAACGCATTAAAGATGAGTTGAAGAAAGTAGCTGCCATGGGTAGGAGTTGAAGGTTCGGGTATTCTAAAGCAGAAAGTTGAGAGGCACGAACTTAGGTTCCCAAAGGTGGTGAATGCACCATGGTAGGCTCTATCAGAGAGTTATTAAGTTGGTTTTCTTTTTACGGTAAACAGTAAAACTTATAAACAATTAACCCCATTTGGTGAACCACATTTAGTTTTACAGTTTACCATATCTAGGAAAAACACCACCTTGGTGAACCTGAGTTCATGCCCCCCAACAATCTTTATTATAATACCCGAAATCTCCTGACAGTTTTTAGCAGCTCCCATTAACTCCTTTATCATGATTGCTACCTTCTTTAACTCATCTTTGATGCGTTTATGTTAATGTGTTGTCTCTATGTACAGCTTTATCCAATGCACCTTCTGAATCAAGCACAAGTGTTTCAAGTGTGATCAACTTATCGTGTAAAAACCCAAATTTCATGCAAAAACCCTTGAAAGCTTCTAGGTACTTATCCCATTTATCATACTCTTTCTTAGTTGAGGTAAGCTTGCACTTCTTAATCTCACAAGCAATCTCTACGGTTAGTTGTATCATACCCACTGCTAACTTGCCATACACGTCTTCCGGATGGATAAATTCTTTCTTATACAAGCATAGTTTTTAGTAGCCCATTCAAACTTCATCATTTAGGTTAGCTGATGGTCATTCCTGACTCCATTTACTAGATGGGTTGAAGAAAGTCTTCAAAGGATTTCACTTCTTCGAATGAAAGATGGGGTTCCGTTGGTCTAGAACATTTTAGAACTTCTGAACCAACCTCTTCGTTACCATTTCCAAGATGTCCGATAAGGTGAACACTAGGTGACAGGGTAGCTGTTTTCCCATGCTTTAGTTAGCACTATAAATAATAGGTAAAAACTAAAATTAAGTAAAACAAAACACCAAACCGTTACCTAGAGTTACTTGTTCTGAATGTGCTGCCAAAAGCGAAATGCTAAAAACCAATCAACTTCTATTGAGTAAATTCCCTTTTATATGTAAACCTACAGTAGTAAGAAAGTTTGAGTATATTAAACATGTATGTTATGATCGTTCCCGCACCTTTGGCGCGTGCTTTTAGAACTTTGTTAAGATTCACTTTTTAAAACCAAATTTAAGGTGAAATACTTATAGCATGGTTTCCTATGACCTTGGTTTAAAAAAGTGCATATTAATGAAGTTACAGAAGCACGTGCCTTAGGCACGAGAACTATCATAACATACATGTTTAATAATCTCAAATGTTCTTACTTCTCTAGTTATACATACTAAAGGGAATTTATTCAAAGGAAGTTGATTGTGCTGTTAGCCTTTTACATTTGGCAGCACATTCAGAACAAGTACCTCCAAGTAACTGTTTTGAGTTTTCTTTTACTTAATTTTAGTTATTACCTTTTATTTATAGTGTTGGAACTAAATCATGGGAAGACAACTACCATGTCCCCTAGTGGCCACCTTATCTTACATCTTGGAAACGGTAGTGAAGAGCTTGGTTCAGAACTTCAAGAATGTTCTAGACTAACCGAACCCCAGCTTGCTTTCATTCGAAGAAGTCAACTCTTTTGAAGACTTAAGTGTTCTGGTCAATGGAGCCAGGATTGACCATCAGCTAACCAACCGATGATTTTAGAATGGGCTACTACAAACTATGCTTGTATAAGAAAGAATCTCTTCATCCGGAGGACATGTATGACAAGTTAGTGGTGGGTATGATTTGTCTAACCGTAGAGATTGCTGGTGAGATTAAGAAGTGCAAGCTCACCACAGCTAAGGAAGAGTTTGATAAACGGGATAAAAAGTTGTACATGGAGGCAACACTTGAACATAAATGCATTAAAGATGAGTTGAAGAAAGTAGTTGTCATGCGTAAGGATTTGAAGGGAAGAGCTAAAAATTGTTAGGAGATTGCGGGTATTTTAAAGCAAAAAGTTGAGAGGCACGAACTTGGGTTCCAGAAGGTGGTGAATGCACCATGGTAGGCTCTATCGGAGAGTTATTAAGTTGGTTTTCTTTATACGGTAAACAGTAAAACTTATAAACAATTAACCCCATTTGGTGAACCACATTTAGTTTTACAGTTTACCATATCTAGGAAAAACCCCTTTGTAAGAATCGATAGATCCTACCATTGTGCATTCACAACCTTCGTGAACCTGAGTTCATGCCCCCCCCCCCCCCCCCCCCCCCCAACAATCTTTATTATAATACCTGAAATATCCTGGCAGTTTTTAGCAGTTACCACCAACTCCTTTCTCATGATAGCTACTTTCTTTAACTCATCTTTGGTGCGTTTATGTTCATGTGTTGTCTCTATGTGCTGCTTTATGTCCAATGCACATTCTGAATCAAGCACAAGTGTGATCAACTTATCGCGTAAAAACCCATATTTCATGCCAAAACCCTTGAAAGCTTTTAGGTCCCATTTATCAAACTCTTTCTTAGTTGCGATAAGGTTCACTTCTTAATCTCACAAGCAATATCTACAGTTAGTTAAATCATACCCACCGCTAACTTGCCATACACGTCTTTCGGATGGAGAAATTCTTTCTTATACAAGCATAGTTTGTAGTAGCCCATTCTAACTGCATCGGTTAGGTTAGCTGATGGTCAATCCTGACTCCATTTACCAGAACAGGGAAGTCTTCAAACGAGTTAAGGTCTTCGAATGTAAGATGGGGTTCGGTTGGTCTAGTACATTTTAGAACTTATGAACCAACCTCTTCGTTACCATCTCCAAGATGTCCGATAAGGTGGCCACTAGGTGACAGGGTAGCTGTTTTCCCATAATTTAGTTCAACACTATAAATAATAGGTAACAACTAAAATTAAGTAAAACAAAACACCAAATCATTACCTAGAGTTACTTGTTTTGAATGTGCTGCCAAAAGCGAAATGCTAACAGCACAATCAACTTCATCTGAGTAAATTCCCTTTTATATGTAAACCTACAGAAGTAAGAAGTAAGAAGTAAGAACGTTTGAGATTATTAGACATGTATGTTATGATCGTTCCCGCACCTTTGGCGCATGCTTTTAGAACTTTGTTAAGATTCACTTTTTAAAACCACATTTAACGTGAAATACTTATAGCATGGTTTCCTATGACCTTGGTTCAAAAAAGTGCATATTAATGAAGTAACAAAAGCACGTGCCTTAAGGCGCGAGAACTGTCATAACATACATGTTTAATAATCTCAAATGTTCTTACTTCTCTAGGTATACATACTAAAGGGAAATTATTCAAATGAAGTTGATTGGCTGTTAGCCTTTTGCATTTGGCAGCACATTCAGAACAAGTACCTCCAAGTAACTGTTTTGAGTTTTTCTTTTACTTAATTTTAGTTATTACCTTTTATTTATAGTGTTGAACTAAATCATGGGAAAACAGCTACCATGTCCCCTAGTGGCCACCTTATCGGACATCTTGGAAACGGTAGTGAAGAGCTTGGTTCAGAACTTCTAGAATGTTCTAGACCAACCGAACCCCAGCTTGCTTTCATTTGAAGAAGTTAACTCTTTTGAAGACTTCCGTGTTCTGGTCAATGGAGTCAGGATTGACCATCAGCTAACCGATGATTTTAGAATGGGCTACTACAAACCATGCTTGTATAAGAAAGAATCTCTTCATCCGGAGGATGTGTATGACAACTTAGTGGTGGGTATGATTTGCCTAACCGAAGAGATTTCTGGTGAGATTAAGAAGTGCAAGCGGCTAAGGAAGAGTTTGATAAACGAGATAAATACCCAAATGCTATGGTGGGTTTTGGCATGAAAGTTGGGTTTTTATGCGATAAGTTAATCTCACTTGAAATGCTTGTGCTTAATTCAGAAGGTGCATTGGATATAAAGCAGTACATGGAGGCAACACATGAACATAAACGCATTAAAGATGAGTTGAAGAAAGTAGTTGTCATGCGTAAGGAGTTGAAGGGAAGAGCTAAAATGTTAGGAGATTTGGATATTTTAAAGCAGAAAGTAGAGGGTCACCAACTTAGTTTCTAGAAGGTGGTGAATGCAACATGGTAGGTTCTATCAGAGAGTTATTAAGTTGGTTTTATTTCTAGGTAAACAGTAAAACATAAAAAATAATTAACCCCACTTGGTTAACCACATTTAGTTTTACAGTTTACCATATCTAGGAAAAACCCCTTTTAAGAATCGATAGAGCCTACCATGGTGCATTCACCACCTTCGTGAACCTGAGTTCATGCCCCTCAACAATCTTTATTATTATACCTGAAATCTCCTGACCATTTTTAGCAGTTCCCATCAACTGCTTTCTCATGACAGCTACTTTCTTTAACTCATCTTTGATGCGTTTATGTTCATGTGTTGTCTCTGTGTGCTGTTTTATGTCCAATGCACCTTCTGAATCAAGCACAAGTGTTTCAAGTGTGATCAACTTATCGCGAAAAACCCAAATTTCATGCCAAAACCCTTGAAAGCTTTTAGGTACTTATCCCATTTATCAAACTCTTTCTTAGTTGCGGTAGTTGAATCATACCCACCGCTAACTTGCCATACACGTCTTCCGGCTGGAGAAATTCTTTCTTAATAGTTTGTAGTAGCCCATTCTAACTTCATCGGTTAGGTTAGCTGATGGTCAATCCTGACTCCATTTACTAGAACAGGGAAGTCTTCAAAAGAGTTCACTTCTTCGAATGAAAGATAGGGTTCGGTTGGTCTAGAACATTCTAGAACTTCTAAACCAACCTCTTCCTTACCATTTCCAAGATGTCCGATAAGGTGACCACTAGGTGACAGGGTAGCTGTTTTCCCATGCTTTAGTTAACACTATAAATAATAGGTAACAACTAAAATTAAGTAAAACAAAACACCAAACCGTTACCTAGAGTTACTTGTGCTGAATGTGCTGCCAAAGGCGAAATGCTAACAGCACAATCAACTTCATTGAGTAGATTGCCTTTTGTATGTAAACCTACCGAAGTAAGAACGTTTGAGATTATTAAACATGTATGTTATGATCGTTCTCGCACCTTTGGCGCGTGCTTTTAGAACTTTGTTAAGATTCACTTTTTAAAACCAAATTTAAGGTGAAATACTTATAGCATTGTTTCCTATGACCTTGGTTTTAAAAAGTGCATATTAAGGAAGTTACAAAAGCATGTGCCTAAGGCGCGATAAGTATCATAACATACATGTTTAATAATCTCAAATGTTCTTACTTCTCTCGGTTTACATACTAAAGGGAATTTATTCAAATGGAGTTGATTGTGCTGTTAGCCTTTTGCATTTGGCAGCACATTCAGAACAAGTACCTCCAAGTAACTGTTTTGAGTTTTCTTTTACTTAATTTTAGTTATTACCTTTTATTTATAGTGTTGAACTAATCATGGGAAAACAGCTACCATGTCCCCTAGTGGCCACCTTATCGGACATCTTTGAAACAGTAGTGAAGAGCTTGGTTCAGAACTTCAAGAATGTTCTAGACCAACCGAACCCCAGCTTGCTTTCATTCGAAGAAGTCAACTCTTTGAAGATTTCCGTGTTCTGGTCAATGGAGTCAGGATTGTCCATTAGCGAACCTGTGATTTTTGAACGCGCTACTACAAGCTAGGCTTGTATAAGAAAGAATCTCTTCATCAAGAGGATGTGTATGACAAGTTAGTGGTGGGTATGATTTGTCTAACGAAGAGATTGTTGGTGAGATTAAGAAGTGCAAGCTCACCACAGCTAAGGAAGAGTTTGATAAACCTGGTGGTTTTTGGCATGAAAGTTGGTTTTTTACGTGATAAGTTAATCACACTTGAAATACTTGTGCTTAAATCAGAAGGTGCATTGGATAAAGCTGTACATGGAGGCAACACATGAACATAAACGCCTTAAAGATGAGTTGAAGAAAGTAGTTGTCATGCGTAAGAGTTGAAGGGAAGAGCTAAAAATTGTTAGGATATTTCGGATATTTTAAAGCATGAAAGTTGAGAGGCACGAACTTAGGTTTCCAGAAGGTGGTGAATGCACCATGGTGGGCTCTATTAGAGAGTTATTAAGTTGGTTTTCTTTTTACGGTAAACAGTAAAACTTATAAATAATTAGCCCCATTTGGTGAACCACATTTAGTTTTACTGTTTACCATATCTAGGAAAAACCCCTTTGTAAGAATCGATAAGCCTACCATGGTGCATTCACCACCTTGGTGATCCTGAGTTCATGCCCCTCAAATCTTTCTGCTTTAAAATACCCGTAATCGATTGTTTAGCTGTTCCCATCAACTCTTTCTCATGACAGCTACTTTCTTTAACCATCTTTGATGGTTTATGTTTATGTGTTGTCTCCATGTATTTCTTTATGTCCAATGCACCTTCTGAATCAAGCACAAGTGTTTCAAGTGTGATCAACTTATGTTGTAAAAACCCAAATTTCATTCCAAAACCCTTGAAAGCTTTCAGGTACTTATCACATTTATCAAACTTACTTTTGTGACTTTCATTCTATCTCACCGCAATATTCTGGTTAGTTGAATCATACCCACCGCTAACTTGCCATACACGTTTTCGGATGAGAGAAATTCTTTCTTATACAACATAGTTTGTAGTAGCCCATTCTAACTCATCGGTTAGGTTAGCTGATGGTCAATCCTGACTCCATTTACTAGAACAGGGAAGTCTTCAAAAGAGTTCACTTCTTCGAATGAAAGATAGGGTTCGGTTGGTCTAGAACATTCTAGAACTTCTGAACCAACCTCTTCCTTACCATTTCCAAGATGTCCGATAAGGTGACCACTAGGTGACAGGGTAGCTGTTTTCCCATGCTTTAGTTAACACTATAAATAATAGGTAACAACTAAAATTAAGTAAAACAAAACACCAAACCGTTACCTAGAGTTACTTGTGCTGAATGTGCTGCCAAAGGCGAAATGCTAACAGCACAATCAACTTCATGTGAGTATTTGCCTTTTGTATGTAAACCTACGGAAGTAAGAACGTTTGAGATTATTAAACATGTATGTTATGATCGTTCTCGCACCTTTGGCGCGTGCTTTTAGAACTTTGTTAAGATTCACTTTTTAAAACCAAATTTAAGGTGAAATACTTATAGCATGTTTCCTATGACCTTGGTTTTAAAAAGTGCATATTAAGGAAGTTACAAAAGCATGTGCCTAAGGCGCGAAAGTATCATAACATACATGTTTAATAATCTCAAATGTTCTTACTTCTCTCGGTTTACATACTAAAGGGAATTTATTCAAATGGAGTTGATTGTGCTGTTAGCCTTTTGCATTTGGCAGCACATTCAGAACAAGTACCTCCAAGTAACTGTTTTGAGTTTTATTTTACTTAATTTTAGTTATTACCTTTTATTTATAGTGTTGAACTAAATCATGGGAAAAAGCTACCATGTCCCCTAGTGGCCCACCTTATCGGACATCTTTGAAACAGTAGTGAAGAGCTTGGTTCAGAACTTCAAGAATGTTCTAGACCAACCGAACCCCAGCTTGCTTTCATTCGAAGAAGTCAACTCTTTTGAAGATTTCCGTGTTCTGGTCAATGGAGTCAGGATTGTCCATTAGCGAACCTGTGATTTTTGAACGCGCTACTACAAACTAGGCTTGTATAAGAAAGAATCTCTTCATCAAGAGGATGTGTATGACAAGTTAGTGGTGGGTATGATTTGTCTAACCGAAGAGATTGTTGGTGAGATTAAGAAGTGCAAGCTCACCACAGCTAAGGAAGAGTTGATAAACGGATAAACCGAATGCTATCGTGGTTTTGGCATGAAAGTTGGTTTTTTACGTGATAAGTTAATCACACTTGAAATACTTGTGCTTAAATCAGAAGGTGCATTGGATAAAGCTGTACATGGAGGCAACACATGAACATAAACGCCTTAAAGATGAGTTGAAGAAAGTAGTTGTCATGCGTAAAGAGTTGAAGGGAAGAGCTAAAATTGTTAGGAGATTTTGGATATTTTAAAGCAGAAGTTGAGAGGCACGAACTTAGGTTCCAGAAGGTGGTGAATGCACCATGGTGGGCTCTATAGAGAGTTATTAAGTTGGTTTTATTTTACGGTAAACAGTAAACTTAAAATAATTAACCCCATTTGGTGAACCACATTTAGTTTACAGTTTACCATATCTAGGAAAAACGCCTTTGTAAGAATCGATAGAGCCTACCATGGCATTCACCACCTTCGTGATCCTGAGTTCATGCCCCTCAACATTTCTGCTTTAAAATACCCGATAGTGTTTAGCTGTTCCCATCAACTCCTTTCTCATGACAGCTACTTTCTTTAACTCATCTTTGATGTGTTTATGTTTATGTGTTGTCTCCTGTATTGCTTTATGTCCAATGCACCTTCTGAATCAAGCACAAGTGTTTCAAGTGTGATCAACTTATGTGTAAAAACCCAAATTTCATCCAAAACCCTTGAAAGCTTTCAGGTACTTATCACAGTTATCAACTCTACTTTAGTTGTGTGAGCTTGCACTTCTTAATCTCACTCATCTCTATCTCTACGGTTAGTTGAATCATACCCACCGCTAACTTGCCATACACGTTTTCGGGATGAAGAAATTCTTTCTTATAAAGCATGTTTGTAGTAGCCCATTCTAACTTCATCGGTTAGGTTAGCTGATGGTCAATCCTGACTCCATTTACTAGAAAAGGGAAGTCTTCAAAAGAGTTCACTTCTTCGAATGAAAGATAGGGTTCGGTTGGTCTAGAACATTCTAGAACTTCTAAACCAACCTCTTCCTTACCATTTCCAAGATGTCCGATAAGGTGACCACTAGGTGACAGGGTAGCTGTTTTCCCATGCTTTAGTTAACACTATAAATAATAGGTAACAACTAAAATTAAGTAAAACAAAACACCAAACCGTTACCTAGAGTTACTTGTGCTGAATGTGCTGCCAAAGGCAAAATGCTAACAGCACAATCAACTTCACTTGAGTAGATTGCCTTTTGTATGTAAACCTACCGAAGTAAGAACGTTTGAGATTATTAAACATGTATGTTATGATCGTTCTCGCACCTTTGGCGCGTGCTTTTAGAACTTTGTTAAGATTCACTTTTTAAAACCAAATTTAAGGTGAAATACTTATAGCATTGTTTCCTATGACCTTGGTTTTAAAAAGTGCATATTAAGGAAGTTACAAAAGCATGTGCCTAAGGCGCGATAAGTATCATAACATACATGTTTAATAATCTCAAATGTTCTTACTTCTCTCGGTTTACATACTAAAGGGAATTTATTCAAATGGAGTTGATTGTGCTGTTAGCCTTTTGCATTTGGCAGCACATTCAGAACAAGTACCTCCAAGTAACTGTTTTGAGTTTTCTTTTACTTAATTTTAGTTATTACCTTTTATTTATAGTGTTGAACTAAATCATGGGAAAACAGCTACCATGTCCCCTAGTGGCCACCTTATCGGACATCTTTGAAACAGTAGTGAAGAGCTTGGTTCAGAACTTCAAGAATGTTCTAGACCAACCGAACCCCAGCTTGCTTTCATTCGAAGAAGTCAACTCTTTTGAAGATTTCCGTGTTCTGGTCAATGGAGTCAGGATTGTCCATTAGCGAACCTGTGATTTTTGAACGCGCTACTACAAACTAGGCTTGTATAAGAAAGAATCTCTTCATCAAGAGGATGTGTATGACAAGTTAGTGGTGGGTATGATTTGTCTAACCGAAGAGATTGTTGGTGAGATTAAGAAGTGCAAGCTCACCACAGCTAAGGAAGAGTTTGATAAACGGGATAAATACCCGAATGCTATCGTGGTTTTTGGCATGAAAGTTGGTTTTTTACGTGATAAGTTAATCACACTTGAAATACTTGTGCTTAAATCAGAAGGTGCATTGGATAAAGCTGTACATGGAGGCAACACATGAACATAAACGCCTTAAAGATGAGTTGAAGAAAGTAGTTGTCATGCATAAAGAGTTGTTAGTTATCTTCAAGCTTGTTCTATTGAATTTTTCATCTTTACGTACATGCCCTTGCTTATGGATTATAAACACAAAATCTTTAGGAAACATAATGCACAACTTAGGATCCACTCATAAATTACAAAAACATACATTCATTATTATACACGATCAATCATCATCAATATAATTACTGATCTGTACCCGTTTGTACCATTGCACAAACTTGGATCATATCTTGTTTGATAATTTCAAGACATCGAACACACTTTATTGGTTCAATAAACCATTGATGAACAGATATTTCAAAACTTAACCCAAAAGATTACATACATTCTTCATCAAACTAACATTTTATAAAAATTTATTTTTAATGTAGCCCTTTTGTATATGTTATGTTTATCGGCGATTTGACCCCCTTAACGACAATAGTTCCTTTGTTAAAAAAAATGGAGAAACAAGTATTAAAAAGGTTTTCAACCCAAGAACAATCCCTTAAGTAAGTATAATGGATGATTTTCTAGAATGATATTTCAACAAGTTATGTCAATATTCTGGAAAAAACTTAAAATTCAGGCTTGTTAACATTAATTTCATCAACTTTCAAAGCTTCATTTCACTTTCGATGATCATTAACTCTAACTCAAACATATTTTTTATAGAATATAGTTTAAGCATTGGTTATAAATTCTCATTGTCATAGATTCTTCTTTGAAGATTTATCAAACATTTGTTGAAAATTCTTACTCAGTATTTTTTCAAAGTCCCAAATAATCCAAGAACACTAATCTTTTGATTTATAATAATCTAACCAAAACAAATTTAAGGTGATTTTTATCACATATAAAAGATTCTGTAGGACACCCTTCACAATATAATAAAATACTATTTTATTACATCACGATTCTGATTACCAATAACAAAATGGCTAGAGCCAAAAAAGGAAGGAAATACAAAGAAATGGTAAACTATAGAAAACATATTACAAAAGAAATAATGGAACACGGTAAAACAAATGGTGGACTGAGGCACGTGGGAAGATCACGCTTCCCTTAAAACAGATTTCGGGCCACCAAGTGAAAACCCGTCTGTCTTCCCTGGGTACAACCGCCTAAGCAGGATTGTACTGTCGGATTAGCCTAGCACCCGAAAGGTAATACGTGAAAACAAGGAGGTGTAGAGAATCAAATTTAGGTGAATTCGTTTGGTGTGTTGTATCAACCATACGGATTTCTGAGTTTCTAGATATCTAAAACAAAGCACAAGCTTTGTCTATAACAAATGAACAAAATTGAAGTGAAAAGTCCTATTGAATACAGAATTCAATAAAAATAACTCTAGAAATTCAATTACACAATGAATTTGAGACTTAATTACTTGTCAGTTAGGAAACTTGAAAGTCTTAGCTGACCACACCAAGACCCATCTATAAAAATACTAAAGGCGGCTCCAAGCTGCTCGAGGCGATGGAGCGTGCGAATGTACCAAGTGCGCCATCACGCGCCCACATTGCGCTCATCGCCTTGTTTCCGATCCCGTGCCCTTGCCGGGCGCGGGCACTGTGCGCGTGTCGGGTGCTTCGCACCCTCCTGGCTGCCCACTGGGTGTGAGTTGTACACATGAATCATTCGTGTAGAGAATTCTAATTATAAATATACAAAAGGATTTATCTCTCCACCAATGTTGGACAAGCACATATTCCCCCACATTAAGGTTCCAACACATAATTAAAGCTTATGATCTTCATTCATTGCTTTAATAACTAAATAATTATTATATTAATTATTAATATAATATTTATTTTTATTAATTTCCTCAAGAATCCCCCACATGAACGGAGATCATTCCCACACACTCAAGTGTCACGATAAATTTCAGCGGTCAAGTAATGCAGGTATAGTAGGTTACCTTTGAACCCTCCTTTGTGACGTATACTTAGTCTCCTAGCGATTATTAGACGCGTCTCCTTGAAACCATACCCCTTTTTAGTAGACGTTATTACACATAACGCATTACTCTTCCTGGTCTGGCTACCTCTTATTGGTTGTGTGCCGTTATGGTCATGACCCATTCCTGGTTCTGCGTGAAGCTCTAGGTATTGTGCCCCCAATTCCATTCGAAACGACCCCACTTCTCTCTACATAGGTGATTTACAAATCATTAATAAGCCATATGCTTAACTCTCTTGATATCACTGATTTCATGTAGAATGGACTAGGAAGTTGTAACTCCCTTTTGTAAATTGAGGTTACTCCCCCACAGTGACATAGCTTGCTACAGTTTGGTGGTTCCTATTGAGGTAGATCATGGGATTCCAATCTTCTGATAGATTTTCGTTGTACAAAACTTACTCCAAGGGCTTTAGACCCATTCCTTTCGACGACTTATGTTCTACCTCTCTGCTTAAGCCTTTTGTAAACGGTCTGCAATGTTATCCTTTGACTCACTTAGTCAATCTGATAACTCCAGTGGAGGAGTTGTCGTATCGTGTTATGCCGACGTCGTTAAGTGCCTTGATTTGCCATTTACATTGCATTTTGTAGCTCTACCAGCTGATTGGCAATTACATTGTTATGAAGATGGCGTCACAGGCTTAAGCCATCTTGGAAACATATTATAAGAATTGACGTAACCATTCTGCTGCTTCTCTAGCTTTATCTAACGCGATAAACTCAGATTCCACGTGGATCTAGCTTTAAGAGTTTGCTTGGTTGACTTCCAGAAATAGCTTGCACCTCCAAGGGAAAAACACATATCCCTTGTAGATCTAGGAATCTTCTGATCGGATATCGGTTGGCATCACTGAATCCTTCCCAAACTGCTGGATTTTGGCCATAATGCAGTCCATAATTTCTCGTGTATCTCAAATATCTGAATAATCCTTGTCATACTCTTACAATGCTCTGAACTAGGTTATTACTTGGTTATCTATTTAGCTGCTCACAGAATATGCCAAGTCGGGCCGAGTTACATGACATGAGATACAATAAGACTGCCAATGGGATCCTTGAATATTTCATATTAAGCAACACTCTCCGCCTCTATTTTTTGACAAATGTAGAGGTATCAATTGGAGTTTGAGCTACACTGTGTTCCTCTGGATTGAACTTTGAAGGTATCTTATCAACATAATGAGAGTGAATTGCACCAAGCCAGTTTGGGTTTAATGATCTTTACTCCAAGATTCACAGCAGCTAGACCCATATATTCATGTCAAATCTCGCTTTCAACTTGTCTTTAGTAGATCTGATTATTTATCATCACTCCAATGATAAGCCTATCATTCTTCATAAAGGATAAGATCTCATAACCTTTAGAAGTGTTTCACATAGGACACATTTCTCGCATTCATTTATTTTGAAAACCATTGTAAGCACTACTTGGGTCAACTTTTGTTGCCATTTTTTTGGAGCTTGCTTCAAGCCATATTTACTTGACGAGTTTACACACTTTGCCCTCTTGACCAGGAGTAGTGAACCCCTATGGTTGCTCCATGTAAATATCTTCCTCTACTTCCCCGTTGAGAAATGCTGGTTTTTACAATCCATGTGATGTATTTCCAAGTTTCTCAAGAGCGCTATTGCAAGCACCAACCTAATAGAGGTTATTCTAGTCATAGGCGAGTATGTGTCAAAATATCTAAACCATTTGTCACAAGGCCTTGCCGTATACTTGATAGACAGTGCCATCGCTTTCATCTTTTTCTAAATATCCATCAATATCCAAGTGGCTTGAACCCTCGTGGAAGATCCACTAACTCTCATGTATGATTCTAAAAGTAGAATCAATTTCATCTTGATGGCTTGTTTCCATTGAGGTCCATCATGATGAGGTGACTGCTTATCGATATGTTTGAGGCTCACTCTCAAACCATGTTATATATGAAAGTCAGGTCAAAGGATTTCTCAATCCTTTGCCTTGTACTTCTCTTTGCTCACCACTCTTCAACTCTGATCGTTTTGAGTTTCTCTCGAAACAATCTCATCAACCATTGTTGATGAAACTGATGTTTGAAGAGCTCATTTGAGTTTTGTTACTAACCTAGGAAACTCTTCTTCAAGTAGTCACATTTCCTGCCTTGTCTCTATGATAGAGTCCTGTGTGCACATCTGGTTTCGTAGACTTCATATACAAGAAAAGATGTGAACTACCATTTTTGGCGATATCCAATGAAAATGAAACCAACAGTTTTGGGCCCTATTCTAAGTGCCTTAGGGGGTGTAACAATCACTTGGCCAGGCACCCCCACATTTCAGTATTTATTAGGATGATTTTGTCCCCACCACCAATACTCATGAAGGTGTTACATCCTTATTCTTGAAAAGTATTTTTATTCAACAAAAAATTGGTCGATAAAATGGCCTCCCCCCACATGTCCTGGCTATCCCAGAACTTATCCAACATGGATTCATCATTTCTTTTAATGTATGATTCTTTCGTTCCGCAATTACCATTTGATTGGGGGGTATAGGAGGGGTACATCGTGTATGATGCCACTTTGTTGCACATACTCCCAAATGGTGAAACATATTCACCTCCTCTATTCACTTCTCACACGCCTTATTGTCTTGTTGAGTTGATTTCAAGTCAACTTTATACAAGTGAAACTTGTCAATTGCTTCATCCTTTACTCTTAGTAAGTAAACATAACAATATCTTCTATTGTCATCGATTAAAAGTAATAAAATTTTTATTACCACTCTTGTGGGAATTGATTTAAGTCACACTCATCAGTGTGAACAGATCAAGGGGTTCAGTCATTCCTTTCAACTGATTTGAAGGAGATCTTGTTGTTTGGCTCTAACACATGTTTTACATTTTGTTTTAGAGTCAATGGCAAATATGGTATGTAATCTAATTTAATTACAACGCATGAATTAAAATTTACATACCAAGACGTCCTTGACAAACATTAAGGAGACTCAAACCAAGTAAGCAGAGTGTACTTAGCAATTTTTATTTATGTTTTTCTTAACAAGCCAATACATTAAGTTTAAAAACATACCATTTTGGGCATATCCCTTTCAACAAAATACCACGTTACTTAAAACAAACTGGTCACTCTCAAATAACCAAACGAAAACCAAAACCTGTTAAGCATCCCAACCGACACAAGACTTCTTGCGCAGGTAGAACTCATAAAGGCGAAATGCTAACAGCACATTCAACTTCCTTTTGAGTAGATGCCTCTTGTATGTAAACCTACGGAAGTAAGAAACGTTTGGATTATTAAACATGTAGGTTATGATGTTCTCGCCCCTTTGGCGTGCGTTTAGAACTTTGTAAGTTTCACTTTTTAAACCAAAATTTAAGGTGAAATTACTATATAGCATGGTTCCTATGACTTGGTTTAAAAAGTGCATATTAAGGAAGTTTCAAAAGCAGTGTGCCTAAAAGAGCGCGAGAAGTTTCTATAACATACATGTTTAATAATCTCAAATGTTCTTACTTCTCTCGAGTTTACATACTAAAGGGAATATATTCAAATGGGTTGATTGTGCTGTTAGCTTTTGCATTTGGCACACATTCAGAAACAAGTACCTCCAAGTAATTGTTTGAGTTTTCTTTTACTTATTTTAGTTATTACCCTTTTATTTATAGTGTTGTACTAAATCATGGGAAAACAGCTTAACCATGTCCCCTAGTGGCCACCTTATCGGACATCTTTGAAACAGTAGTGAAGAGCTTGGTTCAGAACTTCAAAGAATTTTCTAGACCACGAACCAGCTTGCTTTCATTCGAAGAAGTGAACTCTTTTGAAGATTTCCTTGTTCTAGTAAATGGAGTCAGGATTGACCATCAGCTAACTAACCGATGATGTTTGAAAGGGCTACTACAAACTATGCTTGTATAAGAAAGAATTTCTTCATCCGGAGAAAACGTGTATGGCAAGTTAGCGGTGGGTATGATTAACTAACCGTGAGATAGAGATTGCTGGTGAGATTAAGAAGTGCAAGCTCACACAACTAAAGTAGGTTTGATAAATGTGATAAGTCTGAAAGCTTTCAAGGTTTTGGGAAATAATTTGGGTTTTACACCATAAGTGATCACACTTGAAAACACTTGTGCTTGATTCAGAAGGTGCATTGGACATAAAGCAATACTTTGGAGACAACACATAAACATAAACACATCAAAGATGAGTTAAGAAAGTAGTAGTCATGAGAAGGAGTTGATGGGAACAGCTAAAAAAACTATCGATTTCGGGTATTTTAAAGCATGAAAGTTGAGGGGCATGAACTCAGGATCACAAAGGTGGTGAATGCACCATGGTAGGCTCTATCGATTCTTACAAAGGGGTTTTTCCTAGATATGTAAACTTTTTAAAATAATGTGGTTCACCCAATGGGGTTAATTATTTATAAGTTTTACTGTTTACCGTTAAAAAGAAACCCACTTAAAACTCTAATAGAGCCCCCATGGTGCATTCACCACCTTCGGGAAATCCTAAGTTCGGCCCCTCTCAACTTCTTGTTTTAAAAAATATCCGAAATCTCCTAAAATTTTTAGCTCTTCCCTTCAACTCTTTTACGCATGACAATACTTTCTTCAACCATCTTTAGGCGTTTATGTTCATGTTTTTGCCTCCATGTACTGCTTTTTTCCAATGCACCTTCTGATTTAAGCACAAGTATTTCAAGTGTGATTAACTTATCACGTAAAAAAAAACCAAACTTCATGCCAAAAACCACGAGGTTTATCAACTTTAATCTCACCAACAATCTCTCGGTTAGACATCATACCCCCCACTAACTTGTCATACACTTTCCTCCGGATGAAGAGATTCTTTCTTATACAAGCCTATTTTGGGTAGTGGGCCCCGTTCAAAAATCACAGGTTCGCTAATGGACAATCCTGACTCCATTTACCAGAACACGGAATCTTAAAAAAGAGTTGACTTCTTCGAATGAAAGAAAGTGGGGTTCGGTTGGTCTAGAAAATTCTTGAAGTTCTGAACCAAGCTTTTCCCACTATGTTCAAAGATGTCCGATTAAGTTGGCCACTAGGGGACAGGGGTAGCTGTTTTCCCATGATTTAGTTCAACACTATAAATAAATGGTAATAACTAAAATTAAGTAAAAGAAAACACCAAAACAATTACTTGGAGTACTTGTTCTGAATGTGCTGCCAAATGCAAAAGGCTAACAGCCAATCAATTTCCATTTGAATAATTCCTTTGTATGTAAACCGAGAGAAGTAAGAACATTTGAGAATTATTAAACATGTATGTTATGATACTTCTCGCGCCTTAGGACATGCTTTTGTAACTTCCTTAATATGCACTTTTTAAAACCAAGTCATAGGAACCATGCTATAAGTATTTCACCTTATATTTGGTTTTAAAAAGTGAATCTTAACAAAAGTTTCTAATAGCACGCGCAAAGGTGCGAGAACGATCATAACATACATGTTAATAAATCTCAAACGTTCTTACTTCCGTAGGTTTACATACAAGAGGCATTACTCAAATGAAGTTGATTGTGCTGATTAGCATTTCGCCTTTATGTTCCTGACCTGCGCAAGAGGTCTTGTGTCGGTTGGATGCTTAACAAGTTTGGTTTTCGTTTGGTTTTTGAGAGTGACCAGTTTGTTTTAAGTAAGCGTGGTATGTTTGTTGGAAAGGGATATGCCCAAAATGGTATGTTTAAACTTAATGTAATGGCTGTTAAAAAAAACATGAATAAAAATGCTTTGTACTTCTGCTTACTTGGTTGAGTCTCCTAATGTTTGTCATGGACGTCTTGGTCATGTAAATTTTAATTCGATGCGTTGTTTAATTAAATTAGATTACATACATTATTTTGCCATTGACTCTAAAACAAAATGTAAAACATGTGTTGAAGCCAAACAACAAGATCATCCTTCAAATCAGTTGAAAGAATGACTGAACCCCTTGATCTGATTTTACACTGATGTGTGTGACTTATAATCATTTCCCACAAGAGGTGGTAATAAATATTTTATTACTTTATCGATGACAATAGAAGATATTGTTATGTTTACTTACTTAAGGTAAGGATGAAGCAATTGACAAGTTTCACTTGTATAAAGTTGACGTTGGAGAATCAACTCAACAAGAAAATAAGGCGTGGGGAGAGAAGTGATAGAGGAGGTGAATATGTTTCACCATTTTGGGAAGTATGTGCACAAAGTGGCATCATACACGAATGTACCCTCCTTATACACCCAATCAAATGGTATGCGGAACGAAGAATCATACATTAAAAGAAATGATGAATGCCATGTTGATAAGTTCTGGGATAAGCCAGGACATGTTGGGGGGAGGCCATTTTTTTTCGGCCAATTTTTTGTTGAATAAAATACTTTTCAAGAATAAGGATTGTAAACCTCATGAGTTGTGGTGGGGACATAAAACATCCTATAAATACTTGAAAGTGTGGGGGTGCCTGGCCAAGGTGATTGTTACACCCCCTAAGGCACTTTTGAATAGGGCCCAAAAAATGTTGGTTGCATTTTCATTGGAAAATGCCAAAAAATGGTAGTTCACATCGTTTTCTTGTATATGAATCTAAGAATCCTGATGTGCACAAGGACCTTTCATAGAGACAAGGCCAGGAAATGTGACTTTACTTTGAAGAAGAGTTTCCTTGTTAGTACAAACTCATATGAGCTCTTCAAATCATGCAAGTTCATCAACAATGGTTGATGAGATTGTTCGAGAGGAAACTCAAGAACGATCAGAGGTTGAAGAGGGTGAGCAAAGAAGAAGTAAAAGGCAAAGGATTGAGAATCCTTTGGACCTGACTTTCTTATATACATGGTTGAGAGTGAGCCTCAAACATATCGAGAAGCAGTCACCTCTTCAGATGGACCTCAATGGAAAACAAGCCATCAAGAGTGAAATTGATTCTATCTTGTAGAATCATACTTGAGAGTTAGTGGATCTTCCACGAGGGTGCAAGCCACTTGGATATTGATGGATATTTAAGAAAAAGATGAAAGCGGATGGCTCTGTCGACAAGTATAAGGCAAGGCTTGTGATCAAATGGTTTAGATATTTTGACACATACTCGCCTATGACTAGAATAACCTCTATTAGGTTGGTGCTTGCAATAGCGGCTTTGGGGAAACTTGGAAATACATCAAAATGGATGTAAAAAACCGCATTTTCAACGGGGAATTAGAGGAAGATATTTACATGGAGCAACCAGAGGGGTTCTCTACTCCTGGTCAAGAGGGCAAGTGTGTAAACTCGTCAAGTATTTGGCTTGAAGCAAGCTCCAAAAAAATGGCATCAAAAGTTTGACCAAGTTATGCTTTACAATGGTTTTCAAAATAAATGAATGCGAGAAATGTGTCTATGTGAAGGACACTTCTAAAGGTTATGTGATCTTATGCCTTTATGTAGATGATATGCTTATCATTGGGAGTGATGATAAGATGATCAGATCTACTAAAGACATGTTGAAAGCGAGATTTGACATGAAATATATGGGTCTAGCTGATGTGATTCTTGGAGTAAAGATCATTAGAACCCAAACTGGCTTGGTGCTAAGTCAATCTCATTATGTTGATAAGATCCTTCAGAAGTTCAATCCAGAGGACACGAGTGTAGCTCAAACTCCAATTGATACCTCTAAACATTTGTCAAAAAAATAGAGGCGAGAGTGTTGCTTAATTGAAATATTCAAGGATCATTGGCAGTCTTATGTATCTCATGTCATGTACTCGGCCCGACTTGGCATATTCTGTGAGCAGGCTAAATAGATATACTAGTAATCCTAGTTCAGAGCATTGTAAGAGTATGACAAGATTATTCAGATATTTGAGATACACGAGAAATTATGGACTGCATTATGGCCAAAATCCAGCAGTTGTGGAAGGATTCAGTGATGCCAACCGGATATCCGATCAGAAAGATTCTAGATCTACAAGTGGATATGTGTTTTCCCTTGGAGGTGCAGCTATTTCTTGGAAGTCATCCAAGCAAACTCTTATAGCTAGATCCACGATGGAATCTGAGTTTATCGCGTTAGATAAAGCTAGAGAAGCAGCAGAA
This sequence comes from Scalesia atractyloides, assembly GCA_947069175.1. Classification (NCBI taxonomy): domain Eukaryota; kingdom Viridiplantae; phylum Streptophyta; class Magnoliopsida; order Asterales; family Asteraceae; genus Scalesia; species Scalesia atractyloides. The sequence goes on along the minus strand of CAMTDV010000014.1, from coordinate 20,971,590 downwards.
TGGTTACGTCAATTCTTAGAATATGTTCCAAGATGGCTTAAGCCTGTGACGGCCATCTTCATACATTGTGATTGCCAATCAGCTTGGTAGAGCTCAAAATGCAATGTATAATGGCAGATCAAGGCACATACGACGTCGGCATAACACGATACGACAACTCCTCTCAACTGGAGTTATCATGATTGACTATGTGAAGTCAAAGGATAACATTGCAGATCCGCTTACAAAAGGCTTAAGCAGAGAGGTAGTACATAAGTCGTCGATAGGAATGGGACTAAAGCCCTTGGAGTAAGTTTGTACAACGGAAAATCTATCCTAGAAGATTGGAGATCCCATGATCTAGGCTCAATAGGACCACCTAACTGTACAAGCTAAGGTCACTGTGGGGGAGTACCTCAATTTACAAAAGGGAGTTACAAACTTCCTAGTCCATTCCTACATGAAATCAGTGATATCAAGAGAGTTAAGCATATGGCTTTTAATGATTTGTAAATCACCTATGTTAGAGAGAAGTGGGGTCGTTTCGAATGGAATTGGGGGGCACAATTCCTAGAGCTCTCGCAGAACCAGGATGGTGTTCCATGACCATAACGGACACAACTATAAGAGGTTAGCCAGACCAGGAAGAGTAATGCGTGATGTGTAATAACGTCTACGTAAAAAGGGGTTGGTTCAAGGAGATCGCGTCTACTAATCGCTAGGAGACTAAGTATACGTCACAAAGGAGGGTTCAAAGGGAAACCTACCTATCCTGCATTACTTGACCGCTGAAATTTTATCGTGACACTTGAGTGTGTGGGATGATCTCCGTTCATGTGGGGGATTCTTGGAAATTAATGAAAAATAATATTATTATTAATAATTAATATAATAATTATTTAGTTATTAAAGCAATTGAATGAGAGATCATAAGCTTTAATTATGTGTTGGAACCTTAATGTGTGGGGATTGTGCTTGTCCAACATTGTGGAGAGATAAATCTTTTGTATATTTATAATTAGAATTCTCTACACGAATGTATTCTTGTGTGACAACTCACACCCAGTGGCAGCCAGGAGGGTGCGAAGCACCCGACACGCGCACGTGCCGCGCCCCGGCACGGGCACGGGATCGGGACAAGGGCGATGAGCGCAATGTGGCGCTTTGATGGCGCACTTTGTACTTCGCACGCTCGCATCGCCGCGAGCAGCTTGGAGCCGCCTTTAGTATTTTTTAGATGGGTCTTGGTTGTGGTCAGCTAAAGACTTTTCAAGTTCCTAACTGACAAGTAATTAAGTCTCAGAATTCATTGTGTAATTTGAATTCTAGAGGTTATTTTTATTGAATTCTGTATTCAATAGGGACTTTTCACTTCAAATTTTGTTCATTTGTTATATACAAAGCTTTGTGCTTTGTTTTAGATACTAGAACTCAGAAATCGTATGGTTGATACAACACACACAAACGAATTCCCTAAATTTGATTCTCTACACACTCTTGTTTCACGTATACTTTCGGGTGCTAGGCTAATCCGACAGTACAATCTGCTTAGGCTGTTGTACCCTGGGAAGCAGACGGGTTCACCTGGGTGGCCCGAAATCTGTTTTAAGGGAAGCGTGATCTTCACGTGCCTCAGTCACCATTTGTTTTCGTGTTCCTTTATTTCTTTGTAATATGTTTTTCTATAGTTTACATTTCTTTGTATTTCCTTCTTTTTGGCTCTAGCCATTTTGTGTATTGTAATCAGAATCGTGATTAATAAAATTGTTATTTTATTTATTTTGTGAGGGTGTCCTACAGAATCTTTATATGTGAATAAAAATCTTCCATTAAATTGTTTGGTTCGATTATTAGTAAATCATAAGATTAGTGTTCTTGAGTATGTTGGGACTTTTGAAAATATAATGATTAAGAATTTTCACATAAGGTGTTTGATAAATGCTTCAAAGAAGAATCTATGACAATGAGAATTTATACCAAGTGCTTAAACTATATTCTATAAAAAAGTTGTGTGAGTTAGAGTTATGATCATCGAAAGTGGAATGAAGCTTTGAAGTTGATGAATTAAGTTAACAAGCTGAATTTTAAGTTTTTGTCCAGAATATTGACTAACTTTGAAATATCATATAGAATCATCCATTAGACTACTTAAGGGGATTGTTCTTGGGTTGAAAACCTTTTTAAGTCTTGTTTCTCCATTTTTTTTTAACAAAGGAAATATTGTCGTTAAGGGGGTCAAATCGGCCGATAAACATAACAACATACAAAAGGGCTACAGAAAAATAATTTTTATAAAATGTTAGTTGATGAAGAATGTTTGTATATCTTTGGGTTAAGTTTGAAATATCTGTTCATAATGGTTTATTGAACCAATTAAAGTGTGTTCGATGTCTTGAAATTATTCAAACAAGATATGATACAAGTTTTGTGCGAATGGGTCAAACGGGTAATATATGTATGTATATTGATGATGATTGATCGTGTAGAATAATGAATGTATGTTTTTGTAATTTATGAGTGGATCCTAATGTTGTGCATTATGTTTCCTAAAGATTTTGTGTTGATATTCCATAAGCAAGGCATGTACTTAAAGATTGAAATCAATAGAACAAGCTTGAAGATAACTAACAAGATCCTTACGGCAACGGTAAGTTAATCTTACATCTATTTATAGAAGTGATATGAATTTCTAGTGTATTTTGATAATTTTTAACTTGTCAAGTCATTTTGACCCATTCACATTGTATTATGGTTTTGATAACCTTAAAGAAAGCGAGCACGTGTAATTTTAACCTGTTACAAATGTATCCAGTTGAGCTTTAGTATATTTTGATAAATTTTTAGCTTAGTGCAGGGGTCTATTGCAGGTCATTCAAAGTATCATCAAAGTTGATCTTTAGTAAAGATACATAGTGAAATAATGAGATTTAATACTATGAGGATTTTTTGTTAAACAATGATGTATATTAATAATCTACCAAGTAAGTGGGAATAAATTGATTTTGATCTAAAACGGGTTTAATCCATTGTGAATATTACAAATACTCAATACTTTTTGTGTTGACGTAGTAACTAACTATTTTGTAAATATACCAACTTCTAAGGTAAAGTTTCTACTTGAGGTAAGTACCAAGTAGCATGAGATATCAAGGAGTATGGTAACATCCCGTTATAGGTGTAGTTGTAAAATATAATTTTATTATTCATTGAGAGTAATTATGAATGAAAAATATTTGATGAGTACCAATATACTTTATTGGAGTATAATTTAGTAGTATTAGTTGGGAAATGTGACTGGTTCGGTTCAATGCAATAGTGTTACCTCATCTTGTGGTTTAACAAAACTTGAAGGACCATTGTTGTAAATATTAATCATGATGGATGTATTATGCATTTAGTCAATAGTTCTATATATAAAAGAGCAGTTTTATGCTCATTTGTATCAGATTTCTATAGGGTTAGAGTGAGAAATAAGAGAGAGAAAGAAGTAGAGAGATAAGGGTGGTCGTTGGTGTTTTGTGACGGCCAATGGTGTCCGGAAGAGGCCGGAGTTACAGGTATTGACTTGGGACCATTTCTCAATGCTACAAATGCAATGATAAGCTTTGATTTCTCCAAATCCATGTTTAAAGTTTTTAAAGAGTTGAACAATAATTTGTCCAAAATGTTGATACGATACGGTTACAAAGACATGACCTATCAAGGAAATCTTACGTTAAAATATCTTGATTTATATACATGATGTTCATAACACATAGATGATCATTTTAATCGGTGGAAGTTAGAAATGGAGTTTTTAAGCTTTAGTTTTAAACCCATTTGCAAACCTCTTCGTCTTCCCATTTTATTAAAAACACAGCCTAGTATAATCGATTTTCCCAAAGATCGGCCGTTAGATTGAGTTGAATTTCCAATGTAGCATTCTAAAATATGGAAACTAATCTCCAAAGGAAATTCGGATCGTAAGTCGGGAACCGTAGTTTTAACACCGAACAATTTATAGCAATTTGTTTGTACGAAAATCAGGAAGTTGATTGTGTTGCATGGATGATTTAATGGCTTTGCATGTGCATCCCGTGACCGGAGAAACGCATGTGATTCAAAAAAAAATAAAAACATAAATGGATCTCCTTGCATGTCGTTTACCTAGAAATTCACATACGCAAACCCATACGCGAGAAGGTATGCTAAAGCTTGTGAGTCCATGATCTATGACATGTAAGGGATCTAAATGGGATACGCGAACCCTCTTGGTCTTATTTAGTTTACTTGATATAACTAAAGGAAATGTTTACTTTAAATTAAATGGGATACTTTGAATGCATGAGTGCATGATCTATCTATGACATGTGAGGGATGCTTGAGTCTAATAACTTGGACAAAGTTTATGGTAGTGGGTCATGGGTAAGATTTTGGGGTAAAAACTTGGACAAATTTATGGTAATATAAAGTGGTTTTGTATACGACGTTATTAATATGCATGCAAGTATGGAACAAAGAGGTTAGAAAGGAAGGTTCTTCAAATGGGGCCGTATCAAGAGCCGTACGTAGATGTCATATGATATGTCGATCTAACTCGATCAATGGAATAAAAGGGAAAGTAATTATTAAAATGTTTTGTAAACCATATTGTATAAATTAAATTAAAAAATCATATGTTAAATTTAATACTCCCTTGCATGGCTAATTTACGCTTTTGTGGATCTCTTCAGGTAAGGTAAAGCGGTCTTGAAAATCAAGTGTCAACATACACACCGAGTCATGGATGCGAATTGTATAGACCGGATTGATATAATGGATACCAAATGAAAGTAGGATGGTAAAGGCATGAATAAAAATGTTGAATATGTATTCGATTTTAGTTGTATTACTAACACCTTAAACATGATTTATTAATTTCACCCGCAGTAAAATGGTGTTTGGGTTTGTATTACAAAAGGTTTTAATTAGGACACTTTTCAGCTATTAGTTTATTGAATGTAGTCAAACGATATATTTTTCTCTAAATTTTCATAAAGAGTTCAGGGTGATACAAAATCGAACATGGAACAAGACAACCACCGTCTCTCGCCACTCGTTGTTTTCTGGCGGTCGTTTCCCAATGATCTTTAGTCTATTTAGTGACGATTTCCAGCGGTTAAGATGCACCGGCGGAGGTGGGATTTGTTTGAGAAGAAGGCGAAGAAGGCGAGATATGGGATTCGGGGTTGAATGAACTGGTTATATATAAGGCTCTTATTGAATAGCAAATGAATGAACTCGGATTCAAGGATTCTTATTGAATACTGGATTTGTTTTCATCAACCTACACATGCTAGGATTCGCGAAAAAACCTACAGTTAGAACCCTAGCCATCATATACAACGCAACACTTTTTTTGTAGCCACCACCACAACACTGGCCAACAATGGATCTCGTTATGGGATGAAAGGGAAGAAAGGAAGAAGTGATGAGGGGTCGGTATTAAACAACCGCTTGTAAGTTGACATTACATGTGATGAAGAAGAAAGGACACTCATATAGCAACAAAGCTTCTCAAATGGAGAGATGAAACTGTGCAGACTAGAATGCAACATCTAATTTTGGATCAACCAATGGTGGCCTCAAATGGGATCTAATGGGTCAAAAAGAATGGTGGACCATTATAAGCCCAATAAATGTTGCATACTTGAGACTTCGTTCTCGGGCTCGGCTCCACTAAACTCGTTTAGTTTTCGTTTGGTTTTATTAGTTTTTACATTGTGTTTATTATAGGGACTTAAACTGTAATATGCGGTCTATGTAAACCACACCACTAAAACCCTAATTATACAACAATCTAATACAATCACATTTTGCCGAGCTGGGTAACTTACGAAAGCTCCAACTCGAGTTCGAGTCTCGTACCAAACTTTAATTCTAACGCTCGACCGACCTCAACTGGTGAGTAGTTTTTCATGCTCGAGCATGGTTTAGGCTAAACCGTTTATTATTTAAGTAATAAAACAGAGAATAAATAGAGACTTATTTTCCATTCCTCACATTTAGCATTCGTGTTCACTCCTCACATTAATTCTCAATATTTTTATGAGTTTTAGATATAACATGATAAAGATAGAGAACCCGGCCAATGTGAATGCTTTAATATGATATGATGTAATCTTATGTAATATGATACAATATTATATTGTATTGCATAATATGATATACTACAATCAAGGCTATGAAGCACATACACCAACAAGATCCAACATTGTCTGTTTTCCCTTCTATCTCTCTACGATCAAAGCCTCTAATAATGCAAGAACCAGTCACCAGAGAATTCAACTTAGGGTGGTATCTTCTGATCCTAATCTCACCAGAAACGACTTCAACCCTAGTTATGCTGAAGACAACTTTATTTCGTCTCCATTCCCTGCAACCCTTCATCGGTATCTCTAATCATATGTTGTTACATGTTATTCATTGATTTTGTCAATGTATTTGCTTGAAATCAGCTAGTTAACACTGGATCTGGTAGTGTTTTTGACAGAGCAAACATGGAAGCCGACTAGATTTGCGGGTTCTCAAATTCATACGCAAAAGGATATTCCGTTGAGTATTAATATGGTAAAAATTTGCTTCAGTTTTATACTCGTGTTATTGTTGTTACTGCCATTACTGTTACACGCAGTTTAATCTAGTTATAAGTTAGTGGAAAGATCACTAGAACCATTTGAGAAAAATATTCTCTAAGTTTGTTTGGAACAATAATTTGTCACTTCGTATCTGTGTACTCTGATTTGATTTGTCCCTAGAACCATTTGAGGAAAATAATCTCTCTCTCTCTCTCTCGTTCTGTCTTTAGATCTAATGGTGACGTTTTTTGAAACATTGACCCTTCAATTGTCGTTCTAGTTGAAAGATAAACAGAAGAGAAGAAGTACGGTGGCCATAATATTTTTTTTCTCCAACGAGTTTGCAGCGAAAATTAAAATTTTCTATTTAAACAGACAAAGGAAAGTGCAGCCCTAATTAAAACTTTCTATTATACATACAACGGAAAGTGCAACCCTAATTAAAACTTTCTATTATATATACAACGGAAATTGGCCCAAACGAAAATCTGATATATAAAACCATTATTTATTGATTTTTTTTGGAACAACATTATTTATTGAAATGCTTTTCTTTTTTGGCTTAACATCAGCGATTTTCTACTTTTAATTATTTATTTATTAATTTCTTTCTTTCACTCAGCATTAAAGATATATATATATATTTTTTGTATTTAATACATAATTCTTTTAATGTAGAGAACTATTCTTTATAATAAACTTTCATAAAAAAAGCCTCAAAAACATATATTAATGGGTACAAAAATGTAGTTTACTGTTAGCAACATAATATATCGTACATCCATTAAAAGAAAAAGTAAATAATTATGGTATTGTGTATATAACTTTACATTGCGACCCCCAATTATAAAAGTCTGGTTCCGCCACTGCTTGCAAGACTTGTGCTTGAATCAGAAGGTGCGTTGGACATAAAGCAGTACATGGAGGCAACAAATGAACATAAACGCATTAAAGATGTGTTAGAAAGTAGCAGCCATGAGTCATGAGATTCGGGTATTTTAAAGCAGAAATTTGAGAAGCATGAACTCAGGTTTAACCCTCCTTATGCTGAAGACAACTTTAATTCATCTCAGTTGACGAATATTTGGAACTCTCAGCCGCATGTTCCCTGCAATCCTTCACCGGTATCTCTAATCATATGTCGTTACATGTTATTGATCGATTTATCAATGTATTTGCTGGAAATCAGCTAGTTAACACTGGACCTGGTTGTGTTTTTGACAGAGTAAACCTCAAGAATCGAAGCGGATTAGACTTGCTGGTTCTCGAACTTATACACAAAAGGAAAGTCCTTCTCCGAATACTAATACCATAAGAAATTGTTTCAGTTTGACACTCGTTTTATTGTTGTTACTGCCATTACTATTACGTAGTTAAATCTGGTTATGATTTAGTGGAAAACCTTTAAGATAGCTAGAACCATTTGAGGAAAATAAACTCTAACTTTGTTTGGAGTAAATAAATTTTTACTTGGTACCTGTGTACGCTAATTCGATTTGTGGCAAGAACCATTTTAGGAAAATAATATCTCTCTCCCTCTCTCTCTCTCTCTCTCTCTCTCTCTCTCTTCAACTGCTTGCAATCAATGTTGATTTATTTAAACATGACAAAACAAGATAAACAACCTCCCTTTGTGGTTCATAGGGTCATTCAGAAGACGTGTATGACAAGTTAGTGGTGGGTTTGATTTGTCTAACCGTAGAGATTGCTGGTGAGTTTAAGAAGTGTAAGCTCACCACAACAAAGGAAGAGTTTGATAAATGGGATAAGTACCTGAAAGCTTTAGAGGGTTTTGGCATGAAAGTTGGGTTTTTACGCGAAAAGTTAATCACACTTTAAAAGCTTATGCTTGATTCAGAAGGTGCTTTGGACATAAAGCAGTACATGGAGGCAACACATGAACATAAACGCATCAAAGATAAGTTAAAGAAAGTAGTTGTCTTACGTAAGGAGTTGAAGGGAAGTGCTAAAAACTGTCAAGAGATTTAGGGTATATTAAAGCAGAAAGTTGAGAGACATGAACTTAGGTTCAAGGAGGTGGTGAATGCACCATGGTAGGATTTATCGATTCTTACAAAGGGATTTTTCCCAGATATGGTAAACTGTAAAACTAAATGTGGTTCATTAAATATGGTTCATTATTCATAAGTTTTACAGTTTACCATAAAAAGAAAACCAACTTAATAACTCCCTGAAAGAGCATACCATGGTGCATACACCACCTTCTTGAACCTAAGTTCGTGCCTCTCAACTTTCTGCTTTAAAATACTCGAAATCTCCTAACAGTTTTTTAGCACTTCCCTTAAAATCCTTACACATGGCAGCTACTTTCTTTAACTCATCTTTGATGCGATAATGTTCACGTGTTGCCTCAATGTACTGCTTTATGTCCAATGCACCTTCTAAATCAAGCACAAGCGTTTCAAGTGTGATTAACTTATTGCGTAAAAACCCAACTTTCATGCCAAAACCATGGAAAGCTTTCAGGTACTTATCCCATTTATCAAACTCTTCCTTAGCTGTGGTGAGCTTGCACTTCTTAATCTCACCAGCAATCTCTACGGTTAGACAAATCATACCCACCACGAACTTGTCATACACGTCCTCCGGATGAAGAGCTTCTTTCTTATACAAGCATAGTTTGTAGTAGCCATTCTAACATCATCGGTTAGCAAGCAGATGGTCAATCCTGACTCCATTGACCAGATCATACAGAAGTCTTCAAAAGAGTTGACTTCTTCGAATGAAAGCAAGCTGGGGTTCGGTTTGTCTAGAACATTCTAGAAGTTCTGAACCAAGCACTTCACTAACGTTTCCAAGATGTCCGATAAGGTGTCCACTACGGGACACGGTAGCTGTTTTCCCATGATTTAGTTCAACACTAGGTAATAACTAAAATTAAGTAAAAGAAAACTCAAAACAGTTACTTGGAGGTACTTGTTCTGAATGTGCTGCCAAATGCAAAAGGCTAACAGCACAATCAACTCCATTTGAATAAATTCCCTTTAGTATGTAAACCGAGAAAAGTAAGAACATTTGAGATTATTAAACATGTATGTTATGATACTTCTCGCGCCTTAGGCACATGCTTTTGTAACTTCCTTAATATGCACTTTTTAAAACCAAGGTCATAGGAAACCATGCTATAGTATTTAACCTTAAATTTGGTTTTAAAAAGTGAATCTTAACAAAGTTCTAAAAGCACGCGCCAAAGGTGCGAGAACGATCATAACATACATGTTTAATAATCTCAAACGTTCTTACTTCCGTAGGTTTGCATACAAAAGGCAATCTACTCAAATGAAGTTGATTGTGCTGTTAGCATTTCGCCTTTGGCAGCACATTCAGCACAAGTAACTCTAGGTAACGGTTTGTGTTTTGTTTTACTTAATTTTAGTTGTTACCTATTATTTATAGTGTTAACTAAAGCATGGGAAAACAGCCACCCTGTCACCTAGTGGTCACCTTATCGGACATCTTGGAAATGGTAAGGAAGAGGTTGGTTCAGAAGTTCTAGAATGTTCTAGACCAACGAACCCTATCTTTCATTCGAAGAAGTGAACTCTTTTGAAGACTTCCTTGTTCTAGTAAATGGAGTCAGGATTGACCATCAGCTAACCTAACCGATGATGTTAGAATGGGCTACTACAAACTATGCTTGTATAAGAAAGAATTTCTTCATCCGGAAAACGTGTATGGCAAGTTAGCGGTGGGTATGATTCAACTAACCGTAGAGATAGAGATTGCTGGTGAGATTAAGAAGTGCAAGCTCACCACAACTAAAGTAGAGTTTGATAAATGTGATAAGTACCTGAAAGCTTTCAAGGGTTTTGGAATGAAATTTGGGTTTTTACACCATAAGTTGATCACACTTGAAACACTTGTGCTTGATTCAGAAGGTGCATTGGACATAAAGCAATACATGGAGACAACACATAAACATAAACACATCAAAGATGAGTTAAAGAAAGTAGCAGTCATGAGAAAGGAGTTGATGGGAACAGCTAAACACTATCGATTTCGGGTATTTTAAAGCAGAAAGTTGAGGGGCATGAACTCAGGATCACAAAGGTGGTGAATGCACCATGGTAGGCTCTATCTATTCTTACAAAGGGGTTTTTCCTAGATATGTAAACTGTAAAACTAAATGTGGTTCACCAAATGGGGTTAATTATTTATAAGTTTTACTGTTTACCGTAAAAGAAAACCAACTTAATAACTCTCTAATAGAGCCCACCATGGTGCATTCACCACCTTCTGGAACCTAAGTTCGTGCCTCTCAACTTCATGCTTTAAAATATCCGAAATCTCCTAACAATTTTTAGCTCTTCCCTTCAACTCTTTACGCATGACAACTACTTTCTTCAACTCATCTTTAAGGCGTTTATGTTCATGTGTTGCCTCCATGTACAGCTTTATCCAATGCACCTTCTGATTTAAGCACAAGTATTTCAAGTGTGATTAACTTATCACGTAAAAAACCAACTTTCATGCCAAAAACCACGAGGTTTATCAAACTCTTCCTTAGCTGTGGTGAGCTTGCACTTCTTAATCTCACCAACAATCTCTTCGGTTAGACAAATCATACCCACCACTAACTTGTCATACACATCCTCCTGATGAAGAGATTCTTTCTTATACAAGCCTAGTTTGTAGTAGCGCGTTCAAAAATCACAGGTTCGCTAATGGACAATCCTGACTCCATTTACCAGAACACGGAAATCTTCAAAAGAGTTGACTTCTTCGAATGAAAGCAAGCTGGGGTTCGGTTGGTCTAGAAAATTCTTGAAGTTCTGAACCAAGCTCTTCACTACTGTTTCAAAGATGTCCGATAAGGTGGCCACTAGGGGACATGGTAGCTGTTTTCCCATGATTTAGTTCAACACTATAAATAAAAGGTAACAACTAAAATTAAGTAAAAGAAAACTCAAAACAGTTACTTGGAGGTACTTGTTCTGAATGTGCTGCCAAATGCAAAAGGCTAACAGCACAATCAACTCCATTTGAATAAATTCCCTTTAGTATGTAAACCGAGAGAAGTAAGAACATTTGAGATTATTAAACATGTATGTTATGATACTTCTCGCGCCTTAGGCACATGCTTTTGTAACTTCCTTAATATGCACTTTTTAAAACCAAGGTCATAGGAAACCATGCTATAAGTATTTCACCTTAAATTTGGTTTTAAAAAGTGAATCTTAACAAAGTTCTAAAAGCACGCGCCAAAGGTGCGAGAACGATCATAACATACATGTTTAATAATCTCAAACGTTCTTACTTCCGTAGGTTTACATACAAAAGGCAATCTACTCAAATGAAGTTGATTGTGCTGTTAGCATTTCGCCTTTGGCAGCACATTCAGCACAAGTAACTCTAGGTAACGGTTTGGTGTTTTGTTTTACTTAATTTTAGTTGTTACCTATTATTTATAGTGTTAACTAAAGCATGGGAAAACAGCCACCCTGTCACCTAGTGGTCACCTTATCGGACATCTTGGAAATGGTAAGGAAGAGGTTGGTTCAGAAGTTCTAGAATGTTCTAGACCAACCGAACCCTATCTTTCATTCGAAGAAGTGAACTCTTTTGAAGACTTCCCTGTTCTAGTAAATGGAGTCAGGATTGACCATCAGCTAACCTAACCGATGATGTTAGAATGGGCTACTACAAACTATTAAGAAAGAATTTCTCCAGCCGGAAGACGTGTATGGCAAGTTAGCGGTGGGTATGATTCAACTAACCGTAGAGATTGCTTGTGAGATTAAGAAGTGCAAGCTTATCGCAACTAAGAAAGAGTTTGATAAATGGGATAAGTACCTAAAAGCTTTCAAGGGTTTGGCATGAAATTTGGGTTTTTCGCGATAAGTTGATCACACTTGAAACACTTGTGCTTGATTCAGAAGGTGCATTGGACATAAAGCAGCACACAGAGACAACACATGAACATAAACGCATCAAAGATGAGTTAAAGAAAGTAGCTGTCATGAGAAAGCAGTTGATGGGAGCTGCTAAAAATGGTCAGGAGATTTCAGGTATAATAATAAAGATTGTTGAGGGGCATGAACTCAGGTTCACGAAGGTGGTGAATGCACCATGGTAGGCTCTATCGATTCTTAAAAGGGGTTTTTCCTAGATATGGTAAACTGTAAAACTAAATGTGGTTCACCAAATGGGGTTAATTATTTTTATGTTTTACTGTTTACCGTAAAAAGAAAACCAACTTAATAACTCTCTGATAGAGCCTACCATGGTGCATTCACCACCTTCTAGAAACTAAGTTGGTGACTCTCTACTTTCTGCTTTAAAATATCCAAAATCTCCTAACATTTTAGCTCTTCCCTTCAACTCCTTACGCATGACAACTACTTTCTTCAACTCATCTTTAATGCGTTTATGTTCATGTGTTGCCTCCATGTACAGCTTTATATCCAATGCACCTTCTGAATTAAGCACAAGCATTTCAAGTGAGATTAACTTATCGCGTAAAACCCAACTTTCATGCCAAAACCCACCATAGCATTTGGGTATTTATCCGTTTATCAAACTCTTCCTTAGCCGCTTGCACTTCTTAATCTCACCAGCAATCTCTTCGGTTAGGCAAATCATACCCACCACTAAGTTGTCATACACATCCTCCGGATGTAGAGATTCTTTCTTATACAAGCATGGTTTGTAGTAGCCCATTCTAAGATCATCGGTTAGCTGATGGTCAATCCTGACTCCATTGACCAGAACACGGAAGTCTTCAAAAGAGTTGACTTCTTCAAATGAAAGCAAGCTGGGGTTCGGTTGGTCTAGAACATTCTAGAAGTTCTGAACCAAGCTCTTCACTACCGTTTCCAAGATGTCCGATAAGGTGGCCACTAGGGGACATGGTAGCTGTTTTCCATGATTTAGTTCAACACTATAAATAAAAGGTAATAACTAAAATTAAGTAAAAGAAAAACTCAAAACAGTTACTTGGAGGTACTTGTTCTGAATGTGCTGCCAAATGCAAAAGGCAAACAGCACAATCAACTTCATTTGAATAATTTCCCTTTAGTATGTATACCTAGAGAAGTAAGAACATTTGAGGTTATTAAACGTGTATGTTATGACAGTTCTCACTCCTTAGGCACGTGCTTTTGTTACTTCGTTAATATGCACTTTTTTGAACCAAGGTCATAGGAAACCATGCTATAAGTAGTTCACGTTAAATGTGGTTTTAAAAAGTCAATCTTAACAAAGTTCTAAAAGCACGCGCCAAAGGTGCGGGAACGATCATAACATACATGTCTAATAATCTCAAACGTTCTTACTTCTGTAGGTTTACATATAAAAGGGAATTTACTCAGATGAAGTTGATTGTGCTGTTAGCATTTCGCTTTTGGCAGCACATTCAAAACAAGTAACTCTAGGTAATGATTTGGTGTTTTGTTTTACTTAATTTTAGTTGTTACCTATTATTTATAGTGTTGAACTAAATTATGGGAAAACAGCTACCCTGTCACCTAGTGGCCACCTTATCGGACATCTTGGAAATGGTAACGAAGAGGTTGGTTCAGAAGTTCTAGAATGTACTAGACCAACCGAACCCCATCTTACATTCGAAGAACTCAACTCTTTTGAAGACTTCCCTGTTCTGGTAAATGGAGTCAGGATTGACCATCAGCTAACCTAACCGATGAAGTTAGAATGGGCTACTACAAACTATGCTTGTATAAGAAAGAATTTCTCCATCCGGAAGACGTGTATGGCAAGTTAGCGGTGGGTATGATTCAACTAACCGTAGATATTGCTTGTGAGATTAAGAAGTGCAACCTTATCGCAACTAAGAAAGAGCTTGATAAATGGGACCTAAAAGCTTTCAAGGGTTTTGGCATGAAATTTGGGTTTTTACGCGATAAGTTGATCACACTTGAAACACTTGTGCTTGATTGAGAATGTGCATTGGACATAAAGCAGCACATAGAGACAAACACATGAACATAAACGCATCAAAGATGAGTTAAAGAAAGTAGCTATCATAAGAAAGGAGTTGGTGGTAACTGCTAAAAACTGCCAGGATATTTCAGGTATTATAATAAAGATTGTTGGGGCGGGGGGGGGGGGGGGGGGGGGGGGGCATGAACTCAGGTTCACAAAGGTGGTGAATGCACAATGGTAGGATCTATCGATTCTTACAAAGGGGTTTTTCCTAGATATGGTAAACTGTAAATCTAAATGTGGTTCACCAAATGGGGTTAATTATTTATAAGTTTTACTGTTTACCGTATAAAGAAAACCAACTTAATAACTCTCCGATAGAGCCTACCATGGTGCATTCACCACCTTCTCGAACCTAAGTTCGTGCCTCTCAACTTTTTGCTTTAAAATACCCGCAATCTCCTAACAATTTTTAGCTCTTCCCTTCAAATCCTGACCCCATTGACCAGAACACAGAAGTCTTCAAAAGAGTTGACTTCTTTGAATGAAAGCAAGCTGGGGTTCGGTTGGTCTAGAACAATCTAGAAGTTCTGAACTGACCTCTTCACTACCGTTTCCATTATGTCCGATAAGGTGGCCACTAGGGGACATGGTAGTGGTTTTCCCATGATTTAGTTCAACACTATAAATAAAAGGTAATAACTAAATTAAGTACAAGGAAACTCAAAAGAGTTACTTGGAGTTACATGTGTTAAATGTGCTGCCAAATGCAAAAGGCTAACAGCACAATCACCTTCATTTGAATAAATTCCCTTTAGTTTGTAAACCTAGAGAAGTAAGAACATTTGAGATTAATAAACATGAGTGTTATGATTGTTCTTGCGCCTTAGGCACGTGCTTTTGGAACTTCGTTAATATGCACTTTTTAAACCAAGGATCATAGGAAACCATGCTATAAGTATTTCACCTTAAATTTGGTTTTAAAAAGTGAATCTTAACAAAGTTCTAAAAGCACGAGCCAATGGTGCGAGAACGATCATAACATACATGTTTAATAATCTCAAACGTTCTTACTTCTGTAAGGTTACATACTAAAGGGAATTTACTCAATAGAAGTAGATTGTGCTGTCAGCATTTCGCTTTTGGCAGCAAATTCAGAACAAGTAACTCTAAGTAACGATTTGGTGTTTTGTTTTACTTAATTTTAGTTGTTACCTATTATTTATAGTGTTAACTAAATCATGGGAAAACAGCTACCCTATCACCTAGTGGCCACCTTATCAGACATCTTGGAAATGGTAACGAAGAGGTTGGTTCAGAAGTTCTAGAATGTTCTAGACCAACCGAACCCATCTTTCATTCGAAGAAGTGAACTCTTTTGAAGACTTCCCTGTTCTGGTAAATGGAGTCAGGATTGACCATCAGCTAACCTAACCGATGATGTTAGAATGGGCTACTACAAACTATGCTTGTATAAGAAAGAATTTCTTCATCCGGAAGACGTGTGTGGCAACTTAGCGGTGGGTATGATTCAACTAACCGTAGAGATTGCTGGTGAGATTAAGAAGTGCAAGCTCACCACAACTAAGGAAGAGTCTGATAAATGTGATAAGTACCTGAAAGCTTTCAAGGGTTTTGGCATGAAATTCGGGTTTTTACGCGATAAGCTGATCACACTTGAAACACTTGTGCTTGATTCAGAAGGTGCATTGGACATAAAGCAGCACATGGAGACAACACATGAACATAAACGCATCAAAGCTGAATTAAAGAAAGTAGCTGTCATGAGAAGGAGTTGATAGGAACGGCTAAAAACTGTCAGGAGATTATTTGCTGTATTATAATAAAGATTGTTGAGGGGCATGAACTCAGGTTCACAAAGGTGGTGAATGCACCATGGTAGGCTCTATCGATTCTTACAAAGGGGTTTTTCCCAGATATAGTAAATTGTAAAACTAAACGTGCTTCACCAAATGGGGTTAATTATTTATAAGTTTCACTCTTTACCATAAAAAGAAAACCAACTTAATAACTCCCTGATAGAGCTTACCATGGTGCATTCACCACCTTCTTGAACCTAAGTTCGTGTCTCTCAACTTTCTGCTTTAAAATACCCGAAATCTCCTAACAGATTTTAGCTCTTCCTTCAACTCCTTACGCATGACAACTACTTTCTTCAACTCATCTTTAATGCGTTTATGTTCATGTGTTCCCTCTATGTACAAATTTATATCCAATGCACCTTCTTAATTAAGCACAAGCATTTCAAGTGTGATTAACTTATCGCGTGGAAACCCAACTTTCATGCCAAAAGCCACGAAAGCTTTCGGGAATTTATCCTGTTTATCAGAAGTCATACACGTCCTCCGGATGAAGAGTTTCTTTCTTATACAAGCATAGTTTGTAGTAGCCCATTGTAAAATCATCCGTTGACTCCGTTGTCCAGAGAGCACAGAAGTCTTCAAAGGAGTTGACTTCTTCGAATTAAAGCTGGGTTTCAGTTAAAACCAACCTCTTCACTATGGTTTCCATTATGTCCGATAAGGTGGCCACTATGGGACATGGTAGTTGTTTTCCCATGATTTAGTTCAACACTATAAATAACTAGTAACAATTAAAATTTAGTAAAAGAAAACTCAAAAAAGTTACTTGGAGTTACTTGTTCTAAATGTGCTGCCAAATGCAAAAGGCTAACAACACAATCAACTTCATTTGAATAAATTCCCTTTAGTATGTAAACCTAGAGAAGTAAGAACATTAGAGATTATTAAACATGTATGTTACGATAATTCTCATGCCTTAGGCACGTGCTTTTGGAATTTCGTTAATATGCACTTTTTTAAACCAAGGTCATAGGAAACCATGCTATAAGTATTTCACCTTAAATTTGGTTTTAAAAAGTGAATCTTAACAAAGATTTAAAAGCACGTGCCAAAGGTGCGAGAACGATCATAACATACATGTTTAATAATCTCAAACGTTCTTACTTCTATAGGTTTACATACTAAAGGGAATTTATTCAAATGAAGTTGATTATGCTGTTAGCCTTTAGCTTTTGGCAGCACATTCGGAACAAGTTACTTGTATAAAGCTGAAGTTGAGAATCAACTCAACAAGAAAATAAGGCGTGTGAGAAGTGATAGAGGAGGTGAATATGTTTCACCATTTTGGGAAGTATGTGCACAAAGTGGCATCATACACGAATGTACCCCCCTTATACACCCCAATAAAATGGTATTGCGGAACGAAAGAATCATACATTAAAAGAAATGATGAATGCCATGTTGATAAGTTATGGGATAAGCCAGGACATGTGGGGGTAGGCCATTTTATCGGCCAATTTTTTGTTGAATAAAATACCTTTCAAGAATAAGGATGTAACACCTCATGAGTTGTGGTGGGGACATAAATCATCCTATAAATACTTGAAAGTGTGGGGGTGCCTGGCCAAGGTGATTGTTACACCCCCTAAGGCACTTAGAATAGGGCCCAAAACTGTTGGTTGCATTTTCATTGGATATGCCAAAAATGGTAGTTCACATCGTTTTCTTGTATATGAATCAAAGAATCCTGATGTGCACAAGGACTCTATCATAGAGACAAGGCCAGGAAATGTGACTTACTTTGAAGAAGAGTTTCCTATGTTAGTACAAACTCATACGAGTTCTTCAAATCATGCAAGTTCATCAACAATGGTTGATGAGATTGTTCGAGAGGAAACTCAAGAACGATCAGAGGTTGAAGAGGGTGAGCAAATAAGAAGTAAAAGGCAAATGATTGAGAAATCCTTTGGACCTGACTTTCTTATATACATGGTTGAGAGTGAGTCTCAAACATATCGAGAAGCAGTCACCTCTTCAGATGGACCTCAATGGAAACAAGCCATCAAGAGTGAAATTGATTCTATCTTGTAGAATCATACTTGGGAGTTAGTGGATCTTTCACGAGGGTGCAAGCCACTTGGATATTGATGGATATTTAAGAAAAAGATGAAAGCGGATGGCTCTATCGACAAGTATAAGGCAAGGCTTGTGATCAAATGGTTTAGATATTTTGACACATACTCGCCTATGACTAGAATAACCTCTATTAGGTTGGTGCTTGCAATAGCAGCTTTGAGAAACTTGGAAATACATCAAATGGAAGTAAAAATCGCATTTCTCAACGGGGAATTAGAGGAAGATATTTACATGGAGCAACCAGAGGGGTTCTCTACTCCTGGTCAAGAGGGCAAAGTGTGTAAACTCGTCAAGTATATGGCTTGAAGCAAGCTCCAAAACAATGGCATCAAAAGTTTGACCAAGTTATGCTTAACAATGGTTTCAAAATAAATGAATGCAAGAAATGTGTCTATGTGAAGGACACTTCTAAAGGTTATGTGATCTTATGCCTTTATGTAGATGATATGCTTATCATTGGGAGTGATGATAAGATGATCAGATCTACTAAAGACATGTTGAAAGCGAGATTTGACATGAAGTATATGGGTCTAGCTGATGTGATTCTTGAGGTAAAGATCATTAGAACCCAAACTGGCTTGGTGCTAAGTCAATCTCATTATGTTGATAAGATCCTTTAGAAGTTCAATCCAGAGGACACGAGTGTAGCTCAAACTCCAATTGATACCTCTAAACATTTGTCAAAAAATAGAGGCGAGAGTGTTGCTTAATTGAAATACTCAAGGATCATTGGCAGTCTTGTGTATATCATGTCATGTACTCGGCCAGACGCATATTCTGTGAGCAGGCTAAGTAGATATACTAGTAATCCTAGTTCAGAGCAATGTAAGAGTATGACAAGATTATTAAGATATTTGAGATACACGAGAAATTATGGACTGCATTATGGCCAAAATCCAGCAGTTGTGGAAGGATTAAGTGATGCCAACTGGATATCCGATCAGAAAGATTCTAGATCTACAAGTGGATATGTGTTTACCCTTGGAGGTGCAGCTATTTCTTGGAAGTCATCTAAGCAAACTCTTATAGCTAGGTCCACGATGGAATCTGAGTTTATCACGTTAGATAAAGCTAGAGAAGAGGCAGAATGGTTACATCAATTCTTAGAATATGTTCCAAGATGGCCTAAGCCTGTGATGGCCATCTGCATACATTGTGATTGCCAATCAGGTTGGTAGAGCTCAAAATGCAATGTATAATGGCAGATCAAGGCACATACGACGTCGGCATAACACGATACGACAACTCCTCTCAACTGGAGTTATCATGATTGACTATGTGAAGTCAAAGGATAACATTGCAGATCCGCTTACAAAAGGCTTAAGCAGAGAGGTAGTACATAAGTCGTCGATAGGAATGGGACTAAAGCCCTTGGAGTAAGTTTGTACAACGGAAAATCTATCCTAGAAGATTGGAGATCCCATGATCTAGGCTCAATAGGACCACCTAACTGTACGAGCTAAGGTCACTGTGGGGGAGTACCTCAATTTACAAAAGGGAGTTACAAACTTCCTAGTCCATTCCTACATGAAATCAGTGATATCAAGAAAGTTAAGCATATGGCTTTTAATGCTTTGTAAATCACCTATGTTAGAGAGAAGTGGGGTTGTTTCGAATGGAATTGGGGGCACAATTCCTAGAGCTCTCGCAGAACCAGGATGGTGTTCCATGACGATAACGGACACAACTATAAGAGGTTAGCCAGACCAGGAAGAGTAATGCGTGATGTGTAATAACGTCTACGTAAAAAGGGGTTGGTTCAAGGAGATCGCGTCTACTAATCGCTAGGAGACTAAGTATACGTCACAAAGGAGGGTTCAAAGGGAAACCTACCTATCCTGCATTACTTGACCGCTGAAATTTTATCGTGACACTTGAGTGTGTGGGATGATCTCCATTCATGTGGGGGATTCTTGGAAATTAATGAGGCACTTTGATGGCGCACTTTGCACTTCGCACGCTCGCATCGCCGCGAGCCGCTTGGAGCCGCCTTTAGTATTTTTTAGATGGGTCTTGGTGTGGTCTGCTAAAGACTTTTCAAGTTCCTAACTGACAAGTAATTAAGTCTCAGAATTCATTGTGTAATTGAACTCTAGAGGTTATTTTTATTGAATTCTCTATTCAATAGGGACTTATCACTTCAAATTCTGTTCATTTGTTATATACAAAGCTTTGTGCTTTGTTTTAGGTACTAGAACTCAGAAATCGTATGGTTGATACAACACACACAAACGAATTCCCTAAATTTGATTCTCTGCACACTCTTGTTTCACGTATACTTTCGGGTGCTAGGCTAATCCCGACAGTACAATCTGCTTAGGCTGTTGTACCCTGGGAACCAGACGGGTTCACCTGGGTGGCCCGAAATCTGTTTTATGGGAAGCGTGATCTTCACGTGCCTCAGTCACCATTTGTTTTCGTGTTCCTTTATTTCTTTGTAATCTTTTTTTCTATAGTTTACATTTCTTTGTATTTCCTTCTTTTTGGCTCTAGCCGTTTTGTGTATTGTAAGATTAATAAAATTGTTATTTTATTTATTTTGTGAAGGGTGTCCTACAGAATCTTTATATGTGAATAAAAATCTTCCACTAAATTGTTTGGTTCGAGTATGAGTATATCATAAGATTAGTGTTCTTGAGTATGTTGGGACTTTTGAAAATATAATGATTAAGAATTTTCACATAAGGTGTTTGATAAATTCTTCAAAGAAGAAATCTATGACAATGAGAATTTATACCAAGTGCTTAAACTATATTCTATAAAAAAGTTGTGTGAGTTAGAGTTATGATCATCGAAAGTGGAATGAAGCTTTGAAGTTGATAAATTAAGTTAACAAGCTGAATTTTAAGTTTTTGTCCAGAATATTGACTAACTTTGAAATATCATATAGAATCATCCATTAGACTGATTAAGGTGATTGTTCTTGGGTTGAAAACCTTTTTAAGTCTTGTTTCTCCATTTTTTTAACAAAGGAAACGATCACGGTCTTCACCACCCACCCACCCCCCCCCCCCCCCCCAGAAAATCCTAAGCCTCCCCCAAGATTTCAGCCACGTTTTGGTAGTTTTATGGGGTTGGATGGTAAAGAATACATCTAAATGGGTGTGTATAGGCAATACTAGATGTGTTGCTACGATACTCTTGGTGCATATTATGACAACAACATCATATTCGGTCTTTGGATATCTTGTACATTGTTAAACGATAGTGGGCTTAGCATTGTGTATGATTTAGTATTGGTATGGGCCGATCTAGACTTGTTTACTAGCTTTAGTATATTTACAAGTGATGTGTGAATTGTGTATTAATTCAATTCAAATAAGTTTAAAAATTGTGAAACCCACTAAACCACACACTACCGGCAAGTGTACCAATTAAAAAGTACTAAAACAAGTAAGTCCGAGTATCGAACCGTGGACATAGTAGCAGCAATTCTTGTTACTAGACCTTTATCGACTCCTAGACTAATAATTTGGTTTTTGAGAAAATGGTTTTTAAATCAAATGCAATTAAAATAAATAAACAACCTAAACAGAATAGCAAGCTCAGACAAAGAACAACAAGCTCGGACAACTAGAGAATGGACCGAAACTCAAGTATGAATGTAAGTAGGTTATCTAGGCAAGAATCCCTAGACTCATGAATAAAATCCTAACCCTGGAAATGAGTGAACACTCTGTCTAACTCTAAACCCTCGAAGATAAATCGAATCTAACAGTGCTAAAATGGACTAACTCGAGTTATTAACCACCAAGTCCCATAATTATCAGGTATAAAGTAATATATGTACTAAAACCCTCAAATTATGAAGCAGAAATAACTAAGAACATTGAAACCCAGGAAACTCTAAATGCGAATAAACAGGTGAACCCGAGTGATCGTCTACCCAAACTGTCAACAATGCCCAACTAATAACCTAGCAATTCTTGATCAAATTTGTCACTTTCAAAAAAGATTGCACACCTTAATTAATTGGTTTTAATAATTATTACACTTGAATTAGATTTATCACTTTCGGGGTCTAGACTTAAAATTTAGATTAACAATCTAGATTGACTCCCGAATCTAGAGTATATTCTATGTATCTAGAACAATGGAATCAAAAATAAATCACCAAACCAATCAATACCAACACGCAAATAATTAGAATCGTTTTTCGAACTTATAACATGTAAATCAACACATTCATTCAAACCCAAAGGTTTTTCAATCAAACAAATCGTCTAGTTTATCAACCTAAGCAACCATAACAAATTCGGAAGCGAAATAAAGATAAACTTAAAGCAAGTCGAATCAGAAAACATTGTCATGAGATTCAAGTTTAATTAAAAACTTAAAATAATAAACAAAAGTTCTCTAACTGAAAAGCTTGTACCTTTATGCTACGTTCTTCAAACTCGAGCGTTCTCTCCTTCAAAATTACTTCCGGTTCGTCCCTTGAATATCTTCTGCCATTCAAACTATCTATTCTCCCTCAACAATAGGTTTTTTATATTTTGTATCCCTTCTATATCCAATAATGCAGCCCCCTATCTCGTATTAGAGATGGACATAATCGGTTCTTTTTAATACCCGTAACGGGTTCCTACCAGTACCCAGTTCCTGATGACAGTGAATGGAACCGGTTCTTCTGTGGAACCGGTTCCAGTTCGTACCCGGGTATTAGCCACTAAAACTAGAACCGACTGTAACTGGCTTCGGGTAGTGTGGAACCAGTTCCTGACAGGATCCGGTTTCATCAGATAATTCAATGAAAAGCTGCAATGTTTGCATTAGGCCTTCTGCGAACCGTCACTCATTTCCACAAAGTCCCAATTGCTCCATACCTCCGTATTGCGATTATGTGATAATGTTCCAACAATATATGGAGCGGAATTAGGACCATTGTTAACGGAGGGGGAATTTGTAGTTTTTGAATTCTTGGATGCCATTGTAGAAAAAGAATAAAAAGAAGAGCAATTCTAAGAGCTTATTTAGTAGAAAAGGATACAAGAAGAAGATGAGGAATTGTGTCATAAACAAATGAAAATGGCTAACTATTTATAAGAACCGGTTCCAACGGTCAGGAATAACTGCACCGGGTCTTGATTGTATACGGAGGAACCGGGTACAATTGGAACCGGGTACGGGTTGGAACCGGGTACAAACCATTATTAATCCTAAAATGTGGAACCGGGTAAGAACTGTCAGGTTTTTTGAACCCGGAATCGGTTCTTCTATACATCTGGTAGGAACTGGAACCGGTTCTAGATCGGTTCTACCGGGTCGGATTTGGAACCGGTTATTATGCCCATATCTATCTCGTATTAGTATTGTAACTAGATAAAAATAAATAAATTCTTCACAAGTTGGGCCTTTAACGGATTGTGAACAATGTGTGGGCCTGGACTCATTATCTACGAGTGGACCAAATCAGTAAACAAAAGGGACGATTGCATTTTGTGTAATTTTATGGTGTATGTATGTGAGATAAGGCAACCCACTCTTTCAATTTAATTCATTGTCCACCTCCTTTTTGAATTAATGCACCGCCAAATACTCTTATGGTGTTTGTATTCGAGAACATGTGTTTATTAGTAGATTGACTAAACAGAAGGCGAACAGTGTAGAGACCATCTTCACTCAGGCTTGTGAGGAGGATAGTGTGTAGATGTGTCTTTACAAAAAAAAAAGGATGAGTGAAACTCAAGAAAACATTGTTATCTAAACATAATCTTTTAACATAAAGGAGTTGCTTTTTGATCTTAGGAACAGGAAGATTGTATCTATCTGAAAAGATTTACCAACAAGAAGGGAATCATTACCAACAAGAATTAATTTTTAACAAGAAGGGAATCATTACTTTTACCATTATCAACAAGAATGATTTTTTTATGAACTAATATGAAAAATATTGTGCTACATGATTGTTTGCTCATGTGTCTAGAAACTAGGTAGAGCCTCTTGGTGATCCTGGTTGAGACTAAAAATATGCATAGTTGCCATTTATGTACGGTGGTGGATAGTGGAAGGATCACGATTTGGGTGGTAAGAAGGAAGATGTCCAATTCCACACATGTTGCATGTACTATATACCGTAACTTGTGTTAGTAATCTACTGTTAATATGAATGAAATCAAGAAACAGAAAGAAGTAAAGCAAAGGAATCAGAAACGTGAACCGGGCTTGTGTTTGACACAATTTCCTTAAACATATTTGCAGTCTGTTCCCAGGTACGCCGGTTCGAAACAGTAACCGAGTACTGCCGGACTTGAACACTTGCCTGAAAAGATAATCGGAGAACGCTGCAGAGATCGAAAGAGAAGAGAGGAGATTTTGTTTTTTTTGGTGTGTCTCAACTGAGCAGCTTCATCTGGTTTTATAGTCACAAAAACCATAATCGAAATCTGCCCATCATTGCAGAGAATTAAAACTGAATAATGGTCATCATTGGTTCAGTTTTGAAACTGAATTAAAACTGAAGACTAAATAATGATCATTATCAATACGAATATTCAGTTTTAAAACTCATTCAAAAAATTAACCGTTACAGTCTTAATAAGTGCAAAAACCGCCTCGCGCGGGCCTGGGTTTTTGGAGCGGCATTCCTGTCCGCAGGACGTGTGGGCGTACGCGAGTTCAACTAAATCCAGTTCCAAATTTTTGCACCCCCCTGCGCGCTCGCGCGTAGGACTTATGGTAAAACATGTTCAAAAGTTATATTAGCTAGGTAAACAAATTACCTTATAAATAACTTATTGTTTTACTCCCACACCAATGTGGGACAAGTTGTTTTCACCATTTTTGAGACTTCATTCACACACTCAAATATCCAACAATCCCCCACATGAATGGAGGTTGATCTCAGACAACATTATTCCCATTAGATTTCAGCAGTTGAATTTTGCATACGATAGGTAGGTGTTACCCTTTGAACCTTCGCTCATGAAGTGCACTTAGCCCACTGGCTCTGAGTAGACATCGATGTCTTTGAACTCGTCTACCATTTGTGTAGACGACAATACACTTCACACAAGACTCTCCCTAACAAAGTCATGTCCTCATAGTTATGTTCGTTATGGTCATGAACATGATGCCTGGTTCTGCGAGAACCATTAGGTATTGTGCCCCAGTAATACCCTTTGAAGCGACCCCACTTCTCTCTCACATAGGTGATTCACTATGTATGGTTACTTTAGTCGAATCATTAAAAGCCACAGGCTTAGCCTCACACTTGTCACTTTTAGGAATGGACTAGGAAGTTTATTTCGCTTTACAATAACTCCCTTGTATATATATGTAGGGTTATCCCCCACAGTGACCTCACTCATTCATACAATTAGGTTTTCCTATTGAACTCAGCTCTTGGGATCTCCAGTCTACTGAGTTAGGTTTCCATCATATGAACTTATTTTCAAGGGCTTCAGTCCCATTCCCATTGACGACTTCTGCACTAACTCTCTACTTAGGCCTTTTGTTAGCGGATCCGCGATATTATCCTTTGACCTTACGTAGTCAACAGTGATAATTCCTGTAGAGATTAGTTGTCGTATCGTGTTATGTCTACTCTGATATGTCTGTTCCTACCATTATACATTGTGCTACGAGCTCTACCAAGTGCCGATTGGCTATCACAATGTATACAAATGGCCGATGCCGGCTTAGGCCATCTTGGTATATCCTCAACAAATTGACGTAACCACTCTGCCTCTTCACCTGCTTTATCTAAAGCGATGAACCCTGATTCCATCGTGGATCTAGCGATAACTGTTTGTTTCGAAGATTTCCATGATATAGCAACACCTCCAAGTGTGAATACATACCCACTTGTTGCTCTGGAATCATTCGTGTCAGATATCCGATTTGCATCGCAGTGTCTTTCTATAACTGCTGGATATTTGTCATAATGCAACCCGTATTCCCGAGTATATCTTAAGTAGCGAAACAACCGAGTGATACAATTCTAATGCATTGAACTTGGGTTGCTCGTGTATCTACTTAGCTTGCTCACAGCATATGTTATGTCGGGTCTAGTACAACTCATGAGATACATCAAGCTACCAATGATTCTTAAGTATTTCAACTGGTTTACAGGTTCACCTCTATTCTTGGCTAGATGTTGACTCGTGTCAAGTGGAGTTCTAGCCTCATTAGAGTCATTTGCATTGAACTTCTCAAGAATTTTGTCCACATAGTGGGATTGACTTAAAACAAGTCCACTTTGGGTTCGCGTGATTTTAACCCCCAAAATCACATCCGCAAGACCCATGTCTTTCATGTCAAATCTTGCCTTTAGCATGTTCTTTGTAGACTTTATGATTTTATCATCACTTCCAGCAATGAGCATATCATCTACATTTAGACACAAAATGACATATCCATCAGATGTGTCCTTCACATAAACACACTTGTCACATTCATTGATTTTGAACCCAGCATCAAGCATGACATGATCAAACTTTTGGTGCCATTGTTTTGGAGCTTGTTTCAATCCATACAAGGATTTTACAAGTTTACACACTTTCTTTTCTTGCCCAATAGCTGTAAAGCCTTCGGGTTGCTCCATATAAATTTCTTCATCTAGATTTCCATTCAGGAAAGCTGTTTTCACATCCATTTGGTGAACTTCCAAATTTCTAATGGCGGCAATGGCTAGCACCAACCTAATAGATGTTATTCGCGTAACTGGCAAATATGTATCAAAGCAATCTAAACCTTCTCGTTGCTTATATCCTTTGATAACCAACCTTGCCTTGTACTTATCGATGGTTCCATCTGGCTTCATCTTCTTCTTGAAGATCCATCGATATCCTAGTGGTTTACATCCTTGAGGAAGATCCACTAGTTCCCAAGTATGGTTTTGTAAGATAGAGTCTATCTCACTTTTGATTGCCTCCCTCCACTGAGGTCCTTCTGAGGAATGCACCGCTTGTTGGTACGTTTGAGGTTCATCTTCTACCATATAGGTAAGAAACTCAAGGCCAAAGGATTTTTCAGTCCTTTGCCGTTTACTTTTCCTGATTTCAACTTCATCAGTCTTAGATTCTTCTCGATGTTCATCGTTTTCAACCTTACGCTCAGGAACACTTTCCTCAACCGTTCTAGAAGAACTTGGTTCACTTTTATCTAAGCAAGGGAACACATGTTCAAACCATGATGCATCCTTAGATTCCATTATGGTGCCTTTTCATATTCCAGGGTTCTTAGAATCATGCACAAGAAAACGATAAGGACGGGTATATCCAATAAATACACAATCCATTGTTTTGGGTCCAATTAGTAGTCGCTTTGGTGGTGTGACCATCACCTTAGCTAGGCACCCCCACCTTTCAAGTATTTATATGGTGGTTTCTTTCCCGTCCATAATTCGTATGGACTTACGTCCTTTTTTTATTGGGTATCATGTTCAACACATAATTGGCCGATAAGATTGCTTCACCACCACATGTTTTGGTTTACACCAGAACTTATCATCATGGCATTCATCATTTCTTTCAAAGTGCGGTTTTTCCGTTCCGCTATGCCATTCGATTGGGGGGAGTAAGGAGCCGTGAGTTCATGTATGATTCCATTTTTCGCACACATCGATAAAAGGTGACACATATTCACCTCTTCGGTCGCTCCTTACCATTTTGATTTTCCGATTTAGTTGATTCTCAACTTCGGCTTTGAACAAGATAAACTTATCAATAGCCTCGTCCTTACTCTTAAGTAAGTACACATAGCAATACCTTGTACTATCATCAATGAACGTGATGAAGTACTTGTTTCCACCACGAGTAGGAATTGCTTTTAGATCACACACATCAGTGTGGATCATCTCAAGGGGTTCGGTGATTCGTTCGACCTTTTTAAATGATGATTTCGTTTGTTTTGCTTCTACGCAAGTTTCACATTTATTATCACTACTAGAAAAAAGACCTTTAATGATACACGAATAATGACAAACACTAATTTTATGACATGCAAAAGTGTGTGTCATAAAAAAGTGTCATCATTTGTAAAATATGGAAGATTTATGACACACATTTTTGTGTGTCACAAAAACCGTCATCTTTTCTTAAATTTGAAGAATTTAAGATACACATTTTTGTGCGTTATGACACATATTTTATGTCATAGAAATCGTCATCTTTACTTATGCTAGTTAAATTTTCGTTTCCCTCCTTTACACCCATTAACAAAATTTCAATTTTGAAAATTTTCCTCCTACTAAAAATGAAATATTTTTTGAAATACATTACATCAAAGTATAAATTTTTAGTAAAGCAACTGTTATATATGCTATATATAAAATTATAACTTTTAGAAAACACAAAACACCGAAATTTTAAAAAAATATATATACCTATATTCTATATAATAATAAAATCAATATATGTCACGTGTCATCCTTTTCAGACATCTACTTTTTAGTTTTTATGTCTCTCTCTCCTATTTATCTTATATTAATTAAATAAATAATAAATTAAAATCATATCTTATCCTACTTTTAATTTCGAATAAAAGAAATCAATGTATGCAACGAGATTCTAACCTAGTGTATATATATATATATATATATATATATATATAAATAAACAAAACAACTTGTCATGTCACAATTTGAGTTTAGTTAAAAACGAATTAAGTTTGATAAATATTGGTGCATGAATATTATATTAGTCCAATATAATTTCTGGAAATATTGATGTATTAAACGTGTTTATTTGCCTATATCATAATAATTTGAGTAAACCTTAATTTAAGTCCCTATGGTTAACATCCAGTGGCACCTTGAGTTTCTATCGGATAAAATTGAACAATCAAGTCCATATGGTTATCGATTTGGATCAATAAGGTACTTTTTTATTTCTATCATTACCCCAACGTCATAGAAATGCTGAAATTACCTTAAGACCCCATAGACAAAAAGTGCAGCACGCGGGGAGGTCACTAGTTATTATACATATTATTATTTTATACATGTTATTTTAAGTGTCCATGGTAGTTCTACTGTTTTGATAATATATAGTTTTTTTAATATTTTAATATTATATAGTTTTATTATATTACACCTTTAACCTTATTCATACTTAGATTTTTAATTTTAACTTTAATGATTTTTTAATATTATCAGTGCCATCCGAACAACATCAGTACTGGTACCCGCGTGTAACACCGGTTTAGTTTCTTTTGTAGAATGATGTCGATTACTCTTTTTCGTTATTTATTACTTATTAGGCTTTATAAAATTTCAAATATACCATCTATTCAATAAAATTTATATTCAATTGGGTCAAATATAGTTGATATTTTTATCGTCACAAGCTAAACAAATACCGACAAACAACGCCGATACATGTACCGTATTCGTTTTTATAGTTTTATCGACGTGGCCGTATAAAATTCGTTAAACATAGAGTTGTATTCAAAATCATGTATTTTTTTGTATCGTAACATATGTCGAGTACCAGCACTGACGAAACAACACCAGTACTAGTCTGTTTTTATAGTTTTTAATAAATGTAGAACACGTGTTGATTGCTATGCCAAATGTCGATATCGCATTATAATGAACCGGACCGATACTGCTTGAAAGCCCGCCGCAAAGCGTGAGGGAGTCCAACTAGTTTGAATTATTTGTTAAAAGACGTATTTGTCCTGATCAACTAACGGTTGACTAACATGTACTGTTAAAAAGGGACCTTATTGATTGAAATCGACAACCACAGAAACTTGATTGTTCAATTTTGCCAAATAAGGACGCAGCGTGTCATTAGGTGTTAACCAGATGGGCTGAAATTATACTTTACTCTAACAAATTTTATATTTTAAATATTTAGCATTAAACGTTTCTATGTTAGTATTTGTCTAGGCATGTAAAGTACATAAAAGAATCAAGTTTGAAAAAGTGTCCCGACAAGTTGGTCTAGTGGTTAGTCACTTGGTTTCTTTATTTGAGGTCCCAAGTTCAACTCCCACTATCATCACTTTGAAGGACATTGGTGGTGGCAATGAAGTTTAGAGCTAGGCCTCTCTGGAGGTCGCCAGTTTGAAACCGAGCTGAACCGGGTTTTAGCGCAGTGTGCTTCGGGCGGCGGGTTTTCCCTGGAACTGGGGGCTTGGTGGCTCAAATATGCATCCAACTCTGACCGTTATAAAGGAGGGGATGCATTTGCTCGATTGAGGACATCTTAGGATGTTTATCCGGTGATTTAGTTGGCCGTTAAAAAAATAGATAAAAGAAGTATAGAATTAATCAATAGATAAAAAAAGTATAGAATTAATCAATAGATAAAAAAAGTATAAATAATAGATGAAAGTATAATGGGTTTGGGAGCAATTATATTTTCATGTTTAACCATAACAAAGAAACACATGGCACACGGATCATAATCCTAACCATCATTTATATAAAGAAATGAACAATCTTGACCGTCCATATTCCCATCGTCGGTTAATATCACACCTCCATCTCAAAACAAAAACCAAAAGCAAGATTTCTAATTTCTTTCAACCAAACAAAAACAAACCCTTTCTTTCACTGAAATAAAACCAAGTCAAGTCTTCCCTTCCTGATCCACTTCTTCGCCAGTAAGTTTCACGCGCGTTAGTTGTTTAATAAATGAAATTGGTTAATACCTTCAATCTGATTTTGTTATTGTGTGTGTTAGATTTCTAACTGAGTATTGAAGATCGAAGAAGAACAAAATGTTAGTACTCGAGTTCTCCGGTACCGACAGTGCCGGTGTTAGTGTTTGAGTCCTCTAGGTAGATCTGAACAAAGTCGCACGAAGCTTTCCTTTTTGCTACTGCCGCCACCATACGACTTTATCCATCACCTCATTTGGTAATGAAGATACAGGGATTGGGTTAAAGGGTTGTAGATCCGATTCCAGATGTTGTAGATCCGCCATGGTTTTCATTTTCTTTTTCGTTTTGCTCGGTTCAGGCCATAAAACTTGATTGCATGATGGTAGCCAACCGTTGGGGAGGAAAGACGCCACATTAAGCGGAGGCCGGAGTTAAGCGACGACCGGTGGCCCGTGTTGGGAGGTTTAAACGGCCAGCGGATCTGACACACCTCAATTTCGCGTGGTCTTTTAATGGAGATTATTCAATTTGATGATATCTAGTAATAGTAATGAAATATTGTTAATTTTGTTTGTTAGTATTTAATGAAATATTGTATAATATTTGTTAATATCTTATCAAAAATGTTGTATAAACTTAATTGTATTTGTTTCGCTATATATGTAATTTATTAGTTGTCTTTTAATGTTGTATAAATATATTATAAAGTTGATTGATTTGTTATATATGTAAGTTATTTTGTATTACGAGACATTAATTGTCTTTTATGTGGAAATTAGTAATTATAAAAAAATATATATTTTTTTTAATAAAAACAGATTAATTGTCTTTTAATGTGGAAATTAGTAATTATAAAAAATATATAATTTTTTTAGTAAAAACAGGAAAAAAAATTGTCTTCTAATGTGAAAATCAATAATTCTGTATAATTTTAAAAAAATTAGGTAAAAGCATGACACACATTTACGTGTGTCATCTTCATTTATTTCATTTATGACAGGCCTTTCCTGACACGCATTGTATGTCGTACATGTGTGTCATAAATGCGAGTCATAAATGTGTGTCATAAACATATGACACACAAAGGCGTGTCGTCTTCATTTTATGACGGGGGCTTCGTTGACGTGCTTTCGCGTGTCATCCATACCCTTTAATGACACACATTGCGTGTTATTACAGGTTTATTTTCTAGTAGTGTATTTGAGTCGATATCGAATGTTGGTATGCAATCAAGTTTAATTAAACGACGAATGGAATTAAAATTAACATGACCTAGTCTACCATGCCAAAGATTAGAAGACTCAATCAAGTAAGTAGAACTAGTAGCGTTTTCATTCATTGCGTTCACAACCATTACATTGAGTTTGAACATTCCATTGAGGGCATAGCCCTTACCAACATACACATCATTTTTGGTCAACACGACCTTATCCGACTCAATCACCATTTTGAACCCAAACTTGTTCAACTGCCACCCCGACACAAGGTTTTTACGAATTTCTGGAACATACAACACATTGGTCAAGGTGAGTTCCTTTCCAGAAGTCATCTTCAAAACCACGTTCCCCTCGCCTTTAATTTCAGCCGTGACAGAGTTTCCCATAAACACCTTTTCGCCACTATTCACCTCCTTAAAAGTGTTGAAAAGGCTTTTGTCAGAGCACACATGACGGGTAGCCCCCGTATCGACCCACCAATCTTTCTGAATTTGGCCAACCATGTTAACTTCGGTGACCAAGATCGATAGGTCCGTGACCATAGCAACGAGATTGTCGACTTCATGAACCATGTTCACTTGTCTAGCATTTTCCTTCTTATGAAGCTTGCATTCACTGGCCTTATGGCCTTGCTTTTGACAATTATAACAAGTTCCTTGGAACTTCTTTTTCCCAACTCCTCCATTAGGACCAAGGTTGGAGCGTTTCCATGGCTTTTCTTTCCACCCTTTCCGTTGTTTTTTCCTTTTGAAGATTGGCCATGTTCAACAAGATTGGCCTTCACTGTTTCAAGATCATCACTCTTTTTAAGATTCATTTTGTTATGCTCTTCAATACGAAGGCGAACAACAAGATCTTCAATGGTCATCTCCTTTCGCTTGTGCTTGAGATAATTCTTGAAGTCAACCCAACTAGGTGGTAGCTTTTCAATCATCGCGGCAACTTGGAATGTCTCGCTAAGCACCATCCATTCCGTATGAATACGTGTAGAATAACTTGTAGTTCTTGGACTTGGCTCATGACGGTTTTAGCGTCTATCATCTTGTAGTCCAAGAACTTAGCCACCACAAATTTCTTAGTGCCCGCATCTTCGGTTTTGTATTTCTGATCCAAAGGTTCCCATAATTCTTTGGCGGTTTTGGCTTTACTATACACATTGTATAGTGTATCCACCAAACCGTTCAAAATGAAATTGCGGCACAGGAAATCCGAATGCTCCCAAGCATGCATCGCGCTCACAGATTAAGCATCCATATCCCCTTCATCAACATGGGGTTTGGGTTCAGACAAGAACCTAGCAAGGTTCAGCGTGGTCAAGTAAAAGAACATCTTTTGCTGCCACTGTTTGAAATTCACACCATTGAATTTCTCAGGTTTCTCGGCATGCGAGACTGCGTTAGGCAGCGATGTTACGAGACCGATTGTCACAGCAACAGTGAAGGTCATGACTGCAGACACGGCAGTGGTCATGACTGCAGAAACAACAGTAGCCATGGGTTGGGATTCCATTCTGAAAAGATAATCGAATGCAGAAACAATTAGTTATACGGTTCTGTTTAAGTTTGTTAGTAATCTGCTGTTAATATGAATGAAATCAAGAAACATAAAGAAGTAAAGAAAAGGAATTAGAAACGTGAACCGGGCTTGTGTTTGACACAATTCCCTTAAACAGATTCGCCGTCTGTTCCCAGGGTACGCCGGTTCGAAACAGTAACCGAGTACTGCCGGACTTGAACACTTGCCTGAAAAGATAATCGGAGAACGCTGCAGAGATCGAAAGAGAAGAAAGGAGATTGCGTTTTTTGTGTGTGTCTCAACTGAGCAGCTATCATCTGGTTTTATAGTCACAAAAACGATAACCGAAATCTGCCCATCATTGCAGAGAATTAAAACTGAATAATGGTCATCATTCGTTCAGTTTTGAAACTGAATTAAAACCGAAGACTAAATAATGATCATCTCCAATACGAATATTCAGTTTTAAAACTCATTAAAAAAATTAATCATTACAGTCTTGAATAAGTGCAAAAAACCGCCTTACGCGGGCCCGGACGTGTAGGACTTATGGTAAAACATGTTCAAAAGTTATATTAGCTAGGTAAACAAATTACCTTATAAATAACTTTTTCTTTTACTCCCACACCAATGTGTGACAAGTTGTTTTCACCATTTTTGAGACTTCATTCACACACCCAAATATCCAACAACTTGTGCATGAGCTCGGTTCGCCAAAGTTATCACCACTATTACTATATTATATATATATAATTGTTTAGGCTCGTTTAGGCCTGCGAGCCTAAACGAGCTTTGTATTTCAGGCTCGAGCTCGGACTCGATAACTAAACGAGCTCTATTTCAGGCTCGAGCTCAAGAACGGGCTCATTAAAGCTCGGCTTGTTCGAGCTTTTAAACGAGCCGATAAAGAGTAGCTCTCGAGCCTCTGGGCTTGTTTACACCCATGCGTATTGTGATATAGGGACATAATGTGTAATATGTGGTCTATATAAACCACACAATTATGGAGTTTTTTCCCAAACTAGTGTTTGTGGAAAACTTATTTACCAAAATGGGTGATTTGAAAATTATTTACCAAAATGGGTATTTTTTTAAAACATTTTTTTTTCTCACTCCTAATTATTCCTTTTCTCACTCCTAATTGTATTGTATAGAAATATCTTATATTTAAAAATGTTTTTGTTAATAAGAGCTTGGAAGAAAATATTAAAATTTTAGAAAAGTTTATAAAAAAGTTTGTTTGATCATGAATTTTTATAAAAAGAAATTAATATATTTTATAAATTCTTTAACTAAATGATTTCTTTAACTAATTTAAATGTTTCTTAAAAGACATTTTTTATTCTTTCATATTTATTTTATTTTCTTAATTTTTCTTGTAAAAGCTTTTGTTTTTTCTCGATTTTAAGTTGGGTTGAGATGATACTATTTTCTTTCAAAAGTTTAATCACACAAATATGCTTTCTATCTTCAAGAAAAGTTGTTCGAACACTTTCTGTAATTTTTTTATACATAAACGAAAAAAAGTAATACAAAGAAAATTAAAGGGTTCAACATTCGATACTATATCTACGTTCATTCAGTTTAAGATATCTTCTCGAATTCAATGTTACGTACAGAAATAAAATAATAACGTTTAGGCTTTCGTAATATTAAACTTAAATCGCTTAGTCATAGTTTAAAATATAAAAACAAAAACCTTTTTTTATCAATTTTGAAAAAAGTAGGATAACAAAAACTTTTATAAACTTTACTATTTTTTTTCTCAGCTCTGATTAACAAAAATATTCTTAAATATATGATATTTTCATCCAATACAATTAGGAGTGAGAAAAAAAATGTTTTAGAAAAATACCTATTTTAGTAAATAATTTTTAAATCACCTATTTTGATAAATAAGTTTTCTACCAACACTAATTTGGGAAAAAACTCCACAATTGTGACATTAAATTACAAAACAATCTAATACAATCACAATATTGTAGTTTCATTTTGGTATCAGCTTATGTCACAACAACCAGAAAAATATCTCCAGCGCGGCAATCGGTCGCTGCTGCTTCGTCACACCTTTTTACAGCCTTTGTTAACATATATCCTTACTGTTTTGTTTTCATTTTCAAGCAAAAACATAATTCAGATCTAACCATCTCTCCCACCGGTTGCCACCACAAAAACCCTAAAATTGTCGTCGCCTATACCTTATCACACAACACCAGTCGCCATCGTCACAACCACCCACTAAAACCTAGATTTGTTGTCATTGACCTGCACACACTAGGGTTCACGAAAACAACCTGCAGTGGGAACCCTAGCTATCGCATACAACACAACACAACACCTTTTCTTAGCCACCAATAGTGGTCGGCATCAACTTCTATGACGGGGTGAAAGGGAAGCAACAAAAAAGCAATGAGAGACTACTGTTGAACCACCATATGTTGTGTTGGCATTGTCGGTGGCGCCGGAGGGCTGTCAGTGATCAGAAATCTTTGTTGTTGTTTTTTAGTTAAATGAGACGTTGTTGCACCATCATTGCAGGTATTGAAGAAAGGAAAACGAAAGGTAAGGTGGAAATAAATGTGATAAAAAAGAAAGAAATCTGAAATGGCAATAAAGCCTTTCAAAGGGAGAGAAGAGCTGTGCGAACTAGAGTGCAAAGCATGTAATTTTGGATCAACTAATGGTGGGCCTTAAATTGGATTAGCTAATAGATCAAGCTTTTAGTTTGGTTTTATTAGTTCTTACATTCAAGCTTACTCTCTACCACGCTTAGCTTGTGAGGAGTATTAGACCAACAAACTATTTTAATATTATAGGGCGATGTGTAATCTTATCTTATCTTATATATATAATAAATGAAAATATTTAGGCTGATGTGACGCAATATTAGAGCCTCTCAATTCCACTTTTGGCTCCAAAATTCGGGTCATAGATTTTTGTATACGGGCTGAGGCGGGATCCGTATTCTGTTTGTTATGACCCGACATACAATCCTTCAGGGAAACCCTAGCCATCGTGTCTTCAAGCACATCTTTGGTTTGAACCCTAAATCCATCAATCTCTCACACTCTCATCCCTTTCTTATAATCGATTTGTTATGCTCGAAGATGAAATCCCGTGAAAGGCAGTCGCATCTTCTCCACGCGAAGAAGTAACCATCAATTTCGGACGTTATTGCGGTAATTATATTCCAGTTTTCTCTTATTACTTCATATTTCAGTTTTATTAATTGTTAAAAATGTGTGATTTTCAAGCAAACTACAAAGAAATTAGATGTTGTGTTTGCGGTGTTACAGTTTTGAAAAACGGATCAATAGCTATTTGAAGGTGATGTATGTTTTATATCCATATTTTTTTTTTTTGTCTATGAACAAAGAAATTATCTGATGTACGAATTGGGTTTTTTGAAACCTTCAATCATCTATAACCCCTATTTTTTAGTGTTTAATAATTATTTTAGGATTCAAGAACCAGCATTGTTTTTAGAAGAGCAACGGCGAAGGATCAAACGGTTTAAAGAACAACAAGATAAACCCTCAAAGTCACAACCCGCTTTGTCTGATTTCGATATGGACTCAAAGTTGATGTTTGTAGGTGTATCAGTTTGTAGATTTTGCCAGGAACCTGATCAAATATGGAGTCTTAATACAAATCGTATTCTCTGTTTGATATTTTGATTAGAATATATTTGGTTTGTCTAATCAGATACTTTTGACTATTCAATGATCTTTTTCCCCAATATGTGGAAAATTGACGAGCCTTCTAATGTTTTTCGATCTAAATGATTGTATATGTTCGATGCTCACTCCTTTCGATCACAAAATCAGCATAAGCATTGAGGTTTGGAACAAATTTTACTGTCGAGATTAAATGTAGTTTTCATCCAATATAACCAGTTAATAGGAAGTAAAGTATAAAGTATATTCTATTATAAATTAATGTATGTGAAGGCCACCCATATACACCGAAAACGATTACTTAGACCACATACGACCCAAGTATTTATTTGACTTCATTTTTACCAGATCTGAGCAAAAAGGGGGTCAAATTACAGAAATGCCCTTTTAAAAACAAATGCACTTTTAGCATTTGCCAGTTTATGGGTGAAAATTGCTCTATTTCCGAAAATTTTAGAGCAATTTCATCTTTCATGACGGAATTGGTATATATGAATTCATATACAGACTTGGGTGACGAATGGTGATAACAAAAGAAGTTGAATTCACTATAATATTATAACCA
Organism: Scalesia atractyloides; assembly: GCA_947069175.1. Lineage (NCBI taxonomy): Eukaryota > Viridiplantae > Streptophyta > Magnoliopsida > Asterales > Asteraceae > Scalesia > Scalesia atractyloides. Next base: position 20,933,625 of record CAMTDV010000014.1, on the reverse strand, counting down.
CATGGATAGTGATCTTCTCGTGATGTATCTATCGTTACATTTGTGTGTGTATATATTATAGATATTAATGAACTCATATCGACTCCTCTTTCCCTGAAAATTCAGCAAGGCACATTTGTTTTGAAGTATATGTACTTCTTTTTCAACAAATTAGCAGTATATATAACTGAATATTAGATAGTTTTGAAATATCCTTTCTTTCTTTATTGTAGGAAATGAACGCTGGTTTGAATACACTCGAACTATAGATAGGTCAAGGCCAAAAGGATCTGGTCAAATGGGTCGATCCAGGTATGTTCTAATAGCAATGGATGGCACGGGTAAACCCTGTAATTAAGCTACAACTGATGCAAGGGTCACACAGGCAGTGGCAAAGCATGAGATTTCCAACGGGCTGTCGAAAACGTATATACCTAAAAAAAATTATAAAACCGGGGGTCGAAAACGTATATACCTAAAAAAAATTTAAACGAAAACTACATACATAAAACTACTGAACGAAAAGTTCGTGGTCGGACGCCCCCGGCCCCTTCTAACCTGCACCACTGCACACATGTATGAACTGACGCAAAAATATGAATAATTGCTAGAATTATTGGTGGAGGTGCTACAAATTTTGTTACAAAATTTTTAATGGGGTAAATGTCACACCCTTAATTTCCACTTGCGGGAGTTTTACCGCGAGGCGTGTGAACAAATCTCAGACACTAGCAAAGTCGAACGACGCTATATGATTTATTTAAACGTTTTCAAAAAACAGTTATTGTAAACAAGTGTAGTCGTTTTCAAAGTTTCAAAGTTTAGCGGAAGCATTAATGTAAAGTAATGGGCGCCAACATAAACGCCAAAACCAAAAATCCAAAAGTAAATGTTCATAAAGACTCAATAAAAGTGTCTTGATCAAATACAAAGTGAGTGCATCTAGCGCTCCTAGCGTCCTGAGAAACATGCAAAGAAACAAGTGTCAACATTAAAGAAGAGTGAGTTCACAGGTTTTATAAGTTCATAAGTTCCGTTTGAGAGTTGTTTTTCCCCGTTATCCCTAACCCGGGATAACGCCATAGTTCCATTATCCCTAACCCGGAATAATAATGTTGTTTAGTAATTAAGTTCAATGTTAACATGCAGGTAGCGAGCCTAGAATTATGTCACATAAGAGTTCGCGATCGAAGTTGACTGTTGTTGCCTCTGTGTTGCCAGGTCTATCACTGAACATGGCGAAAGTTAGGCCAAATTGATCACCCGTTGACCATTCCCGGTCGGCTAGCGCGACTAGCTCGGGTGGGGCTTGTCGGGCCCAGTAGTACTACTATAATTTCCCCGCTATCTAACCCAATACTAACGATCCGAGAGTTGGTTGAGGTCTTCCGTGATAAAAGCTACTTAGTGACCATAACATACATTAACATTAACTTAGTTACCGAATAGTTAACGACGTTAATTTCACATAACGTAAAAATAGTATTGTAGAGGGTATACATGTTTCTCCCCCTGTTGTTCAAAACCGGATAAAATAGGGGTCGTGAACTCACCTTAAGTTGCTCGGTTAGATAAGTGCAAAGGAAGTAAAGGATGGAACCGCTAATCACGTCCTAACATGTCAACCGGTTCAAAGTTAGTGTGTGAACGCACACTGACACAAAACCCTACGCGTAACTAGCACACAGTACGAAACACGCAATGACAAGTTCAAAACCATAATCGTGCATGCAAAGTGTCGCTATACGAAATAGCGACCAACAACTTGTCACAAACACATGATAGCACATACGACACTTAGATACACATAAATGTAAGTTATCATGTTTCAGCTTGTACATTCAGAAGTGGGCTGTTTTCAGGAATTTTTATAAATGGTTCCCACGTTCCAAAAATTTCAATTTTTTTACAGAAGGTGTCAATTAGACTATAAAATTTGTGTAAAATTTTCAAGTCCTAATTCCTTACCATTATTTATTAGAATTTATTTACTAGGCTGCAGTTAGATTCGTCACTTTCTGACTGCATTCCACGAGATAAATCATTTAAAAATCATCATTTATCATATTGACAAAATTCCAGTGGGAGATTTTCATAAACTCCCATATCCAGTTTCTGTACAAATTTCGTGACCTAACCCTACCCACGCTACGAGATATGACCCCGCAAACAACACGTAAATTCTGCAGAAAAAACGCAGCTTCAGCTGCTGCACGAAATCATTAATTTAAAATAGTAAACGACTTCAGAAAAATGTGATTCCAGCGCCATTAGAAGCGTTTTTAGAAAACGTATGTTTTAGACTTCAGAAAATAAGTTTTTCAATTTATAACGGTTCGTTTACAGCCAACTGAAGTTGGCTGTCTTCGTGCATCAGCTTACTGTTTTACCCTTAAACTCCACCCGAAACACTTTTACCAATCACCACATTCCATAATAATGATTTGCAGCAGGTTATACGATAATTATCATGTATCTATATTCACAATTTCAAAACCCTAGACATACATCATAGTTTTTATGAAGGAAAACGCAGCCTACGATTCTTATACGAAAACACATCATCATGAACGCAACAATTCGCATATTCATCCGAACCAATCCCACACAACAAAACTTTTCATAACAACAATCATACAAGCACATAATCATGATCAAGACTACACAAGATCTTCCCATGAATTATAACACAATCAAAACCCTAACCTTGAAACGACGAAAACTAGCGAACCGGAACAAGCTTGAAATCGATCCTCAAGAGATGAGGGCTGTTTGCGCGAACCGAGGGTGGGGGGTTGCTGCAGCCGTCGAGTATCACCAGGGGGGGAGGGTTTTAGGGTTTGCCAGTTTTTCAAGAACACCACATGCATACATACGTATACATACATAAGGGGGCCAGGGGGGGCGGTTTGGGCTATTTCTTGGGCCGCAAGGGAGAGGGTGGCGGGTTGGGTTTGGTCCGCAAGGGGTGTGGATGGCGGGTTGGGCTTGCTTGGTCACGAAGTCGAAATGTTTCACAGGCTCGGTTCGGCTTTATAAATAAAATTTACTAACCGTTAATTTTTACTCGTTAAATAACTACACATATTACGACTCGATGATTATTCGCGACACGAAATTTATAAAAAATTAAATCACGTAATTGGAGCGTGACGCAATAAATTCACAAACGTCTAATAACACGTAGCACGTAATTCAGATAAGACCCGTTAAAATTCCCAAACATCGTGTATTCCCGAAATACTAAAGTTAGTGTAATTATAGCGTGCGCGTAATTAATTCTCTGAATTAAATTAGCGTAGAAACAAATGACGATAAAGTAGCGCGTTTAAAATACCTGAAAAACCGGGATGTCACATAAAGATTGGAACTTGAAATGAAATTATCAGGTAGTTTGTGTATCTCTTGCACTTCGATTCTTACATGTTGCTTTAAACTATGTGAACCGTCAAAAAAAAACACAGCTAACATCAACAACATTGCCATGGTCGGCCGATCTCATCTAGAATCTCTTTGTTCTCTCTCTCTCCTTCATGTTACATGTGCTTGAGTCCCAAGGAAGGACCGACGTCCTCTCCGTGATCAGGGCTTCAGTCTCATTTTCTAGAAGTGGGCTCCCCTTCGATGCCCTTCCCCTGACCTTCTGAATCAGACGACATGTTGAGGTATTTTTCTCAAACGCCAGAGTTACCCACCGAATCCGACCCTGTGGGCATCATGCGAAGAGGACGTTACTAAAAGATATGAGCTTCGATAAAGTTAGATGAATCGTTCCAGAGAATTGAGGTTAGTTCAATACATGAGTTGCTTTAGTTGATTTCTGATACTCTCATTGTCAATGAATTTTTGTTTACTTCAAATTTCGTATGAACTTTGTGATATTTCTAACAAAAACTCTGAATCAGAACCCGAATGGATTTTTAGAGTTGTTACTGCGAAACGAACTTCTTTTAGTATGAAGTCTCCGAATACTTTAGATTCAAACTTGAATTAGATTGATTGCTTTATCAAATTTAGAAACAATTTCTGATGCTTTCACTATTTGATATTATCGTTCATCATCTTTAGGTATGGATTCTCCAGCGCGGTTATTAAAGATTTTTGTAGATTTATTAGGATTCATGTAAATTCGAGGCTTCTGATATAGTTGTATTTAGTTTCAAACATGCCAATTTCTTACCGCCATTGTTTTTTTCTAGCTCATGATCTGAGGTCACAGTTGTCACACCTCAACCGATGGCGGAAACATCGGGATGAGATGAACAATATAATTAAATTTAATTTCATAAATGACTAAGATTCAAATACAATGTTTCAAATAAAATAAAACCAACATAACAATTGTTTATTAAAGTGCATTTCTAAAATCCATCCTAACTTGTTTCTTCACTTTGTCTTGACTATCAACCTGCAACATGTATTAAAATACATCAACAATAATGTCGGCGAGCATACAAGTTTGATACATAGCATAATATGTTTAAACATGTTTAAATCATACCCAAAACATGTAAACAATAAACAATATGCTGAAACGGTGTAAACTATGTGTTCAAACCCAAGTTTCCAACGCAAAGTGTCTTTCCCAAAGTCTAACGGGAGGTTAATGTGTTTAACTTAACAATACCCTAAGTCTCAAGGACGGTGTGTTACTCCTACAGCATATGCATAGTACCATAATTGTTAAGGTAGGCTTGTAACAAGTTAATGAATCACATAGACACGAAAAGTTTACATAGCATAAAGTATCACAAGCATCACATCGTTCCATGTCTAAAAGTGGGTAGATCGTGCATATAAAGTTTCAAGTGTCGTGATTTAATATAGAATACATGTTGCACACAAAGGTGATAAAGGCAAAAATGGTCATGTATACTCATCTTAGATTGCGAATTGATTTCTTGAATTGACGTACGAGTAACGATGAAAGCGATTAACCTAGCATATAATAATAAGTTTGTTATATATAGATTTTGGATTGCGCCAATTTGATATGCATTGCATATAGTTTAAACGAGTTAAAATATAGAAAGCGTCCAAATCTCACGCTAACGGCTTTGCGGATGGTTTTGATTAAGTTTAAGTTGGTAGAGGGTATAGCATAACCATTAACACAAATTTAGAATACTAATTAATAATTATGATAATAATAATGCTTGGTAAAAATATTATTTTAGATTAATGATGATAAGGTTAACAATACTAATATGGATAATAGCAATAATAGTCATAATAATCATTAATGAGAATACCAATTTACAAAAGAAAAACAATACTGATTAGCATTTGGTGAAGTCTAAGATTTAAGCTGAATAAAACAATCAGTCTGACCCAAATTAACAAACATGTTGGCCCAAATCGAATCAAGAAGAAAACAAAAAAATGTGTTGTAGTAAACTGTTAATTTACTTATATCATGATCAAGATTTAAGTGGTTTTATTATTGTAATAATATTTATAATAATGACACGGTTTATTATAAAAAATAATGGAAAAAGGGATTGATAAAACATTGGCTGGCCGGGTCGAACCCGAGACCAGTGCTCTTGTTGACAATACTCTAAATCACTAGATTACACCCTACTTTGTTATTTCCTGAACTGTGATTATACTTAGAGCAGAACCTAGGAGTTGTGGATTTGAGTTAGTAAAACAAAACGAAACAAGTCGGCCAGGGACTCGAACTCGCGACCATTCGTATGTTCAAGTCTCATTACCCACTATGCTATGCGATCTTATGAATGCAATTGTTTAAATGATTACAAAAAAAAAGAACGAGGAAGTATCTTGTCGTAAAAGAAAGAAAGAAAGAAAAAGACGAACGGCAGTAAAGGAGGTATACCGAAACCGTGAGTATTCCCGGCCACTTCGGGTTGTTTGGTGAACTCCTAGAACAGAGCGAAACGTCTTCCGTCGATCCCTATGCACCCCGGGTACGTCGAGGAACCTTTCCGGCGTGTTGTTAGCGAAACCAAGTGTTTGTGCGAGTCGAAGCGAGGTAAGTGTCGTGTATATATAGGTGGACGTGTGATGAATAAAGACATGAATAAGGTTATGTTCATGATTTATGTAACTATGGAAATGAATCAATCCTGCTCAAAGATTGAAACAAAAAAATGGAAAGAACCAGCTGGATGTGGCTGTTTTCTTCGCTGGGCAGTTTTGGCGGTAAAATCAAAATTCATTTAAACTTAACTTGTGTTAAATTATACCCTTGTACAATTAGCAACTTAAAGCACCATCACACATACATGTCTTTTCAAGCCGTTTCAGATTTAAACCAGCCACCATTTCGCATATTTCATGGCACGGGCCCACCGCATGTCATAGAAATTGCCGGACTCCATCTTATAAAAAGAGAGGATAAAAAGAACCGACACACTTTCAAATGAAATACGCATACAAACCCATTAAACCATCACCGACAAAAACATTCAAAAAATCTGGTCGTCACTTTACGGCCGACAACCAAACCGTCATTCAAAAAGAACGAGTTAATTACATTTTTCGTCCACATGGTTTGTTAAAAGTCACTATTTCAGTCTATTAGTGTTAAAATTTATCATTTCAGTCCTTGTGGTATTTCAATCCATTGGTTTGTTAAAAATCACTATTTCAGTCCATTAGTTTGCAATATAATGTCAGAATAATTGGATAGAGTTAACGTTGGTGGATTGAAATAATTACGAAAAGAAACATAGGAACTGAAATGACAATTTTTAAACTAATGGATTAAAATAGTGATTTTTGACAAACCACAAAGACAAAAAACATAATTAACTCCAAAAAGAACACATCTCCTACAACCACCGTTTCCCCTAACCAACGCATCTCCTTCAACCACCGTTTACCCACTAACCGACGCATCTCCTTCAACTACCGTTTACCCCCTAACCGACGCATCTCCTCGAACCACCGTTTACCCCCATCGTTTGCCACCGTTTCACACCCTATTTAACCCCATCACCCCCAAAAATCTTCTGAAATGATATCACTCGAATTCCGCAAAAAAAAAAAGAAGACATCAGACGGTTAAGGAGGGGATCCACAAAACACCAACGTTTTCGGTACAGCGGTGCGTGGTGGTGAGCGGTGGCGTGGTGTGGCGTGGTGGTAGGCTGTAGTGGTTGTCCCTTTGTGGTGGTCTCCTTCGTGATGTCGACAACTTTTTCCACCGGTTTTGCATTTGATTAGAGAAGAGAGATGATATATGAAAATGTTGGAAAGTACATTACCAGAGTAGTTGAAAAGTTTGAACTGTGGTTGGTTTTTTTTAATCTGTCGGTGAAGTTTTTGTATAAAAAAAGATGAAGCATATCTTTCAATATTCTACATAAAAATATAGAGTTAATTCTATACTTACTACCTATGGTTTGTACAAAGTAACATATTTAGATACTAATAGTTTAAAATCACATTCTAGGGTATTAACTTTTCATTTTGTAACGTTTGGAGGTATTAACGTTATTTGTTTATTAAACTATTAGTACCTAAGTATGTTACTTTGTGCAAACCACATGGACCAACTATATTAATACTCTAGAAGTTAATACCTCCAAACGTTACAAAATGAAAAGTTAACACCCTAAAAGGTGATTTTAAACTATTAGTACCTAACTATGTTATTTGGTGCAATTAACTCTAAAAATATATGTTTTTTTTTCTTTCTACTTTCATAAAATTGATTTTAAATATATCTATATCTATATTAGTATATGATAATAGAAACCATTTATGAGACATTTGTCATTATATTAAGTTGTGTCTTATATATAATTATTATTTTAGTTTAATTTATTCTAATTAATTATAGATAATTCTCCTATAAATATTATTTAGTTTAACATCTTATAGATAATTATTAGTTAGTTTAATCTCTTTTAGTTAATTATAGATAACTCTCCTACTAAATATTATTTTCTTTAATCTCTTCTACTTAACCATAGATAATTATTATTTATTTTAAATTTAATGTATACTTCTCATTTATAACTCTAATAAATTTTTAAATTTTTACCGTAGTATATACAATGTTAGACATAAAATCAAAAAACATTTTGGATAACATCAATAACTTAAGACATAATATAATTATATGTATAATATGTACTTTATAATAAAATAATACCAAACAAAATTACAAATAGAAATTCATTGATTTTACTAATAATAACAAAGTTTTAGTTTTTTTTAAATTATATTTATTACGGGTTTTTTAAATATGATTTATATTTTATCACTCAAATGACTGCTTATTTGTTTCTTGAATAACATGTTTGACCACTGTATCATCTTTTCAACAATCATCTCCGCAATCACCATATCTATCGCGTACCGAATACATACATTAATTTTTTTAAAATATAATTTTCTTATTATTTGGTACATAAAATCAATTTTATTCAAGCCGTGTAATACACGAGGGTTTTTTAATATATAACTTTTTATTATTTGGTAAACAATACTACATTTCTTCACCCCGTGTAATACACGTAGTTTTAATGATATAACTTTTTTTATTATTTGGTATATAAAATTACATTTATTCAACCCGTACAATATGGTTCCTATATAATTTTTTTAATTCAACCCGTACAATATGGTTCCTATATAATTTTTTAATAAATAAAATTACATATATACAACCTGTGCAATAAAGTGGGTTTTAAAATATATTATTTTATTATTTAGTATATAAAATTCATTTATTCAACCCGTATAATACATGGGATTATAACCTAGTTACGTTTATTTATAAATGGTTGCCTCAATTTTTATACTTTCATTTTGCTTTCCACTCTTGCTTTTCATCAATTTTTTAGACTTATGTGTTGCATCAATTTTAAATATATTTGTCTATCATTTTGTTTTCTATTTTCATGAATTATTTCTATAAATGTTTCCATCGATTTAGTGTAAGAGTTTCATGAATTTCTATAAATGTTTGCATCAATTTAGTGTAAGAGTATTCGTTAAATTTTAAATATCTTTTAAATTATTAATTAATAAAGTCACTTTTTAATTAGCTTTGTAAAAATTTAAAATGAAATTTACATTGTCTACAAGGTGTGTAAATAAGATTTTGAATGTGGGAATAGAATAAGCCCTAAATAACTTTGTTTATAAAATAAGTTTCAATTGACCTCAAACTTCATATCGTATAATTATAAAAATACGTAAAATTATCACATATTAACATAATATTCACTTTAAGTATAAAAATTTAACCCATAATATTGTATGTTCGAAAAGATTAAGCAACGGGACATACTTGATTTTGAATATTATCAACGAACTTGCAACAACATGATAAAGTTATTTATGTTATCAGTGCTTTTTTAGTTCAACTCTAGAAGATAGATGAATGTTTGTTGTGTGTGTATAATTCACGTGAAGTTTTAGTAAGGTATGATATTCATTTTTTTTTCATAAGTGTGTTAATTTTATTATGTCAAATAAGACGTTTGTTCATAAAATATGCGTTGATTCACTTTAAGCAAGAAAGGCGTGAAACGGTTTATACCTCGGTTCATTTTAATTATGGACATACGTAAATTGCATATGTCGGTTCAATAAAAAGAAATGGTTTAAGGTTAACAAATTTTAACACGCTGCAACTCACGTGTGTTAAATTTTCTACACATTTAACTGCTCATCGCAACCTATGGGTAATGGTGGACTTAGTTATAATTTTCTATATTTTAAGTTTCGTTCTAATTTTTATGCATTAGCAAACCGTAACGGGCGTGCGTAGTTCAACGTTTTTACATCTATTTTTTGTTTGGTTATATGGTACGGCAACACCAACTTTGGCGAGTGCGCATGCTACACGTTGTTTGTCCTCGTATGAGATGTAAATGAAAAACCATAATCAGCATCCCGTCGCAACGCGCGGGTTAGCATTAACTCGTATTATACAATTCTAATAATTAACGAATGAGGACTTGGTCCGCCTGGTTAAGTGGTGGTTTGGTTAGAGGGGTGGCGCGGGTTCAAGTCCCGGCCACAGCCCCTTTTTGTTGATTTTTCATGTTTTTAGCTTTTAAGTTTAACACAATTCAGTCCCTAAACTATAGTTTAGTTAATAGCACTTTTAGTCCCTCAACTAGTTACTTAGTAGTTTAACTAGGTTAGTGTTATTACTTATATTAGTTAACTTAACTAACTTGAAAACTTAACTAAGTTAGTTTAATAATTAACTTTTAAATCATAATTTCTTATTTTTTATAAATGTTTAAATAAATTAAATAAATAATAATTATTAAATAGATAGATAAATAAATAATTAAATAATTAAAATTTGAGTAATTAACTAAGTAAATGGTTTAAATAATTTATTAGATTAATAAATAAATAAATAAATAAATAAAATGTATAATTAAATAATGATTAAGAATAATTAAATAAATAAATAGTTAAATACTTAAATAATTTAAATAAATGAATGTTGAATAAATAAATAAGAAATAAATAAGTAGATTTTATAAACGTGCTTAATGATACGGATTTTTAATCGATTCCTCGTCAAGGGTTTAGGATCCGATGTTTATGAGCTTTAAATGCTTCAAGAGTTTAACAAGAATCAAGATTCATAACGTTCCGAACATTCGCATAATTACACAATTAAACACGAACATTATTAAAATTTCATTCTCATTATGATCAATAGTCTCTGAATACAAAATTCGTAACGAAACGAAAATACAAATGTTTAAATAAGGAAAGTACAACTTGACTTGCTATAAATATGTAACGCGAAAACACGGAGCGTTACAACAATTGTTGTATTAAAGTCAAATTTGTAGCATCTGTGGTATGTGGTATGAATGTGTTATATTTTTTTGTGATCATGACTTGATTTTTAGTTGGTTTGTACTATAAGTTAATTGATTCAAAATGTAAGGTTTTCTGATTTTGTTATTTTTATAGTTGTTACATGATATTCTTTTGATAGTTGGTTTGTTTCTTCTAACCCATTTATCTCTGTTGGTAACACCAACACCAAAGTTGTCTTCACGAATGTTCAAAGGGATTCAAATTCACATTCGTATATTGTAGAAGACGATCGTGGTTCAGCTCCTTCATACATTAGCCTCAACTAGTAATCAAACACCTCTACATTCTCGCTATGCCAAGGTTCTCTTTGTTTTCTGTTTAACTTTCTTAAACTAATGCTTCTATTTTCTTAGAATTACATATTATTACACCAATTGATGAATATTCCAATTTCGAGTTAATGAAACAATTCAGTGGCCTCTATTTGGTGAATAATCCTTTGAAATTCTCATAACTGTTAGGGGTTTTTACATTGCCAGCAACAATTATATAAATAAATCTCTAATGACTATCTTTTATTTAGGATTAAGCTAGGGTTTCATTTTATGCATTGTTGTAATGTAGTTGAAATAATCGTTATTTGTGAGCTTGGTTATGTGCAGGTACATGTAGCTAGAAATTGCTAGACTTCAAAGGGCAATGTAAGATGAGCAACTATGCTTGCCACTTTCAAGATTTAAAGCATGAACAAGTTAAAACTTTTGATCATAGATACCACTGATGGAAAATGTACTAATAAAAACCTCCAATGTTGTATAGAAAGAAATAATTTATATTTATGTGTATTGTAATATTATTTCTTGAATGTATATGCAATTTCTTTTCTTTTTTTATTTCTTATGCAACTTAAATTGTTCAACCCATGTAACACACGGGTAAATAACCTAGTATGTGCTCTAAATAAACAACGACATTGTAACCCAAAATTATACAACAATGTAGTACAATCACAATTTGCTGAGCACGGTAACTTACGAAAGCTCGAGTTCAATTTCAGCGCATTTCGAACTTTATTTCTAAAGCTCGAGCCTGAGTCGTAACTAGTTTTTCAACCTCGAGCTTAGCTTGGGTTCAACTCGTTTTTTTATAAAATTAGTTAAATGGGGAATAAATTTGCAGACATATTTTCCATTCCTCACATATAGGGATTCATATTCATTCCTCACATTCATTCTCTATATTTTGTGAGATGCAGGGGTTTCTTGTGACAACTGAGATTTTTCAGGTTAACTCCGTTAACACAACTCCATTATCTTTCACATGATTTAAAACATTCGTTGTAGCATTTCACTTCATATTGGTTGTCAAGTGTGTCGGTTAGTACATGAACACTCACGTAACAATAATTCGGCAAATAAACCGAATTACCAAACTGCACACAAGTCTGACGACCCCGAACGTTGGTGAAACATGGATATAGTGTTGCAGACATAGAAATAATAATATAATTGAGTGGAATTATATGATATTTGATTAATGGACTACTTGTTAGTTATTTCTCGTAATTGCGAACAATGTGCGTTTTTGTGTGATCTAGCGTCATAAAAATATTTATTTTTATAAACAAACTAGTGGGTTTATTTTTATTGACTAGGGCTATTAAAAATTAGTAAAAATGGTTTGTTAGCTAGAAATGGCCACCAAAAGGCCCACCCATTCGTTTTAATTAGTTAAAAAAACATAACCCAACCATAAACCCCCAAATACATATGGCAGCCCCACCTCTACCATAATTTTGAAATTATGCCTTCAAAACATCATTCCACTTTGATTTGTTGCTTGGATCTTGCAATTGGTGGCTTTCTTGATCGTTTTCAATACCCTTTAATGCTTACAAGTAAGTTTTCTTGATCACTTTTGATGTTTCTCATGATTTAAAAATTAGGGTTTTGATTATAACTTGATATTGATGATACTTGGTTGTTGAAACTGATGTATTTGGGGTTATGCATGATGTACGGGTCGGATTTAGGGTAAACAAGATCATAAACACGTTTTTGGGAAAGCTGAAAATAAACAGATTTTGTCCAAATCTTTACAGCCGACTTGTTTTGACTGTAACGAGGTCAAAACCTAACGAATCTTAATTTTTCGACGTGATTTGATTAATATGATTTTTCGTAACAAAGGTCCAGGCTGCGTTTTCAGTCAGAATTTGCAGCACATTACGCATGTCATAACTCAATGTAGGAATTGAGTTATTACCTAAAAATTTTACTGTAGGCAGTTCCACTGTAATTTCGTTGAAAGAGTTAACGAGAATTTTTAAATGATTTTTGCCGTAAACTGTCATCGGAATGTTACAAATCAAACCTAGATGTAAAAGATGATTTTTTTGTGAATTTTCTGTAAGTATCTAGGTCATGACAAAAATACACAAGTATTTGTAAACTAATTGACATGTTGTGTTAAAATATCATAAATTTCTGAACTCGTTTAGTATTTTTAAATAAATTCCGGAAAAATACATAAAATCTGATGAAAAACTGATACGTGCAGAAAATGACTTTTGAATGTCTTAAGTGTACATATGGGTTATCATAGGGTGTAGTAATCGTTTGAAACATTAGCGGGTATAAACGAATGTGTTATATGGAATAATATGATCACATGCACTAACTTACATGAATTGGTAATTGTATGTCAAACGTGATTCTATTGTTATGTGTTGGACTACGTGTAGGATTACATGAATCAAACTAACTGAAATGATAAACAGGAAGAGATTAACCATTCCTGGTCATATTTCACACTTATTTCTCCAAGAAAACGAAGGTGAATTCACAACCTTTTTCCAAAAACATGCGTTCCTAGTTTGGAACAACATTTTTTTACGGTAGCCCAGCGTGTTCCTAGTTGATGTAACACCCTGTGTTTTTATGTCCTATAAAATTTCGACACGTGTCCCGCTGATCCTCGTATGTCGTTTGCTAGACGAGAGGGACTAAAAATCGCCAACATGTTACTTTTAAAACCTCTGAGTGGTGAATATTAAAGTCGAGGGGTTAAATGTGTCACATGCTTAAACTATGCCTCTGAGTGACCTTTTAACGAACCCGGAGCTTAATGATGTTCGGTTACACTCCCGAGAGTGCTAAGCAGGAGCCATATTGAATAAAACATGCTTTTATGTTGAAATATGGGAGTTTGGAGAAGTTTGGGGGCCAAAATGTAAATTTTGTAAATCGACATCTCAGGCGCCACGCGCCAGGGACATGGTATCCCCGCGCGACGCGCGGGAGAGGTCAGTTCGCAGAAACAGCATGCCAGCTGCTGATCTGCATGCTTGGCCACCTCTCAAACCACCTGCACTCTCTCAGCTCGAAACCATTAACTCAATTCCGGTTTTGGACACCTCCTAGCACACCTGGAGTGATCTCTAGTGTTCCCATAACACTTGTCTCAATCCTAGATCATTCACTTCAAGTATAAATAGAGGTGTTCATCACCATAATTCATTGCACCATTTCCATTCTTTCTTCCTATCTCTCAATCTTGGAAGTTCCTGAGCAATTGGGAACACCTCTGAGTTCTCTTCAGCCCCTAGGACCACTTGTAAGTGTTCAATTCGTGGCTAGTTCAGTTTTATAGGCTTTTAAGCCAAAAGTCAAGCGTTACCGTAATAACGCTTTGACTTTCGCTTTGGACCATTTTGGTCCATCCATTGTTTGAGGCGAACATGGCTACGTGATGGTAACTAGGTAGGTGGTAATCCCTCAAAAGGGCACCTCCTAATAATCACGTTTGCTTGGTCAATTGACGAGTCAACATATTAATGTTTTAAAAAGTCAACGGGTCAGTTTTTGAAATAATTACGATCTGAGTTTAGAGGTGTTCTAAAATATATTTTATCACTTAAACAATGAAGTTTTAAACACCAATGAACTTGCAAATGATATAGGTACTGATATGTTAACATGTTTAACATATTTTGATGTTACAAATCTGACCATAAACCGAGTTTTCATATAATATCGTAACATACGCTTTAAAGTGACCAAAAAGCCCTTTTTGCGCATAGAATGATTTTAAATATAATATATCATACCAAACTCATTACCTACTGATATAATATCATTGTTGCAATATATTGGGATATCATTTTAGTTTATAAACTGAGTTTACGCACAAGATCTTGCATTACACTCTTAAATGACGATAACGCCCTTACGGCACCTAAAATGGTTTTTAATCATGATTTTCATACAAAACCTTTTACATACTGATGTGTTATACTAAATATCATATTTTAACTATATAAACATGTTTATAACATCTGTTTTCACTAAACATCGCAAATATCGTCATTTAACGACTTTAACGCCTTTCCGGCGCGTAGTACGGTTTTAAACCATATTTACCAACCAAGACTTGTTACCCACTGATTTTATAACAGTGGGTACATGTTATAAACTCAGAATCCCAAATACGCTTTCGAAACTATGTGTGAAATTACCAAAATGCCCCTTCAGAGCATAGTTTGGTCTTAAACTATAAAACACACATATATTTGATATCATACTGATATTATATCATAAATAAAGTATTTTTACGGAATGTTTATGGTCGAAACATCAAATTATACGCAAGTTCCCTTTATACGTCGCTAAATGACCAAAACGCCCTTATAAAAGGAATTGTTTGATTTTAAAATCTTAACGGACATACAAGTTGATGTCCTACTAATATTGAAACTTGTTTAAAGTATATTGGCATATGGAACTAGTTCATGACTCATCTGGTTACCCGGTATCGCTTATATACGTACGGTTAAGCCTACGAGACTAGTTTACGTAGTTTAACCGAAACGGGTTTAACCTTATCATTTTTATCTCAAATTCCAGAATGTTAATAGTTTACCCATATTTTACAAGTCTTAGTACTTGTTAGGTTTAAACTACATCTTGTTCGGGTCACCGCTAAATCAA
This sequence comes from Scalesia atractyloides, assembly GCA_947069175.1. Lineage (NCBI taxonomy): Eukaryota > Viridiplantae > Streptophyta > Magnoliopsida > Asterales > Asteraceae > Scalesia > Scalesia atractyloides. Next base: position 20,917,882 of record CAMTDV010000014.1, on the reverse strand, counting down.
GCATATCGTACCGTTCTGAATATTTTAAACTAGCTGATCCAAGTCAATGACTTAAATAAGATTCGCTAGCATTCTAATTGGTTATTTATACCATCATTCCAGACTAGGGCCTTCCGGTAAATTGTACCTACGCTTAATTATTGGATACGGTTGTGCTTATTATATTTCTTATTTAAAACGACTTGCTAAGCTCAGGTAAATACTCTTAACCTATTTTCCCCTATACGGGCTTGGGATACGGTAAAATATTTACCGCATGGTCGGGTATGGGATTCGAAGACCTATGTGTCGGGAAATTCAAATAACCCGTTTTAATTCGTATTGCTTGAACAAAACATTGGGGGTTAATGCGACCGTGTCCTGGATATCCTTGACTCGTTTAATTGCAAATGGCCACGACCTAAGCACAAGGTGTAGGCATAGACCTGACAGATTCGAAACGGTTTCAATAAACGATTTATGCCCAATACGGGTGTTCCTAATAAAGGAATAAATTATAATTTGCAACCCAATATGGGTTTTCCCAATAAGGGAATAGGTGGTGTGTCGGTTAATCATGAACCGGCATAGTTTCCGGTCCCTGTATGTACGTCATATTTTGTAAAACTGATAACATGAGATATAGTTTGTCCCAAGTTATTTATAAAACATATGTACCAACGTGTACATAAAAATGATTTCGAAATGTTTTCAAAATGAGTTGGTTGAGTGTATTTACCAGTGAAAACTGACGTATTTTCAAAACAATTAAACTACAGGTACAAATACGTAAATAGGCCGGAAGCTGCTCAGTAGCAACATAAGAGGATCTTGCAACTCCTTAGATGTGCCAAGTATGTTAATCATATTTTGTACATTTTTTGATCCGCCTGTGGATTTTCATTACGAGCCATTGTATTTGAACTTTAAACCTTCCGGCTTGTAATAATATTTTAAACCCAATACTTCCGTTGTGCTATTCTGTGTTGCTTGGTTATGATGATATCAACGTACGTCACGATACTCCCCATCCGGGCCCACCGGGATTGTGTTGGAAATACGGGGTGTGACAGGTTGGTATCAGAGCCAACGTTTGAGTGAATTAAACACTAGCCTTTTGTGTTTAATCTCAAATGACATAGTAGCATATTCCTTATACTTTCCGAGTCTAGACTTAACATAGGAATACTCTCATCCCTGTTAAATTGCATTGTGCTTCAGTTTTATGTATTTCAGAAATAGTCGCCAAGCAAGGAAGCCGTTGGTGAAGAGTTCTTCTCATCCAAAGCCATGGAATGCTATGTTTCGTACCACGATTAAGATAAGCATGCGATCAGTTGGAGAAAAGATTTTTGTAAAACTTATTCCTAAATCCAAACCCATTGAAACCTTGACATCAGGGTCCACACTGGAGGTCCTTGAGACTCAAATTTTGAAGTCTGCATATGTGGAGTTCATACCAGAGGTCCCTGAGTCTCCAACTTCTAAGATAATATCGGTGGATACTTACGACCCATATTTCTTACATCCAAGTTTTTGGAATTCCAGACTCGGATTATACTTGCCAAACTCCAATCCATGATCCATTCTATTCTTAAAACCTTGAATCCTTGGATTCTATTTCTACATCGAATCCTGATTTGGAAAAACTCACATTACCAACTAACCTTTAGTGTTAGTACCTATGCAAATAACCATAAAGAGAAATATCAGGAATAAAGCAAAAGAGGCTCAAGAGACTCCTTCTTTTAATTGTGTCTCATTTTCATTTGAGTCCCTAAGAGGACATGTCCCTTCTATTTAGTCCCTGCATGGGCATTTGTTTGTTTTAGTTCCCTTGTGGACACATTTTTTCGATTTAAGTCCCTGTGTGGACATTTGTTTAAAATAGTCCCTTTGTGGACACATTATTTCATTATAGTCCCTTCATGGACATATTATTTCATTATGGTCCCTTTGTGGATATGGTATTCTTATAGTTCCTTTGTGGACTTATACATTTCCTTTTGTCCTTGTGTGGACTTGTATTGTTTTTAAGTCCAAGTGTGAATAAGTTAATATTAAAAGTCCTATTGTAAATTCCTAATGATTATTGGAAAGATTTGGAATTTATTATCATCTATTCATTACATTCTTTGCTTAAGCGATCGCCTTGATTTTTAATTCGAACTTTATTGGTCCACGATATGATTCAAAAAGATCTTCTTGATGGTTTACCCCAACCAAGTGACAAGTTCATGTTAATTGGAAAATTTAATAGTAGTTAAGATGAAATAACCTTCTACCAAGATAGTTAAGGAAAATTATCCCTTCTATCCAGAGGTGGTGGACTATGTTCAAGCCTCCACGCTTTTATGATCAATGAGATCATGGCTACATTGTTAAACCATTAAGACAAAATTATTCCTTTTTAGCATTCAAGTAATGTTAATACTCCTGGCGTGTGACTTGAGGAACCACACTAGTCGTCTTGGTGAAGGACTATGTCCAAACCTTATAGCTTACTGATCGAATTTGATCCCGACATATATCATCAATACGATGATCATAATTTAACATCCATTAGTGATGTAGTGCCTACGGGCCATAAATTAACATCCAATAGTGATGTATGTGCCACGGGCCATAATTTAACATCCATTAGAGATGTAGTGTCTACGGACCATGTTTTAACATCCATTAGTGATGCAATGTCATTGTGCTATGACTTAACATCCATTAGAGGTGTTTCGCCTATAGGCTATATATATATATATTTTATCGCCCATTTGAGACATTGACAGTTTATGATCTTCTATGATTCCCTGTCTAAGGTGGTGAGCTATGCTCAAGCCTTATAGTCTATATGATCAGTGCGATCATGACTAATATCATCCATACAATAATGATATCATTAACATCCTTAGTGATGTTATGCCTACATTATACTGTATCATCAGTAAGACAATGACAGTTGTGACCGTTATGGTTCCCTGTCCAAGGTGTTGTGCCATGCCCAAGCCTCATAGTCAATATGATCAATACGATCGTGACTACTATCATCAGTGTGATGACTATTATTTTAACATCCTTTTCGAAATATCAATTGATCCACCTACGGGCCATATAATATCGTCATTCATGACAACAATAGTTGTGGTCTATGACTCCCTGTCCAAGGGTTATGAACTATGTTCAAACCTTAAAGCCTCTTAATAAATAAGATTGTGGCTTATATATATCTTTTATTCCTATGAAAGGCCTTTGTGCCCATATTCTTTTGTCTTTCATGACAAGGCATTTTATGCCATATTACCTAATGCCCTTCATGACCAACCCTTGTGCCAAATTTATATGTCAATTTGTGACAAGGCCTTAGTGCCAAATCTACATGTCCATTAGTGACAAGGCCTTTTATGCCATATCTATATGTCCTTAGTGACAAATCTGTTCGTGCCATATCCATATGTCCTTTAGGGATAAGGTCCTTTTTGAGCCAAATTTTAAGTCCTTGTGACAAGCTTACGAGCTGCTTAAATTGTCACTACGAAAAAGACAGATGTGACTTTATGATCCACTGTCTTGACACTTCTGGACTATGTCCGATCTTTATAAATACCTATGATTGTCCTTTGAAACCTAGGTTATGTATATATATATACTAGACATTCATTTCAAATGCCAAAGCCTAACAATTGTGACCTTGAACACACTGATTCAAAAGGCAAAGGATTTATATACCCAATTTAAAGCCAGTATGGTTTAATAGTACCATGGCGAATATACAATGAAGTCATCAAATGCGAATGACCAGCTAATAAAATATAAATTGGTGAATTATGCCAAACAGGCCAAGATGGCAAATTCTGGGGAGAATAATAGTAAGCTAAATGACGATAATGTTGAGGACAACATTGTCATAAGTAAGAAGGACTTACAAGCTTTAATTGCCACGGAAGTAGGCAAGGCTATGAATGCCTATGCTGAAAGGCAACAGGAGTCGAGTGCATCCCGCTCCAAGCATTTATCAAAACACTCATCTATACCTCGTTCGAATCCAAGGGATAGCGAGGTACACCCCTTAAATGTAAGGAGTAAGACTGAAAGACAGGAGCATCAAGATAAGATACGTTTCAATAAGGATGAGTGTTCATACAAGTATTTCGTATCCTGTAAGCCCCGTGATTTTGATGGGGAAAAGGGGCGATAGAAGCCTTAAGATGGTTAGATGAAATGGAAACTGTTGTTGAGATCAGCGTCAGAATATTGTGAAACTTGTTTCACAATCGTTTAAGGGCGATGCCCTAATCTGGTGGAAGACTATGATACAATCTGCTGGAAAGGTCCATCTGTATAATGTTAGTTGGTCCAAATTTGTGGACCTGATTAAAGAAACTTATTGTCCACCTCATGAGTTGGAAAGGATAGAAACAGATTTCTTATCTCTAGTAATGAAGAATTTGGATTGTCGAAAGTATGTGACCGATACAACTCCTGATCTAGGTTAGTACCATACCTAGCATCCCCTGATCCCAAACTCATTGCGCGATTTATTGGTGGCTTAGCGCCAAAAATTAAAGGAATGGTTAGGGCTTCAAATCCTAGCACATATAGGTCTGCTGTAGATTTAGCTCTGACTTCACTCAGGATTTACTGAGACAAAAATCAGTCAAAGCTGAGACTGACGGAAAAAGAGAAAGGGAGGAAGATAACTCCCAGAAATCTAAGAAAAAGGGCAAATCTAGATCAATAAGAGTCAACATGAGTCTGATAAAAAGCCTACGTGCGACGCCTGCAACAGAAAGCAGGGGGACAGTGTCGAACAGACCAAAAGCAAAGCAGTGTGGCATCTGTAAAAGAACTGGTCATCAGTCCCATGAAATCATGAATGTAGGAACATGAAGAATGCAAATTGTTTCAGTTGTGGGAGAAAGGCCACATTAGTACGAATTGCCCTAAAGCTGCTAAAGAAGGTGCAGCTAAGCCGGGAAAGGCTAATAAAGGAAATGCCTGAAATTACCTGAGGAATGCGTAAGCAGCATATATCATAGTGTCATCAAGGTACATTCCTTATCATTACTCAAGGATATGTTTGCTAAGAGTCCTTATTAATTCAGGCACTAATAAGTCTTTCATAAACCATAAGTCCAGAAAACTTTTATATATATTCATGAGAACTCTAGATATTAAGTATAAGATAGAACCTACCGATGAAACCATAGAAATCACTTCTTCCTATTCTTGATGGATGTTCTTACCCATAAAAATCAGTCATGCTCTTCCTTCGGTTGAAGTACGACAAATTCTTATTATTATTACTATTTATTTAACTTATTTTATTTATTTATCTCATTGATTTCTATCGACTACGAATGTCAAAACTAGTTCGATAAAAGCGCCATATGATAATGGGCAGTATCTTAGTGTGTCCCATAGATTGCTTTCATGCATGATCAACATGAAGGTTTAATGCATGGAACCACTAGGATCTCCCAACAGTCATATTGTACTAAAATCAGCGAACGGTATTCAAGGAGATATTCTATATCGAAATTGCTTAGTATAAGTCTCTACACAAAGCATCCTAGTAATCAATAGTCGAGTGTGTCATTTTATGGCACAAGTGGCGTTAGATGAACCAAAAGCTGAGATTTAGACTACCTCTATAATCTCCATTTACCTTGATAAGTTTCTAGAAGAAAGGCTTGTACAGCCTAGCTTGTCATCTAGGAGGTCCGATATTGTTTGTTAAGGAAGACAGTTCGATGAGGTTATGCGTTGATTACCACAAGCTTAACAAAGTAACGATCAGGAATCGTTATCTGCAGCCCAGGATCGACAATTTGTTCGATCAATTACAAGGGTTAGCTATTTCTTTAAGATCGTTTGGGTAGTAGTGGCAATGACCATCTTACCCTAGTTAAGTTTACCTGAAATATTCTATATAAGCATAAAGGCTACTCCTTTAGAGGCCTTGTATTGGAGAAAGTATCAAACACTGTTTGTGGAACGGAAGTTGGAGAGACCCAACTAATAGGACATGAGATTTTCATAAAGGCGACGGATAGAATCAGACAAATCCGTGATCGCCTCAAAGTTGCCCATGATAGACAGAAGAGTTACACCAACTAGAGGCGCAAATCTCTTAAGTTCCCAATATGGGATAAGGATTTTATTGAACATATCAGTATGGAAAGGTGTGGTATGCCTCAGTTAGGATGGCAAGTTAAGTCCTAGATATGAGGGACCATTCAAGATAATCGAATATGTCGAATCTCTAGCTTCAAGCTAGTTTACTTGAGAAACTCAGTGGAATTCACAAGGTGTTCCACGAATGCAATTTAAAGGAAAGGCTAGACAAAAGAGTTTCTAGCTATGTCACATAAAGTGTGCAAATTAATGAAAACCTGAGGTTTTGTTGGAGAACTAGTATCGATCGAAGATCGACAGGTTAAGAAGCTCCTAAGGAAGCATGTGCCTATTGTAAAGGTCAAATGAGATGCTCGACGAGGTCCCGAGTATACATGGGAAGTCGAGTCCACTATGCGACAAATGTACCCCTATCTTTTTGAATAAATCTCGAGGTCGAGATTTCTTTTAAGGGGGTGAGGATGTAACACCCTGTGTTTTTACGTCCTATAAAATTTCGACACGTGTCCCGCTGATCCTCGTATGTCCGTGTGCTAGACGAGAGGGAATAAAAATCGCCAACATGTTATTTTTATAACCTCTGAGTGGTGAATATTAAAGTCGAAGGTTAAACGTGTCAACATGCTTACACTATGCCTTTGAGTGACCTTTTAACGAACCCAAAGCTTAATGATGTTCGGTTACACTCCGAGAGTGCTAAGCAGGAGCCATATTGAATAAAAAATGCTTTTATGTTGAAATATGGGAGTTTGGAGAAGTTCGGGGGCCAAAATGGAAATTTTGTAAATCGACATCTCAGGCGCCACGTGCCAGGGACATGGTATCCCCGCGCGACACGCGGGAGAGGTCAGTTCGCAGAAACAGCATGCCAGCTGCTGATCTGCATGCTTGGCCACCTCTCAAACCACCTGCACTCTCTCAGCTCGAAACCATTAACTTAATTCCAGTTTTGGACACCTCCTAGCACACCTGGAGTGATCTCTAGTGTTCCCATAACACTTGTCTCAATCCTAGATCATTCACTTCAAGTATAAATAGAGGTGTTCATCACCATAATTCCTTGCACCATTTCCATTCTTTCTTCCTATCTCTCAATCTTTGAAGTTCCTGAGCAATTGGGAACATCCTCTGAGTTCTCTTCAGCCCCTAGGACCACTTGTAAGTGTTCAATTCGTGGCTAGTTCAGTTTTATAGGCTTTTAAGCCAAAAGTCAAGCGTTATCGTAATAACGCTTTGACTTTCGGTTTGGACCATTTTGGTCCACCATTGTTCGAGGAGAACATGGCTACGTGATCATAATTAAGTAGGAGTTAATCCCTCAAAAGGGCACCTCCTAAGAATCACGTTTGCTTGGTCAATTGACGAGTCAACATATTAATGTTTTAAAAAGTCAACGGGTCAGTTTTTGAAATAATTACGATCTGAGTTTAGAGGTGTTCTAAAATATATTTTATCACTTAAACAACTTAGTAATAATTATTAGAAATGTGTAAACATGTTCGGCTCGTCAATTCCAGTTTTAGGGTCGGTTCGCAACCGAAAGTCGCGAAGTTTGACTTCTGCGTTGACTTTCGATTATGAACCGAGTTATACTAGTATGCTACTGATTTAAGGTCCTGTTATGATCATATTATGATGTAGCATAACCCTCTGAGGTTAAATTACATGATCATAATAGTAATCCGAGTTTTATGCAAGTTTCCGCAAATATGTCATACTTTGACTATTTTGCCATTTTATTTTGAAATGAAGTTTTAAACACCAATGAACTTGCAAATGATATAGGTACTGATATGTTAACATGTTTAACATATTTTGATGTTACAAATCTGACCATAAACCGAGTTTTCATATAATATCGTAACATATGCTTTAAAGTGACCGAAAAGCCCTTTTTGCGCATAGAATGATTTTAAATATAATCTATCATATCAAACTCATTACCTACTGATATAATATCATTATTGGAATATATTGGGATATCATTTCAGTTTATAAACTGAGTTTACGCACAAGATCTTGCATTACGCTCTTAAATGACGATAACGCCCTTACGGCACCTAAAATGATTTTTAATCATGATTTTCATACAAAACCTTTTACATACTGATGTGTTATAATAAATATCATATTTTAACTATATAAACCTATTCATAACATCTGTTTTCACAAAACATCGCAAATATCGTCATTTAACGACTTTAACGCCTTTCCGGCGCGTAGTACGGTTTTAAACATATTTACCAACCAAGACTTGTTACCCACTGATTTTATAACTCGTTTAAAATATTCTTACAGTTGGTACATGTTATAAACTCAGAATCCCAAATACGCTTTCGAAACTATGTGTGAAATTACCAAAATGCCCCTTCAGAGCATAGTTTGGTCTTAAACTATAAAACACACATATATTTGATATCCTACTGATATTATATCATAAATAAAGTATTTTCACAGAATGTTTATGGTCGAAACATCAAATTATACGCAAGTTCCTTTTATACGTCGCTAAATGACCAAAACGCCCTTATAAAAGGCATTGTTTGATTTTAAAACCTAACGGACATACAAGTTGATGTCTTACTGATATTGAAACTTGTTTAAAGTATATTGGAATATGGAACTCGTTGACTCATCTGGTTACCCGGTATCGCTTATATACGTACGGTTAAGCCTACGAGACTAGTTTACGTAGTTTAACTCAAACGGGTTTAACCTTATCATTTTTATCTCAAGTTCCAGAATGTTAATAGTTTACCCATATTTTACAAGTCTTAGTACTTGTTGGGTTTATACTACATCTTGTTCAGGTCACCGCTAAATGAACCGTATCGTACCGTTTGAATATTTTAAACTAGCCGATGCAAGTCAATGACTTAAATAAGATCGCTAGCATTCTAATTGGTTATTTATACCATCATTCCAGACTAGGGCCTTCCGGTAAATTGTACCTACGCTTAATTAGTTGTATACGGCTGTGCTTATTATATTTCTTATTTTAAAGGACTTGCTAAGCTCAGGAAAATACTCTTAACCTATTTTCCCCTATACGGGCTTGAGATACGGTAAAATATTTACCGCATGGTCGGGTATGGGATTCGAAGACCTATGTGTTGGGAAATTCAAATAACCCGTTTTAATTCGTATTGCTTGAACAAAACATTGGGGTTTAATGTGATCGTGTCTTGGATATCCTTGACTCATTTAATTGCAAATGGCCACGACCTAAGCACGGGGTGTAGGCATACACCTGACAGATGCGAAACTGTTCAAATAAACGATTTATGCCCAATACGGGGTTCCTTAATAAAGGAATAAACTATAATTTGCAACCCAATATGGGTTTTCCAATAAGGGAATAGGTGGTGTGTCGGCAATCATGAACCGGCATAGTTTCCGGTCCCTGTATGTACGTCAAGTTATGTAAAACTGATAACATGAGATATAGTTTGCCCCAAGTTATTTATAAAACATATGTACCAATGTGTACATAAAAATGATTTCGAAATGTTTACAAAATGAGTCGGTTGAGTGTATTTACCAGTGAAAACTGACGTATTTTCAAAACAATTAAACTACAGGTACAAATACGTAAATAGGCCGGAAGCTGCTCAGTAGCAACATAAGAGGATCTTGCAAATCCTTAGATGTGCCAAGTATGTTAATCATCTTTTGTACATTTTTTGATCCGCCTGTGGATACATTACGAGCCATTGTATTTAAACTTTAAACCTTTCGGCTTGTAATAATATTTTAAATCCAATACTTCCGCTGTGCTATTCTGTGTTGCTTGGTTATGCTGATATCAACGTACGTCACGATACTCCCCATCCGAGCCCACCGGGATTGTGTTAGAAATACGGGGTGTGACAGTTGAAACCACTAAAACATACTATCCGCTGGAGGTGGAGTAGTACACTTGGACTAAACAAACATTCTATATGAAAGTCCCTACATTTTTACCGATTAGATTAACGGGAGGCATACGCGGGGTATTAGTTGATAGAGTTGTTAGATTTAACCTCACACTATGCTGGAGGCCGAACTTCTAACCTTCACTCTTGCATTAATGTTGATAGACATTAGTAAGGGCACAAACGAAATGTCGGCATTCGGTACACAGTTTAGTCATATGATGAGGGTTAGCTACCCAGGTCATACATAAACCAAAAACACTTGTGAACTTTACTTTTGCTTAACTAAAATTTGTGAATTCGCCAACTTTATTGTTAATGTAATTGCATAATTTGCAGGTCATTAGGTATAGCCGGGACGGACGGTTGCAATTGCTGGAGTGGTGTGGTTAGATGAACTATATGTTTTATGTATTTATAGAACTTGTAGTTTTAAATATATGTTGGGATTTTTATTTCCGCTGCAACTTAAACTGTGTTTTGACAATTAAAAGTTAATCGCTAATCATGTTGTTAGTGATGTTTTTAAGATTTTAGATATTGGTTCAACATTATTGGTGGCTAGATCCTAGTCAGTCACACGCCTCGCGGTAAAACCCCGCATGTGGAATTTGAGGGTGTGATATTTCTGATTGGACAGAGATAGAGATGATGAATAAAGCATAAAGATAAAGGTGTTTTTTGTTAAAGCATATGGATGAAGATAGAAGACCCAATGTGAATACTCGAATATAATATGATGTAATCTTATGTAATATGATACGATATTATAATGTATTGCATAATGTGATATACTACGATCAAGGCGTATAAAATCACAAACACCAACATGTTCCAACATTGTGTGTGTTTTTCCTTCAATCTCTCTGCGATCAAATCCCCTAATAATGGAAGCTCTAGTCACAAGAGATTTAAACTCAGCCGTGGTATGTTATGATCCTAGTCTCACTAGAAACGACATCCACCCTAGTTCTACTGAAGAGAACTTTATTCCATCTCAATTGACAAATATTTTGATCTCACAGCCACATGCTCCCTACAATCCTCCAAAGGTATCTCTAATCATATGTGGTTACATGTTCTTGATCGATATGTCAATGTAATTGCTTGAAATCAGCTAGTTAACACCGGATCTGGTTGTGTTTTTTATAGAGTAAACGTTTAAAATCAAATCCAACTAGATTTGTGGGTTTCCAAACTGACACGCAAAAGGAAGGCCCGTCTCCGAAGATTAATACCGTAAGCATTTACTTCATTTGACACTCGTGTTGTTGTTGTTGTTACTTCCATTATTGTTACATACTTAGATCTAGTTATGATTTAATTAGTGGTAAACCTTTACGATCACCGGAACCATTTGAGGAAAATAATCTCTAACTTTGTTTGGATTAAATAATATGTTATCTCGTACCTATGTGATTTCATTTTATCGTTACACTCGTGGTTACACTCATGTTGTTGTTGCTACCATTATTGTTATTTATTTGAATTTATTTATGATTTAATGGAGGAGTAGTGTTGTAATCCCACTTTATAAGAACAAAGGAGACGCTCAATGTTGTGGGAATTATAGGGGGATTAACCTGCTAGTTCATGTTATAAAGTTATGGGAGAGAGTCATTGAGGCTAGAATTTAGAGAGAGAACCGAGTAACGGTTAACCACGTTAGTTTCATGCCAGGACGATAAACTACAAAAGCGATACACATTCTTAGGAGACTGGTGAAAAAATAAAGGGAGCAGAAGAGAGATTAGTATATGGTTTTTTTTCTATTGACCTTGAAAATGCGTATGACACGTCCCACGTAGATTGATTTTAGATAGTCTAGAGGCTAGACGAGTTCATGGGAAGTATATAGAGTTAATCAGGAATATGTATGCTAAGACTAAAACAGGTGTTCATACCCCTGTGGGTGATACCCAAATTCTTCCTTGTCGAGGTAGGCCTCCATCAAGGGCCCGCGTTGAGTTAATTTCTTTTTGTGGTTGTCTTGGATGTGTTTTCGAAGTTGATCCTGTAGGCACTTCCATGGTGCAAGCTTTTCGCTACTAATATTGTCTTAGTCACAAAAAGTAGACATAGCCTAAGTGAAAGAGTAAAGGAGTGGCAAGCTGCTTTAGAAAGCATAATCGTAAATATTAGTTGTTCTAAGACCGAGTATATACAATGTGGATTTAGTGTTGCAGCCAATGATGTCGATACCCAGGTCACCATCGAAGGTCAAGTGGTTCCTCAGACAACCAAGTTCAAGTATCTAGGATAGTTTGTATAAAGTGATGGAGAAATAGATAGCGATGTGACAGAGTTCAGGCAGGCAGGCTGGTCTAGGTGGAGGGCGACCTGAGGGGTGCTCTATGACAAGAATTTCTCTATTAGATTAAGGGCAAATATTATAGGGTTGCAGTTAGACCAGTTATGTTGTATGAAACAGACTATTGGGCAATCAAGAAGACACATGAACGCAAGATGGGGGTAGCAAAAATGAGAATGTTGAGGTGGATATGAGGGCACACAAGGTTAGATCGAATAAGAAATGAGTTTTTTTGTTGTGAAATGTTGGGAGCGGCTAGTATATTGGATAAGATAAGAGAGAGGGAGATTTAGTTGGTGTAGGCATGTGAATAGGAGGCATATGACAATGCCAATTAGAGCAATGGAAGCTCTCACTGTAGAGGAGAGGAGTAGAGGCATTCCGAAACTATCTTGGGATGAGCGGATTAGATAGGATTTGATAGCGTTGCACCTCTCTAAGTACATGGTTCAGGGTAGGATTACGTGGAGACGTATAATGAAGGTGAAGGAGTTCTAGGAGGGGTTCAAATGGGTCTTTGTTGGTCATATGGGCTTAAGTTTATCCCACACTTTATGTGGCTCCTTCACAACTTTTTTTGGTTTTTGGTAGTTTCCTTTTATTTTTTCTTATTGTATTTTTTTTTATTTTCTTTATTTATTTTTCTAAATGGTATTTGTTTTTCTCCGGTTGGCTTTGGAGCCAATAGTCTCTCTAGAAGCAACCTCTCTATCTCTTGAGATAGAGGAAAGTTCGCATACATATCACCTTCCCCAAACCTAACAATAGTTCTGTTATAGAATAGAACTCGAACAACAAAATGCATGTTCAATTGTTCATATATTGACATTGTTTATATAATACTCCTACATAGCATTGAATTTACAGTCTATGGTTTCATCAATAGGTACTAAGCGATGCACCAGGTCCGAATTCGAGGTGGGTCTTACTTTGTAGTATGTTTTTGTTGTATAAGACCCTAAGAATGATGGTTATATCTGTTTTGCATACAGCTTGCAAAACGGAAGTCTCTAACTAAACGCCCCAAAGCTCAGGTTCTTAGTTCACCTGCCATGAGTCGAGCAAAGAAAATTCAGTCTCGTCTTGGAAATGAGTTACCCAGCTGTATAAAGGTGATGCTTAGCTCACAAGTCTCTGGTTTTTGTACGGAAATGCCTCTTTCTCTTCAACTACTTGCAATCAATCTTCATTTTGTTAAAAACAAGATAAAACCCTCCCCCTTGTTTCATAGGGTCTTCCAGCTGATTTCTGCAAGTCTTTTCTATCAAAAGAAGACGCTACATTTGTACTTGAAGATGAAAGTGGAAAGCAATTGGAGGTCAAATATATTGGGTAGAGGCATGTGCTTAGTGCAGGGTGGAAAAAGTTTGCAGTTAGACATAAGTTGAAGAAAGGAGATGTTTTGCTCTTCCATTGAGTTGAAACAGCTAAATTTAAGGTGAAATACTTATAGTATGCTTTTCTATGACAATGGTTTTAAAAAGTGCGTCTTAACGTAGTTCTAAAAGCACGATCCTAAGGCGTGGGACAATTGGTAAAACTAATCAGGACCCATCATAACATACATGTGTAGTTATCTCAAATGTTCTTACTTCTGTAGGTTTATATACTAAAGGACAATTATTCAAATGAAGCTGATGATGCTGTTAGCCGTTTGAGTTTGGAAGCACATACGGAACAAGTAACTCCAGGTAACTATTTGACTTTTGTGTTAGCTAAAATTAGTTGTTACCCTTATATATATATATATATGATTGAATTTAACGATGGGAAAACAGCTACTCCGGCTCATAAAACAAAGAAAAACAAGCATCCAGAGTCTCTCCAGAGTAAGGTTAAAAGGCCCAGAAATTCCGCCACACTATCAATATCCGAGCCCCCTAGTGGCCACCATATTGAACATCTAGGAAACAGCAGCAGTGAGGTTCAAGAATGTTCTAGACCATCCAAACCCCATCTGTCTTTTGAAGAAGTCAAATCTTTTGAAGACTTCCGCATTCTGGTCAATGGAGACAGCATTGACCATGAGCTAACCGATGATGAAAGAATGGATTACTACAAACTATGTTTGTATAAGAAACAAGTCCTTCATCCATAAAACGTGCATAAGAAGTTAGCGGCGGGTATGATTGGTCAAACCGTAAAGACTGCTAATGAGATTAAGAACTGCCAGCTCACCACATCTAGGGAAGAGTTTGAAGAATGGGATGTGTGCCTGACATCTTTGGAGGGTTTGTGCATGAATGTTGAGTTATTACGCGATAAGATACGCACACTTGCAAGACTTGTGTTCGAATCGGAGGGTGCATTGGACTTAAAGCAGTATGTGGAGGCATCAAACAAGTATAAACGCGTTAAAGATAAGCTAAAGAAACTTTCTAAAAAGTGCAGGGAGTTGAAGGAAAGAGCTAAGGAGATTGGGGGGATTTCGGGTATGTTAAAAGCAAGATTGAGAAGTATGAACAGAAGTTTAAGGAGGAGGTCGACGCACCATGGTAGGCTATATGTTAGAAAGTTACTGGTTTGCTTTTCTGTTTATGATTGAACTAGAAAACTTATGTCTCATGAACTACATTTAATGAATCTTTGTTTGGATTTCTCCTTGTTGGTTTTAGCTCCCGGGTATCCTGTTGTGTACTCAAATTAACACAACGAGAGATAATCAATTGAAAAAGTAACTGCTGTGATTCCGTTGTTTCAATTGAAAGATTACAATGAGAAATCAAAACAATAACAAAGAAGGAGATGGGAAACAGATTCTAGAAAATAGATGAGAATACCAGAACCAACTTCTAACAATATTCATTCATACCTTCGTTCCTTTATCAACCTGCTTATATCCATTAACCGTATCCTACTTTCCATTCATTAGTTGGGCTGCTTGAGTTCATTTGTTGGGCTTCCTGAACGGGCTGCTGGGTTGGGCCCATAAAGTTCACAAGACATCCATTGTGGTTTTGGGCTCGTGTTCATAAGATGGATGTGGCGGGTTGTTTTATAATTGAACATATTAGATCATAAGATGGATGTGGCGGGTTGTTTTATAATTGCACATATTAGATCACTATACATTCATGGTTTAAGTTTTAGCGGCATGTTGAGGAATCAATTTGAGTTCATGGATTAACGCAGGCAGCTTAACCTTTTTGGAGGACTAAAGTGATCCTTAAAATTGAGGCGTTTTTTCCTAATTTTATTGTCGCGAGCCAGATTGGGACTGACAATAATAATTTCAAAAGTTAATAGTTACTTAAAATCTAATCTATTTAAAGCTAAGAACTCTAGTCTACAGTTGTAGGGCAATAGCTTTTAGTCCAAACATGTAGTTGTATCTGATTGTAGACAGTGTAATATTCATAATTGTCCAATGAGTTGAACCAAATTCATATAGATGACAACTCATGGCTCACTGCTATATTAGACATCAAATACATACCTACATTTTGTAATTTAAAGCGGAAAAACACATAACTTAACTTAATAGAGAGATCCAATTACTTCTAGATTAAGAGAACGTGGTAAAAAGGTTGAATAAATGAACAAGAGTATAACCCCCCAAACTTTATGCTTGCTCAAACGAAGATACGAGAAGAAACACATTTTTTTTTACAAAATTAACAATTTAATTTAGGAGGATCAACAACTTACAAAAATAATTGTCTATTAAACACAATAATGCCAAACAATACAAGCACGTCACATCATTTCAAATCATCACCATTCCAAAACTCACTTTTCCCTCCAAAAATTAACAATTCCAGGTTAAGAACTCGCAAAAGGAACCTGCTCCTCTTACTTGCCAGGTAGTAGCGGTGTACCCACCCAACCCGCAACTACTCGCCTCCATCCAAGTAATGTGCCCCCTAACACGAACTAATCTGTGGAATGACACCAAGCAAAAACTATTTATAATAGCCAGTAACTGAAAAAACATAAAAGGTAAAACTGGTTTTAAGTGATTTCAATGGGCCAATCATAGACAAGTCGAATGGGTTTCCATATGGTGAAGGTGAGAGGGACAACTGCATAACATGAAATGTGATTTCCATAGGCGAATGACAATCAATAACAAACTGAATCAATTTCCATCTGCTACATTCTTGCACGCCCCTAAAAATTTTGCTTAGGCCAGTTGAATCGATCAAACCCTAAAAAATCGGTCGACCCTTATTAATGTTGTGGGTCGACTAAGTTGATACTTTGTTACTCTCTTTTTTATACATAATCCATACTTGTGTTCCAAAGCATGGGCAAGTAGTACTTAACTAAAGCATGAATATATTATTGGCCGGTGCATCATAGCGTCGACATAACACTACAAAGAAATGTGTTTTTACTTCGTGCTGAGGATAATTCAGGCCGGTTATGGGGTGAATATTTAGACTTTTATAACTGATCAGCGTTTTTGTTTACAAAAGAAGTCGGATTGGTTAACTCGGTTAGTTTTCGGTTCTTGATCTTGGTCATTTCAATACCAATCAACCAATAAGGTTTTAGGAAAATAAAAAGTAACAAACTGTCAAGTGATTTAGGAGGAGGAGGAAGAGAAAAATGACAAAAGTAATATAGCTTGGAAGCAGTGCAATGAGTGAGATAGCTCGCCGCGATGAGTGAGATAGCTCGCCAGAGGTTTTATAATCATCAATATATGTATTTCAATAAGATACTTGTTGCTACGAGGATTCCCCATTTCGCTTAAGGAGTAGTGTGATGAAGGTGACACTTCTAGTTCGAAGTGGCAATGTGTTACCGGAAGCTAAGAATATGAGTGTAGGTACCATAGAACTTGGCTCAGTTCTCTTTTATTGGAGCATCTTCAATACTAAGATGTCAGTAAGACTCGAAAAATAAATCCATTCACCTTACATCAACAATGTATCCATCTTTTAGACACAACCATTTCTTCTCCGATCTTTACTCCACAAAAATCCTTACATTTTGCACGTCAATGTCATCTTCTAAATAATTATTTTAATCAAACCATTTATTATACTAAACTACTTATTTATTAGTTTTTTACTATTTGAATTAATAATCTACGTAATTGAAAGTCTACAAACATTCTAATAAATTAGTTTTTTTTTTCTAATAAGTTGTATACAAGTCTTGTAAAAGGGGAAACGTTTAGAGCTTAGACTGCTTCACCCATGTGTCATACACTCCGTTGTCTTGTTTATCATGAAGCCCTTACACCAATGTGTCATAAGCTCCATTGTCTTGATTAGGCCTGTAGACGAACCGAACGTTCATGAACTGTTTGTGAACTTGTTCGGCGGGAGATGTTCGTTTATTTAATAAATGAACGAACACGAACAAAAAATTGTGTTCCTTTAGTTAAATGAACGAACATGAACACACCTTGTGTTCGTTCATTTATGTTCGTAAACGTTCGTTTATGTTTGTTCATTTATGTTCATGAACGTTCGTTTATGTTTTAGTAAATGCATAAATAGTTATAGTTATATAAATATTAGGTTTTCTAACTACTTATATAAATATACCGTAATTAGTAATTGAGTTTTTTAGTTATTAAAATTTAAGTTTTAAATTTTTTTCTTTACTTACTTAATATTTATATAAAAAAACTACTTAATTTTAGTATCTATAAACCCTAATTTAGATGTGTTTCCGGATGAAATGTAACATATTAGACATTTTTGTTTGTGTTCATAATGTTAATTTGTGTTTGTTTATATTTGTTAATTACATTCATTTGGGTTCGTTATTTATTCAGTCATTTTAAATTATGTTTATTCAACTGTGTTCATTTTAACTTTTTTTTTATTTATGTTCATTTATGTTCGTGAACTGCTCGTTTAGGCTTTAAACGAAAAAACGACACGTACATGGCCGATTTCTTAATGAACGAACATGAACAAAAAAATGTGTTCGATTATATGTTCGTGTTCGTGTTCATGTTCGGTTAAAGTTAAATGAACGAACACGAACATGCCGATGTTTGTGTTCGTTCGGTTCGTTTACAGGCCAGTCTTGTACGTACCGATATTATCTTGGGGGAAATAAAAAAAAATGTCAGTTGACCAAGTAACATTATCAAAATGTCACCTTCAAGAATCATGGATTGAGTCGATGGCTGACGCATCAAAAGCAAAAAAGTGGTTGATGCGTCAGGCTGACTCCTCCTAGTGGCTTGGCTGACTCCTCGTTTTGGCTAGGCTGACTCCTCAAATTTTATTTTATTTTCCACATTTCTTTTAATTTTCTTTAATTTAGATATCTTATTATTTTGTCGAGTCTATAAATACGCAACCTTGATGTTTGGTTCTTTAAAAAAAGGTTTTCCAATGGTGACTTGAAATGCATCAGCTTATTTTTATTAGTTTTTTTAAAGCTAATCACAAAATTAAAAAGTTAATATTAAAAGTAGTCGTCAAAAGAACTTGATCCAAACAACCTAGAGAGAAAATCGGGAACTGCAATTTTAAAGCTTAGAAAAACCTCATGTGAAAATAGAAGTATAAGTGATTTTTCATTTACATTGAAAAACAAAACGTCTGTTTTTTTCGTTCATGTTTGAAAAAATGACAACTTTTGATATTAACTTTATTTAATTTTGTGATTAGCTTTAAAAAAATTAATAAAAATAAGTCGATGCATCTTATGCTACCATTGAAAAACTATTTTTTTTAAGAACCAAACAATAAGGTTGCATATTTATAGACTCAACAAAATAATAATATATCTAAATTAAATAAAATTAAAAAGAAATGTGGAAAAGAAAATAAAATTTGAGGACTCAGCCTAGCCAAAACGAGCAGTCAGCCAAGCCACTAGGATGAGTCAGCCCGACGCATCAGCTACCTTTTTGCCTTTGATGCGTTAGTCGTCGACGCAATCCTTGATTCTTGGCACGTGTCAGCACCCCATTGATGGACGCTTGAAGTTAACACACGGACGCCTCCCAGGGTTCAAGCGCGACTCCATGGATGCTTGAATGTGATATTTTGGTAATGTTACTTGGTCAACTGACATTTTTGTAACCCCTTTATTTTGGCCGACTTGGTTAAGTCAATGTTTTTTTTCTTTGAACGACAAATTTGAATCACTGATGAACCATTGGAGTATCGTCATGCCATCAGTTGAACTATCCGATCATATCCATCTCCAGTAGGCTATAAAATATATACATCAATTCAGAAGGAAACCCAATAAATCTAAGAAAACCTCTTTATAAGACTTAGAGCATTCACATTCATTCCATCAAATTTTGTGAGTGGGTTTTTATAATATAAAAAGTCTAAAAAATGATTGAGTGTAGGAGAGAGAAAATGTTACTATTCATTTGTATATTTGAGGGGACACTGCTCACCCCTATAACTTTTTAATATATTTTGAAAGTGTTGTGAGTGGAGAAGAGAAAAAGTAACGACAAAGGTATCAAAAATATTATTTAATTGAAAAGAAGAGATAAAATATAGTGTTTTTTAGTGTAATTTATGATGAAAATATAGTGAAATGGATATGAATTCTAACATAGGACCTGAATGGTCTCTAAGTCTTACTTTACCTCAATACCATGATATAATCTCATGCACCGTTTAAGGCTATGCGGTATGGTGCCCATCCTCCCTTGGAGGATGACCCTCCACGTGACACGTGGGACATCAATACATCATGGATGATGCCCCTCCAAACTAGAATTGGTGGAAATGGATGATGGGTCTTCTTTGGATGATAAGCCTACCCCCCAAATTTATTTATTTTTTTATTTTTTTAAACTTCATCTATTTTTAAACATTTTAAATAGGATATAAAACTAAATTCATTAATATTAAAAAAACAAACACTACATAAAATTTAAACCAAATATTACATGAAACTAAAATTATAAATTAACTAAAATTACATAATAATATAAAAAAAACTAAGACTACTAGTCTTCGTCCGTCATGTGGTCGTTAGGTGCGTTGTTCCAAATGTACTCCACCAAGTCCACTTGTAGGTTATGATGCGTGTACTCATTACGTAGAGAGAATTCGTTTAAGTCTTGTTCCAAACTAACTGGAACAGTATTCCCATTAGACACGTTTTCATCGTACTCACAAATCGTCTATCCTCGTCTTCTATGATCATGTTATGCAGCAAGATACAAGCGTACATAATGTATCGCAACCTCTTTGGTGTAGCAGATCGTGCTGGATGTTCAATGATATGCCATTTTTTAGAACCCCAAAACACCGTTCAATATCTTTTCTGGCACCCTCTTGAAACTTCGCAAATTTTTTTCTTTTTCGTCTGTCGGGTGCGGAATAGTTTTAACGATTTTAGAGTACGTTGGGCATATTCCATCCCGGTATTCCACCCCCGATACCGTAAAACTGGTGTCTGGACCTGTACCTGCCACCAGTGTTGTAAAAATCGCGACTAGGCAACGATTAGTCGGCGATTAAACGCTAGTCATCCAGTTACTGAGTATTTTTTCTTAAATTGGTCCATTAACCGACTAGGCACGACTAGGTCCGAGTAGGCCAGCCAAAAATCGACAAATCCAGCCAGATTTCAGCAAAAAAAACCGGTATATTCCGGCCAAAACCTCTATATTCCGGTCAGTTTTCAACCAAATCATATGAATTCCAACAACGAATCATGTCTACTTAAATAAATGAGTTGAGTAAGATTTAAAACCTAGCTACTTAAAATATTTACCTATAAAAATGTATATATTTATACATAAAACTGAAAATTACATATAAAAAACCCGATCCGATTAATCCTGATTAATCCCGAGTAATCCCGAGTAGTCGCTAGTCCCCACTTCACCGGTCGACTAGCGAGTTCTCCAACCTTGCCTGCCACTACATTGTCAAATACCTGTGACTGGTAGATGATGTTAAGATCATTAAGTGAACCAGGTAAACCAAAAAAAAGCATGCCAGATCCAGAGGTCTTGTGACGCAACAGCCTCTAGAATTATAGTTGGATGACCATGATCTCCCGGTGTATACTGACCTTGCCAGGCAGTAGGGCAGTTCTGTCACGCCCAGTGCATGCAATCAATGCTCCCAAGCATTCTTGGAAAATCATGTCTTTACAAGTGAGCTTGATATAGTTTTTGAACATCGTTTGCGTTCGGTTTTTGCAGGTATTTCTTGCTATATAATTTCACTACCCATTCGTAAAACTTGTGCAAACATGCACGTGCCGTTCTGTCGGACATCCTCAAATACTCGTCCAATGCATCGGGTGCGTACCCATACGCTAGTTGACGAACGGCTGATGTACATTTTTGTAAAGTAGTAAATCCCCTTTGGTCCCTAGCGTCGTATCGCAGCGTGAAAAAAGGATCAGCCTGGGCCAAGTCATCAGCGATACGTAAAAAAATTCGACGGCTCATTCGAAACCGACGTCAAAACATCTCCTCCGTGTACACAGGTATGTCAGCAAAATAATCGGCCACCAAATGATCATGACCGGCTATATATTAAAAAAAAGTAAATTAAATTCAATGTTAAAGTTGAATAAAAAGACTAAAAATTTAAATTACCTTCTCGGTCTCGGTTTAAGGAGGCCTTCCTAGTTTGCCGTTGAGACGACGTATTAGAGTCTTCGTCCTCCTCGATGAACATCTGAGCTGCGTGCATAATGACGTGCAAAAAAACGCTTCGTTCTCACCCGAAGATGACGAATACCACGATGAAGAAGAAGATGAATCCATGACTAATTTTTTATAAAAGTGTGAAGTTTGTGAGAGAGATGAGGTTAAGATGTGTAAAAAATGGAGTGTAGAGATGGTATTTATTTAAAAAGTTTGTTTATTTTTTAATTGAATTTTTTTTTTTAATTAATGCCTCAAACGGTCCATTGCTTCAACGTTCTTTTTTTTTTGTCTTTTTGCTCGCGTCCTGTACATCTGGTTGAGGCTGGGCATGCCGTTGTCGGGGGTGAAATGGTGTTGGGGGCGGGCACCAGGCTAAGTCAATGTTAAAATGATTTTCTCTTATGTCATTTTATTTTCTAAATTCAATGAAAACAGTACCAAATGGATGGAGGAATTCATTTCTTTTTACCTTCCGTACAGTCAAAAGTAGGTCACTATGATGTTGAAGAATTACAAGTGTACAAGCAGCTTCAATGTCTGTTCTTCACCTAGAATCCGTTTGATGCTTCTTTGTCTTCCCCAATCCCCCCTTCTTTCTTTGAGCCATGGCAGCAGCCCCGATGAACAACAACAGCGAACCAACTTCTGATCTTCAACTAGCTATTGTTGAATGGAAACCCCCCATTTTACCGGAACCCATTGTCACTATCGCTCAGCTTCCCCCATCAAAAACATCTCCTCTTGCTCCGTTAACACCTTCATCTGAACTTTCGGTCTCATTCTCTCCATATTTTCTTATTTTGCTTGCAATGTTTGGTTCACTGATGGTTAGATCTGGTGGGTTTTTCACAGGGCGAACGCAAACGCTGTCACACCCCGACCCGCAGCGGATAAGGTGATCGGGGCATGATTGGGTTATCATCAAAGCTCATGACATTTATTAAACGTTTCATATTCATTAATACAAATTAAATGGAAATTTACAATAATGTTACAACATGATCTAACTAACAATCTAACTTCTTTGTTCTCTTCTAAGGCATATCCTATGTTATCCTTGCTTCAACCTATTCACCTGTATCATGTGTAAAAAGGTTTTTGGATCAACATAATGTTGGCGAGTGAATCCTATGGAAAAACATTTGAACAATTTATTTAAATTGATTATGAAATATGTGCACAACCAAACATGAGTAAAATTAGATGTAACTTGATCAATAATCATAGGATGTTAAATGAAAACACTCATGAACAATAATGGAACAATTAAAGGCACGCGATGCTCAACTCGTCTCTCACGAGGAACTGAGGGGCCTGATGAATGAATTGCATAAACATGATAATATGAATAACACAACTATAAACAATATAAACTCAATGGTACACACATGAACAATAATGAAATTAATATGAAGCACGCGATGTTCTACTCGTCTCCCACGAGGAACTGATGGGCTTATCGTATGAGTTTCATATGACTTGACAAATGGCAATAAGTAAATCACAACAATAAAAACAATCTAAGTTTAAGTCATGATGTGGTATGGCACAAGTTTAAATAAAGAAATTAATTAATTTCATAACACATGACACACCCCAAAACGTGTAATTTAAAAGGGGGAATTGTAAGATTCACTCACAGTGGGTGCGTTCGGTTGATGACGTTGAATGCACGCGAAGTGGTTTTAACCACGAGTGAGATTTAACCTAGATAAATCGCATTATGATTTGGTAAGTAAACGGATTTTATTAAACTATTTTATTAGGATTGTTGGGTGCATTTTTGTGAGTTTGAGGCTATTTTCTAATCTTAAAAATGTTATTTTTAAGTATTTATAATTGATTTTTAATTAAAATAATTAAATAAAAATAATAAAAATATTTTATTTTTTTTCTGCTACAGTGACTTTGACCAGTTGACTTTGACCGGCGTTGACCGGTTCGAGGCGTATTGTTGTGCGCTGGGTGAGGCTCGAACCCGAGACCTCCCGTACGCGTGCACGCAGCTCTACCAACTGAGCTACGTGTCTAACCCGTTATATATCCGATTTTAATTATATATATACATTAATTAGAATTAACAGAAAATCATTTTTATTTTAAAAACAGTTTAAGCGGTTCGGCGGTGCGCTCCACAGGTCTCGAACCCGGGACCTGTGGGTTAATCTAACACACAGTCCACCGCTGGACTGTGTGTTTAACATGTTATATACTTTGATTTTTATTATACTTAACTACAATTTAGTTATTTCATTTTTCTGCCTTATTTAAAAAGAATAGATAATCGTCCGAGTCGGTGCTGAAGACCGGACTCGAACTCGTGACCAGCGATATAAACAAACACACAGTCCACCGCTGGACTGTGTGTCTAACTTGGTTATTATTTCGGTTATTAATATACTTAACATATATCTTAGGCGACTCCGGTTCAGTAAACAAAAAAATAGATTTTATTAAGGCAGCGTGTGTGAGACGGGAATCGAACTCGAGACCTTTGCATGATTAACGTCTTATGTGCACACAGTCCACCGCTGGACTGTGTGTCTAACCCGAGTAGAATCCTGATTTATAATATACTTATATGATATAGAAAAACATCGTCTTCTTCGTCAATGTTGAACCAGAAATCGGGTCTGACTGGTTCGAGTTTTTATTCAAGTTTCATTAGTGTTTTAGGTTAATTACTGGTAAGATAGAAGTAAAAAGAAAGGAAAATAAGCGTGAGGTATACCGACTCGCTTTCCTCTGTTTTCCGGCAGAACTCCGGCGACAGAAAACAACTCGGCGTCTGGTGCCTTGCAGCAGCAAGTCTCCGGAAAGCTTGGAAAGAGTAAGGGTAACTTCGGTAAAGGTTTAGGGGATTCAGTGAAGCTCAGGGATTAAAACTCGGTTTTCCGGCGAAAAACAGGAAAGTTCCGGCGAGTGGAATTATGCCGAGAAAAGGTGTGATTTTTGAGCGAAAGTGTTTGTCGTGGGTTGAGGGTGAATTTATAGGGAATAATCGAAATGTATTTGATCTGATTTACGACTGGGTTCATCAGTTTAAGTTTTCCGGCGGTTATCATTTTTGGTCGCGGACTTCAAACATCGGTTATAACCGATATGTGATTAAAGGTTTACGTTATAACGTAAATTGGTGTTAAAACTCGCGAGATTTCCGGGATTCCGACGACTGAACCGTTTGGGCGCCGGTTTTGAATTTGTAAAGTCACTTTATGAATTAAATTATTTCATTATTTAACAAACAAAGCAGTTGGCGCAGTGGTTTGTGTGTTGTATGTTAAGACACTTCCGGATCGGTACAGACCCGGGTTCGAAACCCGGCAGATGTATTTCATTTTTATTTTGCGATTTTTGACAGTTTTTCAAAAACTAAATATATATTCGCGTATAATAATTGATTACGGATCGTTTTAAAAATGTTTTGGACATTTAATTCGCAACGAAAATTTTGACTGACTGTTCGGTTGCTAAACGGAGCGGGTTTGGTAAATCCGTTTTTGACGGATGTTACAGTATCCCCTGCTTTTTAGAAATTTCGTCCCGAAATTTAAATAATGATATATTTTGACTATAAGAATGATGATGTTTTGTTTGACAGTTGTATGCTTAGCAAAAATGAGGGTTTAAGTTTTTGTTCGAGGCGGTAACGTTCCTTGTAAAGGTTAAGTACCCTATTCAGGAATCGCTTTTTGTTGCCTACTGTATGAATATTGATAAACAGGAATGATTCGCTAAAAATGATATCATGCATAAGAGTTTAGATACGTTTGGGAAAAATATGGTTATATCCTAAGGCAAAACTCCTAACACTACAATCTACATGGAACATAAATAAAAACACAACAGCTGATATCCAAACATGAATGAACACATCAGCAAATATTTGAACATGAATAAACATAACAGCAAATATTCGAACATGAATGAACACATCAGCAAATATTTGAACATGAATAAACACAACAGCAAATATTCGAACATGAATAGACACATCAGCGAATATTTGAACATGAATAAACACAACAGCAAATATTTGAATCCACATTCTGATAACATATATGTTTGAATGATGGAAGTTCCTCTCTCGTTTGTTATGATGGAGAGGTTAATTTATGTAGAAATGGAACAAAATCCAATTTCTTTAAATAACATGATGATATAAATGTATCACAAATTCCAACCAATCCTACATGGAACTTCTCATAACCGCCTGATAATGCCTCTGATCCTTTGGCAAGAATACTTATATATAGGAAGTACCAGCGGCGTATCCACCATATTCTTGCCAAATTTTCATTAGTTTTATCCACAAGTTATGATTGGTTACCAAGAAACTAATAAATCCTACATAGAACTTCTCATAACCATCCGTTAATGCCTCTGATCCTTTGACAAGAATACTTATATATAGGAAGTACCAGCGGCGTATCCACCATATTCTTGTCAAATTTTCATTGGTTTTAACAGTGAATTATGATTAGTCCTATAACTCTACAATCAATACAACAAACATAAATTACTGAAATGAAATATATCTGTGCGATCAAGGCTCAATCGAACGGAGCCGATCGTTTTGCATGTACTGAAAATGAAATTGTGTGCTCAAGGCTCAATCAAACGGAGCCGAACATATTGAATGTACTGAAATTGAAATTGTGTGCTCAAGGCTCAATCAAACGGAGCCGAACATATTGAATGTACTGAAATTGAAATTGTGTGCTCAAGGCTCAATCAAACGGAGCCGAGCGTATTGCATGTACTGAATATGAATAACTTAACCACACAAACAGCCTATGCATGGAACCTCTCATAACCGCCTGATAATGCCTCCGATTATTTGACAAGAATACTTATATATAGGAAGTACCATCGGCGTATCCACCATACCCTTGTCAAATTTTCATTGACTTTATCCGCAAGTTATGGTTAGTTCGATGCGACTCTACTACAAACACCACAACCACATGATACTGATAATGAAATTGTCTGTGCGCTCAAGGCTCAATCAAACGGAGCCGAACGTATTGAATGAAATTGTATGTGCGCTCAAGGCTCAATCAAACGGAGCCGAACGTATTGAATGTACTGAAATTGAACAACTTAATTTAAACAACCATCACACAATCAGCCTATGCATGGAACCTCTCATAACCGCCTGATAATGCCTCCGATCATTTGACAAGAATACTTATATATAGGAAGTACCATCGGCGTATCCACCATACCCTTGTCAAATTTTCGTTGACTTTATCCGAAAGTTATGGTTAGTTCGATGCGACTCTACTACAAACACCACAACCACAAGATACTGATAATGAAATTGTATGTGCGCTCAAGGCTCAATCAAACGGAGCCGAACGTATTGCATGAAATGTAAATTGAAATGTGCGCTCAAGGCTCAATCAAACGGAGCCGAACGTATTGCATGAACTGGAAATGTAAATTGAAATGTGCGCTCAAGGCTCAATCAAACGGAGCCGAACGTATTGCATGAAATGTAAATTGAAATGTGCGCTCAAGGCTCAATCAAACGGAGCCAAACGTATTGCATGAACTGGAAATGTAAATTGAAATGTGCGCTCAAGGCTCAATCAAACGGAGCCGAACGTATTGCATGAACTGGAAATGTAAATTGAAATGTGCGCTCAAGGCTCAATCAAACGGAGCCGAACGTATTGCATGTATTGAAATGTAAAATTACGTAACCGATCAAGGCTCAAACAAACGGAGCCGATCGTGCGGGCACGCCAAGATCAACCACATAATAAAATGGGGATCCAACTCAACCTCGATGGATGGGGAGCCACGGCCTCGGCAAAAGCATATACCGAAAACAATATATAATATATAATATCCAATAATTTCTCTAACAGTCTACACATGTGATAAAAACATAAAACTAAACGATAGGAGTTGAATCTGGATCTTCAACGAAGAGGACTAGCTGAGTATCTTCGTTTGGGCCGTCATTATCTTCGACAGGATTGGCGTTGATATTGAAGACTCTTCCTCTTGCTGGTGGCATAGTGGTTGGGTTTTCTTGGTTTACTTGGTTAACTGGGTTTGATTGGGCTTGAGTGTTGATAACATTAACCAATTGAGGGCATGTGTTTCTAAAGTGGGTAGGGTCGCCACAATTGAAGCAAGCTCTAGCATATGGGAACATGGGATATTGAGGTTGGTAATAAGTTTGGGCCATGTTTTGAGTAGGGGAAGAGGTTTGGTCTTGAAAGGTGCGACAAACATTGCTCAAATGACCATAATGTCCACAAGCTGTACATAGCCGGCAAGGTAAAGTAAGGGGATGGTGATAAAAAACAGTTGTTGCATCGAGGGTGAGGTCCAAGATATGGTTTCTTATTTGGGTAAGCTGAGTTGGGTGCCTCTTGGGTGATTGGGACAGCTCGGATGGGTATAGCGTGAAAAACGGGTTGATTTCGTTGAGTAGCAGCGAAAAGTCGCCCGACTCTTCTTCTCTTAGGATTGGGTTGAGAAGGGGATTCGGTTTGAGTGGAGTCGGAGGTTTCAGTCGATTCTTTATCCTTCTTCTTCTCCTCCTTGAAGTCTTTGTTTCGAATTCGGTTCTCGGTGAGCTCTGTTGTTAGCTCCATTGCTGCTTCCAAAGTTGCAGGCTTGGTACTTATTACAGGGTCTTGAATCTGTGGCAGAAGGCCACGAATGTAGTGCTCTATCAAACGGTAGAGGGGAGTAAACATGTTGGGAACCATTTGATGTAATTCGAGGAACCTTTTGTTGTAGGTGGTGTGGTCTCCTTCCATTTGCTTCAATGAGTAAAATTCATCTTCTAATTTCTTGATTTCGCTCCTTGGACAAAATCGTCTGGTCATGATTTCCTTCAATTCGTTCCAAGTTAAGGACATAGCATCTTCCACACCTCGTTTGGCCTTTTCTGTGTTCCACCAAGTAAGTGCTATCCCATATAATCGACCGGTAGCATATCGCACCTTGCGATCGTCAGGGCAATCGCAATTTAGAAATGTGTTCTCCATTTCTTCAAACCAATGGAGGAGAGCGGTGACGCCTTCAGTACCTTTGTATTTCGGAGGGTCGCATGATTTGAAATGCTTGTAGGTACATTTAGTGGTATTTGGGGAAGAGTTGAAAATGTTTTGGTTTGCTTGATTGACAGGATTATCGGTAAGTGCTTGTTGAACTTGGATTACAATGTTGGGTATTACGGCAGCCATTTGTTGAGCGATTAAGGCAGCCATGCGCTCGCGGGCTTTTCTTGCTCTCGTCTTCCTACGGGCGAGGTTAGAAGACATCTACAAGGAATACATGACAAGGGTATGAGTTGGATGCTTTTGGGATCGTGGGTCGCATTAGGAATGAACATTCATAAAATAATTATACAAAAATACTACATCCATAGGATGTCTTGGGCTTTGCTCGCTGTTAGGCCCGTCATGCCGCCATACTTTACCTTGTGTAATCATGTGGGCCCCCATGAATACCGGTTTTTCATATGGTTCGCACGGTTTCTGCCTGGTTGCGTACACAAAAACCCGGGAAAATCGAGAAATATGTATACAACATGTGATGTTCGGAATGTGTCCAGGTGTAGACACGGTGACACCTCAAAGTAGGGTTAGTTCGAACGACGTTTGGTGTGGCATGCTTTGGCCTAATAGGTCCTTCGTACTCTCATCGTTGGTCCCCAGGTAGGCAAACTGGTCCGTTATATTGGATTTATACGAATGCCAGCCTAGACAGGACGTTCCGACTACCGGTACTTGTACCCTTCCAGTTACTACATGCCCGTCGCAGAACTTACTTTGATGAGATTTGAAAATTACATAAAAATCTTTGGATAATGAGAATATGAAAATAAATTGAATACATGAACATCGATATATGTATAATGAATATGTATATATGTATAATGAACATGTATATGAGCATGTATGTTTGACTGAAATGTAAACAAATATGAAACAAATAAATATCACAAGTTTGTATGTAACCACTTAATCAATTTAAAATTTAGGCAGACTATAGTATAGGCTCTAAGGGTCTAATAACCTATCCTATATCCCTATAGTCATGGCTCTGATACCAATCTGTCACACCCCGACCCGCAGCGGATAAGGTGATCGGGGCATGATTGGGTTATCATCAAAGCTCATGACATTTATTAAACGTTTCATATTCATTAATACAAATTAAATGGAAATTTACAATAATGTTACAACATGATCTAACTAACAATCTAACTTCTTTGTTCTCTTCTAAGGCATATCCTATGTTATCCTTGCTTCAACCTGTTCACCTGTATCATGTGTAAAAAGGTTTTTGGATCAACATAATGTTGGCGAGTGAATCCTATGGAAAAACATTTGAACAATTTATTTAAATTGATTATGAAATATGTGCACAACCAAACATGAGTAAAATTAGATGTAACTTGATCAATAATCATAGGATGTTAAATGAAAACACTCATGAACAATAATGGAACAATTAAAGGCACGCGATGCTCAACTCGTCTCTCACGAGGAACTGAGGGGCCTGATGAATGAATTGCATAAACATGATAATATGAATAACACAACTATAAACAATATAAACTCAATGGTACACACATGAACAATAATGAAATTAATATGAAGCACGCGATGTTCTACTCGTCTCCCACGAGGAACTGATGGGCTTATCGTATGAGTTTCATATGACTTGACAAATGGCAATAAGTAAATCACAACAATAAAAACAATCTAAGTTTAAGTCATGATGTGGTATGGCACAAGTTTAAATAAAGAAATTAATTAATTTCATAACACATGACACACCCCAAAACGTGTAATTTAAAAGGGGGAATTGTAAGATTCACTCACAGTGGGTGCGTTCGGTTGATGACGTTGAATGCACGCGAAGTGGTTTTAACCACGAGTGAGATTTAACCTAGATAAATCGCATTATGATTTGGTAAGTAAACGGATTTTATTAAACTATTTTATTAGGATTGTTGGGTGCATTTTTGTGAGTTTGAGGCTATTTTCTAATCTTAAAAATGTTATTTTTAAGTATTTATAATTGATTTTTAATTAAAATAATTAAATAAAAATAATAAAAATATTTTATTTTTTTTCTGCTACAGTGACTTTGACCAGTTGACTTTGACCGGCGTTGACCGGTTCGAGGCGTATTGTTGTGCGCTGGGTGAGGCTCGAACCCGAGACCTCCCGTACGCGTGCACGCAGCTCTACCAACTGAGCTACGTGTCTAACCCGTTATATATCCGATTTTAATTATATATATACATTAATTAGAATTAACAGAAAATCATTTTTATTTTAAAAACAGTTTAAGCGGTTCGGCGGTGCGCTCCACAGGTCTCGAACCCGGACCTGTGGGTTAATCTAACACACAGTCCACCGCTGGACTGTGTGTTTAACATGTTATATACTTTGATTTTTATTATACTTAACTACAATTTAGTTATTTCATTTTTCTGCCTTATTTAAAAAGAATAGATAATCGTCCGAGTCGGTGCTGAAGACCGGACTCGAACTCGTGACCAGCGATATAAACAAACACACAGTCCACCGCTGGACTGTGTGTCTAACTTGGTTATTATTTCGGTTATTAATATACTTAACATATATCTTAGGCGACTCCGGTTCAGTAAACAAAAAAATAGATTTTATTAAGGCAGCGTGTGTGAGACGGGAATCGAACTCGAGACCTTTGCATGATTAACGTCTTATGTGCACACAGTCCACCGCTGGACTGTGTGTCTAACCCGAGTAGAATCCTGATTTATAATATACTTATATGATATAGAAAAACATCGTCTTCTTCGTCAATGTTGAACCAGAAATCGGGTCTGACTGGTTCGAGTTTTTATTCAAGTTTCATTAGTGTTTTAGGTTAATTACTGGTAAGATAGAAGTAAAAAGAAAGGAAAATAAGCGTGAGGTATACCGACTCGCTTTCCTCTGTTTTCCGGCAGAACTCCGGCGACAGAAAACAACTCCGGCGTCTGGTGCCTTGCAGCAGCAAGTCTCCGGAAAGCTTGGAAAGAGTAAGGGTAACTTCGGTAAAGGTTTAGGGGATTCAGTGAAGCTCAGGGATTAAAACTCGGTTTTCCGGCGAAAAACAGGAAAGTTCCGGCGAGTGGAATTATGCCGAGAAAAGGTGTGATTTTTGAGCGAAAGTGTTTGTCGTGGGTTGAGGGTGAATTTATAGGGAATAATCGAAATGTATTTGATCTGATTTACGACTGGGTTCATCAGTTTAAGTTTTCCGGCGGTTATCATTTTTGGTCGCGGACTTCAAACATCGGTTATAACCGATATGTGATTAAAGGTTTACGTTATAACGTAAATTGGTGTTAAAACTCGCGAGATTTCCGGGATTCCGACGACTGAACCGTTTGGGCGCCGGTTTTGAATTTGTAAAGTCACTTTATGAATTAAATTATTTCATTATTTAACAAACAAAGCAGTTGGCGCAGTGGTTTGTGTGTTGTATGTTAAGACACTTCCGGATCGGTACAGACCCGGGTTCGAAACCCGGCAGATGTATTTCATTTTTATTTTGCGATTTTTGACAGTTTTTCAAAAACTAAATATATATTCGCGTATAATAATTGATTACGGATCGTTTAAAAATGTTTTGGACATTTAATTCGCAACGAAAATTTTGACTGACTGTTCGGTTGCTAAACGGAGCGGGTTTGGTAAATCCGTTTTTGACGGATGTTACAAACGCAAACGGCTGAAGCCAGAGAGACTCGAGCTTTCTTCGATCTATGTGGAGAAGAAACGTTCGTTTTCAAAAGATAAGGTCTCTAATTTGAGTTTCGTCTTCTTAAGATGTTGGTTTTTATATGCGTTTTTTCTGTTATGAGGTTAGTGAAGATTGACCTAATTCAGTAATTTGAGAAGTTAAACAACATAATTAGGTTGTTAATGGTAGTTTTGAAGAATGTACATCCTATAAGATACATGAATCGCGGTACACAGAACGAAAACGGGTACACGGTTCGTGCATTTCCAAAATTCAGTCTGAGGAGGGGTAGGTTCATTTGGAACGCTAATTCGGTATGTGGTACGGGTACCATATAGTTTGGTACATGGTATCGTATACAAGACAATTTACAATAGACTTTTTTCAAAAAAAAAATCCAATTTAAAATAACACATTTCATAATCATATTAATAGCATTTCATAATCATAAGTTCATAACATAACCTCATAAAACAAAAGCATGTCATAAGAGTACTTTTAATTCGCCTTCCAAAAGTCTAATTACAGGTCTGAATCAGCCTTTTCTTTTTTAGTACGCGTATCGGACCATTCCGGAACGCCGAATTAGTCAATCGGAAACACGTTTTTATATAATTTGGAACGCATTTAGTGACAATTGGACACGGCCTATGTTTCCGATCCGGATCGCAAACCCGTAGCGTTCGGTTCAATTCTGTACCCATTCTGGTATGGGCGATTTGGTTCGCGATACGTGGGGGAGGGGGGTGTCTGTGAATCCTGTGACTATGATCTAGCTCTTTTGCCATTATCTAGCTAATCCATACAGGAAAAATAAACCATATCTTGTTAACTAAAGTGGTTTAGTTTTTATAAAAAAAAACTAATGAAATAATAGTGAATAAAAAATGTAACGATCATAAGCAATTTCAGTCATCATAACATGAAAATTACAATATATTACTTTTCTGATGTGCAGGCGGTACATGATGCTTCAAGAAGGCGTTTGCGGTCAGTTAGTCTTCAAATTTTTTTCATCTCTTTATTTGATCAGATATATATTTGTTTAATTTTAAGTGCAGTTTGGGAAAGGAAAATGCAACGAAAGGGTCGAAGGCTCCGGTCAAAATCTCACAAGCTATGATTCGAGCAAGGGAGGTTCAATCAACCCTTGAAAATGAGTATCCTACCTTTATAAAAACAATGCTTGGATCACATGTTACTAGTTGTTTTTGGATGGTAATTCGCTAATGTTATATTTTTATGTAGATAGATTTCATGCGCTAAAATGTGCCAACTTACACCACCGGTTGCAGGGCCTTCCATTTCGTTTTGGCAGATCGTTTTTACTGAAGGAAGACTGTTTAATGGTAATCGAAGATGAAAATGGGGAGCGGTCAAATTGCAAGCTCATTGCATATAGGTATGGGCTTAGTGCAGGTTGGAGAGAGTTTGCGGTTAGACATAAGTTGCTTGAAGGGGATGTTTTGATCTTCCAGTTAGTTGAATCTTGCAAATTTAAGGTTGTAACCTTGTTTTTTTATTTGTGTGTTTTTTTCTTAATACAATGTGTGGTTTTGTTTATAAATTATATGATGAACACTCGATGCATTCTTTATTCTTGTTTGACACCAGGTAAATATAATATGAATGTGTGTACATATAATCTTGGTTTTCAAGATGTAGGTTTACATTGTAAGGGCAAATGATTCAAAAGAAGTTGATGGTGCCGTTAATGATATAACCCACGATGCACAAGAGGAACACATAACTACAGGTTTGTTAAAAGATCATCAATGGAACTATAGGTGTCATTTTTTATCCATTACTTGTGATTGGATCAGTGTGGGTTATGTTTGATGATGTTTCACGGGTCAAACGATGAGTTAAGTAAAAAAACCTAGCAAAAACTGGGTCATAAGAGGTGAATTGTTGAAAATTTGGATTACTAGAATCGAAACAATATAATTTTTCTTTTTTAGACACTTAATTATTTGAAAAAAAAAATAAGAAAAGGTCAGACAAAAAGGGGTTTTGGGTCAACCCGACATGTCACGTACCATATAATTACTCATCTGACCCGAATCCCTTTTGCCTCGTTACCCAACCCACCCATTTCTTCACACCTCTAGATGCATGTATGGCATGTATGCACTTTTCTTTGATACTTTTATATTAATTCACCTAGTGTCTACACAGCCACAATTAAGACGTGTACAAAAGGAAGAAAGTGTTCGAGTTCAAGTTCTTTTCCCTTAACCAAGGTTAAAAAGCAGTAAAAAAGATCTAAACCACCTACTCAGCCCATCAGCCACAATATGGACCATTCCGCGGTTGACTCACAAGTTCAAGGAGGTTCCCCTAAACCAAATCTTTCACTAAAAGAACTCAAAACCTTCAAAGACTTTCACATCATGGTCGACAAACAGTGCATTGACTCAGAGCTTTCCGAAGAAATCCGTATAAATTACTTCAATCTCTGCATTGGAAGAAATGAAATCCTTCACGCCGGTGTTCGTGAAGGCCTGTTCTACAAGTTAGTGGCGGGTGTGATTGGTGAAACCGTTAAACATTTCAAATATGATAAGAAACTGCAAGCTCACCACCAGTAAGGAAGAATTCGATGCATGGGATAGTTCCTTGAAATCTTTTGAACTCATAGGAATGAAAGTTGGGTTTTTACGTGATAGGATACGAGCACTCGCAAGCCTTGCATATAAATCTGAAGATGCAAAAAGATATGTGGACGCGAAAGAGGAACAAAGCCGGAATGCAAATGAGATTAAGGTTTTGTTGGCAAAGCTGGTGAAATTATATGAAAGTAATAAAAAAAATTAATGGGGTTGTGGATGGTTGAAGGAGAAAGCTGAGAGGTATGAGATTGAGTTTTAGAAAAAGGTTGATGAACCATGGTAGAAGTAGTAACCATAACGAAGCTATGGTGGTCTTGCTGACATGTAAATATTTTGGTGTTATGTGAATCATGTAGGTCTTAACTTTAAAACAGAGGGTCCTTTTGTAACAATAACCAAACATTTGTTCGGGTCATTAATCGGATTTCGGGTAGATCAGTTCGGGTTGGTTGTTTTTTTGGATATTGGTTATACAGTTTTCAGGTATGATCCAGTTATCCCCCCACTTGTGCCTTAGTGGTAGGAGACTACTCAAGTTCAATTCTCACTTGCGTCATAGTGGGGTGGATATAACCCTGGGTTTATAGCTGATGGTGACAAACCTACCGAGGGGGGTTTGATCCGTTCAAAAAAAAAGGTATGATCCGGTTGAGATGCATCTGGTGAACAAAATGAGATATACAAGTTCAAACAAAGCATTTATCATCTCATCGCATGGTGCTAAGGCGTCTCCCCTCTATCTTGGAGGTGGAGAGTTCAAATTCTGCAAGGTGTAGGCATTGGTGGTTAATACTTAATATGAGTATGTTAGTTTGCCGTTTAAAAAAAAACTTACCACCATGGGGAGGCAGGTCCCACCATTTCTAAACTTAAGTTTTGCGGTTTCAATACTCGAGTGAAACTCATTAATGTAGTGCTAATTAGTGTTCTCCAAAAGAAACCCCCAATTATCCCCGTAATTATTTTAGTATAATTGATCCATCGGATTGGAATGCTCGTCTATTGGAATATTAGATCATTTTCTTTTTTTTGGATTTGGAATGCTCGATTGGAGGGCCGGGATATTGGAACTCGACCTACTAATTTTAGGAGGAAGATAAATCAAGTTACTCAATTCCCAAATTACAGAGTTCGATGACCAAACAATAAAAGTGGGAACCGACCCGTTCTACCCTAAATCGAAACCCATTCTACCCGACCCATATCACCCAAATCTTAAATGGGTCGGCTGGGCTTTTTATTCTCATATACTCTCGTTTCAATTGTAAAACCGTATAGGTTTTGTTTGAGTTAAGATTGAACAATATTTTTGGTTTACTGGTGGTTGTAGGCCTGAGTCAATGCAATTACATTTCAACCAAACAAAAAAGGCAAAAAACTCTTTTAACTTATTAAGGAGAGATGAGACAACTTAACTTATTGAAGAGAAATATGAGACAAGATATATATTATTTCCATATTGTAAATTAGCAACAAACAAGTACAAGTTGTTGTTGAATGGTTTAATGGTGTTGTATTTGTATTAGGATGTCTAAAAAAAAACATGTTCACTTCTGACACAAAGAATTTTACTTTTTGTATTTTAACCATTTTGATTTTTTAATTTTTAATCTAAAGTTAATCATCTTTTGCAATTTAACCCTAACACTTTTTTATTTTCAACTTTGATCCCACATACTTTTCATCTTTCGCAAATTTTTACGTTTCGTTCTAAATTTTTCGAGTTAACACACAACAACGTGCGTGTGGGGTTCAATGTTTTTTCGTCGTTTGACAGATTCGTCGCAACGTTTTGGTCCTAGATCGACTTATTATTTCTTTTCTACGTTTTACGTTTCGCTCTAATTTCATCGCATTAACACGCCGCAATGGGCGTGCGTGCTTCAATGATCTTACGTCCGCTTTCATCCGGTGTTATTTTGTCCTTTTTATTTATTTTAGTTTTACGAATTTTTCTGATGTTGGTGGTCGCTGGCAATGATGTGACATTGGTGCTACTTGGCACGGTTTTACGAACGTTTTTAATCTATTAAGTTTTTTACTAATAATATTTCCGAGTTTACCTCTATATATCCTTTAATAAAAAAAACTAAATTTTACGTGCATGTTTTATGTAGATGTTGGTATAAATTCGATTTGCTCTACGTTTCGACGTAATTTTTTTCTAGAAACGAGTCAGGTCAGATATAATATGTTTTCGTTAAAAACCCATTTTTAAGTGCATGTTTTATGTACGTTTTGGTATAAATTCGAGTTGGTCTACGTAAAACGTAAACTTTTTTTGAAAACGAGTCAGGTCAAATATAATACGTTTTCGTCTTTTTATGTATGTTTCGTAAATCTTGTGTCAAATTGAGTGGAGTTAAATTGTGCTTTCCCCACTTTTTTTCAAAAGCTGCAATTAATCACTTTTGATTAAACGTGTCAGTTGTTCCTTTATACCCGTTTAAATTTTTTATGTATGAGTTGGGTCACATATAACACGTTATGATTATACATATAAACTCGATTTACCTTACATTTTGATCCAATCACAATGCTTATATAGGTCATATTGAGTTCAGTCAGATACTTCGAAACATGCGTTTTCATATGGTTAACGCATCGCATCACATAACATTTGGACTAATCTATTCAATATTTACGATGTACCCGCCCCGCAACATGCGCGGGTCTTATTCCTAGTTTCTACAAAACTATAAAAAAATTAATATAGTAATATATTTATACAAAAATATATATATATATATATATATATATATATATATTTCTAAGAAACTGTAACAAATCTTTTTTAATGTAGTGTATATATTTGTATGTGTGTGTATATATATATATATAGAGGATGGGTAAAATGAGAACCACCTTAAGTTGTGAGAACCGTTGAAACCAATATTATTTATTGATCAAGTTGGTTTTGATAGATGAGATTAAAAAAACAATAAAACAATAAAATGATTGTGTTTTTATTAATGACATTTTGCTTTTTAGTGACAAAGGGGCATATTGGTATTTTTACTATAGCTTTAATGATTGGTATGATTATTGAATTTGTTTTGATCAATAAGATTGTTTTTTAAAAAATTTAAACATGTATTATTGATTTTATTTTAATTCTCGGTTAATTTTTTTAAATATGAATTATTAGTTTTGTTTTAAACAGGAATTTTAATTCTCAGTTAATTTTTTACCGCGGTTTTTAGCTTTTTTTACACGCGATTTTTTACTTTTTTTCGCGCCGGTTTTAAACTTTTTTTACGCGCCGGTTTTAATTTTTTTTGCACGCGGTTTAGAACTTTTTTACCCGCAGTTTAAAATTTTTTTTTACGCGCCGGTTTAGAACTTTTTTACGCACCGGTATAAAACTTTTTTTACGCGCGGTTTAAACTTTTTTACGCGCCGGTATAAAACTTTTTTTTCGCGCGGTTTTAAACTTTAAACTTTTTATACGCGCCAGTTTTAACATTTTTTGGCGCTACGGTTTTGAAGTTTTTTTACGCCCTTGTTTTAAACCATTTTACGCGCGTTTTTAAACTTTTTTACGCGCCGGTGTAAAAACTTTTTTTACGACCCAATTTTAAAACATTTTTTATGCCAAATTTGTTTACGGGTTTAAACTTTTTTACAAAAAACTAGTGGGATTACCCTCGCTCCATGGCGGGAATTTGATTCGATTCGTCACGGTATCGGCCCGACTTTCGTATGTTTACAATACCGAAAAATTAAGCAAACTACGTATTCGTTTTTTTTAAGAAAGCTAACAAACGAATTAAAGAAAAACAAATTAGTAAAATTATTAAAAACTTGTATCACATATATTGTGTGGGGTATAAAAATAAAAAGTAAAAGAAAAAATTAATTTATTTATTTTAATCGCACCAAAACCAACCATATCAAACTAACTTATATTTTTTACTGCACAATACACAATAATAACTAATTATAAGTTGCAACTTAACAAAATTTTGCTAGTCAAATTGACCAATCAGAAAGAAGTACCGATATAACATATTAATAATAGGAAAAATTACACATTTTATCCTTTGTCTTAACACCATTTTGCAGGCGGTGTCCTTTTCAACGAATTTCGACAGGCTTTGCCCTTTGCAGCGAATTTTGTTGCACGTTTTATCCTTTAACCTTAACCCAGATAGTTTTTTTTTGTTAAACCTTATCACATGCAAGTCACATGAGATAGTTTAGTCTTTTTACTTATAAAAGACACAGTTTTTGTAAATAATCACATATGTATATATGTATATGATAATTGTTCTTTTATCCCCTCACTTTCTCTATCTTCAAGCAAAAAACACCACTGCCTCACCGCCCCCCACCACCAACCACTTCAGACCCTACTCCTCTTTCTACTCAAGATCAACACAATTATTTCTCTCACAAATCACTTGGTGGAATCAACATCCTCATATCCAACACCCGATTTCTACCTCATTTCCTCCACTTGATGAACCAACTAAGATGAACAGAAGAGATCGATAATAAGATGAACAGGAACTTTAATCAAAGATGTGTTTTACCATGTTGCAAAACTCCTTGCAGTGACTTCGTTTACAAATAAATGCACTTTATTTAAATAGTTTTTGCAGAAGGCTCACAACCACGGATCATCCCCAAAAACATCATATCTCCTTCATCATCTTTGAAGACAATTTCCACTCATTTCAAGAACATAGATTTCCTTTAATTTCAAACATCTCTTCTAACTCATCTGTTAACATCTCTCTTCCCATTCTTATGCTAGGATCGGCCCTGCAGTTGCGACGGTGACGGAGATCCGGTACGGTTTCGACGGTCGGTGCAGAGATGCGATACGATTGCGACGATGACGGAGATCAGTAATGATGACGGTGACGGAGATCCGGTACGGAGATCCACTGTGAACCGTTATGACAGCGACAGTGATTGAGATCCGTTGTGAGGGGATGAAGATGAAGGAGAAGGTGGTTTTGTGGGGTGGTGGTGGCAGGTGGTTAATGGTGGTAGTGGTCGGTTGATGGTGGTGAGAGGTGGGAGTTGGTGGTGGGATCTAAATGTGAGTGAGAGTGTGTAGTAGAGAGAGGCAGAGAGTTCTAGAGAGAGAGGGGGGCAGAGAG
This sequence comes from Scalesia atractyloides, assembly GCA_947069175.1. Lineage (NCBI taxonomy): Eukaryota > Viridiplantae > Streptophyta > Magnoliopsida > Asterales > Asteraceae > Scalesia > Scalesia atractyloides. Next base: position 20,877,512 of record CAMTDV010000014.1, on the reverse strand, counting down.
TTGTATAGGGAGAGAAAAAGAGTTTTATATAATACAATAAAAATAACAATAATAATAATAATAAAGGTGTAAAAAGACTAAAATATCCTTGATAACCAGATTTAACAAAGAAATTTAACTGATTAAGGTTAAAAGACAAAACGTGCAACAAAATTCGCTGTAAAGGACAAAGCCTGTCGAATTTCGTTGAAAAGGACACCGCCTGCAAAATTCGCTTGTAGTACCATGGCCATGCCTTCTAATCGGCTAATCCTTCTTGCTAGAGTTGTCCAACTCAAGAAGCAAGTGCTGAGTTCTTCCTTTTGGTTTGGTATTGAAGCGGCTCCTTCTTTCTGGTTCACGACCGATCTCAAAGTGGATGGAGAAGACATGACATTTTGAGTAAATTACTAAAATACCTTTAAGATTTAAAATAATAGTGTATATGTGGCATGATCTGATTCGTAGAGAGTGGTTCTAGCAATTGGGGATGGTTTTCATTTGTAAACGATCCCAATTGGTCTTTTTACCATAACATTAATAATTGTGCTTTAATTAATAAAATTGTTCTTTAATAAAAAAAATTAAAAAGTGAGGTAAAATGTTCATTACAAATAAATCACCAAAAAATAAAAAATTAATTAAAATAAATAAAGCGAAGTCATCGTTAGTAAATGATAGTTTGCACCTTCATCGTCTGAGATCTGCACGGACACCACACAAAACATGTAAAAAAATCCTAAATTATCATTCTACAAACAAATTAAATATCATTTACTCCAAAATATAGCGTTTACATTCTATAAAAGTGACGTTTAAGGAGCTCGAGCGGGCATTCAGGGGCGTAAAAACCATTTTTCTGCCGCATGTAAAAAACATTTTTTACTTTCGACACCGTGGGCAAATTTTTTTATACATTTGACAACGAATGTAAAAACATTTTTTTAAACTATGTAAAAACTACAAATTTACAATGTGAATTTACAAAACATTTTATATAATTGTTTTTTATGCCGCCAACAAGTAATTTTTTTATTTTTACCCTAACCTCGGTTGTAAATTATTTTTATGCCCCAGTTTTAAATTTTTATTTCTGTCTCGGTTGTATGATTTTTACGCCCATGTTAAAAATTTTAAACTTTTTTATGCCTCAGTTGTAAACTTTTTTTACGCCCCTAGTTGTAAACCTTTTACATTGTGTTACTACAAAGAAAAACCCTATGTAAAAAAAGACACATCGGTATATTTTACCTACATGGTTATTTGTTGGGTGTTACTATTTTTTAATTTTAAAAGCAGTAAATTTCCGCACGGGTCATGTGTGAAAACATTACAATTTTACATGGGTCGTAAAAAAAGTTTGCAGAAAAAAATATTCGCATAAAAAAGTGTTGATTGTTTGGCTGAGGGTTTTTTAAACTTTTTATGGGGGGCGTAAAAAAATTTTGAGAATAAAAAACTTTTTTACATGGAGTTTTTACGGGTAGCGTAAAGTATTTATGTAGAGTTTTACAAAGTTTTTACGGGGTGCGTAAAGGTTTGCAAACAAATTTACGCATGCGGTTGTGTATAAAAAAGACATAACGTATAGTTTTTACGAGGTGCGTAAAGGTTTGCAACAATTTTACGCATGCGGTTGAGTATAAAAAGTTTTTACGTGGAGTTTTTTCGGGCTTATTTTAACTTCGAATACACAATTTTTACGTACGTCAAAACCATTCAAAAAAAATTTACGCACTGTGTCGCGTGTTGAACTTTTTACGGATATAAACTTTTTACACCCCGCTGTAATTGTTTACACACGTGTTAAAAAATAAACACTTTTTACGTCCTCGGTTGTAAACTTTTTTTAAGCCACGGTTGTAAACTTTTTTACATCCCGATTAGAGAAAATATAGTTCGTATTTTATAAAAAAAACATTATAAGACAAATAAGACAAACTTTTTTACGTCTCCGGTTGTAAACTTTTCTCAAAACATATAAGACAAATATAACTTGCATTTATAAAAAAACATTATGTCAGAAATTAGGGAAAATAGAACAAAAAGAAATACATATAATTTTCGATAATTTTGTATTTTCTAATAAATATATAAGACCAATATAGCTTGTATTTTATAAAGAACATTATGTCATAATTAAGAAAAATATAGCAAAAAAGAAATAGATATCATTTTCGATATTTTTGTATTTTCAAAATTACGTAATATTTTTTGTGTTTAAGTTTAAAAGTTAAGATATTTTTCCTAATTTAAATATAAAAAGTATCAAAAGATGAAAAGAAAGAGATATATTTGTTATGTCAGACATATTAATGATAATGTGATGTGTATTATAGATTAGAGAGAGGAGATATCACATTAGACTGTGGGGTGTGAGGCTTGGGTTTGGGCGTGGAAACCCACCCAAGCCTTGCACACCATCCCCCTAAGGGCTTGGATTTGGGCGTTGCCACTCTGGCGCCACTATTGTGTCCGGCGTGGGGCGCTACATGGGTTGAGATGGCTGGCTGTAATTGGCTAGCCATGCCAGCTAAAAACAAAGCCACGCCACCCCACACCCAAAAAAAGCGACGCCTGTAACGCTTCGTATTTCCACATTCGTTATAACCAGTTGTACTTTCCTTATTTTGATATTTGTACTCTTGTTGTAACGTTTTTCATATCAGTTGTAACCCTAGACTTTTGATCATAATGGAAAAACAAGACTTTTATAACTGTTTACGTATATTTTGGGCAATTATTCGTATGGCTGGAACGTTTGGAACGTTATACTTGTGAATCTTGAATCTTGATTAAACACGTGAAACACGTTAAACAACTTAAAAACATCGGATTCTAAACCGTGAACGAGAAACGCTTAAAAATCCGTATCGTTAAACACGTTTATATCATCTTGTCATTCATTTATGATCCTTTTATTATAATTATTTTTAATATTAATTATTAATCTATTTAGTTAATTAATCATGTACTTATTAACTAATTAATCTATTTATTTGTTAATTAAACTAATTAATTAAATCATTTATTTGGTTAATTACTTAAATTATTTAATAATCATTTAATATTTAATCAATTTAATAGTTAAATAAAAAATTTTTAAAACTAAAAAAGAGATTTAATTTCTTTAACTTGGTTAAGTTTGGTTAACTAAATCTATTAACATTTCAGGGACTAAAGCGTACTTTATTAAAACTGAAACACAGGGGCTGATTTGTAAATTTAGAAACTTAAAAACATTAAAAAGAAATAAAAAGTTTGCCGCCAGGACTCGAACCCGCGACCATAGTCGGTCCGAACCGAACCAAAGACTTAACACACGGATCACAAGCCACTTAACGAGTGACCCTGAGAACGAAAGTATCAGAATTTAATTATATATTTATATTAAGTTCGAATTCCATTCCATCTTTCTGCCGAAAACCGCTGACACCCTTTGATCTTCCGACTCCTCGCCTCCACAAACTCCCATAACCGATCGGAATTAACTAAAAAGGGCATTGATCTTCGGCCGTTTATTTAAACCCGATACGTTCTTTTTTTTCGCCCCTCACATACTCTTAACACTCACAACCGCTATCCCACTCTTGTTCCCTGTCACCGGAGACCTGCAACTCTTCGCCGGAAAACCTGCAACCTCGCCGGAGAAGACGACCGAGTCCGGCGAGTTCGTAATATACTCTGAGTCCGGTATACTTCCACCTCTCCTTCAATGCTTTCTTATTGTTTAGAGTTTCGTATTTATGTATATAATCGAATGAACAGCCGTATATAAGTATATATATGAAATCACTGTTATGTTGTTATGTTATTTTTGTTGAAAGAATTAAAACACAAACTAAACACCAAACTGGTCTCAGACCAGTGGTGTGTGCGTGTGCTTGATCCGCGTCAGACGCCGAGTCATCCCAGTTTCACCCGGTTTCTCTTCGCTGTTCCGTTGTGATCAGGCCACTGTGTTGGGCCGGCCTGTTGGGCCAAATATTTTAACCCTCGTTTTGTTTTTTTGTTTTGGGCCGAAATGATGGGCCAGAACAGGCTGTGGACCGAAATCTTTGTATCTGATTTGTATCTGAATTAATACTAAATCAGTAATATTATTATTATTAACCTATTTTAATATAATTAGTATTCTTATTAGCATTTTTATTTAAGTGTTTAATTTTAATACGTATTCTTAATATTATTAGCATTATTATTAACGACTAAACTGTAAACTTTACCAATTTAATCGTAACTTGCCAATTTATAATTTTGGAGCGTTTCCCCATCTCTGCGCGACAAATTAACGAAATTCAAAACGCTAACTAATAAAAAAGTCCCTCATCTTATTCTAGGTTAATCACTCTCGGTTATCCTCAATTCTTCACTCGTGCGTTTATTCTAAGAAACCATACGCAATCAAAGGTGAGTATACTTGATCCCTTTTTGTGTTTTAACACTTTGGGTGCAACAGTATTTGTATCAAAACACACAATCACATGAGACTTATTTATTCACGCTCTATCCGCATTTTTAAACATGAAAACATGTGATGCCTTTTAATCTCATATGCTATGTAAACACTTCATGTCTATATGCTCATTAACTTTGCTAGCCTACCTTAACAATTATAGAGCTATAGGATTAACGCACCGCCCTTGAGTCTTGGGGTATTGTTAAGTAAAACATATTAACCTCCCTTGAGTCTTGGGGAAAGGCACTTTGCGTTGGAAACTTGGGTTTGACATATAGTGACATCGTTTCAGCATATTAGTAACTCGTATTATGTTATCATGTTGGATATGAGCATTTAAACATTTTTATCCTATTATGCTTTGTATCAAACCTGTATACTCGCCAACCTTTGTTGATATTATTTTAATACATGTTGCAGGTTAACAGTCAAGTTGAAGATGAAACAAGCTAGGATAGCCTAGAAACTCATCTATTTAATAAACTATGTTTGGAACTTGTTCTATGTTTATTTGAGACAATGTATTGAATGTTAGACCATCTATGAAATCGAATTTAAATTATATTGTCACATTTATGTTTATGATGTTTTGAGCAATTTATCGTCTCATCCCGATGTTTTGCCATCGGTTGGGGTGTGACAACGCCTAGTCATGTGGAGCCCACCTCCGACACACGTCAACACAAGCCCCCAACCCAAGCCCCCACACCCAGCTTAAGAGAAAAAGACTAAATTACCCTTTTAAATTAAATTGATTATAGGTGATGTGTTAAAATTCTATTGGATTTGAGGAGTTCTCATGGTTCTCACAACTGGTAGTGGTTCTCTCTTGAACCGCATCCTATATATATTATATATATATAATAAAAAAATTATATCTTAAAAAAAACTCATGTATTACACAGGTTGAATAAAACTATAACAAAGTTTTAATAATAATAAGAATGATTTTTATTGTTTATGTATACAAAATTACATTTATTCAACTCGTGTAAATATCACATGGTTTTTAAAAATGACTTTTTTTATTAGTTGGTATATAAAATTACAATTTATTTAACCTGTATAACACACAGGGTTATTAAAGACGTGACTTTCTTTTTTATCATTTAATATATAAAATTATATTTATTCAACATGTATAATAAACGTTGTTTTAAAGATATATTGTGTTGTTTTTTAATATATAAAATTAAATTTATTCAACCCGTGTAATATACGGGGTTCTAACCTAACATGTGTGTGTGTGTGTATATATATATAGGGTTAGGATCGTGTGAGAACACTATGCTAATTGAGAAACTTGAGAAATATTCTGGACCACACATTTTTCTAAGCTTTTCGTAATATACACATACGTATAGTTAAAATTGACTATATACATATGTGTATAATCCAATATACATATATGTATATAGTGAATTTTAACCTACACTGTATGTGTATATTACGAAAAGCTTAGAAAAATGTGTTCCAGAATGCTTCTCAAGTTTCTCAAATATGGTGGACTTCTCTTAGGATCCCTACCCTATATATATATATATATGTCCTTTCAACAAAACATGAATAAGAATGAAAACTTTTATTTACTTTTTAATTGTTCAATATCTTTTTTATTTATAAAAAGTAACTAATGATATATTTGTTTTTATATTTTAAATTATGTGCCAATGTTCACCAACAAACATATTTTTTTCTATCAAAAAATTATCCATGTACTTTATCACAAAATCCATTGGAATAACCTAGAATAAGGTTGTATATGATTTGCTTCAAAGTCTGACGAATCTAATATATTATTTAATATTTACGTTTTAAAATTTGTTATTTACATTAATTTAAATTAAATAATAATTTTCTATAATATATATAAAAGAGATTAAACTAAATAATATTTAGTATGAGAGTTATCTATAATTGTATAAAAAGGTTAAACTAAATAATATATAATAGAAGAGTTATCTATATAATTAAAAAAGGTTAAACTAAATAATGATTATCCATAAGAGACACGATTAATTAAAAAAGTTAAACTAAATAATGATTATCCATAAGAGACACGGTCTAATATGATGACAATTATACCTAAAATGGTTTCTTTTATTATATAGTATAGATATAGATTGTTTCGTCTATCATCTATTCTAAATTATTTAATTTAGTTTCATTTTGTTAGAATTTCTCTCTTACTTATCATCTAGTCTCCCATCTTTCACAAGATCTTGACAACACATTTTTCAGCAACTAATAACATACACATTCTGCGTTTTATAGCAACATATGATAATATAAACACGTAGGTCAACGAATTATTTTAACACTCCCAGAATTAAGCCTAAAATAATATATACCTCTAATAGCTTCTTAATTAATTTCCAAAAAAGTAGATCAATATATTAAGAGGTGTTTGGCTTAATTTTCCAAATTCCTTATGACTTTTTGAAAAAGTCAATAACTCGAGTGACTTATTGACTTTTCCCCTCAGATACACTCTCAAACACCATTTAACATTTCTAAAATGTCAATAGTATAAATTGGCTTATAAGCAAATCTCAAACACCCTCTAAATTAGGAGAAAAGTTTATGGAAATGTGACCAATACTTTTACCAGTGTTTTGCAATTTGGCTCCTTTTACTTTTCTAAATCTGTCATCATTGATCCATTATTTCACGCAATCTCCAACGGTAATTAATTTTGTATAAACAAATGCTCACTCATGGATTCATTGTAAAATTAATTAAGAGTAAAATACAAAAAAAACGTCTTTTATGTTGACACTAGATTGCAAAGTGTGTCATTTGTCTTCAAAAACTACAAAAAACGTACTCAACGTTTGCAAATCCTTGCAAATTATGTCCTTTAACCCTAACCCAGTTAGTTTGTATGATTAAATCAGACCAAGTGAACCCCACGTAAAGGTATTTTATATATGAATATAAATATATAATAATAATTATGTTTAAAGACTCTCTAACTCATTCTCTCCCTCCCTCTCTCCTATCTCTGTCTCTTCTCTCTCTTTTCTCTAGAACCACCACCTACTCCGACCAGCCACCACCACTTACCCCAGACCACCCGCCACCATCCTCCCCCCACCACCACGACCACCCACTTGCCACCACAAATCAATTGCCACCTGCCGAACAAAGACCCAAACTCCAAAAATCAGCTTGTTCTTTAAGAACACCCAACACAAATTTTGTTCAATTTGCTGTTTTAGGAATTTATGTTACCTGTTTGTTACCTTCACCAAATATCTCCCTCAAATTCTTCTCTTGGCAATTATCGATCTGTGATTTTGTTCTCGTAGACGGCTGCACGCATTTCGAGGTCGGTGGCTATTGATTTCGCTGACTGATTCAACTTTAGTACAAAGTTTGTCAGCGTGAGGTCAGTGGCTATTTGATTATTATTGTTTTTAATCGAAATTGAGAAACTGTACCTCATAATTGTTCCTAATATTGTTCTTATTTGCTTCCTTGCCCTTGAGTTGTTCTAGTTGACTATAGATTGTGACTAGAGATGTAAACTTTATATATTTATACTGAATCGCAAAAAGGATCTGAATGGAGAAATAGGTGCGTGTTTCTGAATGGAGAACTAGGGTGGCGATGCTCCGACGGAGTGGTGGAGTTGTGGTGCTCTGGAAAAGAAACAAGTTTTTTTATTGCAGCTGCTTGTGGGAGTGGCGTTGAGGTGGGAGTGGTGGTGGCTAAGGGTGGCGGTGGACGGCGGTTAAGATCGGAGTGATTGTGGCACATTTCTATATCTATTAAAATGAATGGTCGGTGCTTTGCCACCACAAGAAAACAAATACCAAATTTCAGAAATGATACCAACAGTCCCTAGAGTATTAAAATTGACATCTCCAACCCTATATTTTCTTAACACTTTATAAAATTTCATTTTACCCCTCTTAAGTTCTAACTTTTCATATTTTCATTCTTTAGCTTGAAAGAAAAAAAAAACTCTTTTCTAATGTTGTTATTTTTATGTACGTGCCAGTATAAATTCACGCTTGGAAGTAAATTTATTCGAAAATGAGTGGGGTCAAATATAATGTACTTTCATGCTTATTTTTATGTATGTTTTTAGTAGATCTAAATTTAACATTTTAATACACATGTCGGTATAAATTCACGTTTCATCGAAAATATTATAAATTCACGTTTCAACATAATTTTTTTTGAAAACGAGTCTAGGTGTACGTCTTCGGTTGGTCTACGTTTTGACGTAAAGTTTGTCCGGAAACGAGGCAGGTCAAATATAATATATTTTCATTAGACGGTATAAAATTCAAGTTATTGTACGTTTTGACCCCGCTAAGTCTTGATGCAAAGCTAAGCGTGGTATGGTGCTTAGGTGGGACCCTCACTTAACGAACCAACCCGTGTTCGATTCCGTTTCTTTTGTAACCGCAATGCTTTAGATCAGTTACATCTAAACACGCGTTTTCATATGGTTAACATACATAATGTGCTGCCAGCTATAAAAACTAAGACATCGCCGCCGCAACGTGCGGCCTATGGCAACTATCTAGTGATATATGAAAGACTAAATTGTATTTTTTGTTTTATTTATAAATGTATTTTAATAAATAGGTAAAAAGACTAAAATACCCTTGTATTATCTAATTTAATCATAAAAATTAACTGAGTTAGAGCTAAAGGACATAATTTGCAAGCGTTTGCAAACATCGAGTATGTTTTTGCACTTTTTGAAGACAAAGGACACACTAGTAATTTAGTGTCAACATAAAGGACGATTTTTTAATTACTCATTAATTAATTTTGTATTAAAAAAATGCTCACGCATGGACTCATTGTGTTTACTTTTAGATAACTTATTGTCGCTATTAATTGCTTCGTTAAAGGATGCCATGAAACTTCAACCATTGTGATGAATTACTGGTGGAAGTGCTTGTTTTACATCTTCCAGGGCGATGGCATGTGGCAAGAACGTTCCCCTTATTCTAGTTTCGTTCTCTAGCTCGAAGGGGTGGTTAGTTCAGACGAGTGGGTCAACAACTCAAGTGTGAAGCTGAATAAGATGGTGCTATGGTGGTTCATATGAAGATAGCCCGGAAACAATGGTATTTACATACTATGAATTTCCAACATGTATATGCATTGGGGTGTTGTACATAAAGCTAGGTGTTTTAAAAAAAATTCCAACAGGTACATGCATTGGGGGTGTTGTACACAAAACTTAGGGGTGTTTAAAAAAAATTAATACTACACTTTTAATTCAAAATTTATTTGATTTTTTATTTCTAACCTAAAAGTTTTCATCTTTTACAATTTAGTCTTACAATTCTTTTACTTTCAACTTTGGTCCCCTACACTTATCATATTTCGTAATTTTTTTCTTTTATGTTTTATTCTAAATTTTGCGAGTTAATACAGTGCAACGTGTGCGTGATTCAATGTTATTATGTTTCATTTAACATTTCGTTCTAAATTTGCGAGTTAATAGGACGCAACATAGGAACCTTTTACGTCGTTTTTTCCCGTTTAACATAACAGGTTGGTCGCAATGAGCGGGTACTAAGTCGACTTAGTTATTATTTTCTATGTTTTATGTTACGATCTAATTTCTTCGCATTAATACGTGTTGGTTCTTGACATGGGGTGACATTGGTACTATGTGAAATAGTTTTACACTCTCCCGCAACGCGGTGGACCTTAATACTAGTTTTATTAATTTATATCCTAGAATTGTGAATTTCAAGTCAATAAATTTAGAAGACAAATAATAGAAGAAGAAAAAAAAAAGCCACGCCGACACTTTAACCTAAGAAAACTATATAGGATGTGTATATCATAACTAAATTATGACAAATAAAAATTTAAATAACTTAATTGAAACAATTATAAAATGTAAAAGTCAGTTACATTTCTACAAAAAATTTCCCTAAATTTAACGAGCTTTTATTTTTTTCTTATGCCAAAATAAAGAATCTTTTCTTCCTTTTTTCAGACATAAAAACGTTGTTGGTTCAATAAAAGTGTATAAGCTCTTCCAAGTGTGTGTTCTTCTTCACCTAATCAATCTTTGAGCGATGGAAGCAACCCAATAAACAGTGAACCATCTTCTGATTTTCAACTCGCTGTTGTCGGACTCAATACCCCCAATTTACCGGAAAACAACGGTGTCACAATCGCTCAGCTTCCACCATCAAAACCATCTCCTCTTGCTCCGTTAACACCGTCACCTGAACTTTCGGTCTCATTCTCTTTCTCTCTCTATATATTTTCATTCAAATTCACCTGAACTTTCGGTCTCATTCTCTTTCTCTCTCTATATATTTTCATTCAAATTTTGGTTCACTCATGGTTAGATCTGGTGGGTTTTTCTTTTTTCACAGGGCAAACAAAAACGCAAACGCTTGAAGCCTGAGAGACTCGAGTATTCTTCAATTAAAGCCGACAAGAAACGCCTGTCTTCCAAAAATAAGGTTTCTATTTAATCTTCCTTTTCTTAAATTGTTTATAAGTATTTTAAACACGATTATTACTGGAAAAACTGCAAATCTTGATGAATGTACATTCAATAATGTTGATAAAAGATGAAAAATAGGGCGGATCTAAATTACAATGATGAAAATTGAGTCAAATAAGTTCTGGAAATTTGGGGGAAAATCTTTGAACTTGAAATTGGGGATATGTACGAACAGTGACCGGACCTAAAAATTTCTACAAAACCAGGGTTCGAAAACGTATATACCCAAAAATTTCTATACGAAAACTACATACTCTCCACTACTGAGCAAAAAGTTTGGGGGTTCGGCCGCCCCTTAAAAGCTTTGCCCATTTGTACGAAGAAATTGTGCCCATATCTTGTGTAGAGATAACAAACGAACCCAAACCCGACGGGCCCTAATGTATGTAGCTCTTGTGTTTTGTCTTACTAGCTTTATGTTTAGATTATTTGTCTTGTCTCAAAAATGTGTTGATAACTAAAGTGGTTCAGATTATTATATAAAAACGCATGAACGAATCGAACACCAAATTGTTGTGATTAAAAGCAATCTCAGTCATCGGAACACAGTATTTACAGATTACTTTTCTACGTACAGGTGGTACGTGATCCTTTAAAACCACGTTTGAGGTCAGTTTGTGTTAAAAATTTTCATCACTTCATTTGATAGAATATATATTTATTAAATTTTACGTGCAGTTTGGGAAAACGAAATGCCGCTAAAGCTTCTAAGGCCCCGGTCGAAGACTCGGAAACTTTGACTCGAGCAAGAGAGTTTCAATCGACCCTTGGAAATGAATACCCTAGCTTTCTAAAAATAATGCTCAAATCACATGTTACTATGTGTTTTTGGATGGTAATTCGGTAGTTTAGTTTTTTTTTAATATAGACCGACTTCATGCGCAAAATTTGACAACGTAACACCCTGGATTGCAGGGCGTTCCGCTGCCTTTTTGCAGATCGTTTTTCCCAAAACACGACTGTTTCATGGTAATCGAAGATGAAGATGGAAAACAATCTAATCTCAAATTCCTTGCACACAAGTTTGGGCTTAGTGCAGGGTGGAGACAGTTTGCAATTGGACATAAATTGCGCGAAGGGGATGTTTTAATCTTCCAGCTAGTTGAATCCTGCAAATTAAAGGTTGTAATCTTCTTCTTTTTCGTATATGTAGTCTTGTTTATGATGAAGACTTAAAGCATTCCTTGTTCCTGAACCACAGTGATAAACGATACTTTATACATATAATCTCAGTCTTCAATTTGTAGGTTTACACTATAAGGACAAACGATTCAAAAGATGTTGATGATGAAGCTCTTGAGGTTATAAACTTGATGAACACGCGGAACAACACATAACTCCGGAACAACACATAACTCCAGGTTTGTCAAAGATCATCAATGCAACTAGATGTGTGAGTTTTTATATGTTGTTTGTGAATTGATTGATTTGAGTTATGTTTGATGTCTGACGAGTCAAACAGGTATAGTAAAAAAAGAACTTAAAAGAAATTGGGTCCAAAGAGATTAACATGTTGAAAATTTTGATTATTAGAATCGAAATAATATCATTTGTGTTTATCATATTTTAGACACTTGATTATTTGAAGAAAATTTTTAAAAAAAGGTCGCAAAGTTGTTTTGAGTCAACCAACCCGTCACGTTCCTTATAATTGTTACTCATTTGACCCAAATCTGTTTTGACCCATTACCCAATCCACACGTTTCGTCACTCACCTCTAGATGCAAGTATGCACTTCTCTTTATCTTTTTTATATTACTTCACCTTGTGCCTTGACAGCCACAATTAAGACATATTATAAACCAAAAGGAAGAAAGTGTTCAAGTTCTATTCCCTTAACCAAAGTCAAAAGGAAGTACAAAAGGTCTAAACCGCCTGCTCAGCTCAACAGCCACCAAACAGACCATCCTATGGTCAACTCACAAGTTCAAGAAGGCCACCCTGAACAAAATCTTTCACTAAAAGATGTCAAAACCTTCTCAGACTTTCATATCATGGTCAACAAACAGTGCATTGACTCAGAGCTTTCAGAAGAAATCCGTATGGATTATTACAATCTCTGCATTGGGAAAAAGGAAATCCTTCACGATGGGGTTCGTGAAGGCTTGTACTACAAGTTAGTGGCGGGTGTGATTGGTGAAACTATAAACATTGCAAATACGATAAGAAAGTGCAAGCTCACCACCAGTAAGGAAGAGTTCGATGCGTGGGATAGTGCTCTAGAATCTTTTTCACTTATAGGAATGAAAGTCGGGTTTTTACGCGACAGGATACCGAACTCGCAAACCTTCCATTTGAATCTGAAGATGCAAAAAGATACTGGAGGCTAAAGAGGAACGCAACCGAAATGCGAACGAGATTAAGGTTTTGAAAGTGAAGATGGTGGAATTACATGAAAGTAATAAAAGGATTGATGAGGTTATGGGTGGATTGAAAGAGAAAGCTAAGAGGTATAAGATTGAGTTCCAGAAAAAGGTTGATGCACCATGGTAGCATTAGTAATCGGTAAAGCAAGCTATGGTAGTTATGTTGACTTATAAATATTTTGGTGTTATGTGAATCATGTAGGTCTTAACTTTAAAATGGAGGGTCTTTTTGTAATAATATCCCAGACATTTGTTCTACCTTAGATTTGGTTTCTAGAATAACAGTAGCTCGTATTCTACGTTCCTTCTGCTCGAACCGACTCATAGATCTACGAGTTTGCTTGTTGTCTCAGGTTTGATTATTTGTATGTTTCTTCTTATGAAAGATCAGCCCAATCAAGTTACTTCAAATCGATACCATAGCTCCCATTTCGTCAAAGCTTGCGTCTTTGCCCGGTTTTTAACCCAAATGAAACTCATAATTTTTCTTTCTTCAATGGCATTTGAGATCAAGGCCTGCTTCTGACTAAATATAGCTTCATTCCTCTTCCTCCATATATTCCAAAAAGCCGTAAGGATTATTGCACTAAACGCCTTTTCTTTCTCTTCGAACCTGCTACATTATTGTAAATCTCGAATAGGTCTCTGATATGGAACGCATAAATTGGTGGCACCTTACACCACTATGCTACCAATTGATAGACAGTGTGGGTAAAATGGCACGCGGTAAAAATAGACTATTGATTCGCGATAGTCTCCATAAAACGAACAAAGGCTAGATTGAACCACAATGTTTCTTTTTGCCAATGCCGTTGGCAATCTGTCAAGCTCAGCCCTCCAAGCAACAATACACGCCTTTTTGGTACCCAATTATTCCAACAAAAAAATGGGGTTGTACTCGATTAAACTATTGAATCATCTTCTTAATACTTTTCACCCAAAACGATCCTGAGCTTTCTAATGCCCATAACCACATATCCGGAGAAGGGATCAAATTAATAGAAGTGAGTAAAGAGCATAACCTGTTAAGTTTGTTAAGTTCGTTGTGTTCTTCCAGGGACATGTTGGTCGCCTTGACTACCAATTGAATGCCACGCCAACCGTTGCCACCTTCACCCTATCTGCCACTAAGCATAACTTTGACCTTTCGAGTAAAAAGATTAACCGTTGCCACCTTCACCCTATCACCCGATCCACACATCCAACCAAAAAAGTATTGAGGAGCCACTCCCCAACGCCCCTTTACTCCGCCTACTCAGATCAATATCAAACCAAATGAGATCATGATTAATGTTAACAATCTGCTTCCATGGCCCCGCTTGTGTCAATCTTGCAGGAATGTAATTCCATGAGCGGGAACCACTATGAATAGCCCACCAAAACACCTTGCGCCATGAATCGTCTGGGTCTACCTTGAACCTCCACCACCATTTTGCTAATATAGTGATGTTCACATCTCGTAGGTACCCGAGTCTTATTCCACCGTATTTCATGAGAGATCACATTATTCCATGCAACCAAAAAAATACCCTCCACAACCTTTCTAATTTTTTTATTACTTGAATCGGCCCGGTATAAGGAGAAATAATATGTTAGCATATAATTGAACACCGATTTTAACAAGGTAATCCTCCCCCTCCCCCCCCCCCCCCCCCCCCCCACCACCCACACACCCACACACACACACACAAAGATATTGGCCCCCCACCAGTCTTACAGTTCAAAATAGCGGCTCGAGCTGAAGATATAAACAATCAATTCCCAGGAAGGAGACCCATTTAACAAGAGCGAGGCTCGAGCTGAAGATGTAATCTCCGTGATTCACCTTCTAACACCTAATTATTAGCTCCAAAACGGTATCTATGAATTTCCAGTTAATAGTACCGTAAGCTTTTTCCATATTAACTTCAAAAACCACTCCATTAACTTTTGACCTCCTCATTCAAGCGATAGTCTCATTTGTAATAATTGGAACATCAAGAATGCTCAGGCCCAACACAATAGCCGTTTTCTCTTGTGAACCCAATCACGCTTTTCAATAGGTTTGCTAGAACTTTTGACAAGACTTTATTAAAGGGATCAATATTTACTCACCCTTTCTCTCTATCTCTTTATATACATGTATATATATATATATATATCCTAGTTGCGAGAATTATAAGAACTCCTATCATCCAATAATATATTTACACATCACCCATAACCAAATTAAATCAAAAGAGTATTTTAGTCTTTTACTTCTCATGTCACATCTTTTCTCTCTCTTCTATTTAAAAGTCAAATTTCACATCTTTTCTCTCTCTTCTATTTAAAATTCAACATGAGACATATATTGAGTCCTGTTTTTGGGGTGAGTTCGTTTGGTAAGATCCTCAAATTTCGTGAACCCGAAATCGGGGTGTCGGAGGCGTAAAAAGATGTTTGGCATAAAAAAACATTTGTAAAAAAAATTGTAAAAAAAGTTTCTGTAAAAAAAGTTTTTTGTAAAAATAAAATATTTTTGTTTTACGTAAAATATTTTTGTTTTTTGTAAAAAAGTCTAAACCCGTAAAAATATTGTGTTTTTACAAAAAAAATTGTTTTAAAGTTTAAAACCACACATAAAAAAAGTTTTAAACCCGCGCGTAAAAAAAGTTTAAAACCGGCGCGTAAAAAAAGTTTAAAACCGCGCGTTTTGTAAAAAAGTCTAAACCCGTAAAAATATTGTGTTTTTACAAAAAAAATTGTTTTAAAGTTTAAAACCACACGTAAAAAAAGTTTTAAACCCCGCGTAAAAAAAGTTTAAAACCGGAGCGTAAAAAAAGTTTAAAACCGCGCGTAAAAAAACTTTTTTATCGGCGCGTAAAAAAGTTTAAAACCCGCGCGTAAAAAAAGTTTAAAACCGGCGCGTAAAAAAGTTTAAAAACGCGGTAGCGTAAAAAAAGTTGAAAACTGGCGCGTAAAAAAAGTTTAAAACCGGCGCGTAAAAAAAGTTTAAAACCGGGCGTAAAAAAAGTTTGAACCGACGCGTAAAAAACAATCTAAACCCGCGCGCGAAAATGTTTAAAACTGGCGCGCAAAAAAATTTGAACCTCTACGTAAAATAATTTTCTTACTGCATGATCCAAAAATAACATTAATTAAATCACATTAACACATTAATTAAAGCACAATGATTACAACTTTAATTACCAATCATTAAAGAGATTAGTGAAAATACCAATTTGCTCTTATCACACTAAAAAAACTCATTAATTAAAGCATAATGATTACAACTACTTTATTGTCTTTTAATCTCATTCATTAAAACACTTTTGATCAATGACTTATATTGGTTCCTACGATTCTCACAACTTAAGGTGGTTCTCATTTTACCAATCCCCTATATATATATATATATATATATATATATAAGGATTCGGTTCAAGAGAGAACTAATCCCAGTTGCGAAAAACCATGAGAATTCCTATCATCCAATAGCATATTTACACAATTAAATTAAAAGGGTATTTTAGTGTTTTACTTCACATTTCATATCTTTTCTCTCTCTTCTATTTAAAACTCAACATGTCAAATCTTTCCTCTCTCTTTTATTTAAAATTCAATATAAGACATCTGTTGAGTCGTGATCTTTTGGGTGAGTTCGTTTGGTAAAATCCTCAAATTTCGTAAACCGGAAATCGGGATGTGGGAGCGTAAAAAGATGTTTCGCGTAAAACAAAATTTGTAAAGAAGTTTTTGAAAAAAAAATTGGAAAAAAGGTTTTTGTAAAAAAGTTTTTTTGTAAAAATAAAATATTTTTGTTTGGCGTATAATATTGTTTGTTTTTTGTAAAAAAAAAGTTTAAACCCGTGAAAAAATTATTTTTTTTGTAAAAAAATGTGTTTTAAAGTTTAAAACCACGCTTAAAAAAAGTTTAAACCCGCGCGTAACAAAATTTTATATGGCGCGTAATAAAATTTAAAACCGCGCGTATGAAAAAGTTTAAAATCGGCGCGTAAAAACAGTTTAAAACCGGCGCGTAAAAAGAATTTTAAACCATCGCGTAAAAAAAGTTTAACGGTAAAAAAGTTTAAATCTGGCGCGTAAAAAAAGTTTAAACATGCGTAAAAAATTTAACCGCGCGTAAAAAATGGCACGTAAAAAAAGTTTGAACCCGCGCTTAAAAAAGTTTAAAATCGCGCGTAAAAAAGGTTAAAACCGGCGCGTAAAAAAGTTTAAAACCGCGCGTAAAAAAATGTTGAAAACGCGCGTTAAAAAGTTTAAAACCGGCGGGCAAAGAGAATTTTAAACCAGCATGTTAAAAAAGTTTAAAACCGCACGTAAACAAAGATCTAAACTGTAACATTTGTCAAAAACGGGTTTCCAAAACCCGCTCCGTTTTGTAATCGAATATCAAGTTATAAATGTCACGTTGAATATTTATGATTATTTTGATTTAAAATGATACATAATTAATAAATAAACTAAACTATAAAAATTATATTTGATAAAAAGTTAAAACAAAATAAATAAAAAGGAAATGTTGCTGCCGGGACTCGAACCCGGGTCAGCCAGAACTGAATCCAAAGACTTAGCACACGCTCACATCACCACTCCGCCACTTGTGTTTTCTGTTACCTCTAGGAAACAAATAAGATTTATACACAAACTCGGTTAAACCGGTTGCGCCAACTGAGAAACGGAAATCGGCAAATCAATCGTCAAATCGCTTGATTACTCGCACATTTAGTTTATAACCGATGCACCGACGATTTTTAATCAAGTCGGAATTGATTGAACATCAATTCTCATCATTATCGGTTTTTATAACCGAAAAATAATCAAGTCCAGATTACTTCAACTCCAGACCCCTCTCGCGACTCGGAAACCTCATACCAACATTCCATTTCACTTCCGTCACACTTTCAGTTCGTCAGAACGCTTAAATCAACTCGCCGGAATTTTCTGCAAGATTCGCCGGAAAACCGTATTCATCCTCAAACGGTAAATCTTTCAATAACATTGTAGTTCAACAATTGTTAGGCTATTTCTAACTTAAACCTTTCAATTGAAATCGAATTCAGGCACTGTATTCAGCTAATTTCAGTTCGCCGGAAAAATTATGAAAATCTCTAAATTCATCTGAGAATCGGTAAGGGCATCCAAACCCTCTGTTAACATTTGCTGATCACTTCAATTTCACGATTAGCTAATAAAAACGGTTAATTGTCTTGTTCAGTTGAAGAGCATAAAAACAGGGACCGACACATTGCCGGAATTCTGAAATAAACCGTTCATCGGTATGTTCACCTCTAATTACGGTCTCTGCCATTTCATTTTAGCCTTAAGAATGTTTGTTAATCGCAAAAACAAGGAACGGATTAGTGAATCAGTTGACTGTAATTGAATGTAGAAGACGAAGTTAGTTAAGTTATAAGTTTAATTAAAATCAGTAATATGAACGGGTTAGACACACAGTCCAGCGGTGGACTGTGTGCAAAATATATACGCATGTCCCGAGTTCGATCCCTGATACACGCACTCCTTATGTAATAAAATGTCTTTTTGTTTAAAACTAAACCGGGTTAATCCCGTTAGTTGTTAAGTATAATGAAAACCGAGATATTAACCAGGTTAGACACACAGTCCAGCGGTGGACTGTGTGCAACACTGAATCGCACGTCACGAGTTCGAAACCCGATTTTCTAAGGCATGTGGTTATTGAAAATTTATCATAGAAATTCGTTTGGGGAGGTTTGAGAGGTGAAAAAGTTGAAAACTCAAAATTTTCTAAGGCATGGAACCCTTAAAATCAATCAAACCTGCTAGAAATAGGGCTCCCAGGCGCCACGCGAGAGGACACTGGGTATCCCACGCGACACGCCTGGGAAGGAAAGTCAAAAAGTCAAATTACCCTCCCCCGCCTCACGCGAGGGAGGCCTGTGCACCCGTCACGACGCGCGACAGATAGCCCCATCAGATCAGTTTTTTAAAAAACGCAAGCAGGTCACTTTTTCCAAAAACTTCTTCCCTCATTTTCCCCTTTCTCCCTCACGAACCCTAACCGTTAAACCCCTTCAATCCACATCAAATCCAACCATTTTTAACACAAATCTTCATCTATAACCTCTATACATTCACCCTACAACCCGATTCCACCGTCATCATTACCGGAATTGTCTCCGACGGTGACCATATCCGGCCAAGCTTGGAATTTTGTCAAGTTTTTGATAGTTTGCAATCGGTTGTCGTGATTCAGGTACAAAAGCTTTGATTTTTATATGTGTGTTACAGTTATTCATGCTTATTCTTTGATTTGTGATGAACATCATAATGGGGGTGTTTGTGGGTGTTGAGGGTAGTCAGAAAGAGGATATTGAGATAGTTAGGAGATGACACAAACATAGCTGTAAGATGGATCCCAGAAAATTTTGAGGTTTCAATCGGTAGAGTTGATAGAAGTTGTGTTGGAGTTAATGGAAGATTTGCAAAGAGGATGATGGTTGTGGTTTGTGAGTAGTTGTGTAGGAATGATTGAGAGGAACACCGAAGTGAGCCGAGAGCTTAGACCTAGGTTTTCGTGGTGAAGTATGTGTTAGTATTGTTCACGGGGTGCCAAGACAAGTATCAATAGTGGTGATTTGTTACGTGTGGTACATTAGTAGTCTAGGGTGATGAATGATTGGGCATATATTTGAGGTAAGCATGGAATGCGTTTGGGCTAAGGTTGAAAGGAATAGTGGTAATAGAAGCTAAGATTTGAAGTAGTGTTGTCCGATCACTTGTGGGCACACCGGAAGTAGAGAAAAAGGGTTGAATGGTTTTGGGTTGGTTTTGAGAAAAGTAGCATTGGTTGGTGTAGTCGTAGCTCATTAGTATTTATTTTTGAAAATTTTTTTTAAAAATAATAATAATAATAATAAATTAAAAATATATATATATATAATCTGAAAAATTATAAAAAAGTTTTCTACGTCATTCTGGATGTTGTTGCAGGTTATTAATGCATGTTAGACACGTTAAAAATAAGTTTTTCAAATTTTGATTGGTTCGTTCGTACTCAATCTCCATTCGAGCGGGTCAACCGAATCACATAAGTCGGCATGCATTATTTGAGCGTAGTAACGAT
Source organism: Scalesia atractyloides (assembly GCA_947069175.1). Lineage (NCBI taxonomy): Eukaryota > Viridiplantae > Streptophyta > Magnoliopsida > Asterales > Asteraceae > Scalesia > Scalesia atractyloides. The sequence goes on along the minus strand of CAMTDV010000014.1, from coordinate 20,857,116 downwards.
TGTTTTGTTGTGAACTTGTTAACCGCGAATGAAAGGCTATACGTTTACAAGTTTCATATGGGGGTTACTAATTTAAAAAAAAATTTTTGGCTTGTAGTATGTCAAGTGAAGGTTCCAATCAGTCTGGTAGCAAGAAGAGGAAGCGTATTCGAGCACGAATTCAGTACAATGGGCCAGAGGAGCGTCCACTTCCGTAAACACCAATAGTACCATTGGCGCAAAGGGTTTTACGGGAGCATACTTTGCTTGACTTTTTGATAGGTAGTCCGGAGTATGACAAGCGTGAGAAGTTTTGCAGGATGAAGCTGTATAAACACCGTACTTTTAACTAGGATATGTAGGATGCTATGGGTCAGAGGCAAAGGATGGAAGAGTTTTTGGGTCCGAAATGGTTAATGGCCTTGAGATGTGCGGAGCCGCAGTATACGGAGTTAATTGTGGAGTTTCACTCCACTTTTAGGCATTATGCGGATAGGTATGTTGAGCCAGACTCATTATCGTTCAGTTTGGGTAGGCAGCAGTATGTTTGGAGTGTAGAGCAGTTTGCTTGGGCTGTTGGGTTTTATGCTCCGGGTGAGCGTTTCCAGCAGGCATTAAGGGGTCCGACTAAGAAGTTAGAGTATAGGCAGGATTGGGTATTGGTGAGCGAGCTACAAACTTTTTGGGGAACCATTGCTGATAGTGTTTGGTTGACTGATGCCATAGAGTCGTCAATTCGGGACCCGTTTCTGAGGTATGTTCATAGGATTATATTGGTGGGTAGGAAGATTGGCACAGATAAGGTGAACATGACAGATTTGTTTTACTTGTACTATTTGGTGTTGAGGAAAGAAGCCAACTTGGCTACTATACTGTTGTCTCAGTTTGCTAAGGGTAGGAGGTTGGGTGCTGATACAAATTTGGAATTGGGACCGTATGTTACTAGGCTTGCAAGGCATTGTGAGGTGTTTACGAGGTATCCAGAGGAGCATCTTACTTTTGGGCCGGGTACTGTGCCATTCAGTGTGGATACTTTGAAGTAGGAAAATGTGATCGAGTGGGATGAACTGGTTCGTTGGAAGCCGGTGAAGGTGTCACCACAGGTATTGCCAACAGGAGGTACCCCTGCTGCGAAGGCTATGCAGGCAGGGTATCGTACGTCGAGACATGCTGTAGTTCCCCGACTTGAGCATCCACTACCCCAGTATCCATTAAGGCCACCTAGGCCTGGTCCATTGACGTTAGAAAATGTTTATGATACTATGGTTGATGGTTTTGAGATGCAGACGAGTATGCTCAGGTACATGATGGAGCAACAGCATATAGGTATTCCTGATTGGTTTCCACCACAGCATTTTCCTCGGCCAGGTTGGGGAGCTCCGCCAGGTGGTGCAGATGTGCAGATGGGAGATGCGCCAGGAGGTGGTGATGAGTCAGGGGAGGAGTAGCTGTTGGATGTGGTAGCCACCGATAATTTTGGGTTATGATGTACTTTTTCTCTTTATTTTGTTTTTATTCAGATATTTATGGTTTGTACTAAACTTAATACTAACAGATATGGGAGAAATTGTACGGGGTAAACCGGTTGGGCTTTTATATCTATATATTATGGTTGTTATGTTTGTGTTAGTGTTGTTAGAATCTGAGTAGTCAGTGCGTGTGTGTGAGTCGGAAGGTATGGCGAGCATGTTGGATGAGAGGCATGGAAGTAGACTGATGCAGAGCAGCAAAGAAAATCAGGGGAGTCTGTTCCATTTTCGTTGTATTTTTGTTTTTATTTTGTTTTTGTATAGTTTCTCGCTCCATTGAGGACAATGAAGGAAATAAGTGTGGGGAGGGGAAACTAGTGTCTAGTTTAGTGTCATCGTGTCATACTTATTTTGGTAGAGTCGTTTTGGAGTTTTTTGTGTTTAAAAAAAATTGAAAACGTCCCGTAAAAGTTTTTCCACAAAATGGAAATAATAGGTATAATTAGATCGTTGGCATTTGATTATTATATATATAAGATAATGAACAGTCGGTCATGCGTATAATTTGGGATGTGTGGGTAGGCCCAGCCAGTTGAAGAGTTTCTTAGAAGCGATATGAAAATATTTTAAATATAGGAGTCTAGTGGGTGCCCGCCTTAGGAGCTGTGACAAAGCTGAAACTGTGGAAAGTATAATAGGTACGTCATAAATAAAAAACTTATAAGTTTTTCCGATTAAATTGGCACACCTGTTTCTTTTTGTGAAAACAAATCCGAAACAGTGTGGCGCCCGAAAAAAAAACATTCCATCAATCCATTTGAGCTATATGTGAAAAAGAAAAAAAAACGAAGCCTATGGTATTGCCGCAGGGATAGCGACTCATGTGGTACATAACCTCTAGGTGGAGTTGTAAAAATATTTGAAGTTTATGGCATTAATCGCGGGGATGGTGACTCATGCGAGGTATGTCCGCTAAACTGATCGTATACAAAAGCACGTAAAGCTCACAATATCATCCATTTATCCATCTTAAATTTAATCGGAATAATATAAGGGGTTTTTATATAAGACGGTACATTAGTATCTTTTAGCCTTATAAGCTTGAAATGGGAGTAGGTGGCGTTGTAGCCTTTTAAGTGTGGGATCCATGGATAACTATTAATTACTTGCACATTAATTGAATTGTGAATAAGGGCTTGGAAGCTGGAGGTTGGGTTTAAGTGGATCCTATACCTACAATCGTGGTTAGCGTACGGTTAGACTTGTTAATAAAATAATTGAATATATTGAATGTCGATGTTCTGATTGTGATTCCATTGCAAATAATTTTTTCGGGACGAAAAATGATAAGTGTGGGGATGTGATGTGTGGGTATTAAAGTGCAATATTTTGTGTGGTTTGAGTTGGAATTATATATTTAAAAGTGTTTATTCGGTTTAATATTGGTACTTATCGCGTGTTTGTCGTTTCAGGTTAAATGGTACAAAAAGATCGGGAAAATAGAGCTGGAAACAGTAGCTGGAAGTTGAAACGGGAGTTATCAGGAGGTAGTCTCCCGCGCCACGCGGGGGAGGTATGTAAATCCGTCGCGACGCGCGATGGATGGCTCAATGGAGTCGGTTTGGCCTTCTCAGGCGACACGGGCTAGGAGCTGAAGACTCTCCCGTGACGTGCGGGAGAGTTTAATCATGCAAAAGTATAAAAATCAGCTAAAAATATGTTTTGGGTTCCATGCTGAGACCTAGCAGCCATTTTACGAACTCAGAAGCTATTAGAGGCGATTTTGCAAGGGTTTTCACTTTATTAAAGTCATTCTCTCATGTTGAATCGATTATGAAAGACTATTGAAGCAGTGATGACGTCCATGCACGGCTAAACTCTTTGTGGCTTCTGCCCGGATGAACTTTTACTTTGTTTTGCATTGAACTTTGTTTACGGATTCTTGTAATTGGTACAGCTTGACCACTTGTGTTGGATTATTGGTAAACGTTTCTTATGCTTGAATTACTTGTCGTTTATTAAGCGTATTGGTAACTTTCTTGCGTTGTTAACGGGTTGGTAAATTGGTGGGTAGTTAACACAAACAAACGGGTTATTAGGTTGCATAGTGAATCTTAAAAACTATCCCTATTAACTGATCAAATTCATTAATTCCGAGGCATGTCTATGTGGTGTTTTGAATCAGTAAACAGGTTTTTATGTTAAATGGGTAATTGGGATTCCGACTGGAAGTTACTTTTTCTCATCTTGATCACAACTCTTTTAGTTAGTTTTTATGTTTTTTGCAATCAATTAGTCAAACCCCCAAGGTTAGATAATTTAGTCTTTAGTTAAAATCTTTACACTGACCACAAATTCCCCGTGGATACGATACCCTACTTACGCTATCTACGTAGTTTAATTAGGTTTTTGATTGACCCTTATGACAGTCATCAAAATCCGCAACCCGGTTCACAAATTTTAAGGATTTCGCAACCATTACCCGGTTTATGCGCGTATTTATTTTGACCCGTTATGGGATTTAAGCACTTAAGCTTAAATTATCTTCATTCCTTTATATCTCTTAATCCCACTTTATGATCTTTATTCATTCATCCTCACAACTTCAATTGTGATGGATTATGATAGGAAAAATCATTATATTCCGATTCTACCCCCGAGTTTCACATTTTTACGAAAATGACCCATTGGTTTAAACCTTACACTTTATACTTCCGGAAGAATTGTCCAAATTATAAAACTCATATTTAAACTACCCTTAAGGGTCGTTTGCTCGATTTGTCATTCAAGGGCGTTTTGCTCAACTTTAGTCCTTTTAACCACGAATGACATTTAAAGCTTGTTTTGACCAAGTGGGCATTTTAACCCATATTCTATTTAAAATCATTATGTTCCTAAGAACATAATATCTCCAATCTAAATTATTAAACATACCTATCTTTAGGATATCCAATGTTCAATCATGACTCGTTTAACTCTCATCGGACCCCAAGTCCTCTTTGAGAGTTTTACCCATTACACGTACTTGGCTCGGGTCATAGCGTTGACCCGTTTTTAATGACTTGCATTATAAATTGCTAATTAAAAACAATGAAATCCATACGCTATATTGTCAAATGGTGATAACATCACCATTTTGACCCATTTGTCCTAAATGACCATTTTATTATTGTGAGACACTATTTACTTGCCATCTCACCCATTTAGCCCGTTTCGGCTTACCCCATATGATCATATTACTTAAAAGTCATATCTTAATTCGTTTGACCCCTTATGGCTTACGCCATAGGGTGTCTTTTTCAAAACTCATTATTTATCCGTCAACTCGTGACCAGGTTACGATTTTACCCTTTTACACGTTATGGTTTACACCATGTGGTAACTTTTGAAAACTCTATGTTTATTCGTCATTACATGACTAAATTATTGTTTTAACCCTTTTTACCATCAAATATGGTTTATTACCATTTTCACTCGTTCCGACCTGTATCATTTCCGCGTCGGAACATCATATTTCAAATACTAATTTAGCTTGCTCGTAACCAATACAATAAATAGGTGTCCCATTGGAAGGGTGTAAGATTTACTTACCTTGGATCCGATTATGCTTTTCCCACGTACTTGATACGTTTGACCCGCTTCTTCCCAAGCTTCCACCTAGCTTGTCAAGCGTCAAACTTGTCACACCCTGACCCGCAGCGGAATAAGAGTCGAGGCAAATTGGGTTATCACCAAAGCTCATGATGTTTACTAATATGTTTCATACTTATTAAATTCAGATTACAACTTCAATATTCCAAACAAGTTCATACAATTACAAGGAAAAAGTAACTAATAAACAATCCAAAGCCTAATCTGATTTATTCTTCTAGGCCGTCCTATATGTTTCTTGCTGCAACTGGATCACCTGTATCATGTGTAAAAATGGGGGATTTTGGGTCAACAAAAGTTGGCGAGTGAACCTTGTTAAAAACATTTGATATTGATTTCTTATTGTATTTAATATGGAAAAATTGTGCAATAATCATATGTGAGCAAACGTATATAATCAAACAATAACAAACCACCTTGCATGAGTATATGACATGAATGATAATGTATATGTTGGCAACGTCACGTTCCGCTAATAGGTAATGGGGAACGGACGGCCTATGATGATGTATGTGTGATCAAGGCTCAATCATACGGAACCAATCATATATTGGCAACGCCACGCTCCGCTCATAGGTAATGGGGATCGGCACTTACGACCATATAAAGCTTCGAAAGGTGCCATGCCGATACTTGAATGATAGCTGTTATTGTACGAAAATTCAACTAATGGTAGATGAGCATCCCAATTCCCTTTGAAGTCTATGACACATGCTCGAAGCATGTCTTCAAGAGTTTGGATGGTGCGTTCCGATTGTCCATCAGTTTGAGGATGAAAAGCGGTACTGAGGTTTAATAGTGTACCCAAAGCGGCTTGTACGGCTTGCCATGTTCGTGAAGTGAAACACCATCCCGGTCTGAAATAATGCTCAAAGGTACACCATGACGGCTTACAATCTCGCTGATGTAGATACGAGCTAACTTCTCGTTCTTGAAGTCCTCGCGAATTGGAATGAAGTGAGCTGATTTGGTAAGACGATCAATGATTACCCATATGGTGTCATACCCACTGGAGGTGCGAGGTAACCCGGTAATGAAATCCATGGTTATGTTTTCCCACTTCCACACAGGTATTTCGGGTTGTACTAGGAGTCCTGACGGTCTTTGATGTTCAGCCTTTACTTTGGAACAGGTAAGGCACTTAGAAATAAAAACATCAATATCCTTTTTCATGCCAGGCCACCAGTAGGTATATCGAAGGTCTTGATACATCTTGTCGGCTCCTGGGTGTACAGAGTACCGTGTTTTGTGTGCCTCATTCATAAGGAAATCACGAAGGTTATTGTGATCGGGAATCCATATGCGATCTAGATAGTACAGAATACCGTCGGATTTGGTTTCGATTTTAAGTTCTGCTCCACAAGACAGCTCATTGCGTACGTCGTTTTCTGTTACAGAAACATGTTGGGCTTCCCGGATTTGATCTTTGATGTCGGTTATGATTTGCGAACATAGAAGACGAATGGAGTTCGCATAACCCTTTCGACTGAGGCATCGGCCACCACGTTTGCTTTACCAGGGTGATACCGAATTTCACAGTTGTAGTCATTAAGAAGTTCGACCCATCTTCGTTGCCTCATATTCAACTCCTTTTGGTTAAAGATATGTTGGAGGCTCTTGTGGTCAGTGTATATTTCACACTTGGTACCATAGAGGTAATGTCTCCATATCTTGAAAGCGAACACAACGGCTCCAAGTTCCAGGTCGTGGGTGGTGTAGTTCTTCTCATGAATTTTGAGTTGTCTAGAAGCATAAGCTATCACTTTTCCCCTTTGCATTAATACACAGCCTAGTCCTTGCCCTGATGCGTCGCAACATACCACAAAGTCATCGCAACCTTCGGGAGTGTGAGGATAGGCGCGTCACAAAGCTTTTGCTTAAGGGTTTGGAAGGCTTCTTCTTGTTTCGGTCCCCATATGAAGGGTTTTCCTTTATGAGTCAAAGCCGTGAGTGGTACAGCAATACGGGAGAAATTTGAAATGAAGCGGCGATAGTAACCAGCCAAACCAAGAAATGATCTTACTTCGGTAGGGGTACGTGGCGCTTGCCATTCTTGTACTGCTTTGATCTTTGAGGGGTCGACATGTATTCCCTTGTCATTGACGACATGTCCAAGGAATTATACCTCTTTTAACCAGAATTCGCATTTGGAGAATTTGGCGTAGAGCTTTCATTCCTTAAGAGTGTAAGGATGAGTCGAAGGTGTCGTTCATGATCAGATTTAGACTTCGAGTAGATGAGGATGTCGTCGATGAAGACTATGACAAAACGGTCGAGATAGGGTTTGCATACCCTATTCATTAGATCCATGAATACAGCTGGGACGTTGGTTAATCCAAATGGCATGACCATGAATTCGTAATGATCGTAACGAGTTCGGAAGGCGGTCTTTGGGACGTCTTCTTCATGTACTCTGAGTTGATGATAACCAGAACGTAGGTCGATTTTTGAAAAACAGGTGGCGCCTTGAAGTTGGTCAAGAAGATCATCGATGCGAGGTAATGAGTAGCGGTTCTTGACTGTTAACTTGTTGAGTTCTCTGTAGTCGATACACATGTGAAAAGTTCCATCTTTCTTCTTCACAAAAAGGACAGGTGCACCCCAAGGCGATGAGCTAGGACGTATGAATCCTTTGTCAGTCAGCTCTTGCAGCTGGACCTGGCCCAGCTCTTGCATTTCGGATGGGGCTAACCTATAAGGAGATTTTGCAACTGGTGTAGCTCCAGGTATAAGATCAATGCGGAATTCAACTTCTCTCACGGGAGGAAGTCCTGAAATGTCGTCAGGAAAAACTTGCGAAAAATCTTTTACTACTGGGATGTCTTCGAGTTTCTTCTCCTTGGTTCCCTTTTTGACGACATGAGTTAGGAATGCGACATAATTCTCGCGGAGATATTTTCGGGCTTGAAGACAGGACATTAATTTGAGTCCTTTCGAAGGGGTTTCTCCAAAGATTCGTAGAGTCTGACCGTTTGTAAGAGGAATGCGAATAAACATTTCGCGGCATACAACTTCAGCATGATGTTGACTGAGCCAGTCCATGCCAATTATAATGTCGAAGCTTCCCAACTTCATAGGAATGAGGTCAACTGGAAAATCGTGATCGTTTAGGGTGAGATTACAATTGCGTATGATAGAGTTTAATGAGACCGGTTTTCCGTCAGCAACTTCTACCGTTATGGATTCCATGAGTTTATCACGAGTTTGGTTGAGGATGGGTTCAAATTCTAAGGACACAAAACTCTTATACGCGCCAGTATCAAATAACATGGATGCATAACTACCATTGATGAGATACGTACCGTTAACCACGTTGTTGTCAGCCCTAGCTTGATTGGCGTTGATGTTGAAAGCTCTTCCCCTAGCAGGTGGAGGAGCTTGGTTAGCCTGGTTTACTGGATTTGCTTGAGCTTGGGCATGGATGATGTTCACCAAGCGTGGACAGGTGTTTCTGAAGTGATTCGGGTCTCCACAGTTGTAACAAGCCCGCATAGGTTGCATCATGGGGTAGTTGGGTTGGTAGTAGGATTGGGCTACATGTTGGGCAGGTGGTAGGAGTAAAGGTTTTTGGGCTTGACCCACTATCTGATGGTGGTTAGGGTTAAGGGCTGATTGCGGTTCGTTCGCTGGAGTGTGCGACAGGTTTGGATGGTGTGACCTGCACGGCCACAGCTGGTGCAATATTGGCAGGGATGTTCGGGAAAGTGATGGTATTGGCAACGGGTGCATTTCGGGTATGGGTCGAAGTATGGCTTTTTGTATGGTGCAGCTGAGGGAGCAACTTGGGTGATTGGTGCGGCAGTGATAGGAGGGTTTGTTTGAGTGACAGCAAAGTTTCTGGTGTTTCGCTTCCTTTTACCAGTAAACTTCGAAGAGGAGCCAGAATGGTTTGAAGTTTGAGCCTCAATGGGGGCTTTCTTTTTCTCCTCCTTGAATTTACCGTTTCGTATGTGATTCTCGGTAAGTTCGGTAGCTAGTTCCATTGCAGCTTCCAGTGTTGCAGGCAAAGTGCTTAGAACTGAGTCTTGAATTTTCGAGGGGAGGTCTCGAATATAGTGTTCGACTAAGCGGTATACTGGGGTGAACAAGTTGGGGATTATTTGGTTCAACTTTAAAAACCTTTTGTTGTAGGAAGTATGATCTCCTTCCTTTTGCTTTAGGGAGTGGAATTCGTCTTCTAACTTCTTGATTTCGCTTCTTGGACAGAAGCGTCTTGTCAATATTTCCCTTAACTCTTCCCATGTTAAGGCCATGGCGTCTTCGACTCCTCTCTTACCCTTCTCTGTGTTCCACCAGGTCAGGGCTACCCCAAACAGTCTCCCGGTTGCGTAACGTACCTTGCGATCCTCGGGACAATCGCAATTGAGGAAGGTGTTCTCCATTTCCTCAAACCAGTGGAGGAGAGCAGTGACACCTTCGGTCCCTTCATACTTTGGGGGATCGCAAGACTTGAAGTGTTTGTAGGAGCACTTCTTGGAGGGAGGGTCGTCGACGTTCTGGTCTTCTTGATTGGGAGGGTTGATGGGATTTGCAGTGAGAGCTTGCTGGACTTGAATTACGATGTCAGGGAGCACCGCGGCCATTTGTTTTGCAATTTGGGTGGCCAAGCGTTCATTTGCCCTTCCTGACTTTCTACCTCCATGTAGTTGCCTAGCCGACATCTACAGGAACATACATAGGAAAATTGTGAGTTTAAGGAGTCTTTTAGGTGTCATGTGTAGTTAAAAGAAATAAAATAACATAATCATAAATAATGCAACTACATCCATCGGATGTCTTGGGTTTGCTCATGTTTGGGCCTCCAATGTCCCCATACCATCGCCTGTATAGTCATGTGGGCCCCCATGGCTATTGGCTTAGTAGGATTCACATTGGTGTTGGCGGTTTAACACTCGCATCACCCGAACGAAAACCATGAAATATGTTTGCGAGATGTATGGTCGGAGGGTGTCCAGGTATAGACACAATGACAACTCAAAGTGGGGTTAGCTCACACGACGTTTGGTATAGCATGCTTTGGCCTAATAGGTCCTTCGTACTCTCATCGTTAGTCCCCAGGTAGGCAAACTGGTCCTTTATTTTGGATTTATACGAATGCCAAGCCTAGACAGGACGTTCCGACTGCAGGTACTCGTACCCTTCCAGTTACTACATGCCCGTCATGAGAACTCACTTTGATGTGATTTGGAAATACAAAAATCGTTGCAAAAATCATGGGAATTGTGAGGTGTGTGCTCAATGTGTTATGAGGATATGATTCATGATGAGCATTGTATAATAATATGTACTTATGAACATGCTTGCATAACATTGAATGTAACAATAAACATAAAGCATATAAACATCATGAATTTTGCATGTAACACATAAACAATTTAAAAATTCTAATCAACTATAGTATAGGCTCTAAGGGTCTAATAACCTATCCTATATCCCTATAATCATGGCTCTGATACCAATCTGTCACACCCCGACCCGCAGCGGAATAAGAGTCGGGGCATAATTGGGTTATCACCAAAGCTCATGATGTTTACTAATATGTTTCATACTTATTAAATTCAGATTACAACTTCAATATTCCAAACAAGTTCATACGATTACAAGGAAAAAGTAACTAAGTAAACAATCCAAAGCCTAATCTGATTTATTCTTCTAGGCCATCCTATATGTTTCTTGCTGCAACTGGATCACCTGTATCATGTGTAAAAATGGGGGATTTTGGGTCAACAAAAGTTGGCGAGTGAACCTTGTTAAAAACATTTGATATTGATTTCTTATTGTATTTAATATGGAAAAATTGTGCAATAATCATATGTGAGCAAACGTATATAATCAAACAATAACAAACCACCTTGCATGAGTATATGACATGAATGATAATGTATATGTTGGCAACGTCACGTTCTGCTCATAGGTAACGGGGAACGGACGGCCTATGATGATGTATGTGTGATCAAGGCTCAATCAAACGGAACCAATCATTTATTGGCAACGCCACGCTCCGTTCATAGGTAATGGGGAACGGTTCCGCTCATAGGTAATGGGGAACAGACGAGCCTGTGATAATGTATGTACTGAAAATAATAAATTTAATCTAAACTTTAACCACACAAATAATTGATACATATTGGATACACATTTGATCATGGATATGATGGATGCACAAGTGTTTAAATGTAATAAATAATAAGCGACACATGATACACCCCAAAATGTGATTAAAACGGGGAATTTGGTAGAGATTCACTCACATTGGGTGCGTTCGTTTGATGATGATGAATGTGCACGAGTTTAGAGAGTTGATCGACGAGGAATAACTAACCTAAATAATAACGAAAAGGTACGGTAAATAAGTGGATTTTATTAACAATTTTAATAGGATTTTTCGATTTATTTTTGTGAGTTTAAGGTCATTTTCTAACTTTAAAAATATTATTTTTAAGTATTTTTAATTGATTTTTAAATTAAATAAATAAATAAAAATAAAAAAAAGTGTTGACTTTTTGGGTTGACCGTTGACCGGTCGGACTGTGACTTATGTGTGCGCTGGGTGAGGCTCGAACCCGAGACCTCTCGTACGCGTGCACTCAGCTCTACCAACTGAGCTACGTGTCTAACCTGAAATATTCTATGTTTTAATTATATATATATACTAATTAAATGTTTAATTTATTTGGTTTTATATTAAAAGAATTTAAATGGTTGAACCGGTTGCAGGGAAACCGGATCGAACTCGGGTCCCTTGATTTGTAAGCGCACAGCCCAACCAGTTGGGCTGTGCGTCTTATCTGTTTAACTTACGGTTTATATTAATCTTATATACATACTGGAACCTGTTCTGATTCTGTTTTAAAAAAATTGGTTTTAATTCGGAAAATCGGTGTGTTGCAAGATTCGAACTCGTGACGTTTGTTTTGTTTGCGCACACAGTCCACCGCTGGACTGTGTGTCTAACCCGTTTGATTATGTGATTTTAATTATCCTTATACTTATTTCTGACTTCGTCTTCTTCGTTTACAAACACCCAAATCAGTGAGTTCCGACTGTTTTGTTTAAGTTGATTATCAAAACTTATAATCAGTTGAAATGTAATAGTAAACGGGATTATAGAATAGAGTGTACCAAAACAGCGTGTTTAATTCAGGTTTCCGGCAAGGGGGCGTCGGCTCTGATTGGCGATCTCCGTCTGAGTGAACCAATCGACAGTTTTTATAAATGAGTTGTGCAATTAAGGTACTAAATAAGGATTATCAAGAGGTTTAGATGTTTGTACCAATTCACAGCGTGATTTCGAAAATTTCCAGAAATTTTCCGGTGAGTGTAGAATATCCGGCAACGTCGTCTGTGATTGATTCTGATTGATGGATTGAAGTTAGTATAAGTCTAAGAATGATTTGAAAACGAAAGAATCGAGAAATTTACCGTTTTGATGTATATCTCGGTTTTCCGGCGAAAGTCCGTCAACACAGAATATTTCCGGCGAGTGAAATTTCTTCGAGAATTTGTGCGATTTTGAGCGAAAAGATTACCAGAGACTTGGGGGTGTATTTATAAGGAAGAATCATGATGAATTGAGTCCGAATTGAGTCTTGATTCATGGTCAAGACTTTCTCCGGCGGTTATGATTGAGTTCGCGGGATTAGGCATCGGTTATAACCGATGTCGAGGTTAATGCACGCGTTGAGTCAAAAGAAACCGTCGACAACTGGCGAATCGTCGGTATTTCCGACGACTGCGAATTGGGCGCGCTGATGACCGTATTTGAGTTTTATTATAAGTATTAATTTTTTTTTATCATATATCACAAACGAGTCAAGTGGCGTAGTGGTTAGGTGGTTCTTTGTTCTTCCGGCTGACCCGGGTTCGAAACCCGGCAGCCCCTTTTCTTTTTTATTTACCTTATTTTTACTTTTTAATAATTATAGTTTCTAAATTCTAAAATGTTTATTAATTATGTATCGTTTAAAATTAAAATTAATCAAAAATACGCAACGAAATTTTATAACTTGATATTCGATTAATAAACGAAGCGGGTTTTGGAAACCCGTTTTTCGACGGATGTTACAAAACTACCATTTTTCATTTACAAGATGGTTAGATTAGTCATCATTCATTACGACTATTCCACCTTACGGATTTTATATCAAAATTATCATTTGATCTTATTATATAAGTCAGTTTGACTTTTAAAAGTCAACTGCCTATTTACACATACAAACCCACAAATAAGTTCAACAACTTATTTAGGCATTTCGTTAATTACCCGATAAGCACTATTCTTAGGCCACCGTTATAGTTACGTTCCCCCACCAAGTTCACGCAATTGTTAATATCAATTTAACATAGTTTCTACCATCATATGCTAATCTATCAATCATTATACAGTAACTTAGAATTGTTTCATTATCACAAAACAACCCATTTCTTCATAGGTATGAGACCTATCCGAACATCAAATTTTGCCAAAGACTTTAAACAATACACATGATGATTTCTAGAATCTAATAACATGAGTATTTCACTAACTCAATCATATCATCAAAACCCACTTCATAGTCTACTTGTTAATCACTTACAAGTAACCTTATATCACATTTCATAATTTCCTTATGTTTAACGAAATTTATCATACATCTATCCCCAATTTCATCTTTGGATCATCATCCAACAATCTAATTGCAACTAATCAACTTGTCTCAAATTACCACTTTCACCAATCTAGATTTTAAGACATACCTTATGATCCTCTTGACTAGGTGATCGTTAAAATGCGTTCATGCATTGATTTGGGTCTCGAATTGATCTTCAATTTGGTGGACTAAGCTTGAACAAGGGTTTTGCCCTTGTTCTTTCTCCTAAGGATTGACCAACACACACACTCACACTATGTGTGTTGTGTTTTAATTCTTGTGTTTTAAAACACAAGTTTCCTTTTTGGCAGCTTTGGTCCCTCAAGTTTAGGTTTGATTAGATGAGGCTACAACTCATTGTTTTATTACTCATTTACATGTTATTAACTAGGTTAATTAGTTCCTAGTTATTTTGTTTTACGGGTTCACTTTTACCACCAACGGTATTTTACCCGTTCTTTAATACTAACGTGATTTGATTACCAAATCCGTTTTTGGGTGTTACAGGTTCATTTGAGAAAAAAATAAATTGAGAAGAAAAATAATAAAGGGTACAATTGTAAAACATTAAATAGTTTTTTCTCTCATCTCTTTGACTAATTAATTAGTCATAAAAACTATCATCTCCACATTAAAAATTTTTGTCTACACACATCAAAATTAATTCTACACGTTTTGAAATTTATGCTACACATATTGAAATCTATCCTACACAGCTCGTAATTCATCCTACACACCTCGTAATATATCCTACACTTTAAATTAATTTTTTTTCTTTTTTGAAAACAATGAATATGTTTTTTGAAAAAAAAAGTGACAATTTTAATGTAGTTGGCTATTATAAAAGGAAGAATACCAATTAATGATCTATCTTAGTTTACTAACATACCCTCACACTAATATTAAATACAAAAATTAAATGAAGTAAAATGAAACATTCTTATTGGTTGAATTTCTTCTTTTTGATTCTTACAAAAAATTTCTTCTCATTTGAACCATCCATTATACATATAAGGGGAGAGGATAGGGTTATTGTAAAAAGGGTGTGTTTTTGATCTATACTCTGATGGTTGAGATTATAATGGAAAAATTGTAAATAGTGTTACCATTAAAATAATTAATTTTCTTTATTAAGTGTATCAAGGTAAAGTTAACATTTTTGAATTCAAAAACCCACATGCAATGAACATGCAAGTCCCCCCTCCCCGGTCTTTTTTAAACGTCAATAACTTTTTACACGTATTTTTCTTTTAAATTACACCACAATAATGAGTGTTTTTTTATCTTTAGTATGAGTACCATATTGCTACGGGATTGATTTCCTACTTCCATCTGAATGAGGGCCACACAATCGTCAACCTTGTAGCAGATTCAATGGCCTTGGTTTACACATTCTTGACTTGAAAAAAAGAGTTTGAAGGATTCTCGTCAGAAGGTCATGTCAGAATATACTTATATACAGAAAAATATTGCGTTTCGGTCAGATGTTTTAGTCTATAGTGTTTTGTCTATGCTGTTTTAATTGTATAGTGATTCAAAGCATTGGGTTTTACAGTAAAACACCATAACATTACAAGTACCATTTACATTCAATCTTTCAATCTTGTTTCCTATGATGTGTTATTTTACAAGACACAATAATCTGTTTTGAATTCCTAAAATAAAACGCCATAGAAAACAAGATTGAAAGATTAAATGTAAATGGTATTTGCAATGTTATGGTGTCTTATATACGTTATGGTGTAGTGTAAAACACAATGCCTTATATCACTATACAATTAAAACAACATAGACAAAACACAATGGACTAAAACATTCGATCGGGACGTATTTTTTCCTCTATATAAGTATAGCATACGGTACTCATATTAAAGATACAAAAACACTCGTTATTATGGTGCAATTTTTTTAAAGTTACGTATAAAAAGTTATTGATGTTTAAAAAAGACGGAGGGAACTTGCATGTGCATTGCATGTAGGTTTTTGAATTTTATCTTTAATTAGGTTTTTTTATTAAATTATTTAATTGTCCTTATCCTAATAACTAAAATAATGGCATGTGTCTCACAAATTTCATCTTTTTTAAAGGATCCTAAACCTAAGGGGAGGATCATTGTAGTAGAAAATTTAATTGAAAAGAAAAAGAAAAAATGGTATAATTGTAAAATATTAAATTGTTTCTCTAATCTCATTTATTATCATCTTAACTAATTAATTAGTCATAAAGACTATCGTCCTTTACATTCATTTTTTTTGCTTACACACATCAAAATTTATCATACACATTCCAAAATGTATCCTGCACTTTATCTTACACGACTCGTAATTAACTTACATTCTAATTTTTTAAATATATATATATATATTGAAAATAAGTTACAAATTTAATATAATTAACTAATAAAGAGAAAAACTATAAATTAATGACCTATGCAAATACAAATATTAAATGAAGCAAAATAAAACACTTATACCTGTTTAAATTTCTTTTTTTGTTCTTCTTACAAATATTTTGTCTCATTTGAACCCTCCACTATGCATATATTCATCTCGACGTAGCATGTCGTAATTCTTTTCGTTTCGCTTCGGTTAATGTTCGGTTCTAGGATATCCTAAGCCATAACCATAACCGATTAATCAGTCAATCAAATAATCTTAACTATAACCGCCAGCTAATCTTAGTTATCGATTAATTCAGTTTGGTAACAATCCGCGATTAACGTTTAAGGTTTGGCCATATTAATTGTTTCAAGAGCTGGTTATAAATTGCATACAATTTATGGCTCAAGAATAATATAGTTTCCGATATTCACATGCCCTTTGAAGAGCTGGTTTTATTTGTAAAAAAGGGTAGGTGTGAATGTTTGATGTGTCAATTAATGATTATATGGTTTTAACAAATATAGAAATATATAATTCTTGACTCATATGTATAGTTCTTAACTTATATGTAAATATTACGAATATATGTATATACAGTTATATGAATGTTGGATGTGAGTTAGGACAAATCATCCTATCATGACTAGTTTATTTAAATACTCAACAGATATAAATACGAGGTTCAACCGTTCTCCAAGCACGTACCCTACCTCGTGATGCAAAAGGTCTTAAAGGGTAAAAGCTTTAATCCTCTAAGGTTTGTCGGAAGTAAAGGGAGTTATGGAGGGTTATGAGTACACAAGGGCTAACGAAAAAAACTACAATAACATGTGATGATGTAAACATGGGAATCTTTGCATTCGCCACTTACCGTATGTGCATTCTCGTTTGAAACCTTGACACAACTATGTGAATTCCAGATGTGTACTTAAACTATGTTACGTTTTCTACTTGTACGTGATTGTCATGAGCATTAAATAGGTGCCACGGGGTAAGCATGTATTACAACTTATTGCAATCTCCTTGTTCTTTAAAATTTTAAAATTTAAATGTGTGAGTTTGAGTCTCATGATCCAGACCTCAGTGAATTCTCGGGCATGATTAACTGGAAAAAAATCGGATTGTTAAGCATGTACTTTAAGTAACGTGAAAGTTAAATTTAAGTCAAGGATTGATAGAATAAAGTGGAAGACGTGATTGAAAGTGGATATAAAACCATTATGTCAAGTAAATTCCCGCTACATTAACATATAAATACATATTAAAATTGAAATAAAAGTTGGAGTGATTTTTAACCATTATGTCAAGTGATTTTTAACTAAATTTACCAATGGTTTAGTTAGCATCTGGCCAACTTGATACACATAAATATAGCCCCAAGGTCATAGATAAAAGCCATGAGTTAGTGATGCATGAGTATGGTTGTAACCTAGGCATAGAGAGTTGTACAGTACAGAGCATCTTGAGGTGTAGGACAGGTGTCCCACAATTAACGGTTACGGGGAGTACTTGAAGGTTAAATGTCTGTGTCAGGCTAAAGATGAAGTACTTGTTTGTACTTCGTGCTTTCATTGTTTTTCACACCCAGCTGTTCATTAGCTGTTCCTTCTTTGACTTCAGTCAACGGTCAACATTACACCCCCAACCACAAATTTTTTTATTTAATTTATTTAATCATACGTATAAAACACAAATTGTTTTTTTTTTATGTGTATCTACTATCGGCTGATGGTTATTTATATTATTATTCTTAAATAATAAAATATTGTGTATCATTAATTTATTTACAAGATTATTCTAAGTTTCTAATAAACTTATCCAAGAACTTTTAAGGTTGAGAAATACGTTTAAATGTTTAATAAAACCTCTTAGATTATTTTAGTATCTCATAAACTATAAATTTGGCATTATTTAAGTAAAAGAAATGAGTTAAATAATAACTGAAAAGGGCAAGAATGTCATTTCAAGTTAACAAAGGAAAGGAAGGGATAGTTGCAATTGTTTGATACCCAAAAGACAAGAAAACAAAAAGGAGAATCTTGTGAAAGAGATTGAAGTTGAAGTCAAATTGACTGTTAGAGATCCATTTATCCATCTACCAAAATTACATTTCACCCTTCATCCCCACACTCCAGTCATACCCTAACTTCTATGGTGATTCCCAAATGCACTGAAAATACCTAACATAACCCCAATCCTCTACCTAAAATTACAAGAATGACCCCATTCTCC
The DNA here is from genome assembly GCA_947069175.1 of Scalesia atractyloides. Lineage (NCBI taxonomy): Eukaryota > Viridiplantae > Streptophyta > Magnoliopsida > Asterales > Asteraceae > Scalesia > Scalesia atractyloides. The sequence goes on along the minus strand of CAMTDV010000014.1, from coordinate 20,838,773 downwards.
AATAAAAAATCAACCATTCCCTCTTTACAACACCCATTACATTCTCTCATTGCATCCTAAATTCCATATCCCTTGATCCTCCTTCATTCACCATTTCCTGTCATCATCATTTTAAATAAACATAAGAATGCATACAAAAGATATATATACACTATATATATATACATTAAGATTTATTAATGTATACATAGAGATTTATATAAGTATATAAAAACAAAATTTTAATAAAGTAACTATCTTGACTGAAAAAGATTCATTGAATGTATGTTAAATTAAAGTATGGGCAGAATAAAATCAAATATATTAGGTTTTATGAGACAGATTCCATTTTAGGATGGTGTTTTCCTATTATAACAAACCTTAAATACTAAACTAAAGTGACAAGAATAAAACAAAGCTTAAAAGCTTTACATCATATTAAATTAAATTAAAATAACAACAAAACAAGAACTCTAGAAAATAGTAAGTGAATAAAACCATAACCTAATGTCACATAAAAAAAAAACATAATCAAACAAAACAAAAAACCTGTGAAGCTTTAGAAGCATGTCCAGCATCTTGACCCGACCTAGACCCATCACCCTTATCGGATCTTTTGGACCCAATATGCGATTTCCGGAGCCCCAAAAACCCTTTCCACCGTGTACCAGAACCACCCTTGGGAGGCCGGAAAGAAACTCCGGCAGTATCATCATCATCTCCGGCAAGAAGCTCATCCCGGAGGGTAGTTTTCTGCCCAACAACAGCACCGGCAGCAGCATCTTTAAACGGCAACAAACGGCCCTTAAAAAAGAGCTCATCAGCGGTTGTAAACATGGAGTTGTTGCAGACAGAAAACTCAAAGTCAGAAGAGACCGGCGGCGCGTGGTAATCACGGGAGGGTTTGAGGGTTTGTTGGCGGGAGTGAACGGCGTCGGCGAAGTCGTTGGAGAAGGAGATGCGGGGGCTGATGGGTGGGTTGAAGGTGGACTTAGGGTGGTCTGAGTTTTGTTGGTGGTGGTTGTTGAACATGATGAGGATGTTTAGATTACATTCCATGAACATGAAGAGGCAGGCATAGGTGTAATGAAGATGGAGAAGAAGACAAAGGAGAGTCTGAATCACTGTTGCAAGGAGGATGATGGGTGTATTTATATATGTGGGGATGATGGATTTGTGGGGGGAAAACCTATCAACCTCAAATTTGAATCATTCAAGTTTTTCACCACTTTATGCTTTGTATATATATTATGAAACATTTTAAGTGCTGTTTGTTTAGCTTTTAATGGATTTTTAATGATTCAAACATTTACTAGTTCAGTTCTTTAATGGTTTAGATTATTTGTTTCGTCCGTAGATATCTAAATAGTTCAGACATTTGCCTCGGAATGGTTAAGCATTATACTAAGTCTGAAAGGTAAAGACTTCTAATCTGAATTGATCAGACATTTGCCTCTGAATGTTAAGCATTATACTGGCTTTAATGATTCAGACCTCTTACTAGTTCAACACTTAATGGTTCAGACATCTTACTCCTTTAGCACTTAACCATTTAAAAGTTGTCAAACAGCCCCTAAATATCTTTAGTTTAGGGTTAACTCATGAATCATATTTGTGTTACCCAAAGAAATGTGTGCGAAAACTAGGGATGCCGTCAAATCTAAACATTATGGGTAAATCTGAAAATTGACACACTTGAGACGGGTTTGGGTCCCTGAAATTGGATTTGAGATTAGTTTTTATTTTTTTTCGTATGATTGGGACGGATTTTGGATTTTGTGATAAACATGTTTACCTGATTACCCGATGAATATACCCGTTTACTCGATTATGTACCCGATATAACTTCTTTAGTTTTTTTTAAGTATGTGTATATATGATATATCAATTGTTGGCATAGACTAATTTTGTCATCTATGCATTTTAGAGCATTCATAATAGTTCCCTCATATTTTTGTAAGTGAGTTACATGTATAATAAGAAATTGTTGTGAGTGAAGAAGAGCAAAATGTTCATGTTCATATGTGAATATACAGTAATACTATTTACTGTTCTCCATTTAATTTTTAATATTTTTTTTAAAATAGTTGTTAGTAGAAGAAAAGAAAATATAATGAAAAAGATATATAAAATGTTATTTAATTGAAAAGGACATACTAAAATAGTAATTTATTTTAGTGTAATTATAGGGAAATGGAAATAAGGAATTCAATGTGAATGCTTTTAGTATATTTTTTTATATACATTTTGGTATTTTATATATTATGTATTGTAGTTATTTGATGTATTTTATATTGATAATGTTAAATTTAATTGATTAGTAGTTACAAGATAGATACCCGACGGGTTTTCGGTCGAGTATACCCAACGGGTAGTTTTTTTAAATTAACAAATTTACCCGAGACCCGAAGGTATACCTGATACCCGACGATTAGTTATCCGATTGAAACCCGACGAGTTTAGGACAAGCTTATTTAATCGGATTTAGGGTTAAGATTACCTAAACCTGACACATTGGCATCCCTACTGAAAACTATGGTTTATAATTTTATTTGATAAGTAAAAATGATTCACCAATGGGGTAGGTAGGCGGTGACAAGGTCGGGAGCAAAGGTGTTCCTTATTGTGAGGTCGGGGATTCAAATTATATGTTACACAAAGATGTAGATTTAAGAGTAGAATGAGTAGGTGTGTGTGTCTGACGGTAAAAGAATAAGTAAAATTTATTATAACTATAAGATGATTTTATTTTAAAATATTATATGGTTAATTAAAAGTTAGTGATGATATTCAAATCACTTATTATTTTAAAACACACTTAAATGGGATTTTTCGCGCTTCACAGTGGGCTTTCGGTTGGTATTCGGTTCGATACACTACTGGTATGATTTTGACACTCGATATAGCAACCTAAAGAGATATGCCAAGATGATATAAACACGTGTTTTACATATATTAAAACCAAAAACAAGAATACCGGTATTGGTACCAATGTACGTTGTTCGACTAATATTGATTCGGTTACAAATAATCGTTATAGCTTATGGTAAAAAATACTCTACTGTGACAAATCGAAAAAAACCATAAGAAAAGTAATGTAACGGGTACGATGTTGTTTGAACAGTGTCGGTTGGGTTCATCACGTTAAAGAACAAAAAAAACAACTATATTTGACTATGTTTGAATTAAAGTTGTATGAGCCTTAGGCAGAGAATAAACACATACAATGTTATATTAATGATTTTATGAAATTTTATATTATATCACTAATATAACGAAAGAATAACGAGATCACTTTATAAAAAGAAAAAAAGAAAAAAAACTAAATGGCACGACAACTTTGACGACATGTAATTTTATGCTCAGATTACTTATTACCTATTTTCTAAAAACCAAAGTTTGTGGGCAATGCTTCTCCCAACTTTAGCCCATAGACTTCGTTTTTGACATTTTGGTCCCTCAATTGTTGCTTACATTAAATTCTTGATGTTTGGTGGATTTGCCACTTGGATCCATGCGTCGGTTTGACCTCAACGTCTGGCGTGTTTAGTCTTCCTATGTATTTTTTTTGTCCCATACCATTCAAACATTACTTATACACTCCCTTAACTTTGTTGTATTTTTATGTTGTACATTACGCTATGGTGTATTGTATCTTTGTGTTAATGTGGGGCTTTTGTTACGTTTTGTCTTTGGGGGGGGGGGGGGGTTTAAACCCCATTAACGTAGCACTCAGGCTCTCTCTATGTGAGTTGTCTTCTTCTCAGTCGATTGTTCTTTTGTTTGAAGGTAAGAGTTGCTTCATATTTTTTTCTTTTGAATGTTTTATTTTGTTTCTGTTTTGGTTGTTTTTGTTTCCTTCATTGTCTCCTGCAAAACAATCGCATACGTCAAAACATTGATTTGTTCTTTTCTTGGGTAGGATGTTATGAAGTCGATGAAAATGAGTTACTCTCAAACGAGGTGTTTATGTTTAGTAGATTGATTTGCCTCCCTTTTTTATTTTTATGCTTTGGATTACCTCATGCATTCGATTTTTATTTTGGTTATTTTCGTTGCCTACATCAAACAATTGCATGCGTAGGAACTCATTTGTTCATCTTTTGGCGGTTGTTAAAACGTTGATGAAGATAAGACTACTCTCATCCGAGATGTTTATGTTTGCTTCTTTGATTTGTCTATAGCCATTCGAATATTATGATTTAGATTACTCATGCATTCGATTTTTACCCAAGTCGACGAAGATGAGATGTTAATTTTTATATGTTTGCATGCATTTGAATTTTATGCTTTGTACTTACTTCATGTATTTTTATCCTTTGGATTTTCATAACAAGATGATGATGATGTTGATGTTTGGTCATGTTTTTTTAGGTTGTTAAAAGGTCAATGAAGATGAGACTACATTTTAGTCCTCTTTTCTTAGGGCTTACATCGTGGTTATTTGATAAATAACTTTAAAATGTTGACAATGATGATCATTCATTCATGGATATTTGGCTTTAAATTGCATTCATGAGTTTTGAGACTGTTTGTTATTTTACTTAACATAAGGAATGTAATGTTTTTATCTAATATATTTTGTAGTTGATGATTTGATGCATTAAAAGTAACTTTGTAGTCGTCTTTGCTTTGGGCTACTATGTGTCTGTCACGTTGCTTATTTAGGTAACTTTAAAACGTGGGCAATGATGATAATCCACTCATTGCGAGGCAGGTTTAAATTACATCAATGATTCTTGAGCCATTTGTTGTTATTATTTTCATTTCTTTTTGCTTGATTTGTTATTGTCTACAATAACCATTAACGATTTTGTACATATATCAATTTATATTTGTATTTACTTATGTAAATTTATATTTGTATATACTTTTGTAAAGTTATATTTGTTGTTGTTCAGAATGATTAATCCACTGGAAAATGCGGATATCTATGAGCGGCTCGAAAGAATGTTGGATGAGGTAACGATGTCTCATTGTAGGATGTCACTAAGGTTGGACAACCTCATGCAAAGGATGGCCATCATTCGGCAGATTCAAATGAAGCTATACGTAGCTATCGACAAGCTCTACGCACGATATGAAGCTTCAAAGGATGCGGAGGAGTTAAATTGACTATAATTGTAAATAAAAGGTTATTGTAATGTTTTCTATGTAATTTATATATAATCAATTGTTATATTGTATTATTTAAACTTGAATATAATTTGGCACCAATTTTAGGATGTTATATTTGAGTCTCATTACACTCATAAATGCCTTTGTTGGGTTTTTGAAGGCCAACACTTAAGGAAATGCATGGAAAAGATGACGAAGATGTTGATAACAATATATATTGTTTTATATTTCCCATGCATTCCCCCTAATAATAGTTATGGATTGATGAATCGTAAAATCAAATGCAACATTGATGGAGTTTGAGAAACCCGTGTTGAAGGTCGGTTAACCTTTATTATTGTCTACTAATGGAGTATGGATGTTGTATATTTGATTATTACGTGTGTGTATATATATATATTATATATATTCACTTGCTTGGTTTGTTATTCGTTTGTTGTCGTTGGTTGTGAGACTTATGTAGCTATTGGGAACATGGTGGATTTTTCTTAATGTTTTTGGCCTTTTTAATTACCTAGGTTTACATATATTTTTTCCCACTAATTTAGTTTTAACTTGGTGATGAACTGACAAAATGACATGCTATAATATGATTTTATCTGGAAGCTGGTCTAATAATGGACCGGTCTAAGAATGGAAGTTTCTCCGGCTATTTTCCAAGGTTAGACATGAAACGGTTTTTCAGAATACACAAGTAACGATATGTTGTAACATATGTTAAACTAATACATATCATTTATGTGTTGGCCTTTTATAAACAACATGTTACATATGTAACCAATATATATATATATATAATGATGTTAGATATGTTTTGTAACTTAATATTTTCTCCTTTTATTTACCATATTCTTGCTTATAGCATACATTGTATGTTTTAGTATTATGTAAGAACTAGTGTTAGACTCTCGCGCGTTGCGGCGCGCTAAGCCGTTAGAAAACTAATGCGCGACAATGCGCAGCAATTAACGTTCCGTTCTCAAAACCCGTACGTCATTACAATACATATAATTTGTTAGATATTTAAGTTATGTATCAAATATCTAATTCAACAAACATATATGGTCCATTCAATCATAGTTTTTAAGTTGTAACATAATCTATAGTGAAAGCCATTTTACAGTTTACTTTTTGTATTGTAATTTTGTTTCTATATCTATAGTCTTATTTATTCATTCTTTTATACAAAAGATAAAAGAGATAGGCATGTGCAATTGAGTGTGTCCTAAGCATTGAGAATGGTTGGTTTTCAGTATTCACTTTTCTCTCACCTCTGTAAATTCTCTTTCTTAGTTTCTTTACACCGGTCCTCAACTTTAACACAAACACCACCAGCGCTACATTACATCACTGCCACCACGCATCCACATACACATACTTCCTCTCACTATGTTCACTGATCTCAACATATCGTCTTCCCGGCGCCCCAGCGCGGCGGCCGTACTCGGATGTGGGTTCTGACCGACCACAAAAGACCCACTCTTAAAACCATTCATTCATGTATACATTTTCAGCTAAGATAAAGAGAGGGATGTGTGGTCTGCCGGCCACCTCACGACGACGACGACGCCGACAACACAACTCAACCATCTATAAACACCACCCCCTTTCCTTCCCCTATTATTTGTACTTTCCGATTCCGGTAACGACATAGCCAACCCTAATGTCCTTGCTGTCTGCTCTGATTGCAATTGTCGTTGTCACCGTGTGAGGAGGGTTGTGTCGGAAATCGGCAGACCACTCCCTCTCTTTTTCTAGATCTATGATGAGTAATTGTGTAATTAATATTTTGATAAGAGAATGGATATATATTATAGGGCATTCAGAGAGTATGAGGTGTAAAGAAAAATTACAGATGTCAACAAAGCATGAACTACAAATAGCTACAGTAACTTGAAGACACAGCCAACATATTCCAATTTAATATATATATTAATAAGCACCGAATTTTGAATTAACCAAAATATACTAAATAATTAATTGTATAAAAATTAGAGATAAGCATATTCATACATCTTTAACAAAATGTATGGTTTACATAAGACCATAGGAAGCAAAAGACGACAATCTAGCACTTCCTATACACGTAAAGGAAAAAAAATACTAAAATCTAAGATCTAACATCTATATAATTATAACATTTTTATAACATAAGTTGGTTTTTTGTGATAGATTCAAGTTGTGTGAACTGTTGTATACTACTAAAAATACGTCAGTTTTATAATTTTTTTACATAATATATAGTTATATCATTTCTATTATACAAACCCGTGTAATACATAGGTGTATAACCTAGTACTTGTAATATGATGTCGTGTATCATTTTAGTTTACTTATTACTAGATTAAGCACCCGTGTGATACAAAGGCAAAAAGATGTAACATATTCTAAATGGATAGCGGAAGAAAAGCTAAAATTATTTGAGTAATGTTTTAGATTATAACTTAACAAAAACCAAACTGTATAATCCAAGTATAATAATGGATAATTATCAAGCAACACAAAACAAAATCCATGTATAAACAAAATCGGTAAAAAAATCCAACGATCCCGTTCATCCTCTTATAACGGCCGAAGTGAGTTGTAATAAATCTTTAGATTCGAAAAATAAAAACTCCAATTCGTCAACAGATACCATCTGCAAATCTTCAACAACATTTTCTTCAAACCTTGAACATTGTACCTTGGATTACCCTTTAAGTTATTACATTCCAACATTAACACGCCACCGATGACCATTGATGTTTTTGAGGCAATTTATGATGGAAACACTAACTAAATCGTTCCTTTTCACTTTGACAGTATTTGAAGGTCCAAAATAAAAAAGAAGCAAAAAATGATGATAAACGAACGGAAATAAGAAGTTTCCAAGAAGCACCCTCGTGCACAACAAGGCACAGTCGTGCCTCTCGCCTTAGCCCGCCTTTTGGAAAAATCAGAACAACTTTGTGGGCAAGAAAGAAAGACGACATGCACGACTGTGCACACAAATTCACGATCGTGCCCCCCCATAAAAGAAAATTTGAGTAAAGAGAAAAGGCTCGAGACCAAAGTATACTTGTTGCAACCATTTTCAGGACAGATCACCATGCATGGCCGTGCCCAAAACTACCGGGAGACAGAATGTAACACCCCAAGATAGGGATAACGTGTCACTAGAAACAGTTATCAGAAACAAAAGATAGTTCCATTAATATTAAAATTTAGGGTTACATTCCAAAAGATAGTTTATAGCCCTAGGGCCCAAATACATATTTATTTTATATAAGTGATAAACATCTTTAGTTAGCTTCCTAGGGTATATTCTTCACCCTGCCCAAAATAACATGTGAACCTATGGTGAAATAAAATACACGGAATGAGCCAAATGTCCAGTACGGAATAATAGTCTCAAATAACAACGGTAACAGTAACAGTAACAACGATAATAGTAACAGTAATCATTGTTGCAAAAGTCGCCAGACGCTCCTTAGTCGGTCGACCAGAGAGTTGAGAGTACTCGGCCTAGGTGAAGAGTACTTGGACATGTTAAATTATAAAAAATAGTTTTCGGAAATTAAATCTATGTCAGATAACACAAATATACTGATATTTATAACAAAATATGTGAAAATTATATTTATTCTTTACTATGATAGGCATAGAAATTATGTTTTATGTTTTTAAGTCAAACTCGGCCCAAGTTGACCTACTAGATCCGATTCTCGCTGAGGTTGACCGCGTTTGATCGATTCTGAGTAATTAGGCTGAGTTTAAGAAAAGTCCATCAGCAGCTTACCTTGTAGCAATTACTCGGGAGTACTCGACCTTGGAGACCTTTTTTTACAACCATGACAGTAATATGATACAACATAAAACAAGTCTATAAGAAAACTGTATTATACAAATGTATGCTTGAGCCGAACGGTAATAGGCATGACTGTAGAACTCACTAGGCGCTAGTCGGCCGGTGTGGTGGGAATTAACGATTAATCGGGATTACTCGGATTGGACTTTTTATGTATAATTTGTAACATCCGTCGAAAAACGGGTTTTCAAAACTTGCTTCGTTTATCAATCAAATATCCAGTTATAATTTCGTTGCGTATTTATAGTTGTTATTAATTTTAAACGATACATAATTAATAAATATATTAGAATCTAAAAACCATAATTTAAAATTTCTAATAAATAATGAATAAAAAAATAAATGTAGACGCCGGGTTTCGAACCCGGGTCACCCACAAGTCAAAACACACAACACACCCGCTCCGCCACACACTGTCTTTGTGATAAACATTAAAACAAATAACACTTATAATGAAACTGAAAGTCAAATCCAGTAATTAGCGCGCCCAGACTAGTCGTCACCGGAAAGATAGACAGTCCGTGATTCTTGCCATTTTCCTTTTGACTAAAACATGTTAACCGACCTCGACATCGGTTATAACCGATGTCTAACCCACAATTTTAGTTGTAACCGCCGGAAAAACTTTGACCGCGAATCAAGACCAAAATTCGGACCCAATACATCCTTTTCTTCCCTATAAATACCCACCCAAACCTCTGGTAAACTTTTCGCTCAGAATCGCACAATCTCTCGAAGCTTTAGCACGTCGCCGGAAATTTCAATTTCACCGGAATCACTGAACGGAAAACCGCCATTTTCTTCAGACGGTACAATCATCTAAATTTCTCTTGCTATCTTTCGATTTGTAATCTAATTGCTCAATCCAGTAATCAAAACTGTTAAACAGTTTCCCTCAGCCGGAATCCGCAGATCTGAGACGACGAGACTTTGCTGGAAAACCTGAAGCAAACTCGCCGTTCTGGTATACCATGTCATCTCATTTCTCTTTTCAATTTAATCAAATATAAGTTAAGATCGATCAAACAGAACAGTCGGAATTCACTGTTCTGAAATGTTAAGCGAAGAAGACGAAGTTGAACAATGCGTATAAGTTTAATTAAAACTGGATATTTAACCGGGTTAGACACACAGTCCAGCGTGGACTGTGTGCAACATAACACGCACGTCCCGAGTTCGAATCGCATATGTTACCGACTTTCAGAAATAAAACCAATCCTTTTTAAAACCTATTCAGATCATCCTTCAACAGGTATACCAATATTATAATATTATTCTGTAGTTAAACAAGGTTAGACACACAGCCCAACTGGTTGGGCTGTGCGCACTCGAACCGAGCGTCCCGAGTTCGACTCCGGGTCACTGAAGTCGGTTCGGCCATATTAAATCCTTTTTGAAATAAACTAAATAAGATAGCAGTTAATTAGTATATATATATAATTAAAACAGAGAATATTCGGGTTAGACACGTAGCTCAGTTGGTAGAGCTGCGTGCACGTATACGAGAGGTCCCGAGTTCGAACCTCACTCAGCGCATAATTAAACACAGTCCGACCGGTCAATGGTCAACGGTCAACGGTCAAAGTCAACATTTTTTTTATTTTTCTTTTTTATTTATTTAATTGAAAAATCATTTAAAAATACTTAAAAATAGATTTTTTAAAGTTAGAAAATTACCTTAAACTCACAAAGATAAATCTAAAAATTCCATTAAGAGTAACAAATAAAAATATTAATCCCAAATAAAATCCATTTATTTACCGAATCATTTCGTTATTATTTTAGGTTAGTTTTTCTCTCGTCGATCAAATCCTAAATTCGTGCGCATCCAACGTCATCACAGAACGCACCCAATGTGAGTGAATCTCGATCAATTCCCCGTTTTAATCATGTTTTGGGGTGTATCATGTGTCGTTTAATCCTTTATTATATTTAAACACTTGTGCATCCATCATATCCGTGATCAAATGTGTATCAAATGTATATCAGTTGTTGTGTGGATTATATGTAGTTTGGATTAATTATTTTCAGTGCACGCATTTCATTAGGCCCATCAGTTCCCCGTGGGAGACGGGTTGAGCATCAGGTGCCTCATAAGATCGGCTCCGTTTGATTGAGCCTTGATCTCACATTCATCATCATTCATATCATATACTCATTCAAAGTGGTTTTGTGTTGTTTATTTATATATGTTTGCTCACATGTGATTATTGCACAAATTTTTAATATTAAATAAAATAAGAAATTAATAACAATGTTTTAACAAGGTTCACTCGCCAACTTTTGTTGACCCAAAATATCCCCCGTTTTACACATGATACAGGTGATCCAGTTGAGGCAAGAAACACATAGGAAGGCCTAGAAGAACAAATCCGTTTAAGCTTTGGATTATTTACATAGTTTCATTTCCTTGTAATTGTATGGATATTTAAGTTGTAATTTGAATTTAATAAATATGAAACATTTTAGTAGACATCATGAGCTTTGGTGATAACCCAATTATGCCCCGACTCTTATTCCGCTGCGGGCCGGGTGTGACATAATTTTAATTTTTATACATATATACACATATTTTTATACGTAATTTTTTTAAGTGGACATGTTTTAACCGAAATCTGAGAGGTAATATGTGATTTTTTTCCGATGTTTTCTGATTTCTCCTTATCTTTTCTGATTTTTTCCAACCCACTAGGGCCGATTAGGGCCAACTAGGTCCGACTAGGGCCGACTAGCGATTAATGGACTGATTAACGAAAAATTAATCAGTAGAGGGCCGACTAGCAATTAATCGGCGACTAATCGCGATTTTTACAACACTGGTAATAGGTATGATGGGTGTGGGCACACACAAACCATATACCTACAGTAATCCTAAGATCGATCCATACACCTCCTAGTAGATATGTACCACACTTGTACATAGGGACGTCGTGAGCTAATCTCTCTATCACGAAATGAGCGCACGTTAAAGGTGCCTCAATAACGTGCCTGTGGGGCACTCCACAAGAACCGTAGAACTCAGCGTAACAAAGCACAGCCAATCAAGAATGGTAATCCAGTTTAATAGTAAACAGTAACCATATAATCGGTATCGAAGCATGCGATAATGAGTAAATTATAATCATAATCCTGTCGAATGATATCCAGTCGAATCTAGAGTCTAAAAAGGAAATGAACAAACAATTAAACGAATCGATATTCCAAGGACGTTAGGAGTTCCAAAAGAAAACGATAATCAACAGGGATTATAAACAATCGAACCAGATAACAAAAGGAGAAGGGGGTAAGGATCCGTACCTTGTTGCTTGATTTGTTGTCTTACAAATATATACCTGTCAAAGCATGTTCGTATAAACCTCCATCGTGTCCATATATTTCGTAAGGTTATCTTCGTATAAAACACACATATATGTTTGTTTAAATCTATGTCTAGTTAAAAACTTAAGTTTGTTTAAGTAATCATTTATATAAATTAGTTTTGCTTAGATTAAAGAATATATATGTGTAATGTTATTTTTAGTTGTATAATCGTAATTATAAAGATATAACAAGTAAGTATTCATTAAATATAGGTTTAAATAAAATAAACGTTTATTAAAAATAACTTTTAGTCAAAAGATTTGAACTTGTGACCTAAAGATTATAAGTAAAAAAGACTTAACCAGTGAGTCACTTAGTCATTTATATATCTTATAAAATCTGATTATTTAAATAAAAAATTTGATGTTATTAATTAAAAATATGATATGTAAAACAGAGAAATTTGATAAAAATAAAGTAACCAGCAAGGTTTGAACCCAGACCTCTGATTTCTAAGTCCTAAGACTTAACGAGTTAGACTACACCACCTTTTGATATGTATTTTGAAATCTGATGGGTTTAACAAGAAATATGATGGGTTTAAATGTAAATCTGAAGTGTTTAAAGACAATCTGATGTATTAAAAAGAATGTCTCTTGCAATATTTGTACCCAAGAACTCTAGGTTATAAGTTAGAGCCTAAACCAATGGACCACTTAGTGATTTATGTTTGATTTAAGAAATTTGATGTTTTATATAAGAAATCTGATGCATTTAATAGGAAATCTAATGCTTTTACGAAAATATGATGTTCATCTGATATTGCATAAGATCTGATGCATCATACCAGAAATCTAAAAAAAATATGTCTCCAACAGGATTCGAACTTGTGACATCTGGTTTGTAAACCAGAATCTGATCCAACTGGGCTATCGGAGCCCTTGTGAACAATCAGATTCGTTAATTATTTTATTTACTCGGTTCACCGGTTTATCTTCTTTTTCATTATCTTTCATCCAAAACTAACATTCACATAATTAATTCTATATTCTATTTTCATTTTAAATTAAATTTAAAGTTTCAAAAATAGAGATTTAGTTTATGGTTACCTCGGTAAAAAAAACGCGCTTCGGTTACGAGAGACGTCGTCGGAAAATACGTAAGTATCGCGAGAATTTGTATTTCTTTACCGAAAATGGTTTTGGGTGGTACATTTGTCGTCGTTAAAGCTTCTGAGTGGTTTAGTAGACATGGTTGTGAATAAAAAGTGGTGTCGGTATGGTGTTCGATTAGGCTACCGGAACCAGGTTTTTCTTATTGACTTTGATGGAAAATAAGGTAGTTTGTAAAGGAAGTTGATGATGGTTTGCAAATAATTGAAGCCTCTATTTATAGAGGGAAGACGGAAGTTCTAGTTGATGAGAAGTTGCAGAGTTTGCGTCTAAAGTCAATTTTTTGTATGAAATAATTCATGCAGATAGCATGTATGAGAAATCTTAGACATCCATTCAATGAATATAAAATTGCAGTTATTCACCTACAAGTTTTCCCACTTGCAAGATTATATATTTTTATTTATTTTATTATTGTTATTATTAAATTTAGTTATTATTAGTGTGTTATATTTCTAGTAAATTTAGTTTATGAATATTTTTCTTTTATTTTCTTGGCCGTCATACAATTTTGAAACCCATTTAAGCAGGTTAACTAGTAGACTGATAAGACGACCGGTTATGAAAACACTATTGTAAACAAACACCACCAACTTTTATATCAAATGACATGAGTTATAAGCATCAATATATGTGGTATCAATGAAAGTACAAGGTCACTAAAATAGTTGATTATTCATGACTTTCTTGTTTCAACTTCACCTGTTTCACAGTGGTATTCAATAAACACAACATTTTCATTTTGGTAAATTGCTTATCTTATCTATGGGAATGATTTCTGAAAATAAAAATGAGAAATATGAAAAACATGGGAAGGTAAAAACATGGAGGGGGGCATGTCCCAGTCCATGGCATCAGCTTAATCATGTTGATGATGGGATGGTTTTGTCCACGACTGTCAGTATTTATTGGTGGCACGACGGTCAGTGTATTTATATTTATTGGTGGCGGATATCAATACATGTCTGATATCATGCCAATATTAAATTGTCGAGGGTTTTTCAACATACAAAACCACTGTACGTGTTGTGTGAGCATATATTGGGATCAGATATGTATATTTATGGTTGTGTATTTGATTTTGAATGTGTATCCGAGTTCATTTTAAACTAGTAGGATTTTACGCATCACATGACATGAAGTCGGTTTGTATCGTTCACTGCGATACAGCCGTTCTTCATAGCAACTGAAAGCGAAAACCAAGAAAAATAAAGTTGTGATATGCTTAAAAAGACATCCGTTCAAATAACACTGATACTGGTACTAACATTCAGTCGGTATCGAGCCGGTTTGTTTCGTTACCAGTATGGTTATAGCAACTAGTAGAGTTTACTACACAAAAGATACATTATTTTAAACACAACTCTTAAAATGCATTACAAAAAAAAAAGTTTGTATGGTGTAACCCAAAAAAATAAGTCTATATCCTAAAAAATTAAGTCATGTTTTATATCGATCGGAAACCATAAAAACAAATACCGATATTGGTTCTAACATCTGCGATACCGGTTCATATAATACCAATACCATTACCGGCGCTGTTTGGTCGGTATCGGTTTCGTTCGAAACAGTCCTGGTGTGACACTGGTATTTGATATAACCTACGATACAAAAAATACTCTAGTTCGAAAACAAGCCCGTTTTTAAAAATATTGGACCGGAACGTCCAAGAAAAAGAAAATAAACACACGTATTTACTTAAAAAAACCAATAAAAGTAGGTTATCGGAGATTAACCAAATTTCTAAAAAAAATAAAAGGGTTAAAGTGTATATTATATATAGTATAACAGGGGAATCTACAATTTAAGGATATAAAAAAGTTACTGTCTGTTTGGTTTATAAGACCATGTGTAATGAGGCTTGAAGATCAAGCCCCTCCACAACTTCATAGGTGTTTTTATAATCACGTGAACAACCAAGTTTCAAACATCATGCCGATTGGTGGCGGTGTGCTGGCGTGTTCCGACATGAAGTGGCAAAGATCACGCCACTTCACAACACCAATACACACAGTCTAAGAGCATCCATACATAATGTACAAACTCTTCAAACCCTTAAAAACTCTTCAATAAACTGTCACTTTAACATTACATTAGACTCACAAAACTACCTAAAAACTCCTACTTTTCCCATAATATACAAACATCTAGTCATCTACAAACTCCACCTTACCCTACATATCATCACATACTTTACTATATTTTATATATCTAAAAAATCTAATTAACATAAAATTGATTAAAAAACAGAGATCATCAAGAAATAAAATTATGAAATAAACAAATCAAATTTCAAGAGGCTTTATTTTTGGTCGGATTATGTTACCCAATCTGCCATGATCGCATTCACAGTTGCAGACGATAGTTGCCATCTAGATTGGCATGTTAAGATACAAATTAGGTCTACAAGATCTGACTTGTTTTTCAGAATTATCACACATATCTACAGATCTGGTCCAGATGTGGTCAAAATCGTCACTACATTGACAACAACAGATCTAAGGATGGTTATTCTTTGATTTAAATCGCAACACGAAAGTTAACTCTAGTAAGATCGTTTGTAAAAGTGCCACAACCCTAAGAGCATTCACATCCAACACCCCATATTTTACCCTATATTACACTAAAAACAACTATCTTTTCTCTCTTTTTTTCGATTAAATAATATTTTTTAATACTTTTATCATTACGTTTTCTCTCTCTTCCACTCACAACCACTTTCAAAATATATTAAAAATTATAATGGGTGAACAATGTTCCTCTAAATTTACAGATAAACGGTAACATTTTCTCTCTCCTCTACTTACAAACACCTACAACCATTTTTCATAAATTAAAAACCCCCCTCACATAATATGGGAGGTTGGATGTGAATGCTCTAAATTTAGCATTTGAAAGTGTAGTTTGCTAAATATTATAATTAAGTAAGTTATCTAGCAAAATTGTAAAATTTGATTAAATAATAAAAGAAATATCAAAATTAAAAATAAAACATAATTAGCTAAAAAGTTTAGTTTGTTGACTCCGGTTTACGGATAATGCTTGAGGATTTTAACTCAGTTAGATGACCGGAAGAAAGATGAAACTCTAGATTTAGGGTTGTTTGGGATTCCTTCTCAAAAACAACTTATTAACTTATATAAGTCATAGGTTACAAGTTACAAATAGTAACTTCTCAAAAACAACGTCTCTCTCAACACACGAAAACAAGTTAAATAATATATCTTAAAAGGCAGGAAATTCACTTTCAAATCGCGTACGAAACTGAGTAAAATCGACAGGTTATATGTTTGTCAAGATTTTATTTCCACGTGGCCGAATGTGGACTTTAGAGCCTTATTTAATCTTCACTCAGCTCATTGTCCTATTAATTTTAGACAAAGGAGTAAAATTTTGGGCCGAGATTGTTCTGATTTTTTAACTCGTTGTTGAGAAGGGAGGACTTTGATGAGGTTGTTAGATCTTCATAGCACAAGGAGATCCAGATATTGTTTTAATGAAGAAATTGAAATGGGCCAGACAAGATAGTAAAAATTGGTGGAAGAAGATTAAACTCGATGTTAACAGAAGAAATAGATAATTTGGAAAGATAGGGATTTATGGGAGGAGGAAGTTTGGATCGATTTGGAGTGTAAAAAAAAGTTGTTGAATCGGAGGATTTTAGGAGAAAGGATGTTAAACAAAGGGTGAGGGTTAAGTGGGCGACCCAAGGGGAAGTTTTTTCACAAATGTATAAATAATAGAAGATTAAAAAATTGCATTCGGGCGTCAAGCTGAATGGGGTTTTGATTTCAAACTGAAATTGATTAAACCAGAGATCTTGAAGTTTTATAGGGAGCGTTTTAAAGAAAAGATGTTCAGGCGGTTCCGTTTGTATAAAAAAATTAACGGCGGAGATTGTGAAGCTGTGAGATAGACCTTTCTCGCATGAAGAAATAAAGGATGCGGTCGGTCTTTGGTTGAAGACTGTGCCCCGGGCCCGGCCGGTTTCAACTTTACTTTCTTTAAGAGATATTGAGCGTTGTTCACTTCATACTTTTCAGGATCCTTGATGATTTCTTTATCCATGGTAAAATCCGAGGTGAGTGTAGTTCGTCCTTTATTGCCTTCATCTCTAAGACGAACGATCTGGTTTCTTTATATGATTTCAGACCAATAAACCTGATTGAAGCCATTAGCAAGGTCATTTCAAAGGTCCTTGTTAATTGCATCAAAAAGGTTATTACATCGATTGTTTAGGAAACTCAATCGGCTTTCCTTGGGGATCGTTTCGGGCCTCTTATGATTAACGAAATCCTATCTTGGGGTCAAAAATAACTTTGTGATTTTCAAAATAGATTTCGAAAAGGCTTATGACAGTGTAAGCTGGGATTTGGTTTTATCCGTTTTGAGTTAAATGGGCTTCTCTGAAAAATGGCGTATGTGGGTGTGGGGTATTCTATCATCCGCTAAATCATTTATTTTGGTAATTGGTTATCGCACTTACCAATTTGTGTGTCAAATGGGGATGCGACAAGGGGACCCCCTATCCCTTTTATTTTAATCATGGTCATGGAAGCTAGGGGTGAGCATGGCGCGGTTCGGTTCAGTTATTGCCTATAATCGAAACCATAACCGCACACTTTGGTTATCAAAAAATCGTAACCATTCGGTTTCGGTTATGCAGTTTCGGTTAATCGGTTATTTGCGGTTAGTGCGGTTTCGGTTCGGTTATTCGACGGTTATTTTTAGCGTTTCTAAAGTTAGGCTTTAAATATGTGGGTTATGCAAAATTCATATGCAAAAAATAAATATACACAGTTAAAGCTTGTAGAATTATCAGTTTAATTTCACTTCAACATGCATATTGAATTCTAAAAACAAAAGTAACACATGTTATGTGGAAGCATACATACAAACACAAAGTGGCTAGAGTTTTAAATTCAACGAGGTTGGATCATGGTTAAAATATTTAAACACTTTACCAAAAAAACATATGGATTGAGCCATGGTTAGACACTTAAACATTAACTTAAAAACCTAGTGTCTTATAGATTCGGCCATGTTTAAAACATTCGGTTTGGTTCGGTTATTTGCGGTTAAGAAACTAATAATAACCATAACCGAACCGCAACATGCGGTTATCAAAACTATAAATAACCGACCCTTTGGTTATTTCGGTTCAGTTTTTTCGGTTAATTCGGTTTTATGCTCACCCCTAGTTGAAGCCTTCTCATGCATGATTAGTAAGGCTTGCGATGTGGGAACATTGAAGGGTTTTCAAACACTCAATGGGGGACCTCTTATCTCCGATCTCCTATATGTGGATCATTCAATTATATTAGGGGAGTGGGAGGAGGAAATTATAAAAAGAAAACGTGATTTAACTTCTGATGAGTTTCTTTTATGCTTCGACTTAAAGATTAATCATCATAAGTCTAATGTCTTTTGGTTTGGGGTTTAAACAGACCAAGTAAATCAGATGGCAGATAAAATGGGGTACGCGCCATGTATGTTTCTTTTCAAATATTTAGAGCTCAAAATGGAGGTTAATATATTGGAGCCCGGTGGTAGAAGTGTGATGCTCATTTGGCTCTTTGGAAGGCTTCCTCATTATCGATTGGGGTCCTGTTACATTAATCTGATCGCTTTTAGAAAGCCTTCCAAATTATTACTTTTCTCTTTATAAGTCTCTAGCAATAGTCATAGATTGCTTGGAAGGCTATATGAAGAGGTTCTTATGGGGGGGGGGGGGGGGGGGGGTGGACATAGGATAGGGTGGCTATGTCGAAAAAATTGTGAGGGCTTGGAATCAAACAACTTAGTTTCATTTTCATGAACTAAGCCGTTCTATCCAAATGGGTGTGGCGATACAAAATGGAGAAGCATAGTTTATGGATGAGAGTCGTTGATGCTTTCCACAATAAAAATTGGGATGGGATATGATTCCTTGTAATAATTATATTATGGGGGTTTGGAAATATATTGGAAATTTGGTTCCGAAACTTAAATTTGCGGACGTTCCTTTCGCTAAGATGATAAAAGGGGTTATTGGAACCGGGGAAAACAATAAATTCTGGATAGACATCTCGTTCGAAAATGGTCCGTTGAAAGATAGATTTCCTAATCTTTTTAGGCTGGAAAAATATGAGGCGTGTTGTATTAAAGATCGAATGGGGAGATCAGTTTGTTGAATAGTCTTGGGAATGGTCTAGGGAACCACGGTTCATAGATGAAATGGATGAATTCGAACTTTTTTAGATTTTGGGTGATAAATTTGGACACTTCATGGTGGCTTCGGTTAAAGCTCTTTTGTATGCCGATATGGAGGTGAGAAGTAACTACGTGATAGAATGTTCTAAATGGATCCCGAGCAAATGTAACATTTTTATGTGGTGCGCGGAGATGAACCACTTATCGTCTTTGGAGGCGCTTAAATAAAAGAAACATCCAAGTCAACTCAACCTTGTGCACGTTTTGCGGATCTAAGGAAGAAACACTGGAACACTTGCTTATTGGGTGTGGGAGTTTGTGGCAAAATGTTGCAAAGTGCCTCCCATTTTCGTTCTCTCCATTAGGGATCTAATGGAACAGTTTCGCCACGTCAATCTTTATCTGTTAAAGAGAATGGCGTTTTAAGGGATTATAGTCATGGAGTGTTGGTGCATTTGGAAGGCGAGGAACGACTGGAAGTTTAGACAAAAAGAGGTAAAGATCGAATATATTATTGTAAATATTAAATCTTTTTATTTTTTTGGTTTAAACATTGGTCGAAGTGTGGGTCGATCCTATGGAAGCATTGGTGTGCGTTTAATCTAAGTAGGATTTTCCCACCGCGTGTTGCGACGGAAAATCCATGTACCAACCAAACAGAAAATCGGTTTTAAAGTAGTTATATTACTTTACAATATGTATTGAAGGGGTAGGAATGCAATTTTTAAAAAAAAATCACTAACAAAAGTTGAGGAGACACTTAATAAATTTAGTTAAACTTCAAGGGGTATGCATGTAAGTTGTTTTAAAAAAACTAACAAAAGTTGAGATGCACTTAATAAATTAGTTAAAATTTAAGGGTGAGAGTGTAAGTTGTTTAAAAAAATAACAAAAGTTAAGGGGACACTTAATAAATTAGTTAAAAATTGAGGGGTAGGAATGTAAGTCGTTATAAAAAACTACCAAAAGTTGGGGATGAAAATGGTAACAAAATGGTTTTGGTGGTCAAAAAAGAATTATTATGAGGTGATTAAAAATGCCACTCAAAGAGGAGTAATTATAAAAATGTCATGAAAAATGAAATGTTAAGTATGTGAGTGCATGACATTTTTGTAATTAAAGAAAAAGAAAAAGAATATTATTTACTATAATTAATTTAATATATAGTATAACAGGGTTGTTTTCGCACCTTGCCTACTTGGGCTAGCGTCGTATGTTGTGTAGTCAGTATTAAAAAAAATTGAAAAGTTATTTAGTGAAATATCAAATAATGAAAGAAACAAACCATTATTATTATTATTATTATTATTATTATTATTATTATTTAATTTAAATTCTATAAATTAACAACTTATTTATGCATATATGTTTTGTACCTAATGCTTGGGGAATTTTTAAAAAAGAAACTTAATTTTTTTTTACTTTTAACACAAAAGTATTTGATAAATTACTTTTAACCAAAAACTATTTTTTTTTTACTTTTAACCAAAAACAACGTTTTTACTTTCAGTTTTGGTCCCTATTTACACATTGTTCTAAATTTTACAAGTTAAGACGACGCAACGTGCATGTGTGATTCAACGTTTTTATGTTTCGTTTTACGCTTCTTTCTAAATTTTGTGAGTTAAAACGACGCAACGTGCGTGAGTGATTCAACGTTTTTACATCATCTATTTTATCTCGTTTGACAGGTTCGACATAATGTGCGGATCCTAGATGGACTTAGTTATTATTTTCTATGTTGTGCGTTTCAGTTTAATTTCTTTGCATTAATACGCCGCAACTTCAGCGTTGATGATCGCTTGCGATAGTGTAGTATTGATTCTATTTGGCATGGTTTTACGCTCCCGTCGCAATACGGGGTTGTTTAATATTAATTATTTAATAAAAAGTAAAAAAATGTGTAATGTCTATTGGGCCCATTATCCCATCCGTGACTAGAGGTGCACAAAAAAACCGTACCCGAAACTGGAACCTGTAAAAAAACCCAGAACCGGTTTTTTTAATACCCGGGTATTCTATACCCGAAACCGGAACCGACCATACCCGTAGGATATAGATAGGGTATGCATTTCGATCTCAGTACCTGAAACTAGAACCGGAACCGATCATACCCGATTGATACCCGAAACCGGACAAGAACCGAAACCGGAACCGATTATACTCGGCTATACCCAATACATGATTCTCATATCTTTCTTTTAAATTTATGTTGGTGCATTTATTTTAGTTTTCTTACATTATACAATGCATATTTAATAATAATAAACAAAAATACGAGAAAATGGGGTAATAAAAACGCTAGAGTATTAAAAAATCCGAAAATATAGAGCTAAAATATCGGAAATAGGGTATAAAAAACCCGAAAATAGGGTATTTTAATACCCGATTTCTTAAGAACCGGAACCGGGCACACAGGGTATGGTTTTTTGGTCAAATAACCGGAACCGGAACCAAACTGATTATTGTAATAACCGATTCTAACCCTTAAAATGAAAAACTGAAACCGGTTCCATAACCAGAAGCGGTTATTAAAAATACTCGATTTGTGCACCTCTATCCGTGACTACCCGCGGTGACCCGCGGTGACGTAGTGTGAGATGAAGAAGCCCCCCATGGGGGCACAACGAGGAACAATTAATCGATTGTGAGTTCTCTAATATTTTTTTTTTTCTGTTTATATATAAAAGTTAACCGATTTATATGAGAAATGAAATAAAATATAGGAGTGTAGAAAAGATAATTAATTATGGAGTGAGAGAAAAACAGGAAAGTAATAGCATGGTCAGATTTGAAGGTCAAAGCATCACAGTTGCCATTACTGTGAAAGAAAGGCAACTCTGAAGCTGTTCGCCTGTTTCTGAAACAAGGTTTTAACATTTTCTTTGTTTAATGTTAGTTGCATGAATCGTCCTTTACTTCTATTCAAACTTCATTTTCATCTTAAATGTTTTCTACACAACCAACCCATGTTTCATTCATGCATATTCAAAAAAAGATCCAGATTTTGTTGTACAAGACATATTTAATTCCAAAATTGAGAAATATAAAAAATAAAATAAGAATTATAGTAACATTTCTAAAAATATTCACAAACCATCTTCAACTGAAATTTAGGTTAGATAGGTTGGACAAACCATATGAAAATACATCATAATAAACTTAAATCGCTAGAATTTTTTATTTAGAAGTGTTCTTTTTTTTTCAAAAAAATAAATAAGAAAATAAAAAAAAATCCAAAATAGCCTTATATGAACGGTATACGTGTTGAGATTGGAATATAATAATAATAATAATAATAATTAAAATAAATAATAATAATATAATAATAATAATAATATAATAATAATAATAATAATAATTATAATAAAAAAAAAAAAAAAAAAAAAAATAATATAAGTATAGAATATTGCAAAAGTCAATCTAAAATAATAATAAGTATAGAATATTGCAAAAGTCAATCTAAAACAACATAGTTTTATGATATTTTATTTTTTGATTTTTTAGTTTCAATTTAACATAGAATCTAGTTTTTTTTCTTCTAACAGTGTAATATTTAATATTTTTAATAAATAAATAAATACACAGGTTTTTATCATGAGATTCAACATAACTTTTAGAAACCGACTTATATTTAGAGTGGGGATAGTGGGGGTCATGGTCTATACTATATAGAGTGGTGGATTAGGTTGATGGACCCGTAGAGGAACACCTAGTTCTCATTTAAATTTCTATTGAAATGTAGACAAAATAAAATAATAGAAATCTTTGTATTTAAGTTTTTCCATATTAGATATTAATCTATTATAGCCAACAACTTCGCCTTTACAACGTCCCAAAATAAAAATATACAAAAATGAAAGTTCAAATTCCCATCGTATGCAAGTATTAGATTAGTTATATAAATATTATAACACAAAGGTATCAAAGTGTTATATTGTTCTCTGTACAAAGAACTATATAGAATCCATATACATTTACCTTGTTAGATTTACGTTGATGTCATAGTCAAGTTGGTACTAAACACTAGTTGCCTCCACGGGTCACACAACTCATTGGAAACCTAGCTAATAGAACATAACTTCATCATTAGTCATCAACATTTAGTTACAAAACAACTATATGAAACCCTAGCATGCACAACCCACTCTACGAAACTCTAGTCGGCCGCATGTCACGTCTCACCAAACCCTATCAAAAACATGTTTTCTAAACCGTATATGGCACCACAAACCGCATCTCATAACAACCATAGTATCATATCTGGCACCCATGGGCGGATCTAGTATAGGCTTAAGGGGTAGCAAGGCTACCCTCAACTTTGTCGGCGAAGTGCAAAACTAGTGCAATTTTTTTTTATTCTTCTCCTTTTTATTTATCGAATACCCCTAAGCAAATATTAGGATACTCCTAGGTCCAAATTTTTTTAGAATACCCCTAAACTGATGGCATTTTCACCTAAGATAACCATTAACAACACTGGTCACCAACCACCACCATGACCATCCCACACAACTATAACCACCACCCCTTCACTCCTTTTTGCCACCACAAAATAACTACCACCCTCAACCTCCTTCATACCACCTAACCATCAATTGAGCTCACTGTTGGAAACAAATTACATTATGAAAAAACCTTGCAAAAATTGGTCTATAACCTGAAAAAGAAACCATTTTAACTTTAAAAAACGCAAGTCCTCCCAGTTATTAAAAAAAACGTGCAAACACGGATTGAGGTTTATTAACAAAAATTAATCAAACTAAAAAAACCCACTGGAATTGAAAAACTAACTGGGGAATGCAGTGATGGTGGTGGAATGAACAACTGAGGTCACACAAAGTACTAATAGTGCAGGAGGAGGCGAATAGGCGATAGTGTTTGTGGAAGCATCAAATCTGCCGCCAAAGGCTAAAGGCTTGATGATGATGGTTGATATATGGTGGGGATGCATTTGAAAAAATAGCAAGTAAAAAATCGAGGCCACATCAGCAATAAAAGCTGGTTTCAGGTCAAGTTCTACATCAAGTCATAACGCTTGACAAGTTAGTTACACAACTTATTCATTAGTTCATAACACCAAAATCTAAGGACCGCGGCTTGATTAACGAATCGACCATGGATCGATCAAGGTTACTGATAGTAATGGAGAATTTGCGTGGACTCCAACTCAAAGACCGTACCCACTCATTCATAGTCATAAACATGCATCGAAATGTATCCGTGCAATCAAACACGTTAGTTTGTTGAGAATAAGCTTTCAATGATGATGCAACCATGCTAACGTTCATTTCAAATTACGCTTTATATATAAATAGATCAGAATTCAAACAGTAAACGGTTCGGCAAATTTCAAATTGAATAAAAGGAATGATATCCGGAGTACCTGATGCCAAAAGAGCACATTGAACTAAGTGGGGTGGTCCCTACGAACTTTTTCCCGCGCTTCATGAAATAGGTCTCTAAAACATTTCAAAAATCTGGTCCGAAAAAGCAGTATAAGATATGATGCATGTTATGTAAGGATCATGAAGCTGTGTAGAAACTAGAAACTTACGTTTATGGGCATTTCTGCAATCACAAGGCTGCTGCTTTCCTCGATGTTTTTAAGAGTCACCACTTCTCCCCCAACAACCATGTTGATCACGATCCCATCTGTATTTAAGTGTCAATGTTGTGTCAGAAGATAGGACTACAAAGTAGGATGTAATATGAAGTTGCAAGAAGAACCTGCAGCCAAACAAGTTGTCATTCGCCTTGTGTATGTTTCCTGAGTTTAAACAGTGGTACGGGATGAGATATACAGAGAGTAAAGCATGTGGATTTAGAGAAAGGAAATAGCGGAAATAAACGCTTAAATAACTGATAAAATTTATAAATTATATAATTTACAAATTGCCATAGATGATGGATTATCATAGTTCAAAAATTTATCGGAACCGATAACTAATATGTGAAAGCATGTCAAGAGTACCTTTTTTGTCGGTAATTCATAATTTATCAAAACACTAGAACTGATGGGGGATTCTCCTGAAGCAGAAAGAGGAAGACAAGCATCAGTTGCGACTATCATATGAGACTTCTGTTCTTCCTTTTCGCATTCTTCCTTTCCAGATTGTACAGCAGTGTTTTGCTTCCACTTCATCGTCACATGACGAAATTTATCTAAAATCAATGCACGTTCTGATTCAGCAAGGTCACTGTACTGATAAAACACATTCACAAAACACTAATGCATTAGGTATCAGAGCGCATCAGGAATATATATATTAAAGTTTCTAAATGCATTCCATGTGTTTTAAGCAATAGCTATGTTGTCAAAAGCACACCAGGTTGTGGCTGCACGAACAAGCGCAGCACACCGTATGTGCCTTGTCTGAATATGCACATTTTCAGGCCAAGTTCCAGCCAATTTAAGACAAAATTCAGGCAAAAAATCGTCTGAACATGTCTAAAACAGCCTACACTAGCCCTAAACAAGCCTGAAATCAACCTAAAGATGCCTAAAACATGTCTAAAACCACCAAAATGGTACTTTCTATACTACGCACCTTACTTAAAAAAGCCATCGGTTTCAAGCGCCTTGCGCCTTTGACAACATAGAGCAATAGGATTAAAGCTAAACACAATACGATTACCAAACGAACAAGCAGGGGCGGATCTACTTCATTACAAGGGGAACGCCCGCTACCGCTTGGCGCTCCGGCGGTAGTGTAAAATTAGTGTAAATTTTGAAAAATTTGACGTTTTTTCGATTTCGTTACCGTTTTTTATAAAACGTTACCGCTTGGCGGATTTTCTAGATCTGCCACTGCGAACAAGATAATATTATAGAAAAGGCGGAAGAATACCAGCGGTGTAACACAAATGTAAGAAATGTTGGAGACCGCAGAGCAAACCGCATCAAGCTCATCACGCGTGCTACAACACACCACCATCGGCAGCCACGCACGCCGGCCAGCCATACCTAACAGATCCACCAAGGTCTCCTACAAAATTTCCAATATTGAGTTCGACAACAATCACAAAATTTGCATCTAATTGCCATCAATTTCCATATTTAACTTCTGGCATTTAGATTACAAATTAAAATAGTTCAATTTCATTCAATATGAGGAACAATAAATCCGTAACTATTCTATAAAACAATTTTATTAAATAAATAGAGCAAGAGATAGACCATTTTGTAGTGGATTCTGTCAACGGCGAGATAGAAATGGCGTTGTGAACTGCAATTTACATAATATGATTCGTCGGGTCAGTTTGTGGCCGTGAAAAGGAAGTAAGAGGGGTGAAGCTGAAAAGGAAAGAGAAATCGGGATACCTAATAGCAGGAGAAAGATGTGAAGGTGATTCCGATGTCTCCATCTCCGGCGTCGATCCTTCTGTTGATGTTTTCACCTGCGAGCGATTGTAGATACGATTTGTTCCTATACGCCAAATAAGCTTCCGTAGGAGTATAACAGTTTTTGGGCTTTTTCTTTTTGACGGCTAGAACAACTAGTCTCGAAGACACAAGTCATACACAAGCTCCGTTTGATTTGTGGCGGGCCTGAAAGAGGCAATTGTGTGTTGGGAGTTAGAGATGGGCATAAAAACCGGTTCCGAACCCGAAACCGGTAGAACGAACTGGACCCGGTTCAGTTCCTACCCGACATTAAGTAGAACCGGTTCCGGGTTCAAAATACCCGTTGGTTCCAACCCGGTTCCACAATTTTACCATTTGAATCGGGTCGTACCCGGTTCCTACCCGTACCCGGTTTCACCAGTACCCGGAAATGCAGTTCTATAAGGAACCGGTTATAGCCGTTATAATGTTACCTCTGGAACCGGTTATAGCCGTTATAATGTTACCGTTGGAACCGGTTCCTGGCCGTTGGAACCGATTCTATATATATTGTTTAGAAATCTATTGTTTAGCACACAATTTCTCATATCTATTCTTCTTGTTACATTTCTTTCTTGTTCTTTTTCACATTCTAATCAACAAATGGCCTCAAAGAGTTCCAAAAACGTAAATTCCCAATCCGTTAACAATGTTCCTCAAGATCAATCGGTTCCATATGTGGTTGGAACATTGTCTCATAATCGCAATAAGGAAGTTTGGAGCAATTGGGAGTTGGTCGAGATGAGTGACGACTCGCAAAAAGCTCAATGTAAACATTGTGGATCGTTATTAGCCAAGGAATCAAACTCAACGTTAACGGAGCATATTAATAAGTATTGCAAAGCTTTAAAGGAAATGATATCTGGTCAAGTTCCACTATCCAAAGATGGTACCATTTTTCGTTATGAGCAAAAATTAGCTCGCGATCGGATGACGAAGTTGGTGATACATTGCCGTTTGGACACTTCGACGAACCCGATCTTACTAATCTTATTCGGGAGACGCTACAACTTCGCTATAAACATGTAAGTCGTCGCACTTTAAAACGTCTTTGTTTAAGTTTATGGGAAAATGCAAAAAAAGATTTAATTGTTTTTTTTAAGAATTTAAAAACTAGTGTAAACCTAATTAATGATGTGTGGTCGGCTCCACATGGTTTACCGGAATCGTACATATGTGTCAATTAGAAGAACAAGACTAACTCCGGAATCGCTAGAGATGGCAATATGCTTAAAGGACCATTTGGATGCCGTTGATCGTGTTCAACATAAAACTAGTCTAGAAGATGAAGTTGAGTTAGAGCATAAAATTGTTGACGAAGAGGAGGACGAAGAAGTGGAGACTAACGATTCGGACGATGATTATACCGAGGTACCCGCACCTAAGAGAAACTCATTGGAAAGTGTTGCACCTGCCACTAGTAAACGATCAAAGAAATAAAATTTTACTGGAACCGGTTCTGAGTAATTTTTTATTTTTTTGTAACCGGTTAATTTTTTATATACTGTAACCGATTAATTTGTTTTTTTAATTTTAACCGATTATTGTTACTATTTTTATTTATCAATGTAACTAATAATAAAAATCAAACATAACAAATACAATAGAAAGAAACATTACACAAACTTTATTAAAAACACCAAACCAAACGGGTTACATCAAACATTTGAAGAACCGGTGCCGGAACCTTCTCCCGTCTCATTTTTCTTTGCCTTCGTCAATGGGCAATGCCGCTCAGTGTGTTTCTTAAGGGTTGAGTTGGCTGCGGCCTTCATAAATTTTCCACAATCTTTGCATCTAGCCATCTCGTGGCTGTCAGACATTAAACAGAGATCAAAATTATTCCATATAGTTGGGTTTCTTTTCGTCTCTAAGACCGTAACAACTTCGTCGTTGCATGCCATAGGTATTTTGCAAGAACTTAGAAGTTGATTGATTTTGTAAGTTGATGATGGTGAGTGTTAAGTTTAGAAATGGTAAGTAGGAAGGGGTTTATATACAAAAAAACCGATTTTTTAATCAGGAACCGGTTTTCAATAATAACATTTATCAGGAACTGGTTCTGAACAGTAAATGGCAGGTTTGACTGTCAGGAACCGGTTCCCAATAGTAAAATGGCAGGTTTGACTGTCAGGAACCGGTTCTGAACAGTAAAATGACAGGTTTGACTGTCAGGAACCGGTTTCCAACGGTAACATTTATCAGGAACCGGTTCTGAACAGTAAATGGCAGGTTTGACTGTCAGGAACCGGTTCTGAACAGTAAAATTACATGTTTGACTGTCAGGAACCGGTTCCCAATACTATCAGAAACCGGTTCCGCACCATACCCGGTTCCACACCATACCCAGTTCCATAATACCCGTACCCGGTTCTACACGGTTCCATATTCTTGGGTGTGAACCCGGGTAGGAACTGGACCCGGTTCCACACCATACCCGATTCCAATGACATCCAAGCAGAACCGGGTCCGGGTTGGAACCGGTTCCGTGTAATAATAAAACCCGAATATGCCCGTCTCTATTGGGAGTTACCCAATGGCTTGGATTTGAACTTGAGACCAACCCAGACAAGAACTCCAAAGAGTAGAGGTGCAAAAATGGGTTAATTTTAATAACCAGTTTGGTTAACCGATTATACCGGTTAATTTTGTAACATTTGTATAAATCGGGTCTCCAAAACCCGCTCCGTTTTGTAATCAAATACCAAGTTATGAAATGACATTAAGTATTTATGAGTATTTTGAGTTTAAATGTTACATAATTAATATATAAACTAAACTATA
The DNA here is from genome assembly GCA_947069175.1 of Scalesia atractyloides. Lineage (NCBI taxonomy): Eukaryota > Viridiplantae > Streptophyta > Magnoliopsida > Asterales > Asteraceae > Scalesia > Scalesia atractyloides. The sequence goes on along the minus strand of CAMTDV010000014.1, from coordinate 20,808,994 downwards.
AAAATCATATTTGATAAAAAGTTAAAATAAAATAAATAAAAAATATTTGGAGCTGACCGGACTCGAACCCGGGTCAACTGCCTCCAACGACTTATCTACCGATCTTTTAACCACTCCGCCACCAATTGTTTTCTGTTAACATTATGAAAACAATTGAATTTTATACACAAACACGACTTAACGGTTAATGATATCTGAATAACGGAAATCGGTAAACCGAACCGCCAAATCAGTTTTTGTTCGCTTAGTTAACTTATAACCGATGAATATCGGTTTCTAATTAAAGTTCAGATTGAATAAACTTCAAGTTTTGGGTTTTTGAAACCGAAAGACATTCAAACTCCAAATAATTCAGATTCCAATCATTTATACGATTCAGGACCGTCTCAAATACACTCCAATCCCTTTTCGTCGCAATTTCAAGTCTTTTGAGCACAAGAAAACTGTCGCCGGAATTCTCTGCAAATCTCGCCGGAAAACCGTGTTCAACTCAAACCAGTAAGATTTTCCTCTCTTGCTGTTTCAATCTATTGTTAGGACACTACTAACATTATTCCGTCACTCAAAATCAGTCACAGAAGACTTTGCTGGATTTTCTGGGTTCGCCGGAGAAACTCTGGAATTCGCCGGAAACACGCTAGTTAACGGTAAACACATTCAATCGTGCTAATAATCCATGTACTCTGGTTCAATTTCAAATCTAATTCTTTAATTCTGTTGTTAGACTCTCTCAGCCGGAGGTTCAAAAACAGAGTTACCTGTTCTCGCCGGACTTTCTGAAGAAGACGACCTGTCCGGTATTTCTTTTCCCCAAACTGTTCGGTTTGTTCATTCAAATTAGTAATCGTGTTATTTAAGTAGTAGAACCCTGAACCAGTGGTCTGAGTAAAAACCGGTAATTATAGTGAAGAAGACGAACCTAAAAAAACGGGTTAAGAGTAAATAAAATTCGGATAGTTAACGGGTTAGACACACAGTCCAGCGGTGGACTGTGTGCAAAGTTTATATACGAGTCCCGAGTTCGATCCTTACTACACACACACTGCGTAATAACATTCCTTTTTATTCATAAAACTAACCGGGTTAGATCGAGTAGTTGTTAAGTATAATATAATTCAAGAATATAACCGGGTTAGACACACAGTCCAGCGGTGGACTGTGTGCAAAACAAACTGCACGTCGCGCGATCGAGTCCCGTCACAAACACCGGTTCAATGGGATTAAAACGTTTTGCAAAATAAAGGAATTTTCGGTAAATTCGAATAAGTGTATAAATATAATTAAAACTGGAATCCTAACGGGTTAGTCACGTAGCTCAGTTGGTAGAGCTACGTGCGCGTGAACGGAAGGTCACCGGTTCGAATCCCGCTCGGCGCAAGTATTACCGCTGACCGAACCGGTCAATACGGTCAACGGTCAAACAGTAAAAAAATATTATTTTTTTAAATATTTATTTGTTTAATTTAAATTAAAAATCAATTAAAAATACTTAAAAATAACATTTTTAAGGATAGAAAATAGCCATAAACTCACAAAAAATATATCTAAAAATCCCATTAAAATCTTTAATAAAATCCATCCATTTAATATATTTTTCCATTATTTAGGTCAGTGATTCCTCGTTGACTCGCTTCGTCTAAATCGTGCGCATCTCACCAACTCAAATCCAACGCACCCAATGTGAGTGAACCCTTCAAATTCCCCGTTTTAATCACGTTTTTGGGGTGTATCATGTGTCTTGTTCATTTACTTATTATAACTAAGTTATTGTGCATATATCATATCATGACATGTGTGTTAGTTGTTGCTGATAAGTAGTTATTATTGTTTGCAAATTATTATTTCAGTACATGCAATTGCTGAGGCCGTAGCTCCCCATCCCTCGAGGTTGAGTTTGATCCCCATTTTATTATGCGGTTGATCAGGGCGTGCTCGCACGATCGGCTCCGTTTGATTGAGCCTTGATCGGTCATTTTATTTACATTTCAATACATGCAATACGCTCGGCTCCGTTTGATTGAGCCTTGAGTGCACAGTTCAATTTACATTTTCAGTTCATGCAATACGCTCGGCTCCGTTTGATTGAGCCTTGAGCGCACAGTTCAATTTACATTTTCAGTTCATGCAATACGATCGGCTCCGTTTGATTGAGCCTCGATCTCACAGTTCATTTATGTTAATTATCATATGATGTTGGTATGTTCATGTATGCTATCGATTGTTAATGTATGTTATAATTGTAACTGATGTTGCCATTGCTTGATTTCATACATATGCTCTTTTATGATTATGCACAATATTTTATTGATAAACTAACCAGAAAGTCATTATTAAATGTTTATCTATAAGGTTCACTCGCCAACTTATGTTGACCCAAAAACCTCCCATTTTACACATGATACAGGTGAACCAGCAGCAGCTAGGAACACGTAGGACCTGGATTAGAAGAAATAAAACGATTTAGTATTTGGATTATTATGTTTGGTTATTTTCCTTTGTAATGAATGAACATGTTTGAACGTTTGAGAAATGTAACTTGACTTCATTTAATAATGGAACATAATAGTAAATGTCATGTGCTTTGGTGATAACCCAATTATGCCCCGACTCTTATTTCCGCTGCGGGTCGGGGTGTGACAGATTGGTATCAGAGCCATGACTATAGGGATATAGGATAGGTTATTAGACCCTTAGAGCCTATACTATAGTCGATTAGAAACTTATAAGAATTTTGTGTGTTATATGCCAATTTCATGATGTTTATATGTTTATGTTAAATGTTACATTTGATATTATTCAAGCATGTTCATAAGTATGTATTATAAAACAATGCCTATCATGAAATCAGTATGATCATAACATATCACATCCATGCAAGCACACACCACATCATGATTGATTTACAATGATTTTCGTGTTTTCAAATCTCATCAAAGTGAGTTCTCATGACGGGCATGTAGTAACTGGAAGGGTACTAGTACCGGTAGTCGGAACGTCCTGTCTAGGCTGGCATTCGTATAAATCCAAAATAAAGGACCAGTTTGCCTACCTGGGGACTAACGATGAGAGTACGAAATACCTATTAGGCCAAAGCATGCTATACCAAACGTCGTGAGAGCTAATCCCACTTTGAGTTGTCATTGTGTCTACACCTGGACACGTTCCGACCAAACATCTCATGAGCATATTTTGTGGTTAGCATTCGGGGGATGCGAGTGTTAAATTGCCAATACTAATGTGAATCCTACCAAGCCAATAGCCATGGGGGCCCACATGACTATATAGGTGAAGGTATGGGGGACATTTGAGGCCCAACATGAGCGAACCCAAGACATCCTTCGGATGTAGTTGCATTATTGATATTTATGTTAATTTCATTTTTTTAAAGACACATGACACCTAAAAGATACCATAAACTCACAATCTTCTCATTTTATGATCCTGTAGATGGCGTCTAGACCGCATCGAAGGAGTAGGAAATCGGAAAAGTCTCAGGAACGTTTGGCCACTCATATCGCCAACCAAATGGCCACGATATTACCTGACATCGTAGTACAAGTACAACAAGCCCTTGCTGCAAATCCTACTAACCCTCCTCAACAACAGACCAGATCATCAACGACCCTCCTACCATCAAATGCTCCTACAAACATTTTAAGTCTTGCGATCCCCCAAAATTCGAAGGGACTGAGGGAGTCACTGCTCTCCTACATTGGTTCGAGGAGATGGAAAACGTTTCTTAAACTGCGATTGTCCTGAGGATCGCAAAGTTCGTTATGCCACCGGGAGACTACTTGGTGTAGCTCTCACTTGGTGGAATACGGAGAAAGGAAAGAGGGGAACGGAAGATGCGATGGCCTTAACTTGGGAGGAGTTAAGAGAAATCATGACTAGGCGATTCTGTCCTAGGAGTGAAATTAAGAAATTGGAAGATGAATTTCATGCCCTGAAGCAAAAAGATGGTGATCACTCTACTTACAACAAAAGGTTCTTGGAGTTGAACCAGATGGTACCAAACTTATTCACTCCAACCTACCGTCTGATCGAACATTACATTCGAGGACTTCCCTCGAAAATCCAAGATTCGGTCCTCAGCGTTTCACCGGTAACACTCGAAGCTGCCATGGAGTTGGCAACAGAACTGACCGAAAACCGAATTCGCAATGGGAAGTTCAAGGAAGAAAAGAAGAAAACCCCTGCTGAGGGACAAACCTCAAACCACCACACCCCTTCCTCTAAATTTCTAACAAGAGGAAGCGTAACAACAGGAACTTTGCAGTCACCCATACCAACACCCTGTTCCTGCTGCACCCATCACTCAAGCCACTCCTCCACCCGCGCCATACAAAAGACCATACACAGGACCACTACCAAAATGTAACCGTTGTCAGTATCACCACTCCCCTGACTACCCTTGCCAATACTGTACCAGCTGCGGTCGCGCTGGACACACTGTTCAACACTGCCGCGCGCCTCAACGAACAAACCGCCATCAACCTATAACCCAAACCCACCAACAATTTATGGGTCAAGCCCAACAACAACAACCATTCCCACCCACTCAACATTTAGCCCAAACATACTATCAACCCAACTACCCTATGGGCCAACCTATGCGGGCATGTTTCAATTGGGAGATCCAAGTCATTTCAGGAACACATGTCCAAGACTGGTTAATATTATTCATGCTCAGGCCCAAGCCAATCCTGTGAATCAAGCGAACCAAGCTCCTCCACCTGCTAGGGGAAGGGCTTTCAATATTAACGCAAACCAGGCCAGAGCTGACGGCAATGTGGTCAACGGTACGTTTCTTATAAATGGTAGATATGCTCTATGTTATTTGATACTGGTGCGGATAGAAGTTTCGTGTCATTAGAGTTTGAACCTATCTTAAGTAAAAATCGAGATAAGCTCGCGGAATCCATAACAGTGGAAGTTGCAGATGGAAAACCAGTTTCGTTAGACTCTATTTTACGCAACTGTACGCTCACCCTAAACGACCACGATTTCTCAGTCGATCTTATTCCTATGAAGCTGGGAAGTTTCGACATCATAGTCGGAATGGATTGGCTCAGTCAGCATAATGCGGAAGTTGTATGTCGTGAGAAATTTATTCGTATTCCTCTTTCAAACGGTCAGACTCTTCGAATTATTGGAGAAACCTCGGCGAAAGGACTCAACTTAATGTCTTGCCTTCAAGCTCAAAAATACCTTCGCAAGAATTATGTCGCGTTTTTAGCCCATATCATCAAGAAGGGAACCGCAGAAAAGAAACTTGAAGATATTCCTGTTGTAAAAGATTTTCCACAAGTTTTTTCCCGACGACATTTCAGGACTTCCTCCAATCAGAGATGTCGAATTTCGTATCGATCTTATACCTGGTGCTACACCAGTGGCAAAATCTCCATATAGGTTAGCCCCCTCTGAAATGCAAGAGCTAGCCAGTCAATTGCAAGAGTTGACTGACAAGGGATTTATACGCCCCAGCTCATCGCCTTGGGGTGCACCTGTACTTTTTGTAAAGAAGAAGGATGGATCTTTTCGCATGTGCATCGATTACAGAGAGCTCAACAAGTTAACTATCAAAAATCGATATCCTTTACCTCGTATAGATGACCTTCTTGACCAACTACAAGGTGCCAGTTGCTTTTCGAAAATCGACCTTCGATCTGGCTATCATCAGCTTAGAGTGCATGAAGAAGACGTCCCTAAAACTGCTTTTCGAACTCGATATGGTCACTATGAATTCATGGTTATGCCGTTTGGATTAACCAACGCACCAGCTGTTTTCATGGACCTAATGAATAGAGTCTGCAAACCTTACCTTGATCGATTTGTTATTGTGTTCATTGACGATATTCTTATCTATTCAAAATCCAAAGCTGATCATGAACGTCATCTACGACTTGTTCTTACACTTCTAGAAAAGGAAAAGCTTTATGCCAAGTTCTCTAAATGTGAATTCTGGTTAAAAGAGGTGCAATTTCTCGGGCATGTAGTCAATGACAAAGGAATACATGTGGACCCATCAAAGATCAAAGCAGTTCAGGAATGGCAAGCTCCACGTACGCCAACTGAAGTAAGGTCTTTTCTTGGACTTGCTGGTTACTATCGTCAATTCATTTCAAACTTCTCTCGCATTGCGGTGCCACTCACGGCTTTAACCCATAAAGGGAAACCATTTGTATGGGGGCCCAAGCAAGAAGAAGCTTTTCAAACTCTCAAGCGAAAACTTTGTGATGCACCAATCCTCACTCTTCCTGAAGGTTGTGATGATTTTGTAGTCTATTGCGACGCGTCAGGACAAGGATTAGGTTGCGTTCTCATGCAAAGAGGGAAAGTCATAGCTTATGCCTCAAGGCAACTCAAGACACACGAAAAGAACTACACCACTCATGACCTTGAACTTGGAGCCGTTGTATTCGCTCTTAAGATATGGAGACATTATCTTTATGGTACGAAGTGTGAAATATACACTGACCACAAGAGTCTTCAACATATCTTCAATCAGAAAGAGTTAAATATGAGGCAACGAAGATGGGTCGAACTCCTAAATGATTACGACTGTGAAATCAGATACCACCCTGGTAAAGCAAATGTGGTGGCTGATGCACTTAGTCGAAAGGGTTATGCGAACTCCATTCATCTTCTATGTTCGCAAATTATAACCAATATTAAGGATCAAATTCGAGAAGCTCAACACGTTTCAATAACAGAGGAAGATGTACAAAAGGAAATGTCCTGTGGGGCCGAGCTAAAGCTGGAAACTAAATCTGATGGTATTTTGTATTACCTAGATCGTATATGGATTCCTAACCACATCAATCTTCGTGAAACACTCATGCATGAAGCCCATAAGTCGCGATATTCTATACACCCAGGAGCCGATAAGATGTATCAAGACCTACGGTACACCTGTTGGTGGCCTGGAATGAAGAAAGATATTGCCGTTTTTGTTTCCAAGTGTCTCACTTGTTCTAAAGTAAAGGCTGAACACCAAAGACCCTCAGGACTTCTGGTCCAACCAGAAATACCTGTCTGGAAGTGGGAAAATATAACCATGGATTTCATTACCGGGTTACCTCGCACTTCTAGTGGGTATGACACTATATGGGTGATTATAGACCGACTCACAAAATCAGCTCACTTTATTCCTATTCGAGAAGATTTCAAGAACGAAAAGCTTGCTCGTATTTATATCAACGAAATCGTCAGCCGACATGGAGTTCCGTTAAGTATTATTTCTGATCGTGATGGTCGTTTCACCTCACGAACATGGCAGGCAGTTCAATCCGCTATGGGCACTCGACTAGATCTCAGTACCGCCTATCATCCTCAAACTGATGGACAGTCTGAGCGCACCATTCAAACCCTTGAGGACATGCTTAGAGCATGTGTCATAGACTTCAAGGGAAATTGGGACGCCCACCTACCGTTAGTCGAATTTTCGTACAACAACAGTTATCATTCTAGCATCGGCATGGCACCTTTTGAAGCTTTATATGGTCGAAAGTGTCGATCTCCTGTTTGTTGGCACGAAATTGGGGAAGCACAAATTACTGGTCCAGAATTGATCCAAGAAACCACAGATAAGATTCATCAAATCCGAAACAATCTTCTAGCGGCTCAAAGTCGTCAAAAGATTTACGCAGATAAACGACGGAAGCCCTTGGAGTTTAGCGTTGGTGATCACGTGCTTTTAAAAGTGTCAACGTGGAAGGGAGTAGTTCGTTTTGGTCAAAAGGGAAAGCTAGCACCACGTTACGTAGGACCTTTCAAGATACTCGAAAGAGTAGGTCCTGTAGCTTACAAGCTTGACCTACCGGAAGAACTCGACAGAATTCATCCCACATTCCACGTGTCGAACTTGAAGAAGTGCCTCGCTGATGAGAATCTTCATATTCCACTGGAGGATATTCAGATTGATGAATCCATGCATTTTATTGAAAGGCCAGTAGAGATTATGGACTATGGAGAAAAGCGTCTACGTCGAAGTCGCATTCCTATTGTTAGGGTACGTTGGGAGTCGAAACGGGGACCTGAGTTTACTTGGGAACGTGAAGACTCAATGGTGAAAAATACCCTCATCTTTTTCCTACTACTTCAACTGTTTAAATTTCGGGACGAAATTCCTAAAAGTAGGGGATACTGTAACATTTGTATAAATCGGGTCTCCAAAACCCGCTCCGTTTTGTAATCAAATACCAAGTTATGAAATGACATTAAGTATTTATGAGTATTTTGAGTTTAAATGTTACATAATTAATATATAAACTAAACTATAAAAATCATATTTGATAAAAAGTTAAAATAAAATAAATAAAAATATTTGGAGCTGACCGGACTCGAACCCGGGTCAACTGCCTCCAACGACTTATCTACCGATCTTTTAACCACTCCGCCACCAATTGTTTTCTGTTAACATTATGAAAACAATTGAATTTTATACACAAACACGACTTAACGGTTAATGATATCTGAATAACGGAAATCGGTAAACCGAACCGCCAAATCAGTTTTTGTTCGCTTAGTTAACTTATAACCGATGAATATCGGTTTCTAATTAAAGTTCAGATTGAATAAACTTCAAGTTTTGGGTTTTTGAAACCGAAAGACATTCAAACTCCAAATAATTCAGATTCCAATCATTTATACGATTCAGGACCGTCTCAAATACACTCCAATCCCTTTTCGTCGCAATTTCAAGTCTTTTGAGCACAAGAAAACTGTCGCCGGAATTCTCTGCAAATCTCGCCGGAAAACCGTGTTCAACTCAAACCAGTAAGATTTTCCTCTCTTGCTGTTTCAATCTATTGTTAGGACACTACTAACATTATTCCGTCACTCAAAATCAGTCACAGAAGACTTTGCTGGATTTTCTGGGTTCGCCGGAGAAACTCTGGAATTCGCCGGAAACACGCTAGTTAACGGTAAACACATTCAATCGTGCTAATAATCCATGTACTCTGGTTCGATTTCAAATCTAATTCTTTAATTCTGTTGTTAGACTCTCTCAGCCGGAGGTTCAAAAACAGAGTTACCTGTTCTCGCCGGACTTTCTGAAGAAGACGACCTGTCCGGTATTTCTTTTCCCCAAACTGTTCGGTTTGTTCATTCAAATTAGTAATCGTGTTATTTAAGTAGTAGAACCCTGAACCAGTGGTCTGAGTAAAAACCGGTAATTATAGTGAAGAAGACGAACCTAAAAAAACGGGTTAAGAGTAAATAAAATTCGGATAGTTAACGGGTTAGACACACAGTCCAGCGGTGGACTGTGTGCAAAGTTTATATACGAGTCCCGAGTTCGATCCTTACTACACACACACTGCGTAATAACATTCCTTTTTATTCATAAAACTAACCGGGTTAGATCGAGTAGTTGTTAAGTATAATATAATTCAAGAATATAACCGGGTTAGACACACAGTCCAGCGGTGGACTGTGTGCAAAACAAACTGCACGTCGCGCGATCGAGTCCCGTCACAAACACCGGTTCAATGAGATTAAAACGTTTTGCAAAATAAAGGAATTTTCGGTAAATTCGAATAAGTGTATAAATATAATTAAAACTGGAATCCTAACGGGTTAGTCACGTAGCTCAGTTGGTAGAGCTACGTGCGCGTGAACGGAAGGTCACCGGTTCGAATCCCGCTCGGCGCAAGTATTACCGCTGACCGAACCGGTCAACGGTCAACGGTCAACGGTCAAACAGTAAAAAAATATTATTTTTTTAAATATTTATTTGTTTAATTTAAATTAAAAATCAATTAAAAATACTTAAAAATAACATTTTTAAGGATAGAAAATAGCCATAAACTCACAAAAATATATCTAAAAATCCCATTAAAATCTTTAATAAAATCCATCCATTTAATATATTTTTCCATTATTTAGGTCAGTGATTCCTCGTTGACTCGCTTCGTCTAAATCGTGCGCATCTCACCAACACAAATCCAACGCACCCAATGTGAGTGAACCCTTCAAATTCCCCGTTTTAATCACGTTTTTGGGGTGTATCATGTGTCTTGTTCATTTACTTATTATAACTAAGTTATTGTGCATATATCATATCATGACATGTGTGTTAGTTGTTGCTGATAAGTAGTTATTATTGTTTGCAAATTATTATTTCAGTACATGCAATTGCTGAGGCCGTAGCTCCCCATCCCTCGAGGTTGAGTTTGATCCCCATTTTATTATGCGGTTGATCAGGGCGTGCCCGCACGATCGGCTCCGTTTGATTGAGCCTTGATCGGTCATTTTATTTACATTTCAATACATGCAATACGCTCGGCTCCGTTTGATTGAGCCTTGAGTGCACAGTTCAATTTACATTTTCAGTTCATGCAATACGCTCGGCTCCGTTTGATTGAGCCTTGAGCGCACAGTTCAATTTACATTTTCAGTTCATGCAATACGATCGGCTCCGTTTGATTGAGCCTCGATCTCACAGTTCATTTATGTTAATTATCATATGATGTTGGTATGTTCATGTATGCTATCGATTGTTAATGTATGTTATAATTGTAACTGATGTTGCCATTGCTTGATTTCATACATATGCTCTTTTATGATTATGCACAATATTTTATTGATAAACTAACCAGAAAGTCATTATTAAATGTTTATCTATAAGGTTCACTCGCCAACTTATGTTGACCCAAAAACCTCCCATTTTACACATGATACAGGTGAACCAGCAGCAGCTAGGAACACGTAGGACCTGGATTAGAAGAAATAAAACGATTTAGTATTTGGATTATTATGTTTGGTTATTTTCCTTTGTAATGAATGAACATGTTTGAACGTTTGAGAAATGTAACTTTGACTTCATTTAATAATGGAACATAATAGTAAATGTCATGTGCTTTGGTGATAACCCAATTATGCCCCGACTCTTATTTCCGCTGCGGGTCGGGGTGTGACAAATTTGACTTTTTGACTTTAACCGATTTAATGCTTTTTTTTTAATTTTTCGGTTAACCGGTCTATCGGTTAAAAAACAGGTTAATAACCGGTTCCTATACTAAATCGTTATAACCGGTTACTAACCTACGGTTAAAAATAACCAATAACCGATTATTCCTAAATCGGTTATTAACTGGTTATGGTTAACGAACTGGTTATTTTGTGCATCTCTACCAAAGAGGGTAAACCTTCCTACCTCCGACCAGTTGGACTGGCTATCGTTGGAAATAGTTTTGAAAATAACCAGTTAGTTAATCATCTAGTGTTTTGAAAATCCTCTAAATATTCCTTTTAGAACTCGTTTTCCACCATTTGTTATTTTCATTGCCACAACATGCTCCTTGAACACGGGTGATGGCCTCGATGCATTAAGGTAATCTACTCGTATTTAGATCCAACGAAATCAAGCCATGTGTCCAGATATGATTGGTAACGCCAATATATTTAGTAATGTTGAGATCTCCGACCATGTTGGTGTCATTGACGTCCCGTGAGGTGCCGTCACTCTTACCGTCCGGTCATTGGCATCCCGCCGTTGTTTGTTATTCCCTTGCGGTTGTGTTTTGGTTGCATAAAGATTCACTGCCTTCCTTGATATATTTATTGTACCCCGATGTTCTGGATCAGAGAGGAATACCCATATCCAAGTTCCATCACGACTCTTCATAATCCATCTTACAAGGGGTTGCACCTTTCGGGGGTGCTACTGCAAGAGAGTTAGTGGATAAGCACCTTGCCCTACCTTCGCCATTTTGCATGTATCTTTACTTGCAGATCACCCTTATCTGTGAAAATCGATTGTGTCGAGGGGTGCATTAAATTCTTCCCCAAAATGACTCCTTGTGGGAGGGACAGGCTAAGGGCCCAACACATTTCGGACACCCTTTTTATGGAGAGGTGTCCGCGATCGCGTCTGGTTTACTCAGGGCTATTACTAAGGTCATCAACGGGTGGGTGGGGGCGATGTTCCAGGGCCTGGGCAGAGTTTGTTGCATATGCCCCTGGCTTCAATGCTCAAGCCTGACAATAAGATTAGGCCTGTTGTCGTAGGCGCTATTTGGAGGAGGTTGGTTTCTAAGGTGGTTGGAGGTAGGTGGAGAATAGATGGTCAATTACCTTGGTTATTCTCAATTCGGGGTAGTGATTTCTAGTTGGGGTGGATGTTGTGTCCCATAATGCGAACATGTTTTTAATTAAGGTCTACTCAGATGGGTCGGGTCGTTGGCTATGCTTACAATTGATTTCTCTAATGGTTTCAACCTTGTGTATTGGACAGCTCTCCTTCAGGAGGTTCATTCTCAATGTCCATCCATCTTCCCACGGGTCAATTTTCTTTATGGACAACCGCTAGCTTATATGTTGGGGATGATAGTATTGGGTCCACTAAAGAAACCCTTTGGGGCCCCTCCTTTTTTTTCTTAGTTTTGCACCCTCTCGTTCATCGAGTGTGCGATGCTTGCAACTTAGTTTTCCATGCGTGAAACTTGGATTATGGTACGCTTATGTCACACCCTCACCCGTTGTAACCCAAACTTGAACCATAATAATGAACATTTAATTTTTTTTTCTTTTTGTATATGTCTTATGCAATTATGTTTGGTAATAATTAATTGTTATTGTTATTGTTATTTCATTTTATATTAAAATATATTATTTTTGACCTTACTCCAATTTTTATAAAACTTGGTTCATATCATAGAGAAAAATACGTCGGTTCAAACGGTATATTCATATTTCTATAAAACGTTATACTTTTCAAGTTATACGAGAAAAACAAATTAAGCTGTTGAATTAATTCTTTTTATATATAAAATATTATGTAAAAAAGAAAATTACATTTTTTAATGCTTGGGGTTAGGATAGTTTGAGTTTTGATATATATATATATATATATATATAAAGGTAATTTTGGGAAAGAAGAAAAATATGTATATATAAATTATGGTTATTAAAATGGACATACAAAAAGATACATTTTCTTATCATCAAAGCTATCTCATGAAAACCTATATATATATATATATATATATATATATATATATATATATATTCGATAAATGATTTTTGATATACATACAAAGGTTATAAAAATAGTTAATAACATTTCAAACATCACATATGGATTAGATATATTTACCTATGACATTTAATTTCATAGTAATATTGTTAATTGTTTAGTATTTATTTTTAGGACGAAATACGCTAAGTATTAGGTTGTAATTTTATAGTTATGTTGTAAGTACGGTTATGTATTTATATATTATATCATAATATTTAGGGTGATTGTAGTCTTTTGGATCGTTCTTCTCGATACTCGTGCAGTTTTAACTAAGGGATTTAACGGAACGCAAAACTGTGAGTAGATCTTACTTTCCCCCCTTTTTGTCACTTTAACTTTTTGGGGTGTTTCATGTGTCATATTTCATACGTTTTGTATACTTTTGAATAACATGTCAAGTTAAGTGTTATATGTGCTCATCGTTTGTTTCGTACGTTGCATTAAATGTTATCATTCATATGCTATATGTGTTTACCGCTTTGTGTCAAGTGTTTCATAGCATCGCTTTTCCCATTACGAGGCTTGAATCACATCATTGCTTCATAGTATCGCTTTTCGCCTTACTGGGCTTGAATCGCATCATTGTTTCAAGCATCGCTTTTTGCCTTTCAGGGATTCAATCGCATCATTGTTTCATTCCTTATGTCTCGTTATGTCATGTTACATTATTTACTTATGATTTGGTTGCTTGTTGGATTATTCGAATTCATGTCACCTATAAACACTTAATATTGCATGTTAAATAATTCTTATTAAATAAATTAACTAAACTTCTAAAGTTAAATAAAAACAACTAAAGATCTATTACCAACTATTGTTGACCCAAATTCTTTTACACATAAAACAGGTACACAAGGTTGATAGCTACTTGAGAAACACATAGGATTGTGCCTTAGAATAACTAAATCAAGACTTATGTTATCTTTTATATTTGGAATATTGTATGGTTCTATCTAGAACAATTGTTTGGTTATTTGCGACATTTTAATGTTGATGATAATAAATATTCAAACATTAAATAATTGTCAAAGGCTATGGAACAATCATATCGTGTCCCGTACCATATCCGCTGCGGGTCGGGGTGTGACAGCTTATATGAGACATTGTTGGAATTGCTAAAGCTTTAGGTATCATCAGGTCTGAGGGACCATGTTTATGGCATTAGCTTAACATCAAGAAAATTGAGGTCTTTTGGTCCTCATGTAATGGGGTTAAGGTGAAGGAAGCTTTATTTCCCAATGGGATTGGGAGGCCAGAGTTGGGGGGTGTTAGTCCGGACGCTAGTTATATCAGCACGTTGGCTGTAAGACGGGCTTCATGTGCGGCGGACCTTATGCGATGTCTAGCTAACTTGCTTGCGGGAACCTCAATGCGAGCTCATTATACTTCGTTCTTGTATGAGGGTTGCTAAGTTGTTGTCTGGCCTACGAACACGCCAACCCATGTTTCTTATATGAAATCTTTTGACAATCATTCCCAAATCTAGTTGTATTTATGATGATGTGTTTATTATCACTGTTGATTGAACTTCAGATTTTGTTCAATTTTTTATAAAAAACACACACTAACACACACCCTTAGATCCAACATTATATATATATATATATATATATATATATATATATATATATATATTCATATTAAACTTTATGGTTTTAAATTTTTGTAACAAAATTTTAGGGTTTTCAATGAGTTTACTGTTTTATTAGTCGTTTTTGTTTTACGCTTTTCCAGGATTTTATCATTGTTTGCTTGCTACTTAGCAAGGTGTTTGGCGGTCACACTTGGTCTCTCAAGTTTTTTTACCCCCTCGACTTTCTAATACGTGTCGGTGTAAATTCGACTTCATCTACGTTTTACATCACCTGAGTCACTTGGTGTTAAAAATCGTCTTTTTATTTTACGTTTTTTCTTGGTTTTGGTCGTCATTCAGTTGCTATCTAACATGGTTTTATGCCCCGCCCCGCTGGTATCCCGGTTTACACCCCCGCAACGCAACGCGAAGGAGAAGGGGGGCTTAAGACTAGTTTATAATAAATACACCAAAGTGTTATTTTGTGCTAATATTATGGATGGAACTTTATTGTTCCCTTTACAATGAAACATCACATAAACCTCACTTTGTAAATTATAGTATTATATAAGAGTTAACTGTCATTTTCGTCCCTGTGATTTGTTCATTTTTGCCATTTTAGTCTAATTTTAAAAAATGCGACATTTTCCTCCCCGGCGTTCTAGAAACGTGCCATTTCAGTCCAAAAAAGTTAATCCCGTTAAAAACCTCCGTTTAATGAAGGGCAAAAAAATTCGCAGTTGACCGGGTTCGAACACGTGAGATTCGTCGTAAAACGGGTTCCAAAACCTGCTCCGTTTATTAAATGTTACGTTATGTATTTACTTATTTTGTAAAGTTGGTTAGTTAATTTTTTTGGTTAATAAATAAAATATAAATAAATTAAATAAATAAAGAAATAAAGGAAATTCTAATAAAATAAAAAGTTAAAAGAAAAATAATAATAATAGAGGGGTAGCCGGGTTTCGAACCCGGGTCCCCAATGAATCAACACACGCATTACACCACTACTCTACACCAACACCTGTGAACTTATTTGGAAACAAATAAATTATATACTAGAACCACCCCTTAAATCAGTTCAAAGTTTAACCGCCCAACAAAGACGTCTGTAACCCCCGGATCTCATCAATTACTGTTTCTTCTCCGAATTAAATTGAAGGAAACTGATCTTCAATCATGCACAATGACTCCATCATCACTCAATTCAGTTACAAATCATTGTAACAACCAATCTTTGACCAAAACGGCTGAAACTGAATTCCACACATTCATCTATAAATAAGGATCATTGCATCATTGTTGAACTCGCTCACTTTCTCAAACAAACTCTCTAATCGATCAGAAGGTTCTCCGCTTGAAATTAAAACTCGCCGGAGAAGTGCTTGTCGCCGGAAAACTTCGTCGGAAATCAGGAAAAACCACCCTTTGATTGGTAAATCTTATACTCTTTTCCATTTCAATGATTAATCTTAAAACTCGTCTGTAGTAAGCTATAGATAAGATTGTTAAACACAAATGAACCGGGTTCTGATATTCTGTGATTTTAAATATGAAAAAGATGAAGTTGTTCTCGCACATAAATATAATTAAAACTAAAGATATAACCGGGTTAGACAAACAGTCCAGTGGTGGACTGTGTGCATTACAAGCGAGGGTACCCGGGTTCGAGTCTTATACGCATCTGAATTTCTGAAATAAAAATCATTTTTTTAAACTTATTTAAATCACCTTTCAGCTAGTGGATAAATATAATATAATTTCAGAATATAACGGGTTAGACACCCAGCCCAGTTGGTAGGGCTGGGTGCAAAGCAACGTATAGGTCGCGGGTTCGAGGTGTGGGATAGTCGCCGGTTCAAAGGGTTTTTAAAACCTTTTTAAATTAAATAATTTCTGATATATTCCAATAAGTATATAAGAGTAATTAAAATTGGGTTTCTTTCGGGTTAGACACATAGCTCAGTTGGAAGAGCTGCGTGCACGTAAACGTAAGGTCACGAGTTCGAGTCTTGTTACACGCATTCCAGCCCCACTATTGAACCGGTCAGGCTACCTGTCAGTCTGACAGGATAATTTTTTATATATTATTTTATTTTAATGAATATTATTTTTGTATCTAAAAAACACTTAAAAATACAATTTTGTAGGTTTAAAAATCCCAATAAATACTACAAAAATAACCTAAGAATCTAACAAAAAGTACTAAATCAAAATATTAATTTTTATATATTTATCAAATTATTGCGTTATTATTTAGGTTAGTTTTTCGGTTGTCGAATCAACTCCTCAATTCGTGCGCATTCATTATCAAACAAGGAACGCAACCACTGTGAGTGAATTCTTACAAATTCCCCTTTTTATTCATGTTTTGGGGTGTATCATGTGTCGCCTTATTTATTTCGTTTATTCAAACTTGTGCTATTACCATTATATGATCTAAACGTGTGATGTAAATGTTGTTTGTTGTGATGTGTGTTTACATTTTGTCAAGTTGCGTGCAAATCATTCATTTGGCCCATCAGTTCCTCGTTGGAGACGAGTTGAGCATCGCGTGCCTCATTAGATCGGCTCCGTTTGATTGAGCCTTGATCTCATTGTTCATCATTTGGTGTGTGCGTGTGCATTAATTGATATTATGTGTATTGTGATTAAATTTACATATACGTATACTCATATGTGGTTATGCACCTTTTTATAACCAATATAACAAATTCGTTCCAATGTTTTCATAAGATTCACTTGCCAACTTTTGTTGACCTAAAACCCTATTTTTACACATGATACAGGTGGACAGGTTGAAGCAAGGAACACATAGGAAATTGACTTAGAAGAAAATTAAAGAAGTCATGAAAAATGTATTTGAACATGTTGTGCTTGTATGTTTATTGAAATTTCTTCTTTAAAAAGAAATAATAAATATGAAACTTTATAGTAAATGTCATGAGCTTTGATGAAAACCCAATCATGCCCCGACTACCATTTCCGCTGCGGGTCAGGGTGTGACAGATTGGTATCAGAGCTTTTGACTATAGGGATATGGGATAGGTTATTAGACCCTTAGAGCCTATACTATAGTTGATTAGATTTTAATTGTTTATGTGATTACATGCAACTCATGATGTTTATTTGTTTCGTATTTATTATACACAAATGCATGCAAACACTTCCACTATCATTTTGTGTGATACTTAATGAGTTATACTTGTTGTCAAACATAACATGCTTACATATACATTCATCACGCATATTTCAATGTTCACATATTAAAATCATACTCATATTTCCTTTATTCAAGATTTTGTAGCATTTTTCGTTTTTCAATCTCATCAAAGTGAGTTCTACAACGGGCATGTAGTAACTGGAAGGGTACAAGTACCGGTAGTCGAGACGTCCTGTCTAGGTTGGCATTCGTATAAATCCAATATAACGGACTAGTTTGCCTACCTGGGGACTAACGATGAGAGTACGAAGGACCTATTAGGCCAAAGCATGCCACACCAAACGTTGTTCGAACTAACCCCACTTTGAGTCGTCACTGTGTCTATACCAGGACACCCTCCAACCTTATACTTTGCTGTCATGTTTTACAATTTTCATTCGGGTGGCGCAAGTGTTAACAGGCTAACACCAATATGAACCCTACCAGAGCCCAGTAGTCATGGGGGCCCACATGACTACCAAGGCCAAGTAAGGGGACATATGGGAGCCCAAACATGAGCAAAGCCCAAGACATCCTATGGATGTAGCAAATTTATTTTCTTCATTTGTTTTGTGAATGTTCATTTCTAAATACGACACATGACACCTAAAACGTCAAACTCATACTCTCGATACGTATTCCTTGTAGATGTCTTCTAGTCACCCTCGTAGAGGTAGGAGATCAAAAAAATTCCGCGAGCGCATGGCCGCCCAAATCGCTCAACAAATGGCCGCCGTAATCCCTAACATCGTAGTTCAAGTTCAACAAGCCCTTACCGCTAATCCCGTCAACCCAATCAACCAAGAAAATCAAAACGTTGTCAACCCTCCCCCAAATACCACTAAATGCACCTTCAAGCATTTCAAATCCTGCGATCCTCCAAAATACGAAGGGACTGAAGGTGTCACCGCTCTCCTCCATTGGTTTAAGGAGATGGAGAACACTTTTCTCAATTGCGACTGCCCGATGATCGCAAGGTGCGATATGCTACCGGTCGTTTGTTCGGAGTAGCACTTACATGGTGGAATACAGAGAAGGGCAAGCGAGGTGCTGAGGATGCTATGACCTTGACTTGGGAAGAGTTGAGGGAGATCATGACAAGACGTTTCTGTCCAAGAAGCGAAATCAAGAAATTAGAAGATGAGTTCTACTCTTTGAAACAAAAGGAGGACGACCATACCACATACAACAAGAGATTCTTTGAGTTGAATCAGATGGTCCCTAACTTGTTCACTCCCCTCTACCGTTTGATCGAACACTACATTCGAGGTCTTCCTTAAAAAATTCAAGACCCTGTAATAAGTACCACACCTGCAACTTTGGAAGCAGCAATGGAGTTAGCTACAGAGCTCACCGAAAACCACATACGGAATAAAGACTTCAAGGAGGAGAAGAAGAAGGATAAAGCATCAACCGAAACCTCAAACTCCACCCAGACCGAATCCTCTTCTCAACCCACTTCTAAGAGAAAACGAGATGGGCAAAATTTCGCTGTCACCCAAGGCAATCAACCAGCTCCACAAGCCGTACCCCTCCAAGCTATACCAATCACTCAAGTAGCACCCAACTCTACTTACCAAAATAAGAAACCTTACATTGGACCTCACCCTCAATGCAACACCTGTTTTTATCACCATCCATCTACCGTACCTTGTCGACTGTGTGCAAATTGTGGGCATTATGGTCATTTGTCGCACCCCTCAAAACCAAGCTTCACCCCTACCCAAAACATGATCCAATCATATCAACAACCCCAATACCCCATCATCTTCGTAAGTTTGTCTAGTTCGCTTAAACGAAAAGAATGGAAGTTTGTAACACATGTTAAAAGAAAAACGAATGGAAGTTTGTAACAAGATGAGCTTTGGCGAGCTGGTTGATGTGTTTCTTTCCAACCGAATGGTCACGAGTTCGAACCCGCCCAACTGCAAATGTTTTTACCTTCATTAAACTGAGGTTTTTAACTGGGGTTAACTTTTAGACTGAAATAACACATTTTTAAAACGTCGGGGAGGAAAATTGCGCATTTTTGAAAATTGGACTGAAATGGTAAAGTGAACAAACAACAGGGACGAAAATGGCAGTTAACTCATTATATAATATAATATATAATTGGTTCAAGATTGGTTTGTTTGCTCGTTCTCAAAAAAAACAAACAAGCGTTTTTGTTTCTCGTCTTAAAATTTTTTAAAGAGGCATGGTTGAGTTGTAACCCGTTAGTAAAAACACAAAAAAAAGTATAAAAGCATACCAAGATGGTATAAAATTTAATTATGACATGTAATACAAAGATAAACACACGATAAAACGTTAAATGACATAGGCAACTTATTTCTTTAGTTGAATTTTATTGTAGAGATAAAATCTAAAAAGAACAAACAAGGATTATTATTTGACATAGAGTTTTTGGTCCCTTATAGAGATTCGAGATTGTTCGATGTTCCCATACTAAGCAAATAAACCAAACCAAGATACTTCATAGGACAACACATGACAACAGTTTCGTACCACCAATCTTCCACTCTCTCATCGATCAGGAGACTGTCACACCTTCAAAATATATAAATTATAAATACAAATCCGTCCCTTCTATTGGAAGAAATCTCTGAAAAGCCTCACAAATTATTATAATAAAAAAACCCTACAGAAATATATAATGATCACATTCAAAGTCCCAACTTATTTGGACTACATGCCGTCGCAACGAGGTTCTAAAACCTACCGCTATCTATGCGCAATAGGCTTCCATCCTTGTAATACATCAGTTGTTATCCGTCACTACGAACACAGTATAAAAGCTTACTACTAAGATGGTGTCATATATTAACTATTACATGGTACACAAAGATGAATAAACGATCAGACTTAAAACAGCATACACAACTTATTTCATATACTTTTGTAGAGATAAAAATATAATAATAAAAAAGCCCACACTAGGATTATTACTATTTTACATATAGCTTTAGTCCATTCTACAGGTTCGAGACTGTTCCATATTCCCTTACTCGCTAAGCAAATAAACCAAACCAGGACACTTCATATGACAAACAGGAGACACGTGACCACCAATCTTCCACTCTCATCAGGAGACACACACACCAAAACATAAATTAATAATCCGTCTCTTCTATAGGAAGAAATCTTTCAAAAGCTTCATAAATTATTATAAAAAAAACTAAATAAATATATAAAAATCACATTCAAAACAACTTATTCTCCTCCCCCTCCCCCTCTCCTCAACACTTAATTATTCACTCCGATTACATAGTTTTCAAACCATTATTATTATTATGATTGTGTGCATGCTTGACGTTCATGTTCTTCTTCATGTTCCACCTTCGGATGCTCAACCTGGTAATCACTTTCGGGAAAATTTGTCTTCGCTTTAACCCCACGGAAGTGTATAGCGGCCCGATCATACGCTCGGGCAGCTAACTCAGCCGTCCCGAACGTCCCGAGCCACACTCTCACTTTCCTCATCGGATCCCGAATCTCCGCCACCCACGTCCCCATTGCCGCTGCCGTACTCCCCTATACTGCCGCTTCCTCTTCTTCCTACCACCTTTCTGCTCCCCACCACCCGCTGGCACATTTTTCCAAAAGTATTTGCACCCCAAACAACCAACAATGTTACATAGCTTACACACTTCCATCGGATGTGCACACAATGTCATCAAGGAGCTCGTAGCAAAATGAGAAGATGATGACATCATAAGGCGATTATTGGTGGTACTGGTACCGGTACCAGTACCAGTAGTAGTATTACTGGTACCCGTGCCAGTAGTAATATTATTACTAGTATAAGGCGATTATTGGTGGTACTGGTACCGGTACCAGCAGTAGTATTACTGGTACCCGTGCCAGTAGTAATATTATTACTACTACCGGTACCAGTGGTACCACCATTAGTGTTATTGGTACCTGTAGTAATGGTACGGGTACCGGTACCAGTAGTGATACTGGTACAAGTGCCACTGCTGGTGTGGCCGGATATTACGTTAATGAGGGTGGATACGATGATCGAATGCTCTTCTTCCGCGGTGAACCGAAGCCGGAGATGATGGTGATCGGAGTGAAGTGTGTGCATGGTGTTTGGGGTTTAAAATGAAACAGTTGGAGGGGTGGGTCATTATGGGTGTTTATATAGTACGGAGTTGGAGGGAGTAACTTATTATGGGTAGTTGTACACGGTGGCAATTTGGTTGATGATGACGTACCACGTGTAAAGGAGTATGGTTGAATTGGGTTGATGACGTAGGGTTTTGGGTGAGACGTGGCATGAGTAAGGGTGAGACGTGGCAGGTGGAGAAGAGGTTACTTATGGAGGGGAATTGGTTGTTTTAGAATTTAATAATGTTTTTGTAGTAGGGTTTGTGTGACGCTTGTAACATTGAAGTTTGATTCGAAATATTTTATTTTTTTCTTATACATGAAGGAGAAGAATTAAGTAGTTAAAGGTAAGGTGTGAATGTTTTTAAAAATAGATAATCCTGAACCCGAGGCCAGGTTCAAGGTTAAGCTTTCCATAATTGGTACTTGGTTGCTTCGAGGCAACGCCCCAGGTGTAGAGATGTAAAAAAATGGTTGGGTCTGAGAAACCGGTTTATTATTCGCCCCTACTTCTTCGAAAACACCAATTTAGACCAACCCAACTTGTCATTTCTTAGTCGCGTTATCTAATCTGGCCCGATTTGAAAAAACATGTTAAAAAACGATATCTATTTTGTCCAAACCGATTTGATCCGGGCCTCAATTGATTTAAGAGGCTCGAAATATTTTCTTCATAAACTGGTTTATAACCTGAACTGGAATTTTACAAACCGGTTTTTATTTTTGTTACACCTCTACTCAGGTGGGGTGCATGAAGTATAGACCTCTATGATCGAACATAAGACATAATATCTTTCATTTTATGTACGTACCATAGGGTTTGTAAATTAACGACATCAAGGGCTTTAGTTAGTAAATGTGTTCATCTATGATTGGTTTAGGGCTTTATTTCTATTATGAACATTTAGGGGTAGGGGCGCCCATCACTTATCACTCACTCACAACTCCAATCACCATACGCCACGTCATCGAGCCAAATTCCATCACTAGTGATGAATTTTACTAGGAGTACGCATCACTAGTGATGGATTATTTTTTATAAAAAACATCATCATCAACAGTCATCATCAACGGTCAAGAAGCAAGCATCGTTTGAAATTCTGAATTCAAAACGCGTTGTGCAGATAATGCATTTAAATCACGACGCGTTAAAAACCCGAGCGACGATCGTGTTCCACGCACCACCACGCGTGGTGGTGGCTCACAACGGAGGCTCCCCGTCCTCCCTTATAATACAGATTTTGTTATTTACTAGGTTATAACTCTATGTATTACACTTGATGAACTGAGTAAAAATCAAATAGTTACTAATCAAATCTTCTAAATGTAGAGTGTTGGTTATGGTAAACATAGAAAATAAATCAAAAATTGATATTTAGAATAGGTCAAAGATCCATGTGTTTCTTATAATGGGTGAAAATAAGTAAAAGTTTCTTATTTATCATGTAGTGAAATGTGGCGCCAAACTTTCTTATTTATCATAGGGAAAATGTCACAGAATAGTAACCAAGGACTATAGTAAACTGCCCTTTCCCTAGAATAGTGTGGGTTTAGTCCTGTGATAGACATTGATGTAAAATTTAGTGGATGTGTGAGTTTGCCGTTCTAAAAAAGACAAAGCTAAGGCATGTAATGTTTGTACTTATTTATCATGGCTTGGGAGAGATTACCGTGCATGAGTCTAACCTTTATTAACAATCTTTATCATTCAAAACGACATGGTGCATGATATGTTAAGATTACATTGTATATAATCTATTTGATTTTCAAAAATTATTTCGTTAATCTTTTTTAAGCTCAGGGGAAGACTACATTATGATGAAACGTCAGAGTGATCAACCAATACATCGAAAACATAGGATTCCCAACTAAATGATTTATATGAGACTAAGGGGCTGTTTGTTTACCTCTTAATGAGGCTCTGAATGGTTCAGATCTCTTACTGATTCAGCACTTAATGGTTCAGACTGTTTTGTCTGAATAGTTAAGACATTTGCCTCTGAATGGTTACGCATTATACTAAGTCTGAATGGTTAAGACCTCTAATCTGAATTGGTCAGACATTTGTCTCTTAACGATTAAACATTATACTGGCTTTTAATAGTTCAGACCTCTTACTGGTTCAGCACTTAATGATTCAGACCTTTTAGTGATTCAGCACTTAACCATTCAGAAGTTGACAAACAGCCCCTAAGGTAATTCAAATTAAATATACGGGCTTAAATTACATGATTTTTAAGTCTTTATGTTTTAAATAAGTTTAATGTTTATGTCTTAACAATTACATTAATTTTGAGAGAAATTTAATAACCTCTAGGCTCCAAGCCTCCAACAATTGCACTAATAAGTTACTAGTTTAAGAACCCGTGAATTTCATGGGTTGCGAAAAGAAAATATATTCATTATCACTGTTGACATAAATATTATGATTTTATACACGTTAAAACACAAATGAATATATTAGAGTACGACAAATTGAAATACATGAATATGCAACGATCACAATTCGTTGAAAATCTTTTTATAAACCATGTTAGTTGTTTTATCTGTAGGTTTGCCTTTGTTGTCAAGTATTAGTAGTTTGACTCCATCTCGTGTTTTTACCCTTGATAAAGCAACATAAAATTGACCATGAGAGAAGACAGGTTGTTTCAAGTACAAACTAACTCTAAAAAGTGAGATTGACTTTTGTTTATTGTCCTTGCAAAACATACATGCAGTGGAAATTGCGTCAAAAGGACTCGTTCCCTAGTATCACTACTCGCGCATTGCCGCGAATGACATATTCTACACGAAAGTTTTGGATACAAACGTAATAAGGTCACTAAGAAACATTAAATCAAGAGTGATGCCGACATAACTACGAAATACATTTAGTTCATAACTACTAAATACATTTAATTCACCCCCCTACTTAGGGAATGCGTTGCAGTGTCATCTGAGCATATAAAGAATGGTAATCTGATCTTCAAGATTGCAATAACCCTCAAAAAAGTGTTTTGCTTCCTCTTCTATTAGACCCAGTAAAGAGAGTTCCATCATATCATGATTGTTGGATCTCTCAATAACTAAAATGAAAAACATGAAACAAAACACATTAGCTAAATGATCATAGCCTGGGAAGTAACTATAGTGCAATAAAATTGTATTTACTACCTTACAGAAAGATGTCACCTCTTCGAATAAAAACTCTTAAATTTTAACCCTTATTTCTTAATCAACCCATAACCTGCAAAATCACAAACAAAATGCTTTACGAAAGGAGCTTGTGACCACTTTATTTATATATGACCAGGCCATCGTAGCAGAATATAGTTATAGCAATATTAATCATATTATCTAACTTAAGTTCAAAATTAAAGCAAATCTTCACAACTGAATATATAAATTCAAATCACAATTACCTACGATCACCATTGTTTCCTTCACCTTTGCCATCATCATCAGTGAAAGCCGAATTCTATCTTTAGCGTGCATTTGAACATAAATTAAGATGAGTTATAAATAAAATAAAGCGAGAAATTGAACCTGTGTAGGAATTTCTTTTAGTTTTTCTTCAACGATTTCTTTACAGTAAATCACATTATAACAAACATATTGGATTTGTTTAAGATTTCATAGAATCACATAGATATGATGTTAATGCAATCCACATAAGTTTTTCATTAAGAGAAAACTAACATCTTTAGTCTGACCCAACCAATGAGTCGTGTCCATTTCATAGAAAATGACGGTGTAAGCAGCTCTCAATTTGATCTCAAGCCCACAACTCTTATGAAAAATATCAAGTCCTGAAATATTAAAAATTCAGGTGAGATCCATGTCTTTGAAAGATTGTTTTAAGACATAATGGATATTGTTTAATGAGTAAACTTCCAGTTTGCTCCCTATGCTTTAGTCCTTTTAACAGTTTTGTCCTAAACCTTTAAAAATAGTCATTTTACTCCTTGATCTATGGAACTTATATCTATTTTACTCCACGCCTCTAACAGCATCCATTACCATTATTAACTAGAAGGGTATTTTGGTAACTTTACAGGTAAATATTTGATTTTTTTATTACTAAACAATGAAATCCCTTTTTTGTCTTTTTATTGTTATTAACAGTAATTAAATAAACATTCCTCCCCCACACATCCACCAGCAGCTCTACCACCATCATTGCAAATCTCTGAAACAAGCCCCTCCGTGCCACCAACGCCAATCAGCACCACGAACACCAACCGTCGTCTCCCTTTTTCTCTAAATTGCAACCACAACCATAAGCCACCCGCTCCCCACGCAAAAACCCACAACCCAGATCTGCCATTTTTTCCTCCAAAACACTGCAAAAACCCAGAACCCTAGTTGCCATCGCCGAAGATGGTCGTGTCTTGCCGGAAGTCAACGGTGAATCCGTTGTCGTATGGTGAATCCGTTGAGAGAGTCGGTGAGTCGGCGAATCCGTTGTCGTCTGGTGAGGATTTGATAGAGCCGAGTTCGAGATCGGAGATCTCCCAAAATATATAAAAAACAATGAACTGAAAGTAAGTAAAACAATTCGTAAAGTTGCTGCCAATCTTCTTGTCTTCTTCATTAATTCAACAACTGCTTAAATAGAAGGAAATCCTATGTAACTGAAATAAACGTGCATGATGGATGCTTCCTAGATAATGATGGTAATGCAAAGGTATCATGGAGATAATGGATGACTAATAAAACATAAACAATGCATGCATAATAAATATAGGAAAATAAGTTGAGATAGTTGTTTGACTCCTCCATATGTTGCTCGGTCAAACTGCAAAGTGGGTCACCGTATGGGTCGGCAACCGGTTGTTTATCGGGTCATGGTGGATCCGTATCAGGATTCTTTGATGAGGGTTTTCTGGTTCGATGGTGAAGTAAGGTGTTTGCTTTATTGAGTTTTGTGTTTTGAGGTGGGGTGATTTTGAGAGACGGTGGTGAGATTCGGCGGTGGTGAAGTCTTTGGGGAAGATGGCAGGTTGTGGTGGTTTTTTTGGTGCAGGTAGCAAGTGGGTTTTTTTTTTTTGGAAGATGGCAAGTGTAGAAGAGAGATTGTAGAGAGAGAAGAGAGAGGGTAAAGAGAGAGAGAGAGGAGATAATAAGATATATTTGTTATATATTATTATTAGATATAATATATTATCTTTATTTGTAGTGTTACTAAAATATTCTTATTTTTATACTTGAAGTTACCAAAATACCCTTCGACTTACAGAATATTTTAGATAGAGTTAGAGGTGGGGAGCAAAATGAAGAAAACATAGCAAACTATTGGAGAAAAATGACTATTTTTAAAGGTTTGGAGCAAAACAGAAGTTTACTCTTGTTTAATTATAATATTCTCACCGGTGCGGGAAATCTTTTGACCATGTCCTTGCGGTCCATAATGCCATACTCGTCAAGCCTTGAACTGATGGTTCCGTTAGATAACGTCACCAACTCCGCCCATGATAACGTCATCTAACGCGCCCCAAGGTAGGTCTACCATCTCGAAAAAAAGTGAAAAAACATCAATTATCATCCCTAAGAAATAACTAATCAAAATTAATCTCTTTGACTTATACGGTCAAAGTCAAACAACCTGATCTACAAATAAGAAAAGATAATTGACAAATTCACAAGGGTTTCATAATAGTACTCGTGTGCTACACGAGTTACACAATGTCAATTATAGTATCTAAAAGCTTTTACACAAAATTTTGAAATGAGGTCGAGGCACCAAATGGCACCAAATCCCATATTTTAATTTCTATTAGGGCCTTGTACTCATCGGACATAGCGCTAGTTTAGGTCTTATAATGCAAGTTTAGGAGATTTTGGTAAGGGAGATTGTGGAGTTGGTGTCAATGTGTAGGTATAAAGGAGTGCTTCCGAAAAACACAAATGACTTTCTTAATGAAAATAATAAAGTTGCGTGTTCACACAATTCAGGTCTAAAGATGGATCAGCAGGGCCAATATCAAAGCCGTTTTTAAACTTTGGTTTTTAAACTGTGGTATAAGATGCCATATATAAATTGAGGTTCAGATAATTTGTTCTTATATAATTAATGGTATACGTTATCTTGTATATAACTTGCTTATATTGTCAGTAAAAAGTACATAAAGATCACCTTGCACAAATAGATGAAGTAACCTGAGCACTAATAATCACAGCACATGTTGATAACCATTTCCAAAAACCGTAGCAAGACCTTCCTGCAAATTTAAGTATTCGTTTAGCAGTCTCCTGATGCAACCAACATCTACACTTGAAATATAACACGTGAAAGAATATATATCAATGAATTCCGACATGATGAACTACTGCTGAACTAAACTGCAAGTTTCATAATACAATAGGGATGGGCAAATGGTACCGGGTGCCGGTTCGAAACCATTACTGGTACCGAATTTCCCGAACCGAAATATTTTCGGTACTGACATTTGGCGTTTTCGCTACCCAGTTTTTACCATCAAATACCGGTCTTGCCGGTACCGAACAATACTGTAACTTGTATTTTCGGTACAAGTAGCCATACCGGTTCATCCCTAAATATTTTCTCCTTACCAATATATGAGTTATCTTCCATCCAAACGACTGAAATAAAATAATGAAATGACTTACCTCAATAATCATATTCAAATGTTTCAGGCAAAACTATAAGACCAGAATATATGCTTGTCTCACTATGAGGAATATTTGGTTCAACGATCATTATCCAATATCCACTCCCAAATGACCTGTAGATATTCATACAATTATACAGTTACCTAAAACAAAAGCAAAAGAAATAATAAAAACCGATTATATTTTCTCGCCATTAGCAAGTTAGTGTATAAGAACTAAATACATGTTTCTCTCACTATGAGGAATATGCAGTTTATCGATCAATATCGATCAATTGTTGGTTTTATCAAAACTACAAAATATGGGTAAATATGAAGCTTTTTTCTTGATTGTAGAAATTATCAACAACCAGGCATACATGAAATTTGAACAATAATATAGTTTACATATATTATAAGAGAATGTTATGAAGATTTCTCACGGATCATATAGCGTAAGGGAAGCCTAATTTTATTGCTATTACTAAAATGTCTACCTAAGATGCTTTCCGCATGTGCAGGCTACAAAATTGCAACTGCCAAGCCAAACGTTTATGAGAAACAATACCATTTAGAACTCAGCGTGTTGCGGCATGCTTTCAAGGTATAAACTAAAGTAGCGTCCGATTTCCAGTCGATTAAAACTCCAAAATCCAACATCAGTGAATTTAGTGCAAAATATAAACAAAAAGAACAGTTTCAATTTACCTTCTAAATTTTATATCTATTACCATGGAAGCTCATAATGTAATTATACTTTGCCAGATGTAATAGGTGGTTCGACTAATGGTTCAAAACCGTAACGTCAGCTGGGAGTGGGCCCGATCGCGTAGTGGACTTGAAACACTTCATTGTCCTACTATTTGCAAAAAATATGTGTTAAATTTGATAAAGAGGAAGTATTATTACGATAATAATCTTTTTTAAGCAAAGATATTTAGAAAAAATATAGCAAAGTGAACCCATTTTTATATAGACGGGTCAACCACCTAACATAGTTGGATACTACCAGCAACATATATTTTAGACCATGCAATTTCATTCAATTTACTTGTGCTTGAGTTGTAATAACATAAGTTGGTGCGTTAATAGTGAGAATGGTATGGTGACACTTAATGGTTCAGACCTCTTACTGGTTCAAAACTTAATGGTTCAGACCTCTTAATGATTTAGCACTTAATCATTCAGAAGTTGGCAAACAGCCCCTAAGGTAATTCAAATTAAATATACGGGCTTAAATTACATGATTTTTAAGTCTTTATGTTTTAAATAAATTTAATGTTTATGTCTTAACAATTACATTAATTTTGAGAGATATTTAATAACCTCTAGGCTCCAAGCCTCCAACAATTGCACTAATAAGTTATTATGTATGCCATAATTGTAAGTTGTCAGTATCCAACAGAGTATCAGCCCAATAAACAACAAATCAGGCGAGCATATAGCCACAAGCTCACCATATGGATAGGCCCAACAGCAATAACCCAGGATTTGAGTTAGCCTAACAACATGTCATCTCGTCTATTCTTTCGGTTTTGATCCAACCTAGTAACCGATCGAAAACCGCAGGCGACCAGTCAATCCATTCACGAGCTGATTTTTTCGGCTACTCGGTTACAATAGTGATCTTTGAACCCAAAACTAATGACTTGTAAAATTGCTTTAAGTGTTAAGAGTAGAATTTATAAAATCTTTCATTTTACAAGCATTTGAACCCACATCTCTAATGACTTGTAAATTTGCTTCAAGTGTTAAGAGTAAAATTCATAAAATCTTTCATTTTACAAGCATGAATTTTTTTTTCATGTGCATGTGTAATTTGGTTCCGTAAATATTGTACTTTCCTTGAATCGCAATTGAAGCCCTAGTGTATTTCAAACGAGTATGGTTCAAACCATAGTTGTCAAAGACGCAAGGCGCACTCAAGGCGCAAAGGGTGAGCCTTGGGCCGCAATACAGGACGCTTAAAAAGCGAGGACGTTTCAAGCGAGTCGTTATACAGGTTTATAGATTTTAGACATGTTTTAGGCTTCTTTAGGGCTAGTTTTAGGTTGTTTCCAGGCTTGTTTAGGATTCTTATAATTATTTCGAACATGTTTAATCCTGTTCAAACGACTTTTGACCGGAATTTTTGTCGGAACTTGGCCTGAAAATGTACCCGAGGGCCTGAAAGTGGGGCTTTTAAAACGAAGCGAGAATGATGGGTTGGGTTTGAAAAGTGGGCCTAGGTGCACGACTGGGTGAGCCTCGACAACAGAAAACGAGAAGTAACTCGAGACCAGCTCACTAAAAACTAGAATTGAACCAAGCTTAAACGAGCTTAAGCCTAAACATAAGTTTATATAATAAACAAGCCTGAACCCTAGCTTCCCTTATTGTCCTAGAGCCAGCTCATCATTCACCAACCTACTATTTATAAAAAAAAAATTTGTTTAATACATTAAATAAATATTTATGACAAAAGTAATGAAATAATATATATTGTTTTATATACAAGTATTTTAATTAAATATTAATTACAAATATAAAAAATTATAAATGTATATACATTTATTAACAAATAATAAATACTCTAAGCTCGAGTCGAGCATGAGCATTAGAATTAGAGGTCAAAACTCGCCAACCTCAAACTCAAGCTTTTTAAAGTTTAAAGAGCCATACCCGAGATTAGTTGTCTTGAACTTAACTCATTTAAACCCAAACCACAATTATTAATATCGAATTAGCAATATTGCAAAACCCAACTTATTTTTTATTGGAGACTCTATATATTTGTTTGCTATGATGCCATCTCATCACAAAAGGTAATATTATATAACATAAAAATATACAATTCACATGAATTACAAAGGTTTTAAAATAAAGGGTACGGTGGGATTACCACCACCGGTCACTACTACTGTCGCCGTGAACTACCAAAAACAATCCTAACTAAACCGCCACTGCTTTCCTCTATATCTTAGACTCTTTCTATTTTCTCTCCTCAAATCTCACAGGATACATCAGCATGTGCGAGTTACTTAACAATGATCGACATGGACCCTCCTACCTCCTTGTTTCTTTCTCGTCGAACAACAGCTAGCAAGGGGCGCAGCTTTCATGGGGCCGGGGGCGTCCGATCCCCCGAACTTTCGCTCGGTAGTGTTATACATGTAATTTTCGTATAGAAATTTATGGGTATATACGTTTTCGACCTCGTCATTCGGGTCAAGCTTCGCTACTGAGCTAGCGATATCCGTGTGCAATTCCTCAGATATCCCGTCTATGGGGTTGTGTGCTGACCGCAAAAACCCTTGACGTTTTCACTTACGTCACATCTCTTTTTCTGTTGGTCGGTTTTGTGAAGCTGATCCGGGAACACATGGAACCCTAAAATTTTGTGTTTTTGCCATTTGTTTTTTAAGTTTGGAAGGAAAAAAGAATAAACTTTTGTTTTCCTTTAATTAAAAGGAAAAAGAATCATTTTATTATAATAATAAATTATTATTATTTTTCTTTCTTTAAAAAAATTAAAAAATCAGGTCATGTATTGCATGCAAGAACCCCATTTCTTGTGTAAAACTAAAAACATATGAAAATCACAAAATTAGATTAGGTGGAGTGGGCGCCATACTCGGCCACCCCTCGAGTAAATTCAGTAAATCGAATAGGGGGACAACATTTGTCACACCCCAACTGATAGCGGAATCATCGGAGTGATCATCACACATAACACTATTTGCGACAATAATTAATTCAAAACCGATTCCATAACATATCATAAATCGTCAAGTATGTTACAAGGAAATTCAAATTACAACAAAAAAAGACAAGTACAATAAGTTCAACCAAACAAAATATCCAAATCTAATATTTCTTGTGCGTTTCTATGTCGTCCCTACTAGATAAGTCATAAATATCATCATCAACCTGTAACATGTTAAAAATATGGTTCAACGCAAGAGCATTGGCGAGTACACAAGTTTTAAATTACATAGCATAAGTATAAAAAGAATTTACTTGAATCTACATGGCAATTGTATACAAGGTAAACTAGCATGCAATACTAAATGTCAAACCCCAAGTGTCCACAAGAATTAAGTGTCCCTCGCCACAAAAGTAACGAGACTATTTATGAATTAAAAGCTTAACAATACCACGACGGGCGACGTGCTACTCCTATAGCGCTATATATGTTAAGTTGGGCTAGCTAAGTTAATGACAAAAGCATGTATGTATCTAGTATGAACCTAAGCATAACAATAAGCATGTATAACGGACTGAGTGTATAAAGTATATTGTGTGTATTTATGTATTTTTTAAGTTAACATGTTATAACCCAAATTGTGTAAAAATGAAAATGGGTCAAGTGTACTCACGGTTTTGCAAGCTTCCACTTGGAAATTCCGTGAAGAGTTGTTGGTTTGGAGATGGAACACTGAGTTCTCTTACACGAGGAAACATATGTGTGTGAGTATGCGGAGGATTCGAATTAAGAGTTTGAAGTATGCAAAAATTATGTATTTAAGAAAGTAATTATCTAGATGTTAACTCTCGTTTTGACACTATAAATCCCATAAAGGTGATCGTGGTTTCATGGGTCATGCCTATTAGAATCGTAACGAGAAGGTTAAGTCTTAGATAATATAACCTAATGTTGTGACAAGTAACCATATGATCATTGTCAAAAGTTCGGTTATGTATAAGTCTATTTACGTATAATATATATATATATATATTAAGTCCCTCATCCATGTCATAGAATTTCATAGCAATCATGCATGGAGGTAGGATGATGAACATCCATTTAACCTCTTTATATGATTCACCAATACACAAATGTCATAAGGACAATTCGGATGGTCATGAATGAAATAAGGAAACATACCATTTCTTACTATACTAAGTGGCCAAGTAAGCATCAACCCGGGTTTCCACTTCCGACATGGAAAGAATCAACTAAGTGTCGCCGGTTAAACGAGGCTAAGTTACCTTTAGGTCTAGTAAACCACTTAGGATAGCAAGGTGAAATCATCAAGTGAGGTGATGGATTGAAGGTAGGATAGTCCAAGCTTCCAAGTAATCACAAACAACCGACACAAGCCTTGTTACAAGAACAAGCTTGGAAGGATACAATACTTGTGGGTTAAAAACCCTTACAAAACAGAAAGTTTGGAGTGAATAAACACCTCCTAATTGGTGTGAAACAACCTTGGTTAGGGTCACTAATCATGGATTTGATTAGTGACATAAGAGCACAAGTTTGTTTGAGGAAAAACATAAGTTCATGAAAGTTATAACCAAAATCTTCCAAAACAGAAAGTTTGGTCCTCAAAATGATGATGTTTCACCTTGGTTTTCCATGGAAAACAAGTGGAAATAATCCTAAAGGCAATCCAAGCTTTGTAGAGGGAGATTTGGTGAAAAAAAGGTGAAGAAGATGAAGTATAGTGCTCACTTAGGCACTTAGAACAATCTGAGTTTTCTGATGTTGCAACTGAGTTGAGAGTGTTTTGGAGGTATAGAGGAGTTTGGAAAGTGAAAATGAGGTGATAGAGGCTTGATTTTATAATGGAGGATTAGGGTTTTGGGTTTTAATGGAGGTTTAAGTTGATCGGGTATGAAGAGAGGTAAGAAAGATGACAATCTAAGAGCTGGTAGCAACTTTCTGTAGATCAAGGGGCTAGACGCCCCATGACACCTAATTGGGTTAGTCTGAACTTTGGTCCCTTGAACTTTGGGCTGATTTGCATTTTAGTCCTTGAACTTTGGTTTTCCTTCGTTTTAAGCTAAAACTTGGTTATTTTAGTGTTTTTGGCATGTTTTAAGTATATAACACGTATGTGAGTATAATTTAAGTATCGAGAGTGTATGTATGAACGTATGCACATATAATAAGTATCAATTTCGTATAAAAGTTGAATTGTAAGCATAATAAGTGTGTATAAAAGGCGAGTTTCGTTACGATCAAAGTCTCAGATTACAAAGTTGAAATTGAAAGACGTACACGACAGGTGTGTGCAATAACCGAACCGTTAACCGAAACCGAACCAAAAACCGACAAAACCGAATCGAAATTAACCGAAACCGAATTAACCAAAAGTCGGATAACGAATATTTTTTTACCATCGGTTAACCGAAATTAACCGAACCGAACCATTTTTTTTTTATATATTTCTAGTTTTTATACATCCATTTCAGGTATTTCATCTTTTATACTTTTATTTCATGTAATAATACATCCATTTCATTTATTTATACATTCATTTCATTTGTTTATACCTCCATTTTATGTATTTAAACATCTACTTCATGCATTTAAACCCTCATTTCATGTATTTATACCTCCATTACATGTATTTCTAAGCAAAAATTTTAGCCCTTGTTTGAATTGGTTATTAACCGAAAATTAACCGAACCGAACCGAGAACCGACAAATTAATCGAATTAACCGAATCGATTAACCGATGACTTCGGTTACGGTTACGGATAATGCTAATAACCGAACCGAACCGTGCACACCCCTAGTACACGATGCTAGATACAAGTTTCCATAAATAAAATTACGGATACACTTTCTAAATGAGAAAAGTACAAAATATAAGGCGTTATATTTTCTATGTATTTTGTTTTTACGAGTTTTTCGGCATTGGCGCTGGCAAATAGTGTGACACTGGTGCTACTTTGCATGGTTTTACGCCCCCCGCCGCAACACGGGCTTTAATACTAGTTATGTAAAAACTGCAAGATAGGGTTTCAAAGCTACGTTCAGGGTCAAATATTGGACGCTCGAATAACGATATATAAAGATTGTTTATAGCATATAATATAAATTTAAATAATCTAAAAAAACCATAAAAAGATTCAACTTGTAAAAAAAAATTAATAATGTATTTACCGAATGATTAAAAATTATGAAAACCTATAATGAAACAAACAACCCAAGTCCTCAAATTATTCTGCAGCTCCTGTTTTGAACTCCCATTATTATATTTCAAATACAATTTGAACAACAAATGCCTTGACGATCACAACTCTAGCCAACAACCTAAGATTACATGATTACATCAAAAATCACAATTAAAAGTTGAAATTATGAAAGGCGAATATCACATATGACGATATTAATCATGCAATTTAAGTATGAAATTGATCGAACTTTTAAGGCATGTACTTGAGAGAATCTTATGTCCCAAAGCCTAATTTTTAGTTTTCTTCTTTAAAAACTCCTTACAAGTTGAACTTTCTATAACTTTTTGATTTACTTTTCTTCTTTAAAAACTCTTTACAAGTTGAACTTTCTATACCTTTTTGAGAGAATCTTTTGTCCCTAGGTTACACAGTGTGATGCCTTATAAGATCTCTCAATCTTTTGTCTCTGCTTGTAAATTCTAAACTTTTTTCTAAATTCTAAACTTTTTTCATTAGCAGCCAATGCATTTGCTTCCATGAAAAATAAAATTGCATTTAGAAAAGCGGACAAATTGCAATAGGCCAAAACGATGAGAACCAACATGCCAAAAGGTTCTAAGAATATGAATGAATATTATTAATACTGCTTATTTGCACCTACTGTAGTAATAATGAAGACTCCTTTCTCAACAGGCAAAGGAAGGATCAATTACATCCACTTTGAAACTGCTTAACTATAGACATTCTCCAATTCAAAAGATGCTAATTATATGTTTTACCAAATGACCGATCTTTATTTTCTTCTAAACAAACCACATAATAAACCATAGATTAAATAAGCAACAATGAGATCTAAAGCGATAAAATTCAAGAAAACATTGCAATTAGTACAGATTCATAATTTGACAAAACTGATATATTTTTTTTTAACATTATTAGAGATATTTGTGGAACCTTAAGAGTAAATAATTTGAAACCAAGGGACAAACAGGGCATCTTCAGTCTTGAACATATTCAACGCGGGTCAAAATAGATCTTTTTTTTTTCAGTAGGAATCAAAATTGAACAGGCTGACGTGCAAGCCATTTTCGTCTTTTCTTTCTTGAATTTTATAAATATGACTAAAGATGTTCTCTTTTCTTGAATTTTATAAATATGATTAAAGGTGTTCTCTTTTCTTGACTTTTTATATATGATTAAAAAACTAACTTCATATTTATTTATACTCACAGTGAAGAAGTAAGAACAATATCTTCAATAACTCCATGAGGAGATGAAAGTCCGGCTTACTCTTGATCACAGCATCATACAATATCAATTTATCATCCATTAGGGAAACAATTTGTTCTCATCATCTCTAGCCCAACCATTTTGGAGGCCCTATGCGGAAAAAAAAATATCCCAGGGCCCTTTTTCCACATGTCAATGCTATAAACCGTCCTTTATCCTAACTTGACTAACCTAAAGATTGAAGACATAAATCCTGGTTCAAAGAAGCCTGTTAGCAAG
The DNA here is from genome assembly GCA_947069175.1 of Scalesia atractyloides. NCBI lineage: Eukaryota > Viridiplantae > Streptophyta > Magnoliopsida > Asterales > Asteraceae > Scalesia > Scalesia atractyloides. The sequence goes on along the minus strand of CAMTDV010000014.1, from coordinate 20,772,086 downwards.
AAATCTGAAATCACATCAATAAAAAAACGAACCACCTTATTACCATTCATAAATCACCCACTTTAATGTGTACTTCATAACCTTAAAACACTTTTTTGAGGTGCTATATAGATATTGCTAAGCAGTGCCTTGTGTGTCCGAGGGAGAGAACAAATATAAAATACCCTTTTGCTTTCATCTATCTTAGCCTTATTCCTGACCAAGGTAAGATAAGATAAGATTTATACAATTACTCTTTAACTAGAGATGGGCATAATCGGGTTTTATTATTACCCGGAACCGGTTTCAACCCGGACCCGGTTCTGCTTGGATGTCATAGGAACCGAGTATGGTGTGGAACCGGGTCCAGTTCCTACCCGGGTTCACACCTAAGAATATGGAACCGTGTAGAACCGGGTACGGGTATTATGGAACCGGGTATGCTGTGGAAACGGGTATGGTGCGGAACCGGTTCTTGACAGTCGAAAACCTGACTTTTTTACTGTTGGGAACCGGTTCCTGATTAAAAAATCGGTTTTTTTTTTATATAAACCCCTCCCTACTTACCATTTCTAAACTTAACACTCACCATCATCAACTTACAAAATCAATCAACTTTTAAGTTCTTGCAAAATACCTATGGCATGCAACGACGAAGTTGTTACGGTTTTAGAGACGAAAAGAAACCCAGCTATATGGAAGAATTTTGATCTCTGTTTAATGTCCGACAGCCACGAGATGGCTAGATGCAAAGATTGTGGAAAATTTATGAAGGCCGCAGCCAACTCAACCCTTAAGAAACACACTGAGCGGCATTGCCCAGTGACGAAGGTAAAGAAAAATGAGACGGGAGAAGGTTCCGGCACCGTTCTTCAAATGTTTGATGTAACCCGTTTGGTTTGGTGTTTTAATAAAGTTTGTGTAATGTTTCTTTCTATTGTGTTTGTTATGTTTGATTTTTATTATTGTGTTCGTTAGTCTCCATTTCTTCGGCTATAACCGGTTTCAACGGTAACATTTTAACGGGTATAACCGGTTCCTTCTAGAACTGCATTTCCGGGTACTGGTGGAACGGGTACTAGTGAAACCCGGTACGGGTAGGAACCCGGGTACGGTAGGAACCGGGTACGACCCGATTCAAATGGTAAAATTGTGGAACCGGGTTGGAACCAACGGGTATTTTGAACCCGGAACCGGTTCTACTTAATGTCGGGTAGGAACTGGAACCGGTTCCAGTTCGGTTCTACCGGTTCGGGTTCGGAACCGGTTTTTATGCCCATCTCTATCTTTAACCACTTATTAACTTAGCCCAATCAAACTATCAAAGCCTAATCTACAATCCATTTTTATTAACCCAAACCCAAACCCAACCCAAAGAAATTTGAAACTAAATAAAATAAGCAAAACCCATCTAACCATTCCAGTTCCATTCTCCCAATCTCCCGCCCCACAAAATCCCAACAACTCACTGTGCTCGACCGGACACATTTTTTGCCGGAAAAACTGAAATTCCGGCCGGAACCGACCCGTATTTCTATTGATAGCAGTTGTTAATGATGCCTAGCGATGGACCTAGTTAGGGGTGAGCAAGAAAACCGATATAACCAAACCGTAACCGAATAACCGAAATAACCGAACCGAAACAAAAACCGACGGTTCGGTTTTCGGATTTTTAATAACCGAAAATATCGGTTCGGTTTTCGGATAAACATATTCAACAACCGAAAAAAACCGAACCGAACCGAACTAATAAGTTACAATCCATATATTTTTTGTTTAAGTTTAAAAATGTTTAAGTGTTTAACTCAATGCTAGTAGAAAATATTAATTTTATTATTGAATGTTAAGTGTTTACAATAATAAAATTATATGTTTATTTATAATTGAAATGATTTACTTACTACCTATAAAAAATAACAAAATTTAATATAAAAATTAAATGATCTTCAAATTATTAAAAAAGAAAATGTCTTAATAAAAACTTTAAAGAAAACATAAAAATAGATTAGAAGGCTAGTTTAAGTAAACAATATTAATTAAAGAGGTTAACTATAATAAATTAAATGTAAAACATATAAAAAGATTATTATAATATAAATTATACCTTTTATTTTTTAATCTTACATATTTTTGTTCCAAAAACCAAAATAATCGAAAAACCGAACCGAACCGACGTAAAAACCGAATAACCGAAACCGAAAAAAAAACCGAAACCGAACGGTTTTTAAAAACCGAAAACCGACATTTCGGTTAAGGTTTTGATTTTGCTCAAAAACCAAACTGAACCGTGCACACCCCTAGATCTAGTTGATGCTAATCATCAGTCACCACTAATAATTAGTTCACATGCAACTTTACATTAATCATTCAAATTGAAAGCAACTTCAACACACTTCAGCTAGCTAGGTTCAAGGATCTGGGGAATAATTATGTCTGGAACAATTGGGTACCACTGAAAGTAAATTTTTTTGCTTGGAGAATATCGATGGGTAGGGTGCCGACTTTGGTCGCACTAGCGAGAAGGAATGTATCCACGGGATCGACTAGGTGCAGAATGTGTGACCAAGCCGAGGAGGATGTTGACCACTTGTTTATCGGCTGCGAGGTGGCTCAATTAGTATGGGATTTTATCTCGCTTTGGTGCAGAATATCTGATATTTATGCATTTAATGTGAAAGATGTATTGGTATGGCATAAGCGAGTCCGTGGAACCATGAAATGGAGAAAGCTGGTATACTCAGTGATGCAAGTTGCAGCCTGGGTTATATGGAAATGGAGGAATGATATGGTTTTCAACCAAAAGGCTATATGTGTTGCAAGAATGAAAGAAGAAATCAAGCAATTCGGGTTTCTGTGGATCAAGAGTCGTTCGTGTTTGAAGGACTTAAAGTGGGAGGAATGGAATGTATTTGATGTAGCAGACAAATGTAGCTAATGTTTGGTTCATGTATTGTAACTTTGGTGTGAGCTAACTAATTGTTAGTTCTATGTTTAATAAAATATGCTTTGTTGGCCGTTCAAAAAAAAGCAACTTCCATTGACTTTCTAAAATAGCAATGGAAAATTCTCATTGTGGGCGCCACCCCCTAGGTTCGTAGGTGAATTAATTCATAATAATCTCGAATAGTCGTTTACTCTATACCTCCCATCATGTGTCAATGTAAATCCAATCATACTAAGATGATACCGATGACACTAAAATTACCAATAAGTTGTATGTGTTGGAGTTTTGCACACGCAATGTAGCTATGAAATGTTATGTTTTACGTTGTCGTCACCTCATTCATCTTCTCCCGACTTGCCACTATACCTCTCATAAAAATGCTAGTGTGGGGTATCCATATTTCTCAACTCTCTCATCCCTAAGCTTTCCCATCTGTACCTCAGTGTTATATTAGATTTCTTCTGTTCTTTGTTTAACAATCCCTAATTCATGGTAATGCAACCATAGTTTCCAAGTAGTTGAAAATTCACATGCAAATACAATATTTATTAAGTTTATTTATGTGTCATACTAGTTGATGCCCCGCCCGCGTTGCGGGGCGATGGCCGAATAATGAACGAGTGTTAGACAGCTCCGTGATACGGAAAACAATTATATCGAGTCAATCAATTAAAACAAAACACTTTTATAGTTTTGCTAAAAAACTAATACAGTGGCATGATGTAGCTGTCGTGGGCTAATCAAAAACCTATTTAAACTACGTAGATAGCGTAAGTAGGGTATCGAATCCACGGGGAATTTTTGGTCAGTGTAAAGATTTCTGATTAAGAACTAAATTAACTAACTTGGGGGAATTTGATTGATTGTTTAGAAAAACACGAAAACTAAATTAAAGAGTTGTAATCAATATGAGAAAGATAACTTCCACACGGAATCCCAATTACCCGTTTATCATCAAAACTTGTTTACCAATTCAGAACACCACATAGACATGGCCTCGGAATTAATGAATTTGGTTAATTATTAAGGATAGTTTTTTAAGATTCACTATGCCACCTAATAACCCGTTTGTTTGCATCAATTACCCGCCAGTTTACCAACCCGCTAACGATGCAAGGAAATCGCCAATACGCTCGACAAATAATTCAAACACAAGAAACGTTTACCAAGAATCCAACACAAGTGGTCAAGCTGTACCAGTTACAACGAATACGTAAACAAGGTTCAATGAAAAACACAGTAACAGTTCATCCGGGCAGAAGTCACGAAGAGCTTCGCCGCTCATGGTCGTCATCACAGCTCAATAATAGTTTGGAATCGATCTGACATGAGAAACTCGCTTGATTGGGATGAAAACCTCTTCTAAATTGCCTCTAATGACTGCTGAGTTTGGAAAAAAACGGCTGCTAGGTCACAGAATCCTCCCAAACCTAATAAAATCCAGTTTTTATACTTTCCCGATATTGACCTCTATCGCGCGTCGCGGGAGAGTCAATGGCACCCGGCGCATGTCGCCTGACCCGAACAATCCGGACCCACTTTTATACTTGTCGCGCGTCACGACAGGTGTCTCTGCCTCCCCCGCGTGTCGCGGGGGACTACCACCTGGAATTTCCCTTTTTCAGCTTCCGCTTCTTCTAGCACGCGTTTATTCACTCGTTTTACACTGTTTAACCTGAAACGATGCACAAACATTAAATAGCAATACCGAACCGACTAAACACTCATATGTACATAAAACTGACTCGAAACACACAAAATAACACTAAATATTAACCACACATCACATCCCCGGCAACGGCGCCATTTTGATGTAGCTGTCGTGGTCTAATCAAAAACCTATTTAAACTACTTAGGTAGCGTAAGTAGGGTATCGAATCCATGGGGAATTTGTGGTCAGTGTAAAGATTTCTGAATAAGAACTAAATTAACTAACTTAGGGGAATTTGATTGATTGTTTAGAAAAACACGAAAACTAAATTAAAGAGTTGTAATCAATATGAGAAAGATAACTTCCACCCGGAATCCCAATTACCCGTTTATCATCAAAACCTGTTTACCAATTCAGAACAACACATAGACATGGCCTGGGAATTAATGAATTTGGTTAATTACTAAGCATAGTTTTTAAGATTCACTATGCCAACTAATAACCGTTTGTTTGCATTAATTACCCGCCAGTTTACCAACCCGCTAACGATGCAAGGAAATCGCCAATACGCATAATAAACGACAAATAATTCAAACACAAGAAACGTTTACCAAGAATCCAACACAAGTGGTCAAGCTGTACCAGTTACAACGAATACATAAACAAGGTTCAATGAAAAACACAGTAACAGTTCATCCGGCCAGAAGTCACGAAGAGCTTAGCCGCTCATGGTCGTCATCACAGCTTCAATAATAGTTTGGAATCGATCTGACATGAGAAACTCGCTTGATTGGGATGAACCTCTTCTAAATTGCCTCTAATGACTGATGAGTTCGGAAAAACGGCTGCAACATCACAGAATCCCCCCAAAACCTAATAAAATCCAGTTTTTATACTTTCCCGATATTGACCTCTCCCGCGCGTCGCGGGAGAGTCAATGGCACCCGGCGCGTGTCGCCGGACCCGAACAATCCGGACCTACTTTTATACCTGTCTCGCGTCGCGACAGGCCTCTCTACCTCCCCCGCGTGTCGCAGGGGACTACCACCTAGAATTTCCCTTTTTCAGCTTCCGCTTTTTCCAGCACGCGTTTATTCACTCGTTTTACACTGTTTAACCTGAAACGATCAACAAACATTAAATAGCAATACCGAACCGACTAAACACTCATATGTACATAAAACTGACTTGAAACACACAAAATAACACTAAATATTAACCACACATCACATCCCCGGCAACGGCGCCATTTTGATGTAGCTGTCGTGGGCTAATCAAAAACCTATTTAAACTACTTAGGTAGCCTAAGTAGGGTATCGAATCCACGGGGAATTTGTGGTCAGTGTAAAGATTTCTGAATAAGAACTAAATTAACTAACTTAGGGGAATTTGATTGATTGTTTAGAAAAACACGAAAACTAAATTAAAGAGTTGTAATCAATATGAGAAAGATAACTTCCACCCGGAATCCCAATTACCCGTTTATCATCAAAACCTGTTTACCAATTCAGAACAACACATAGACATGGCCTGGGAATTAATGAATTTGGTTAATTATAAAGCATAGTTTTTTAAGATTCACTATGCCAACTAATAACCGTTTGTTTGCATTAATTACCCGCCAGTTTACCAACCCGCTAACGATGCAAGGAAATCGCCAATACGCATAATAAACGACAAATAATTCAAACACAAGAAACGTTTACCAAGAATCCAACACAAGTGGTCAAGCTGTACCAGTTACAACGAATACATAAACAAGGTTCAATGAAAAACACAGTAACAGTTCATCCGGCCAGAAGTCACGAAGAGCTTAGCCGCTCATGGTCGTCATCACAGCTTCAATAATAGTTTGGAATCGATCTGACATGAGAAACTCGCTTGATTGGGATGAACCTCTTCTAAATTGCCTCTAATGACTGATGAGTTCGGAAAAACGGCTGCAACATCACAGAATCCCCCCAAAACCTAATAAAATCCAGTTTTTATACTTTCCCGATATTGACCTCTCCCGCGCGTCGCGGGAGAGTCAATGGCACCCGGCGCGTGTCGCCGGACCCGAACAATCCGGACCTACTTTTATACCTGTCTCGCGTCGCGACAGGCCTCTCTACCTCCCCCGCGTGTCGCAGGGGACTACCACCTAGAATTTCCCTTTTTCAGCTTCCGCTTTTTCCAGCACGCGTTTATTCACTCGTTTTACACTGTTTAACCTGAAACGATCAACAAACATTAAATAGCAATACCGAACCGACTAAACACTCATATGTACATAAAACTGACTTGAAACACACAAAATAACACTAAATATTAACCCACACATCACATCCCCGGCAACGGCGCCATTTTGATGTAGCTGTCGTGGGCTAATCAAAAACCTATTTAAACTACTTAGGTAGCCTAAGTAGGGTATCGAATCCACGGGGAATTTTGTGGTCAGTGTAAAGATTTCTGAATAAGAACTAAATTAACTAACTTAGGGGAATTTGATTGATTGTTTAGAAAAACACGAAAACTAAATTAAAGAGTTGTAATCAATATGAGAAAGATAACTTCCACCCGGAATCCCAATTACCCGTTTATCATCAAAACCTGTTTACCAATTCAGAACAACACATAGACATGGCCTGGGAATTAATGAATTTGGTTAATTATAAAGCATAGTTTTTTAAGATTCACTATGCCAACTAATAATCGTTTGTTTGCATTAATTACCCGCCAGTTTACCAACCCGCTAACGATGCAAGGAAATCGCCAATACGCTTAATAAACGACAAATAATTCAAACACAAGAAACGTTTACCAAGAATCCAACACAAGTGGTCAAGCTGTACCAGTTACAACGAATACATAAACAAGGTTCAATGAAAAACACAGTAACAGTTCATCCGTCCAGAAGTCACGAAGAGCTTAGCCGCTCATGTTCGTCATCACAGCTTCAATAATAGTTTGGAATCGATCTAACATGAGAAACTCGCTTGATTGGGATGAAAACCTCTTCTAAATTGCCTCTAATGACTGCTGAGTTCGGAAAGACGGCTGCAACGTCACAGAATCCCCCCAAAACCTAATAAAATCCAGTTTTTATACTTTCCCAATATTGACCTCTCCCGCGCGTCGCGGGAGAGTCAATGGCACCCGGCGCGTGTCGCCTGACCCGAACAATCCGGACCCACTTTTATACCTATCGCGCGGTCGCGACAGGCCTCTCTACCTCCCCCGCGTGTCGCGGGGGACTAACACCTAGAATTTCCCTTTTTCAGCTTCCGCTTTTTCCAGCACGTGTTTATTCACTCGTTTTGCACTGTTTAACCTGAAACGATGCACAAACATTAAATAGCAATACTGAACCGACTAAACACTCATATGTACATAAAACTGACTCGAAACACACAAAATAACACTAAATATTAACCACACATCACATCCCCGGCAACGGCGATTTTGATGTAGCTGTCGTGGGCTAATCAAAAACCTATTTAAACTACTTAGGTAGCGTAAGTAGGGTATCGAATCCACGGGGAATTTGTGGTCAGTGTAAAGATTTCTGATTAAGACCTAAATTAACTAACTTAGGGGAATTTGATTTATTGTTTAGAAAAACACGAAAACTAAATTAAAGAGTTTGTAATCAATATGAGAAAGATAACTTCCACCCGGAATCCCAATTACCCGTTTATCATCAAAACCTATTTACCAATTCAGAACACCACATAGACATGGCCTCGGAATTAATGAATTTGGTTAATTATTAAGGATAGTTTTTTAAGATTCACTATGCCACCTAATAACCCGTTTGTTTGCATCAATTACCCGCCAGTTTAACAACCCGCTAACGATGCAAGGAAATCGCCAATACGCTCGACAAATAATTCAAACACAAGAAACGTTTACCAAGAATCCAACACAAGTGGTCAAGCTGTACCAGTTACAACGAATACGTAAACAAGGTTCAATGAAAAACACAGTAACAGTTCATCCGGGCAGAAGTCACGAAGAGCTTAGCCGCTCATGGTCGTCATCACAGCTTCAATAATAGTTTGGAATCGATCTAACATGAGAAACTCGCTTGATTGGTTTGAAAACCTCTTCTAAATTTCCTCTAATGACTGCTGAGTTTGGAAAAACGGCTGCTAGGTCACAGAATCCTCCCAAACCTAATAAAATCCAGTTTTTATACTTTCCCGATATTGACCTCTCCCGCGCGTCGCGGGAGAGTTAATGGCACCCGGCACGTGTCGCCTGACCCGAACAATCCGGACCCACTTTTATACCTGTCGCGCGTCACGACAGGTTTCTCTGCCTCCCCCGCGTGTCGCGGGGGACTACCACCTGGAATTTCCCTTTTTCAGCTTCCGCTTCTTCCAGCACGAGTTTATTCACTCGTTTTGCACTGTTTAACCTGAAACGACACACAGACATTAAATAGCAATACCGAACCGACTAAACACTCAGATGTAAATAAAACGGACTCGAAACACACAAAATAACACTAAATATTAACCACACATCACATCCGCACACTTATCTTTTTTCGTCCCCGAAAAAACTCTTTGCAATGGAATCAGAACCAAACACGTTAGCACTTAATATCTTTAATTACTTTATTTATTACTTTATTTACCAGCAGTCAAACCAAACGCTAATCACGATTGCAGGTATCTTGTCCACTTAATCCCAACCGCCAGCTTCCAAGCCCTCATTCACAATCCATTAAGTTCACATGATTATAATCGTCTATGGATCCCACACTTAAAAGACTACAACTCCACGTATTCCCATTTCAAGCTCATAAGGTTAAAAGATATCATTCTAGCGTCTTATATAAAAAACCTTATATTATTCCGATTAAACTTTCTAATGGATAGATGGATGATATTGTGAGCTTTTCATGTTTTTTTATATGATCAGCTTAGCGGACATACCTCGCATGAGTCACCATCCCGGCGATTAATGCCATAAACCTCACACATTTTTCATAACTCCACCTAGAGGGTCTGTGCCGCATGATTCGCTATCCCCGCGGCAATACCATAGGCTTTGTTTTGTTTTTTTAACATATAGCTCAAATAGATTGATGGAATTTTTTCGGGCGCCACACTGTTTCGGATTTGTTTTCACAAAAAGAAGCAGGTGTGCCAATTTAATCGGAAAAATTTATAAGCTTTTTATTTATGACGTACCTCTTATGCTCTCCACAGTTTCAGTTTCGCCATAGCTCCTAAGGCGGGTACCCACTAGACTCCTACTTTTAAGTATATTATATCGCTTCAAAGAAACCCTTCAACTGGCTGGGCTTACCCACATATCCCGAATTATACACATGACCGACCATTATTATTTCATATTTATAGTAATCAAATGCTAACATGTCGGTTATACCTATCATCTTCCATTTTTCGCAACGCTTTACGAGACATTTTCGAATTTTCTAATTTTTTTTAAACACAAATACCAATAACACAAGACTCTTTTAAACACAAATACCAATAACACAAGACTCTATAACGGCGACTAACACACTAAACTAGACACTAGTTTCCCCTCCCTACACTTAATTCCTACATTGTCCTCAATGGAGCAAGAAACTACCTAACGACTAATAAACGAAGAAAATAATAAAAAATAAAACTAACAATAAGTAAATAAACAAACTGGAACAGACTCCCCTGGTTTAAAGCAGTAGAATCCTCATAAGTCATGTTCCACATCGACCGTATAGCATTTTATTCGCGACCGCATTGAACAAAGATTCGGTTCGCTCTCTAAGAGTCGTGTTCAAATCATTCCCATCCAAATGGAGATTGAGTATGGCTAGTTCTGACTGAATACTGCAAAATTATTCTCAAAGCAAACCCATAAAACCATAACATACTCAAATAAATAAATAAAAATTAAAAATTATACAGACTCAAATTACACGACTCAGTTTACAAAAGTCGAAACATACCTGACCGGCTAGAAGAAAAGGGGAAAGATGAGAAGAGTTTTGACAAAAAAAAACGACTGATTCGCGTATTTAAGTTCAGATCTGCAGAAGACACCTGCCGCGCGTCGCGACAGACACCAGGACCTCCCTCGCGTGTCGCGGGGGAGGGTTATTTTGACTAGTTGACTTGGCCTTCCCGGCGCATCGCGGGAGGATCCTTGTCCCCTGTCACGTGGCGCCTGGAAGCCCAATTTCCAGTAGGTTTGCCAAAATTTTGAGGTTTCATGCCTTAGAAAAATTTTTGGTTTCTCAATTGTTTTCAACTCCTTTACCCCCCAAACGAAAATTTATGAACTTTTTCCACAAAACACTTACCTAGGGCTCCTTTCTACATGAATGTATTCTCCGAACCATCTCACGCTCCTGTAACACTCCGAAAACATACCGAAAACAACCGAAAAACATGAAAAATTTACCGAAAAACACATTTTCGGGCCTCAAAATTCATGATTCTACCCCCCGAACAAATGTGCATTGCCCTCAATTGCACTTAGAACTTAACCAAACCTCTTCAAACTTCCCCACACTTAGGTAATTGCATCCGTAGAGATTATTAACTTGGCAACCTGCAAAAACACACACAAAACAAAACAAAAGAAAACAAAACAAAAATATACACTACTCTACATCCTTAGGCTGCCTCCCAAGAGCGCTAAGTTTATAGGTCTTCAGCCAGACCATACCTGAGGTGCTCAAGGTGGTTTAAAAGAGTGTTTGCCTCCGGGTGTATCTAAATAGCCTGGCTTCCAATAGTTCGGAAAATTTTCATCCACACGCCAGTTAGGATCAAACTTTGCCTCATCGCCCCAGGCGCTCCCACCATCAGGTGGCTTGCTTATTTTTTTCACTCTTTTGCTCGTTCGTCTTCTTCATTGGCTCTCTCTTCTTTTTAACCGCAGACATGTTACACTCAATACTATTCTCATCTAAAGGAACACACTCATTAGTAGCAACTGCTTCACAAAAATTATTAATAACATCGTAAGTAATAGATTTTGTGTGAACATTGAAAAATAACTTACGATTTTCAGCCCTGATCACTCCCTCTCTACAATTGATTTACGCATTGGCGGTATGCAGGAATGGACGTCCCAAAATCACCTTTTGTTGCTCATTCTTCCTCGTAGGTGCATAGTCCAACACTAAAAAATCTAACGGGTAATAGAACTCACCCAGCTGAATCATCACATCTTTGACAACCCCACGCGGTTGTTTCCAAGTACCATCCGCCAAAATCACCCTTTTATCGAAATCTTGTAGCGGACCAAATTCATACTGGTCATACAAACTTCCAGGCAGAATACTCATACTCGCCCCATAATCCAATAAAGCCTTATGGATTTTTAATTTTCCAACCCTAATTGGAACGAGTGGTGCCCCTGACTCACATTCCTATCCTTCGTCTATCTCGTCTCGTACACCTGCAACTACTTGAGACGAAGATGTAAGACCTGTATTAACAAATTCAGAAACAGGAGCGATGTTACCGAATTGACTCTCGCATGATGTTGAGGATTCTTTGTGGTGTCACTTGGTAATTTCGCTGGATCTCTTCTTCCCTGAGCTACCTCAACTGCCAACGGTGAAACTTGTTTTTCTAAAGCTTGGTAAGCCTTAGACTGCACTTCTTGATCCTTTCTGATTTGCTTCAAAATTTCCATCATCTCGTTATTGGATCCCTCATTCTGGTCTAACTCTGCGTTGATCCAAATTTTGATGATAACTTCTTTGATTGCCCTGGTTGTAACCACCTTGGTTGTAGTTCTGATTATTGTACTCAGATTTCCGGTTCTGATATTGATGGCCTCCCTGATTTGGCACCTGAAAATTTGGATTTAATTGATTAGTATTACTGTACCAAAAATTTGGATGGTTACGCAAACCTGGGTGATATGTGTTTGAGTTCATATCATAATTCTTTTGCTCTCCATAGACCATGTTAACATCCTCCTCAGCCGCAACAAATGTACCCATGCACTTATTCGAAGTATGGCCCAAGTCGTTACAACTACCACAAACCGGAATGGTAACATCCGTCAAAAACCGGATTTACCAAACCCGCTCCGTTTATTAACCGAAAAATCAGTTAAAAATTTCGTGGCGTATTTAATGCCCAAATTAATTTTAAACGATACATTATTAATAAGTATATTGGATTATAAAAGTTATATTTGAAAAGTATTAAAATTAATGAAATAAAAATAAAACAATGCTGCCGGGTTTCGAACCCGGGTCAGCTGGGTAAACTTCAGCGCCTTAACTTCCAGACTTCCAACCACTCCGCCACTTGTGTTTCTTGTTCATTATTAGAAACAATTAATTCAAATACACAAACTCGAATTCAAACTATTAAAAAGGAAAATGTCTTAATAAAAACTTTAAAGAAAACATAAAAATAGATTAGAAGGCTAGTTTAAGTAAACAATATTAATTAAAGAGGTTAACTATAATAAATTAAATGTAAAACATATAAAAAGATTATTATAATATAAATTATACCTTTTATTTTTTTAATCTTACATATTTTTGTTCCAAAAACCAAAATAATCGAAAAACCGAACCGAACCGACGTAAAAACCGAATAACCGAAACCGAAAAAAAACCGAAACCGAACGGTTTTTAAAAACCGAAAACCGACATTTCGGTTAAGGTTTTGATTTTGCTCAAAAACCAAACTGAACCGTGCACACCCCTAGATCTAGTTGATGCTAATCATCAGTCACCACTAATAATTAGTTCACATGCAACTTTACATTAATCATTCAAATTGAAAGCAACTTCAACACACTTCAGCTAGCTAGGTTCAAGGATCTGGGGAATAATTATGTCTGGAACAATTGGGTACCACTGAAAGTAAATTTTTTTGCTTGGAGAATATCGATGGGTAGGGTGCCGACTTTGGTCGCACTAGCGAGAAGGAATGTATCCACGGGATCGACTAGGTGCAGAATGTGTGACCAAGCCGAGGAGGATGTTGACCACTTGTTTATCGGCTGCGAGGTGGCTCAATTAGTATGGGATTTTATCTCGCTTTGGTGCAGAATATCTGATATTTATGCATTTAATGTGAAAGATGTATTGGTATGGCATAAGCGAGTCCGTGGAACCATGAAATGGAGAAAGCTGGTATACTCAGTGATGCAAGTTGCAGCCTGGGTTATATGGAAATGGAGGAATGATATGGTTTTCAACCAAAAGGCTATATGTGTTGCAAGAATGAAAGAAGAAATCAAGCAATTCGGGTTTCTGTGGATCAAGAGTCGTTCGTGTTTGAAGGACTTAAAGTGGGAGGAATGGAATGTATTTGATGTAGCAGACAAATGTAGCTAATGTTTGGTTCATGTATTGTAACTTTGGTGTGAGCTAACTAATTGTTAGTTCTATGTTTAATAAAATATGCTTTGTTGGCCGTTCAAAAAAAAGCAACTTCCATTGACTTTCTAAAATAGCAATGGAAAATTCTCATTGTGGGCGCCACCCCCTAGGTTCGTAGGTGAATTAATTCATAATAATCTCGAATAGTCGTTTACTCTATACCTCCCATCATGTGTCAATGTAAATCCAATCATACTAAGATGATACCGATGACACTAAAATTACCAATAAGTTGTATGTGTTGGAGTTTTGCACACGCAATGTAGCTATGAAATGTTATGTTTTACGTTGTCGTCACCTCATTCATCTTCTCCCGACTTGCCACTATACCTCTCATAAAAATGCTAGTGTGGGGTATCCATATTTCTCAACTCTCTCATCCCTAAGCTTTCCCATCTGTACCTCAGTGTTATATTAGATTTCTTCTGTTCTTTGTTTAACAATCCCTAATTCATGGTAATGCAACCATAGTTTCCAAGTAGTTGAAAATTCACATGCAAATACAATATTTATTAAGTTTATTTATGTGTCATACTAGTTGATGCCCCGCCCGCGTTGCGGGGCGATGGCCGAATAATGAACGAGTGTTAGACAGCTCCGTGATACGGAAAACAATTATATCGAGTCAATCAATTAAAACAAAACACTTTTATAGTTTTGCTAAAAAACTAATACAGTGGCATGATGTAGCTGTCGTGGGCTAATCAAAAACCTATTTAAACTACGTAGATAGCGTAAGTAGGGTATCGAATCCACGGGAATTTTTGGTCAGTGTAAAGATTTCTGATTAAGAACTAAATTAACTAACTTGGGGGAATTTGATTGATTGTTTAGAAAAACACGAAAACTAAATTAAAGAGTTGTAATCAATATGAGAAAGATAACTTCCACCCGGAATCCCAATTACCCGTTTATCATCAAAACTTGTTTACCAATTCAGAACACCACATAGACATGGCCTCGGAATTAATGAATTTGGTTAATTATTAAGGATAGTTTTTTAAGATTCACTATGCCACCTAATAACCCGTTTGTTTGCATCAATTACCCGCCAGTTTACCAACCCGCTAACGATGCAAGGAAATCGCCAATACGCTCGACAAATAATTCAAACACAAGAAACGTTTACCAAGAATCCAACACAAGTGGTCAAGCTGTACCAGTTACAACGAATACGTAAACAAGGTTCAATGAAAAACACAGTAACAGTTCATCCGGGCAGAAGTCACGAAGAGCTTCGCCGCTCATGGTCGTCATCACAGCTCAATAATAGTTTGGAATCGATCTGACATGAGAAACTCGCTTGATTGGGATGAAAACCTCTTCTAAATTGCCTCTAATGACTGCTGAGTTTGGAAAAACGGCTGCTAGGTCACAGAATCCTCCCAAACCTAATAAAATCCAGTTTTTATACTTTCCCGATATTGACCTCTCCCGCGTGTCGCCTGACCCGAACAATCCGGACCCACTTTTATACCTGTCGCGCGTCACGACAGGCCTCTCTGCCTCCCCCGCGTGTCGCGGGGGACTACCACCTTGAATTTCCCTTTTTCAGCTTCCGCTTCTTCTAGCACGCGTTTATTCACTCGTTTTGCACTGTTTAACCTGAAACGACGCACAAACATTAAATAGCAATACCGAACCGACTAAACACTCATATGTACATAAAACTGACTCGAAACACACAAAATAACACTAAATATTAACCACACATCATGGCAATACTGTTATTTTTAACTAATGGAAAGTTTTATTTTTTGACTGGGGTAAAATCGTAATTTGCCAGAAGATAAAGTGATGACAGTACTGTAAATTGGAACTAGGGGCAAAAATGTAAATTTGCGCAGGGGCATATTCGTAAATTTGAACTTGGGGTAACACAATAATATAAATTTGAACTAAAGGCACAATCGCAATTTTAGGCTGGAAGCAAAACCATATTTTTATTTTAAACAGAGCGCAAAATCGTAATTTTGAGTTGGGGGCAAAAGCATAATTTTATTTTGAATAGGGGCAAAAACTTAATTTTGAACTGATGGCAAAATAATAATTTTTTAAATGGAGAAAATTCATATTTTGTAACAGATGGCAAAATCGTAATTTTTACCTGGGGGAAAAAATATAATTTTATTTTGAAACGAGGGCGAGAACGTAATTTTGAGCTGAGGGCAAAATCGTAATTTTGAAGCGAGGGCAAAATTATAATTCTGAGCTGGGGACAAAAGCGTAATTTTATTTTCAGCTGGGAGAAAACCGTAATTTGAAGCAGGGGCAAAACGATAATATTACGATGAATATAAGATAGTAAACGGCGTGGTCCAATGGGGGAGTGCCAGGCGGGAGTGTCAGGCAGCTGCCTGGCACTATTCCCCCATTTGGTAATTGTAGCCTGGCACTATTCCCCTATTTGGTAACTGTAGTATTGTAAATAAATATGTCAACTCAAACAAAAAATATCTGATGAGTCAACCGAATTTTACAACAAATAATTATTTGCCATGTGATTTTTACAAAATAATTTTTTTTCACTGTTTTCACATTGCTGCATTTTATTTTTCCACCTTTTTTTCATTCTATCTCTTTATATATCCATGTCTTTATGTATAGAAAGAGATAGAGAAGAACGAGATATATGAAAATTATCTCCCTAAAAATAATTATGTATATCACACATTTTTTAGTTTTACATTTTATAACTTTACCCTCTCAACTCCTTTTTCGTCTTTTCTTTAAAACTTCTTCTTTCATGTCACCACTTTCTTCCGGTTGAATCTCCGAGTACTCCTCCACCGGAAAGTTCGTCTTCGCCGACTTTCCTCGATACCGTAGGTTCGCAATGTCGTAAGCTCTCGCCGCCTCTTCCACCGTCTCGAACGTCCCAGCCACTTCCGCTCTTTCCCGGGCACCATTATCTCCGCTGCCCATTTTCCCGATGGCCGTAAACTAACCCCTCTATACTCCTCCTTCCGTTTTATTCTCTCACTGAAAAACTCACACCCTAAACAGTCTGGAGTTCGCATTCCACAGTGGCGGCATACTTCTTGCTCCGGCAGACTCTGTTCAATCACATAACCGTCGTTGCCGCCGGTTATGACGTGTCGGAGTGCAGCAACCATTAGTGAGTTGATGTCATCGGTTTTTGGGATATTCATTTTTCATTCAGAAAAGTCGAAGTGTGGCTTGATTAGAGGCGGTATATATAGCTTTCCGTTTCTAAAGGAAGTCAAGAAGAAGGTCAAAGGTGACGTAAGAGGTCGTTAGGTGCCACCTGTCGTTAACTGTCTTATAGATGTTCACTCTCTTTTAAAAGTTTTTAAAGTATCAGTCCTTAAGGTTTCAAAAGTTATGAAGATAACATATATTTATTTGATACCTTTACATGAGTATGAGTATGATTCGAGTATGATTAAAATTAGGGTGTTTGCAATTAGATATGGGTTTATCATTTCAGTGCTATTTTTTGGTAGATGTTAACTTTCTTGATATTTACTTTTTTTTTAAACTGAGATGCTAGTACTAATCAAAGAATAATTGTACATGTTATCAAAACTACCTCGTATTTAGTTGATTAGTGTCAAACACCCTTTTTGTTATAGCAATTTAGTGGTGTTTATTTATAATATTTCGAATTTACCGTTGTTACATACCTATTTTTATCAACGTTTCGATAAAAGTTTTGCTTAAAATCGAACGATTCATGTATATATGATTTTTTTTTTGTTTTTTATTGTAATGAATCGAATTTATACCAAACAAGCAACTTCAGTATCGGTATACAATATTATTTTTCATATAATTAGTTAAAGCAATTGTTGGTACCATAGTACGGTACTGTGACGAACTGAATTAATAACATTCCAACAATGTTGCTACCATGTCAATTTCGACCAAACATCGGTACTAGTATTAATGCTACCAGAACTGTCACAGATATTCTTTTGTATGTTTTCGATCAATGAAATATATGTGTCGATATCCTTTTGGGTATATTATGACTTTATTTTTGGGTTTTGTTTTTCGGTTGCTATACGTAATGAACCAAATCGATATCAAACCAAATTGCATCCGCACTGGGGGGATCTACTAGTTTAGATTATATTATAATATATTTTAAACATATTTTGTGTTTTATAACTTTTAAAATATGATGTTTTACAAAATTCTGAATGCACTCTTGTGACACAGTTGTTTTTACCTATGTTTTATATATATTTTTATTGAAACCGTGTCAAAATATAATATATGTTTAATTTTTCGTTTTAAATACAATTTGTTTTTTTTTTCTTTTATATCTGTTGATAGATAATGTTGAATGAAATAATTGCGTTTTAGTATAAATTTTGTCTAAAATGGAGCCTATCAATGCTCACAAGGCTCCCAGATGCATATTTAACACGTTTCTATAAAAATACTTTCCGACAAATATGTAACAACTTCTTATCCTCCGCATACGCTCTTCCATTCGTTAGAATACCCCACAGAAAAAAAGACTCATGCTAACTAAAGTCCCGAATCATCCCACGACACCCTATCTTTAATGACACAGTTTTTAGCCTTTTCCGGCTCATATAAATTTGGAAACAAGAAGCATAAGGGAGTTCTACCGTACCCAGCATCCTTCTAGAACCACATCTGATCTCCTGCCCCAACCGATCTCACAATAAGCTCGTTAAGGTCCACACCTAAGTCCATAAAGTCCCCTGCTACCTTGATGAAGTGCGCCCATGGTCCGATTCCCGTTCTATTCGCCTTAAATATCCGATGTTGTCAACCCGATGAATAGCACTGATGCATTTGACCCATAATGCACCTGTTTCTGATCTCCAACGCCACCACCACTTGACGATTAACGCCAAGTTTTGTAATCTCAAACTACCGACCCCAACCCACCGAAAGCCTTAGGCATCACAACTTTCCTCCAAGTCATCCAGTTGATTTTGTTATAGTCATCACGATCGCTCCAAAGAAAGTGTCTTCTAATACTCCCCATTTCCTCAATCACCTTTATAGGTGCCCGAAACATAGAGAGAAAATAAAGAGGTAAAGAGCCAAGTGCCGCTTTTATTAATGTGAGCCGACCTCCAAAAGAGAGACTCAAAGCTTTCCAAGAATTTAGCCTACATTTCAACCTGTCCAACACCGGGCCCCAGTTAACCGATCTACCCATGCTCGTAGCCACGGGAAGGCCAAGAAAACTGAAAGGAAGCAAACCGGGCTCACACCCTAGAAAACGCGCCATATCCTTCACCTCTAACTCCCCTACGCCTACGCCAAAGACCTTGCTTTTGAAAAAGTTAACTTTAGACCAGATGTTAAATGAAAACATCTGAGGAT
Source organism: Scalesia atractyloides (assembly GCA_947069175.1). NCBI lineage: Eukaryota > Viridiplantae > Streptophyta > Magnoliopsida > Asterales > Asteraceae > Scalesia > Scalesia atractyloides. The sequence continues at coordinate 20,752,814 of CAMTDV010000014.1, read as the reverse complement.
TCTGGCTAAATTCAGCATGTTCCCAACCTCCCATCGCCTATGAAGATTGCATCATCGGCATAAAGCACGTGCGACACAATAGGCCCTTGGTTCGGAAGCGAAATACCTTTGAAAAGGTTGATTTTAATGGTTTCTTAATCATAGCATTTAACCCTTCAATGGCGATAAGAAAAAGATACGGTGACAAAGGATCACCTTATTTAACCCCACGTTCAAACTTGAACTCCTATGTTGGCGAGCCGTTTACTAGAATCGAAGCTTTTCCGGAAATTAAAATGCTTGCGACCCAACTTCTTCTTTTGACACCAAAATCCATAAAACCCATCACCGTATCGAGATAATTCCAATTAACCGAGTCTAAGGCCTTGTCAAAATCACTTTAAAGAGCATACATTTCTTCTTGATCGATTTAGCCCAAGCAATGGTCTCATTTATAACCAAGTGACCATCTAAAATGTTTCTACCTTCAATATATGCCGATTGTTCCATGCCAATGAGTTTTCCCACCACTTTTTTTAGCCTCAAGGCCAAGAGCTTGGACACCACTTGTGACACCTCGAAAATTTCATCTAATAAAATTCCGACACGTGTCCTGAAATCTTTGTTTGCCACGTGCTAAACGAGAAGGTCTAAAATAGCCAAAATGTTTATAACCTCTGAGTGGTGAATATTAAAGTCGAGGGGTTAAACGTGTCAACATGCTTAATCTATGCCTCTGAGTTACCTTTTAATGAACCCGGAGCCTAATGATGTTCGGTTATACTCCCGAGAGTGCTAAACAGATGCCATATTGAATAAAACATGCTTTTATGTCAAAATATGGAAGTTTGGGAAGTCTAGGGACCAAAATTGAAAATTTTGAGAAATGGTCACCCCGCGTGTCACGCGGGAACATGTGGTTCCCTCGCATGACGTGACGGCATGCGTTTCGCAAAATTCTGCATGCCCGCTGCAATCTGCAGTCTCTGCCACCTTGTGCGCGTTTTGCCACATTCCTCTGGGTCTTGACACGTCCCAAACCACATGGCAACTCCTCCCAACCTTCCCCAACACCTGGCTTCACCTCCTTGCTCCTCTTTCACTATATAAGGACACTTGATCTTGTCCTAAAACGTGCTCATTTGCTACTTTCCAACTCTTGCTTTCCTCTGGAGGTTTCTGGTCTACAAGGAGCTTCCAAATCAGTAGGAACTCATGCATAGGACCTCTAGTAAGTGTCCTAACTCATTCATTTCAGTTTCATTAAGATTATGGCTCGAATCAAAGCGTTGACGTAAAAACGCTTTGACTTTGACTTAAAACCACATCCGCTCAGTCTATTATCGCAATGAATGTGGTCACGTGACCGTAATTATGTAGATTTTAATCCCTCAAAAGAATGTCTACTGATTACCCCGTTTGCTTTGTCAATTGTCGGGTCAAAGGAAAAGTCAACTGAAAGTCAACGGGCCAGATTATAAATAATTGAATAACTAACAATGTGAAGGTCATAAGATCCGTTTTGACACTTCAACAATTTAGTAAATATTATTAAAACATGTCTTAATCCATGTGGCCCGACAAGACTAAGTTTTGAATCGGTTTACGACCGAAAGTCGCGGTATTTGACTCACGCTTTGACTTTCGATTCTGACCCGATTTAGGAACTTATGAAACTAAAATAATGTTGTAATGTGACCATGAATAAGCTTATAATGATCCTCTATTATCATAAGACATGGTCACATACAAATTCGAGTGATTATGCAAGTTTCCATAATATATGCCAATTTTTGCAAAATCGTCATATCAATAACCTACTGTTATAATAAAATATTTTAAACATAATGGCATATGGAACTTGTATAGGACTCACCCCGGTTACCCGGTTTCGCTTATATGCGTACGGTTAAGCCTACGTGACTAGTTTACATAATTTAACCGAAACGGGTTTAATCATATCAAAATATCCTCATAGTCCAGAATGTAAAATGGTAACCCATATTGTACAAGTCCTAGTACTTGTCGGGTCCAAAATACATTCTTTTCCGGTCACCGCTTAATCTAGCCTTTCGTACCGTTATTCTTATTTTAAGTTAGCCGGTCTAAGTCAATAACTAAATAAAGACCCGCTAGCTAACTAATCGGTTAATAACACCATCTATTCCAGACTAGAGACTTCCGGTTGATTGTCGCCAAGCTAATTTATGTTGATTACGACTGCGCTTTGCTTATTTTCTTATTTATTAGAAGATTTTGCAAACCAGGTAAATACTTTAACTTATTTTCCCTTATACGGGCTTGGGATACGGTATACTAATACCGCATGGTTGGATATGGGATCGAAGACCAATGAGTCGGGAATTCAAATAATCCATTTTAATTCGTATTGCTTAATATTAAACATTTGGGGGGTTAAAACGACCGTGTCCTGGATATCCACGGCTCATTTAATTGCAAATGGCCACGACCTAAGCACGGGGTGTAGGCATACACCCGTCAGATGCTAAAATAGAATATTACCCAATAGGGGTGCACCTATTAAATGTGTTAAACTGGTGTTTTGATTAATCATGATCCCGGCATAGTTTTCGGGCTCTAAAAGTATTATTAGCATGTAAAACTGATAACATGAAATTATTTATTCCAAGTTATTTATAAAACAAAGTACCATTGTGTACACTAAACGTTTTCAAAATGTTTTCAAAATGAGTCGGTTAAATGTATTTACCAGTGAAAATTGACGTATTTTCAAAAGACTAAGCGCAGGTGACAAGTATACGTAATTAGGCAGGAAGTGCTCGGCGAAGCTTAAGAGGAATTGCAACCCTTTGCTTAGAAGGCCTTAGTGTGTCAAGTTTCATTTTGTATTCACATTTTGATCTGCCTGTGGATCTAGTTACAAGCATTGTATTTATTATTTTTGAACTTTGAACATTCAAATGTTTGTAATAGTAACTATCCAGACTTCCGCTGTGTATTATTGTATTGTTTGGTAATGATGATATCAACTTACGTCACGATATTCCCAAACTGGGCCCACCGGGTTACACGTGGAAATTAGGGGTGTGACAGGTTGGTATCAGAGCCAACTCTCGAGTGAATTAAACACTAGTCTTTTGTGTTTAATCTCGGGAATACATAATAACACACATCTCTCAGACTTTCGAGTCTTGAATTTGACGTAGGTTTAATCGTTTCCATCTTATTATTCTAGCTTTGTATTTTATTTAACTTGTTTTTGAAGCAGGAATAATGCCGCCTAGTTCAGACGAGGAGGAAAAGGCAAAGGACTAATGAGATGTTGGACCCTCAATGACATGGACCATCTTTCACTGGACCATCCTTTAGACCACCATACAGACCCTCTTTAGCTGGAGCAGCCAATTTACCTGAATACAACCCTTACGAAGGATCTGGAGATTCTTCATCCCCCTTTGAACCTTACCGACATTCGATCTCACATGAATACTCCCCCACCTCATTCACATTCTCAGCATTCCTACCATTCACACCATTCGCACTCCCATTCCCAACAAGAATACTTCAACTCCTATTTCGATAACCCAATCAACCAACCCTCACTCGAAACCCCTCCAGTTGACTCACCGACCCATATGGAGGAAGATTCCGACCCGGAGGAATTTCCACAAACCGGATCGTACGGTCACCCTATCGAGCTGTCTAGTGGCTCGAACTCCCTGGCAGGATCTGCGTTCCGAGGTCCTGATGATTATGAGCAACGATGGGCGCAATATGTGTTTGTAAACACACCCTCCTACCACAACACTCCCCATCACCATCCCCCATCACCACATCCTCAAGCCGAGGATGTAGAAATGCAACAGGTGGACCAACCTCAGCCACCACCTGAATCATCATCACAACCACGCAAAAAGCATGGGGCATGTATGTCGGTGCGTGCTGGTTAAAGGTCGGGTTCGCTACCACCTTTTCCACCCTCTTACCCTATCATCCCTGAGGACCCACAAATGGGTGGACCCTCGAACACATCACCAGTGGTGGAACCTCCACCACAACCAGCTGTTGAGCCTCTGCCTCAACCACCTCTACCACCGCCGGATTTAATACCTGCATATACAGGACCATCAGGGTTTCACACTGTCGACCCTCCTGGTCTATATAACTATATCCATCATGGAATGGAGCAGGACCCTTATTATGATGCAGTCATTCATAATAACCTATACCATTCCTCTTACCCTAGTTACCCACCTCCTTATGCCACTACCGGATATCCGCCTTACGGGTATCCATATCCAGTTGCGCCTCAGCCGCAACCACCTCCACCTCAGCCTCAACCACAAGCACCACTTGAGGCTATCAACGAAGCCTTGGATCAGGTCCGAGAAATGCGACAACAAGTCAAGAAATCAGAGAAGAAAACAACGAAATTTATCAAGAAGCTGTACAAGGCCGTTAAAGGACGGAAGGATGACTAGTTTTGTATTTTCATATATGTAATTTAAATTCCAAAAGTCCCTGCGTGGACAATGTTATTTCCTTTTCAGTCTCTGCGAGGACATTATTATTTCTGTTAGGTTCCTGCGTGAACCATTTTGTTATTTCCAAGTCCTATATATTAGGCAATTATGTAATGTCCTTTTTAGTAAGATTTCCTTATTTATGTATTTTATTTAATCAATCATCATGATTTTTAATCAAATTTTATTGATCCACTATATTATCCCAAGATCTATTAGCCAATGACTATGATCAACTAGGAATTGGCAAATGAAAATTTCGAAAGTAACCTTCTGTCTAGCAAAGGTGAACAATGTTCAACTTCCAAATTTATCATTTCTCTATAGTAACTCTCAATGAGGAGTTACCCTTAATTTCCCGTGATAATCATTGCTACATTAGTCAAATGGGTAAATGACAATGTTCGCAACCTGTCGCCTACGTGATCCAGTGAGATCCTGGTTAAATTATTCAAATACTCAATAGTAGTGTAAAGCCAATGTGCAAAATACAGTAGTGACACTTGATGCACTAACTGATAAATTATGGACTATGTCCAATCTATAAATGCCTATGATGGTCCTTCGAGACCTAGGTTATACATGAATATACCACATTTAAATATTTAAATTCTATATGGTCATAGAACCATGTCATGAATAAGGGTACACCATAGAGAATAACCGAATTCATCTTGATCTATCGAAGTAAGCTAGAGCAATGGTCGATTCAAATGAAGTAAACAGCAAGCCCAATGACGATGATGCCAACGAGAACATCCTTATTAGTAAGAACGATTTAAGAGAACTTATTGCCGCAGAAGTTGGCAAGGCCTTAAAAGACAGATCTGATCGTCAACCAGAGTCAAGTGCTTCTCGCTCCAAGCCTGTTTCCAAACCTAAGTCTCAGTCTAACCCCTCTGAACCGAAAAAGAGTGAGGCACACTCTTCGAATGTGAAAAGTATAGCGAAGAGTGATGCGCATCCCAAGAAACCAAGTGTTGATGGTGACGGTTGCTCCTACAAGTACTTCGTGTCTTGTAGACCCCGGGACTTTAATGGGGAAAAAGGAACAGTAGAATGTTTGAGATGGCTGGATAAGATGGAAACGGTGGTGGATATCAGCGGTTGCGCTAATAAAAATGTGGTGAAGTATGTATCTCAATCATTCAAGGGCGATGCCCTTATCTGGTGGAAAGCCTTAGTCCAGTCCACGGGCAAGGTTCATCTCTACAACTTGAGTTGGTCCAAGTTCGTAGATCTTGTGAAGGATACCTATTGCCCACCTCATGAGGTGGAGAAAATCGAGTCAGATTTTCTAAATCTAACCATGAAAAACATGGATTGTCGGAAGTTTATCACCGACTACAACTCTCTTTCAAGGTTAGTGCCTTATTTGGTTACCCCGGAGCCCAAACGTATCGCACATGGGCTAGCTCCTGAAATCAGGAGTATGGTCAAGGCGGTGCAGCCTGGCACCTATAAATCTGCTGTTGAGTTATCCCTCTCCCTCACACAGGACTACGTGAGGCAATTGTCAGACAAGACTAACAATGATGGAAAGAGGAACGGGAAGATGGAAACTTCCAGAAATTTAATAAGAAAAGCAAGCATGAGTTTAGCAAAAGTAATCAGAAATCAGGCGACAAACCCACATGCAAAACGTGTGGGAAGCAACACTATGGACAGTGTCGCTTGGAACAAAAACCGAAGCAATGCAACATCTGCAAGAAAACCGGGCATCGGTCTCATGAGTGCCGTAATATAAAGGATGCTACTTGCTTTGGATGTGGTGAGAAGGGCCACATCAAAACAAGTTGTCCAAAGGCAAATACCGAGGGTAAACCCAAAACTTCAGAGGCAAAGAAGGCCACTGCTAGAGCCTTCCAAATGAATGCCAAGGAAGCAATAAAGGATAACAATGTCATAACGGGTACGTTCCTTATCAACGATGCTTTTGCTAGAGTTCTTTTCGATTCGGGCGTCGATAAATCGTTTGTAGATCATAAATTTAGTGAACTATTAAACTTGCCCGTAAGAACTCTAGACATAACCTATGAAATAGAGCTCGCTGATGGAGCTATAGAAACCGCTTCTTCCATTCTTGACGGATGCTTCATATCCATCAAGAATCATTCTATCCCTGTCTCTCTTTTGCCCATGAAACTAGCGGGATTCGATGTAGTCTTCGGCATGGATTGGTTATCGCATAACCAAGCACGCATTGCCTGCTATAAGAAACTCATCGAGATCAAATCCCCGTCTGGTAAAATCCTCACCATTCATGGAGACAAACATTTTGGATTGCCTGATAAGGCAGTTTTACTTAAGGCATCTAGATGTATGACGAAGGGATGTGTCATATACATGGCACAAGTCACCGTTGATGAAACCAAATCGAGGATTGAGGATATCCCTATCATCTCTGAATACCCGGACCTGTTCCCAGAAGAATTACATGGCCTACCTCCTGATAGGCAGGTAGAGTTTCGAATTGACATCATACCTGGAGTAGCTCCCATAGCTAAAGCTCCATATCGTTTAGCGCCAACCGAGATGAAGGAACTGAGAACCCAACTGGACGAACTATTAGCGAAAGGTTTTATTCAACCTAGCCCTTCGCCTTGGGGAGCGCCTATCCTTTTCGTTAAAAAGAAGGACGGATCAATGCGGATGTGCATTGATTACCGTGAGCTCAATAAGATAACGATCAAGAATCGTTATCCCTTGCCCATGATCGACGACTTGTTTGATCAATTACAAGGTGCAAGTTATTTCTCGAAGATAGATTTAAGATCGGGATATCACCAACTAAAGTTTAGGGACGAAGATGTTTCGAAAACTGCTTTCAGGACAAGATATGAATATTACGAGTTTCTAGTGATGCCTTTCGGACTCACTAATGCACCCGCAACATTCATGAATCTCATGAATAGAGTCTGCAAGCCATACTTAGATAAGTTCGTCATTGTCTTCATAGACGACATACTCATCTACTCTCGAAATCAATCGGATCACGAGAAACACTTGCGGTGCATTCTTGAAATTCTACGCCAGGAAAAGTTGTATGCAAAATTTTCCAAATGCGAATCCTGGCTATGTGAGGTTCAGTTCCTTGGTCACATAGTAACTGAACACGGTATTCAAGTAGACCCAGCAAAGATAGAAGCAATAATGAATTGGGAAGCCCCAAAGACACCTTCTGAGATACGTAGTTTCTTAGGATTGGCTGGTTATTATCGGAGGTTCATCGAGAACTTCTCTCGAATAGCCACTCCTTTGACAATCCTAACTCGTAAGGATGCTAAATTTAACTGGGGCCCAAAACAACAAGAATCCTTTGAGACGTTAAAGCATAAGTTGAGCAATGCCCCGATGTTAAATCTGCCAGAAGGAATTGAAGAATTTGTAGTTTATTGTGATGCATCGCACACTGGCATGGGATGTGTGCTTATGCAGAGAGGCAAAGTGATTGCCTATGCATCACGACAACTAAAAGTGCACGAGAGAAACTACACCACCCATGATTTAGAATTGGGTGCGGTAGTATTCGTACTTAAACTTTGGACGCACTATTTATATGGAACAAAGTGTATCATCTACACTGACCATAAAAGTCTGCAACACTTGTTCAATCAAAAGGATTTGAACATGAGGCAACGTCGTTGGATGGAAACACTAAACGACTATGATTGCGAGATTCGATATCATCCAGGAAAGGCAAATGTAGTCGCTGATACGCTTAGTCGCAAGGAAAGAATCAAACCTTTAAGGATCAGTGCCAAGAGCATTGAACTGAAGAACAGCTTGAATGAAAAGCTACTAAATGCACAAAAACAAGCCATGTCTAAGGACAACATTTCCAAGGAAGGATTAGGTGCAACCATCAATCTGTTAGCATCTGGAAAGGACGAAATGTTTAGGATGAATGATCAGATCTGGGTTCTGATCTGCGGAGGACTTAGAGGTGTAATCCTCCAGGAAGCACATAACTCTAAATACTCAGTTCACCCGGGTAGCGACAAGATGTATCAAGATCTTAAACCCAGTTATTGGTGGATGGGTATGAAGAAAGATATAGCCAATCATGTAGCAAAGTGCTTGACGTGTTCTCAAATTAAGGCAGAACATCAGAAACCGTCAGGACTTTTACAACAACTTGAGATCCCAGTGTGGAAATGGGAAATGATAACAATGGACTTCATCACTAAGTTGCCCAAGACCAAGCGTGGCAATGACACGATTTGGGTTATCGTATATAGATTAACCAAATCCGCTCACTTCTTGCCAATTAAGGAAACATACGACTCTGACAAGCTGGCTAAGCTTTATGTTGATGAGATTGTGTCCTTGCACGGTGTGCCGGTATCCATTGTATTTGATAGAGATACAAGATACACATCTCATTTTTGGAAAAGCTTCCAACAATCTCTACGTACGAGATTAAACTTCGGTATGGCTTACCATCCTCAGACGGACGGACAAAGTGAGCGTACCATTCAAACCTTGGAGGACATGCTTCGAGCTTGTGTGATCGATTTAGGTGGAAGTTGGGATGATCACTTACCCCTAATTGAGTTCTCTTATAATAACAGTTACCACACAAGTATTAAGGCCGCACCTTTTGAAGCCTTATATGGAAGAAAATGTAGGACGCCTGTGTGTTGGGCCGAAGTTGGAGAAGCCCAACTATCTGGACCCGAAATCGTCCTTGAAACCACAGAAAAGATTGTGCAAATCCGTGATCGACTTAAGGCAGGTCGTGATAGACAAAAGAGCTATGCCGACAAAAGGCGTAAACCTTTACAGTTCCAAATTAGGGACAATGTTATGTTAAAGGTATCACCTTGAAAAGGTGTAATGCGTTTTGGGAAGAAGGTCATGCTAAGCCCGAGGTACATTGGACCATTTGAAATAATCGAATGTGTCGGACCCGTAGCTTTCAGGCTTAAGCTACCGGAAAAGCACAGTGGAATCCATAATGTTTTCCACGTTAGCAATTTGAAGAACTGCCTCGTGGATGAGTCGCTAGCAATGCCTCATGAGGATATACAGATTGATGAAAACTTGCGTTTCATAGAAAAACCAATTGCCATCGAGGATCGACAAGTTAAGAAGCTTCGTAGGAACAACGTACCTATTGTGAAGGTCAGATGGGACGCCCGTCGAGGTCCCGAATATACTTGGGAGGTCGAGTCCAATATGCGACAAAAGTACCCTTATCTATTCGAATAAATCTCGAGGTCGATATTTTTATTAAGGGCGTGAAGATGTGACACCTCGAAAATTTTATCCAATAAAATTCCAACACGTGTCCCGAAATCTTTGGTTGCCACGTGCTAAACGAGAAGGTCTAAAATCGCCAACATGTTATTTTATACCCTTTGAGTGGTGAATATTAAAGTCGAGGGGTTAAACGTGTCAACATGCTTAATCTATGCCTCTGGGTGACCTTTTAACGAACACGAATGATGTTCGGTTATACTCCCGAGAGTGCTAAACAGGTGCCATATTGAATAAAACATGCTTTTATGTCAAAATATGGAAGTTTGGGAAGTCCAGGGACAAAATTTTGAGAAATGGTCACCCCCGCGTGTCGCGCGGGAACATGTGGTTCCCTCGCGTGGCGTGACGGCATGCGTTTCGCAGAATTATGCATGCCAGCTGCAGTCTGGAGTTTCTGCCACCTTGTGCGCATTTTGCCACATTCCTCTGGGTCTTGACACGTCCCAAACCACATGGCAACTCCTCCCAACCTTCCCCAACACCTGGCTTCACCTCCTTGCTCCTCTTCACTATATAAGGACACTTGATCTTGTCCTAAAACTTGCTCATTTGCTACTTTCCAACTCTTGCTTTCCTCTGGAGGTTTATGGTCTACAAGGAGCTTCCAAATCAGTAGGAACTCGTGCATAGGATCTCTAGTAAGTGTCCTAACTCATTCATTTCAGTTTCATTAAGATTATGGCTCGAGTCAAAGCGTTGAAGTAAAAACGCTTTGACTTTGACTTAAAACCACATCCGCTCAGTCTATTATCGCAACGAATGTGGTCACATGACCGTTATTATGTAGATTTTAATCCCTCAAAAGAATGTCTACTGATTACCACGTTTGCTTGGTCAATTGTCGGGTCAAAGGAAAAGTCAACTAAAAGTCACCGGGCCAGATAATAAATAATTGCATAACTAACAATGTGAAGGTCATAAAATCCGTTTTGACACTCCAACAATTTAGTAAATATTATTGAAACATGTCTTAATCCATGTGGCCCGACAAGACTAAGTTTTGAATCGGTTTACGACCGAAAGTCGCGGTATTTGACTCACGCTTTGACTTTCGATTCTGACCCGATTTAGGAACTTATGAAACTAAAATAATGTTGTAATGTGACCATGAAAAGCTAATAATGATCCTCTATTATCATAAGACATGGTCACATACAAATTCAAGTGATTATGCAAGTTTCCATAATATATGCCAATTTTTGCAAAATCGTCCCTATAATTTGAAAATGAGATTTTAGCACCAAATAAGCATGATTACGAGCTAGGAACTAATGTAATAAGTTATTAAACTTATTTAGGGGCTAACTTTCTGAATTGAACATAAAAGGTGGTTAATTAACGGGAATTACACAAATTGTGATTTATTAGCCTTTTTCATACAAGATGATTTTAAACATAACTTTGGCCTAAAAACCACATACCTACTGATGTGTTATCGTGTTAGTAACTATTTGGGGTATGAATTCTAAAAAAGGACTGAGTTTACACTTAGGTTCGGGTAATAAGCCTTAAATGATGAAATTACCCTTTTAACACATAAAATGGAATTTAAAGCGTTTAATAAACCAAACCTTTTACACACTAATATGTTATGACAAATAACATATGTTGGTCATACCAAAACAGAGTATAACTTCGGTTTTACTTAAGTTACCGTTTAAATCGTCATTTAGCGACTTAATCGCCGTTTCGGTGCACAATATGGTTTAAAACCATATTGGAGCATTAAGACTTGATACCTACTGATTTCAAAACACATTTTCAACTAATTAACAGTAGGTACATATCTCAAACTCAGATTCCCAAATAAGTATCAAATTATATGTGAAATGATCAAATTACCCTTTCGGGACATAGTTTGGTCTTAAACCATAAACCACACGTATAATTGATGTTCTACTGATATAACATCATAAAATAAGTATTTTTACAGAGTGTTTACATTAATAACATCAGTTTACATATAAGCCCATTTATTACATTTTAAAAATGACGAAAATGCCCTTAAAGGCATAATTCACTTTCAAAACCATAACGGGCCGTCATATCAATAACCTACTGTTATAATAACATATTTTAAACATAATGGCATATGGAACTTGTATAGGACTCACCCCGGTTACCCGGTTTCGCTTATATGCGTACAGTTAAGCCTACGTGACTAGTTTACATAATTTAACCGAAACGGGTTTAATCATATCAAAATATCCTCATAGTCCAGAATGTAAAATGGTAACCCATATTGTACAAGTCCTAGTACTTGTCGGGTCCAAAATACATTCTTTTCCGGTCACCGCTTAATCTAGCCTTTCGTACCGTTATTCTTATTTTAAGTTAGCCGGTCTAAGTCAATGACTAAATAAAGACCCGCTAGCTAACTAATCGGTTAATAACACCATCTATTCCAGACTAGAGACTTCCGGTTGATTGTCGCCAAGCTAATTTATGTTGATTACGACTGCGCTTTGCTTATTTTCTTATTTATTAGAAGATTTTGCAAACCAGGTAAATACTTTAACTTATTTTCCCTTATACGGGCTTGGGATACGGTATACTAATACCGCATGGTTGGATATGGGATCGAAGACCAATGAGTCGGGAATTCAAATAATCCATTTTAATTCGTATTGCTTAATATTAAACATTTGGGGGTTAAAACGACCGTGTCCTGGATATCCACGGCTCATTTAATTGCAAATGGCCACGACCTAAGCACGGGGTGTAGGCATCCACCCGTCAGATGCTAAAATAGAATATTACCCAATAGGGGTGCACCTATTAAATGTGTTAAACTGGTGTTTTGATTAATCATGATCCCGGCATAGTTTCGGGCTCTAAAAGTATTATTAGCATGTAAAACTGATAACATGAAATTATTTATTCCAAGTTATTTATAAAACAAAGTACCATTGTGTACACTAAACGTTTTCAAAATGTTTTCAAAATGAGTCGGTTAAATGTATTTACCAGTGAAAACTGACGTATTTTCAAAAGACTAAGCGCAAGTGACAAGTATACGTAATTAGGCTGGAAGTGCTCGACGAAGCTTAAGAGGAATTGCAACCCTTTGCTTAGAAGGCCTTAGTCTGTCAAGTTTCATTTTGTATTCACATTTCGATCCGCCTGTGGATATAGTTACAAGCGTTATATTTATTATTTTTGAACTTTGAACATTCAAACGTTTGTAATAGTAACTATCCAGACTTCTATGTATTATTGTATTGTTTGGTAATGATGATATCAACTTACGTCACGATATTCCCTAACCGGGCCCACCGGGTTACACGTGGAAATTAGGGGTGTGACACCACTTTAGAGAGACACCCGATTAAATTTATCGGCCTATAGTCTTTTAAGGTAGAAGGGTCCGAGACTTTTGGAATTAGGGAAATAAACGACGAGTTGCAACCATCCGGGAGTAAACCATTTACCTCAAAATCTTTCACAAAATTAATTAAATCGTGTTTCATGGTATCCAAAAGTACTTTAGGAATTCGAAAGTAAAGCCATCGGGGCCCGAGCCTTGTCGCTACCACAGGCCCAAATCGCACCTTTAATTTCCTCAGGCGTAAACGACCTCTCCAACCAAACTCTATCTACCTCGTCCGATGTACCCACCTCCAAATCTATAACAATAGGTCTCTTAATCTCAAGCTCTTTGAATTCCAGCTTAAAAATTTTTAAGACTTCCTCCTTTATTCTAGTTGGTTCATTTACCCACTCCCGTCAATAGAAAGACCATTAATTCTAGTTTGCGCTATGTTGCTATTGTAACAACCCTCAAAAATATTCCCAGCGACAACCCGTAATCGAAACCAGAAATGCTCACGATGAAACCGGGATACTCGATCAGAAAACTTAGCGGTTAAGAAATCTGGACGGTATCACACCAGAGTACACTTGTTAGATTCACAATTAAAAAACCAAACCAAGTGGGATCAAGACCCGAGCATACGTTACAAGAACCGGCATGAAAATCGAGAAAAACACGCGATTGGGCGAAAAAGGCGGCCAGGGACACGTGTCACGCCCATGCGCCACGTGTCAGACCTACGTGGACACGTGGCAGACCTATGCCAGGTCGACTGCTCCCGCGCCACGCGCCAGGAACCATGTCACCCCGCGCGACGCCTGGGAGATGCCCAGTTGGGCTATATAAGGAGCGGCGTGAGACAGAAGCTGTTGCACCAGTTCGATCGAATTTCGACGAACACTCTCTCTCGTATCTCCGTTTCTCTGCAAAGACCCCCTACACCCCTAAACCTACGAACCGCTACCCGCTGTAAGTATCTTAACCCCCGATCACTAATTCGTTACCCTACCCAATTGATTTAAGACCCACCAACGCATGTCAAGGCTTTGGCCGACTAAGCTCGTTGGGGTTCTGTCTCGTGTTGTATGGGCACCCTGCCCGATTGATTTAGGACCCACAACGCATGTCAAGGCTCTGCCTGATTAAGATTCGTTGGGGTTCTGGCTCGTGGCTAAGGTGATTTGGGTTATTTTACTAACACATGTGCATTGTATGTTTTAATAGAACCTCAAGAAAATAATCCAGAAAATTGTCACCAGAAAGCTTGTAGAAATACTTAAGTTTACAATGTGAGTCATTCTCCTTTTCTCAAATGCTTTGCAAACCCTAAATATTTTCCAAGTTATATTACAGTGATTAAGTCTTTGTATTCTTACTGGGAAACTACTGTCAGTATGTGAGGTTTTGTATATAATACTTGATAATATTCACTATTGGGCAATGGGTTAGCCAATGAGTGATATGACCACAGTCACAGGAACTACCACCGAGTGAAAAATACAATTTTATACTAGTTTCTTTTACTATTGGACAATGAGTTAGCCAATAGTAGTTTGGTAAGATAAACAAATGTAAAAACTCTTAATGCTGTGAATATAAGAATGTGTCATTTTGTACAAATTGAATGAACTCACCAGTATTTCCTGCTGACAAAAATATTTTTAAACATGTTTCAGGTGATTTCAGTAGATCGGATTAAGAGTCGGGATACAACACCAAAAGGCTTAAAGGAGTGGCTTATTTTATCAATTAAATTAAGAAATGTTGTTTTATGAATTCGGGTTTATCCCTTATTAAAAGCTACATTTATAAACAATGGGTTTTATTCCCATTTGTTTAATAAACAAAAATCCGGTGTTTCTAAAATCTGATATTTTTCCTAACTACGGTCCTGATGAAATTTTCGCTGCAATGTTTTCAAAATAACCACGGTACCACCTGACTTCCTCATGGCTCCCGCTCCCAGGGTGGGGTCGGGGCTGTGACAGAAAGCGGTATCAGAGCCACTGGTTTAAGCAATTAAGTGTTGTTATAATACCTAAGCTTAAACAAAAGAGTTAGGAAATTGATATTAACTGGTAGAGCCATGATAGTATTTAAACTTAAGAAAGATGCACTTTTAAAATCATGGGTTGAGAAAATCTTTTATGGGAAATACAATTACCTCTCTGGCTTGGGTATGGTGTGGTAGACTCTCCAACTTGTCCGGTAAGATGGGGTAGCCTCTCCGGCGAGACCGGGTAAGATGGGGTATATATTAAAAAGTTACAGTATTCCCTAAATAATACCATAACCTGATGTCTGGCCTATTTTTGAAATGTGAACCTGTTAAATATATTAACCTTCTGAATGGTATATATGATCGTATGGATATGTATATCTATAAGGAAATCCAAAATCCATTTAGGTGCTATTTTAAACTTAACCAATAAAGTTAAGAGGTTAATACAAAATAACCTATGTGTTATTTATGTAAATATAAATTTAAGTATATATGATTATTTTGTTTTAATTGTTCTATGATATTCAGATGTCGAATGAAGTATCACATAATCAAGAAGTTCGTGCGAATAATTAAAATCCCTTAAACAAAGAGGCTATAGAAAACATAATCGCCCAAGGCATTGCTAATGCCATTCCGTTAATTATTGAGGCTGTTAAAAATCCCGTAGAACATACCAAAGTTGTGAATAGCAAGCGTACTCATAATAACAGCTTTAGCCACACGCCAATGGAGATAATGATGATATTATCAAAATCCCCGTTCATAAGAAGATGAAAACAACGACTGATGTATGTTCCTATAAAGAATTTCTAGCCTGTAAGCCAACTGAGTTTGCCGGCAGTGAAGGAGCCACAACTGCATTGCGATGGTTGGAAAAGACGGAAGCTGTTCTTAAGATCAGAAAATGTGCCGAAGAAGATAAGGTGATGTATGTTTCCAATCTCTTTAAAAATGAAGCCTTAGAATGGTGGAATACTATTCTTCAAGCAAAAGGAAGTGACATGGCCTATGCCATGAACTGGAAGAATTCAAGGAAATGGCAGAAAGAAAATTTTGTCCTCCCAAGTTCCCAAATCATAGAATGGTCGATGTGAAGTGTCGTGAATATAAGACAACGTTCTTTGAATATGCAAGAATGGTACCAACTCTGGCTTCGCCAGAGCCTGTACTAATTTCTCGTTATATTGGGGACTGATTAGTGAAATTCGCGATATCGTCAAGGCAGCTAGACCTCAGACTATCGAGGAAACAGTCGAACTAGCCAATACATTAACAAACGGACTAATCTGCACAAGAGAAGAAAATAAGAAGAAGGAGTTAGCCCGAAAAATTACCCAAGAATTTGGCGCCGATGAGTCCTCTAAGAAGAAAGGAACTGAACCTCATTTGAGAAACGTATCTGCAAATACTGTAATAAAAAACATTCAGGAAAATGCTACTTTAAGAGGAATCCCTACTGTAACCTTTGCAAAACACCTAGCCATAAGGAAGAACAATGCAAGAGGAAAAACCCAGTCTGTTTTAACTGTGGAGAAACAGGCCATATCCGCCCATATTGCCTAAAACTGACAAAGGCACCCGACAAAAAGGCAAAAACAACAGACGAAGTTAAGAAGAACGCGCGAGCATTCGTACTTACTACGCAGGAAGCAGAAATGATTCCAGACGTGATCGCTGATATGTAATATCTAAGTTAAAGTATCACTTTACCCTAGTACAAATCGAAATTAATAAATAATGTTTTCTATTAACTACTTCATCTGTTCAGAACCATAATAGACTTGTTTGGTGTTCACCTTCTTTGAATCATTTATTTAGTTACGACACCTTGTGGTGACATTTTTCATTAACTTGAAGCTTGAGCTAATCCCGTTTGCACACCCGATGTGCGGGTTTATTTATTCTTAAAAAGCCATCTTATTGATTCATTGTCATAAAACCATCTTAATACAATTATGTGTTAAGATAAGAGTACACAACTTCATGTTATTTTTCGGTGTACCTTTGTCGGTTCTTTCATCATTTATCAAAAGATCTACGATATTCACTTATTCTTTCATCACCAATTTAAAATCCTATGAGATTTATTTATGAATATTCGAATTTACTTCATTAAAACCTTTCAATTGATTACGAACACGGTGAACTTGTTCGGTCACCGTAATTATTAAACTATTTCGATCATTACGACACCTTGTGGCGTCGGTATAAATTTGTAGCCTGAGCTAATCATGATCTTACACAACTACGTATGCTTCTCGTTTGACTCATTTTCAAAAATAGTCTTAGTACAACTATGTATAAGATAATGATACACTAAATTCTATTGTGTTTCAAGTATATCCCTGTCATTCAATAATGTCAACATAACATGGTTTGATAGTTGACACATCATCTTCATGTTTCTATTTCAGTTGAGCTTGTTAATTCTAAGTTTTCCTTGATTGACAACCAAAGTAAGTTTTCCTTTGGCAGTGAATTCTATTGTTTCCCAAAAATCATTCACAAATAGTAAACATTCTAGACACCTATTAGTCATAAATCTTTCTTTTGGATTAGACATGTAAACTTAGTCACCCTGATGGATATATCATTTCACTTCGTTCATTTGATATCGATTTCTGGAAATGATTCAATTAAACCATTGAGTTCTACTCATTGTAAACCTTGTATTCACAAAATTCGTATATGTCTTGATTCATTTACCATAATACTATTAAGTATTGATTACCGTGTGACATCACCCGGAAATGACATCATGACCTAAATCTCGAGGACGAGATTTAAAACAAGGTGGGGAGGATGTAACAACCCTCAAAAATATTCCCAGCGACAACCCATAATCGAAACCAGAAATGCGCGGGATGAAACCGGGATACTCGATCAGAAAACTTAGCAGTTAAGAAAACTAGATGGTTAACGCCACAAGTGTACACTTGTTAGATTCACAATTAAAAACCGAACCAAGTGGTATCAAGACCCAAGCATACGTGACAAGAACCGGCATGAAAATCGAGAAAAACACGTGATTGGACGGAAAAGGCTGCCAGGGACACGTGTCACACCCATGCGCCACGTGTCAGACCTACGTGGACACGTGGCAGACCTATGCCAGGTCGACCGCTCCGCGCCAGGAACCATGTCACCCCGCGTGACGCGCGGGAGATGCCCAGTTGGGCTATATAAAGAGCGGCGTGGGACAGAAGCTGTTGCACCGTTCGATCGAATTTCGACGAACACTCTCTCTCGTATCTCCGTTTCTCTGCAAACACCCCCCTAAACCCCTAAACCTGCGAAGCGCTGCCCGCTGTAAGTTTCTTAACCCCGATCACTAATTCGTTACCCTACCCGATTGATTTAGGACCCACCAACGCATGTCAAGGCTCTGCCCGACTAAGCTCGTTGGGGTCCTGTCTCGTGTTGTATGGGCACCCTGCCCGATTGATTTAGGACCCACCAACGCATGTCAAGGCTCTGCCTGACTAAAATTCGTTGGGGTTCTGGCTCGTGGCTAAAGTGATTTGGGTTATTTTACTAACACGTGTGCATTGTATATTTTAATCGAACCTCAAGAAAACAATCCAGAAAATTGTCACCACAAAGCTTGTAGAAATACTTAAGTTTACAATATGAGTCATTCTCCTTTTCTCAAATGCTTTGCAAACCCTAAATATTTTCCAAGTTATATTACAGTGATTAAGTCTTTGTATTCTTACTGGGAAACTACTGTCAGTATGTGGGGTTTTGTATACAATACTTGATAATCTTCACTATTGGACAATGGGTTAGCCAATGAGTGATATAACCACAGTCACAGGAACTACCACCGAGTGAAAAATACAATTTTATACTAGTTTCTTTTACTATTGGACAATGAGTTAGCCAATAGTAGTTTGGTAAGATAAACAAATGTAAAAACTCTTAATGCTGTGAATATAAGAATGTGTCATTTTGTACAAATTGAATGAACTCACCAGTATTTCCTGCTGACAAAAATATTTTTAAACATGTTTCAGGTGATTTCAGTAGATCGGATTAAGAGTCGGGATACAACACCAAAAGGCTTAAAGGAGTGGCTTATTTTATCAATTAAATTAAGAAATGTTGTTTTATGAATTCGGGTTTATCCCTTATTAAAAGCTACCTTATAAAACATGGGTTTTATTCCCATTTGTTTAATAAACAAAAATCCGGTGTTTCTAAATTCTGATATTTTTCCTAACTACGGTCCTGATGAAATTTCCGCTGCAATTTTTTTAAAATAACCACCGGTACCACCTGAATGCCTCATGGCTCCCGCTCCCAAGTGGGGTCGGGGCCTGTGACAGCTATTCACCCAACCATGAAAGAACTTGCTATTTTCATCTCCATCGACATCCCATTTGACCCGAGCTTTCTGAATAAGATCGAAATGCTTACTAGAATTCAGCTCCATAATCCTCTTTTTCGCATCAATTCTCTCTAGCCTATCTGAGTCCGACAACGGACCAGATTCCGCCTTTAAATCTAGCCAAATGATTTTATTTTCCAGCCTAGATTTCTCCTTAGTGTTTCTTAGCACGACCGATCCCTCCACTTTTTATTTCCAATTTGAGTCTCTTGAGCTTCCTCATAACTACTAACTCCCACAGCCCACCACGAACCGGCATCGACCAAGACACGACCGACTTGAGATATTTTTTGTGAACAGCCAAACGGACCCATGTCATCCTTTCTGCTAGGTCCACACGTGGAATGTAAATAGAAATTTCCTTTACTTTCCGCAGCATAATCAAACTATCCATCTCAGACCTTCAGTAGGTTCTATAGTACATGGTCGTGTCTTTGGAATAGTGCGTTCGGAATTCGATTTGTATTAAAAAATCAAAATTTGATTTGAATTCAAGTTGATTCGTATTCGAGTTTAATAATTGAATTTGAATCGAATACAAATTTATGATTTTTATTCGATTCGAATTCAATTTATATATATCTTTTAATATATGTATGAACTACATCCGTAAGTGATAAGTATTATTCATAACATTACCAAGCTTAGTGACAAATAGCTCACACTACTTATTTCTAAATTTTTACATAACTTAAATCGTTACTAGTAACAAACATATCTTCTAAATTATGGTGTTTTAATATAATGATAGTTAATTAATTTTGCAGATTATTATATTTTGTGTTGAACACAGTTAGTTTGTAGTAGTTTAAAAAATGAAAGTAAAATAATTTATTGTTGAGAGTTAATTTGAATTAAATCGAATTTATTTGAATTCGGTTCGAATTCGAGTTTCAAATACTAATAGAATCGAATACAAATTCAAGTAAAAAAATAAAAATTCAAAAAATTCGATTTGAATAATTCGAAAATTGGTTATTCAATTCGATGAGCATCCCTACTTTGAAGTTAGGAAAAGGCTCATCTTATTCTCACACCTCCAAATCTTATTTCCGCATCCTTTTTCACTCTCTCTCTCTCTCTCCGCTCTCTCTCTCTCTATATATATATATATGTATATTATAGGAGAAGGATCCGTTAGGAACCACCCTTTATTGTGAGAACCGCGAGAACTAGTGTGAACACAAACAGTAATACATAAAAAATCTAAAAAACACCTCTTTTTTTATTTTTTTAATATTTTTTTTGAAATTCGCTATATTTTGTCAACAAAAAAAATAAAAGTTTTTTCAAAAAATAAAAAATAAAAAAAATTGAGTAACAGTTATCCAGCACATGTGCATTTTTATCATTTCTTTGACAAATTCCGTAATACATTATAAACATTGGACAATTGTACTTTCATTTACACTACCACGTGTAATACACTGATGTTTACGTTACCAAAATTAGAAATGCACATGTGCATCTATATGTATCAACATGAAATAAGGTGTTTTGGTACACTACTTTGAATACACTTTCTCTTTCATCTATCATTTCATCCATAATACGCTACCATGCACATGTGCATATATATCATTTATTCGACAAATTCCGTGATACGTTACATACATTAGACAATTGTACTTTCATTTACACTACCATTTGTAATACACTACTTTTTACGTTACCAATATTATAAATGCACATGTGAATATATATGTATCAACATGAAATAAGGTGTTTTGGTACACTACTTTGAATACACTTTTTCTTTCATCTATTATACTATCCTTAATACACTTCCATTACCTCCTACCATCCATAATACGATACCATTACCTCATGTCATATATAATCCAATACCAATACTAATATCTTCACTTTATTACATGTATATCATCACCATTTATACCATCCAATCAACATATTACATCAATATATTACATCAACCACTAGATATAACTAACACAAAAACATGTATATGAGCCTACTTCATCATTCAAAAACACAAACTTTTTGTACCAAAACACGTTATATAATAGTTATACAAAATGATGAACATGTGCATTTTGAATATTTGTAATGTAAAATGTAGTGTATTACGGATGGTATTGTAAATTAAAGTGCAATTGTCTACTACTGATAATGTATTACAGAATTTGTCAAAGTTACGATACATATGCACATGTACATGGATAACTGTCACTCGAAAAAAAAAAGTTTTTTTAGGGGTAAGAAATGTAGCATTTTTTTAAAAAAATAGTAAAAAATATGAGTGTTTTTTTGATTTTTTTTAGATTTTATTTTGCAATAAAGGTGGTTCTCGCAGTTTTCGTAATAAAGGTGATTCTCGCATGAACCTTACTATATATATATATATAATAGGGTAAGGTTATTGTAAAAAAAATCAAAAGTGTGAGTAAGGTAAGAAAGAATCTCAGCCATTAGATCTAAATTAATTGAAAATGGTAATCAAGCAATTTTATCATTGATTTAATTAATTCAAAACCTTCCATAAACCGCCATCCTAATTTATAGGAATACCGAATAACACTGCAAACACCATTCAGCACGTATATAACACTATTCAATAATTATATAACACCCTTCAATAAGTATATAACACCATCAATAAGTATATAACACCATTTTAAAGATCTCTATAAAAACACTACGGATAACACTGCAACAACCATTCAGCGCATATATAACACCATTCAATAATTATATAACATCATTCAAAAAGTATATAACATCATTTAATAATTATATAACACCATTCAACACATATATAACATCATTCACTAAGTATATAACACCATTCAATAATTATATAACACCATGAACTGAAATAAAAAACCATTAACTGAAACATTCGATTGAACGTAATTTTTTTCTGTATATAAGTATAGTAATATGGTACTCATATTAAAGATTGAAAAACACTTGTTATTATGGTGTAATTTTTTTAAAAAAACGAGTTACGTGTAAAAAGTTATTGGTGTTTAAAAAATAAAATAGGAACTTGCATGTGGATTGCATGTGACTTTCTAAAATTAAAAATGTTAATTTTACCTTTATACCCTTAATCTAGAAAATTAATTATTTTAATTGTTATATTATTTACAAGATTGCTATCAAGATCTCAACCATTAGATTAAAGATCTAATGGTTTAGATTCTTTTTTACCTTTCTCACACTTTTAGCTTTTTTACAAGATCCTCTACCTATATATATATATATATATATATATATAAAGAGAGATAGGGGAGAGATGTGTGAATATTAACATCCTAGAAAAAAAAGATGGACTATCATTACACTCACTACCAACACGGTTGTGGGACATAGAAAAAACAAGAAACCTCATATACGCTTGCATAATTCTTTATAGTATAATATTTGAAGACGAGGAGAAATCAGTTTGTCAACAATATAAAGAGGGAGTCGTACAAAATGTTTGTATACTAAACTTTGAGAGAAAAAAAAGTGCTATCCGAGCTAAAATACGCTCTAGAGAAATAAATGCCAATGTTAAGACGTACTTGGTAAAGGGCGAATCATTCAAAGAATGCCGATGACGGCGTTGATAATAAAGACCAAGATACCGACGCCAAGGATTATGGTGTAGACTTTGATTAAATAAGATTATATTATTGCATTTTCTTAGCATTTATTAATGTGTTTTTTTATTATCTATCAATGTTTTTATATATAGTTTTTTAAATTAACTTATTTTTATCTAATATTAGTTTTTTTTTTATAAAAAATATATTTGAATAAAAAAGTAATGATTAGAAAACGATCGTGGTGCAGTGAGAAACAACAAAAACGAAACCATTACCCTGTTTAGTAAAAACCAATGAAAAATAGTGATCTGATAATGTGCTAATATTTAACAAACACTTTATAATATAACTATAAAACATAACAAAACATTACGCATAGTCTAATCCTCTAGAGCATGATAAACATCAAAACCTATTTTTTATTTGTTTTGCTATTAAAAAGAAATGATTTGCTTAAGATAGCGCTTATGTTTGAGACAAAGAAATGGAAGAAAGCGTGAGATTAAACCGGCGGTGTAAGGTAGATTTCTTCAAAGTGTGAAGAGAGTAAAATGGTGGGAACTTTCTGGGAGATAGGTAATTCATCAGTAGGTGAAAAAATGTGGAGGGTAAGTTTACATATTGATGACGGGGTAGCTCAAGACTAAATAAATGGTTTCTGCACATTAACGCTTGAAAGGTTAAAAGGTTAAAAAGGGTTCATAACCCGCGAACTTGGGTGAACAGCAAAAAGGATGTGAACAGTAAAACATCACTTCACTGATTGCTTGACCAACTCTCCCACAGCCGTAAAAGAGAGTCTGTGCCCAGAGAACAACCTATTGACCGCAATTCCAAAGCCTTCAACCCTCAAATGGGTAATTCCTCAACTGTAGCCTCGGATCCTTGGTCACGAGCTTCCTCTTATAGTATGTGTCTTATCTATAAAATCCAGTTCACAACAACCATGTTCCACACTTCAGATTAGCAAGAGTTCACCCATACTCTCAGATCTTCTCTTCCTCCTTGAGAACAAGTCCCATACTTGCTTCTCTTATTCACTTCAAATATCAATATTTCACTAACAACTTCGTTCCGGCTTGGATTCCCTTCAAGATGGAATTAAAGGTGAACAATAAGCAAGTGATCCACCCCACGTGCTACAAACGTGGGAGGACCCCACGACCTGCGTTAAGCTAATAGAAACCCTTGAAGCCTTTTAGCCTAACCAG
Organism: Scalesia atractyloides; assembly: GCA_947069175.1. Lineage (NCBI taxonomy): Eukaryota > Viridiplantae > Streptophyta > Magnoliopsida > Asterales > Asteraceae > Scalesia > Scalesia atractyloides. The sequence continues at coordinate 20,728,592 of CAMTDV010000014.1, read as the reverse complement.
CCTGTCCACTACCCTTGGTCTCACATCTGTTGTAGCAACAAGTTTGCGCCCACCGTGGGGCTACGCCGCTTATTCTTCTCAAAAGACCAGTAGTGTAGCTCCAATCTCTTCAAAATTATCATGTCGGAAAACGGATCGCCGGGGAAGTTAATCAAGTGTCACGTATTCTAACGTCCACAGTAAGTCCAGCCTCACCGGTTGTGACAACCTCACTCTACACCCCTGGAGACACTTCTGCCGGGATCTCGTTCCCTGAGTTTTTACAAACTCCAACTCCTTCCCTTTCTGGAGCTCCTTCCCCACAGGTTGGCACTTTGAGTTCCCCGGAACACGTTGATTTAACCCCAGAAGGAGTTGCCAGAAATTTCTTGCGGTTGGGGTCTCTCCTCAACCAACACGTAAGCCAAGAACAAAAAAAGGGTCAGAATAAGGTTGGATTATGATGAGCCAGAACTGTCTATATCGCCGGGGCCACCGCCTCAGCCTTTCAACAACTCACAATCCATGGCCTCTAGCCATGAAGCTGGTCCTAGTACGGTATATCAACCTTTCAACCCTACCCCTTGTTCTTATGGAAGGCCTAATCCAACAGCCTTCCCCCTATTCACCTCTCAGCCGATCATAACAAGTGCACCCTTCGGGCACGAGACCACCTTTGAGCAGCTATGGCAGTCCCCAATAGCAAGTGTTCCCCCTCCGGTTGCCTCCACATGGGAGCAAGCATTGGCTACTTTGCCTTTAGCACGAGGCGCCGTTATGAATACCTCCATGGGAATGCCTTGTGCTGCACAGCAAGAAAGCCTCCAAGGCTTTAACATTGTGCCTCAACTGATGGCCCACATGATGGCACAGTTCCCTTCGCACATTTCATCAATCAGGTGCTTTCCACTCATCAGGGAATTCCAAATGGAAACCAAGGTTCGAGAACTGAAGAAGATTTGGATAAACCATACAAGCCAACCAATCTGTATTGTTTTTCACAGCAAATCGCTGACTACAATTTCCAAACCAGAATCAAGATGCCATCTCATATCAAGACATACGACAGAACGAAGGATCCAGAGGATCACCTCCAAATATCACCAGGGCGGCAAGAATTAAGAATGGTCCAACGCCGAGTGTTGCCTCATGTTTATGCAAACACTCGTTGGATCGGCCAGAATATGGTTCAATGATTTACCAGACAAAAGCATTCGAACCTTCGATGACCTGAGTAAGGGATTCTTGGCCAACTTCTCACAACAAAGGAGATATGTCAAAGACGCAACGGTGATTTTCCAAATCAAGCAAAGGGACGACGAAAGTCTCAGAGAATTCATTGAGAGATACAAAAAAGAAGGTCTCACCTACTGGGTGCATACGAAAAAATGAGGGTGGCTGGGTTTATGAACGCCATCATCTCCAAATATCTCACAAGAGACTTCCACAAGAGCCTACCCAAGACTGTTGAGGAAGCCTTGAAAGGGCCAAAGTGCATATACGAGGAGAGCAAGCAGTATATATAAAAAACAAAGGAAACGGGCACCTAGCTGGCGAAGCAGCAGCCCAAACAGAAAGAGGGAAAATTTTGGCCATTATGATAAACGGTTCAAGGGTTCAGACTCTCGAAAACCTGAACCTCGGAACCCTCCAAGCAGAGAGAGAACCCTCAATTTCACAACCTTGACCAAAACCCCTCAAGAAATCCTAGCAACCGAGGAAATCAAGCACAGCTTCCGACCCCCAAGACCTTTGCCCAAAAGTAAGAATAATGAAAGCTCCACTCAATATTGCGAGTTCCACGAAGGAAAAGGACATCACACGAACGATTGTTTTCAACTCAAGAAAAAGAATTGAGGAAGCCGTTAAGTCCGGAGAATTGGCTCATTTAGTGAAAGGGGTCAGGGATAAAATGGTTGAAGGAAAAAACAAAGAAGTAAACATGGTGAATATCGATCAAGAGGTTTCCCGCAAACGACAATGCTTGGAGGCTTGGGAGCTTCAATGTGTCTGCTTCCCACCACCTCAGCGGGACCTACTCTCGAATCCCCTGGCGGTCGAAGCAATTGTGGGAAAAGTAGAATAAGCAAAGCCTACATCGACACAGGGGCGGCCACCGAGATCATGTTTGAAAAGTTCTTCAACGGTCTCACTAGTTTGGGTCCCCACAGTTAAAACAAGCTCGCATGGGTTGCATCATGGGGTAGTTGGGTTGGTAGTAAGTTTGGGCTGCGTGTGGTGCAGGTGGTAGATGTCACACCCCGACCCGCAGCGGAATAAGAGTCGGGGCATAATTGGGTTATCACCAAAGCTCATGATGTTTACTAATATGTTTCATATTTATTAAATTCAAAATTACAACTTCAATATTCCAAACAAGTTCATACAATTACAAGGAAAAAAGTAACTAAGCAAACAATCCAAAGCCTAAACTGATTTATTCTTCTAGGCCGTCCTATATGTTTCTTGCTGCAACTGGATCACCTGTATCATGTGTAAAAATGGGGGTTTTTGGGTCAACAAAAGTTGGCGAGTGAACCTTGTTAGAAAACATTTATTATTGATTTCTTGTTGTATTTAATAAGGAAAAATTGTGCAATAATCATATGTGAGCAAACGTAAATAAACATACAATAACAAACCATCTTGCATGAGTATATGACATGAATGATAATGTATATGTTGGCAACATCACGTTCCGCTCATAGGTAATGGGGAACGGACGGCCTATGATGATGTATGTGCGATCAAGGTTCAATCAAACGGAGCCGATCGTATATTGGCAACGCCACGTTCCGCTCATAGGTAATGGGGAACGGACGGCCTATGATGATGTATGTGCGATCAAGGCTCAATCAAACAGAGCCGATCGTATGTTGGCAACGCCAAGTTCCGCTCATAGGTAATGGGGAACGGTTCCGCTCATAGGTAATGGGGAACAGACGGCCTATGATGATGTATGTACTGAAAATGATAAATTTAATCTAAACACTAACCACACAAACAATTGATACATATTGGATACACATTTGATCATGGATATGATGGATGCACAAGTGTTTAAATATAATAAATAATAAATGACACATGATACACCCCAAAATGTGATTAAAACGGGGAATTTGTAGAGATTCACTCACATTGGGTGCGTTCGTTTGATGATGTTGAATGCGCACGAGTTTAGAGGGTTGATCGACGAAGAATAACTAACCTAAATAATAACGAAAAGGTACGGTAAATAAGTGGATTTTATTAACAATTTTAATAGGGTTTTTAGATTTATTTTTGTGAGTTTAAGGTCATTTTCTAACTTTAAAAATATTATTTTTAAGTATTTTTAATAAATTTTTAAATTAAATAAATAAATAAAAATATAAAAAAAATGTTGACTTTTTGGGTTGACCGTTGACCGTTGACTTTGACTGTTGACCGGTTCCGACTTTGTGTTCGTTTGCGTTGAGTGAGGTTCGAACTTGTGACCTCCCGTACGCATGCACGCAACTCTACCAACTGAGCTACGTGTTTAACCCGAAATATTCTATGTTTTAATTATATATATATACTAATTAAATGTTTAATTTATTCGGTTTATATTAAAAGAATTTAAATGGTTAAACCGGTTTGCAGGGAGCCAGATCGAACTCAGATCCTTCGGTTTGTAAGCGCACAGCCCAACCAGTTGGACTGTGTGACTTATATGTTAAACTTACAGTTTTTATTATTCTTAAAAACATCCTGGGTCCTACTCTGATTCAGTAACAAAAAATAGGTTTTAATTCGGAAAGCCGGTGCGTTTGTAAGATTCGAACTCGTGACGTGCGCTATGTGTTTGCACACAGTCCACCGCTGGACTGTGTGTCTAACCCGGTTTAATATTCAATTTATGTTATACTTATACACAACGTCGACTTCATCTTCTTCATTCAAAGACACAGAACAACGATTATTCGACTGTTCTTGTTTAATTCGATTAACGAACATATAAATGATTAAAATGTAATGGATAAAGAAGGTTTTGGGAATGAATGTACCGGAAAGATGATTTTCTCAGAACTCCGGCAAAGGTCGTCGGCTCTGTTTTGTGAATTCCGTCTGATCGGATGAATTTACAGTTTTGATCAATTAGTTGCGAAATTAAGTTACTAAACAACGATTATCAGAGGGTTTAGATGTTGTACGGATTCACAGCGTGTTTTCGGAAATGTCCAGAGATTTTCGGCGAGTGCTGAATATCCGGTAACGTCGTCTAGACCGATTCTGATTGAAGGATGAGTTGTAAAAGTCTAACAATGGATTGAAAATTAAAGAATCGAGAATTACCGATTTGATCGAAGTCAACGGTTTTCCGCGAAAGCCCGGCATATCAGATAACGTTTCCGACGAACAGAATTAGAGCGAAGTGAAATTGAAGGTTCTGTGAGTGCTCCCAATTATGAGACGATGATATTGTTAGTGTAAATCAGAAGTAAATGATTCGGTTTTCAACTCCAAAATCATATGACCGAGGCATGAAGACCGAATTGATTAGAACGTGTTTAATGGATTTATCGGTTATAACAGTAATTAGCGATCACTCAAACGTCTCTGGTTGGTGAAAGCGATGACGGTTTCAATTTGGCGCAACAGATGAATTCACGGGGAACTAAGTTTTAATTGTTTCCTTGTTTACACAAAAGAACTAGTGGCGGAGTGGTTAAGTTGTGTGTTGGCTTGGTCTCGGCTGACCGGTTCGAAACCCGGACAAGCCTATTTTTTATTTACTTTATTTACTTTATAACAATTTTAGTTCCATAATCTAAAATGTTTATTAATTGATGTATTGTTTAAAATTAAAATGAGCATTAATAAGCAACGAATTTGAAACGACTATTCGATAATAACAATCGGTTTTGAAACCGTTTTCGACGGAGTTCAGTATCCCCTACTTAGAAATTTCGTCCCGAAATTTAATAGTAGTGGTAACAGGAAAGATGCGGGTATTTTCGCGCATGAGTTTCACTTCCCAAGTAAACTCAGGTCCTCGTTTCGACTCCCAGCGTACCCTAACAATTGGAATACGACTCCGTATTAAACGTTTTTCTCCGAAGTCCATGATCTCTACTGGTCTTTCATGAAGTGCATAGATTCATCGATCTGAATATCTTCTAGGGGAATATGGAGGTTTTCATCGGTGAGGCACTTCTTTAAGTTTGATACGTGGAACGTGGGGTGAATTCTGTTGAGTTCTTCTGGTAGGTCAAGCTTGTATGCTACAGGTCCTACTCTTTCGAGTATCTTGAATGGTCCTACATAGCGTGGTGCTAGCTTGCCCTTCTGGCCAAAACGAACTACTCCCTTCCACGGTGATATTTTAAAAGTACATGATCACCAATGTTAAACTCCAAGGGCTTTCGCGTTTGTCTGCATAACTCTTTTGACGACTTTGTGCCGCTAGAAGATTGTTTCGAATTTGATGGATCTTGTCTGTTGTTTCTAGAATCAATTCTGGACCGGTGATTTGAGCTTCCCCAATTTCGTGCCAACATACTGGAGATCGGCACTTACGACCATATAAAGCTTCGAAAGGTGCCATGTCGATACTTGAATGATAGCTGTTGTTGTACGAAAATTCAACTAATGGTAGATGAGCGTCCCAATTTCCCTTGAAGTCTATGACACATGCTCGAAGCATGTCTTCAAGTGTTTGGATGGTGTGTTCAGATTGTCCATCAGTTTGAGGATGATAAGCGGTACTGAGGTCTAATCGTGTACCCAAAGCGGCTTGTACAGCTTGCCATGTTCGTGAAGTGAAACGACCATCACGGTCTGAAATAATGCTTAAAGGTACACCATGACGGCTTACGATCTCGCTGATGTAGATACGAGCTAACTTCTCGTTCTTGAAGTCCTCGCGAATCGGAATGAAGTGAGCTGATTTTGTAAGACGATCAATGATTACCCATATAGTGTCATACCCACTGGAGGTGCGAGGTAACCCGGTAATGAAGTCCATGGTTATGTTTTCCCACTTCCATACAGGTATTTCAGGTTGGACTAGAAGTCCTGAGGGTCTTTGATGTTCAGCTTTTACTTTGGAACATGTAAGGCACTTGGAAACAAAAACAGTGATATCCTTCTTCATGCCAGGCCACCAGTAGGTGTATCGAGGGTCTTGATACATCTTGTCGGCTCCTGGGTGTACAGAGTATCGTGTTTTGTGCGCCTCATTCATAAGGAAATCACGAAGGTTATTGTGATCGGGAATCCATATGCGATCTAGATAGTACAGAATACCGTCGGATTTAGTTTCGATTTTAAGGTCAGCTCCACAAGACAGCTCCTTGCGTACGTCGTTTTCCGTTACTGAAACATGTTGGGCTTCTCGGATTTGATCTTTGATGTCGGTTATGATTTGCGAACATAGAAGACGAATGGAGTTCGCAATAACCCTTTCGACTGAGCGCATCGGCCACCACGTTTGCCTTGCCAGGATGATACGAATTTCACAGTCGTAATCATTAAGAAGTTTGACCCATCTTCGTTGCCTCATATTCAACTCTTTTTGGTTAAAGATATGTTGGAGGCTCTTGTGATCAGTGTATATTTCACACTTAGTACCGTAGAGGTAGTGTCTCCATATCTTAAGAGCGAACACAACGGCTCCAAGTTCCAGGTCGTGGGTGGTGTAATTCTTCTCATGAATTTTGAGTTGTCTAGAAGCATAAGCTATCACTTTTCCTCTTGCATCAGTACACAGCCTAGTCCTTGCCCTGACGCGTCGCAATAAACCACGAAGTCATCACAACCTTCAGGAAGTGTGAGGATAGGTGCGTCACAGAGTTTTTGTTTAAGGGTTTGGAAGCCTTCTTCTTGTTTGGGTCCCCATATGAAGGGTTTTCCTTTATGTGTTAAAGCCGTGAGTGGTACAGAAATACGGGAGAAATTTGCAATGAAACGGCGATAATAACCAGCCAAACCAAGAAATGATCTTACTTAGGTAGGTGTACGTGGCGCTTGCCATTCCTGTACTGCCTTGATTTTTGAGGGATCAACATGAATTCCCTTGTCATTGACGTGTCCAAGGAATTGTACTTCCCTTAACCAGAATTCACATTTCAAAAACTTAGCGTACAGCTTTTCTGTCCTTAAGAGTGTAAGGATGAGTCGAAGGTGTCGTTCATGATCAGACTTAGACTTTGAGTAGATGAGGATGTCGTCGATGAAGACTATAACAAAACGGTCGAGATAAGGTTTACAGACTCTGTTCATTATATCCATGAAGACAGCTGGGGCGTTGGTTAAACCAAATGGCATGACCATGAATTCATAATGACCATAACGAGTTCGGAAGGCGGTCTTTGGGACGTCTTCTTCATGTACTCTGAGTTGATGATAACCAGAACGAAGGTCGATTTTTGAAAAACAGGTGGCGCCTTGAAGTTGGTCTAGAAGATCATCGATGCGAGGTAATGGGTAGCGGTTCTTGACCGTTAACTTGTTGAGTTCTCTGTAGTCGATACACATGCGAAACGTTCCATCTTTCTTCTTCACAAAAAGGACAGGTGCACCCCAAGGCGATGAGCTAGGACGTATGAATCCTTTATCAGTCAGCTCTTGCAGTTGACTGGCTAGCTCTTGCATTTCGGATGGGGCTAATCTATAAGGAGATTTTGCAACTGGTGTAGCTCCAGGTATAAGATCAATGCGGAATTCGACTTCTCTCACGGAGGAAGTCCTGAAATGTCGTCAGGAAAAACTTGCGGAAAATCTTTTACTACTGGGATGTCTTCGAGTTTCTTCTCCTTGGTTCCCTTTTTGACGACATGAGTTTAGGAATGCGACATAATTCTTGCGGAGATATTTTCGGGCTTGAAGACAGGACATTAATTTGAGTCCTTTCAAGGGTTTCTCCAAAGATTCGTAGAGTCTGACCGTTTGCAAGAGGAATGCGAATGAACTTTTCGCGGCATACAACTTCAGCATGATGTTGGCTGAGCCAGTCCATACCAATTATAATGTCAAAACTTCCCAACTTCATAGGAATGAGGTCAACTGGAAAATCGTGATCGTTTAGGGTGAGAGTACAATTGCGTATAATAGAGTTTAATGAGACCGGTTTTCCGTCAGCAACTTCTACCGTTATGGATTCCATGAGTTTATCACGAGTTTGGTTGAGGATGGGTTCAAATTCTAAGGACACAAAACTCTTATCCGCGCCAGTATCAAATAACATGGATGCATAACTACCATTGATGAGAAACGTACCGTTAACCACATTGTTGTCAGCCCTAGTCTTGATTGGCGTTGATGTTGAAAGCTCTTCCTCTTGCAGGTGGAGGAGCTTGGTTAGCCTGGTTTACTGGATTAGCTTGAGCTTGGGCATGGATGATGTTCACCAGGCGTGGACAGGTGTTCCTGAAGTGGTTCGGGTCTCCACAGTTGTAACAAGCCCACATAGGTTGCATCATGGGATAGTTGGGTTGGTAGTAGGATTGGGCTACATGTTGGGTAGGTGGTAGGAGTAAAGGTTGTTGGGCTTGACCCACTATCTGATGGTGGGTTTGGGTTGAGGGTTGATTGCGGTTCGTTCGCTGAAGCGCGCGACAGGTTTGAATGGTGTGACCTGCGCGGCCACAGCCGGTGCAATGTTGGCAGGGATGATCAGGAAAGTGATGGTATTGGCAACGGTTGCATTTTGGGTATGGGCCGGAGTATGGCTTTTTATATGGTGCAGGTGAGGGGGCAACTTGAGTGATGGGTGCAGCAGGGATAGGGAAGTTTGTTTGTGTGACAGCAAAGTTTCTGCCGTTACGTTTCCTCTTACTAGCAAACTTTGAGGAGGAGGTAGAATGGTTTGAAGTTTGGCCCTCAATGGGGCTTTCTTTTCTCGTCCTTAAATTTGCCATTACGGATACGATTCTCGGTAAGCTCGGTAGCTAGTTCCATAGCAGCTTCAAGTGTTGCAGGCGAAGTGCTTAGAACTGAGTCTTGAATTTTCGAGGGAGGCCTCGAATATAGTGTTCGACTAAGCGGTATACTGGGGTGAACAAGTTGGGGATCATTTGGTTCAACTCTAAAAACCTTTTGTTGTAGGAAGTATGATCCCCCTCCTTTTGCTTTAACGAGTGAAATTCATCCTCTAACTTTTTGATCTCGCTTCTTGGACAGAAGCGTCTCGTCATGATTTCCCTTAACTCCTCCCATGTTAAGGCCATTGCATCTTCGATTCCTCTCTTACCTTTTTCTGTATTCCACCAGGTAAGAGCTACTCCAAATAGTCTCCCAGTTGCGTAACGTACCTTGCGATCCTCGGGACAATCGCAATTGAGAAAGGTGTTTTCTATTTCCTCAAACCAGTGGAGGAGAGCAGTGACACCTTCGGTCCCTTCAAATTTCAGGGGATCGCAAGACTTGAAGTGTTTGTAAGAGCACTTTTTGGAGGGAGGGTTGTCGACGTTCTGGTCTTCTTGATTGGGAGGGTTGATGGGATTTGCGACGAGAGTTTGTTGGACTTGAATTACGATGTCAGGAAGCACCGCGGCCATTTGTTTTGCGATTTGAGTGGCCAAGCGTTCGTTTGACCTTCTACCCCCACGTTGCTGCCTAGCCGACATCTACAGGAACATACATATGAAGATTGTGAGTTTAAGGAGTCTTTTTAGGTGTCATGTGTCGTTAAAAGTAACAAAATAACATAATCATAAATAATGCAACTACATCCATAGGATGTCTTGGGTTTGCTCATATTTGGGCCTCCAATGTCCCCCATACCATCACCTGTATAGTCATGTGGGCCCCCATGACTATTGGCTTAGTAGGATTCACATTGGTGTTGGAGGTTTAACACTCGCATCACCCGAATGAAAACTATGAAATATGTTTGCGAGATGTATGGTCGGAGGGTGTCCAGGTGTAGACACAATGACAACTCAAAGTGGGGTTAGCTCACACAACGTGTGGTATAGCATGCTTTGGCCTAATAGGTCCTTCGTACTCTCATCGTTAGTCCCCAGGTAGGCAAACTGGTCCTTTATTTTGGATTTATACGAATGCCAAGCCTAGAAGGACGTTCCGACTACGGTACTGTACCCTTCAGTTACTACATGCCCGTCATGAGAACTCACTTTGATGTGATTTGAAAAAAATACAAAAATCGTTGCAAAAATCATGGAAATTGTGTGGTGTTGCTCTCATGGATATGATATGTATGTACTGATACATTGTATATAATATGTACATGACTGCTTGCAAACATAATGTACAAAAACATTAGATATAACATCATGAATTTTGTATGTACACATAAATTTAATCTAATAACTATAGTATAGATGCTCAAGTGGTCTTAATAATATCCAATATATATAATAAATTGTCACATGATACACCCCAAAATGTGAATTAAATCGGGGATAATTGTGGATTCACCACATTGGGTGGTTCACTTGATGATGTTTCCCAGATTTAATTAATACAAGAATAAACTAAACCAAAATAAATATACGGAAAATGTACGGTAAATAAGTGGATTTTATTAACAATTGTTAATAGTGTTTTTAGATTTATATTTTGTGGTTTAAGGTCATTTGCTAACTTTAAAAAATATTATTTTATGTATTTTTAATTAATTTTTAAATTAAATAATAAAATAAAAATATAAAAAAAATGTTGACTTTTTGGTTGACGTTGACCGTTGACTTTGACTGTTGACCGGGTTCGGACTTTGTGTTTGTTGCGCGAGTGAGGTTCGAACTTGTGACCTCCCGTACGCGTGCACGCAGCTCTACCAACTGAGCTACGTGTCTAACCCGAAATATTCTATGTTTTAATTATATATATATACTAATTAATGTTTAATTTACTCGGTTTATATTAAAAGAATTTAAAAGGTTTAAACCGGTTTGCAGGGAGCCGGATCGAACTCAGATCCTTCGTTTGTAAGCCACAGCCCAACCAGTTGGACTTTTGTGACTTATCTGTTAAACTTACAGTTTAATCTTAAAAACATCCTGGGTCCTACTCTGATTCAGTAACAAAAAATTGGTTTTAATTTGGAAAGCCGGTGCGTTTGTAAGATTCGAACTCGTGACGTGTGCTATGTGTTTGCACACAGTCCACCGCTGGACTGTGTGTCTAACCGGTTTAATATTCAATTTATGTTATACTTATACACAACGTCGACTTCGTCTTCTTCATTCAAAGACACAGAACAACGATTATTCGACTGTTCTTGTTTAATTCGATTAACGAACATATAAATGATTAAAATGTAATGGATAAAGAAGGTTTTGGGAATGAATGTACCGGAAAGATGATTTTCTCAGAACTCCGGCAAAGGTCGTCGGCTCTGTTTTGTGAATTCCGTCTGATCGGATGAATTTACAGTTTTGATCAATTAGTTGCGAAATTAAGTTACTAAACAATGATTATCAGAGGGTTTAGATGTTTGTACCGATTCACAGCGTGTTTTCGGAAATGTCCAGCGATTTTCCGGCGAGTGCTGAATATCCGGTAACGTCGTCTAGGACCGATTCTGATTGAAGGATTGGAGTTAGTAAAAGTCTAACAATGGATTAAAATTAAAGAATCGAGAAATTACCGATTTGATGAATGTCACGGTTTTTCGGCGAAAGTCCGGCGATATCAGATAACGTTTCCGACGAACAGAAATTAGAGCGAAAGTGAAATTGAAGGTTCTGTGAGTGTTTCCGAATTATGAGACGATGATATTGTTAGTGTAAATCAGGAAGTAAATGATTTCGGTTTTCAACTCCCAAAATCATATGAACCGAGGCAATGAAGACCGAATTGATTAAGAACGTGGGTTGTAATGGATTTATCGGTTATAATCAGTAATTAGTGATCACTCAAACGTCTCTGGATGGTTGAAAGCCGATGATCGGTTTCAGTTTTGGCGCAACAGATGAATTCACGGGGAACTTAAGTTTTATTTGTTTCCTTGTTTACACAAAAGAACTAAGGGGCGGATTGGTTAAGTTGTGTGTTGGTTGTCTTCCGGCTGACCCGGGTTCGAAACCCGGCAGCCTATTTTTTTTTATTTACTTTATTTTTACTTTTTAACAATTTTAGTTTCCATAATCTAAAATGTTTATTAATTATGTATTGTTTAAAATTAAAATGAGCATTAAATAAGCAACGAAAATTTGAAACTGACTATTCGATTAATAAACGAAGCGGGTTTTGAAAACCCGTTTTTCGACGGATGTTACAGTAGAAGTAAGAGTTGTTGGGCTTGACCCACTATCTGATTTTGGGTTTGGGTTTGAGGTTGATTGCGGTTCATTCGCTGAAGGGTACGGCAGGTTGGGATGGTGTGACCTGTACGGCCACAGTTTGTGCAATGTTGGCAGGAATTTTCGGGAGGGTGATGGTATTGACAGCGGTTGCATTTTGGGTGTGGGCCAGTATATGGCTTTTTGAATGGTGCAGCTGGGGGAGCAACTTGGGTGATTGGTGTAACAGTGATAGGAGGGTTGGTTTGAGTGACAGCAAAATTCTTGCCATTACGCTTCCTCTTACCAGCAAACTTTGAGGATGAGACTGGGTGGTTTGAAGTTGGGGTCTCAATGGGTGCTGTCTTCTTTTCATCTTTGAACTTGCCGTTTCGAATGCGATTTTCAGTGAGTTCTGTAGCTAACTCCATTGCGGCTTCAAGTGTTGCAGGCGATGTGCTTAAAACCGAATCTTGAATTTTCAAGGGGAGACCTCGAATGTAATGTTCAACCAAACGGTACACGGGGGTGAACAAATTAGGGATCATCTGATTCAGCTCGAGAAATCTCTTATTATAGGAAGTGTGATCTCCTTCCTTTTGTTTCAGTGTGTGAAATTCGTCTTCCAACTTTTTGATTTCGCTCCTTGTAGGTGCACTTGGGGGTTTTGGAAGGAGGGTTGGCGACGCTCTGGTCTTCTTGGTTGGGAGGGTTGATGGGATTAGCGGTGAGAGTTTGTTGAACTTGAAGCACGATGTCAGGAAGTACTACGACCATTTGTTTAGCAATTTGTGTGGCCAAGCGTTCACTTGACTTTCCTGACTTTCTACCTCCACGTAGTTGCCTAGCCGACATCTACAGGAACATATATAGGAAGATTGTGAGTTTAAGAATTTTCTAGGTGTCATGTGTCGTAAAAAGAATGAAAAATAACATAACTGACAATAATTTAACTACATCCATAGGATGTCTTGGGTTTGCTCATGTTTGGGCCTCCAATGTCCCCCATACCATCGCCTGTGTAGTCATGTGGGCCCCCATGACTATTCGGCTTGGTAGGATTCACATTGGTGTCGGCGGATTAAAAATCGCACCACCCGAATGAAAATCGTAAAATATGATTGCGAGATGTATGGTAGGAGGGTGTCCAGGTGTAGACACAATGACAACTCAAAGTGGGGTTAGCTCACACGACGTTTGGTATAGCATGCTTTGGCCTAATAGGTCCTTCGTACTCTCATCGTTAGTCCCCAGGTAGGCAAACTGGTCCTTTATTTTGGATTTATACGAATGCCAAGCCTAGACAGGACGTTCCGACTACCGGTACTCGTACCCTTCCAGTTACTACATGCCCATCAGGAGAACTCACTTTGATGTGATTTGAAAAATACAAAAATCATTGCAATAATCATGGGAATCGTGAGGTGTGTGCTCTCATGGATATGATATGTTATGAGGATACGATTTATGATGAGCATTGCATAATGACATGTATTTGTGAGCGTGCTTGCATAACATTGAGTGTGAAAATAAACATGAAACATATAAACATCATGAATTTTGCATGTAACGCATAAACAATTAAAATTTAATCAACTATAGTATAGGCTCTAAGGGTCTAATAACCTATCCTATATCCCTATAGTCACAAGCTCTGATACCAATATGTCACACCCCGACCCGCAGCGGAATAAAAGTCGGGGCATAATTGGGTTATCACCAAAGCTCATGATATTTACTAAGATGTTTCATATTTATTAAATTCAAATTACAAACTTAAATATCCAAAACAAAATTCATACAATTACAAAGAAAACGAAACTATATAATTATTCCAAAGCATAAACTTGTTTATTCTTCTAGGCCTTCCTAAGTGTTTCCTGTCTCAGCTGGATCACCTGTATCATGTGTAAAACGGGGGAGATTTTGGGTCAACAAAAGTTGGCGAGTGAACCTTGAAAACATTGTGGACTAATTTCTTGTTTTATTTATTAAAGAAAAGTCGTGCATTAATCACATGTGAGCAAACATATATATATAAACAATCACAAACCACTTTGGATGAGTATATGACATGAATGATGATGTATTTGAGATCAAGGCTCAATCAAACGGAGCCGATCTAATGAGGCTCCTGATGCTCAACCCGTATCCCACGGGGAACTGATGGGCCTAATGAAATGCGTGCACTGAAATGATAAAATTTAATCTACATATAATTCACACAACAATTGATACACATTTGATCACGGATATGATGTATGCACAAGTGTTTAAATAAAATAAAAGAATAGTACGACACATGATACACCCCAAAACATGATTAAAACGGGGAATTGGTAGAGATTCACTCACAGTGGATGCGTTTCTTGATGACGATGAATGCGCACGAATATTATGATTCAACCGACGAGGGAAAACTAACCTAAATAATAACGACATGATTCGATTAAATAAATAAATTTTATTTGAGATTATTATTTTTAATTAGTGTTCTTTAATGAGATTTTTAGATTTATTTTTGTGAGTTTAATGCAAATTTTTAACTTTAAAAACCTTATTTTTAAGTATTTTAAATAATTTTTCAATTAAATAAATAAACAAAAATAAATATAAAATGGGTTGACTTTGTCAGGTTTGACCGGTCTGACCGGTCAGACAGCATGAATTCCAGGCGCGAGTGAGGTTCGAACTCGGGACCTCTCGTATACGTGCACGCAGCTCTACCAACTGAGCTACGTGTCTAACCCGAAATATTCTCTGTTTTAACTATATATATATACTAACTAACTTTAACCTTAGTTAGTTTTTATTAAAAATGATTTAGTATGGCCGAACCGGTTACAGAAACCCGGAATCGAACTCGGGACCTTCGGTTCGTGTGCACACAGCCCAACCAGTTGGGCTGTGTGTCTAATCTGCTTAACTACTGGATTATATTCCTCTTATATATATACTGTGAATTGATCTGAATAGGTTATAAAAATGTTGGTTTTATTTCAGAAAGTCGGAAACATGTGCGATTCGAACCCGGGACGTGTGTTTGTATTTGCACACAGTCCACCGCTGGACTGTGTGTCTAACCCGATTAAATACCCGTTTTATTTATATTAAAACACTATCTTAACTTCATCTTTTTCATCATCCCAAATTTCCGACAGTGATTCCGGCTGAACGAACTGAATTAACAGTTTCGATTATTGTGTTGAGCAATTAAATTACTAATCAAGAGATAGCAAGAAGGTTTAGACAATTATACCGTCTGAAGAACAAATGCGGTTTTCTGGTCAGTGATTCCGGCGATATTCCGGCGAGTGCGAAGATCTCCGGCGACGAGCTTTGGAAGAATTAAAACTTCAGAAAGAGAGTGCGATTCTGAGCGAAATGTTTACAAGGAGTTTGAGTGGGTATTTATAGGGGGACAGGCCGATTGGGTTCGAATTTGGGGTCAAGATTCGCGGTCAATGATTTCAAACGGTTTTGAATAAATTGATTGTTAGGCAACAGTTATAACTGATGTCGAAATCAGTTTACGCGTTTCAGTCAAAGGAAAATAGCCACATTTGCAGAGTTTCGGTTTTTCCGGCGATTGCGAGTTCTGGGCGCGCTGATTTATAGGTTTTGACTTTCCCTGTTTTACTTTAAGTGATATTTGTTCAAGCATATATCACAAAGGATGTGTGTGGCGGAGTGGTGTGATGTGTGTGTGTGTTCGTGGGAGACCCGGTTCGAGACCCGGCGACTCTATTTATTATTTTTGAGTTTATTTTACTTATTATTATTATTTATTAATTATGGTTTTTAACTTCTATAATATTTATTAATTATGAGATGTTTAAAAATAGTCGGCACAATCAATACGCAACGAACTTTTAACCGAATGCTTGATTATTAAACGAAGCGGGTTTTGAACCCGTTTTTCATAAATGTTACAGTATCCCCTACTTTTGGAATTTCGTCCCGAAATTTAAGTAGTAGTGGTAACAGGAAAAAGATGCGGGTATTTCTCGCGCATTGAGTCTTCACGTTTCCAAGTAAACTCGGGTCCTCGTTTTGACTCCCAACGTACCCTGACAATTGGAATACGACTTCTCCTTAAACGCTTCTCTCCGAAATCCATGATTTCTACTGGTCTTTCAACGAAGTGCATCGATTCATCGACTTGAATGTCTTCTAGAGGAATGTGGAGGTTTTCATCGGCAAGGCACTTTTTCAAGTTTGATACGTGGAATGTGGGATGAATTCTGTTGAGCTCTTCTGGTAGGTCAAGCTTGTATGCTACAGGACCTACTCTTTCGAGTACTTGAAAGGTCCTACGTAGCATGGTGCTAGCTTGCCCTTCTGAGCAAAACGAACCACTCCCTTCCACGGTGATACTTTTAAAAGTATTTGATCACCAATGTCAAACTCCAAGGGCTTTCGTCATTTGTCTGCATAACTCTTTTGACGACTTTGAGCCGCTAGAAGATTGTTTCGAATTTGAAGGATCTTGTCGGTTGTTTCTTGAATTAATTCTGGTCCGGTGATTTGCGCTTCCCAATTTCGTGCCAACATACTGGAGATCGGCACTTACGACCATATAAAGCTTCGAAAGGAGCCATGCCGATACTTGAATGATAGCTATTGATGTACGAAAATTCCACTAATGGTAGGTGAGCGTCCCAGTTCCCTTTGAAGTCTATGACACATGCTCGCAGCATGTCTTCAAGGGTTTGGATGGTGCGTTCAGATTGACCATCAGTTTGAGGATGAAAAGCGGTACTGAGGTCTAATCGTGTACCCAAAGCGGTTTGTACGGCTCGGCATGTTCGTGAAGTGAAACGACCATCACGCTCTGAAATGATGCTTAATGGTACACCATGACAGCTTACGATCTCGCTGATGTAGATACGAGCTAACTTCTCGTTCTTGAAGTCCTCGCGAATCGGAATGAAATGAGATGACTTTGTAAGACGATCGATTATTACCCATATGGTGTCATACCCACTGGAGGTGCGAGGTAACCCGGTTATGAAATCCATGGTTATGTTTTCCCACTTCCATACAGGTATTTCGGGTTGGACTAGAAGTCCTGAAGGTCTTTGATGTTCAGCTTTTACTTTGGAACAGGTAAGGCACTTGGAAACAAAAACAGCGATATCCTTTTTCATACCAGCCCACCAGTAGGTGTATCGTAGGTCTTGATACATCTTGTCGGCTCCTGGGTGACAGAGTATCGTGTTTTGTGCGCCTCATTCATGAGGAAATCACAAAGTTTATCACGATCAGGGATCCATATGCGGTTTAAATAGTACAGAATACCGTCGGATTTGGTTTCGATTTTGAGTTCAGCTCCACATGACAGCTCATCGCGTACGTCATTTTCCGTTATAGAAACATGTTGAGCTGCCCGGATTCGATCTTTGATGTCGGTTATGATTTGCGAACATAGAAGACGACTGGAGTTCGCATAACCTTTTCGACTGAGCGCATCGGCCACCACGTTTGCCTTGCCAGATGATACTTAATTTCACAGTCGTAGTCGTTGAGAAGTTCGACCCATCTTCGTTGCCTCATATTCAACTCCTTTTGGTTGAAGATATGTTGGAGACTCTTGTGGTCAGTGTATATTTCACACTTAGTACTAGGTAATGTCTCCATATCTTGAGAGCGAACACAACGGCTCCAAGTTCCAGGTCGTGGGTGGTGTAATTCTTCTCGTGAACCTTGAGTTGCCTAGAGGCATAGGCTATCACTTTTCCTCTTTGCATCAATACACAGCCTAGCCCTTGCCCTAATGCGTCGCAATATACTACGAAGTCATCGCAACCCTCAGGGAGTGTGAGGATAGGTGCGTCACAAAGTTTTTGCTTTAGAGTTTGGAAAGCCTCCTCTTGTTTAGGTCCCCATATGAAGGGTTTTCCTTTATGAGTCAAGGCCGTGAGTGGTACAGCAACACGGGAAAAATTGGCAATGAAGCGTCGATAGTAACCAGCCAAACCAAGAAATGACCTTACTTCGGTAGGGGTACGTGGCGCTTGCCATTCCTGCACTGCCTTGATTTTTGAAGGATCGACATGAATTCCCTTGTCATTGACGACATGTCCAAGGAATTGTACTTCTCCTAACCAGAATTCGCATTTTGAGAACTTAGCGTAAAGCTTTTCAGTCCTTAAGAGTGTAAGGATGAGTCGAAGGTGTCGCTCATGATCGGATTTAGACTTGGAGTAAATAAGGATGTCGTCGATGAAGACTATGACGAAACGGTCGAGGTAGGGTTTGCATACCCTATTCATTAAATCCATGAAGGCAGCGGGGGCGTTGGTTAAACCGAATGGCATGACCATGAACTCGTAATGACCATAACGAGTCCGGAAGGCGGTTTTTGGGATATCTTCTTCGTGCACCCTGAGCTGATGATAACCAGAACGAATGTCGATTTTTGAAAAGCAGGTGGCGCCTTGAATTGGTCTTGGAGGTCGTCAATGCGAGGCAGTGGATAGCGATTTTTAACCGTTAACTTGTTGAGTTCTCTATAATCAATGCACATGCGAAACGTTCCATCTTTCTTCTTCACAAAAAGAACAGGTGCACCCCAAGGCGATGAGCTAGGACGTATGAATCCTTTGTCAGTCAGTTCTTGCAGTTGACTGGCCAGCTCTTGCATTTCGGATGGGGCTAACCTATAAGGATATTTTGCGACTGGTGTAGCGCCAGGTACAAGATCGATACGAAATTCGACTTCTCTCACAGGAGGAAGTCCTAAAATGTCGTCGGGAAAGACTTGTGGGAATTCTTTCACAACTGGGATATCTTCGAGTTTCCTCTCCTTGTTTCCCTTTTTGACGACTTGAGTTAGGAATGCGACATAGTTCTTGCGGAGATATCTTCGGGCTTGAAGGCAGGACATTAATTTGAGTCCTTTTGAAGGGGTTTCCCCAAAAATACGTAGTGTCTGGCCGTCTGCAAGAGGAATGCGAATGAACTTTTCGTGGCACACCACTTCAGCGTGATGCTGGCTGAGCCATTCCATACCGATTATAACATCGAAACTTCCCAACTTCATGGGAATAAGGTCAATTGGAAAATCGTGATCGTTTAGGGTGAGAGTACAATTGCGTATAATAGAATTTAATGAAACGGGTTTTCCGTCAGCAACTTCCACCGTTAGAGATTCGATGAGATTAACACGAGGTTGGTTGAGGATAGGTTCAAATTCTAAGGACACAAAGCTCTTATCTGCACCAGTATCGAAAAATATGGATGCATAACTACCATTGATGAGAAACGTACCGTTGACCACGTTGTTATCAGCCCTGGCTTGGTTGGCATTGATATTGAAAGCTCTCCCTCTGGCAGGTGGGGGAGCTTGGTTAGCTTGGTTTCCCGGGTTTGCGTGAGCTTGGGCATGGATGATGTTCACTAGGCGTGGACATGTGTTCCTGAAGTGGTTTGGGTCCCCACAGTTGAAACAAGCTCGCATGGGTTGCATCATGGGGTAGTTGGGTTGGTAGTAAGTTTGGGCTACGTGTGGTGCAGGTGGTAGAAGTAAGGGTTGTTCGGCTTGACCCACTATCTGATTTTGGGTTTGGGTTTGAGGTTATTGCGGTTCATTCGCTAAAGGGTACGGCAGGTTGGGATGGTGTGACCTGCACGGCCACAGCTTGTGCAATGTTGGCAGGGATTTTCGGGAGGGTGATGGTATTGACAGCGGTTGCATTTTGGGTGTGGGCCAGTATATGGCTTTTTGAATGGTGCAGCTGGGGGAGCAACTTGGGTGATTGGTGTAACAGTGATAGGAGGGTTGGTTTGAATGACAGCAAAATTCTTGCCATTACGCTTCCTCTTACCAGCAAACTTTGAGGATGAGACTGGGTGGTTTGAAGTTGGGGTCTCAATGGGTGCTTTCTTCTTTTCATCTTTGAACTTGGCGTTTCGAATGCGATTTTCAGTGAGTTCTGTAGCTAACTCCATTGCGGCTTCAAGTGTTGCAGGCGATGTGCTTAAAACCGAATCTTGAATTTTCGAGGGGAGACCTCGAATGTAATGTTCAACCAAGCGGTACACGGGGTGAACAAATTAGGGATCATCTGATTCAGCTCGAGAAATCTCTTATTATAGGAAGTGTGATCTCCTTCCTTTTGTTTCAGTGTGTGAAATTCGTCTTCCAACTTTTTGATTTCGCTCCTTGGACAGAAGCGTCTTGTCATGAGTTCCCTTAACTCTTCCCATGTTAAGGCCATGGCATCTTCAACTCCTCGCTTACCCTTTTCCGTGTTCCACCAGGTAAGGGCTACCCCAAACAGTCTTCTAGTAGCGTAACGTACCTTACGGTCCTCGGGACAATCGCAATTGAGGAAAGTGTTTTCCATTTCTTCAAACCAGTGAAGGAGGGCGGTAACACCTTCGGTCCCTTCATACTTTGGGGATCGCAAGATTTGAAGTGTTTGTAGGTGCACTTGGGGTTTTGGAAGGAGGGTTGGCGACGCTCTGGTCTTCTTGGTTGGGAGGGTTGATGGGATTAGTGGTGAGAGCTTGTTGAACTTGAAGCACGATATCAGGAAGTACTACGGCCATTTGTTTAGAAATTTGTGTGGCCAAGCGTTCACTTGACTTTCCTGACTTTCTACCTCCACGTAGTTGCCTAGCCGACATCTACAGGAACATATATAGGAAGATTGTGAGTTTAAGAATTTTCTAGGTGTCATGTGTCGTAAAAAGAATGAAAAATAACATAACTGACAATAATTTAACTACATCCATAGGATGTCTTGGGTTTGCTCATGTTTGGGCCTCCAATGTCCCCCATACCATCGCCTGTGTAGTCATGTGGGCCCCAATGACTATTCGGCTTGGTAGGATTCACATTGGTGTCGGCGGATTAACACTCGCACCACCTAAATGAAAATCATAAAATATGATTGCGAGATGTATGGTAGGAGGGTGTCCAGGTGTAGACACAATGACAACTCAAAGTGGGGTTAGCTCACACGACGTTTGGTATAGCATGCTTTGGCCTAATAGGTCCTTCGTACTCTCATCGTTAGTCCCCAGGTAGGCAAACTGGTCCTTTATTTTGGATTTATACGAATGCCAAGCCTAGACAGGACGTTCCGACTACCGGTACTCGTACCCTTCCAGTTACTACATGCCCGTCATGAGAACTCACTTTGATGTGATTTGAAAAAACAAAAATCATTGCAATAATCATGGGAATCGTGAGGTGTGTGCTCTCATGGATATGATATGTTATGAGGATATGATTTATGATTAGCATTGCATAATAACATGTATTTGTGAGCGTGCTTGCATAACATTGAGTGTAAAAATAAACATGAAACATATAAACATCATGAATTTTGCATTTAACGCATAAACAATTAAAATTTAATCAACTATAGTATAGGATCTAAAGGTCTAATAACCTATCCTATATCCCTATAGTCACAAGCTCTGATACCAATATGTCACACCCGACCCGCAGCGGAATAAAAGTCGGGGCATAATTGGGTTATCACCAAAGCTCATGATATTTACTAAGATGTTTCATATTTATTAAATTCAAATTACAAACTTAAATATCCAAAACAAAATTCAACAATTACAAAGAAAATAAACTATATAGTTATTCCAAATCATAAACTTGTTTATTCTTCTAGGCCTTCCTAAGTGTTTCCTGTCTCAGCTGGATCACCTGTATCATGTGTAAAACGGGGGAGATTTTGGGTCAACAAAAGTTGGCGAGTGAACCTTGATAAAACATTGTGGACTAATTTCTTGTTTTATTTATTAAAGAAAAGTCGTGCATTAATCACATGTGAGCAAACATATATATATATAAACAATCACAAACCACTTTGATGAGTATATGACATGAATGATGATGTATTTGAGATCAAGGCTCAATCAAACGGAGCCAATCTAATGAGGCTCCTGATGCTCAACCCGTATCCCACGGGGAACTGATGGGCCTAATGAATGCGTGCACTGAAATGATAAAATTTAATCTACATATAATTCACACAACAATTGATACACATTTGATCACGGATATGATGTATGCACAAGTGTTTAAATAAAATAAAAGAATAGTACGACACATGATACACCCCAAAACATGATTAAAACGGGGAATTGGTAGAGATTCACTCACAGTGGATGCGTTTCTTGATGACGATGAATGCGCACGAATATTATGATTCAACCGACGAGGGAAAACTAACCTAAATAATAACGACATGATTCGATTAAATAAATAAATTTTATTTGAGATTATTATTTTTAATTAGTGTTCTTTAATGAGATTTTTAGATTTATTTTTGTGAGTTTAATGCAAATTTTTAACTTTAAAAACCTTATTTTTAAGTATTTTAAATAATTTTTCAATTAAATAAATAAACAAAAATAAATAAAAAATGGGTTGATTTTGTCAGGTTTGACCGGGTCTGACCGGTCAGACAGCATGAATTCCAGGCGCGAGTGAGGTTCGAACTCGGGACCTCTCGTATACGTGCACGCAACTCTACCAACTGAGCTACGTGTCTAACCCGAAATATTCTCTGTTTTAACTATATATATATACTAACTAACTTTAACCTTATTTAGTTTTTATTAAAAATGATTTAATATGGCCGAACCGGTTACAGAAACCCGGAATCGAACTCGGGACCTTCGGTTCGTGTGCACACAGCCCAACCAGTTGGGCTGTGTGTCTAATCTGCTTAACTACTGGATTATATTCCTCTTATATATATACTGTGAATTGATCTGAATAGGTTATAAAAATGTTGGTTTTATTTCAGAAAGTCGGAAACATGTGCGATTCGAACCCGGGACGTGTGTTTTGTATTTGCACACAGTCCACCGCTGGACTGTGTGTCTAACCCGATTAAATACCCGTTTTTATTTATATTAAAACACTATCTTAACTTCATCTTTTTCATCATCCCAAATTTCCGACAGTGATTCCGGCTGAACGAACTGAATTAACAGTTTCGATTATTGTGTTGAGCAATTAAATTACTAATCAAGAGATAGCAAGAAGGTTTAGACAATTATACTAACAAATGCGGTTTTCTGATCAGTGATTCCGGCGAGTGCGAAGATCTCCGGCGACGAGCTTTGGAAGAATTAAAACTTCAGAAAGAGAGTGTGGTTCTGAGCGAAATGTTTACAAGGAGTTTGAGTGGGTATTTATAGGGGGACAGGCCGATTGGGTTCGAATTTGGGGTCAAGATTCGCGGTCAATGATATCAAACGGTTTTGACTAAAATTGATTGTTAGCCAACGGTTATAACTGATGTCGAAATCAGTTTAAGCGTTTCAGTCAAAGGAAAATAGCCACATTTGCGGAGTTTCGGTTTTTCCGGCGATTGCGAGTTCTGGGCGCCTGATTTACAGGTTTTGACTTTCCCTGTTTTACTTTAAGTGATATTTGTTTAAGCATATATCACAAAGGATGTGTGTGGCGGAGTGGTGTGATGTGTGTGTGTGTGTTCGCGGGAGACCCGGGTTTGAGACCCGGCGATCTATTTATTATTTTTGAGTTTATTTTACTTATTATTATTTATTAATTATGGTTTTTTAACTTCTATAATATTTATTAATTATGAGATGTTTAAAAATAGTCGGCAAATCAATACGCAACGAACTTTTAACCGAATGCTTGATTATTAAACGAAGCGGGTTTTGAACCCATTTTTCATAAATGTTACAAACATCCCTTCAAACTATGATTTTATCATAGGGAGACCAGGACATTGTGCGTTCGGTATGGCTGTCTCGGTTGGCCAAGGCACTGTCAAGTTTCCCACTGAAAGAGGAATTGCAACCCTTCAACCAACCCAAGAAGCTTACATGGTCGAAGGGGAAAGTTCGAAAAATGAAGACAATGAAGGACTGATCATAAACCCCAAGTATCCTGAACAAAGGATAAGGGTTAACACAAGCTTATCCAAAGAAACTCTCTCTTACCTTGAGAAGCTGCTCATACACTATAGCGATGTCTTTGCTTGGTGCTCGGAAGATATGAAGGGTATCCCTCGAAGCATTGCTGAACATGAGTTAAGAATACCACCGGATGTCAAGCTGTGGTCCAAAAGAAACGGAGTCTAGCTCCTGAACGAAGCCTGGCAGCATGCCAAGAGGTCGAAAAGCTTGTTCTCGCTGGGATCCTTCGGGAAGTGAAATACCAATCTTGGGTTGCCAATCCCTTATGGTTCGAAAACCCGATAAGTCTTGGAGAATGTGTATCGACTTCAAAGATTTTAATAAAGCATGCCCAAAGGATTGTTATCCTTTGCCAGAAATTGACCTCAAGGTTGACTCTCTCACCGGTTACCCCTTTAAGTGTTTTCTTGATGCTTCGAAGGGTTATCACCAAATTCTCATGAAAGAAGAAGATGAAGAAAAAAACGACATTTCACACGGACAAATGTATCTTTTGCTACCAGAAAATGCCTTTTGGTCTAAGAAATGCCGGTGCAACCTATCAACGTCTGGTTGATAAAGCATTTGCTAGTCAGATTGACAAGAACATGGAAGCTTATGTCGATGATTTAGTGATCAAAATCAAAACCGAGTATCAAATGCTCGACGACATACAAGAGACCTTTCAAAACCTGAGAAAAATCAACATGAAGCTCAACCCGGTAAAATGTTCATTCGGGTTCGAAGAAGGCAAGTTCCTGGGGCACATTGTGGGAAAACAAAGTATAAAAGCCAATCCAAACAAGGTCAGAGCTGTTCTGGAAACCAAATCCCCACAAAGCAAAAAAGAAGTAGAGAGTCTGAATGGAAGGCTTGTAGCCTTGAAGCGTTTTACCTCCTAGCTCGCCGAGAAGTCACTTCCCTTTTTCAAGACACTCAAAGGGTGTGCAAACAAAAAAGATTTCAGGTGGACGGAAGAGGCAGAAGAAGCTTTCAACAAGATGAAGCAGCACTTAGCGTCACTCCTGACCATAGCAGCCCCAGAAACAGGAGAAATAATCTTTGTTTACCTCTCAACTGCTGAAGAAGCCATAAGTGCGGTCTTAACCATCGAACGAGACAAAGTTCAGGTACCCGTTTATTTCTTCAGTAAAACATTAAAACTGGCTGAGATCAAATATCCTCCTTTGGAAAAACTTACTTTAGCCCTAGTCCAAACGGCTAGAAGGCTTCGAAGGTACTTTCAAGCACACCCAATGCAAGTGGTCACTGACCAACCCATCAAAAGTGTGCTTGAAAAACCAGAAAATTCAGGACGATTAGCCAAATGGCCTGTGGAACTAGGTGAACACAACATCACCTATGTCCTTAGAAAAGCTGTCAAAGCCCAAGTCTTGACCGATTTCATTGTTGAAATACCAAAGCAAGTCACCTCGGAAGTCAATGTAACCATCGTTGAACCCTCTGACCCTGAAGCCTGGAAGGTTTTTACCGATGGGGCTTCCAAGATTGAGGGGTCAGGGGTGGGCTCATTTTAATCAACCATGAAGGGTTAGAGTTTACATACGCTCTTCGACTTGAATTTCAGACCACCAAAAACGAAGCTGAGTACGAGGCACTGATAGCTGGTTTGAAGATAGCCAAAGAAATGAAGGTTCAAAAGCTTCAAGTCTTCACAGACTCGTTGCTTGTTTCAAGTCAAGTCAAAGATAGCTATGTAGAAAAAGAGCCCAACATGAAGAAGTATTGGGAGAAATCAAAAGAATTGATGAACACATTTCAAGCATGCACAATCAAGCAAGTCCCTAGATCCCAAAACAAGAGAGCCGACGCTTTGAGCAAACTTGCATCTCTTACGTTTGCTCACCTTACAAAGAAAGTGTTAGTTGAAGTATTGAAAACCCCCTCCATCCAAGAATTGGAAGTTCAAGACGTAATTACTGAAGAAGGCCCTAATTGGATGACTCCTATTGAAATTTTTTCTCAAAAATGGTGAATTACCCACTGATCCGATAGAGGCTGAAAGGGTTCGAGTAAAATCTAGACAGTACGTGTTGCAAGGGGAAACCCTTTTCAAGAAAGGATACCTTGCACCGTTGCTGAGATGTGTTGGCCCTGAACAAAGCCAATATCTAGTTAAAGAGGTTCACGAGGGGATACGTGCAGCTCATTTTGGACCGAGATCAGTGGTTGCAAAATTGATGAATCTCGGGTATTATTTGGCCTTCTATGCATCGAGATGCCACCGAGCAACTAAGAAAGTGTGAAGCTTTTCAAATACATGCACCGGTTCCCAAGAGCCCCAAACATGATCTCGTTCCTATCACTTCAGCCTGGCCATTTCACAAATAGGGACTGGATATCGTTGGACCATTCCCACCGGCCAAGGGTGGAGTGAAGTTCTTATTGGTAGCCGTGGACTACTTTACCAAGTGCCCCGAAGTTAAGCCACTTGCAAAGATAACGGGTAAACAAGTCATCGACTTTGTATGGGAAAGCATCATTTGCCGCTTTGGGTTGCCAGGAGTTTTGGTTATGGATAACAGGAAACAATTTGCTGAAAAGCCTTTTAGCACTTGGTGCAAAGAATTCAGGATAACTCAAGTGTTCAGCTCAGTTGCATACCCCCAATCCAATGGCCAAGTCGAAAGAACAAATCGAAGCATAGTAGAAGGTATCAAGACCCGAATGGGAAGACATGAAAACAATTGGCTTGAAAAACTCACAAACGTTCTATGGGCAATACGAATAACGAAAAAAACAAGCCACAAAAGAACACCTTACAGTTTGTTGTTTGGATCGGAAGGTGTAATCCCAACGGAGATTGGAGTTGTGACTCAAAGAACACTCAACACGGATCTCGAATCAAATAACAAAGAGAGCATGTTGAACTTGCAACATCTTGAAGAAATTTGCAATCAAGCTGCCATACAGGAAGCTAAGTACAAGCAAAAAATGGAAGCCTATTACAATGCAAGGGTGAAACACGAACATTTCAGTCCAGGTGATCTTGTACTCCGAAACAATGAGGCCAGCAAGAAAGAAAACCAAGGAAAACTTGGCCTAAAATAGGAGGGGCCATATACAATTCGTGAGGCTCATAAAGGTGGATCCTACAAATTGGCCGACGTAGAAGGCAAAAAGCTTCCCAGACACTGGAACGACAAAACCCTTAAAAGGTTCCATTGCCTAGTTGAAAATGAAGAATGTATCTCCAGAGTTGATAAATTTCCCATTTTGTAAACGAAAAATCTCTTGAATGAATGATGAAGCTTTTATCATAACTTGTCTTAACTATCCTATGATCAGCTTGAGAACCTTGCAAAAAACTCCATGGCAAAGGCCATGTAAGGGGATGAGCTCCCATGCCACATCGCTCAATAGGTTCAAGGGTTAAATGAACCTATATAAGGGGTGAGTTCCTAAATCAATACAACTCCATGAGACTTATAAATTTTCAACAAACTTGTCTCATAGACGGGTTTGAGCAGCATACACCAATTGTTCCTTAAGCTTTAAAAAAGTTTACGAAACATACACACACTAAGTAGTAATATAAAGGATAGACAACATGTGCCATTTACCTAATGAAGCCTTGAAGCCAAAGTGACTGCAGCACTAAAACTTCTTAAGGAAAATTAGATAAGTAGGCACACCAAACAAACAAGACAATCATTATCAACACACGACGATATCATAAAAACGTCAAACACAAAATATTCATAAAGGCCATAATAACTAACCATTGTTTCAATAGCCATCAAGGCTAACCAACATAAGAAACCTTAAGGGTTTCAGAACCCAGAAATTGTTCAAATAAGCCACAAAGGCTAGCCACAACCACCAACAGAAACCTTAAGGGTTTCTGCTTAACCTACATTGTTCAACAAGATGCTAAGAAGCTACGAATGAGTTTTGAAAGTCTTCATTTTGCATCACTAGCCACAGGCTTTGGTGCAACTGCTTCTCCACATTTAGCTTTCTTTGCCTTCTTTTTCTTCTTACCATCATTAGCAACCTCAGAAGCTTCGGGGTTAGATCCCTTCAAGTCTTCACCTTCACCAACAGACAGGGTTTCCTCGCTATCACCAGAACGAGAACGTTTCTTGGAAAGGGATTCAAGCACTTCAGAGCATACTGCTTCATTAAGAACGGGAGGCTTCAATCCCTGCAACACAGAATGAGGTTTACCATAACAAGAAGACACCGCACCAACATAAGGATAGGTCAACCGCTCCATGTTACGAACAGACTCCTCAAAAATCTGTGAAGCTTCAGGACGAAACATAGGAGACTGGTCCAAAGCTTGACCGGACTCGTGAAGCATGTAACCAGCAACCAAACCCAAATGCTTCCCATAGTTCAACAATTTTGAATAAACACTACCGAAGGCTGAATTAAACTCGGTCGAGTGTAGGAGGTAAGTAACAACCTGCTGAAATCCATGTTCAATAAGCCATTGGTTGTCATTAGTGTCTTGAACCATTGAGGCTTTCAAACTTTCCTTTTCTTCAACAAAAGCCTTCTTCTGAACATCCAAGGCTTCCCTATCCGCCCTTAGTTGAAGCTTATCTGCCTCCATCCCTTCTTCAAATCCCCAACCTCAATCTCGTGTCTGCGGGTTAACTCACCAACCTTTTTCACCCAAGCTTCTTCCATCTTGGCAAACTCGTCAATATCCTTCTTCATGGCTGCCATTGAAGCTTTCATCTTTTCCTTCTTCCTTAAAAACTCATCTTACTCCTGCATGCCTTTGCGGAACCGATTAACACCCTCAGCTAATAGGGCAGAAAGGTTGCAAGAACTCAAGATCAACCTAGAAAGCATTGCATCACCCTCCATTTCAGAAATCGCTCCACGAACCGCAGGAGGGGCAAAATTGGCAAGTACATCAGCACAAACGTTAGCATCTTTAAAACTATCCCCAACTTTAACCTCTCAGTTAGGGACATAAACCTCATCTACAGTTGGTCCCTTCAAGCTTTTAACACTCTTACCAGAAGATTCCGGAATAGAAGATCCCACAACCTTCTTAGCACATAACTTTTTCTTCTTCCCAACAACAACCAACTCTTTCTCCTCCTTGGCAGTCTCTTGCTCACTAGAAACTTCAACATCATCGTTAACATTCACCGCTTCTGAACCAAAAGGTTGCTCAGCACCCTTTAACATACGCCGTGTAGAATGACGAACAGATGTCTTAGAACCAGTAGTCTTGGTAAAGCCTTTAATATTTGGAACATTCACGTACCCAGAACCTTCAAAAAGATGCTCAGAACCCTTCACAACAACATTTTCATTAGGAGTAGCTTCAACATCCCCAAACACAACGTCTAAAGTGTCATCACCCTTGATGAAATCTAGCGCAGACATAACTGCAGAAACGAAAGCAAATTATAAGGGAAAAAGAACATAAAACAAAACATTGAAGCACAAAAATCATACCCTGCTCATTTCTCATAAGAACAGGATCACGAGCAGACCTATCCCACAATTTGCTAAGACCTAGCAACACCAAGAGATGTTCTGGAAAGGGACGAAGCCTGGAAGGGCATGCCCTAATGGCTTTCAGAAAAACGTTATTTAACTCACTATCAGACGGCTCCGGTTCATTCAAAACAGCATGAGGATCCATCCAAACAAGTTTAAAAGGAACAATCGAATCAGAAACCAAAAAAATCGGTCCTTCCAGGAACCAAGGGTTGTAACCGTCGAAGAAATTAAAAAAACGTCGGACTTAGTTGTCTCGAACGTGAACCAATCACCATTATTCGCTAAACGAAAGAAGTGACGAAAAGACAATAACGAAGGGTCATATCCGAATGCTCGACACAAAACTTCAAAATGCAAAACCCTAGATAAACCCTGCGGATGCATTTGACAAAAGAAACACGCCAATACTCTAACACATTCAACACAAAGAGTGAAAACAGATAACGAAGATTAGAAAACTCAAAATGTCGACAATAGAGAGCAATCGAACCGGCAGGACACCGATCGACTGGAACATCCATACCCGGAGCAACCGGTTTAAACTCTAACCCAATACCCCATTCAATACAAAACGATTCAACCTCCTCTTGGGTTAAACGAGAGTAACTCACGGCTAAATCCTTACGAGCACCCATAAGTTATGATCGAGAGAAAGAAGAAACGGTAAAAAGAACTAACCTGAACAAAGGGAAGGAAGATATGGAAGGATACTTGAGAGAAAATAATGGAAGTTTTTGTTTATCTCTATGGAAAAAAGAAAAATAAAAGGGACAGCAGGTGTTATAATTACTTAGCAGTTAATTGGAAACTGCTCCCTGCAAAAACTGCCGCTTGTCATGTCAACTGTCTTGTCAAAAGTTCAAATTTCAAAATCTCAACTGCTCCGAACCCTTCAAGCCTTGAAGCCTTTAAGCAATAAAAATAATGTGTAAAAGTCAGAAGTATTTGAGTTTACTTCCCAAAAACCTCTAACTTGGGGGGGCTGATGACGGGGGTAGCTCAAGACTAAATAAATGGTTTCTGCACATTAACGCTTGAGATGTTAAAAGGTTAAAGGGTTCATAACCCGCGAACTCAGGTGAACAGCAAAAAGGATGTGAACAGTAAAACATCACTTCACTAATTGCTTGACCAACTCTCCTACATCCGTAAAAGAGACTCTGTGCACAGAGAACAACCTATTGACCGCAAGTCCAAAGCCTTCAACCCTCAAATGGGTAATTCCTACATTGTAGCCTCGGATCCTTGGTCACGAGCTTCCTCTTATAGCATGTGTCTTATCTATAAAAGCCAACTCACAACAACCATGTTCCACACTTCAGATCAATAAAAGTTCACCCATACTCTCTGATCTTCTCTTCCTCCTTGAGAACAAGTCCCATACTTGCTTCTCTTCTTCACTTCAAATATCATTATTTCACTAACAACTTCGTTCCGGCTTGGATTCCCTTCAAGCTGGAATCAAAGGTGAACAATAAGAAAGTGATTCACCCCACGTGATACAAACGTGGGAGGACCCCACGACCTGCGTTAGGCTAATAGAAACCCTTGAAGCCTTTTAGCCTAACCAGCATGTCCACTAGCCTTGGTCTCATATGTGTTGTAGCAACACATATCAAACTTGGTTTTTAATATATAACTAATAATAAGACTCGAGCGTGCTGCGGCGCGGATACATCACAAACGTCAAACGAATTAGTCCAAGCATTATGTGATACGTGTCATATAAAAATGCTCGTTTCGACGTATCCGACTGAACTCAATGTAACCTATAGATGCGTTGCAATTGGATTAAGATGCAAAGCAAATCGAGTTTATACCGTACAATCATAACGTATTATATGCGACTCGACTAACTCTAATTTATACCATCAAGTCAAAACGTATTATATGTGACCGATTCATACGTAGGAAACACACAAAATAAAGCATGAAAGCGTATACCAAATTTATGTCAAAACGTAAAAATCAAAATTTAAAAGTTGAAGGGTCAAAATGAAACATATGTGTCAAAAACGTAAATGACCAAAATATACGTAAATAATGAAAGTTACAAAAGTAGAAATTTTTAAAAAG
Source organism: Scalesia atractyloides (assembly GCA_947069175.1). Classification (NCBI taxonomy): domain Eukaryota; kingdom Viridiplantae; phylum Streptophyta; class Magnoliopsida; order Asterales; family Asteraceae; genus Scalesia; species Scalesia atractyloides. The sequence continues at coordinate 20,696,925 of CAMTDV010000014.1, read as the reverse complement.
TCAAAGATGTAAAAACCACCTAGTACTTTAAGTTATATAGAAATAAATAAATAAATATTTTATTTTTAAAATGTAGGCACAACCCTAGCTGACCATGTATTGTCGTGAGAGAAGATAAAGATATAGCGAGAGGAAAGGAAATGATTTCCTTATCTTTATATATGAAACAAGGTGTGCCATGTGTTTGACTCGGGGAAAAACTTTTAAATTTTTATGGTTTTAGTTTTTTTCTTTTTTTCTTTCTATAACTTTTCTATAACGTTTCACATGTAATGCTTTATATCGGGGATGGATTATAAGAAAACTAATTTAAATGAGAAAACCAAAAAACTAACTAAAAAAGTAAAAAAATATATCAAATTTTATTTTTGATTTTTTTATTAAATTCGCTATATATATTATATTAAAAAACTTTTTTTAAAAAAAATAAAAAAACATATAATGCACATGTGTAGTACACATATAGTGCACATGTGCAGTACAAGTTTTTTTTTAATTTTTTATACATAAAATCCAGCGATTTTTTAAAAAAAATTGTAAAAAATTGTATGTTTTTTATGCTTTTTTTTTTTTGTTTTTTGAGTTAGTTTTCTAGTTTTCTCATTTATATCTAGGTTTCTCATGATCCTCTCCATATATATATATATATATATATATATATATATATATATATGGGAGGGTTAGATAGAAAACCCTAAAAATTTGAGAAAACCCTAGAAAACCCAACCTCCTGACATTTTTTTTTTGAAAAAAATAACACATGTAATATACATGTTTTTAAGAGTTTTGAGCCCAAAAAAAAAAAACAAAAAAGCGCCGAGTGCATATTTAAAAAAAACAAAATTCAGCAACTTTTGTCTAACACATGTTAGTGATGAAAGTTGCTGAAACTTGTTTATTTTTTTTTTTAAATATCCACTCGGCGCTTTTTTTATTTTTTTTGTTCAAAACTCTTAAAAACATGTATGTTACATGTGTTATTTGTTTCAAAAAAAATGTCGTGAGGTTGAGTTTTCTAGGGTCTTCTCAAATTTTTTGGGTTTCTATCTAACCTTATACTATATATATATATATATATACATATTTAATTTACCGTTATATTTTGTTTATTTTAATCTATATGTTGATGTAAAATTAAAAAAGAAATTCTTATAAGTTTTATAGAGATTAAACTTAAACTTTTAATAGAATTCACATCGAAGTTATTAAAAGCTTAAATAAATAATGTATTTTGTAATCAAACATTATATATAAGAAGTTATTATAGAAATACAAAATTAAATTTTAATTGAAAACACAAAATAAAAAAAACAATCACTAAAAAGTTATATAGTCAACTCACGTGTGACATCGTGTGTTAATTTTTCGCTTTGATTTTCAGATATAAGAACTTACACTCTTGATCATTATCATTGTTCTTAAACTGGAAATTTAATTGCATACACAAAAGCGTAAGTTTAATCTATGTAAAATTTTGACGTAAATTCTATTAAAACATATAGTTTGGGAACAATGTAAAAAGGTTTCTAGAACATTGGTCACCTACTCACGTATAATGTATATGATATCATAGTTCTTGAATCTGGTCCAATCAATACGATCAGTGGATAATAGGACGATCGTTTCGCAATTGTTTTTTAAGTTAACATAGTGGTCCAACTTTTAAAGTTTCGGGTATTAACGTAAAACCTTTTAGATGACAGAAACTATATATCTTATTGGTTAATCTGGTCCAAGCAATACAATGAGTAGATAATAGGACGATCGGTTCGCTATGCGGTCCAATGGCTATTACTGTTTTGTAACTTAACATAGGGTAAAACTAAAATATATGGATGGCAATGTAACATTTGTGTTATTCGGTTTCGAAAACCCGCCCCAAGTTATCAATCAAAGTGTATTATTTATGTCGGGTGATTTTTTTTAAGCATTTTTATTAGAATTTCTTTTTGATAACTTGAATAAAATAAAATAAATAATCAAATTAAATATTAAATATTTATAATTAATAAATGATTAAACTTATAATAGAGAAAATAAAAATAAACTCAAAAAAAGGGCGAGCCGGGGATCGAACCCGGGTTCCCTGGGTAAAACACACACCATCAGCACCGCTACGCCGCACACACTAATTGTGATAATTGTCGAACCTTATTTCTTTTATATTCACGATAAAAGGACCTGCAACACCCGCGGAATCCCCTCGCCGGAAATCTCGGCAATCAACGCGTTTTACCTTTAGGATCACAACTGTCCGGGTCTATGTTCGGTAAATTCCTTGATTGATCGCTGGAAATTGACTCGAAATCATAGTAACCGGAGCCTCAAACATCCCTATAAATACTGGTCGATTGTCCCTCAATCCGAACTCGCTCATTTCTTCTGCTCTCACTCTAATTACCTCAGTCGTCGGAAAACTTGTTCCACCGGAGAACCACCAAGGCGTCGGAACCCATTCACCGGAATCACCAGTACCGGCATACGGTAGTTCTCTTGTATTATCCTTTTAGTTTTCTTAAATTAGCATCGTATATATTCAATTGTTAAAATAAAAAAGAATCAGGGAATTGATTCAGGCGGGTAAGGTTTATTCAAATGAAGAAGACGAAGTCAATAAGCATATTTTCAAAATAAAAACTTGTGTTTTAAACGGGTTAGACACACAGTCCAGCGGTGGACTGTGTGTATTTTATATATACGATACAGAGTTCGAATCCATGCCCAGTCACTACAGAGTTCGAATCCATGCCCAGTCACTGAACCGGTGATTTTTAAACAACTTTTTAAGAGACTACTATCAGAACGTCACTGGTATATAAGAATAATAAACATCGGAGTCTTTAACGGGTTAGACACCCAGCCCAACGGTTGGGCTGGGTGCACATTAATCACGAGGTCTCGGGTTCGAGACTGCACTGTCTCAGCCGGTTCGATCAATTATAAATCTTTTTAAAATTATGATTTCCAAATGAACTGAATGTGTGTATAAGAATAATTAAAATCGGGAATATTTCGGGTTAGACACGTAGCTCAGTTGGAAGAGCTGCGTGCACGCAACCGAGAGGTCACGAGTTCGAGCCTCACTACCGCATACAGATTCCCGCGGTTCGACCGGTCTGACAACCCCCTTGTCAGACTGACAACTTTTTATTATTTCTTTTTATTTTATTTTCCTGTTTTATTTTATTTATGAATGTATGTTAAATTTAAATCTAAAAATAAATAAAAGGGTCGAAAATACCAATAAAAAACCCACATCAATAACTTAAAAATCTAAACAAATTTTTAAACCAAAAAGTTAGTTTATTTATTTATTGAGTTATCGCGTTATTATTTCTAGGTTAGTACCTTCTCGTCGATTAAATTTCCAACTCGTGCGCTCTCTTTACCACTCAAGAATACGCACCCAAGGTGAGTGAATCTCTACAAATTCCCCGTTTTAATCACGTTTTGGGGTGTATCATGTGTCGTACTATTCCATTATTTTATCTAAACCCTTGTGCATATATCATTCCGTGATTAAATGTGTATTGATTGTTGTGTGATTTATATGTAGATTAAATTTATCATTTCAGTGCACGCATTTCATTAGGCCCATCAGTTCCCCGTGGGATACGGGTTGAGCATCAGGTGCCTCATTAGATCGGTTCCGTTTGATTGAGCATTGATCTCAAATACATCATCATTCATGTCATATATTCATCCAAAGTAGTTTATGATTGTTTACATATATATATGTTTGCTCACATGTGATTAATGCACGAATTTTCTTTAATAAATAAAACAAACAATTATTTAAAATGTTTTATCAAGGTTCACTTGCCAACTTTTGTTGACCCAAAATCTCCCTGTTTTACACATGATACAGGTGATCCAGTTGAGGAAAGAAACACTTAGGATGGCCTAGAAGAATAAACAAGTTATTGCTTGGGAATAAACATTTAGTTATGTTTTCCTTTGTAATTGTATGAATTTTGTTTATTGGATATTTAAGTTTGTAATTTGAATTTAATAAATATGAAATTTCTTAGTAAATATCATGAGCTTTTGTGATAACCCAATTATGCCCCGACTTTTATTCCGCTGTGGGTCGAGATGTGACAGGCAACACACTTTAACAATGCGATTAAGCTACAGACACTCTTACTAATCGCTTCTTTGCCACTAGTGGCTAGGAAGAATTACAAAAATAAAATAATTAAGTAGAAGAAAGACTCGTTAAATATTTTAAAACCAAAATTTTTTTTCGCTAATGAGTTTTTAAAAAACACTCTTTAAAAACTTGGTGATTTTTTTTTTTTAAATTACTCTCTTGGCTAAACACTATACTTTTACATTTTATGAATCTGTCGTCTCTTTGTCATCTTTCTGTTGAACCTCCGGATACTCCTCCACAGAAAAGTTGGTCTTGGCCGACTTCCCTCTATAACGAATGCTGGCCCTGTCGTAAGCTTTAGCGGCCTCTTTCTCCGTCTCGAAAGTCCCAAGCCACTTCCGCTCTTTCCCAGGAACCATTATCTCCGCAGCCCATTTTCCCGAGGGGCGTAAGTTAACCCCTCTATACTCACTCCTCCGTTTTCTCTTCACTGCATGGAAAAACTCACACCCCAAACAGTCTGGAGTTCGCATTCCACAATGGCCGCATACTTCTTCCTCCGGCACACGCTCTCCAATCTCAAAACCTTCGTTGCCGCCGCTTATGATGTGGCTGAGTGCAGCCACCATAATGGAATTCACATCTTCAGTTTTCGGGATAACTGTGGGTGTCTGTGTCTTCATTTTTCGTTTAGAACAGTGAGAGTGGCTTTCATATAAGGGTTATATATAAGGTAGCCCCACAAGGCCACACTGATTGCACGCTGAGGAGATAGATCATCTAGCTGTATATATGTTTGTCGTTTAACTGTTTTATAGACCCCACACCGTTTCTTAAATTGTCACTCCCTCAGGTTCGGAATATTATAAAATTAACATAAAACTAGGTTTATAACTCTCGTCGTGTTGCGGCAAACTTATTTTGTCATTTAGTCTGTGTTTACATATGTTTTGAAATCACTGCGAGCGCATTACGCACAGAACCGTTGAAAAGAACAAAAAGAAAATGTAGAAAAAAAAACACTAAAAGTTGAAGGAAATCAATAAAAAAAGTTGTACGATACCGTTGGTGTTTGTACGGTATCCGTGATCAGGGATGAGCAAATGGTGTTGGTTAGAAGTACCGAATTTCCCGAACTAAAAATTTTCAATATCAATTCTGTACCAACTTTTGATGTTTTCTGTACCAGGCTGGTGTCGGTTTTTACCTTCATATACCGAGACCGAACAGGACCGTACCGGTATTTGATAAAAGATAGATAAATGAAGAAAGAAAACTTACAACGTGGCAAGCTTTGAATGGAGAAGGTACTATTCATTAACTTGGTTTTTTGAATGGAGAAAATACTATTTCGTATCGATTGACACCGAGCTCATCCCTAGCCCTGAAACTAAAAAAAAGAAAACACTAAAAGTTGAAGAAAATCAATAAAAAATTTGTACGATACCATTGGTGTTTGTACAGTACCGGTGATCAGAGATAAGAAAATGGTATTGGTTAGGATTACAAAATTTCCAGAACTAAAAATTTTCAATATCAATTCGGTACCGACTTTTGATGTTTTCTGTACCAGGATGGTGTCGGTTTTTACCTTCATGTACCGAGGCCGAACAGGACCGTACCAGTATGTCACACCCCAACTGATGGCAGAAACATCGAGGCGGGACGAAATAGATTGCTCATTGCTCACAACGCTAATGGTGACAATAATTAATTCAATACCGTATTTTATTTCATAAATAAATTGTCATTACAATACATGGAATTTCAATCATACAAAAGACAAAATTGATACATCATTAATAAACCTAAGGCGTCTATATGTGTATCTAGCACCATTGCTACTTCCATTTCATAACATCTTCCTTCTCACCTGTAACATGTTTAAAATAAAATTCAATGCAAAAGTAAAGGCGGTACACAAGTTTGGTATAAGCAAACGTATAAGCATAAAGTTTAAAACAAATCCACATGGCAACTAAGTTCATACAAGAGCATCATTCATGGCATGCAATTCTAGTCAACCATCTTGCTTACGCAAAATAAAGATAATTTAACATGACCTCTCGTTCACGGGTGATGCGTTACTCCTATAGCGCTAATACATGTCAAATAAGGCTCGTATATAAAGCTAATGACTATAGTATCACATAAGAATAGTCCAAATATAAGCATCAAGTAATGTATCAAAGTGTTCATGTATATCGGATTGTTTCGTGCATTGCATAAAGTATAAGTTTGGTGATTTTTGTATCGGATAAACATGTTACACCCAAAATGACATAAACGAAAAATGGGTCATGTGTACTCACAGTTTTGCAAGCTTTCCAACTTGATGATTCCGTGAAGAGTTGTTTGGTTGTGGGAGGAACACCAAGTTATCCTACAAGAGGAAAACGTAGGTGTGAGTATTTGATGTTAATGGAGGATTCGGAATTTGGAATATGGCATAACAAAATAATGTATACAAAAATAATCACTAAGGTCTAGCACTCGTTTTGACACTTAGGAACCCATTAGGGATTATATGATTTCATAGGTTAACACCTATTAGAATCACAACGAGGAACTAAACACTTTGGTGACCTAACTTAGTAGCTTGACGAATAACTATTTAGTCATTATCAAGGGTTCAGTTAATAGTATTATTTATAAGTTATATATATATATATATACACACACACACACACATCATATCATAAGTCCTTCAAGGATATCATAGAAGTCATATAGGAGGTAGGAAGATAAATCTTCCATTTAGGAACCTCATGTAAAGTTCACCACTACACAATTTTTCATAGACAACAAGGAGGGTCAAGAACAAGAATAATAATGGAAATGAAATTACATGCTATCACTATATCAAGTAGCCAAGTAATCTACAACACGGGTGAGCCGACGTCGACATAAGTCGAAGGCTAGACGGGGTTGTGTTACTTTCAACTAGCAAACTACTTAGGATAGAGATGGGAAATCATCAAGTGATGTGTGGACTTGTATATAGGGTAGCCCAAGCTAACCATGTAGTCACACAACTTTAAGTTCAAGACTTGATACATCACTTGTGAGATTAAAGCTCACACAAAACAGAAAGTTTGGAGTGGTAAAACATCTCCTATTTCATGTGGAACAATCTTGGTTAGGCTTAGTAACCATAAACTTGATTAGGAGCATAAGAACACAAGTTTGTTTGAGGTAAAACATAAGTTTAAAGAAGTTTTGTTCAAAACAGAAAGTTTGGAGCCTTTTTGGTGAATTTCCAGGTCTGGATTCTCCAAGGAGAATACGTGGAATCAAACCTAAGGTTCATCCAAGTATTTGGAAAGAAGAATCAAGTGAAAAGACTAAGAAATGAAGAAGTTATGCTCACTGGCAAGATGTGATGAATCTGCCAAGTTCTTGAGATTTCAATAAATTATGGAGTGTTTGAGAGGATTGGAAGAGTGAAGAAAATGTAAAAATGCTTGGAGATGACATGGTATTTATAGGGGAAGAGTTTAGGGTTGTTGGGAGGTGTTTAATGGAGGTTTGGAGGTGATTGGTGGAGGTTTAGAAGTGGGATTTCGTGCAAGCCCGCGGCTGATTCAAGTTTCTGCCCACCAGACTGGCTTACGGACCGTAAGCCTAAGGCGTTGCGGTCCGTAATGCCTGGGCAGAAAACAATTGTTTTTTTAATTTTTATTTTTGTTGATTGGGGCCTTGTCCAATGTTACATGTTAAGTGTTTTAGGATCATTTTAGGGCTTTTAGGCATATGTAGCATGTACTAAAGGTTACACAAGTATAAAACGAATATGATTACGTATAAGAATCACGTATAAGTTTCGTATGAAGCATGCATGTCGCGTATTATGAATTTATCAAACGTTTGCAAATAGTAAGATCAAGTATCATATGTATGAAGTAGGGTATATAACATGAATTGAAATAAAATACGAGTTTCATTATGATTCAAGTCTCGGATTACAATGATTACAACGAAAGATCGAATACAAGATTACAACGTTTCCAAAAATTGAATTACAAAACGAACTTTTTAAATACGGAAAGTATGAAAGAAGTAGGGTGTTACACATTATTTGATAAAAAGATGGATAAATGAAAAAAAAAAAAGCTTACCACTTAACAAGCTTTTAATGGAGAAGGTACTATTCATTACTATTCACAAGTTTCTTTTTTAATATATAGGGTAACATAAGGTAATTATTTTTAACTTTACTGAGAAATAAAATAATGTTAAGAAGAAAACTATCACAAATAATGTTAAGAAAAAAAACTATAACAAATAACTAGGCAGTGATTTTATATTTTCTGTAGTCTCTAAAATCATATGATATTCAACGCTCTAGGGCTGTTCACGAACCGAACCGAACCGAGCTAGGACAAAACTCGGGCTCGGCTCAATTATAAACCAAGCTGGGTCGGCTCGGCTCGGATTTGAAATCGAGCTGGAAATCAAAGCTCGGGCTCGGCTTGGTTTTAAACCGAGCTGGCTGGGCTCGGTTTGGTTTGGTTGGATTTTGAAAAGAAAAATTAATATATGACTCTCGAAATTCAGTAATCCAAGATATTATTTAATTATTTAAAAGTACTTATTCAAAATAAGCTCAACCTAACACATTACAAGCCAAAATCAAGTTTAACAACACAAAATACGTTCTTAATTTCAACGAAATACAATATAAGTTCATTAAATGTGGTATAGATATCAAATTACACTCCTAATCACATGTAAATAATAATAAGTTTTTGTGATACATTATAATGTAAATAAAAATAAAATATATTTAAAGTAAAATAATCCGAGCCAAGCAGGTATGCGAGCCAAACCGAGCCAATCCGGCTCATTACGAGCCAAGCCGAGCTAGACTCACTTTCTAACTGAGTCGAGCAGGCTCGGCTCACTTTCAAACCGAGCCACACCGAGCGAGCTTTTTCCGAGCTAAATCCGAGCGAGTTTCGAGCGAGCTCCAAGCCACGAGCTTTTTGGACAGCCCTACAACACTCAAATTATTGGCACAACCAAGCTATCTATTTGCATACTTTATGGTTTATATACGTTGTGTACAGGTTTATATACGGCGTATAGGGTTGAATTAAAATCATCCTCTAACTTTTGTCATTACTGCACTGGAATAGGTTGGTTGGTTCTCATATACGCCGTGTATAGGCCTATATGTGGCATATATAAGAGTTTTTTACAAACGTTTTATACAATATTAATCGTTTTAGCAAAGTTTTATAAAAATATAAGTTTTCAATTTTAAATAAATAAAAAATAAGTATTTTTACAAACATTTTTATGCAACATTAATCATTTTTATACCTTATTATACTACACTATACTATACGATACGATACAATACCATCCTATAGGATACGATACAACACCCGTATAGGCCTATAGGTATAGTATAGGTCCCGTATAGGACTATAGGTGTGGTTTAGGTTCCGTATAGGCCTATAGGTATATACAAGACCTATAGAGGATCTTTACGAGACTTATACTACATTATACGATACACTATACGATATGATACTACACTCATAGGCATGTACGAGACCTATATTATACTATACGATATGATACTTAACAATGTTTTTTATTTATTTTTTAAAAAAGTTCTTATTATAAAACTTCATTAAAACGATATATTGTATAAAAATGTTTGAAAAAAAAACAAAAACCTTTATATACGCCACGTATAGGCTATACGCGGCGGATATGATGGCAAGTTTGGTTAAAAAAAACATTTTACCCCGGATTTGGGGGCTATACACAGCCCAAACCAGGGGTAAAATGGTCAATTTCTCCCTTCATTAACACCATGTATAGCCTATATGCGACGTATATAAGGGTATTTTACAAACATTTTTATATAATATATATCGTTTTAGCTAAGTTTTATAATAAGAACTTAAAAAAATAAATAAAAAATATTGTTAAGTATCGTATCGTATAGTATAATATAGATCTCGTATTGATCCTGTATAGGCCTCGTATGGGCCAATGGATATAGGATCGTATCATATAGTGTAGTATAAGTCATGTATAGGCCAATAGGTGTACTGTAGTATCATATATTATTATATCGTCTAGTGTAGTATCCTATAGGTGTAGTATAGGTCATGTATACGCCTATAGGTGTATTATACTATAGTATACTATAGCATCTATTGTATAGTAGTAGTATAGGTCCCGCATAATCCAATAGGTTTTATATAGGTCCCGTATATGCCGATATAGGCCTATAGGTGTAGTATAGGTCCCCTGTAGGACTATACGTGTAGTTTTGGTCCCATATAGGCCTATACAAGACCTATAAGGGACCTATACGAGACTTATACTACACTATATGATACAATTATAATACTATACAATACGATACTATAGGATACGATACAACACCTGTATAGGTCTACATGCATAGTATGGGTCCCCTATAGGATTTTAGGTATAGTTTAGGTCCCGTATTGACCTATACAAAGACCTATACGTGACTTATACTATGCTATATGATACGGTACGATACCATACTATACTATACGATACTATATGATATGATGGGATACAATACAATATGATACGATACGATACTTCACTATACGATACGATACAATACGAAATCCATAGGCCTATACGAAACCTATAAGCCTATACAAGACCTATAAGCTTATACGAGGCCTATATTGGACCTATAAAGACTTATATACACATATGATACAATATACACCAATAGGCCTATACGAGACGATACTACACATATATGCTTATACAAGACACATACTACACTATTCAATACGATAGGACATTACATTATATTATACGTATAGGCCTATACGAGACTTATACTACACTATATGATATGATACTAAATCCATAGGCCTATACGAGACCTATATTACACTATACGATAGAATACTTAACAATGTTTTTTATTTTTATTTTTTTAAAAATACTTATTATAAAAGTTTGCTAAAATAACAAATATTGTATAAAAATGTTTGTAAAAAAACTCGTATATATGCGGTGTACAGGTCTATATGCGATGTACATAAAGTGGCAAGTTCCCACAAGATGTGAATCAAAGATTCTCTTGGAAATTAAAAAAGATGGCTATACGTCCCGTACAGACCTATACTTGGCGTATAAATGGGTCCAATAGGTGTGCAAATAGGCAATTGTGTATGCAAATATATAGACCAGACATTAAATTATCTTCAAATTAAGAAGCGAGATGTAAAAACTTTCTAGGATCTTCTAGAACTCAAAAGGTGGATTTCTCTATCTAATGAGTTATTAAATAATGGATTTGCGCCGATGCATTTGTTTGAATATGATCATTTCGGTGTTATTTTATTATTGTCTTTTTCTTCAAATTACAAATTAACAAGAACAAGAAACGTAGCCACACGCTTCGTGGCATAAACGGCTGAGGCAGTGACACTAACGTGGGTAAATACAAAAAGAAACGTATAAAATCATCGTTGCGCCGTAAATATGATAAAATACAAATATGTAAAGGAACCGATAATCTTTTAGTTAGTGTCGATCTCATTTTTCACGGTAGCCAAGCATTGCGGCCGGGAGAGACAATTAAAATTAAAAAATGTATGATGTTATGATGGATGAATTAGTTATGGAGTCTAAAAGGATACATAAAATATTCATCAATATAGCATGTTGGACGACATTTGAGAAATAGATGAGTATGTCAAACATAAAGCTACGACAATGAAACGAAAGCACTCAAACTATTAAACTCACAATCGACAAAAATCCTTAGATATTACCAAGATATTACGTTCTCAGGGTCACGGTAACGTGGCTTATGATATTCGTGTTAAGTTGCTCGGTGTGTGAACGGGTTAGGTCGCGGGTTCGAGACCCGACGGCCTCACCTTTTAATTCATTTTTGATTTTCAAGTTTCAGAATTGGCAAAGGCAGTCCTTGTAGTAGAGTTTCATAAAATACAAATCAGTCCCTGAACTTAGTAATTTATTAGTTATCTAGGTTAAATATATAGTTTATATTGGTTGACTTAACTAACTCAAGGACTTAACTAAGTTAATCCTATCAGCGGAGGTCGAGTAGTCAGCCTTTGGACATAGCTCCGAAAGGGTGGGTTTACACGTGGAAAGCAGTTAGCCGTTCAAAAAAAAAAGTTAACCAAGTTAACTTTTATTAAAATTTAATAAATGATCATTTAATTATTAATTAACTAAATAGTAATTAAATATATAAATAAATAAACGATTTATTATTTAAATAAATGTATTTGATTAATAAGTAATTTATGTAGTTAAATAAATAATTAAATAACATGTTTTAACGATACGGATTTTCTAAGCGATTCCCGATCCAGGATTAGGATCCGATATGTTTTAAGTCGTTTAATGTGTTTCACGTGTTAAATCAAGGTTCAAGATTCACAAATATAGCGTTCCAAACATTCCAGACATTCGAATAATTGCACAAATATACGCCAACAGTTATAAAAATCTCGTTTTTCATTATGATCAAAAGTCTAGGATTACAACCGAAATGATAAACGTTACAACGAGATTACAAGTATCAAAATAAGGAAAGTACAACTTGACTTGCTAACAAATAGAAACGCGAAAATACAGAGCGTTACAGTCTCCCCTACTTTAGGAGATTTCATCCTCGAAATCTTTAAGAGGTAGCCTGATCAAAGAGATGTGGATACTTGGTCTTCATCTCACTTTCGAGTTCCCAAGTGAACTCGGCACCACGCTTTCCTTCCCAACGCACTTTGACTATGGTAATTCTGCTGCGTCTGAGCTGCTTGGCTCCTCGATCCATGATTTCGACTGGTTTCTCCACAAAATGAAGTGTCTCGTTTATTTGCAAGTCATCAACAGGAACATGAAGTCCCTCTTCAGCTAGGCATTTCTTGAGATTCGAGACATGAAAGGTTGGATGCACATTGCTAAGTTCTTGAGGTAATTCGAATCGATATGCCACCTTGCCAACCCTTTCGAGTATCTTGAAAGGACCAACATAGCGAGGGGAAGTTTACCCTTTTTACCAAAACAGACCACTCCTTTCCAAGGAGATACCTTGAGTAACACATGATCTCCAACGTTGAATTCCAAAGGCTTTCGCCTCTTATCTGCGTAGCTCTTTTGTCTACTTCTAGCCTTGAGTAAATTGTCGCGGATTTGAAAAATCTTATCCGTTGTTTCTTGGATAAGCTCAGGACCAGTAAGTTGTTTATCACCAATCTCATGCCAACTGATAGGTGAACGGCACTTGCGTCCATATAATGCTTCGTAAGGAGCCATTTGAATACTGGAGTGATAGCTGTTGTTGTACGAAAATTCAATCAATGGTAAATGTACATCCCAACTACCACCAAAGTCAACGACACAAGAACGAAGCATATCCTCTAGGGTTTGGATAGTACGTTCAGTCTGTCCATCTGTTTGAGGATGGAAGGTTGTACTAAGATTCAAATGAATACCCATAGCGGATTGGAAAGTTTGCCAAAGACGCGAAGTGAAACGACCATCGCGGTCTGAGATGATGTCAAGAGGAATGCCATGATGACATATGAATTCATCCGTATAGATTCGAGCAAGTTTCTCAACTTTGAAGTCTTCACGAATAGCAAGGAAATGAGCTGATTTGGTGAGACGATCGATGATAACCCAAATGCTATCATGACAATGGTCTTTGAGGAAGTTTGGTTATGAAATCCATAGCGATGCTATCCCAGTTCCAAACATGGATTTCTGGCTGATTGAGCAAACCAGAAGGACGCTGGTGCTCAGCTTTGACTTTCGAGAATGTGAGGCACTTAGAGACGTATACAGCGATGTCCTTCTTCATACCAGGCCACCAATATGACGTACGTAGGTTATGGTACATCTTATCAGCACCAGGATGAATAGAGTATTTGGTTTTGTGTGCCTCGTTAATGATGAGCTCACGAAGGTTATCACGATCAGGCACCCAAATACGATCAAGGTAGTAATGAAGCCCATTGGGTTTCGTCTCTAGACGGTCGATAGAAACTCCTCGTACCTCGTCGATTAGACTGCCTTCATTGGCTGACGAGTACTGGGCGTCATGAATGCAAGTGTGAAGGTTGCTCGAGATTTGAGAATAACGAATGCTACTAACATGAGTCTTACGACTAAGAGCATCGGCCACGATCGCTTTGCCAGGATGATAGCGAATGTCGCAATCGTAGTCGTTAAGCAATTCCACCCAACGACGTTGATGCATATTTAGCTCCTTTTGGTTAAAGATATGTTGTAGGCTCTTGTGGTCAGTGATAACCACACACTTGATACCATATAGGTAGTGTCGCCAAATCTTTAACGAAAAAAACGACTGCGCCAAGATCGAGATCGTGGGTAGTGTAGTTCTTCTCATGTATCTTGAGTTGACGAGAAGCATAAGTGATGACTTTGTCCCGTTGCATGAGAACGCAACCAAGACCACGATTCGAAGCATCGCAATATACCACGAAATCATCGTTCCCATTAGGAAGAGCAAGAACAGGAGCATTGCAAAGCAAGTCCTTGAGAGTTTAGAATGATTCTTCTTGTTCAGGACCCCAAACGAAAGGTTTCTCTTTTTGGGTCAACATGGTGAGAGGGATGGCAATTTTTGAAAAGTTTGAGATGAATCGGCGATAGTAACCCGCCAATCCAAGGAAAGAACGAATCTTTAATGGAGATTTAGGCATCCAATTTTTTACAGCTTCGATCTTGGCAGAGTCGACATGAATTCCCTTTTCACTAACAACGTGACCAAGGAATTGGACTTCTTTGATCCAGAATTCGCACTTCGAGAATTTTGCGTACAAGCATTCAACACGAAGGAGTTCAAGAATGAGACGTAAATGACTCTTATGATCAACTTGAGTTTTTGAATAAATAAGAATGTCATCAATGAAAACGATTACGAAACGATCCAATAAGGTTTACAAACACGATTCATGAGATCCACAAACACAGCTGGTGCGTTGGTCAAGCCAAAAGGCATAACCACGAACTCATAGTATCGAGTGCGAAAAGCTGTTTTAGGAATGTCTTCCTCGAGGATACGAAGTTGGTGATGACCCGATCGAAGGTCGATTTTAAAGAAGCAAGTTGCGCCTTGAAGTTGATCGAAGAGATCATCGATACGAGGGAGAGGATAACGATTCTTGATGGTGAGTTTGTTAAGCTCACGATAATCTATACACATGCGAAACGAACCATCTTTCTTTTTTATGAAGAGGAAAGGAGCACCCCAAGGTGAGGTACTTGGACGAATGAAACCCTTATCGAGGAGTTCTTGCAGTTGACTTGACAATTCTTGCATTTCAGAAGGTGCAAGACGATAAGGAGCCCTAGCAACAGGAGTTGAACCAGGTACTAGATTGATACGAAAGTCGACTGGTCGAGCAGGAGGAAGACCAGGTAGATCTTCAGCAAAACTTCAGGGAAATCACACACCACTGGAACATCACTTACGTTCTTTCCCTTGCCCTTTTCTTCTACAACGTAGGCCAGAAGGGCAAGATATGGTTTGCGTAAGTACTTGTTCGCTTGTGTGCATGACATCAGCTTTAGTCCTTTTGAAGGTCGATCTCCATAGACGTGTAGAGTATCGCCAGACGGAAGGGGCAAACGAACGTACTTTTTGTGACAAGCGATTTCAGCATGGTTCTTACAAAGCCAATCCATGCCTACTATGACATCGAAACTACCCAATTGCATGGGTATAAGGTCGATAGGGAAAACATGCTCGTTAAGAGTAAGAAGGCAATCACTGAGAATAGAATCGACTGAAATGGACTTGCCATTGGCAACTTCGACTGTGATCGACTTAGGTAGCTTAGAGCGTATATGATTTAGCAAAGTCAAATTCAACAGACACAAAGCTTTTATCCGCACCAGTATCAAATAATATCGAAGCATAAAGGTTATTAACAAGAAACGTACCATTAACGACTTCATTGTCGTTTTGCGCCTGTTTAGCATTGATGTTGAAAGATCGTCCTCATGGAGCTGGCTGACGTTGTTGCTCTTGATTCATTTGAGGACATTGTGGACGAAGATGCGTAGTATCCCCACACTTGTAACACGCTCTAACATTGGCTGCTGGTTTAGGGTTTTGGGGTGGTTGTTGAACTTGTGACGTAAGGTTGTTGCGACAAAAGGGTGCAGTGTGGCCAAAACGATTGCAAGCGGTACAATGACGACATTTTGAGGTGGTAGGGTGATGATAGTGGCAAAAGGTGCACTCAGGATGTATCCCAGTATATGGCTTCTTGGTGTTTTCAGGTGGGGTAAGGTTTGGGTTCGTAACAGGTACAATCGCGTTGCAGCCAGGGTTTTGGAACTTTCGTTTCTTGCCCTAGCTACTACTCGATTGTTGGGTGATTTGATGGGCTGGTTTGGAAGGAACAGGGTTGTAGCTTGCTTGTCGCGAACGCGATTATTGTTCAGGCTGGCTGCTAAACGATACACTGCCTCGATGTTGTCAAGCTTAGCTGCTTCAATGGTATCACGCATGCTTGGAGGTAAACCATGAATGTACTTTCGAATCTTGCGCTCAGGAGTTGACACAAGATGTGGCACTATGAAGCTCAGTTGTTTGAAGCGAGTGGTATAGGCTAGATTGTCATCACCCACTTGCTTGAGAGCCCAAAACTCCTCCTCAAGCTTTTGCTGCTCATGAGGAGGGCAAAATTCCTCCATCATAATGTAACACCTCGCAAAAAACGTGTCCAATAAGGTGAAGACACGTGTTCTAAACCCTATTCATTTGAAAGGATGACTTTAAAGGGGTAAAAGTGTCAACAAGCGAAACTTGTGCTTCCGGGTGGTTTCCGACGAACCGGGAAATTTAGAATAATTATTTTATACTCCCAAATGTGCCAAATATCATTTATGATGGCCTGATAACAGTTGCAAGTCCCAAGATACGTATATTTAAGTTGAGGGGCCAAACTTGTCAAAACTGAAAATCTGGTTCGCTGACAGACCCCTTACGGACCGTAAGGGTCCCATGCTTACGGTCCGTAAGGCATGGTACTGGGCGAATTTTTGCTTGGTCTCCACACATAAGCTTCCAAACTGCCTTATTCAAAATCAAGGGCTGCATGCTTGCTCAATACTCGTTAATGGACACCTGGAGACATCCTAGAACACTTGGTAACACCTGGATTAATCTTGTGATGGCCTCTTGCACTATAAATAGTTGCTTTGGGTGAGCACTTGAACTTGCACCTTCCGAAATCTCTTCTTACTCTCTTGCTTGGCATTCTCTGGGATTCCTGATAAAAAAGGAAGCCCCTCTAAGTCCATTTTCGTGCTAGGACCAGTGGTAAGTGTTCTTAGCCACTCTAGTGCGGTTTTTATGCGTTAAAGGCCGAAAGTCAAAGTTGCCGCAAAACGGCTTTGACCTTCGGCTTAGACCTAAACGGTCCAGCCATTGTTCAAGACGAATGTGGCTACGTGATCGTAACTAGGTGGGTGTTAATCCCTCAAAAGGGCACCTCCTAATTACCACGTTTACCTAGTTAATTGTCGGGTCAAAGGAATTAATAATAAAAGTCAAACTAATCATATTTTAAATAAAATCAAATCTGATAACATAGAGGTTATAAAACATGTTTTATCACTATTATAGGACATATGTAAACATGTTCCACCCGACAATTCCGAGTTTAGGTCCGGTTCGCAACCGAAAGTCGCAAAAGCTTGACTTTTGCTTTGACTTTCAGTTCTGACTCGAATTAGCTTATTTTCCTTATGCATTAGGGTTCCCTTAGGACCATATTATGTTGTAGCATAACCCTCTAAGGTTATATTACCTGGTCCTTTAGTAATCTAAGATTATATGCTTGTTTCCGTTATTATGCTTTATGTTGACTAGTATGCCCTTTTGTCAAAAATGAGACTTTTAAAGAAGTTGGACATGCAAACGAATTAGGTACTGATTTGGTAAACATATTTAGAGTATTTTGATGCTCCAAACCTGGTCGTAAACTGAAGCTATATAGAAAATCGAAATTCATGCCTTATAAGAACTAGAATGCCCTTTAGCACGAGCATCATGTTTAAAACATAATTTTGACACAAAGCTCTTTACCTACTGTTATGATATCATATTTAGGAATTATTGGGATGACGGGTCAGATTTATTTCTGACCTTAACCTTGGGTTCTTGCATAAAGCTCATAAATGACGATACTACCCTTTTTGCAAATAAAATGAGTTTTACATATAATTAACAAGCAAAACCTTTTGTGTAACACCCTGTTTTACAAACAAATAAAATATATGAATTTGTATTTCATATATGATTCGACAAATAAGTTACGGGTAAAATGACCACTTGGGAATGTAAGATTTAGACACACGTTTAAATAATAATAAGAAGAAGAAGAAGAAGAAAGTGCACGTGTGTATGTGAATGTAATGAAAGATTTGAATTTCTTTTATCTCACAAAAATAAACCAACTTAAAGAAAGTCAGTTCGTTAGCCGACATAGGCTTAGAAATGTGTATATATAGCAAACTATCATTTCCATTATGCTTCATATTTCGACCTTCTTCTGTTAAGTAACAGGTACGCTTTTCCTTTAAGTTTAATTAATTAGTATAAAATTACTTTAGTAATTAGTTTATAATATATCTAATATTAGGAGTATCTATAATACTAGGAGTTAGGTTTAGGGTCATAGTCTGGGTAGGCGTTAGGTGATTTGACTCTAGTCTAGGCATGGACCGTGTATCTGTGCTTAGACTAGGTGAGTTGCCTAAAGCGACCACGGTAATGACTAGTTAGTACCGTATCATTAGACTATCACCTAATATTGTCTTAGTACATGTTCAGGGTTAAAGTTCTGATCAGTTAATTATCGTATCGCCTAAAGCTAAGGTGAGTTTTACGAATGCTTTTCAAACGTGAGCATACTTGTCCTAAACTGTAACTATTACAAATATGTCAAATCCATGACTGGTTGTACGCATGTGATATATCATGGATAACTCCCGGGCATGCATACACATGTATATATACGTGCCGCTACGGCGGGAATGATTGGCGAATTACACCAGTATGGTGTAGTTGAATCTGATTGTATGTGGGGCTAAACACCGATGGTCCCGTAGTGAGTTCCGGTGTAGGGAAACATCGTGAATATTGCATGGGCGGGTACAAGTCATGAACGTGTTAATGTGATTTTGATAAACGGTTGATATTCGTGAACTCGCCAGCATAAGCTGACGTGTCTTTTAAGCATGTGTCACAGGTAACGAGGCTTGAGGGCTAGTTACCATAGATTCCGAGCTTGCGTGGCCGGAGGAAGCGTTGGACACTAGACCCGTAGTGTCTAGTGAAATTTTATGAACCAGTTGATATTTAGTCTGATAAATGTTGTATCGTTAAGTCCCCAACTTTTGTACCTTATAGTTTATAATAATGAAATAAACGTTGTCGTTTAAGTGGGTATCAATTGTGTACTTTTCATCCTTATCTGGGTGAGGTGTCACAGTTGGTATCAGAGCCAAAGGTTTTAGCGAATTAGGTATTCGGTAGGAATGCCTAGGCTTCAACCATCAAGATTAGGCTCACTTGACTAATATATGTAACTTTTGACAGATAAGGATGCCTGGAGCTGGTAAAGGTCCCGATTTTATACTTAAGTATTCCCCTGCCAACTATCAAGAATATATCAATGACGAAGATGAATTTGAACCATCTGAGGATAGATCAATTACACCGTCTACTGGAGAGACCTTCAGGAGTCTAGGAGAATTAGTGCCACCCCTAGTTCCCTATGGACCCTTTTTAGCTTTCATTCTGCACCCACGGCTGGCAGCAATAACTTCCCATATATTCCCCACCCTGTTCCCCCGAAGTCCTAGCAAGAGCCCACTTAAAAGATTTCTTACTGCAGAAGACACTGAGGGATCCAATGAACTTCCTGCTTATTCCCTCCTAGGGAAAGATTTACAGAAATCCTTGAGCCTGAACCTTTTCGGGTTATGCCTATTCGTAATAGCGGCCCCATCATGATGAGTATCCCACATGAAACATTAGGCCTGCCTGCAGAAACAAAGATGATTAGAGCTATGATGGCTAGGATAGCTGAACTGGAGGCACAAAACATAAGGTTGCAACAAGAGTTGGAAGAATATAATGCTAAAGGAAGACAGTAGGCCTTGACCTGTTGTGTGTTTCATGATCTTATGTGTAATATGTGTAAAAGTACTTGACTTGGTTATGTGACTACATGTGTAATATGCGTAAAAGTGTTGTAGTTCGTACGAGACAATGATGTAACTGCTCATTGTAAATAAATAAAATGTTGAAATAGTGTTTTCTTTATATTTAGAAAATGTCGACTGAACAATCTAACCACCCACGACAACCTAATGCGTCGGCTAACTCGGCTCGACATACTGAGCCTGCTCCTTTAGATAATGTAGCAATTGACCGAATTGCAATCCGCGTTGCACAAATACTAGGCGAGGCACAAAGACAGGAACGTCAGAGAACTGAGATTCATGTACCATCTGAAGGAAGCTCTGCATCACGTAGTGCAACACAATCCCCAAGAAGGGAAAAACAAAGGAAAGAATATTTTGTTTCACCAAAACCTAGAGACACGGAAGTCTCTAAAGAATGCAACTACAAAACGTTTATGTCATGTAATTTCCCACCTTTTGATGGAAAGAAAGGTGCTGTGGAAGCACATGAGTGGCTAAGTGAGGTAGAATCAATTCTAGACATTAGTGACTATTTAGAAAGGAATAAAGTTCGCTTTGCAGTACATCTGTTTAAGTCGGAGGCATTGTTCTGGTGGAGGATTTAGAAAGAAACCAGGGGTGATGACTTAGCACATCGTCTATCATGGAAAGAATTCTCGGAGTCATTTACTCAATATTCCTGCCCTCCGAGTGAGAAGGACAAAATTGAGAAGGAACTCTTGCATCTAGAGTTAGGCACCAAGACATACCGAGAGTATGTCACACAATTTAATGTGTTATCCCGAATGGTGCCATACTTAGTCACCACGGAGGAGAATCAAATCCGACGATTCTTATGGGGATTGCCGACGGAGTACCGTACTTTTATTAAATCAACCAAACCGATGACATACAATGAGGCTGTAGAGGCCGGAGCCACTATTGCTGCTGAGGTACAACAGCCTAAACCTCAAGATTATGTTTCAAAAAGAAAATGGGACAACAATCAAGAGACGAGACGGGCAAACCCTAGACAACCATTTAAGAAACAACGGGGACCCATACCTAAGTGTCAAACATGTGGGAAGGAACATTTAGGTGTATGTCGGCAGTTGATATGTAGAAACTGTAAGAAACCAGGACACATACTCCAAGAATGTAAGGAACCGCACAGATGTTTTGAATGTGGTGAGTCAGGCCACTATATTAGTGACGGCCCTAAGAGGAAGAAAAAGGAAGAACCAAATAAAGCTAGGGGACGAGCCTTTATGTTAAATGCAGAAGAAGCTCGCAGAAACTCCGATGTCATTACGGGACCGTTCCTTATCAACAACTTTTATGCCAAGATCCTATTTGCCACTGGTGCTGATAAAAGTTTTGTGTCCGAACCTTTTAAAAGATTGATTAATAAAACCCCCAGTAAGTTAGACAAACTATTCCTAGTGGAACTAGCAGATGGACGCGAAGAAGAAACTAAGGATGTGATTAAAGACTGTACCATACGAATCAGTAATGTCCCCATACCTCTAGATTTATTGCCATTGAAACTTGGGGAATTTGATGTAGTGATAGGCATGGATTGGTTATCCAACCATCAAGCACAAACTTTATGTGATACAAAACAAATTCTGATTAAGGATCCGAAAGGAAGAGTGCTAACCATAAATGGAGAGAAACCTAGTAAACCAATTAGCTTTATCAATATGATGAAAGCCACTAAGTCTATACGAAAAGGGCACTTAGCCTACCTAGTGTCTGCAATAGAAAGTAAGGAAGAGAAAAGTTTGGAAGATATAGCGGTGGTATCTTAGTTCCCTGAGGTTTTCCCTAAAGATCTTCCCGGATTACCACCTGATCGACTGATTGAGTTTAGGATTGACTTAGTCCCTAGAGCAACTCCGATTGCTAAAGCCCCGTATCGTCTTGCCTCGACTGAAATGAAGGAGTTGAAGGAGCAACTCCAAGAATTGTTAGGAAAAGGATTTATACGTCCGAGCACGTCACCATGGGGAGCACCCGTTCTCTTTGTTAAGAAGAAAGACGGCTCAATGAGAATGTGCATAGACTATAGGGATCTGAACAAGATCACTCTCAAAAATCGGTATCCATTACCACGAATTGATGATCTCTTTGATCAGCTTCAAGGCGCAAGCTATTTCTCAAAAATAGATTTACGATCTGGATATACCAATTAAAGGTACGAGAGGAGGACGTACCTAAGACCGCCTTTCGAACAAGGTATGGTCATTATGAATTCCTGGTGATGCCATTCGGTCTCACTAATGCGCCAGCCGCATTTATGGACTTGATGAATCAAGTTTGTAAGCCATACTTGGACCAATTCGTGATCGTTTTCATAGATGACATACTCATCTATTCTAAAAATAAGGAGGCACATGAAAGCCATCTACGTGCCATCCTCAAGTTGCTAAAGGAAGAGCAACTTTATGCTAAATTCAGCAAATGCGAGTTTTGGACTAGAGAAGTCCAATTCTTGGGGCACATTATTAATGAAAAGGGGATACAAGTAGACCCACCAAAATTGAAGTAATTAAGAATTGGGAGATACCCAAGAATCCTACCGAGATATGGCGTTTCTTGGGATTAGCAGGGTATTACCGAAGACTCATTGAGGGTTTTTCTAAAATTGTTATGCCCTTAACTATGTTAACGCAAAAGAAAACTTCGTTTGTCTGGGGACATAAACAAGAAGAAGCCTTCAATCTTCTAAAGACCAAGCTGTCTAGTGCTCCAGTGCTTACGTTACTGAAGGCACGAAGACCTTGTAGTCTATTGCAATGCCTCACACTACAGACTTGGGTGTGTGTTGATGCAGAGAGGTAAGGTCATAGCCTATGCATCAAGACAGTTAAAGACTCATGAAAAGAATTACACCACCCATGATTTGGAATTAGAAGCAGTAGTGTTTGCCCTTAAGATATGGAGACACTACTTATATGGCACAAAGTGTGTGATCTACACTGATCATCAAAGCCTTAAGTATATATTTGAGCAAAAGATGTTAAACATGAGACAGAGAAGATGGATGGAGCTACTAAACGACTACGATTGTGAGATTCGTTACCATCCAGGAAAGGCTAATGTAGTAGCGGATGCCCTTAGCCGGAAGGACATAGTTAAACCTTTAAGAATACGCGCATCTAGAATTGAAGTGAGGGCAAGTTTATTGGAACAAATTAAGGATGTGCAGACACGAGCCCTAAGTGCTGAGAATATTAGTAAAGAAAGGATGGTGGGAAAACAAGAGCTTCTCACCAAAGGAAAAGATGGAATTTTAAGACTCCACAATAGGATCTGGATTCCTATTGTAGGAGAGCTAAGAGATAAGGTTATGGATGAAGCACATCGGTCCAAATACACTATGCATCCTGGTAGCACAAAGATGTACAAAAATATTCGAGATGAATATTGGTGGCCAGGTATGAAGCAATCAATCAATGAATATGTAGATAAATGCTTGACATGTTCACAAGTCAAAACCGAGCACCAAAAGCCAGCGGGTAGCTTGATTCAACCTGAAATCCCTAAATGGAAATGGGATATGATCACGATGGATTTCATAACCAAACTCCCACGAACTAAGAATGGGCATGATACTATTTGGGTTATAGTAGATCGTTTAACTAAGTCTGCCCATTTCTTGCCAATACGAGAAGATTATAAGATGGATAAATTGGCAAGAATATATGTTAAGGAAATCATTAGTCGGCATGGAGTACCCATCTCAATCATTTCAGACCGTGATAGTCGGTTTACATCGAGATTTTGGCAAACTTTCCAGAAGGAACTGGGAACCAAACTAAATCTAAGTACGACTTATCACCCTCAAACCGATGGCCAAAGTGAAAGGACCATTCAAACATTGGAAGACATGCTTAGGGCATGTGTTATAGACTTTGGTGGCAGTTGGGATGAACACTTACCCTTGATAGAATTTGCTTATAACAACAGTTACCATTCGAGTATCAAGGCTGCCCCTTTTAAAGCATTATATGGAAGAAAATGCCGATCACCGATCTGTTGGTCAGAGATTGGTAGAAACCCTTTAGCAGGCCCCGATATTATTGAAGAAACTGCAAATAAGATCATACAAATCCGGAAACGAATGAAGACTGCTAGAGACAGGCAGAAAACTTATGCTGACAGACGTAGAAGGCCCTTAGAATTTCAAGTTGGTGACAAAGTATTACTTAAGGTCTCGCCTTGGAAAGGATTATTCGTTTCGGGAAGACAGGAAAACTGAGCCCACGGTATATTGGGCCATTTAAAATAATCAAAAGGACTGGCCCCGTAGCTTATAAGTTAGAACTGCAAAAGGAACTACAAGGAATTCATGACACGTTTCACGTTTCCAACTTAAGAAAATTTCTGGCAGATGAGTCACTTAAGATGCCATGGCAAGAAGTCAAGATCAACGACAAACTAAACTTTAAGAACATTCCATTCAGATCGTAGATCGGCGAGTAAAGAAATTAAGGAACCGAGAATTCCCTCTAGTAAGAGTTAAATGGAACGCAAGAAGAGGACCCGAAGAAACTGTGGAAAAAGAAGATGAGATGAGACAGAAATACCCGCACCTTTTTAGCTGAATTCGCGGACGAAATTCTTATAAGGTGGGGAGAGTTGTAACACCCTGTTTTGTAAACAAATAAAATATATGAAATTTGTATTTCATATATGGTTCGACAAATAAGTTACGGGTAAAATGACCACTTGAGAATGTAAGATCTAGACAGACGTTTAATATTGTTTAATAATAATAATAATAATAATATATATAATAATAATAATAATAATAATAATAATAAGAAAGTGCACGTGTGTATGTGAATGTAATGAAAGATTTGAATTTCTTTTCTCACAAAAATAAACCGACTTAAAGAAAGTCAGTTCGTTAGCCGACATAGGCTTAGAAATGTGTATATATAGCAACCTGTCTTTTCCATTATGCTTCACATTTCGACCTTCTTCTGTTAAGTAACAGGTACGCTTTTCCTTTAAGTTTAATTAATTAGTATAAAATTATTTTAGTAATTAGTTTATAATATATCTAATATTAGGAGTATCTATAATACTAGGAAGGAGTTAGGTTTAGGGTCATAGTCTGGGTAGGCGTTAGGTGATTTAACTCTAGTCAAGGCATGGACCGCGTATCTGTGCTTAGACTAGGTGAGTTGCCTAAAGCCGACCACGGTAATGACTAGTTAGTACCGTATCATTAGACTATCACCTAATATTGTCTTAGTACATGTTCAGGGTTAAAGTTCTGATCAGTTAATTATCGTATTGCCTAAAGCTAAGGTGAGTTTTACGAATGCTTTTCAAACGTGAGCATGCTTGTCCTAAACTGTAACTGTTACAAATATGTCAAATCCATGACTGGTTGTACGCATGTGATATATCATGGATAACTCCCGGGCATGCATACACATGTATATATGCGTGCCGCTACGGCGGGAATGATTGGCGAATTACACCAGTATGGTGTAGTTGAATCTGATTGTATGTGGGGCTAAACACCGATGGTCCCGTAGTGATTTCCGGTGTAGGGAAACATCGTGAATATTGCATGGGCGGGTACAAGTCATGAACGTGTTAATGTGATTTTGATAAACGGTTGATATTCGTGAACACGCCAGCATAAGCTGACGTGTCTTTTAAGCATGTGTCATAGGTAACGAGGCTTGAGGGCTAGTTACCATAGATTCCGAACTTGCGTAGCCGGAGGAAGCGTTGGACACTAGACCCGTAGTGTCTAGTGAAATTTTGTGAACCAGTTGATATTTATCTAATAAATGTTGTATCGTTAAGTCCCCAACTTTTGTACCTTATAGTTTATAATAATGAAATAAACGTTATCGTTTAAGTGGGTATCAATTGTGTACTTTCCATTCTTATCTGGGTGAGGTGTCACAATTTGCTACTGATATATTATGAAAAATAAAATATTTTAACATTTTAAAGCTAGTCAAATTCTCAGAATCACTTTAACTTCGAAATTGTCGTCATTTGTCAACTTTTACGCTAAATAAGCACATAGTTTGACTTTAAACTATATTTAGCACCTAAGACTTGTTACCTACTGAATTTATAAATGATTTTAAGTATTTTTACAGTAGGGATAAGTCATGAACTCAGAATCCCAACTTAGTCCATAAAACCATGTGTGAAATGACCAAAATGCCTTTCCGGGGGCATAGTTTGGCCATAAACCTTAACACACGCATAGGTATGATATCCTACCATCCTAATATCATAAATTAATTATTTTTACAGAATGTTTATGACCAAAACTTTAGTTTTCATGTAAACCCATTTTATAAACCTCAAAATGACCTAAATGCCCTTATAGGGCCTAATTCGGTTTCAAAACTTTTAGGGGCATACTTATGGACATCCCACTGATGTTATGACATATCTTGAGCATAATAACTTAGGAAACTTGTATAGGTCTTGTCGGTTACCCGTATATGCTCATACGCGTTCGGTTCGGCTTATGTGACTAATTTTCACGAACGAACCGAAACGGATCTAACCTTGGCATCTTTGCTTCAAAATCCAGAATGTGTTTAGTTTACCCATATTATACAAGTCTTCATACTTGTTGGGTCTAAATTACATTCCTTCCGGTCACCGCTTAATCTAGCGTTTTGTACCGTAAACCATCTTTTTAACTAACCGGTCGAAGTTCTTGACTTAAATAAAGACCGTTAGTATCCTAATAGGTTATATGAAATCTTCCTTCCAGATTAAGTAGCCCGGTAGAAGATACCTTCATACGGTCTTAAGTATCATACGGCTGAGTAGTGCTTACACATAAACTCAGGTAAATACATTTAACTTATTTTCCCTTATACGGGCTTGGAATACGGTGAATTATTGCCGCTTAGTCGGGTATGGGATCATTTAGTCGGATTGTGATTGATAAATCCGCATAACCCGTTTTAATCTGTTTTGTTTGATAACATAAATTATGGGGGTTAACAACCATGTCCTGGATATCCTCGGCTCATCTAAGTTATCGATGGTGACGACCTAAGCACGGGATGTAGGCATACACCTGACAGATGCAAATGCTAAAATATAACTACCCACAAGTTGGGGTTAACTCCTTTGTGGGTTTTATATGTGGTGAGTTAGTTAATCATGTTCGGTTTTCAAACCGACCCTAATAGTATGACAAACATGTAAAACTGTATACAAGATTATAAATGTAATTGTCCCAAATTATAAAAGATTTTTGTGCCTTGTGCATCTAAATTAACATTTTCAAATGTTTAACAAAATGAGTAAGTTATTTGTATTTACCGGTGAAAACTGACGTATTTTCCAAAGACTAAGTGACAGGTACCTCACGAAATAGGCTGGAGCTACTTGGCATAATAAGAGGACTCTGCAAATCCCTAGATGCCTTAAATATGTGGAACTCAGTTTTATGTATTCATTCCGTCTGTGGATCCTTTTTACAATCGTCTGTATACTATTTTATTCGTACTTTAAACTTTCGAGTTGTAATAGTAATTTCATTCCAAGCCTTCCGCTGTGCTATAACTGTGTATAATTGACTATGATGATATCAACTACGTCACGATTCTCCCCACCGGGCCCACCGGGTTATATGTAGAAATCGGGGTGTGACACGTAAGTTGTTTCACTTCCTCCCAAGGTAACGCATATGATTCCTCATTCGAACGTATGTTCCTTTCATTGGTCCACCATTCCAAGGCCCTATCTTGGAACACCCCAGTAGCACTACGTGTTTTAAGCTCTTGAGGGCATTCGCTATTGATGAAAGTAACTTCTATGCTATCGAACCATTCAAGCATAGCAACCACGGGGTGTCAGCCCAGTGGTCAGCCTGACCTATTCCAAACGGGAGGACGCGGGTTCGAGTCCAGCTCGGCCCGAATAATCCTGCTGGGTAGTAACCGCCAGGCAGCTATGGGGCTAAGCTAGCTTGGGGAGGGAGAACTCTCCCGCGGTCAGGGGTACCGTGCATTTACCCTTTTTTTTAACCATTCAAGCATAGCAGTCACCCCCTCCTTGCCAGTGAAGGGCTTAGGGTTGCAAGAAGCAAAGTGCTTATAGCTGAAGGTTACAGCCTTGGGTTTGGATGTCTTCGAGTCAGCAGAGGTGTTGGGAGTGTCCTAGCCCGGGAGGTTCCCGGGTGATAGCCTAGTGTAAGCTTATATAACTAATCAAAACTACGTCGTTTTGATTAAAATCCAAGTAAAACCAATTAAATCTCCTTATTTCTCTTTTTATCTTCTTTCGTTTCATATTTCCATTAATTTCTTTTTTCAATTCTCTATCGATTTTGCAAAAGCTACGAACAACAGCAACAAACTTTTTCCATTTTTTTCATTTACGAACCATTTCTTTTGTCTTCCAGATGATCGTAAGAGTCAATCTCCGAGGCAATCTCCAAACTTTTAAAAAGGTTATACAACATAGTGATTTTTATAAGAAATTGTTTCAATAAACCTACAAATCGGAGCAGTAAACTTTTCACATCTCGAACAAGCGTAGAACCTCTCGATCAAATTGTGTATACGACGGACTTGGAAAATTGATGAACCAAATATATGATATGTTTGGATATCCGTGTATGAAAAATAAGGATATTTAATTGGGTTTAGTTGTTTTTAATAAAAAACAACGTAATTTTGATGGGTTTCACAATTTACATATAAGTTTATATGCGTAAGAGCATTCATATCCATTTTACCATATTTTTACTTTAAATTACACTAAAAACACTATTTCTTCTCTATCCTTTTTCAATCTATAAATCATAATAAATCAAACCATCTTAGGCCACATGTCAATCAATTAAGCTATTAATTGCCACGTGACATTGTTATAATCATTATTAAATGGTTTTAGGATGGAAAACACAAGGCTTTTGTTTCACTTATTTTTGACACAAATTTTAAAGAAATCAGACTTTCCTTTTTGTGCAGACTATTTCCTTTTAAAGAAATTATTTGCAGAAAATATTATAGATTTGTCATCTTTTTAAAGTATGCCCACTTTCCTTTGTTATCTTTTATAATATAATAGTATTTTCTTCATCAAAAAATATTTTTAGAAGACTGCATATAATTAGTTATTTTACACCGATTTTTAACTAGCAATTTGTTAATCCGTTAAATTTTACAATGTTTAATTACTTTAACATTTCCAATGAAAACTTCGGAGCTATTTTAAAGATTCAGTTGTATCATTTGATTTATTGCCATATAATAATATTATTTACATTCAATATATATTTGTCAATAGTTTATTCAAGATTATATAAATTTATTTTTTTATCAAACTTTCTATAATAAATCTTAATCAATTAACGATTGCATACGTATTTTTTATATTAATTAATTAAAAATGTTTTTGATTATTTTGATGTATCATTGAAATTTTATTTACATTCCTTTTTAAGATTAACCAAATCATTTTTTATGTTTATGAGATTTTTTTACTTTAGTTTCGAGATTGTGTTCTACTTTATATAAAGTTCGTTCTGTAACTAAATTGTAAATGCAATTTCGTTATAACTGTCATATTTTTTTCCTTTTTAAAGTCGTCATTCTTAAAACACTCAATAAAATATAATGACCTTTTAAAAATAATCTGTAATTGTAACTGAAATTATAACTGACTTTTAAATATTATAATATAATATATAAAATAATTAAAGTTTTTAATTATCTTCAAGAAATATAATAGTTTAAATTGCGTTCTTTTTTGTTTAAATAAATCAATATAATATTACCTTTTTTGTATTGTTATTATTTTTTAATGAAATCTAAAATGATAACTAAAAATCATTTCTATTTAAAATGTTTGCGTAACTTATAAATAAACAACTTGATGTTTAGTCAATGATTATTAATAAAAGTCAGACATAATCACTATTAAAGGTTGGTATGTATTTAAAGGAATCATTTTTTTCTCATGAGCAGTGACATTGTAAAGAAATTTATATTTGCTTTCCTAAGGTTTCCGGTGGCCTGAAGTGGATACAGTAACGATTTTCCAGCCAGACTGTTTCAGCTCCGTTTTGGTAATAGCCTAACTGAACAAAAATAACCTAACCCACCCAATTTGAGAAAGAAAAATACCCAACGATTAATCAACCACAAAGTGAAACAAACAACCACAAAAGTTGCAGACTTGACACAATTTTAACCACCAAAAGACCACATGCAATAGAACTAAACAATTATCATCTATTGTAATAACATAACCCAACGCTAACTAAAACTTATTTTGACCAACTCTATTTTTTAACGCTTTAAAGTCATGCAATTCATAACTTTATGTTAAGTATGCAACGAAAAAGAAAAACCACTAAAGTCGAGTGAGCACTACACATATATTACCTACTTCTTTTATAAACAGAACTCAAAACTAGTCATAGATTAGTGAGATACCCTAACTAAAGTTTGAAAGCTGGTTTGTAAAAAAAATCTAGACGTTTGCAATAGAACATCTTGCAATAGAACACCTACAAACGCCCTAACTTTAAGATCATAGATGTAGAGCCATACACATAAACTCTTTAGCTGAGCTTGAATGAGGAGCACATGCTGGAACAAAATTCTTTTTCCCCTCGAATTAAACAACTATCCAATCCCCAAACCCCCATTATGGATTAATTAAATCAAGTTGTACTAAAAAAGTTAATTCTCTTTACAAAATATAGATGCCGACAAACCAATACAAAATAAGGTTTTGGTATTACCGTTTAACAAACCTGGGTCTCGTTGAAGAAAGGAGGCAAAAACAAAACCTGCCGCGCTATAAACGAATCCTTTAGAAACAAAGGCATTTAGCAAAATGTAAATTACAAATCTAAATCCAAAATAATCAATACCTGATAGTTATAAACAATCCGAATCCAAAATAATTTCTTTCTAATTAAGAAATATAATACGAATGAATGATATAAGATAAGCGAAAAAAATAATATTAAGCTCACAAAAGGGAGTTTTTAATCAACTTCAATAAGATTCTCAATGTTGCTACATCTCATCACGAAACCTTAACCAACATTTATATAATACCCAAACCCAAATTGAATATGTTTGTTATCATATCAAAAGTTACTTTACCCATTGCAGATAACCATCTATCTATTGGTATCATAGCAACCTAAACACTATATTCTATCAAAATAACCAAAGAAAATGTAACCAGTATATTTTTCTAAGAGTTGTGGTCCCGTTTCTTCACTCGTTATCCGCATTCCCATTAATCAAGTCAGTTATTCGAGTAATTGGTCACAATAACAACATAAGTCTGCACTCAGTATACGTACACCATAAACCAACATATTCTATACAAACCAGTGTTTAAACACAAAAGCATGCCAACAAAAAAAAGATCAAACACAAAAGCATGCCAACAAAGAAAAAGATAACTGCTCACCACAAAAGTATCATTCAAGCAGGGTGTCTTTGAGGCCATACCTACTGAAAGGACCAACCCTAAACTTCCATTCCCCTTTAACTGGATCATAAGAGACGAACTCGTTTCTTTATATTTAACAACTCTCGGTCCATTGGCAGCCCGTCTTTTTATCAACACACTTTATGAGCCAAAAGCATTACCACGACATCCTTGTTAAGGCCCTGTCCAACAGGCGGTTTTTTGGTCTCGTCCATATAAACAATCACTTCAGAAACTTTATGTTCAAAAGTGTTACCTCAATACTTTCACTGGTTGTCAATCTTGACATATTGTCTCTATAATAAAACTTCTTTAGTGCCTTAATTATCTTTCCCTTTGCATGCTGCAACTCGAATCTATTAAATTATATATTAAATTCTTAATAACTTTTTTTCTTATTTAAGCTTAGTATCTTATTTAAGCTCATATGTTGTCATGTTCTTATTTTTACTTATTTTTTTGTTTATTTAGTCAATTGACCAGCTTTTTTTCCTTATTTAAACTTATTTTTAGTTATTTTTTTAAGTAAATAAGTATGATTAGTTTTACCAGTAAGTGTATAAGTATGAATTGGTTTAGCCGGCCCCCTTCGACTCGACTTGGTTTGACCTGCCTTCTTTTCCGTAAAAAAAAAGTTCTAGATCCGCCACTGCATTAAACACCCTTAGAGCTTTGATACATATAAAATAAAAGAATGAAAGAAAGAAAACTTAAGAATAATACCTTGACGGTTACATAAGCATCTAGAATGAGCCCAATGCAAGTTGCCAGCAAGAAGCACACTTACTTTCGGCGAAGCAACATAAATGAACATATTAGGTAGGGTCAAGGTCAACCTTAAAAAAACATGTAAATCAACAACCCTTCTCGCCTTTTAGCCACCTACATAAGCAAAACAAAATTCATCACTTCATCAAATAAAGCTAAAAGCTTATGATTTTCGAGAGATGGCCATGGATAAGGCTGAAAATGGTCGGATCAAACAGATTGAGTAACTAATCAAAATGGATATTTTTGTACGGGTCAGACGGTGTAACAATTGTGTAAATTGGGTTTCGAAAACCCGCCCCAATTTATCAATTAAAGCGTATTTTTTTATGCCGTTCGATAGTTTTATTTATTGTTTAAGATATTAAACTATTCTAGATATAATTAAGGTTTAAAATTATTTGCATCACATAATCAATTAAATAAATAAAATAAATCACCTAAATAATGCATATTTATAGTAATTAAAAAGGATTAATAAAAAAAACAATTAAAGAAAATTCAGTTTTAAAAAAAAAAGGTGAACCGGGAATCGAACCCGGGTTCCCCCGGATACACACACCACAAACACCACTACGCTGCACACACTGGTTGTGCAAATGTTAGAATCTTAAAACTCTTATTTTGATATTGCGATGAAACATGCAACAAACCAGAATCATCGTCCACCCTTCACGCTCCTTTTCTTTCTTTTTTGAATTCTCCGACAACTGGCGCTGGGTTTATTTTTGGCAAAACCCAATTTAGTTGGCTGTCATCTTCTTGGCAAATTGCCAATCACCGAATCGAGTCTCAAAAAAAAAGCCGAAAGCAAAGACCCATGTCCTCGCCTATAAATACTAATCGTTTTTCTCAATCAAAACTCGCCCCCCATGTTCGCCGGATAACGCTGTCAACCGCCGGAATTCCACCGCCGTAAAACCGCGATCCTCCATTTCAGTATTCGGTAGACTCTCATTCCTCTCTTTTGAATTTTATTAACTCAATGTACATTAGTTTTATCAGTAGATAAAGGGTTTAATTTGGTCGGGTATATAACTGGTTCAAATGTTAAACGAAGAAGATGACGTGCGTTATGTTATATATATATATATATATAATAAACGGATCACAACCAGGTCAAGCACCCAGCCCAACTGGTTGGCCAGGTGCCAAGACCCGGGATCGTCGGTTCGATTCCATGCGCACACACCGGCTCGATTGATTTAAACCCCTTTTTAATCTATCATTTCTGTATACACTTATTCAGCATATAAATATAATTAAATTTCAAGTATTAACGGGTTAGACACCCAGCCCAGTTGGTTGGGCTGGGTGCAAGTTACAGCAGAGGTCTCGGGTTCGAAACCCTTGATGCGCGTCCGGTTCGATCCAGTATAACCTTTTTAAATTTAATTAAATTTGAATAAACCTAAAATGTGTTAATTAAAATCCAGACTCTTTCGGGTTAGACACGTAGCTCAGTTGGAAGAGCTGCGTGCACGCAACCGAGAGGTCACGGGTTCGAGTCTCAACACGCATGCTTAAAATCCAGATTAAACCGGTCTGACAGCGGTCAGACTGACATATTTTTTATTTTATTTATTATTTATTTTATTCTGCTTTTAATTTTCTTTTATTATTCCATTTCCTAATTCATATTAAAAGAAAATACATTCAAAACACTTAAAAATGCATAATTTCAAAGGTTATTACATCCATATAAATTATAAAATTAACTTAAAAATCTAAACAAAGTTTTTATTCTAAATATTAAGTTATTTATTTATCGGATTGTCGCGTTATCATTTTAGGTTAGTACTCCTTCATTGATTAAATTCCAACTCGTGCGCTCTCTTTTCCACTCAAGAATACGCACCCAAGGTGAGTGAATCACTACAAATTCCCCGTTTTAATCACGTTTTGGGGTGTATCATGTGTCGTATCATTTCTTTATTTTATTTAACACTTGTGCCTACATCATTTCGTGATCAAATGTGTATTGCTTGTAGTGTGTTTATATGTGGATACATTTTATCATTTCAGTGCACTCATTTCATTAGGCCATCAGTTCCTCGTGGATACGGGTTGAGCATCAGGTGCCTCATTAGATCGGCTCCGTTTGATTGAGCTTTGATCTCAGATACATCATCATTCATGTCATATATTCATTCAATGTGGTTTGTGATTGGTTACATATATACATTTGCTCACATGTGATTTATGCACAATTTTATTTAAATAAACATAAAAATCAATTATTTAAACGTTTTATCAAGGTTCACTCGCCAACTTTTGTTGACCCAAAATTTCCTCTGTTTTACGCATGATACAGGTGATCAAGTTGAGGAAAGAAACACTTAGGATGGCCTAGAAGAATAAACAAGTTATTTCGTTGGAACAAGCATTTAGATTTTTATTTGTGTTTGTATGAAATTTTGTTGGATATTTGAATTTTAATTTGAATTTAATAAATATGAAACTTCTTAGTAAATATCATGAGCTTTGGTGATAACCAATCATGCCCCGACTTTTATTCCCTTGGGGTCGGGATGTGACAGATTGGTATCAGAGCTTGTGACTATAGGGATACAGGAATAGGTTATTAGACCCTTAGAGCCTATACTATAGTTGATTAGATTTTAATTGTTTATGTGTTACATGCAAAATTCATGATGTTTATATGTTTCATATTTATTTTCACACACAATATTATGCAAGCACACCCACAAGTACATGTTAATATGCAATGCTCATCATAGTTCATATCTCCATAACATATCATACCTATGAAAGCACACACCTCACGATTTCACAATTTCCATGATTTCTTTTCAAAGATTTTTGCAATGTTTTCATATTTTTTTTTCAAATCACATCAAAGTGAGTTTTCACGACGGGCATGTAGTAACTGGAAGGGTACGAGTACCAGTAGTCGGAACGTCCTGTCTAGGCTTGGCATTCGTATAATCCAAAATAAAGGACCAGTTTGCTTCCTGGGACTAACGATGAGAGTACGAAGGACCTATTAGGCCAAAGCATGCTATACCAAACGTCTGTGAACTAACCCCACTTTGAGTTGTCATTGTGTCCACACCTGGACACCCTCCGACTATACATCTCGCAATCATGTTTTACGATTTTCATTCGGGTGGTGCGAGTGTTAACCGGCCGACACCAATGTGAATCCTACCAAGCCCAATAGTCATGGGGGCCCACATGACTATACAGGCAATGGTATGGGGGACATTTGGAGGCCCAAACATGAGCAAGCCCAAGACATCCTATGGATGTAGTTAAATTATTTTCAGTTATGTTGTTTTCATTCTTTTTACGACACATGACACCTAGGAAATTCTTGAACTCACAATCTCCCTACATATATTCTTGTAGATGTCTGTTAGGCAATTGCGTGGAGGTAAAGGTCAGGAAAGTCAAACGAACGCTTGGCCACGCAAATTGCTAAACAAATGGCCGCAATGCTCCTGACATCGTGCTACAAGTTCAGCCAACCCTCACCACTAATCCCACTAACCCTCCCAACCAAGAAGACCAAAGTGTCGCCAACCCTCCTCCCAAAACCCCTAAATGCACCTACAAACACTTCAAGTCTTGCGATCCCCCAAAATATGAAGGGACTGAAGGTGTCACCGCTCTCCTCCACTGGTTTGAGGAGATGGACCCTTTTAAAGGACGTATACGCGGATGGAAGATTGTTTGGGGTAGCCCTTACCTGGTGGAACACGGAAAAAGGAAAGCGAGGTGTAGCCGATGCCATGGCCTTATCATTGGAAGAATTAAGAGAGGTCATGACAAGACGTTTTTGCCCTAGAAGCGAGATCAAGAAGCTTGAAGATGAATTCCATTCTCTAAAGCAAAAGGAAGGAGATCACACCTCCTACAACAAGAGGTTTCTTGAGTTGAACCAAATGGTTCCCAATCTGTTCACCCCATTATACCGCCTAATTGAACACTACATTCGAGGCCTCCCTCGAAAATCCAAGATTCGGTTTTAAGCACTTCGCCTGCAACACTCGAAGCCGCAATGGAGTTAGCTACGGAACTCACTGAAAATCGCATTCGAAATGGCAAATTTAAAGATGAGAAGAAGAAAACACCCATTGAGACCCCAATTCCAAACCACTCAGGTTCATCCTCGAAGTTTACTGGTAAGAGGAAGCGAAATGGCAAGACTTTGCTGTCACCTAAACCAACCCTCCCATCACTGTGCTCCAATCACGCAAGTCGCCCCTCCAGCCGCACCATTCAAAAGGCCATACACTGGCCCACACCCAAAGTGTAACTGTTGCCAATACCATCACCCTCCTGAAAACCCTTGCCAACATTGCACAAGTTGTGGCCGTGCGGGTCACACTATCCAAACCTGCCGTACCCTTCAGCGATTGAAACCGCAATCAACCTCTAACCCAAACCCAAAATCAAATGGTGGGCCAAGCCCAACAACCCTTACTTCTACCACCTGCACAACTCGCAGCCCAACCTTACTACCAACCCAACTACCCCATGATGCAATCCTGCGAGCCTGTTTCAATTGTGGGACCCAAACCACTTCAGGAATACTTGCCCACACCTGGTGAACATCATCATGCCTAAGCTCAAGCAAACCCGGTAAACCAAGCTAACCAAGCTCCTCCACCTGCTGGAGGGAGAGCTTTCAATATCAACGCTAACCAAGCCAGGGCTGAAAACAATGTGGTCAACGGTACGTTTCTCGTAAATGGTAGTTATGCATCCATATTATTCGATACTGGTGCGGATAAGAGCTTTGTGTCTTTAAAATTCGAATCTATTCTCGACCAACCTTGCGATAATCTCGTTGAATCTCTGACGGTGGAAGTTGCTGACGGAAAACCCACTTCATTAAATTCTATTATACGCGATTGTACTCTCACCCTAAATGATCACGATTTTTCAATTGATCTCATTCCTATGAAATTGGGAAGTTTCGATGTTATCATCGGCATGGACTGGCTCAGCCAGCATCACGCTGAAGTGGTGTGCCATGAAAAGTTCATTCGTATTCCTCTCGCCGACGGTCAGACACTACGTATCTTTGGGGAAACTCCTTCGAAAGGGCTCAAATTGATGTCCTGCCTTCAAGCCCGAAGTTATCTTCGCAAAAATTACGTTGCATTTCTAGCTCAAGTCATCAAGAAGGTAGGCAAGGAGAGGAAGCTCGAAGATATTCCATTGTGAAAGAATTCCCGCAAGTTTTTCCCGACGACGTTTCAGGACTTCCTACTGTGCGAGAAGTCGAATTTCGAATCGATCTTGTGCTGGCGCTACACCGGTCGCAAAATCTCCCTATAGGTTAGCCCCATCCAGATGCAAGAGTTGGCCAGTCACTGCAAGAGCTGACTGACAAAGGATTCATACGTCCTAGCTCATCGCCTTGGGGTGCGCCCGTTCTTTTTGTGAGGAAGAAAGATGGAACGTTTCGCATGTGCATTGATTATAGAGAACTCAACAAGTTGACAGTTAAGAATCGCTATCCACTGCCTCGTATTGATGACCTTCTAGACCAACTCAAGGCGCCACCTGTTTTTCCAAAATCGACCTTCGTCAGGTTATCATCAGCTTAGAGTGCGCGAAGAAGATATTCCAAAAACTGCCTTCCGAACTCGTTATGGTCATTATGAGTTCATGGTTATGCCCTTCGGTTTAACCAACACCCCCGCTGTCTTCATGGATTTAATGAATAGGGTATGCA
Organism: Scalesia atractyloides; assembly: GCA_947069175.1. Lineage (NCBI taxonomy): Eukaryota > Viridiplantae > Streptophyta > Magnoliopsida > Asterales > Asteraceae > Scalesia > Scalesia atractyloides. The sequence goes on along the minus strand of CAMTDV010000014.1, from coordinate 20,658,655 downwards.
AACCCTATCTCGACCGTTTCGTCATAGTCTTCATCGACGATATCCTTATCTACTCAAAGTCAAAATCCGATCATGAGCGACATCTTCGACTCATTCTTGCACTCTTAAGGACTGAAAAGCTTTACGCTAAGTTCTCAAAATGCGAATTCTGGTTAAGAGAGGTACAATTCCTTGGTCTGTCGTCAATGACAAAGGGATTCATGTCGACCCTTCGAAAATCAAGGCAGTACAAGAATGGCAAGCGCCACGTACCCCTACCGAAGTTAGGTCATTTCTTGGCTTGGCTGGTTATTACCGACGCTTCATTGCCAACTTTTCCCGTATCGCCATTCCGCTCACGGCCTTGACTCACAAGGGAAAACCCTTCATTTGGGGACCTAAGCAAGAGGAGGCCTTCCAAACTTTAAAGCAAAGGCTTGTGACGCACATATCCTTACACTCCCTGAGGATTGCGATGACTTTGTGGTTTATTGCGACGCATCAGGCAAGGTCTAGGCTGTGTATTGATGCAAAGAGGAAAGGTAATAGCCTATGCCTCTAAGCAACTCAAAAGTTCATGAGAAAATTACACCACCCACGACCTAGAACTTGGAGCCGTTGTGTTCGCTCTCAAGATACGGAGACATTATCTTTACGGTACCAAGTGTGAAATATACACTGACCACAAGAGTCTCCAGCATATCTTCAATCAAAAAGAGATTGAATATGAGGCAACGAAGATGGGTCGAACTTCTCAACGATTACGACTGCGAGATTCGGTATCATCCTGCAAGGCAAACGTGATGGCTGATGCGCTCAGTCGTAAGGGTTATGCGAACTCTATTCATCTTCTATGTTGCAAACTGTAACCGATATCAAAGATCGAATACGGGCAGCTCAACATATCTCTAGTAACGAAAAATGACGTAGGCGATGAGCTGTCATGTGGGGCTGAACTCAAAATTGAAACCAAATCCGACGGTATTCTATATTATTTAAACCGCATATGGATTCCCAATCGCGACAACCTTCGTGATTTCCTCATGATTTCCATGAATGAGGCACATAAAACACGATACTTGTACACCTAGGAGCCGATAAGATGTATCAAGACCTACGATACACCTACTGGGGGCCTAGCATGAAAAAGGATATCGTTTTTTTGTTTCCAAGTGCCTTACATGTTCCAAAGTGAAAGCTGAACATCAAAGACCTTCAGGACTTCTAGTCCAACCCGAAATACCTGTGTGGAAGTGGGAAAACATAACCATGGACTTCATTACCGGTTACCTCGCACCTCCAGTGGGTATGACACCATATGGGTAATCATTGATCGTCTTACAAAATCAGCTCATTTCATTCCGATTCGCGAGGACTTCAAGAACGAGAAGCTAGCTCGTATCTACATCAGCGAGATCGTAAGCCGTCATGGTGTACCATTAAGCATCATTTCAGACCGTGATGGTCGTTTCACTTCACGCACATGGCAAGCCGTACAAACTGCTTTGGGTACACGTTTAGACCTCAGCACCGCCTTCCATCCTCAAACTGATGGTCAATCTGAGCGCACCATCCAAACCCTTGAAAACATGCTTCGGGCGTGTGTCATAGACTTCAAAGGAAATTGGGACGCTCATCTACCGTTAGTCGAGTTCTCATACAACAATAGCTATCATTCAAGTATCGGCATGGCTCCTTTCGAAGCTTTATATGGTCGTAAATGCCGATCTCCAGTATGTTGGCACGAAATTGGCGAAGCGCAAATCACCGGACCTGAATTGATTCAAGAAACAACCGACAAAATCCTTCAAATTTCGAAACAATCTTCTAGCGGCTCAAAGTCGTCAAAAGAGTTATGCCGACAAACGACGAAAGCCCTTGGAGTTTTGTGTTGGTGATCAAGTACTTTTGAAAGTATCACCGTGGAAGGGAGTAGCTTGTTTTGGCCAAAAGGGCAAGCTATCACCGCGCTACGTAGGACCTTTCAAGATACTCGAAAGAGTAGGACCTGTAGCCTACAACTTGACCTACCAGAAGAACTCAACAGAATACATCCCACGTTCCACGTATCAAACTTGAAAAAGTGCCTCGCCGACGAAAATCTCCATATCCCTCTAGAAGACATTCAAGTCGATGATAATGCACTCTGAAGACATGAATCATGATTCGGTGAGAAGCGTTTAAGGCGAATCGTATTCCAATCGTCAGGGTGCGTTGGGAGTCAAAACGGGGACCCGAGTTTACTTGGGAACGTGAAGACTCAATGCGCGAAAAGTACCCGCATCTCTTTCCGGTAACAACTAGTACTTAAATTTCGGGACGAAATTTCTAAAAGTAAGGATACTGTAACAATTGTGTAAATTGGGTTTCGAAACCCGCCCCAATTTATCAATTAAAGCGTATTTTTTATGCCGTTCGATAGTTTTATTTATTGTTTAAGATATTAAACTATTCTATATATAATTAAGGTTTAAAATTATTTGCATCACATAATCAATTAAATAAATAAAATAAATCACCTAAATAATGCATATTTATAGTAATTAAAAAGGATTAATAAAAAAACAATTAAAGAAAATTCAGTTTAAAAAAAGGGTGAACCGGGAATCGAACCCGGGTTCCCCCAGATACACACACACCACAAACACCACTAACTGCACACACTGGTTGTGCAAATGTTAGAATCTTAAAACTCTTATTTTGATACTGCGATGAAACCTGCAACTAACCAGAATCATCGTCCACCCTTCACGACCTTTTCTTTCTTTTTTGAATTCTCCGACAACTGGCGCTGGTTTATTTTTGGCAAAACCCAATTTAGTTGGTTGTCATCTTCTTGGCAAATTGCCAATCACCGAATCGAGTTTCCAAAAAAAAGCCGAAAGCAAAGACCCTGTCCTCGCCTATAAATACTAATCGTTTTTCTCAATCAAAACTCGCCCCTTTCTACTCTTATTGTTCCTCTGCTCAAAACCCCATGTTCGCCGGATAACGCTGTCAACCGCCGGAATTCCACCGCCGTAAAACCAGCGATCCTCCAATTCAGTATTCGGTAGACTCTCATTCCTCTCTTTTGAATTTTATTAACTCAATGTACATTAGTTTCATCAGTAGATAAAGGGTTTAATTTGGGCGGGTATATAACTGGTTCAAATGTTAAACGAAGAAGATGACGTGCGTTATGTAATATATATATATATATATATATATATATATAACACGGATCACAACCGGTCAAACACCCGCCCAACTGGTTGGGCCAGGTGCCAAGACCCGGGATCGTCAGTTCGATTCCACGCGCACACACCGGCTCGATTGATTTAAACCCCTTTTTATGCTTGCCTTTGGTACTCCGGAGAAGCAAATCTTAATCGAACCTATATTTGCTCAATGGATACAATCTGCTCATGGTAAAACTTCATATGGGTTCGATATACTTTTATCTTCAACGAGTGGCCCGGCATTCAATGCGGGTCGAAGCATATGGTTGCCGGGTTGGTTAAATACTGTTAATGAGAATAGTAATTCACTATTCTTAACAATAGGTCCTGAGACTTTTTGGTTCATCATGCTATTGCTCTAGGTTTACATACAACTACGTTGATCTTAGTAAAAGGTGCGTTTAGATGCACGTGGTTCCAAGTTAATGCCAGATAAAAAGGATTTTGGTTATAGTTTTCCGTGCGATGGCCCAGGACGAGGCGGTACTTGTGATATTTCGGCTTGGGACGCATTTTATTTGGCAGTTTTTTGGATGTTAAATACCATTGGATGGGTTACTTTTTATTGGCATTAAAGCACATTACATTATGTCAGGGTAATGTTTCACAGTTTAATGAATCTTCCACTTATTTGATGGGCTGGTTAAGAGATTATTTATGGTTAAACTCTTCACAACTTATTAATGGATATAATCCTTTTGGTATGAATAGTTTATCCGTCTGGGCATGGATGTTTTTATTTGGACATCTTGTTTGGGCTACTGGATTTATGTTTTTAATTTCCTGGCGTGGATAATTTCTGTATACACTTATTCAGCATATAAATATAATTAAATTTCAAGTATTAACGGGTTAGACCCAGCCCAGTTGGTTGGGCTTGGGTGCAAGTTACAGCAGAGGTCTCGGGTTCGAAACCTTGATGCGCGTCCGTTCGATCCAGTATAACCTTTTTAAATTTAATTAAATTTGAATAAACCTAAAATGTGTATAAGTATAATTAAAATCCAGACTCTTTCGGGTTAGACACGTAGCTCAGTTGGAAGAGCTGCGTGCACGCAACCGAGAGGTCACGGGTTCGAGTCTCAACACGCATGCTTAAAATCCGATTAAACCGGTCTGACAGCTGTCAGATTGACATATTTTTTTATTTTTTTATTATTTATTTTATTCTGTTTTAATTTTCTTTTATTATTCCATTTCCTAATTCATATTAAAAGAAAATACATTCAAAACACTTAAAAATGCATAATTTCTAAGGCTTAATTATATCCATATAAATTATAAAATTAACTTAAAAATCTAAACAAAGTTTTTATTCTAAATATTAAGTTATTTATTTATCGGATTGTCGCGTTATCATTTAGGTTAGTACTCCTTCATCGATTAAATTCCCAACTCGTGCGCTCTCTTTTCCACTCAAGAATACGACACCCAAGTGAGTGAATCTCTACAAATTCCCCGTTTTAATCACGTTTTGGGGTGTATCATGTGTCGTATCATTTCTTTATTTTATTTAACACTTGTGCCTATATCATTTCGTGATCAAATGTGTATTGCTTGTAGTGTGGTTTATATGTGGATACATTTTATCATTTCAGTGCACTCATTTCATTAGGCCCATCAGTTCCTCGTGAGATACGGGTTGAGCATCAGGTGCCTCATTAGATCGGCTCCGTTTGATTGAGCTTTGATCTCAGATACATTATCATTCATGTCATAATTCATTCAATGTGGTTTGTAATTGGTTACATATATACATTTGCTCACATGTGATTTATGCACAATTTTATTTAAATAAACATAAAAATCAATTATTTAAACGTTTTATCAAGGTTCACTCGCCAACTTTTGTTGACCCAAAATTTCCTCTGTTTTACGCATGATACAGGTGATCAAGTTGAGGAAAGAAACACTTAGGATGGCCTAGAAGAATAAACAAGTTATTTTGTTGGAACAAGCATTTAGATTTTTATTTTTGTTTGTATGAAATTTTGTTGGATATTTGAATTTTAATTTGAATTTAATAAATATGAAACTTCTTAGTAAATATCATGAGCTTTGGTGATAATCAAATCATGCCCCGACTTTTATTCCGCTGCGGGTCGGGTGTGACAGACGGACCTACGGTTCATGAGCAAATATTTTTATGGGATTATCATCAACACATATTTTAGAGGGGCAGGGTTGGTATTTCGTCACATTTTGGGCTGAGTACAGTTTCAAAACTTTTAAACTTTAGATAGATGATATTTTGCACCTATCGAGGGCTTTGACTGTACCTGAAATAATCCCATAGATAAATATATGGCAATGTGGCAGAAGTCTTCATAGTTCATCTATAGAAGGTAAATAGAGAGAAGATATTAGCATCACCATTAAATGATGAAACAAAAAGCATAGAAGCTAAGATATATAAATACAACTGAAACAATCATGTAAACTTGAGCGGTAGTAAGTGCAAATGTTGCATTTATCATACTCCCTCTATACCCAAACAAATAATACGTAAGATTACTCACATAGTTTAGATGGTGTTTGATTTACACTTATAACCTGATCTCTAGAGATAATCTTGCAAATATAATGGAAAGGTATTGTTTGTCTTGTAGCTACCACTAAAAAAGAACAACTATTGATAATACCTAAGTAGTAGAAGGAAACAAAGATAAAAAAACCAAACACATAGGTCTACATGATTCAGTCAGTATGATCTATGTTCCCCTGTGGTTTCAATCAATCATAAGACAATCTGAACTATATTTCTAACCAACTTTTCTCCATAAATCTGTTAGTTTCTAACCACAAATCCTTGCAGAATCAATTGAATCCACCCTCATTAGACCTCAATTGGTCTCTAGGTTGCAATCGTTGTTGGCGGCGAGAAACCAGAAATCAAAAGGATGATGTAGTGATTGCAATGGTCACCTCCGTGTCGAATTTTATCCAGATGCTACAATTTGTCAATGGAATTTACTAATAGAACTTGGTTAAATGCATATATGACCTAATACTATTAAAATAACAATAATAATGGATTAAAATAACATTCCAATTACCTAAAAATGGAGAGATGGACACTGGATTGGGGGTGAATAAGCTGTCTGGCCAATGCCTCATTTTTCAATTTTGCACCTGAAATTATCTTTAAAAATCCGACCTTCGGTACTCTCGTCAATGCCATCATCTGTATACATGTTTATCAAAAAAGAAAGAAACATCAATAAGATTCCATTTATTATCATCACCATAGAAATGTTGTGCCATAACACCCACCCAAGATTCCACCTAAAAATTCCATTTATTATCATCAAATTTCCTCAATACCCTTAGGATATGCAGACTCTAATATATGAAGGCAAGAACCACTGGGCATAAGTATTTTCTGAAAAAACACCAGCCATCATCCTCTAAATATATATACACACACATCCAAAATAGACGAAATAGAAAACTCACTAAATCATTTCATCAAACACCTTACTTGCAATAATAGACAGATGGTTAGAAGGAGCTCCTGTTGTTTCCACTATTCTTTCACTGAATTGCTGTAGAGATGACCTTTGATTGAACAATTATGTGAGGAGAATCTTCAAGAAAACCTTAAATCGGAAACCCTAAAATCCGCCCCTTTTGTTGATTATTGATTTAGGGTTCATCGAATTTAGGTTATCAATCCAAGTTAACTGGTTAACTGATGAAGTATAGACGATCGGCTCATGAAAAATCAGTTCGTCGGAAAACCCTATGCTTTATGGAAATCGTCTCGTCGGTCATAAACACCACTGCCGCCGTCACTCCACCATCAACATCAGACCGCCACTGCCGCCTCCAAAGGAGAGACATCTGATGAGAGCATCCGAGTGGAGATAGATCAGAATTAGGGTTTGTGAATGGTGAAGAAGGAAGAATTTTATAATTTTGGAAAGATTGAATTGATTGAAGAGAGAAGCGGAAGTTTGAAGAAAGCGTGTGAATGGAAAAGAGGATGAAAAAAGCCCGCTCACACATCTATTATCTTGACAAAGAGGATACCACATCATCAAAATAACTGGACAAAATAGGGCCATGTGACAAAGGTAAATTGTTTTAATATAGTAGATAGATGTGTTTGACCTATTTAATTTTATTTTCCTTAAGTATGTTAGTTAACTTCAAAAAGAAACTAAATACAAAACTATATTATAATATAAATCTCAATGAAAATGTTTATTTTCAAATTTAGTATCGTAAATGATGTAGAGTATTATCCCATACTTAGGGTATGGTGGGGCGAGGGTTTAATGTATGAGTTGACACGTGGACTGAGTGGGCTTCACTGGCAAGACCTAAAAAATTTAGGGTATGGTGGGGCTTGGGTTTGAGGGTGACTTGGCCAAATTACTTTTATTTTTTCTTTTTTTAGATTAATGGATAATATACGCCCAATGTTCACCCGCCAATTCAGATGGTAGCCCCGCCCAACGCCCCGGCTGAAACCCTCGCCCAAAAGGCCACGCCCAAACCCAAACCCACCCAGAATGGTCACCTGAGCGTTTCCTCTCAACCCTACACCCACACCCCTGCCCCATACCCCACGACCTTAGAGATTATTTCCCAAATGCATGCACTTTTGGACCTTATTCCTTATGGAAACAATGATCTTATAAATTCTTTTATTTTTTCTACAAAGAAGATTTTTTTTATTAATGTTGATGTAAAGAGAAAAGCCGACTAGGTTTTACTATTATAGAAAGTGAAGTCATAAAAAAAACCATGACTATAATATAGAAGCAACCTACAGTTACTAGGTAAATAAGCTAAATAATAGAACCAATATAAAAATAGTCCACAACTTTATTATGTTAACATCACCTCTCAAACCTACAATACAACAACAATAAAAAATAAGCACAATGTAGAGTTATGTGAAAATGCCCTAGTATCATTTACCAACATTGAAAAGATACCCCATTCATATTTTTCTAACTTCAAATGGAACTCCCAAAAAACATATTTAACACCCACCGTGAATGATTAATGGAGACGAATAGCATATAAAAACATGTTTATAGTTTATATAATAAAATTCGTAAAATGTATTTTTGTATCACATAATGTGGTAAGTGTTTAGAATTTATCAACATTTATTTAATGTCTTTAACTTTTGTTTTAATTTTTTTTTTATCTTTTGGTTGTCTCTTAAATTAGGTAGACCATAACGACATGATACATATGTTTTGAATTTTGGTTTATGTATATAACATGCTATATTTCAACGTTATGCATCTAACCACCTCTTTGAATTACTTAAAAAAGGCATTATATCACCACAACCTTTTTCTTCTTATTTAAGGTTGTCGTAGATGATGCATTACTTATATAATACGCTATAGTTTCATGCTACAGTTACTTGAAAAAATGCATTACATATGGGCAACGCATGACGGGTAAATTACTAGTTTAAATAAAAAAAATAATGATTGAATAATGATTCGGATGCCACTAAAACCATTACACCATACAGTGAAAACCAGTGAATCAAGTGATCTAGTCATAAGCCAATGATGTAACAGACAATTTATGTCGTGACAATAGATACACAACGGGTAATCATCTAATTACTATGAGTTTGATAAACATATTTTGATGATAAAATCTTGAAAAGCTAAACATTGAGGGTCTAAAGTGCAAAATTTTATAACTATAGTGTGGTTATGTAAACATTTGTCTAGTGGCTCCACACGTGCGTACTAAAAGAACTTTCAAGATTATTAACCAAATTCTTTACGCTGTATTTTATTTTTTTAAACGTAGCCACAGGCCCACAACCCGAACTATCTGTATCCAGATGAAAGGAAAAGATTTCCTTTATCTTTATCTATGAAACGAGGCGTGCCACGGTTTTGACACATATTGCCATAGCGGAGGTGTGCCACCGATCGTCCACACAACATTTATTAATGTGGGGACACTATTATTGTTATTATTATTAGTTAAAAAATTTCTTTTGCAACTTTTCACATATAACATGATGTTTACATATTAAAATATGCTTCTATGTTTTGTTTATTGAATCCGTGAGATGTGATGATGCGGCGGGAGCGATATATCACATTATCCTCAATCGAAGTCAAAACCAAAGTCTTAGGTTAGTCTATTTTATTAATCAATTGGTTTTTGGTTAATTATTTCGGTTTATTCGGTTAGATTGATGGTTTTTTGGTTTGATTCATTTAATTTCAGTTAATAGCAAAAACCAAACAAATTTGGGCTAAAACTTTTTTCTTAGAAATCTATGAGATTGATGTATAAATACGTGAAATGAAAGTATAAATATATGAAATGAAGATATAAAATATGAATTGGAGGTAGTAGAAGTTAGAAATATATGAAACTATGAATGATTCGGTTCGGTTTAGTTAATTTGGTTAACGAGAGTACATAAAATATGATAACCAGTTTTTGGTTAATTCGATTTTCGGTTTTCAATTAATTCAGTTTTTGGTTGATTTCGGTTCGATTTCGTCTGTTTTCAGTTCGGTTTAGGTTAATGATTTAGTTATTGCTCACCGGTAACCGGTTTTGGTTAATAACCCATAGGTGCGCATGCAATGTGGCGAGAAACACAAACATTGTCACGGTGTGCATTTTTCGGTTGGTTAGATTACTATCCTCAGTTGAAATCGAGGTCATCGATTAGTCCATTTTATTAACCAACCATTTTCTGTTAATCGGTTTGGTTTATTCGGTTAGATTGACGGTTTTTGGTTTGATTCATTTATTCAGTTAATAGCTAAAAACCAAACTTGGGCTAAAACTTTTTATTAGAAATACATAAAATTTAGGTATAAAATATATGAAATGGATGTATAGGTACATAAAATGTACGTATAAATACATAAAATGGGGTATAAATATGAAAAATGGTAATTTAAAAAAAAAAACAATACACTAATAAGTTTTTCAAATTATATAATTTTTCGTCTTTTCTCATCTTTTCTTCATTTTGTTGAGTGACAACTTTCTTGTGGTTTAATCTCCAGATCGAATACTCCTCCGCAGGAAAATTTGTCTTCGCCAACTTTCCTCGATACCGTAGGTTGGCGATGTCATAAGCTCTAGCGGCCTCTTCCACCGTGTCGAAAGTCCCAAGCCACTTCCGCTCCTTCCCAGGAACCATTATCTCCGCCGCCCATTTTCCCGAGGGCCGTAAACTAACCCCTCTATACTCATTCTTCCGTTTTCTCTTCACTGCATGGAAAAACTCACACTCCAAACAGTCTGGAGTTCGCATTCCACAATGGGCCGCATACTTCTTCCTCCGGCACACGCTCTCCAATCGCAAAAACCTCCGTCGTCGCCGCCGCTTGTGATGTGGCTGAGTGCAGCCACCATAATGGAATTCACATCTTCAGTTTTCGGAATAACTGTTGGTTTATTCATTTTTCATTTAGAACAATGAGAGTGGCTTTCATATTAGCGTTATATATAGCTTTCCATTTGATTGTGGTAGGCAATGCACACTGAGGAATCATCTAGCTGTATACTTGTATTGTCGTTAACTGTTTTATAGATCCCACACCTTTTTATAATTAAACTGTCTGTCCCTGAGGTTGTCACACCCTGACCCGCAGCGGAAATGGTAGTCGGGGCATGATTGGGTTTTCATCAAAGCTCATGACATTTACTATAAAGTTTCATATTTATTACTTCTCTTTAAAGAAGAAGTTACAATAAACAAATAAGCATAACATGTTCAATTACACTTTCATTACAAACAAAAGTATTAAACAAAATCATACAATTAAAAGGGGAAACTAAACTAAATGTCCATTCCAAAGCATTAACTTGTTTATTCTTCTAGGCCATCCTACGTGTTTCTTTTCTCAACCGGATCACCTGTATCATGTGTAAAATAGGGTTTTTGGGTCAACAAAAGTTGGCGAGTGAATCTTATTTAAATATTTGAAAGGATTAGTTATATTGGTTATTTGAATAAAATTGTGCATAACCAAATATGAATAAACGTAAATGTAAATTAAATCACAAAACACATAATATCAATAAATGCACAAGCACACACACCAAATGAATGAACATGAGATCAAGGCTCAATCAAACGGAGCCGATCGAATGAGGCACGTGATGTTCAACTCGTCTCCCACGAGGAACTGATGGGCCTAATGAATGTTTTGCACGCAACTTGACAAAATGTAAACACGTATCACAAAAACAATATTTACATCATAAGTTTAGATCATATAATGGTAATGGCACAAGTTTGAATAAACGAAATATTTAGAGCGACACATGATACACCCCAAAACATTAATAAAAAGGGGAACTTGTAAGAATTCACTCACAGTGGGTGCTTCCTTGATGACGATGAATGCGCACGAATTTTCGGATTTGATCGACGAGGAAAAACTAACCTAAAATAATAACGAAATGGTTCGGTAAATAAATGGATTTTATTTGAGATTAATTCTTTTAATTCATAATCTTAATAGGATTTTTAGATTTATTTTTGTGAGTTTAAGGACATTTTCTAACTTTAAAAATATTATTTTTAAGTATTTTTAAATAATTTTCTGATTAAATAAATAAATAAATAAAAATATAAAAATGTTGACTTTTTTTGACTTTGACATTGACGTTGACCGTTGACCGGTCGGATTCAGTTTATTCATGCGCTGAGTGAGGTTCGAACTCGTGACCTCCCGTATACGTGCACGCAGCTCTACCAACTGAGCTACGTGTCTAACCAGAAATATTTCTGAATTTAATTATACTTATATACTATTAGACTATTCAGAATTTTATTTAATTAAAAAGGTTTTTAAACCAATCGAACCGGCATGAGAGTCTGGAATCGAAACCGTGACGTGCTTAATGTTTTTGCACACAGTCCACCACTGGACGGTGTGTTTAACCTGTTTATTATTCCGGTTTTTATTATATTTATATACATGTTAAAGTTTGATCTGAATAGGTTATAAAAGATTGGTTTTATTTCAGAAAGTCGAAACAAGTGTGGCTCGAACCCGGGATGTACGCGTTGAAATTGCACACAGTCCACCGCTGGACTGTGTGTCTAACCCAGTTAAAATACTGATTTTAATTATATTCATACACAACTCGATATTCTCTTCTTCGTTTTATGAAACCAAAGAATCAACCTGACTGTTTAATCAATCATTCTTATTGAATTAGTTGATTGATTATTACTGATAACTAAAATAATTTAAACAGGAAAGGATTTAAGAATGTTGTACCGAACAGTTGTGATCTCCGATGAAGTTCCGGTGACTGAAAGAAATTCCGGCGAGGTGTAACTTGCGACATAGGATCAACAGGAAGTTTGAGGTGAGTGTGGGTGACTTTGTCAAAGCTCTAGAAGTCCTATTTATAGAGTAAGGCAATAATGGGATAGATTCGGTTTTCCGGCGAGGTTCCGACGGCTGTGGTCAACTCCGGCGAAGTGTAGAAAAGAAAAGCAGAGAGTTTGAGGGAATGAGCGAGCTCGTGCTGAGGGTAATGGATTGATATTTATAGTGTAACCACTCAATCATAGATTTCGGTTTCAATTCTTAAAAGCCAATGATTTCTTTCGGTTTCAAATCAATTGATTATGGTTTTCTGTTATAACTGATGTTGGAAATCAGTTACACACGTTTAATCATAAGGAAAACGTCAATTGTGTTGATTGCAAAAATTTAGTTTTCGACAGTTACTGATTTTTGCGAATTTGACTTGCAGGTTTTTGCGTTTGTTCCGATATAAGACTTAACTGATTTCTGGTTATTCCTAAATGTGTGTGTAGCGCAGTGGTGTGTTGTGCGTTTGTTAATCCGGGTGACCCGGGTTCGAACCCGGCGTCTCCTTTTATTTTTTTTATTCATTATTTATTCTAAATTTTCAATTATAGATTTTAAGTTCTAATATATTTATTAATTATGTATTGTTTAAAATTGATATGAACCAAAAATACGCAACGAACTTTATAACTGAATGTTTGACTGATAAACGAAGCGGGTTTTGGAAACCCGTTTTTTTGACGGATGTTACAGAGGTTTGGAATATTAAAAAAATAACACAAAGTTTAATTCGTTGACAAACAAAAATAAAGTTTAATAAGAAACATCTAACCATTTTTCTTTTTTGCTGTGGTATTTTGGTTTTGCTGTGTTCTTGCTGCTTGCTAAACAATAAAGTATTTGTTGGCCGATAAAAAAGAATATATATTTACTGACTTTTTTTGTCTTTGTTTTTTTATGAAAAGGCAATACTTCAATAACCACAAACACTAGAAGAAGCTAGAGATACAATAAGAAAAACAAACAAACAGAACATGCACAACAATAATACAACATAACCTGCCTAACAAAAGTCAATAAAGTTACTCCAATGTTCTTCACTCATTGACAACTTTTTTAGTTATTAGTGCACGCTTTAATCCAAAGATACCCCCCTAGCCTTCACTTCTTGCACGATCACTGCTGCATGTAGTCTTTTGCAGCTGAAAATGACGTGCCTTTTCCAAAGAGTCCAACAAACCAACAGCACGATTGATTGAACAGGCTTGACAAAAAGAGAGATTATTTTGTCATTTCTAAATACATATGACATTCAGTTATATTAAAAAAAGAGAGATTTAAAAACTTTTTTTGTTTCTTGACTATCTTCTAAGTGTGATTAATCACGGAATTTGCGTCGATACGTGTATTTAAATATGACCATTTCAGTGTTATTTTTTTATTAATATTTTCTTTTTGTAAAATACAAATTTAACAATAATAGTTTGATTTAATTAAGGATAATACTTGATCCTTATTATTCTAATAAATGATTACAATATATGTCATGTGTCATTCTATCCTCAAAACCCGATTTTGTTTGTTAGTTGAATTTAAAATCGTCTCGTCATAGTCAGTTCGAATCCCGAGCTCACCCGGGTTTTCGTCCTACCGTGTGTATGTTACGTCAGAGAGTTCTGCTCTTGTAGTGACACAACTTCTCTCTAGTGGCAGCCGAGAGAACGCCCAAGGCAAACTCTGAAGCCAACGTGGTCCCGGTTAAGAAAACATAGTCTGGTTAGAGTGGGGCAACATGGCTCTCCAATTAAAGAATGTGATGACCAAACACAAAAAAGTCATTGTTCCAAAAAAATAAAAAATATTAGACTACCATATTTAGTAATTGGAAACTATATTTTCAAAAACAAAAATGCATATCGTAACCATACTATATATAACCTTAATTTAAATTAGTATAAATCAATTTTTTTTTCGAATCAACATCTCTAATTAGGATTTGATCACGCCGAAAGTTATCTTCTACATACCAAATTATACTAAATGAATATGCATAAATGAAATTTGTTAGGTTTTCTATTTTTATTTTTTATGTTTTGTTAAAATTAAAGTAATATCTATTCAGTGCTTTCATAATAGAATGTTACAATAATCCGTTATAACATGACTATTTTTTTAAATACTTTATGATAATCGATTATAACAATACATTTTTATCTTTGTAATTTTATGTTATATTTATGATTTTCTACTATTATAATATTATTGACTTTCTATTTCTATTGTATACAATTATATTTAGGCAAATTGGAAAATAATAATCCCACCTTTCTGAAATTAGCCAATAATAATCCCAAGTCACGAATTAGCTGCCAATAATCCGAGCTCGTCCAATCTTTTTGTAAAATACTCCACCGTTAATTCTGACTAACATCGTTATGAAAAATTGTGACGTGGCTGCCACATGTTAAATGACTCAAATGACATGGATTTTTTTTAAATGACAAGGATTAATTCATCAAATCTATTTTCTTATCTATACTGTCGAAATCAAAGTTTCAAGATCTTAAAAACTCTCTCTATCTCTGTAACAACAGCTTTCACAACCCAAATCGACCTTCTTCGCCTCAAATAACAAACTTTTCCGTAACCCATATACGACCACCTGCAAAATCACAACCGGATCTGCACTTTTTGAAGGGTTAATTCATCCAAATCTCACAAGGTTTAGTAATTCCGCCATCGCCGCTATCTGACTTGTTTGTAGCCTACGCAGATTTGGGGTTCAGATCCGAGAGTGATCATATCTCGAACCTAAACCCGCAAGTCAGATATAAGCTGAGAACTTAAACTTGCGATGTGGTATGGGAGAGAGGGTTTGGGGAAGATGTTGTTGTTTGCAGTGGAGAGGTACGGTGGTGGCTGGTGGTGGTGTTTCCAAACGCTAATCGAAGCTCTTGAACCTCAGCCGGTTCCAAGTTCAAATTGGGATTGTTTCATTTGGTCAGTGTGCAATGAGTGTTGTTTTTTTTTGGTGGCAGGTGGTGGTTTGGTGTTAGTGGCAGGTTGTGGTGACTATTAGTATTGGTGGTAATGATGGTAATTAATGGTGGTGTCTGGTATAGAGACGTAGAGAGAGGGGTAAAATAGAACGAATGGATCATTTCATAAACATATTATAGATAAGATAATGAATTTAATGAATTAATCCATGTCATTTAAAAAAATCCATGTCATTTGAGTAATTTAACATGTGGCAGCCACGTCACCATTTTTCATAACGACGTTAGCCAGAATTAACGGTGGAGTATTTTACAAAAAAAATTGGACGAGGTCGGATTATTGGCGGCTAATTCGTGACATGGGATTATTATTGGCCAATTTCAGAAAGATTGGATTATTATTTCCAATTTGCCTTACATTTATCTCTTTTATTTCCTTTTTCATACTGTTTAATATTACATTATAGCATGTTATAATGCGTTTATATTTATATTTATATAAGTTAACAAACTAAAACATATATTCGTTGTCCGTTTATTATGGGCTTATTGCTTTCATAACTTCATCTTCATATATACCTCTCGATTGATAAAGTCATTTATAAATAAAATGGTATTATTCAAAGTCAATGGTAATCAAAAAGTGTGTTAATTAAAAATATTTTAAAATCATTTGTTTGTGATAAAATAATTCATAAACATGTTTTTCTAAATCTGAGAACCAAAATTAGATCAGTGTTTATAATGTAAATAAAGATGATCAAACTACGAACAATACAACAACAAATGTCATGCATGTAGAAGTGTTTAGAGATTTGTAATGGGATATTGGATTTAAATAACCCTAACTTTCACAAATTGGCCGATAACACTCCCAACTTTAGATTTATACACCTGCACCCTCAACTTTCAACTTATTGGCCGATAACACTCCTTAACTGACTGAACCCTAACGCAGTTAGTTTTTGCTGATGTGGCATATGATGTGGACCTTTTTGCTGACGTGGCAGCTGATGTGATACTTTTTGATGACGTGGCAGCTGATGTGACAGCTGACATGGCAATTTTGATGACGTGGTAGCTGATGTGGCGGCTGACATGGCATCTTTGATAATGTGGCAGCTGACATCAGCTAACTGGGTTAGGGTTCAGTCAGTTAGGGAGTGTTATCGGCCAATAAGTTGAAAGTTGGGAGTGCTGGTGTACAAATCGAAAGTTGAGAGTGATATTGATCAATTTGTGAAAGTTAGGGTTATTTAAATCCAATATCCCTTTGTAAATTATAATCGTGTTTTCGTTTTTTATTGGTGTATGTAATAAAACATATTAAATAATGTAATTTTTTGTACAAAATATATATTTATAACCCACATTGTTATTATACAAACTTGCGTAATATAATCGAATATAACCTAATAAACAATAGACTAGTTTTGACTCTTGATCATGGTTGTAGAACTCGCCAGGCGCTAGTCGGTCGGTGGGGTGGGACTAGCGATTAATCGGGATTAATCAGAAATACTCGGATCGGACTTTTTATGTATAATTTTAAGTTTTATACATATATACACATATTTTTATACGTAATTTTTTTAAATGGACAAGTTTTGACCAGAACCTGGGAGGTTTTGGCCGGAGTATATGATTTTTTTCGATTTTTTCTTCTTTTTTTCGATTTTTTTCCGATTTTTTTCTGACCGACTAAGGCCGATTAGGCCGACTAGCGATTAATAGACTGATTAACAAAAAATTAATCAGTAGAAGGCTGACTAGCGATTAATCAACGACTAGTCGCCGATTAATCACGATTTTACAACACTGCTCTTGATCAACAATCGAATTGTCTAGTTCTAGTCTTCTAGTTACATACCTAGTTTTGAAACAAATAATTTAACTCCTTTTGAAATTAAGAATATATTTATCATGTTAGTGCTATGTTTATTTATTTATCTATTTTTTGCGTAGTACAAAGTTAATAATAATTTGATTTAATTAAACATAATACTTAAATTACAATTAACTACTTTTTTGTCAACGAATTGTCTGTCTCTAGTCTTCCAATTGCATGCCTAGTTCTAAAATTAAGAGTAAACTGTTATTTTGGTCCTTGAGGTTTGAACTGTTTTGTCACTTTAATCTAAATCTCAAATTTTTTGCATCTGAGTCCCTGTGGTTTCAGTTTTATTGTCATTTTGGTCCAAAAGTGATATTTGTCTTCTAAAATCCAACTATTTTGTTCTTTTTCTTGGGGCAAAATGATCATTTTAAGCATTAATATATATTATATATATAAATAAACCTCAAACTCTGCTTATAATAACCATTTTACCCATGAGGAAAATGACAAAATAGCATAATTTTAGAAGACAAAAATCACTTTTGGACCAAAATGGCAATAAAAGTGGAACTATAAGGACCCAGATGCAAAAAGTTTGAGATTTGGACTAAAGTGGCAAAACTGCCCAAACCTCAGGGACTAAAATGGCAGTTTACTCTAAAATTAAAGAAGTTAACTCTTTTATCTTTTTAGAAACACTTCACATCCTTTCTCACGTTTCCATTCTTATAATTACATTAAAAATCACAACATTTTCTCTCTCATTTCAATTAAATAATATTTTTTTCAACCTTTATTATTACATTTTCCCACCTCTTCACTCACAACACTTTTAAAAAAAATTAAAAAATTATAAGGATGAACAGTTTCCCTTCAAATTTACAGTTGAACAGAAACATTTTCTCTCTCCCCCACTCACAACCCCTCATAACCACTTTTTATAATATACCAAATTCTTTCACTAAAAAAATGAAGGGATGTGAGTGCTCTTACCTGTTAAATTTGATGGCTAAAACAATAACTTTAGTATACATATGATGGCTAAAACAATAACTTTAGTATACATATTTTTAAGATGAATTTCAACCTTATATTTTTAATAATATACATCTTTAATCAATATAATTTTTATATAATTTTTTATCCCTAATTTGCGTTTGATAACCTAGAAATAATATTGAATACACAATCATATTATGATATAAATTTAACTGAAAATGATGTTTCAAATTTAATATCTTACACAATGGAGAGTATTGTCCCATACTTGGAGACGAATAATCAAAACTTGAACATACCAAATGAACAATGCATTCATAGACATAACAAAATGCACAATATCAAAGTGAGTAGTAGAACATTAAATACTTTGTTCAAAAGGCACCCTTGATGGAGACTAGTGACGAACCTAACACATCAGAATGCACAATATCGAAAGTAGCAATATAACAGTAAATACTTTGTTCAAAAGGTAAAGTAGAAAATTTACCAAGTTTGCAACTACTAGAAGCAGAAATATGACAAGTGTTCAATTGACCCAAAACACCTATAGAAGCTAAAAAAATGTATACATGATGCTGACACATGTCTCAACGAGAATGCCACCGATACAAATCAGGAGATGAATGATTGATCTGAAAGGAGCACAAGTCAACACTAGAAGCAGCAACATCAAATTTCCCTGAAATCATCCA
The DNA here is from genome assembly GCA_947069175.1 of Scalesia atractyloides. Taxonomy (NCBI): domain Eukaryota; kingdom Viridiplantae; phylum Streptophyta; class Magnoliopsida; order Asterales; family Asteraceae; genus Scalesia; species Scalesia atractyloides. The sequence continues at coordinate 20,639,629 of CAMTDV010000014.1, read as the reverse complement.
AAGATAAAGTCCAACTACCATATGGTCGTTGTCAACCGCCATAAGAAAATGTGAATCTAGTACACAACACACAAAATCAGAAAAGAACACCCAATGAACATACTTGCACAAATGACTAACTGTAACCAGATTTGAAGTAAGTTTGGGAATATAATATATATTAGTGAGAGAAATATGGGAGGGGGGTAACAATAGAGTCAACACCCTCTACTAGCATTGATGTTGGACTAGCAAATATAACAAACGTAATTGAACCAGGAGTCAAGGATACAAAAGATGACTATTAGGGTGACATATGATGAGATGCACCAGAATCCAAAATCTATAAGGATGAAGAATACATAAGGTACTAGACGAAGACGTGCCTGAATGGAAAGTGTCCATGTGAGTAGGATTAGATGAACAAGACAGTTTGAATTGCTCAAAATCCCAAAGATCTAAAGCAGGCTTTGGGACAGGACCCAACGGTGCATCCAGATTTGGAAACAAGGTGGTTCTTGTGTTGTCTTGTTAATCAACAATGGACACCAATACTTTCAATGGTTTTTTCGTTTGCAATATGCACATTGATCGAAAGCAACTTTAAAGCACATATAGATAAACGAGAGTTAAATGACATTTTAGTCCCTATGGTTTGGGCCATTTTGGCAGTTTAGTCCAAAGGTTTGAATTTTCCCTTGTGGATGCAAAAAGGTTTCAACGTTGCCATTTAGTCCACTGGGTTGACTTTATCCATTTTTTCTGTTAACGAGAAGGGCAATTCGGTCATTTTATATGTAATTCTGTTAACTAGAAGGGCAATTCGGCCATATAAAATGACCGAATTGCCATTCTGGTTAACAGAAAAAATGGATGAAGTCAACCCAGTGGACTAAAATGGCAACGGTGAAACCTTTTTGGACCCATAGGAGAAAAATGAAACCTTTGAACTAAACTAGCAAAATGGCCCAAACTACAGGGACTAAAATGACATTTATCTCATTCTCAAAAAGATAATAATCCAAAAAGTACAAAACCAACATTGACAATTGACAAACAAATACGAATACCAATATGGGCCAAAAATATAAACCCTAATGCAACGCAAGCGACGAGTGTAGCAAATGTGAACCAGAAAATCATTTACGAACGGACAAAATGAAAGATTGAACGCTTGTGCCAACAAAACATGCACACTATGAATATAAACGATTATCCGCCAAGAATAATTTTAATTTTCTTCACAATAATTCTTCACCAAATGAATTCCTTAGCAAGTTAATTCTTCACAGAAATTGATGTAGCAAATAATCTTCAAATAGAAAAACAAATAAGTAGCCCCTATGTTTGAAACTCGATTCAAACAAATTATTAATAATGAATTTTTGACAGAAACATTCTTGCAACAAACATTTTCATACAAAATTCTTCACAAAAAAATGCTTCACCGTATCTACAAGATTTGAATACCAATTTCAAACACAGGAAACAATTATTTAATGGAATTATACGAAGCCTATTTGTGAATAACTATAAGTGATAGTGCCGTTGTACCCTATTTCTGCACAAAATAAAATAATAATTACTTGTCAAAACTCTTTCATAATTAGATCAATAAACATGGATCGAATAAGCTCTAATACCATTTTAATTAATAAACATGTAAAAAGAAAACGGCTATGGTTTTATTATTATAAACCAAAGAAAATCAAGAGTACATTACTGTTTTGGTCCCTGTAGTTTAATCAGTTTAACCATTTCAGACCAAAAAGGAATCTTTTAACAAATTAGACCCCGAGTGTGTATTTTATAACGGTTTTGGTCTCTGATACTAACATTGTTACTTTTCTGCAATTAAGTGTAAGAGTAATTAGATCATTATATACCTTAGGGGTTGTTTTTTATAATTATAAAGTTCTTTTAATATTTAAGAGATAATTAAGGCAATTACTCAAGTTTTTTTATTATTTCATTATTTTCACGATTATTATTTAACAAAATACGTTTAAAATATACAAATAAATATGTGTTTTCATTAACCATCTATCGTTTTTAAAATTGTTCCATTTTAACAAAATAATTTGTTAAAAGTTGTTTTAAAAAATATTTTTTTTACATTTTGTTTAAACCATCTATCGTTTTTAAAATTGTTCCTTTTTTAACCATTTGTTTTTTTAATTGTTCTTTTTAAAGTCGTTTGTCATTAAAGGTTCTTTTAAACACTTCAATTTATACCATTATTTTTAAAATCATTTATTTTGTAAGCATTTTTAAACAACTCACTTTTTTAAGTCGTTCATCTTTTAAATTTTACAAAACGTCGTGTATAAAAACACAAAAGAAATGTTAGATTTGAAAAAAAAAGAAACATTCTAATAAAAAGTTTGCCAAAGATCGTTCTTTTTCAAAGAGTTAATTATATAGTTAGTCCCTGTGGTTTGCACAAAGTAACATACTTAGGTACTAATAGTTTAAAATCATCTTTTAGGGTATTAACTTTTCATTTTGTAACATTTGGAGGTATTAACGTTAATTGTTTGTTAAACTATTAGTACCTAAGTATGTTATTTTGTGCAAACCACAGGGACTAACTATGTTAATACTCTAGAAGTTAATACCTCCAAACGTTATAAAATGAAAAGTTAATACCCTAAAAGGTGATTTTAAACTATTAGTACCTATGTATGTTATTTTGTGCAAATTATAGGGACTAACTATGTAATTAATCTTTCAAAATTTTTTAGACTGTTTATTTCTTTTTCAAATTTTCCATTTTAGACCGTTTGTTTATTCAAAATTCATTATTTTTTAACATTTCGTTTATTAAATTCGTGCGTTTTTTAGTACCTTACACTTGTTTACTTATTTTTTAAGGTTTTATTTTTTTATAAACATCGTTTTTTAAAAAGAACGGTATAAAATGAATCGCTTAAAAAACTTTAAAAAATAAACAACTTTAAGAAGAACGATTTTAATAAACAAGCGGGTAAAAAATGAATAACTTTAAAAACGATAGACAATTTAAAAAAAGGTTAAAAAACAAATAATTTTAAAAACAACGTTATTAAAAAACAAACGCTTAATGAAAATACATATTTATTTGTATATATAAAACATAATTTGTTAAATAATAATCGTGAAAATAACGAAATAATAAATTTTTTTTGAGTAATTGCATTATTAATCTCTTAAATATTAAAAGAACTTTGTAATTATCAAAACAACCCCTAAGGTATATATATATATATATATATATATATATATATATATATATATTAATTAGCTAATTACCCTTAACTGCAAAAAGTAACAAAGTTAGTATCAGGAGCCAAAATCGTTATAAAATGCAACCTCGGGATTTGTTAAAAGATTTCTTTTTGGGCTGAAATGGTTAAACTGACTAAACCACAGGGGTCAAAATAGTAATTTACTCGAAAATCAATAACATAAATATAGATGCCATCTAGGATTACCAGCTAAATGAACTTAAAAATAAATCCAATACAACTTGAACATCCCCAACTTTATAATGCTAACAATTATTGCTAACAATTAATACTTTAGTTAAACTAATGACCTTTTTTACAATCCACCATTTATACATAATTCGCAACCGAAATAATCAACGAAATATTGTAATTGCAAATTAAAAACACTTATTGGGATCATTGATCCTAAAAATCTCTCTGTAGAACCTAGTTAAAATGTGATTTTGCAACCTAAATAATCAAATGAAGTATTGTAATTGCAAATTAAAAACACTTATTGGGATCATTAGTCCTAAAAATATCTCTGAAGTATCTTCCTTTCTTTGATAATATATAGAACCTAGTTAAATGTGATCATCTTAAAAATGTTTTTTTATTCATAAAAAAATAGTAATTGATTCTTTTGAATTAGTTTTACAAATATTTTTTAACTCAACTCATGGTCCTCTAATTAGTAAATAGGGAGATTTTCCCGCGCTTCGCGGCGGGAATTCGGTCAGTTTTAGTTTGGTGTGTTGCGGTATCGATGCTCGCTATAGTAATTGAAAGAAAAAACTTTACATCGACCGGAAATAATAAAAAAACAAATATAGATTCCAGTACCAATGTTGTTCGGTTGATATCAATCCGGTTCGTTTGCGTTCTATGTTTTTTTTCTTTTTTTTTAATATTGCTATATAAATTTGATCGAAAACTAATACTATGTCGCGACTGTACCAACTGAAACTAAAGCCAACAGAACATCTGTGCTGATACTGGTATTTATTTATTGTTTCGCTTTTGATAAAGTGACACTATATCGCTACCATATGGTAGGTATCACACCGAATAGATCAAACAGCATTGGTACCAATATGTATTCGTTTTTATGGTTTCCTATTTGATAACTGATACCATGCCACAACCGTAGTAAACTGAACCGAAACCAACAAAAAAACACGGGTTTTGGCACCGATATTTATTTTTTTGTTTTTTCTTTCAATAAACTATAAACTAACACCGTATCGCTACTGCATCGTACCGTACGACATCAGTACCATTACATCATGTATTCATTTTTTAGGTTTTTGGTTTCGAAAAAACTATTTATACAACTCTGTATGTTACGATAAATAAATATCCGTACAAGTACCTTGACAATCTGAATCGATCGATATTGTTTGAACAACACCGACGCCGATACGGTTTTGTTTTTCTCGTTTTCGGTCAATGTAAAAATATAAAAAAAACATGATATCTATACTAAATGCATGTATTGTACCGGTACTATAACGAACCGAGCCGATACCGATCCAATGCTTGTGATAATGTAAAAAACTTGGAATGTTAAAAAAATTGTGGACTTAGATTTTTTCTTAGCTTGACTAATGAAAGTTAAAACTAAATAATCTAATCAAATAAATAAAATACTATTAAGAAAAGAAAACAAATATCTAAAATTATAACACATGGATCAGGGTAAGATTATAATCCAATTTCTTTGAAAAGTTTTGTTATTGTAAGGTCAATAAGGTAATTTTGTTTGTTGATTACTATTCATCAAATCTTTGTATTCATATGTATAATGTATAATTTGTATTCATATGTATAATAATAATAATAATAATTACCATGAGCATTGAGCACGATAAACATCTTGTGAAGAATAAAATATATAGAAGACTGAAGGTGGTAAAATGCAATAAGCTAATAGTATGGAGTTGTTTTATACAAACATTGGTCGACTAAACGGTCGTGGCTCCGAGTCAATATAAAATGTTTACGCTTTTCTGACTAGTTATATGTTGCGACTGTGTTTGAACATCAAGAATTTAGGTGGTCCCAAAATCGACTATACTTATATGGTGTGACTGTGTTTGAACATCAAGAATCATAGGTGGTCCCAAAATAGACTATCAAGCCGTCCAGAAATAAGAAAAAGATAGGTGATAAAATAAATATATTTTTTTTTTGGAAAAATGGCCAGTCTTAAGAATTCACGGTCCTCAAGAACTGTATTATAGAAAAAATGTTGGAAATTTATGGAAATAATATTTTTCACAAAGATGGAAATAGATATTTTCTAATTTTGTAGTACAAATAAATATTATAAACTGAGTTATAATATATATATATATATATATATATATTTCTTTATGGGTTTGTGTTCTATGTTGGAAGAGCTTTGCAACGAACTAAACCGCGTCCAAAACGTAGCTAAGAAGAACGAGATATCAATGCTCAAAGTTTGGTATTTGAAACATCAACTGTTGAAATAAATGGGAAAGTAGCACCTTGTCCCACATAGGAGGAGAGATGAAACTTAAAGGGGTATTTAAGTGGGAACACTCCTTCCTCATTGTTTCATGGAAGCACACACCGAGTGTACTTGGGAAGGGTGCCCGCGCGCGTGGCGTGGGTGCAATGTGGCGCTTTGATGGCGCAACGCCGCGAGCCGCTTGAGAGCTGCCTTTGTATTTTTTACCGCGCGCGCGTGGTGAAACACATGGGCTGCAAGGACCAGATGGCAGGTTGACCTTGGAGGATGACGTGGCAGCAGCGCGCGGTACACATGGTACGCGCGAGCGTACCAGAGTGACACGTGGTACGTTGGCGCGTGCGGGCGCACCAGAGTGAGCCAATACGGCGCGACTGTGTGGCGTGCTCGTATGGGTTCACTCGTGGCCGGCGCACGCGCGCAAGGGTGGTGCACGTGCTAGCGCATGAGTTGTCTACTCGCGCACATAAGTGAGCCAAAAGGGTGCGCGCGCACAGAAGCTTCCAGAAGTTACAGACTGAGCAGTTTCAGTTCAGCATGCGTAACTGATGAGTCAACGGTTTTGACTGAGAATTAAATGACGAATTCAATTGCATTGAAGACGTTTAATGGAATTTAATTCTCTCCTTTAATTCGTTTTGATTGTTACGATTCAGATGTTGTATAAATAAGGCATCACCCCTTCAGCAAAACACAACAACTTATGCAATCTTCCCTCTACTCAATTTACACAATTCTGATCTTATTCTTCTTGCTTCAAGGTATTCTTCGGCTCTTTAAGCCAGCTCCGGCTGTAATATACCAAATTCAAAATCATAATCTAATAAATCATTAGTTTTAGACACATTATCAGATTTTATATAATTTAAACTTGATCGAAATATATTAATCTAAAGCCTAAATAATTAAAGATATATTACTAACAATAATAATTCGAAGAAAGGGAAGCTTATTTGTATGTGTAGAAAAAACAGTTCGGTTGTTATCTACATAGTCAATTTAAGTTAGTATAATAATAATATATAATTATGATAATAGTAAAAACACAAATTATGGTTTTCACCTTTAGTCCATTCCCATTCAAAATTTATCTGCTCCTCCTCGTCAAATTTAGTTTTAGTTTATTCCAAGTGAATGGCTAAGATTAGGCATATTTTGGAAATTGTTAGTTTTTAAACAACCCCATGTTCTCACAATATCACATAAACTCCATCGCATCACCTCCACTCTTGTTCGAGCAGTTGCCGAAGTTGAAGAATCCGGTGAATCGTCACCGCATACAACCCCCGCAATCGCTACCGCACCTGGTTCGAAGCTTTCGATCAGCACCTTCGACTATCCGATGAGAAGTGGTGTTGGATTCACGAGTGATGCATAAGGAAGTGAAGTTAAAATGTGATTGTCCATCTTTTTGATATATTGATATCTATTAAGGCATTCTCCGATATTCAATCGAAGCAATTGGATGTCCAATTCGGGCCTATATGACATGACGATCAATAGAAATACTCCAACACTCCACTATAGGGTTCAAGTCTAGCAGCCGGAAACTAAAACTAACGACTCAATTAATGTGATTAATTTGTCATTAGACTGATTTGGGCTATACGGGATTATAGGTTTTTGATTGTTTGGGGACGACTGGATTAATTGGTTTTGATTTGCTTTACTATTAAGGTACGGATTCTGTTTTCTTTTTATCATAGTATACTTTTATTTTCCGTTACTCGTTGGTATAGATTCTTGTCCTTGTCATTATAGTATTTTATTCATATCTGTTACCTTGTGGTGCGGATGTTTTCATTAGATGTTTCGATTCGTATTGTTATATGATTAGTATTTATTGTAGCATGCAATAGACCTTACATATTGTTCTCGTTATTGCATGTACCTTTTAGACTTATGTCAAGATACTTTTATTTCTGATACGCTTTGTACTCTGTCACCCGAGCAATTATATGTTTAGACTTGTCGTTGGGGCGTCAACGACATGACACTCATCGTGACGGTGCGTAACTAAAGTTCACGGCGTCTCTAGTATGTGCTTGTGTAGCACCTGGCCCTAGAGGCGAATAGATCGATCTTAGCTTTGACTCCTGACTCCCATTGAGATGGAATAATGTGTGTGCGCCTACACACACCATCTCGGCGCATGGACTATGGCCATGCATGCCTCTGTTTAGGCTCGTGGGTGCTTCTATATTACGTGACTTGTTATACTGTTATATGTTGTCACGTATGTCTTGTCTCTGTTATGATATGTTTGATATGTTATATGCATCTGTTTATGTTCAGTATCTGTTACCTGTTTGGTATAAGTTTGGGTTCAAGTTTAAATAAGTATCCGTTTCAGTGTCATAATTTCAGTCTCTTTTTTCAACACTTGTCTGGTGTCCGCTTCAGTATTTGTTTTGGAACTGTTTTGTTTCCAGTATTGGTTTACATAATTTTTACAAGTATCTGATTATCACGTTTTCAAAACTCAGGTTGTCTAAATTATTTTATTAATTAAATATATATTTCCAAATTAGAAATATAGTTGTTTTGACTAAATATTGATTCATTACGAAATTCGAGTTATAATTAGATTTTGATTTACTTTGTTTATTTATAATATAGTAATTTTGATAATTTTCTTGTTTTAAAGAAAGTGAGATTTTTAAACTATATTATATTATAAGTAAAACTATTTGAAAGAATGAAAAAATTGTTTAATGTCATGGTTAACGTTTATTAAAAGATGATACTTTTAGGATTTCTATATAATAATGAAAATTAACTTGATTTTATATTCGAGGATTACTAAATGGTGTCGAAGAGAAAATTATTTATAAATTAAAAATTGTTCTGATTTATTAATATGAACGGTGTATGAGTCTCTGTGCCAATTTATGTATTGGGTTCAGTACCAATCTAGCCTTTGTTTGACTTCTGTTTTGCATCGTTTTCGTATTAGTTTTCAGATCAGTTCTCATATCAGTTTTAGTTTCGTTCTCTTCTGTTCATCTTTACATGTACTATAGATTTCTCTGTTACTGAGCAACTTTTTGACTCAGCCGTATTTTTCTTTTTGTGTTTGTCTTATTTGTTTGACAGATAATTTGGGAAACGAGGGGAATAAGTGAAGAGTGTCGTGAAGATAAAGATTTATTTTATTTCGGTAAATGAAAGTGTAATTAGGATCTTTTGTTTTCAACGTTATGGATTTGGTTTTAGCTTTGATATTTGTATGAGTGACACGTTAGCCCTTCCGGGTTGGGGTGTTACACCGGCAGTACAAACTGCTCCGGCTGTTGTACCTTGGGAAACAAAACGAGTACTCCTGGGAGACTCGGAATTTGTTTTAAGGGAAGTGTGTTGAACACGTGCCTCAGCTATTTTGTTTTCCTGTTTCATCTTCTTTCTTTTATTTCTTTATTTTAGTTGTAATTTACTGCTTTCTTTATTTTATGTACTATAATTCTTTAATAAAATTATTTCATTTTATTTAATTACGCGAACGGTTCCTAAAAAAAATGTCTCTCAAATGTAAACTTATATATATAAAAGACCAGTAATAGGGCGATAATTTTGATAACCTCATAACAATAAATAAAGCAAAAAACTATTTAAGTAAAATAATTTTATTTTAAATAGTTACGTGAATCGTGAGGCTCTCATTGTTTTACTATTTTTAGTTAGGTTTTAAATTCAACTATGGACTTTTGCATTAAAATAACTAGTGATATGTTACATGCATGTTGTGGCGGGTTGTTAAATGTTATAAGACCTAGTTTCGATGACTCATTTACATTAAAATAATTATTAATAAAGAATATTCATAGGAGGGATTATTATTATTTATTATTATTATTATATTATTATTATATTATTATTATTATTTATTTTGGATGGAAAATTGAAATGTGAGAATGGGTTCCATGACGACCTTAAATAGTTTTGATTGATGAATAATGTTTGGCTGCTGATCGAGAACCGAGTTGGAGTGCAATCAATACAACATGAAACTTCGGTGGTCAAAAAATATTTTCAAACTTTTCAACTATAAGTACTTGAGGTTTGACAAATCTATAAAATATAACATCAAATTAGTTGACCTTTAATAAGTATTTGAGGTTTGACAAATCTATAAAAAATAACATTAAATTAGTTGACGTTTAATATAGCTGTTAAGTATATTATAATACATCCTAACCTAAGCTTGTAATTCAGCTTAATACATGTAACAACTCTGATTTTAGTGTCTAAAATTTTCTTATCCGTTATTATAAATCCTCTAAAACATAAACAATCTATATATTTATTTTAGGATTACATGACTACATCATTTCAAATAATAATATTACAATTAATGTCACATGGTAACATCTTCTTATTTCTAAAATAATAATTATTATTAAAAATACTAATTCTAGATTTCCTATTATAATTAAAAAACAAAACAAATTATAGCGGTAGATATAAAGCATGACGTGAATTTATAATTGTCTTTTCATCTATTATAATATAATTTTCATAATAAGATAATCTTGATGCATGACTTGAATTTATAATTGTTTTTTTCATCTATTACAATATTTCTTAATAAGATAATCTTGATATCCGATAAAGGTAATATCAGTTCCTTTCTTATTTACGATTCATCCTTTATGGCAACTAAAATAGCACAAGAATTTATATAAACTGGTAAATTTTCCCTGTGCATTGTCACGGAACACAAGCGAAATTGTTCGGGTGGTACAATATCGACACATGCTATAGCAAACAAAAAAAACCCAAAAAAAAAAACTTGTAACATAATCAAAACGATATGTCGATGTGCCTAGATATTCATATATTTTTCTAAGTTTCAATATTTACAACAAAAAAATGTTAGGTTGACGTAAAATCCAAGTAATCCAAATCACTTTTTTCTTATTTATGTTCATTTTCTTAACGTTTATTTATTCATCATCTCCAAGGAGGTATATTTTATTATTGTAAAAGAACTAAGATTCATTGAGTACACGTGTTGTGGTGTAACCCGCTAATCCTTAACAACTTTCTAGTAAAAAAGATTATTATATATGTAGCATGTATTGGTTTGAGCAAACGAAAACAAATAGAAAAGATAAACACCAACATAGGGTTTTTGTAGTATGTATAATCAGTAATATTTTGAAACCACCAAATTGCTTTGAAAAATATAAAATACCAGAATTGATAAAATACATGAATGGTAAACAAAAATACGTGTTAACATAGTATCATCCTTTAAAAATGGTTTTTAATTAAAATTGACACATAGTATCAACCTTTAAAAATGGTTTTCTAATTAAAATTGATTGTTTATTATTTTTAAGTTGGGTTAATATCATAAAATTTCAATATTGCTTATCTATCCTTTAAAAATTCGTTTTTAATTAAAATTGGTTAGTTATTATTTTTTATGTTGGGCTAATATCATAAATTTCAATATTGTTTATTTAAAATCTTAACTTTAATTAATATTCGCTCTTACTTCAATGATATATTTAAGTTGACAAATGCTTCTTGTTAGATTATATATGCTAAACCTTTTCACAAATCTGCTGTGATTTCAAATTTATCTTTAGTTTATAATTTATAACGAGGCTATGTGTAGTGAAATAACTAAACTATTGCTACATCACTGTAACGTTGCAGCCACATAGGCATTCGAACTATAACTATACACACGATAATTAGGTGTAATGATAACTATATTTAAAATAAAAGAAAAGAAATAAATAAAAAGACATGATTGGGCAAAAGGGAATACACCCGGCCCTTATCTCAAGGGCTTGGCACCCATTAATGTAATGGCGGAATATGGATTTGGTGCCCTCAGTAACTAGAGAGTAGGGGTGAGGAAATTAACCTTCATAACCGCTAACCGATAAAGAACCATAGCTGAAGCGATTTTAACCGATAACCAACATAACTGATGGTTATGGTTATGAAGGTTTGGTTAACCGACCAATCGGTTATGGTTACATTTATGAAGCTTTGGTTAACCGATATAACCGAAACCGAACCGAACTTGTAATGTTAAGTATATCATTCGATATGATGGATTTATGTTTTACAATAACCATGTAGAGGTTTTTTACTAATATAAAAGTATGTTAATAACAAAATGATATTGATGTATATACCCTTATTTTGATGAAGAACTGAGGTGTTATGATGATATGAATGTTGTGTATAACACTGAGTACATAATTACTTTACTAAAAAGGATCCAACATTGGTAGTTTAACCAAAAAGTGTAGTCTTGGTTATCTTATAAAAAAAGCCCAAACTAAGTCCAACATAGTGGGTTTCATTCTTGTTTTGTAGACCCATTAGCGTATAAATTTTTAACTTTATCCCATAAGTTAGTTTTAGTTATAGTTTTTTGGTTAATAACCGAAATTAACTGAAACCGAACCATAACCAACTTCATAACCGATTAACCATAAATGAAGTTCTTTTATGGTTATAGTTAAGCAAATCCATAACCGAAGTTAGCGGTTATGGTTAATGATATAAACAAAACCAAACCAATTCATCCACACTCCTACTAGAGAGAGTGGTGTTTGGTGTCTCCATGTCAAATGCCCCCAATGCAAGTTTGGCATAAGTACGCTAATGTACTACACAAAGTTTGATAATGATATTTTTTAATTTTGTTTTAAAAAAAGCGCATTATTTCAAATACAATATAATTTAAACCTTTGATTACATAAATTTATTTAAATTCAAATTATAATTTTTCTTATATAAAAATCACCTACCTTTTTTTTTTGCAACAAGAGTTGTTAAACAATTTCGAAAACGGGTTGGATATTGATTAACTTCAACTTCATTCGCAGGAGTTTCGCCGGAATCTCGTGGCCATTTTCGGAGACGCCGTAGATGGTGGTTGGGTTTTCAGACCGTCATCGCCGTTTTAGTAGAGATCCTTGAACCCCTTTGGCATCACCCTTCATTTGTAGAACCACCCTCACCGTCACATTCTCCTTTCGCCGGAAAAACCGGTCATCACCACTTCATATGCACCACCGCCTCTGTTATTAAAGTGTGGTGGATTTGAATTTTACAGGGTTGTTTATGTAGATTAGGTAAGTATTGACTCGCTATGATATTGTTTCTAGGGTTTTTATATTTGGGGTTGGATTATGCATTTTGCTTGCAAAGTTTGGGATTTATGCATCCTGTTACGGTATTTGGGGCTGGTAAGAGTTAGCTGGACTATGGTGGGATTAGAGTTTAGGGATGCTCAAATGAAAAAAAAAAATGAATGATGAGTATTTTTTTAATTAAAGGGTTTATAAGTAAGGGGCGCATGACCAGATTTTAACCATTTAAATGGATGTGGTTAGTGATGGGGGCTAAAATGGGTAGAAAACATGACGCTAGGGCCTCATTTGTTAAAAGATTCTTTTTTAAGCTCATAGGGTTAAACTAAGATAACCACAAAAGCCAAAATCGTAATTTACTATTATTATTATTGTTTACATGATGCTAGAGATTAAGTCATGGTGATCAAGACAATAATAAAAACGGGTACTACACATATACTAAATACATAAAACTATAATTATTTAATGATAAACGAGAAAATGGATTTTCGTGATATGTACACGTATATTATATTGTTAATATTATTATTGTTATTATGATTACCGTTACTAGTTTCATTGTTAGTAATCCTATACAGGGGCAGAACTAAGTGACGAATCAGGTGGGTGGCGCAACTCATAAAAGGAAAATCTTAGACTTAGCGTATTTTACAGGTTAAAATCTTGATCGAACCCTTTGGAATTTTGGTTGAACCCATTCATACCCTATTAAAATAATTTTAAAATCCACCACTAATTTATATTTTATCACTATTATTGTCAATACCTGTATTCCCAAGATGTCGGACTATATTTCAAACCTCAGTGACTGACAGTTAAAAGGAAGTGGGGCTGAAAAGTTAGGTATTTATCCTCGTCGCGTATTCAGCGTGTGGGCTTGACGACCGTTATTACGTCATCTTGTTCATCCACAGATGGAAAGCTATTTATATACGCTTATAGGGAAGTCTCACTTTTCTAAATGAAAATGAATATCCCAAAATCCGATGACATCAACTCCATCATGGTTGCTGCACTCAGAGACGTCATAACCGGCGGCATCGATGGTTCTGTGATCGGAGACAGCCCACCCGAGCAAGAAGTGTGCCGCCTCTGTGGCATGCAAACTCCAGACTGTTTAGGGTGTGAGTTTTTCAATGAGAGGTTAAGACGGAAGAAGAAGTATAGAGGGGTTAGTTTACGGCCTTCGGGAAAATGGGCAGCGGAGATAATGGTTCCCGGGAAAGAGCGGAAGTGGCTTGGGACTTTCGGGACGGCGGAAGAGGCCGCTAGAGCTTACGACAGGGCCAGCATTCGTTATAGAGGGAAGTCGGCGAAGACCAATTTTCCGGTGGAGGAGTACCCGGAGGTTCAACTAGAAGAAAGTTGTGATGTGCAATGATGATGTGTCACATCAACATAGAATGTAATACATTTAAGAAAAGACGAAAAGGAGAAGTTAAAATCGTAAAGTGCAGAACTAAAAGATGTGAGATAAACTAAACATTTTTTTTATTTTGTCAAAACCACATCGGAAGACAAACATTGTATAAAATCAGGTGGATTTATCACAAAGAAAGTTTCTTATTTTGTTGAATTATAGTTTTTGCCCCGCCCGAGTTGTCGGACAGTAAGTCGAATATTTTTCTCTCATAACATTTTCGTCTGTGTTTCGATTACTAATTGTACATATTACTCATTACATCGAATAAACCAATTAAAACAAATATACTTGCTAAAAAAACTAAAACGATGGACATACTATAATTTTAATTTTTTAGGACAAATGAGCGTGTGCCAGGGAGTCGCTTGACACGAATAAAAATTACACCGAGTCAACCAATTAAAACAAAACTCTACCAATGCTTTGTCAAAAAAAAAACGATGACATGACTATAAGTTTAAACTGAGGGCAAAATTGTAATTTAACAGGGAAAAAAAACAAAAAAAAAATGGCAAAACTGTAAATTTAAATTGATGATAAGATCGTAATTTGGTTGGGAGGAAAAAAACCAATGTCAAAACTGGAAATTTAAACAAGACAAAATCATAATTATACAAACTTTTAGGTTCTTCACGACATTCACAAGCTAAGATTAGACATTTTTAGATGGTACACGAACTCACTGATTATACACAAATTGTAGTCACGTACTAGGACCTTTGGTATATAATCGATGTTTCTTTATAACATGCGTCCGTAAAGTAGATACTTGAATATTAGTCAAACTATAACACTTAAAGTTGATACTCGAATATAAGGATGTTTGTAACAGTAAAGTTCATGTCATTTTAAAATTGATTTCACAACAATGTCTTACAATAAATGAGTATTAATTTAGTAGCTGGTATTTTAAAGAAAAAGATAAACTCATCACGAACTTCATAAACTTATATTTCATATGCTTTTTTGTTGTTAAAGATTTAAGATATTGAGATAAACGTTTGTATTAGCAAATGGTAAAAATTACCTGGCGAGATAGTTTATTTTTTTATTCGTATATACTAATTTCGATAGTATCAATTAGGTTAAGATTTAGTGTAAACTATTAATATAATTTAATTTTATATGAGAAACCAAACATGTGAAATTTACGTAAGCTTATTCTAAACACAACACTATTTTTATCTTTTTCTCGAGTTAGATTCATTGTAATGATTTTTATTTTTTTTATATTTCTTTTGTTTTGATACTCCTTCTTCCCTTAACTCAATTAACATTTTATTGATGATTTTCATTTTAAAAAGAACTTATAATTTTATTCAACCATGGAACTGAATATTTATATGTGTGTATATACTAAATTTAAGTTCAGTTTCTTCATGTGTTGTTTAATGAGCACATGTATTTCTAGTTATTCGGCTGTATTATTAATTTTAATTTCAAATCATCACCAAAATATTTTTAATATATTATTCTATGTATCATGATTTTAAAGAATTTGTTTCGCTTACATTATTTTGATTTTCAGGCTTACAATGTTATATTTTTTATATATTATAATAATACTTTGAGATTTTGTATAAGGCAATCCTACTTTGATCATCTATTTTAATATAACTGTCTATTATACAAAAATACAAACTACATACAACACTTTTTGTTACTAAATACAATTTTTTTAATGTTTTGATAATGTCAACTTAAATAGCAGAAGAAAAAACTAGAACTAAACATGTTTTAGGCATAGTACGATTTTATCTTTTGATTCTTTTTTTTGCTATAACGAGTGCAATAAAATCAACCGGGTTTTCACTCGTCACAATACGCAGGTCTCATGCTAATTTTATATAGTATAAAAGGTGAGATTAAAATTTAAAGATAAAAAATCAATCCGTGTTCAATAAAAGTGAAACGTGAGTGTTCCGCAAATTGTATTTATATAAAATAGAGTAAGCTAAAATTTTCAATCTCTCTGAATTAATAATTTTAATACTTAGTTTATTTTTGGGAAATTGGTCTATAATAATCCCACCTAGACCTTATTGGCCATTAATAATCCTACCTTAGAATATTTTCCCCACCAGTCTTACCTTTCACATATTTTTCCTACAATGGTCCCCCGTTAAAAAACTTAACGGAGTTAAGTTTTTTTCCAAATTACAAACATATTTTTTAGGGATGTTAATTAGAACGACGATACGAGTCCATTGATATAAGACTTGCCTCAAAACTTTTATTAGTCATAGTCTACCTTTTAATCGCCATCAAGGTAATCATGTGTTTCATTCCATGTGCCCTCGTGTGTGGGGCATTTTAGTCCTTTATCCTCTATTCTTGAAACCATAAATGTTAAAATATTATACAGTTTCCTCATTTATCTTTAAAGGTGAAGAGAGTTGTTAAACACTTAAAAGAGATAAACTTCAAAATCAACCAATCAGAGGGTGTCATATCATTTCATCTAAAAAGTTTAAACTATGATGAAAAGTGTTGGCAATGATTAAACACTTGAATTGGTAAACTTTTTTTTGTTTCCATATATATATATATATATATATATATATATATATCACACTCACACATCCACCTTTCCCGCGTGGCAAACGTTCACCAATATCAAAGGATTATCGATCGGCAAACTGAGTCGGCGGTGGTGTTACTGCTCGACAAACCCATTTGCTGATGTGGTTTGCCGCCCACTCCCTACACCCTAACATGTCAAACTTCTCGTTTATACAATCAAAAATCACTTTTCGTATCTACGTCATCCTAAGTCAAGCCGTATTATTCAATCTTTCTGGATTACAGGTGTCTAATTTTAATGATGTTTGGATGAAAAAGATCCATTGTCTAATCATTTGTACATCTAAGTTTTGAGAGAATGTTCTTTAACTATTTGAATCTTCAAAACTAAATAGAACGCAGTTTAGCGGGATCGACTAGGGGAGATGGATGGAGTTTAACTTTCGACATATTTTTGTGTAATGTTTTGTTTTTTTGTTTCGGGACTCCAGTCGCTTGCTGGCTCCTTTGTTCTATTTTATGATTTAATAAAATAGCCGCCGTTAAGAAAAGACGGTAAAAGGATAAAATTCTGGGTAGACTGGTGGCACGATACGGGACCTTTAAAAGATAAATTCCCTCTTCTTTTCAAGCTAGAGAGAAATAAACTCTGTTCGATCTGGGACCGGGTCAGGTATAACAATTATCTTATCGTGTGGTCGTGGGATTGGAAAAAGGATCCGAGAACTCCTGAAGAAAGAATAGAATGGGAAAATCTTGTGGGTCTAATCAGTTCCATTTGTGGATCGGGTTATCAAGATGATTGGAGCTGGAAAGGTTATACCGTGAACGAGTTCTCGGTGGCGGATGTTAGAAGGTTGATGACCGAGGATGTTGATGTTAGATCCCGGTTCGTCATGGAGTGGTCCAAGTGGGTTCCCTCAAAATGCCAGATCTTCTTTTGGCGTGCCGAGATGAATCGGATTCCTACTTTGGACGGCCTTAGTCGGAGAAACATTAATGTGTAGTCTGATCGATGTTCGCTTAGCAACGATGCGGCTGAATCTGCTGATCATCTCTTTACAGCCTGCGGTGTCTCTACGGTTGTTTGGAGCTTGATTTGTGGATGGTGTTCGATCCCGTTGTTTTATGCGTTTTCGGTCAGAGACCTTGCCGAGATTCATAAGTTCTCTCATCTATCTTCTCTGAAGAAATCTTTTTTCCATGGTATCGTGATTATCACAACTTGGAGACTTTGGAAAGCAAGGAACGAGAAGATATTCCTTGACAAACCCATCAAAATTGAAGACATCGTGGGAGACGTCAAAGTCTTGAGTTTCCTCTGGTACAAGACCAGAACCAAAGACAGGAAGATTTCTTGGGCAGACTGGGTTTCTTTCAAGCTTATGTAACTTCTTTGTTGTTTTGGTCTTTCGCTAAGCCCGTGTAATTGGGTGTTGTGTTTTTTGGTCCGCCTTGGGCCTCTTTTGTTTTTAATGAAATTCATCGTTCAAAAAAAAATGTCAGACATTTGCACATGCTTTTAGGTTTTTTTCTGACGATCACACGCTAAGATTAGACTTTTAGTATATAACAAATGTTTCTTTATAACATGTTGTCTGTAAAGTAGATACTTAATTACCAGTCAAACCATAACATATTTTTGTCCCTTCTATTTGCTAAACGATACTACGTTTAATCTTTATTGCTAACATAGGTTTACTCTTTCAAAAGAAAACAAGTTTCGTAAACTCGGCATTATATATGTATGTGTAGAGAGAACGGTTCCTATACAAAGTAGAAATATCATGAAAATATAAGAAGTAGTTGTATAATTATATATGTCTTGTGTATTATAACCTTTGGTATATAACCCGTATTTCTTTATCACATGCGGTCTGTACTCGAATATTAGTCAAATCGTAACACATTTTGTCCCTACTATTTCTAACGCGTAACACATTTGATCTTTATCTTCTCTTTAAAGACACAAGTTTCATAAACTTGGTATTATATATGTATGTGTAATAGAACACTTCCTATACAAATTAAACTATTATATGTGAAACATAAAAAGTTGTATAATTACACACCATGTATTTATATTTATGTAAATGTGTATATAACAACGAATTTAAACGTAATAAATAAGTAATTATTTACGTCATATAAAATAATTCTGTGCAAGAAGAATTTTACTTATAGATTGTCGTTATATCCTGTTAATACACCTTTTAGGATTGATCTATAATCATATAACATAAAAACTTGTTTGCTGTTCGATCCACCTGCTCAAACGACAATTCTGTTTTGGAAGTTATATATATAACATAAAAATGAACCTATAATAACACAACGCAAGAGAATAATACCATTTGACCACCTTCGCACCATTTTACATTTCCACGTGTGAAAACCGTAAAACGAAAACAAAACTGAAACATCATCTCCTTTTCTTAAACCCATCTTTGTAGATGTGACCAGTTATCACTCCAGCTTCACCACTTTCTTCTAGTTGAACCTCCGGGTACTCCTCCACCGGAAAGTTGGTGTTCGCGGACTTCCCTCTATAACGAATGCTGGCCCTGTTGTAAGCTCTAGCGGCCTCTTCCGCGTCCCGAAAGTCCCAAGCCACTTCCGCTCTTTCCCGGGAACCATTATCTCCGCTGCCCATTTTCCCGATGGCCGTAAACTAACCCCTCTATGCTCCTTCTTTTGCCTTTTCCTCTCTTCTCCGATGCCACCATTGAAAAACTCACACCCCAAACAGTCTGGAGTTCGCATTCCACACTGGCTGCATACTTCTTGTTCCGGGAGATTCAAATAACCGCTTGACCCTACGTCGTCGCGGCCACTTATAACATGGCTGAGTGCTGAAACCATTATGGAGTTCACGTCGGCGGCTTTTGGGATTACTGTGGGGTTGTTCATTTTTAAGCCAGCTGAGTGGTTTCTGTTTCTGTTTTTCTAGAGGTGGTATATATAGTTTTCCATTTGAAACCGTGCGTAAAAAAAAATTTAAAACCGGCGCGCAAAGAAAATTTTAAACCGGCACGTTAAAAAAGTTTAAAACCGCATGTAAAAAAAGTTTTAAACCGACGCATAAAAAAGTTATAAACCGGCGCGCAAAAAAAGTTTAAAGCCGTCGCGTAAAAAAGTTTAAAAAACGCGCGTAAAAAAATTTAAAACCATTAAACGCGCGTAAATTTAAAAATTTAGGGTTCAGTCAGTTAGGGAGTGTTATCGGCCAATAAGTTGAAAGTTGAGAGTGCTGGTGTACAAATCGAAAGTTGAGAGTGATATTGATCAATTGGTGAAAGTTAGGGTTATTTAAATCCAATATCCCTTTGTAAATTATAATCGTGTTTTCGTTTTTATTGGTGTATGTAATAAAACATATTAAATAATGTAATTTTTTGTACAAAATATATATTTATAACCCACATTGTTATTATACAAACTTGCGTAATATAATCGACTATAACCTAATAAACAATAGACTAGTTTTGACTCTTGATCATGGTTGTAGAACTCGCCAGACGCTAGTCGGTCGGTGGGGTGGGACTAACGATTAATCGGGATTAATCAGAAATACTCGGATCGGACTTTTTATGTATAATTTTAAGTTTTATACATATATACACATATTTTTATACGTAATTTTTTTAAATGGACAAGTTTTGACCAGAACCTGGGAGGTTTTGGCCGGAGTATATGATTTTTTTTTCGATTTTTTTCTTCTTTTTTTCCATTTTTTCCGACCGACTAAGGCCGATTAGAGCCGACTAGCGATTAATAGACTGATTAACAAAAAATTAATCAGTAGAAGGCTGACTAGCGATTAATCAACGACTAGTCGCCGATTAATCACGATTTTACAACACTGCTCTTGATCAACACTCGAATTGTCTAGTTCTAGTCTTCTAGTTACATACCCAGTTTTGAAACAAATAATTTAACTCCTTTTGAAATTAAGAATATATTTATCATGTTAGTGCTATGTTTATTTATTTATCTATTTTTTGCGTAGTACAAAATTAATAATAATTTGATTTAATTAAACATAATACTTAAATTACAATTAACTACTTTCTTGTCAACGAATTGTCTGGCTCTAGTCTTCCAATTGCATGCCTAGTTCTAAAATTAAGAGTAAAGTGTTATTTTGGTCTTTGAGGTTTGAACTGTTTTGTCACTTTAATCTAAATCTTAAACTTTTTGTATCTGAGTCCCTGTGGTTTCAGTTTTATTGTCATTTTGGTCCAAAAGTGATATTTGTCTTCTAAAATTGTACTATTTTGTCCTTTTTCTTGGGGGCAAAATGATCATTTTAAGCATTAATATATATTATATATATAAATAAAACTCAATACTCGCATATAATGACCATTTTGCCCATGAGAAAAATGACAAAATAGCATAATTTTAGAAGACAAAAATCACTTTTGGACCAAATGGCAATAAAAGTGAAACTATAAGGACCCAGCTGCAAAAAGTTTGAGATTTGAACTAAAGTGGCAAAACTGCCCAAACCTCAGGGACTAAAATGGCAGTTTACTCTAAAATTAAAGAAGTTAACTCTTTTATCTTTTTAGAAACACTTCACATCCTTTCTCACGTCTCCATTCTTATAATTACATTAAAAATCACAACATTTTCTCTCTCATTTCAATTAAATAATATTTTTTTCAACCTTTATTATTACATTTTCCCACCTCTTCACTCACAACCACTTTTAAAAAAAATTAAAAAATTATAAGGATGAACAGTGTCCCTCCAAATTTACAGTTGAACAGTAACATTTCTCTCTCTCCCCCACTCACAACCTCTCATAACCACTTTTTATAATATGCCAGATTCTTTCACTAAAAAAATGAAGGAAGGGATGTGAGTGCTCTTACCTGTTAAATTTGATGGCTAAAACAATAACTTTAGTATACATATTTTTAAGATGAATTTCAACCTTATTTTTAATAATATACATCTTTAATCAATATAATTTTTATTTAATTTTTTATCCCTAATTTGCGTTTGATAACCTAGAAATAATATTGAATACACAATCATATTATGATATAAATTTAACTGAAAATGACGTTGTTTCAAATTTAATATCTTACACAATGCAGAGTATTGTCCCATACTTGGAGACGAATAATCAAAACTTGAACATACCAAATGAACAATGCATTCATAGACATAACAAAATGCACAATATCAAAGTGAGTAGTAGAACATTAAATACTTTGTTCAAAAGGCACCCTTGATGGAGACTAGTGACGAACCTAACACATCAGAATGCACAATATCGAAAGTAGCAATATAACAGTAAATACTTTGTTCAAAAGGTAAAGTAGAAAATTTACCAAGTTTGCAACTACTAGAAGCAGAAATATGACAAGTGTTCAATTGACCCAAAACACCTATAGAAGCTAAAAAAATGTATACATGATGCTGACACATGTCTCAACGAGAATGCCACCGATACAAATCAGGAGATGAATGATTGATCTGAAAGGAGCACAAGTCAACACTAGAAGCAGCAACATCAAATTTCCCTGAAATCATCCAAAAGATAAAGTCCAATACCATATGGTCGTTGTCAACCGCCATAGAGAATGTGAATCTAGTACACAACACACAAAATCAGAAAAGAACACCCAATGAACATATTTGCACAAATGACTAACTGTAACCAGATTTGAAGTAAGTTTTGGAATATAATATATATTAGTGAGAGAAATATGGGAGGGGGGTAACAATAGAGCCAACACACCCTCTACTAGCATTGATGTTGGACTAGCAAATATAACAAACGTATTTGAACCAGGAGTCAAGGATACAAAAGATGACTATTAGGGTGACATATGATAAGATGCACCAGAATCCAAAATCTATAAGGATGAAGAATACATAAGGTACTAGACGAAGACGTGCCTGAATGGAAAGTGTCCATGTGAGTAGGATTAGATGAAACAAGACAGTTTGAATTGCTCAAAATCCCAAAGATCTAAAGCAGGCTTTGGGACAGGACCCAACGGTGCATCCAGATTTGGAAACAAGGTGGTTCTTGTGTTGTCTTGTTAATCAACAATGGACACCAATACTTTCAATGGTTTTTCGTTTGCAATATGCACATTGATCGAAAGCAACTTTAAAGCACATATAGATAAACGAGAGTTAAATGACATTTTAGTCCCTATGGTTTGGGCCATTTTGGCAGTTTAGTCCAAAGGTTTGAATTTTCCCCTGTGGATGCAAAAAGGTTTCACCGTTGCCATTTAGTCCACTGGGTTGACTTTATCCATTTTTTCTGTTAACGAGAAGGGCAATTCGGTCATTTTATATGTAATTCTGTTAACTAGAAGGGCAATTCGGCCAATAAAATGACCGAATTGCCATTCTGGTTAACAGAAAAAATGGATGAAGTCAACCCAGTGGACTAAAATGGCAACGGTGAAACCTTTTTGACCCATAGGAGAAAAATGAAACCTTCGGACTAAACTAGCAAAATGACACAAACCAAATGTTTCATGATGAGGATATGATTCATGATGAGCATTGCATAATAACATGTATTTGTGAGTGTGCTTGCATAACATTGAGTGTGAAAATAAACATGAAACATATAAACATCATGAATTTTGCATGTAACACATAAACAATTAAAATTTAATCAACTATAGTATAGGCTCTAAGGGTCTAATAACCTATCCTATATCCCTATAGTCACACACCTCACGATTCTAAGGACACAAAGCTCTTATCCTCATAACATATCATATCCATGAGAGCACACACCTCATGATTCCCATGATTTTTGCAATGATTTTTGTATTTTTCAAATCACATCAAAGTGAGTTCTTATGACGGGCATGTAGTAACTGGAAGGGTACGAGTACCGGTAGTCGGAACGTCCTGTCTAGGCTTGGCATTTGTATAAATAAAAAATAAAGGACCAGTTTGCCTACCTGGGGACTAACGATGAGAGTACGAAGGACCTATTATGCCAAAACATGCTATACCAAACGTCGTGTGAGCTAACCCCACTTTGAGTTGTCATTGTGTCTACACCTGGACACCCTCCTACCATACATCTCGCAATCATATTTTATGATTTTCATTCGGGTGGTGCGAGTGTTAATCCGCCGACACTAATGTGAATCCTACCAAGCCCAATAGTCATGGGGGCCCACATGACTACACAGGCGATGGTATGGGGGACATTGGAGGCCCAAACATGAGCAAACCCAAGACATCCTATGGATGTAGTTAAATTATTGTCAGTTATGTTATTTTTCATTCTTTTTACGACACATGACACCTAGAAAATTCTTAAACTCACAATCTTCCTATATATGTTCCGGTAGATGTCGGCTAGGCAACTACGTGGAGGTAGAAAGTCAGGAAAGTCAAGTGAACGCTTGGCCACACAAATTGCTAAACAAATGGCCGCAGTACTTCCTGACATCGTGCTTCAAGTTCAACAAGCTCTCACCGCTAATCCGATCAACCCTCCCAACTAAGAAGACCAGAGCGTCGCCAACCTTCCTTCCAAAACCCCCAAGTGCACCTACAAACACTTCAAATCTTGCGATCCCCCAAATATGAAGGGACCGAAGGTGTTACCGCCCTCCTTCACTGGTTTGAAGAAATGGAAAACACTTTCCTCAATTGCGATTGTCCCGAGGACCGTAAGGTACGTTACGCTACTGGAAGACTGTTTGGGGTAGCCCTTACCTAGTGGAACACGGAAAAGAGTAAGCGAGGGGTTGAAGATGCCATGGCCTTAACATGGGAAGAGTTAAGGGAACTCATGACAAGACGCTTCTGTCCAAGAAGCGAAATCAAAAAGCTGGAAGACGAATTCCACACACTGAAACAAAAGGAAGGAGATCACACTTCCTATAATAAGAGATTTCTCGAGCTGAACCAGATGATCCCTAATTTGTTCACCCCTTTGTACCGCTTAGTTGAACACTACATTCGAGGCCTCCCCTCGAAAATTCAAGATTCGGTTTTAAGCACATCGCCTGCAACACTTGAAGCCGCAATGGAGTTAGGTATAGAACTCACTGAAAATCGCATTCGAAACGGCAAGTTCAAAGATGAAAAGAAGAAAGCACCCATAGAGACCCCAACTACAAACCACCCAGTCTCATCCTCAAAGTTTGCTGGTAAGAGGAAGCGTAATGGCAAGAATTTTGCTGTCACTCAAACCAACCCTCCTATCACTGTTACACCAATCACCCAAGTTGCCCCTCCAGCTGCACCATTCAAAAAGCCATATACTGGCCCACACCCAAAATGCAACCGCCGTCAATACCATCACCCTCCCGAAAATCCCTGCCAACATTGCATAAGCTGTAGCCGTGCAGGTCACACCATCCAAACCTGCCATACCCTTCAGCGAATGAACCGCAATCAACCTCAAACCCAAACCCAAAATCAGATAGTGGGTCAAGCCAACAACCCTTACTTCTACCACCTGCACCACACGTAGTCCAACCTTACTACCAACCCAACTACCCCATGATGCAACCCATGCGAGCTTGTTTCAACTGTGGGGACCCAAACCACTTCAGGAACACATGTCCGCGCCTAGTGAACATTATCCATGCCCAAGCTCACGCAAACCCGGTAAACCAAGCTAACCAAGCCAGGGCTGACAACAACGTGGTCAACGGTACGTTTCTCATCAATGGTAGTTATGCATCCATATTATTCGATACTGGTGCGGATAAGAGCTTTTGTCCTTAGAATTTGAACCTATCCTCGACCAACCTCGTGTTAATCTCATCGAATCTCTAACGGTGGAAGTTGCTGACGGAAAACCCGTTTCATTAAATTCTATTATACGCAATTGTACTCTCACCCTAAACGATCACGATTTTCCAATTGACCTTATTCCTATGAAGTTGGGAAGTTTCGATGTTATAATCGGTATGGACTAGCTCAGCCAGCACCACGCTGAAGTCGTGTGCCACGAAAAGTTCATTCGCATTCCTCTCGCAGACTATCAGACACTACGTACTTTTGGGGAAACCCATTCGAAAGGACTCAAATTAATGTCCTGCCTCCAAGCCCGAAGATATCTCCGCAAGAACTATGTCGCATTCCTAACTCACGTCGTCAAAAAGGGAAACAAGGAGAGGAAACTCGAAGATATCCCAGTTGTGAAAGAATTCCCACAAGTCTTTCCCGACGACATTTCAGGACTTCCTCCTGTGAGAGAAGTCGAATTTCGCATTGATCTTGTACCTGGCGCTACACCAGTCGTAAAATCTCCTTATAGGTTAGCCCCATCCGAAATGCAAGAGCTGGCCAGTCAACTGCAAGAGCTGACTTGTCACACCCCGACCCGCAGCGGAAACAAGAGTCGGGGCATAATTGGGTTATCACCAAAGCCCATGATGTTTACTAATATGTTTCATATTTATTAAATCCAAATTACATTTCAAAGTTTCAAGTCAAATTCATACAATACAAGGAAAGGAAAGATTAACTAAACAAATCCATAATCTAAACTGGTTTATTCTTCTAGGCCGCCCTATATGTTTCTTGCTTCAACTTGATCACCTGTATCATGTGTAAAAATGGGAAATTTTGGGTCAACAAAAGTTGGCGAGTGAACCTTGTTTAAAACATTTGTTATTGATTAATTATTGTAATTTAATTTAGGAAAAATTGTGCAATAATCATATATGAACAAATGTATGTAAACATAACAATCACAAAACCACCTTGCTTAAGCATGAAATAAAAGTAACAATGTATGTGTTGGCAACGTCCCGTTCACGCTCATAGGTAATGGGGAACGGACGGCCTATGCTAATGTATGTGAGATCAAGGCTCAATCAAACGGAGCCGATCTTATGTTGGCAACGCCTGGTTCACGCTCATAGGTAATGGGGAACAGCTCACGCTCATAGGTAATGGGGAGCGGCGGCCTATGAAATGTATGTACTGAAATGATAACATTAATCTAAACTTCAACCACACAGTCAATGGATACACCTTGAATACACATTGATCATAAACATGATGGATGCACAATGATTAATTATAATAAATAAGTACGACACATGATACACCCCAAAATGTGATTAAAACGGGGAATTTGTTGAGATTCACTCACATTGGATGCGTTTGTTTGAAGATGATGGATGCGCACGAGTTTAGGGGATTGATCGACGAGAGATAACTAACCAAATAAGAAATGAAAAGGCACGGTAAGTATGTGGATTTTATTAACTATTTTAATAAGATTTTTGGGTATAAATTTGTGAGTTTAAGACTACTTTCTAATCTTGAAAACGTTATTTTTAAGTATTTTTAATTGATTTTTAATTTAAATAATTGATTTAATAAATAAAATAAATAATAAAAAAAAAGTTGACTTTGACCGTTGACCGAGACCGTTGACCGTTGACCGTTACTGTTGACCGGTTTAATTGTGCGAACTTGTGCGCTGGGTGAGGCTCGAACCCGAGACCTCCCGTACGCGTGCACGCAGCTCTACCAACTGAGCTACGTGTCTAACCCGAAATAATTCTGTTTTTAATTATACTTATATACTATTTACTTTAAACCGAAAATTATTTATTTTTAAAAAAGCTTTTAAACTTAACGGACCGGTGCTGACCACAGGTCTCGAACCCGGGACCTGTGGGTTAGCGTACACACAGTCCACCGCTGGACTGTGTGTGTCACTTGGTTACTAACTCGGTTTTTATTATACTTAACATATACTGTGCTCAACCCGGTTCAATTAAAAAGGCGGAATTTTATTTCAAGTGGGTAAAACGGGGACAGGATTCGAACTCGCGTCTCGTGTATGTTTGTTGCACACAGTCCACCGCTGGACTGTGTGTCTAACCCGTTTATTAAACCGATTTTAATTATACTTATATTATACTACACTTCATCTTCTTCGTTCAAAACATAAACATTGATCAAGAGACTGTTATTTGCTAAGATAGCTCAATGCAGGTTATGTGTCATCGAAAATAAAGTGAATGGAAAGAGATTGGAGGGTTTATTGTACCAACTGTTCGCTTTTCTTCAGACGTCCGGCAAGGTCGTCGGCTCCGTCTTGGTGAGCTGCGGCTGATAGAGTCTATCAATAAATTAGAGGGGTTAGATGCGAAGTGGGACTACTCGGTAATAACTATCAGTGAAACAGATGAGTTATACCGATAATCAGCAGTTCCCCTGAAAGTTCAGAAATTTCTCCGGCGAATCAGATAATCCGGCAACGTCAACTGCAAAGGATTCTGGGTGAGGGATTTATATTAGAACTTGTCTAATAAAGGAATGAGCCAGAAAAATCGAAGTAATTACCGTGCAGGTGGATGTCTCGGTTTTCCGGCGACTTGCAGAGGTTTTCCGGCGAGTAGATTTTCGTCGAGAAAAGTGCGATTTGGGAGCGAAAAGGTTTCTGGCGAATTGTGGTTGAATTTATAGGGTAGAATCGAGGTGAATGTGGTCTTAATTCGGGTTCAGATGTCCGTTATAACCGTCGCTAACGTTAATTCAATGGTTAATTCGAGTGGTAACGTAATTCATTGGCGAAGTCGTCGGGATTTCCGACGACTGCTGTTTGGGCGCAAGTTGACCGAATTTGAATTCCGCATATCAATTATTTGATTTAATAAATCCCTTATCTTAACAGAAAACCAAAGTGGCGGAGTGGTTTATGGTTGTGAGTTAAGACTTTGAAGAAATAACCGGCTGACCCGGGTTCGACTCCCGGCAGCCGGTTTTCCTTTTTAATTCATTCATTTTGATATTTTTACAATTTTAATTTATATCTTTTAAATTGTTGATCAATTATGAATCGTTTAAAATTAAAATAAGCCGTAAATGAACAACAAAATTTTAAAACTGATTGTTCGGTTATTAAACGAAGCGGGTTTTGAAAACCCGTTTTTCGACAAATGTTACATGACTGACAAAGGATTCATACGTCCTAGCTCATCGCCTTGGGGTGCACCTGTTCTCTTTGTGAAGAAGAAAGATGGAACGTTTCGCATGTGCATTGATTATAGAGAACTCAACAAGTTAACGGTTAAAAATCGCTATCCACTACCTCGCATTGATGACCTCCTAGACCAACTTCAAGGCGCCACCTGCTTTTCAAAAATCGACCTTCGTTCTGGTTATCATCAGCTCAGAGTGCACGAAGAAGATATCCCAAAAACCGCCTTCCGGACTCGTTATGGTCATTACGAGTTCATGGTCATGCCATTCGGTCTAACCAACGCCCCCGCTGTCTTCATGGATTTAATGAATAGGGTATGCAAACCCTACCTCGACCGTTTCGTCATAGTCTTCATCGACGACATCCTTATTTACTCCAAGTCTAAATCCGATCATGAGCGACACCTTCGACTCATCCTTACACTCTTAAGGACTGAAAAGCTTTACGCTAAGTTCTCAAAATGTGAATTCTGGTTAGGAGAAGTACAATTCCTTTGACATGTCGTCAATGACAAGGGAATTCATGTCGATCCTTAAAAAATCAAGGCAGTGCAGGAATGGCAAGCGCCACGTACCCCTACCGAAGTAAGGTCATTTCTTGGTTTGGCTGGTTACTATCGACGCTTCATCGCCAATTTTTCCCGTATTGTTGTACCACTCACGGCCTTGACTCATAAAGGAAAACCCTTCATATGGGACCTAAACAAGAGGAGGCCTTCCAAACTCTAAAGCAAAAATTTTGTGACGCACCTATACTCACACTCCCTGAGGGTTGCGATGACTTTGTGGTATATTGCGACGCATCAGGGCAAGGGCTAGGCTGTGTATTGATGCAAAGAGGAAAAGTGATAGCCTATGCCTCTAGGCAACTCAAGGTTTACGAGAAGAATTACACCACTCACGACCTGGAACTTGGAGCCGTTGTGTTCGCTCTCAAGATATGGAGACATTACCTCTACGGTACTAAGTGTGAAATATACACTGACCACAAGAGTCTCCAACATATCTTCAACCAAAAGGAGTTGAATATGAGGCAACGAAGATGGGTCGAACTTCTCAACGACTACGACTGTGAAATTCGGTATCATCCTGGCAAGGCAAACGTGGTGGCCGATGCGCTCAGTCGAAAAGGTTATGCGAACTCCATTCGTCTTCTATGTTCGCAAATCATAACCGACATCAAAGATCGAATCCGAGCAGCTCAACATGTTTCTGTAACAGAAAATGATGTACGCGATGAGCTATCATGTGGAGCTGAACTCAAAATCGAAACCAAATCCGACGGTATTCTATACTATTTAAACCGCATATGGATTCCTGATCGCGATAACCTTCGTGATTTCCTCATGAATGAGGCGCACAAAACACGATACTCTGTACACCCAGGAGCCGACAAGATGTATCAAGACCTACGATACACCTACTGGTGGCCTGGCATGAAAAAGGATATCGCTGTTTTTGTTTCCAAGTGCCTTACCTGTTCCAAAGTAAAAGCTGAACATCAAAGACCTTCAGGACTTCTAGTCCAACCCGAAATACCTGTATGGAAGTGGGAAAACATAACCATGGATTTCATTACCGGGTTACCTCGCACCTCCAGTGGGTATGACACCATATGGGTAATAATCGATCGTCTTACAAAGTCATCTCATTTCATTCCGATTCGCGAGGACTTCAAGAACGAGAAGTTAGCTCGTATCTACATCAGCGAGATCGTAGGCCGTCATGGTGTACCATTAAGCATCATTTCAGACCATGATGGTCGTTTCACTTCACGAACATGGCGAGCCGTACAAACCGCTTTAGGTACATGATTAGACCTCAGTACCGCTTTTCATCCTCAAACTGATGGTCAATCTGAACGCACCATCCAAACCCTTGAAGACATGCTGCGAGCATGTGTCATAGACTTCAAAGGGAACTGGGACGCTCACCTACCATTAGTGGAGTTTTCGTACAACAATAGCTATCATTCAAGCATCGGCATGGCTCCTTTCGAAGCTTTATATGGTCGTAAGTGCCGATCTCCAGTATGTTGGCACGAAATTGGGGAAGCGCAAATCACCGGACCAGAATTAATTCAAGAAACAACCGTCAAGATCCTTCAAATTCGAAACAATCTTCTAGCGGCTCAAAGTCATCAAAAGAGTTATGCAGACAAACGACGAAAGCCCTTGGAGTTTGACATTGGTGATCAAGTACTTTTAAAAGTATCACCGTGGAAGGGAGTGATTCGTTTTGGCCAGAAGGGCAAGCTAGCACCACGTTACGTAGGACCTTTCAAGATACTCGAAAGAGTAGGTCCTGTAGCATACAAGCTTGACCTACCAAAAGAGCTCAACAGAATTCATCCCACATTCCACGTATCAAACTTGAAAAAGTGCCTTACCGATGAAAACCTCCACATTCCTCTAGAAGACATTCAACTCGATGAATCGATGCACTTCGTTGAAAGACCAGTAGAAATCATGGACTTCGGTGAGAAGCGTTTAAGGCGAAGTCGTATTCCAATTATCAGGGTACGTTGGGAGTCGAAACGAGGACCCGAGTTTACTTGGGAACGTGAAGAGTCAATGCGCGAGAAATACCCGCATCTCTTTCCAGTCACCACTACTACTTAAATTTCGGGACGAAATTCCTAAAAGTAGGGGATACTGTAACATTTCGTCGAAAAATGGGTTTCAAAACCCGCTTCGTTTAATAATCAAGTATTCAGTTATAAGTTTCGTTGCGTATTTATTGTTCAGATTAGTTTAAATAATACATAATTAATAAACATTTTAGAATTTAAAAACCATAAGTAATAAATAATAATAATAAGTAAATAAAAAAATAAAATAGAGTCGCCGGGTCTCGAACCCGGGTCTCCCGCAAAGACACACACACATCACACCACTCCGCCACACACTTCACTTGTGTTAAATACTGAAACATATAACACTTAAAGTAAAATCCGAAAATCAAAACTGGTAAATCAGCGCGCCCAGAACTCGCAGTCGCCGGAAAAACCGAAATTCCACAAATGTGGCTATTTTCCTTTGACTGAAACGCGTAAACTGATTTCGACATCAGTTATAACCGTTGCCTAACAATCAATTTCAGTCAAAACCGTCGGAAATCATTGACCGCGAATCTTGACCCTAATTCGAACCCAATCAGCCGGTCCTCCTTATAAATACCCACTCAAACTCCTGGTAAACATTTCGCCCAGAACCACACTCTCTTTCTGAGGTTTTAATTCTTCCAAAGCTCGTCGCCGGAGATCTTCGCACTCGCCGGAATATCACCGGAATCAGTAATCAGAAAACCGCATTTGTTCTTCAGACGGTATAATTGTCTAAACCTTCTTGCTATCTCTTGATTGATAATCTAATTGCTCAAATCAATAACAAAAACTGTTGAATCAGTTCATTCAGCCGGAAATCGCAAATCAGGGTCGACGAAACCCGCCGGAAATCTGAAGAAAACTCTCTGTTTTGGTATATCATATTCCTTAATCTTTCTTTTTCTATCCTATTTCAATCGAGTATAAGCTTGTTGGTCGATTAAGCAAAACAGTTGGGTTCACTGTTCTGTGTTCTTCTTAATGAAGAAGACGAGGCCTAAGTAGTATATTAATGTAACTAAAATTGGGTATTTAACCGGGTTAGACACACAGTCCAGCGGTGGACTGTGTGCAAATATAAAACACAGTCCCGGGTTCGAATCGCACATGTTACCGACTTTCAGAAATAAAACCAACATTTTTAAAACCTAATCAGATCAATTCACAGTATATACATAAGAGGAATATATCCAGTAGTTAAGCAGATTAGACACACAGCCCAACTGGTTGGGCTGTGCGCACTCGAACCGAAGGTCCCGAGTTCGATTCCGGGTTTCTGTAACCGGTTCGGCCATATTAAATCACTTTTAATAAAAACTAAATAAGGTTAAAGTTAATTAGTATATATATATAATTAAAACAGAGAATATTTCGGGTTAGACACGTAGCCCAGTTGGTAGAGCTGCGTGCACGTATACGAGAGGTCCCGAGTTCGAACCTCACTCACCGCATAGAATACACACAGTCTGACCGGTTAGACCCGGTCAGACCCGGTCAAACCTGACAAAGTCAACCCTTTTTATTTTATTTTTGTTTATTTATTTAGTTGAAAAATTATTTAAAAAAACTTAAAAATAAGGTTTTTAAAGTTAAAAATTTGCATTAAACCCACAAAAATAAATCTAAAAATTTCATTAAAGAGCACTAATTAAAAATAATAATCTCAAATAAAATTTGTTTATTTAATCGAATCATGTCGTTATTATTTAGGTTAGTTTTTCCCTCGTCGGTTGAATCATAATATTCGTGCGCATTCATCGTCATCAAGAAACGCATCTACTGTGAGTGAATCTCTAACAATTCCCCGTTTTAATCATATTTTGGGGTGTATCATGTGTCGTACTATTCTTTTATTTTATTTAAACACTTGTGCATACATCAT
Organism: Scalesia atractyloides; assembly: GCA_947069175.1. Taxonomy (NCBI): domain Eukaryota; kingdom Viridiplantae; phylum Streptophyta; class Magnoliopsida; order Asterales; family Asteraceae; genus Scalesia; species Scalesia atractyloides. The sequence goes on along the minus strand of CAMTDV010000014.1, from coordinate 20,606,387 downwards.
ATTCGGGATCAAATGTGTATCAATTATTGTGTGAATTATAGGTAGATTGAATTTCATCATTTCAGTGCACGCATTTCATTAGGCCCATCAGTTCCCCGTGGGATGCGGGTTGAGCATCAAGAGCCTCATTAGATCGGCTCCGTTTGATTGAGCCTTGATCTCAAATACATCATCATTTCATGTCATATACTCATCCAAAGTGGTTTGTGATTGTTTACATATATGTTTGCTCACATGTGATTAATGCACGAATTTTTCTTATTAAATAAAACAAGAAATTAGTTAAAATGTTTTATCAAGGTTCACTCGCCAACTTTTGTTGACCCAAAATCTCCCCCGTTTTACACATGATACATGTGATCCAGCTGAGACAGGAAACACTTAGGAAGGCCTAGAAGAATAAACAAGTTTACGCTTTGGAATAAATATATAGATTCATTTTCTTTGTAATTGTATGAATTTTGTTTTGGATATTTAAGGTTGTAATTTGAATTTAATAAATATGAAACATCTTAGTAAATATCATGAGCTTTGGTGATAACCCAATTATGCCCCGACTTTTATTCCGCTGCGGGTCGGGGTGTGACAGGTAGTTTCCATCACCCGAGGTTTTTTATGCCGGAGATCATACATTGATCAAGGGCTTTTTCCTCGTATAAATCTCGGTGCCCATTGTTCATTACATTTCATGATTATTCACATCATTTTTCAAGACAAAAGCACTCAACCTCACATACAAAATTTGGTCACATTATCCTTAGTGTGATTTTTGACCAAAACAGTTTGGCGCCCACCGTGGGGCAATCGGTGCTTCAATTCTAAAAATTCCGTTCGTTTCATTCATTTTCATCCATTCTTTTCAACTACATGGCTTCTCATGGAAAATCTGCTTCAAGTGCCATGCCGGCGGTTACCTCATCTCAGGCTTGTGCATCATTGCCTCCCATTCCCCCTGCACCGGCGAGGAGTGCTGATAATGCTCAGAAGAAGCCAACACCAGTTTTCTCGAAGGCTTCCACTGTTTCATCCTCTACACCTACTAACAATGATCTGTCTACTTTGATTTTGCAGATGAAAGGATACATGGAACAGCAGGACAAAACTAACCAGAGGATCCTTCGTGAAATTGATGAAATCAAGAAACAGAAGAGATCAGCGGAGGATCACTCTCCATTGATGCCCAGATCGTTGGATTTCGCCACTCCAGCAACAACCATTCAGCATTCCAAGGCTTTTGGTATTCAACATCAAGGATCCTCGGATTGCAGCATGGATCATTGGCAATGACGCAGCCGCAAGCATCTCATTACCAACCTTATGGATCCTCAAATCAACATCAAGGAGGCTATCTCACTCAGGAGAATATTTGGAGACAATTGCACCAAAGGAATCCTATTTCTAGCATCAAGGATCCTTTTCTAAGGATCAAGGATCCTATGCTTGGGATAAGGTTCAAGGATCCTCCTCTCAGGTTCAAGGATCCATGCAGTATCCTTCAAGACCTTCAGCACCCATGTATCCTGGACCCAATGTCTTTCAGGATTAAGGATCTTCAGGGAGTCAGATATTCAAGGATTCTGAAGTTCACAAAGGGGACTTCATCCCTATGCAAACTATTGCTTTATCTGGTCCAACTGTTACACCAGAAGTGTCCACCTTTGGATATACTTCTGGCATACCACTTCCAAACCAATCAGGAGGTAACCATGTCAATACATCTTTTGGCACTAACTGTGGTTTTATGCAGGATACAGGTATCAATCAGGCTATAGCACGGGAGCTCCAGAAGCTCAAGGATATGATATCCAGCGTCCCAAGAGTGGTTAAGCCCATTCCTGAAATCCCAGATGGAAGTCACAGGGTGTCTCGTTTCGCACCTCCTATATGCAATGCTGAGATGCCAAAACGCTTTCAAACCCCCAACATGAAGCTGTACGATGGCACGACTGATCCAGAGGAGCATGTGGCACAGTACCGCGAAAGAATGAGATCAATCCCATTCCAGAAAGATTAAAGGAAGCCTGGCTTTGTAAAGGCTTCGGATCCACACTCACTGGATTAGCACTCAAATGGCTGCTAAGTCTTCCTCCTTACTCAATTACTTCGTTTTCTCACCTAGTTAATTTGTTCACTAACCAATTTTCATGTAGTAGAACTTTTAATGATTAACTAGTGATCTATATAGGGTAACTCAGGGTCGTGATGAATCATTAAGAGATTACATCACTAAGTTTGCAGAGAATCCTTAGAAATCCCTAATTTGGATATTGCCACCGCTGTAGAAGCGTTCAAAATAGGCTTGCTTAAGGATTCCTCATTCTATGATGACCTTGTTATGACCCCTTGCAGGAATTTAGATGAAGTGAGGAACAGGGCATTGAGATTTATTCGTTTAGAGAATGACAAAAGGATCCAGGAGAGACTCTCATGATCCTCAAAACAGGAAAAACAAGGATCATTATTTAAGAATAATCGATCCAAGTCATATTCTAAACATGACAATCACAATGTGAATGCAGTTGAACAAGATGAAGATGATGAGGATTATCCTACAATTTCTGAATATTGTTTTTCTGCTGATAATAATGAACTAATCCTTGCTATGCAGAATTTAGGTGACAAGGCTAGATGGCTAAGGAAAACTGATAAACCTGGAGCTACTAAGGATAAATCCAAATGGTGTGCTTATCATGAGGTTTTTAGCCACCTTACTGACGAGTGTATAGCGTTGAGGAAGTAAATTGCCTATCTTCTTAGCAAAGGGTATTTGAACGAACTGTTAGGAAGGAAACGTTCAAGGACTCAGGATACTGAGAAAGTGCCTGAGAGCTCCTCCACCGCCAGCAGATGCTCAGATCATTAACTTTATTTCCGGTGGTTCTGATATCTGTGGAACTTCGTTTTCAGCGGCTAAAAGACATGCTTAGGAGACGAAGATGGATAATGGGTAGAGACCAGTTCGGACGTCTACCCTAACGCAGCAAAAAGTGATATCTTTTGATGAGGAGGATCACGTATACATTCAGGATCCTCATCATGATGGCCTTTGTCACACCCCGACCCGCAGCGGAATAAAAGTCGGGGCATAATTGGGTTATCACCAAAGCTCATGATGTTTACTAAGATGTTTCATATTTATTAAATTCAAATTACAAACTTAAATATCCAAAACAAAATTCGTACAATTACAAGAAAATGAAACTACATAATTATTCCAAAGCCTAAACTTGTTTATTATTCTAGGCCTTCCTAAGTGTTTCCTGTCTCAGCTGGATCACCTGTATCATGTGTAAAACGGGGGAGATTTTGGGTCAGCAAAAGTTGGCGAGTGAACCTTGATAAAACATTTTTCTTACTAATTTCTTGTTTTATTTAATAAAGAAAATTCGTGCAATAATCACATGTGAGCAAACATATATAGATAAACAATCACAAACCACTTTGGATGAGTATAAGACATGAATGATGATGTATGTGAGATCAAGGCTCAATCAAACGGATCTGATCTAATGAGGCTCCTGATGCTCAACCCGTATCCCACGGGGAACTGATGGGCCTAATGAAATGCGTGCACTGAAAATGATAAATCCAATCTACATATAATTCACACAACAATTGATACACATTTGATCACGGATATGATATATGCACAAGTGTTTAAATAAAATAAAAGAATTATACGACACATGATACACCCCAAAACATGATTAAAACGGGGAATTGGTAGAGATTCACTCACAGTGGGTGCGTTCTTTGATGACGATGAATGCGCACGAATTTATGATTCAACCGACGAGGGAAAAACTAACCTAAATAATAACGAAATGATTCGATAAATAAGTAAATTTTATTTGAGATTAATATTTTAATTAGTGCTCTTTAGTGGGATTTTTAGATTTATTTTTGTGAGTTTAATGAAATTTTCTAACTTTAAAATCTTGTTTTTAAGTATTTTTAAATAATTTTTCAATTAAATAAATAAATAAAAATAATAAAAAATGGGTTGACTTTCTGACAGTTGACCGGGTCTGACCGGTCAGACTGTGTTTATTCCATGCGGTGCGTGGGATCGAACTCGGGACCTTTCGTTTGTGTGCACACAGCTCTACCAACTGAGCTACGTGTCTAACCCGAAATATTCTCTGTTTTAATTATATATATATACTAATTAACTTTAACCTTATTTAGTTTTTATTAAAAATGATTTAATATGGCCGAACCGGTTGCAGAGACCCGGAGTCGAACTCGGAACCTTCGGTTCGAGTGCGCACAGCCCAACCAGTTGAGCTGTGTGTCTAATCTGCTTAACTACTGGATTATATTCCTCTTATATACATTCTGTGGATTGATCTGAATAGGTTTTAAAAATGTTGGTTTTATTTCAGAAAGTCGGTAGCATGCGTGATTCGAACTCGGGACGTGTGTATTGTATTTGCACACAGTCCACCGCTGGACTGTGTGTCTAACCCGGTTAAATATCTGATTTTAATTATACTAATACACTTGTTCAACTTCATCTTCTTCACTATGAAGAACACAGAACAGTGAAACCCGATTGTTTTGTTTAATCAACTAACAACTTATAATTGATTGAAAATAGAATAGAAAGGTGAAGATTAAGTAATATGGTATACCAAACAGAGAATTTTCTTCAGATTTCCGGCAAGATTTTGTCGGCTCTGATTTACGATTTCTGGCTGAGTGAACTATTTTAACAGTTTTGATTATTGGTTTGAACAATTAAATTATAAATCAAGAGATAGTAGGGAGGTTAAGACAATTATACCGTCTGAAGACAACTGCAGTTTTCTGTTCAGTGATTCCGGCGATATTCCGGCGAGTGCAAAGAAACTCCGGCGACGTGCTTTGGAAGGGATAAAGCTTCGGAAAAAGAGTTCGGTTTTGAGCGAAAGGTTTACAGGAGGTTGGAGTGGTTATTTATAAGAGGGCAGCTGATTTGGGTTTGAATTGAGGTCAACAATCGCGATTAAAGATTTCCGACGGTTTTTGACTAAAATTGATTGCCGGTGACGGTTATAACTGATGTCGAAATCAGTTTATCCGTTTCAGTCAAAGGAAAAATAGCCAAAATCGCGGAGTTTAGGTTTCTCCGGTGATTGCGAGTTCTGGCGCGCTGTTTTACAGATTTGACTTTCGGTTTTTATTATAAAATGTTATTTGTTTCGGTATTAAACACAAAAGAAGTGTGTGGTGGAGTGGTGTGGTGTGTGTTTGTCTTTGTGGGCGATCCGGGTTGGAAACCCGGCTACCCTATTATTATTTTTGTTATACTTATTATTATTAGTTATAAATTATGGTTTTTAAATTCTAATATATTTATTAATTATGTGTTGTTTAAAATTAATCTGAACAATAAATACGCAACGAATCTTATAACTGAATATTTGATTAATAAACGAAGCGGGTTTTGAAACCCGTTTTTCGACGAATGTTACAGTATCCCCTACTTTTAGGAATTTCGTCCCGAAATTTAAGCAGCAGTGGTAACTGGAAAGAGATGCGGGTATTTTTCGTGCATTGAGTCTTCACGTTCCCAAGTAAACTCGGGTCCTCGTTTCGACTCCCAACGTACCCTGACAATTGGAATACGACTTCGCCTTAAACGCTTCTCTCCAAAGTCCATGATTTCTACTGGTCTTTCAACGAAGTGCATTGATTCATCGACTAGTATGTCTTCTAGAGGAATGTGGAGATTTTCATCGGCAAGGCACTTTTTCAAGTTTGATACGTGAAATGTGGGATGAATTCTGTTGAGTTCTTCTGGTAGGTCAAGCTTGTATGCTACAGGACCTACTCTTTCGAGTATCTTGAAAGGTCCTACGTAGCGTGGTGCTAGCTTTCCCTTTTGGCCAAAACGAACCACTCCCTTCCACGGTGATACTTTTAAAAGTACTTGATCACCAATGTCAAACTCCAAGGGCTTTCGTCGTTTGTCTGCATAACTCTTTTGACGACTTTGAGCCGCTGGAAGATTGTTTCGAATTTGAATGACCTTGTCGGTTGTTTCTTGAATTAATTCTGGACCGGTGATTTGCGCTTCCCCAATTTCGTGCCAACATACTGGAGATCGGCACTTACGACCATATAAAGCTTCGAAAGGAGCCATGCCGATACTTGAATGATAGCTATTATTGTACGAAAATTCCACTAATGGTAGGTGAGCATCGCAGTTCCCTTTGAAGTCTATGACACATGCTCGCAGCATGTCTTCAAGGGTTTGGATGGTGCGTTCAGATTGACCATCAGTTTGGGGATGAAAAGCGGTACTGAGGTCTAATGGTGTACCCAAGGCGGTTTGTACGGCTCGCCATGTTCGTGAAGTGAAACGACCATCACGGTCTGAAATGATGCTTAAAGGTACACCATGACGGCTTACGATCTCGCTGATGTAGATACGAGCTAATTTCTCGTTCTTGAAGTCCTCGCGAATCGGAATGAAATGAGATGACTTTGTAAGACGATCGATTATTACCCATATGGTGTCATACCCACTGGAGGTGCGAGGTAACCCGGTAATGAAATCCATGGTTATGTTTTCCCACTTCCATACAGGTATTTCGGGTTGGACTAGAAGTCCTGAAGGTCTTTGATGTTCAGCTTTTACTTTGGAACAGGTAAGGCACTAGGAAACAAAAACAGCGATATCTTTTTTCATGCTAGGCCACCAGTAGGTGTATCGTAGGTCTTGATACATTTTGTCGGCTCCTGGGTGTACAGAGTATCGTGTTTTGTGCGCCTCATTCATGAGGAAATCACGAAGGTTATCGCGATCAGGAATCCATATGCGATTTAAATAGTATAGAATACCGTCGGATTTGGTTTCGATTTTGAGTTAAGCTCCGCATGACAGCTCATTGCGTACATCATTTTCTGTTACAGAAACATGTTGAGCTGCCCAGATTCGATCTTTGATGTCGGTTATGATTTGCGAATATAGAAGACGAATGAAGTTCGCATAACCTTTTCGACTGAGCGCATCGGCCACCACGTTTGCCTTGCCAGGATGATACCGAATTTCACAGTCGTAGTCGTTGAGGAGTTTGACCCATCTTCGTTGCCTCATATTCAACTCCTTCTGGTTGAAGATATGTTGGAGACTTTTGTGGTCAGTGTATGTTTCACACTTGTACCATAGAGGTAATGTCTCCATATCTTGAGAGCGAACACAACGGCTCCAAGTTCTAGGTCGTGGGTGGTGTAATTCTTCTCATGAACTTTGAGTTGCCTAGAAGCATAGGCTATCACTTTTCCTCTTTGCATTAATACACAGCCTAGCCCTTGCCCTGATGCGTCGCAATATACTACAAAGTCATCGCAACCTTCAGGGAGTGTGAGGATAGGTGCGTCACAGAGTTTTTGCTTTAAAGTTTGGAAAGCCTCCTCTTGTTTAGGTCCCCATATGAAGGGTTTTCCTTTATGGGTCAAGGCCGTGAGTGGTACAGCAATACGGGAAAAATTGGCAATGAAGCGGCGATAGTAACCAGCCAAACCAAAAAATGACCTTACTTCGGTAGGGGTACGTGGCGCTTGCCATTCCTGCACTGCCTTGATTTTTGAAGGATCGACATGAATTCCCTTGTCATTGACGACATGTCCAAGGAATTGTACTTCTCCTAACCAGAATTCGCATTTTGAGAACTTAGCGTAGAGCTTTTCAGTCCTTAAGAGTGTAAGGATGAGTCGAAGGTGTCGTTCATGATCGGATTTAGACTTCGAGTAGATAAGGATATCGTCGATGAAGACTATGACAAACGGTCGAGGTAGGGTTTGCATACCCTATTCATTAGATCCATGAAGACAGCGGGGGCGTTGGTTAAACCGAATGGCATGACCATGAATTCGTAATGACCATAACGAGTCCGGAAGGCGGTCTTTGGGATATCTTCTTCATGCACTCTGAGCTGATGATAACCAGAACGAAGGTTGATTTTTGAAAAGCAGGTGGCGCCTTGAAGTTGGTCTAGGAGGTCATCAATGCGAGGTAGTGGATAGTGATTCTTAACCGTGAACTTGTTGAGTTCTCTATAATCGATGCACATGCAAAACGTTCCATCTTTCTTCTTCACAAAAAGAACAGGTGCACCCCAAGGCGATGAGCTAGGACGTATGAATCCTTTGTCAGTCAGCTCTTGCAGTTGACTGGCCAGCTCTTCCATTCGGATGGGGGCTAACCTATAAGGAGATTTGCGACTGATGTAGCGCCAGGTACAAGATCGATGCGGAATTCGACTTCTCTCACAGGAGGAAGTCCTGAAATGTCATCGGGAAAGACTTGTGGGAATTCTTTCACAACTGGGATTTCTTCGAGTTTCCTCTCCTTGGTTCCCTTTCTGACGACGTGAGTTAGGAATGCGACATAGTTCTTGCGGAGATATCTTCGGGCTTGAAGGCAGGTCATTAATTTGAGTACTTTCGAAGGGGTTTCCCCAAAAATACGTAGGGTCTGACCGTCTGCAAGAGGAATGCCAATGAACTTTTCGCGGCACACTACTTCAGCGTGATGCTGGCTGAGCCAGTCCATACCGTTTATAACATCAAAACTTCCCAACTTCATAGGAATGAGGTCAACTGGAAAGTTGTGATCGTTTAGAGTGAGGGTACAATTGCGTATAATAGAATTTAATGAAACGGGTTTTCCGTCAGCAACTTCCACCGTTAGAGATTCCATGAGATTAACACGAGTTTGGTTGAGGATAGGTTCAAATTCTAAGGACACAAAGCTCTTATCCGCACCAGTATCGAATAATATGGATGCATAACTACCATTGATGAGAAACGTACCGTTGACCTCGTTGTTGTCAGCCCTGGCTTGGTTGGCATTGATATTGAAAGCTCTCTCTCTGGCAGGTGGGAGAGCTTGGTTAGCTTGGTTTACTGGGTTTGCGTGAGCTTGGGCATGAATGATGTTCACTAGGCGTGGGCATGTGTTCCTGAAGTGGTTTGGATCCCCACAGTTGTAACAAGCTCGCATGGGTTGCATCATGGGGTAGTGGGTTGGTAGTAAGTTTGGGCTGCGTGTGGTGCAGGTGGTAGAAGTAAGGGTTGTTGGGCTTGACCCACTATCTGATTGTGGGTTTGGGTTGGAAGTTAATTGCGGTTCATTCGTTGAAGGGTACACAGGTTTGGATGGTGTGACCCGCACGGCCACAGCTTGTGCAATGTTGGCAGGGGTTTTCGGGAGGGTGATGGTATTGACAACGGTTGCATTTTGGGTGTGGGCCGGGGTATGGCTTTTTGAATGGTGCAGCTGAAGGAGCAATTTGGGTGATTGGTGCAGCAGTGATAGGAGGGTTGGTTTGAGTGACAGCAAAATTCTTACTGTTTCGTTTCCTCTCACCAGCAAACTTCGAGGAGGAGACGGGGTGGTTTGGAGTTGGGGCCTTCAATAGGTGCTTTCTTTTTCTCATCTTTGAATTTTCCGTTTCGAATGCGATTCTCAGTGAGTTCTGTAGCTAATTCCATTGCGGCTTCAAGTGTTGCAGGCGAAGTGCTTAAAACCGAGTCTTGGATTTTCGAGGGGAGACCTCGAATGTAATGTTCAACTAAGCGGTACAAAGGGGTGAACAAATTTGGGATCATCTGGTTCAGTTCGAGAAATCTCTTATTATATGAAGTGTGGTCTCCTTCCTTTTGTTTCAGCGCGTGGAATTCATCTTCCAACTTTTTAATTTCGCTTCTTGGACAGAAGCGTCTTGTCATGAGTTCCCTTAACTCTTCCCATGTTAAGGCCATGGCATCTTCAACTCCTCGCTTACCCTTTTCCGTGTTCCACCAGGTAAGGGCTACCCCAAACAGTCTTCCAGTTGCATAACGTACCTTGCAATCCTGGGGCAATCGCAATTGAGGAAAGTGTTTTCCATTTCTTCAAACCAGTGAAGGAGGGCGGTAACACCTTCGGTCCCTTCATATTTTGGGGATCGCAAGATTTGAAGTGTTTGTAGGAGCACTTTTTGGAAGGAGGGTTGGCGACGCTCTGGTCTTCTTGATTGGGAGGATTGATGGGATTTGCGGTGAGAGCTTGTTGAACTTGAATCACGATGTCAGGAAGTACTGCGGCCATTTGTTTAGCAATTTGTGTGGCCAAGCGTTCATTTGATCTTCCTGACTTTCTACCTCCGCGTAGTTGCCTAGCCGACATCTACAGGAACATACATAGGAAGATTGTGAGTTTAAGAATTTTCTAGGTGTTATGTGTCGTAAAAAGAATGAAAAACAACATAATTGGCAATAATTTAACTGCATCCATAGGATGTCTTGGGTTTGCTCATATTTGGGCCTCCAATGTCCCCCATACCATCGCCTGTGTAGTCATGTGGGCCCCCATGACTATTGGGCTTGGTAGGATTCACATTGGTGTTGGCGGATTAACACTCGCACCACCCGAATGAAAGTCGTAAAATATGATTGCGAGATGTATGGTAGGAGGGTGTCCAGGTGTAGACACAATGACAACTCAAAGTGGGGTTAGCTCACACGACGTTTGGTATAGCATGCTTTGGCCTAATAGGTCCTTCGTACTCTCATCGTTAGTCCCCAGGTAGGCATACTGGTCCTTTATTTTGGATTTATACGAATGCCAAGCCTAGACAGGACGTTCCGACTACCGGTACTCGTACCCTTTCAGTTACTACATGCCCGTCATGAGAACTCACTTTGATGTGATTTGAAAAATACAAAAAAAAATCATTGCAAAAATCATGGAAATCGTGAGGTGTGTGCTCTCATGGATATGATATGTTATGAGGATATGATTCATGATGAGCACTGTATAATAACATGTATTTGTGAGCGTGCTTGCATAACATTGGGTGTGAAAATAAACATGAAACATATAAACATCATGAATTTTGCATGTAACGCATAAACAATTAAAATTTAATCAACTATAGTATAGGCTCTAAGGTCTAATAACCTATCCTATATCCCTATAGTCACAAGCTCTGATACCAATCTGTCACACCCCGACCCGCAGCGGAATAAAAGTCGGGGCATAATTGGGTTATCACCAAAGCTCATGATGTTTACTAAGATGTTTCATATTTATTAAATTCAAATTATAAACTTAAATATCCAAAACAAAATTCGTACAATTACAAGAAAATGAAACTACATAATTATTCCAAAGCCTAAACTTGTTTATTCTTCTAGGCCTTCCTAAGTGTTTCCTGTCTCAGCTGGATCACCTGTATCATGTGTAAAACGGGGGAGGTTTTGGGTCAACAAAAGTTGGCGAGTGAACCTTGATAAAACATTTTTCTTACTAATTTCTTGTTTTATTTAATAAAGAAAATTCGTGCAATAATCACATGTGAGCAAACATATATAGATAAACAATCACAAACCACTTTGGATGAGTATATGACATGAATGATGATGTATGTGAGATCAAGGCTCAATCAAACGGAGCCGATCTAATGAGGCTCCTGATGCTCAACCCGTATCCCACGGGGAACTGATGGGCCTAATGAAATGCGTGCACTGAAAATGATAAATCCAATCTACATATAATTCACACAACAATTGATACACATTTGATACATATTTGATCACGGATATGATGTATGCACAAGTGTTTAAATAAAATAAAAGAATTATACGACACATGATACACCCCAAACATGATTAAAACAGGGAATTGGTAGAGATTCACTCACAGTGGGTGCGTTCTTTGATGACGATGAATGCGCACGAATTTATGATTCAACCGACGAGGGGAAAAACTAACCTAAATAATAACGAAATGATTCGATAAATAAGTAAATTTTATTTGAGATTAATATTTTAATTAGTGCTCTTTAGTGGGATTTTTAGATTTATTTTTGTGAGTTTAATGAAATTTTCTAACTTTAAAATCTTATTTTTAAGTATTTTTAAATAATTTTTCGATTAAATAAATAAATAAAAATAATAAAAAATGGGTTGACTTTCTGACAGTTGACCGGGTCTGACCGGTCAGACTGTGTTTATTCCATGCGGTGCGTGGGATCAAACTCGAGACCTTTCGTTTGTGTGCACGCAGCTCTACCAAAGCTGAGCTACGTGTCTAACCCGAAATATTCTCTGTTTTAATTATATATATATACTAATTAACTTTAACCTTATTTAGTTTTTATTAAAAATGATTTAATATGGCCGAACCGGTTGCAGAGACCGGAGTCGAACTCGGAACCTTCGGTTCGAGTGCTCACAGCCCAACCATTGGGCTGTGTGTCTAATCTGCTTAACTACTGGATTATATTCCTCTTATATACATTCTGTGGATTGATCTGAATAGGTTTTAAAAATGTTGGTTTTATTTCAGAAAGTCGGTAGCATGCGTGATTCGAACTCGGGACGTGTGTATTGTATTTGCACACAGTCCAACGCTGGACTGTGTGTCTAACCCGGTTAAATATCTGATTTTAATTATACTAATACACTTGTTCAACTTCATCTTCTTCACTGTGAAGAACACAGAACAGTGAAACCCGATTGTTTTGTTTAATCAACTAACAACTTATATTTGATTGAAAATAGAATAGAAAGGTGAAGATTAAGTAATATGGTATACCAAACAGAGAGTTTTCTTCAGATTTCCGGCAAGATTTCGTCGGCTCTGATTTGCGATTTCCGGCTGAGTGAACTGTTTTAACAGTTTTGATTATTGGTTTGAACAATTAAATTATAAATCAAGAGATAGCAGGGAGGTTTAGACAATTATCACCGTCTGAAGACAACTGCGGTTTTCTGTTCAGTGATTCCGGCGATATTCCGGCGAGTGCAAAGAAACTCCGGCGACGTGCTTTGGAAGGGATAAAGCTTCAGAAATAGAGTTCGGTTCTGAGCAAAGGTTTATAAGAGGTTGGAGTGGGTATTTATAAGAGGGCAGCTGATTTGGGTTTGAATTGAGGTCAACTATCGCGATTAAAGATTTCCGACGGTTTTTTACTAAAATTGATTGCCGGCGACGGGTTATAACTGTTGTCGAAATCAGTTTATCCGTTTCAGTCAAAGGAAAAATAGCCAAAATGGCGGAGTTTAGGTTTCTCCGGTGATTGCGAGTTCTGGGCGCTGTTTTACAGATTTGACTTTCGGTTTTTATTATAAATGTTATTTGTTTCGGTATTAAACACAAAAGAAGTGTGTGGCGGAGCGGTGTGGTGTGTGTTTGTCTTTGTGGGCGACCCGGGTTCGAAACCCGGCTACCCTATTATTATTTTTTTATACTTATTATTATTAGTTATAAATTATGGTTTTTAAATTCTAATATATTTATTAATTATGTGTTGTTTAAAATTAATCTGAACAATAAATACGCAACGAATCTTATAACTGAATATTTGATTAATAAACGAAGCGGGTTTTGAAACCCGTTTTTCGACGAATGTTACAGCCTTGTCATTACTTTGTTTATTTCTAATCATTTTGTTCGCAGGATCCTTATCGATGGAGGGAGTTCAGTGAACATAATCCAGTTGGATGTCCTAAAAAAGATGAGCATCCCTGAATCTGAGATCATACCGAGATCATCGGTGCTCGTGGGATTCAGTGGGGAAACCAAGAATACATTGGGGGACATCAAGCTTCCAATTTACATAGAGGGAGTGAATTCTATCCAGAAATTTTGTGTAATAGATAGCTTATCTTGCTGTAATGTTATCCTTGGCAGGCCATGGATACATGACATGAAGGCGGTCCCATCAACATACCACCAGTGTGTCAAGCTTCCAAGTCCGTGTGGGATAGTCAAGATAGAAAGTGATCAGCATGAGGCGAAAAATTGCTACACTTCCTCGATGAAACCTGCTTCCAAGCTAGGGAAGTATAGCAATTAAAGCATCCTCCAAAAGACGTCATGGAGGCAAGAGAACAGGATGTCAAGGAAATACTCTTAGAGCTTGAGGATCCTGAATCCAAGGTGTATATAGGATCCGGGATCCAGGAGAGCATAGATTAGGATCTAGTAACCTTCCTTAAAGAAGAAAATCTACCTTCGCCTGGAAGCACGAAGATATGACAGGTATTTCGAAGTATATCATTACTCACAAGCTTGGCATTGACAGGTCTTTCAGGCCAATTCACCAAAATAGAAGAAAGTTTGCTCCTGAAACAAATGCAATCATCCAAGAGGAGGTAGATAAGTTGCTAAGGGCAGGTATGATTAGAGAAGTCAAGTATCCAAGATGGTTAGCCAATGTGGTTGTTGTTCAAAAGAAAAATGGAAAGTGGAGGGTATGTGTCGATTTTACTGATCTGAACAAGGCATGCCCCAAGGATCCTTTCCCTTTACCCCACATTGACTCCATGGTGGATGCTACGGCGGGTCATGAATTGTTAACCTTTATGGATGCTTCATCTGGATTTCAGCAAATCCAGATGGAACCATCTGACCAAGAGGATACTGCATTCATGACACCCCCGGCATATATTGTTATATTGCTATGCCCTTTGGTTTAAGAAATGCAGGTGCTACATACCAAAGATTGGTGAATATGATGTTCAAGGAGCAACTTGGACATACAATGAAAGTATACATAGATGATATGGTGGTCAAATCTAAAAGAGCCGAGGATCACCTAAAGGATCTTGAAGTAGCATTCAACATTCTTGATCAATACAACATGAAGTTGAACCCGACTAAATGTCATTTCGTGGTCAAAGCTGGAAAATTCTTAGGATACATGGTGACCAAGAGAGGGATCGAAGCAAGTCCGGAGCAGATAAAGGATATAGTCAACATCAAGTCCCCTGCCAACACCAAGGATGTGCAAAGATTGACAGGAAGAATCGCCGCCCTGAACAGATTCATTTCAAAATCCTCAGAAAGATGCAAGGATTTCTATGATATTCTTAGGAAGAATAAGAAGTTCGAGTGGACGGAGAAGCATGATGCTCTACAGGCTCTCAAGGATTACATATCCTCAGCACCGGCTTTAATGAAACCTGAAAATGGGGAACAATTATCCTTATACCTAGCTGTTTCAGGTAAAGCAGTAAGTGCGGTCCTTGTTAAGGATCATGAAGGTCAGCAACATCCGGTATACTATGTAAGTAAAAGTTTACTTGATGCTGAGGCCAGGTATTCTCATTTAAAAAACTTATTCTCGCTTTAATTATGGCTTCAACTAAACTGAGACATTATTTTGAAACTCATACTATTGTCGTTAAAACTAACTTTCCTATCAAGAATGTTCTCAAGAAACCAAAGATGTCGGGGAGTATGGCAAAATGGGCTGTTAAACTTAATGCATATGACATTAAATATGAGCCTAGAACTGCTATTAAATCCCAAGCTTTGGCTTACTTTGTGGCTGATCTCATTAGTGATCTACAAAGAGAAGCTGAACTGGAGGTTCAACAACTTGAGGAGACCAAAGATCCTTGGACACTCTTCACAGACGGAGACTCAAATGTCAAAGGAACTGGATTAGGTTTACTACTAAAATCGCCACAGGGGGACATTATACCCCAATCAATAGCATGTGAATTCCAAACCACTAATAACGAGGCAGGGTATGAGGCCGTTATAGCAGGTTTGCAATTAGCTAAGCATATGAGGATCAGGTATCTTCAAGTGTTCGTGGATTCTCTATTAATTACTAATCACTATAATGGTTCTTATGCTGTTAAAGGTGAGAAACTAATCAAATATTTGGAGATAGTCAAGAAATTGGCGGATTCTTTTGCTTTTTTCAGTCTAACACAGGTACCCAGGGAGGAAAATGCAGAAGCAGATGCCTTGGCTAATCTAGGATCCTCATTGAAGATGCCTGATGATGTGAAGATACCCATTATCCATGTTCTAACTCCCGAAATCGAGAAGAGTGAGACAATGGAAAAGTGGATGATGCCGCAATCGTACCTAGGGATGATGCACAATCAACTCCAGCATCATGGATCCTTCCAATCCTGAATTATATCCAAAATGGGGAAGTTCCCATTGGAGAAAATCCTAGAACCTTCAGGATAAAGGTATCCCAATTCACTATCATTAATGACATGTTATATAAGAGATCTCTTGCAGGACCCTATCTACGATGTGTTGAGGATCCTGAGATCCAAGAAGTCTTGAAGGATTTTCATGAAGGAGATTGTGGAAATCATACTGGGGGCAGAGCACTATTTTCAAGGATCCTCAGAACAGGATATTATTGGCCTACAATGAAGAAGGATGCTGTGGAGTATGCAAGGAAATGTGATGCTTGCCAAAGACACAGTAATATCCTTCATCAGCCTGCAGTACCTCTGCATCCTATATCCTCCTCTTGGCCATTTATGAGATGGGGAATGGATGTAGTAGGCAAGCTTCCCAAGGCACCAGGAGGAAAAGTATTCATGCTAGCTATGACCAACTATTTCTCCAAGTGGATAGAAGCTGAAGCCTTTGTTCAATTCAGAGAAAAGGAAGTTATATCCTTTATTAAAAGAAATATCATTACTACATTTGGTATTCCTTCTGAAATTGTTTGTGATAACGGATCCCAGTTTATTGGGAACCGTACTACTAACTTTTGTGACAGCTGGGGGATTAGGATGATAACATCAACACCAGTCCACCCACAAGCTAATGGCCAGGCAGAATCATCCAACAAGATCATCATCAACAATTTGAAGAAAAAGCTTGGATCAAAGAAAGGAAAGTGGGTTGAAGAACTACCATATGTCTTATGAGCAGATAGAACAACTCCCAAGAATGCTACGGGTCAAACTCCTTTTTCTTTAGTCTTTGGAGCTGAGGCAGTGATCCCTACAGAAATGGTAGTCCCTACAGCCAGAACAAGCATCCGTGATCCTGAAACCAATGCTGAGACTCTGGCTCAAGACCTAGATACCGTGGAAGAATTAAGAAACTTGGCAAGGATAAGGCTGGCTAGTTATAAACAACGGATGGCTGGTGCTTATAATAAGAATATCAGGATAAGAAGATTTCAAGTCGGTGACATGGTGTTAAGGAAAGCATTTCAGAATACCACGAATCCTACTGATGGCAAATTGGCACCAAAATGGGAAGGCCCCTATCTAATTGAAGCCGAGGCAGGAAAGGGGGCATATCGATTACTGACTATGGATGGTGACCTTCTTCCAAGAGCTTGGAATGCTATCCACCTAAAAAAGTATTTTATGTAAAGGATCAGGGATCCTTAAGTATCCTAATGATCAATTCAGATTGAAGGATCCTCAAAGGATATGAGATTCTTGATTCGGTAACGTTTTACTAATGCTTTCATTCTTATTGTACTTCTTATTATTTATTTTAAAGTAAGGATGTTGAACTTTCAACATTCAACCTTATCAAGTTTTAAGTTTTGTAGAAGTTATTACAAAGGATCAAGAGGTTGGCCACCTCTCCAAGACTTTGGGCATGTCCCCAGCTTAAGGTATTCAATACCTTCTACGGTTTAAATGTTTTCACCTTTCACACAAATTGGGTTTTGACACCCCGCCAGTAGCGCACGCTATCCAAGTATAGTTCGAGGCAATGGGACCAGTACCCGCTTTAGGGGCTGACAATTTCATTGCTGTTGGCTATATTTAGGATCTCAAGTATAATGGTAGACGTACCATACATCCGTTCCTAAGGTTTCTAACGTTTTCACGTTAGCTAAGGTTTTGGCATTTTCATGTCACTTACGATCGCTTAGTCGCCAGTTTGGGCCATACACCAGAATCCTAAGGTTTTGGCATTCTCATGTCGCTTACGTTGGGCTTGTCCCCAGTTTATTTGGGCTTGTCCCCAGTTTATTTGGGTTTGTCCCCAGTTTGTTGGGCTTGCCCCCAGTAGCTAATGATTCTTTCATTTGATATTTGACTTAGTCCTAAGCTGTATACTGTTACAGGTCTATGAAATTGACCAGCTAAGGATCCTGAATCCTAAGATTGAATCAATTGTTATACTTTGACTGACACGACTGTAAGTGTTAAGGATATAGAATCCTAACTTGGATTCCCTGGTATGACTTATTTTTATTCTGATGATTCGACCCTTAACCATGGAATTAGAGATAAGTCGTTCAAGATCATATGGCGTTTTATGCCTAGCAGTTGTTACGGTTGCAGACTTAAAATCTTTTTATAAAGTCAAAATTTTAAGAATTTTACACAATACGATTTTGCCAAACACAAACATGTAAAGGTAGTAATTTAAAAGGCAAAATTGTAACACCAAACATAGTCAAAAGTCTAATATTATTAGGCCCGTCAATATTTATCAAAAGTATCCATCCTGGATTTCACCAGCAAAACGTGGACCATCCATCCAGGCCGGATCGGGTTCATCTAATGGTTAATGTTTCTGCAGAAAATTAAAATGCAGGAAATTAAAAGCGAAGGGTGTCAAAGGCTTCATCCTCCACAAACAGAAGGATCCATCCACCTTTATCACCCCCTATTGTTCCAAGGATCCATGATCCTTAACCTACAGAAACTATTGTTCAAAATACAAACCACGAATTGTTCAAGTAAAACAACCAACCTAAGGACCTAAAAGTGTGGGCTCCGGCCGCGTCTAGAAATATCCATCATCGCCCACATAGGCAGCCTACATTGTGGCCGCCTCACCAACTTCACCTTCACCGGCTTTACCTCCAGCACCTTCAACCGCCATATCCTCTGCTTCCGTCTGCACTCCACTAGGACCTGCTTCATCCGCCGCTGCCGATTGCTCCAGCTCACCGCCGTTCAGGTTGCTCAATGCTACCTCCCAAGAGGCCAGGTCCCATGAAGATCTATCAAATCCAGGATCGTTAGCCTCTTTGGCCATCTTGATCATGGACTGCAGAACCGTCTTGGCAGCGCAAACCTTGGCCGCTTCAGTAGCATTCATGGCAGCCTCATGAACCCCCACTTCAGCATTCAGCAGCAGCTCCTCAAGGCTCTCCTTCTCCTTTTCCAGCACTTTGTTTTGCCTTTCAAGCCTTGAGAGATCCTTATTCTTGGCAGCAGCAATGGCCTGCATCCCAGCTACAGTCTCTTCGTGTTCAGCCAACTTCTTCTCATAAAAGATCCTCATGCGACTGAATTCCTAGTAATAAACAAGACAAAGAAATATCATGACCAAGGATCCTAACAAACAGGTAAAGTAAAACCTAAGGATCAAGGATCCTTACCTCTGTCAGAACATCATGGAGACGTTTCTCGATAGAGACAAGATCACTCTCAGGATCGGAAGGCTTCTTCCTTTTTGAAGCAGATTTGGCTCTGGTGGTAGCTGGGCGAGGCTCACGGGAGGAAGCTTCTTCATTGGCTCCTTCTTCACAGCTTTGGAGATGATGATGCTGTTGATGTCATCAAGAGCAAAGTCTACAGACTTGGAAGTAGATTTTTGAACACCTACCAACAGACATCAAAAAGATAAGTTTCTAGTTCAAATTAGAACTTTCTTTTAAAGATTTACTATGTCATACAATTACTTACTTGACATATTGTAGGAGGAAGATGCCTGTACTTCTTCGCTAGGATCCTGGATCCTCACTTTGAATGTTCTGTCTATTGGGTCAAGGCTCAAGAAGGCTTTCACTCGATCAACAATTCCTGGATCCTTAGCTAAAGTTGCAAAGTTCTTCACTGCAAGAAAACATAAAGATCAAAAGACAGTTACAACAAGGATATGACACATATGAGACCTCTAATTCCTACCCTTGAGTATCCATTTATGAGGCAACAAATCCCCTTCTGGCAGAGAATCTCGTTTAACAAAGAAAAACTTATTTTTCCAAACAGAATCATTTTGGGTTGTTTTGAAGACAGGAGCTGGTTGGTGGGCTTTTACTTTAAACAAAAATCGGTTAGAGCCATGGGTAGTCAAAGAGTACATGAAGGCTAGGTCTGAAAGGTTTAGTTGGAGCCCTTTCTTTCCAATGATTTCTTCAATGATGAACAATGTTCTCCACAACATCGGCATGACCTGGCTAAAGCTAATACCGGTTAGCTTAAAAAAGCTTTGGGTTAGGGTCGGAAAAGGATATGAAAACCCACGGTGAAACGGTAAAGCATGAAAGCAAATCCAGGTGTCGGATACCGCATCGCTCCAAGCAGAAGGATCGAAGGGTCTGAAAATGGCATCCGATGGAAAACAAGACTTTAGGTTCTCGATTTCTGGATCTGTACACTTACAGATCTCATAGGAGGGGTCCTTTAGTATGTTTTGTGATTGAAGGAGATCGCCGGATTTTTTGGAGGCGGGGATTCAGAGAGGATCGTGTATTCATGTTGCCGGAACTTAAGAATAATCGAGAAGGGAAGAGAGAAGAATACCTGGTTCACAATGCTTGGTGTGGATTTATGATGGATTTGTGCAGATTTTAAAGGGAGTTATCTCTTCCCCATAAATAGTGATGATGGTTGTGAAGGCTATGTGAGTCCTATCAGTCACCCTAACGGCTATATTTGAATTAAAGATAATATGACAGCTGTGATCTACTATCACAACCGCCATATTGGGGGCAATTGTTAGGGCTAGGTTTTTATTGCTTAAGAATCAGTGATCCTTCAGTATATCGAGGATATATTATCCATGTACTGAGTACTGCATACTGGAAGGATCAAGGATCCTTAGTGACTATAACGGTTTCTAACAACTGACTTCAATGTTTTGCTTGAATGTAGTGCAGGTATCGATAGTGGACTTGGTCAAGCAAAATATTCGTGGAATATGCGGAGGATTAAGCACGTGCTGAAGATTAAATGGACGTTATGCATGAACGTGGAGGATCCCGGGTATTTCGGATAGTTAGTTACAAGTTATAAACGCTAATATTTTAGGGGATATTGAGCTCACTAGATACACGAATTCATTCGCAAACACTGATATCACAAGATCACTTGGAAACTCTCGAGAAATACACACACATTACACTATAGATCGATTGTAAAAGCTCAATATCTTCCGAAGTTGTAATCTTACTTGTGAAATTATACTTGGTGATTGGTAGTTTCCATCACGCGAGGTTTTTTATGCCGGAGATCATACATTGATCAAGGGCTTTTTCCTTGTATAAATCTCGGTGTCCATTGTTCATTATATTTCACGATTGTTCACATCATTGTTCAAGACAAAAGCACTCAACCTCACATACAAAGTTTGGTCACATTATCCTTAGTGTGATTTTTGACCAAAACATTTATAAGTTATCTATTTGAAGGAATTATAACGTGAGTTATTCGTTTACAGGTTTCGCTTGTGGACGCAGTTTGACACGCTTTGCGTGTGGACCACAGGCTTTGCAATCAATGAGTGCTAACCTCGTTTTATGTGTTTATTTTGGGGCAAGCATACACATGTGCTTACTACTTTTAATGTAATTTTTACATGTGTTTACATGCTAAATAAAATAACGAGTTTTGAGATCAATATGTTTATTAAACGTTTCCACATGGTCACGTAGCTTTTGTGATGTAAGAGTCATTAGGAGGTTTTAATAACCTTGTGTAGGCGTGTGTCGGTCATGTTGGTGATGCTATGGTCGTAGTTTTATGAGTTATTGTAGGTATCTGTGATGATTGCATGGCTTGATTTGTGTTAGGTCGTAACTTGTGACTCAGGTAGTTATTTCAAACCTTGATGATAGTAGGTAAGAAACGTAAGGTGTCGATTTATCACCTTAGTGGGAGCATGTATGAGTTGAGAGGAGGAGATGAGTCGATGGGTATGTTGGGTAGTTGTGGCATGATGTTTATTTTGTGTGGTTGTGATTCATACTAAGGAGTCCTGTGTACGATTTTTGAGACGAGCATAGAGATTTGGTCTTACATAAAAATGAGTGTGTGTAATTTCTCCCAAAGAGGGGAATTCCATGTAGGAAGTGGTTGGGTGTTAAGGTGTTTCAAGATGATGTTGATATATTATAAATACCAAGGTTTGATGATAAAATAACGTGTTTTGACGTATCATGTTATACTTTAAAGTAAATTGTTAGAACTCACTCAACATAGCTGACTTTTGCATATATGTTAGATTGTCGCATGAATGTGGTTCGGGTCGGTGATTCTCTTGACCAATGGAAGGGATTACTCGAGATTTTAGTGGAAGGCACCTGTACCATTTTGATTTTTAATATTCTTATTTTTTACAACAACTAGTATTGTTTTAATTGAATTTCCGTTGCGTACTTTTAGGAAAACTATTTATTTTTGTAAACTTGAATCCGCACCAATTATGTGAAGATAAACACATGTACGGGTACCACTAGTTAGTAGATGATTGACATTAGACTTATGTGGTACATATTCATACCGAAAAACGTGGAAGTCCAACAGGGGCGCAGCTTTAGTGGGGGGCGGGGGGCGCCCGCCCCTCCCCCCACGGATTTTTCGCTCAGTAATGTTATATATGTAGTTTTCGTATAGAAATTTTTTGGTATATACGTTTTTGCCTCCCCCCCCCCCCCCCCCCCCCCCCCCACGATCTATAGAAATTTTTGGGCATATACGTTTTCGCCTCCCGGTTTTCGAAAGCAAGCTTCGCCACTGAAGTCCAATGGAATTGGTTTTAAAGTGAAGGACCAGCCTTGACTTTTGATTGTCAAACATCATTTAATTTACTATACTTCAGTCAATTCAAAATTTTCTTTTATTATACAACTTCAACTCAATTTGAAATTTTCTTTTATTTCATATAAGATAATTTCCTTTTAACATTTATAAAATTAATACTTAACTCTTCACTATTTAGATAATTTTCATATAAGATAATTTCCTTTAACATTTATAAAATTAAATACTTCACTCTTCAGTATATAGATTATTTAGAATTAAATAAAAGCTTAATGACATAAAAACTAAAATTTTTTTAGTTTTTTTCCCGTGAAAGTCACTTAATAATTACTTGCACATAAAAACTAATATATATATATATAATAATTACTTGCACATAAAAACTAATATATATTTTATGTTTTTTTTTTGTTATAGTCACTTAAAATTTTATTACACTAATACATGCTCTCTTTTATCATAAAATTATAATATGTTAGATTTGTGAAAAAGTTATATATTCATTGTTTATAGTTGGATGAAATCATACAAAAATTTCTTTCTATATTAGCGACAAAAGTCAATTATTTTAACTCTTTAATGATTTTAAATTAACACAAACAATTTTATATGTGTACTAGTGCTAATACCCGCGAACATTGCGGTTTTAACAAAATGATATGTTTTTTATTGTTTGACAAAAATTCAATTTTACGTTTATTATAATCATAAAGATCTACTACGAATGAAATTATTATGGAAATATGAAGTTCACGATGAATGTACAATGAACCATTGTATTTATTATGAAACTCTTAGGTTCAAAAACATATAAAACAACCAATGTACTATTGATAAATATAAAACAAAAAGATAAATAAATGATAAAATTACGTTTATGTAGTTCTAAATAGAAAGCCTATTAGCCTAATACTTCTGCTTTAATAACCTCGCATACGTTATTGGTCAATTGAAAAAACAATCATCACCTAACGAAGTATCTTCGACTTAAATCATATCATGCCATCCAATAACACTAAACCTATTGTAAACAACGTATATGAAAGAAAATATATTAGTAACAAATTGAAAAATGTAGTAAAAACTTCAATAAAAATAATCGATAAAACCTTGTTTGCCATCAATGTTCTCTCTACGCCATCCAATAACACTAAACATATTGTAAACAACGTATATGAAAGAAAATATATTAGTAACAAATTGAAAAATGTAGTGAAAACTTTAATAAAAATAATCGATAATGTGAGTAGTGCATTGACAAACCTTGTTTGACCATCAATGTTCATGAAGAAGTTCTTCATTTTCAGAAAACTCGTCTAACCATCTAAATCTGTAATTAATTTTGGAAGGATCTACATTTGATAACACAACAATTTTGTAAATATTATTACATAGAACAAATACTAAAAGAAAAAAATATTGACGAACAAAGACTAAAAGAAAAAAAATATTCAGGTTTAACGGAGTGTTAATTCCCGTGAACTTCACCGCTTTTGATTAACAAACGTTAGTTCACAAATAAATAACATTTGCATACTTGATGCACATAGTCAATCATATTTTTAAGATATTTTGTTCAAATTTTAATGGCTAATTAAACTAAACAGATCAATTATCATATATGAATAAAAAAACCCTCATAAAAATGCATCAAATTTAATAACATAACCATCAACAATGCAACAGAATTATAAAATGATTACTTACAGATTTGCAGAACCAAAAAAAGTGTAGCAGTTTGGGTCATTAAATATATGTGATGCACTACTCTACTCTCATTGTGTCTCAAGTTTGTGCTATAGTCACTTTGTGTGTACCTTGAAGCTTGACCCAGGCCATTATCTTGGGCGACAGGACTGATTTGCCAGTATCATCACATGAGGCTCACATACCCTGGCAACCATTTAAAAATGAGTAAAGTAAACTTAATATTTAAAATGATACAATAAAAGTTTAATAATTCATAGGTGGTGCAAAACCATTAGTCAACCTAAAGCTAAAATTTAATTTAATTTAACCTAAATTAATCTTGCAAGTTGTTAAGAGACACGCTGCGTACCTGTCTTTATTTGGTTCCAGCTCTTAGATCAACCATTCATTATTTGTACAACTACATCAAACCTTTACTTTTCAAGCCTTTTAACACTTTTAAGTTTTGAAACATAAAGAGATGATTACAAATTGGCCCGTATGAAACATATGTGAGATTTTTTTAAAGAAAGTTTTAGATTGCAAGCCTTAAAAGTTAAAACCATGTCTACATTCCACGCATAGTACCAGCAACAATGGTTGCTTCATGAACCACAACATCAATTTCACCAGTGGTCTGTTGGAATAATCTTGATCGGGTCGTCGGATATGGGTCGGATAATTTGAACAGTTCAAAGTAGTTGATTATGTTCAACAGTTATTTGTTTTTATCATGTTTTTATTAAGTTTAATTAGAGTCAAAGTGATGGGTCTTGTTAATTGGTTAGTGGCCCTTATTAGTAGGTTAGTGGGTAGACTTTTCTTTAGAAGCAAGGGTTTTATTTTCTATTTAATGTAAGTATTTTGGTTAAATGAACCTAAGAGATTAAGCAGTGAATTAATTCACTCATAGCACGTGAGTTTTTCTTTTATTTGAGTGGGGCCTGATCCAACAGTGGTTACACCAGGGCTCGCAACATGTGCACTTGCATCCTAAACTTCTGTTGCAATCTGTCAAAATATGTTTCATTACTAATAGTAAAATGATATAAAGTATTGTATTTCTATACATATTTCAAAAGAGATAAATGAAATAAAAAAAGACATACTCGGTTAGTTTATCTAATTCTTGTAATTTTCTCTGCAGATTTACCTTGATAAACAAAGTACTTGAAAAGCGAACTAGTTCACAACTCCTCAACAAAGAGAAAAAAAAATATCAACATAGTTAATAAGAATATCTTAATATCTTGAAGTAAAAATAAAAATTTAAAAAGCTTACTGAGGACTCAAGAGAACTTGAACCATTAGGCATCCTCGTACATATAACATACCTGTAACAAACCAAACAAAAAATAGTCTTAAAATAAAAAATACATTTTTTAAAAATCTATCGAATTCTTTAAATAATCAACAAAGAATACCAAAAGTAGACTTGAGTGGAGTTTAAAGAGGGATCTAAGTGCTTTGATTGATGGATACTCTTCAAGTTACCATTTGCAATGCCATTTTAGTTCATCAAATATCAGTACATATTTTACAAATCTAACAACTTACATTGAGCTATGGATCGAGTATGTGGCTGCTTGGCTTCTACAACTCTGTGAATCGACTATGTGGTTGCTCGGCTTCACTGCTTACTACTGAGCTCTGGATCGGCTCGGTTGCTGGTCGCAGCTTACTACTGTTAGTGGCTGAGAGCATTAAAGTGAAGCATCATGACTCGGTTTATATACCAAAGCACATAACATAACTACCTTAAACAAACACAAACAACATCAGAATGAGCAAAAAAGATCTCGAGGTAAAGATTATACGTACATATGTGACTCAAGAGATGTCGTACCCTCAACTCGCCAACAAATCCTTTCTTCTTCGTTCTAAGCAAGATATTTTATAAATAAGAAAATCAACAAAAGTATTTAAACATACATCATCTTATTCAAAACAACATTTCATGTACAAAAAATAAGGAGTCTTCTAACCTTAAAATCATGCCATTTGTTTCAGTTAGGTTCTAGGGAGGTCCCCCACTCAATATGTTATTGTTCAATAATCTTTTACATTAAAACAATGATTCCAAACAGATTCTTTTCACCACAATCTTTGTCGAGACCTCACCAAATGTTACCTAATCATCAGATCAACATGAGTCGTCAGATAGGTTCATAAAAAAACCGATTTATCCAAATAGAGAAGATGCAATAGAAAAAGCCATACCAAAAACGTGTCAGAGGTTGATCAAAATCCAAGTCACTTGACCACTGTCTCGCCGCCAGCATCCACCATAGCTACCATCGTCAGCAACAATTACCACAACCACATGAAAACCGTATGAGACAGTCTTGAAAATAAAAGATGAAGTTGAATCTCCATGGTTATGTCTATCAATATTCAAAAAACCCACAACTGTATCATACAAACTTTTATGTTAAAATTGTCCTTTAAAAGATCTATGTCGCTAAGCAAGGTTGTCCTTGATTCTCTGGTGATTCCATAAGATTTTGTATGGAGTGATTGTATGTGATAGTGTTAGTGTTTTCAAAATTTTGACTTAAAATTGACTAATTTGAATTTTCAAATGATTTATCATGCCACATCAGCGTCGCGTAGGATTTAGAGCAACAATGACGCCACCCTTAACCTCAACGGTGTGGGATAAACCCCCCATAGCGCCACCTTTGTATAAATAAAAAAACTAAACAAAGGAATTTGATTAGATGGCATACATGTGGGCTCCCTTTTCTTCCTTTAGCACTCATGAAGCAAATGGCAAAGCCAAGGATGGCGCCCTCCTTTAGCGAAGGAGGGGTGGTATTGGGGGCGTTGCCCCACACCGTATAGCCTAAACTAATATAATAAAATATTTAAATTAATAAAAATAGAAGTAATGTCTTCTTAAATTGTCTAAAGACCTTTATTTTAAAAAAAAAATAGTCAATGTTTGTGAACGTAAAAGTCCAAGTGAATAACGTTTATACCAAAAGGTTTATGCTTCCGGGGTACTAACAGGCCTAAAAATTTCAAAATAAAATGCGTAATTTATTTCCTAACTGTATATAGTAAGCAAGGTGTATTGTATCATACCTTTAACCTTTAATGATGGCATGAAAGCAAAAGCTTTACCAATAGATACAACTCCACTATATGCAATCACACATATCTAAAATAATTTAAATATTTGTTAAAAATACAATATTTTATAGCAGAATATAAGATTGTAATTTTTAAATGTTGTGAGTAGTAGTTGGCCATCATAAACATCTAATTTCTTGGGAGATATAGATTTGAGTTAAACAAAAGTAATTACTTTGATTATGACATACTACACAAAATGTATAGATTGAAATTTAAGGAAGCTTCAAGCGAAACTACTTTAGATTTTCTACAACAATGGCTTATCCATTTTGCCTTTAATTTTTCAAAAGGTATTTATCCCGATATAAGCCCCCTTAGTTTTCGGTACAATTTTAATATGGTACCTTTAGAATTTAGAGATCTCCACATACTCTGCAAAAGTTTCGTAATAAAAAACGTCGGAACCACCATTCCCACTGGCAGTTAAATCACTAATTCTACAAAACGAATTATTTGAACATGTTGGAGCCCTAGTCTCAGACGAAAATCATACACCAGGTTGTCGTTTACGAATAAGATAAAGCTATGACCTTTCGATTTGGCAGTGGTTGTTTCGCTGACGTTGAGTGTCTCAATGCAATCCTACATAAACAAAATCAAATTCAGGCACAAACGAACATCAAAATCAAAATCAAATTCTAAATCCAATAACAAATTAATGGCACACTTTGATAAACGCTTGGAAGCCCACGACACAACACACCTGTCAATAATCTAACTTTCATCATCTTCACACATGCCATCATCTTCACACACCGATCATAGCCTGTAAAAAGAGATAACGAATGACATAATATACCATGGATGTGTCTCATATAATGCAGTGAAGGTTGTGGTTCTCCCATCAAATATCACAGGTAAATATATTATTTCTTTGTATATAAAAGATTTATAAATACCTTCACAACTTAGGATAGAAGCGGATTCTTTATAAATACCTTCACAAAAAATACCTTAATAACATATCAAAATCTACAATATACATAGGATAGAAGCCGATTTTTTATAAATACCTTCACAACTTCCTGAGGAAGAACAACATGAATCACAAATTCGAAGCAATTATCAGAAATCACTCAGAATCTTAAAAGGGATTAATGAAAAAATTAAAGAATAGAACAACAACAATCAGAAAAATTATTTAAGCGGGATGATTTTTCGAAAATATTCAGACGCAAATTTTTTTCAAAGTTTCGAGATTTAGAGTTTTCCTTTAACTTATTGATGGCTAGTTGAGAAACCATGGCGGATCTGCAGATGTGGTACTATGTTTGAAATCCAAAGAAAAATAAATATAATCAATAATAAAAAATGTTTATATATATGGAAGGGATTCGTACCTTTGTGATGAAGACATTTGATTACGAGAACATATGCATGATTGAAGATGGAGAAACCCTAGATTATGAACGAATACAAAACACTCAAAAAAAGAAGAAGTATAATCAGCATCTAACAATACAAAATCAGAAAATCAAGATGATTAAGAAAGAAATCGGAATTGAACCTTGATGTTGAAGATCCAGGAGGCGACTAGGGATGGAGATGCGAGAAACGTACGATGGAAGACATAAACCCTAGGTTGAAAGGTGAATGAATTATGTGGAAACGGGTTATAAAGTTTATATATAATAAGATTAAGAATAAGAATTCATGATCCGTTTTATCAAATAGATAGTCCATAGCCATGCATCATAGGGAATGGGAAGAGTTTTAACGAAAAAATAAGGTTTAGAGGCTCTAGATGAGGACATGTGTCCCTTAAGTATGAACTTTATTAGATGTATAGATTTATTTATTTTAAGTTACGATATCCATGCTTGACGCTCGTATATTTTTATTATATTATTTTTAAACGATTATTTATTATTATCAACTTATTGAATTAAACATTAAGAAAAAAACAAACGCTAAATGGACTTTGCCTTACCACGTGTCTAATTTAAAATATTAATTCACCTAAATTCTTTTCTATTGTAGTATTAATAAGTAAAAAGAATTCATAATTTTGTTCAAATTTAACATGACTTTATGTGAATAAAACTGGTAATTTTATAGCTTGGTCTAACCCCACATCCCTTTGGTTGTTTTGACACCCACCACAAACCTATACGTCGAGTTAAGGCCTAAGCGTAGAGTATAGGCATGAGGTCAACGAGCAAGACTAACACTGTCAGTCTTTATCTGTCGGCCATACCTATACTCTGCGTTGTGGCCTTAACTCGGTGTGTGTTTTGTAGCTGAAAAGTTGTAGTGTTGGGTTGTTGTTTGGGTGTAGTTGGTTGTCTTTTTGGTTGAAAAGTTGCAGATTTTGGTTGTATTTTAAATCTATATATATAGGGTTAGGGTAAAATGAAAACTCATACGAGTTGTGAGAACTTAGAGAACTCGGCCTTACGAAAGGTTTTCTCAAAAAAAAAAAAAAATTTTACCAAAAATCCTAAAAAAATCAATTTTCCAAAAACAACCTTGTTTTTTTTCATTTACGACAGCCGTAAATGCTGTAAAAGGTGATGTCATGCTTATGTCATCACCTTTTTTACAGCCGCTATAAGGGGCCGAAAAACTCCACTTCGAAAAAAAATTTTCAAATTTTTTTACGGTGTTTTCTAACATTTTAATCTAGGGTGTGAAAAAATGAGGTCGAAACTCGCGCGGGAATGTCGAATTCTCTAAGTTCTCACAACACGGGGTGGTTTTTCTTTGATCCATATATATATATATATATATATATATATATATATATATATATATTTATTTATTTATTTATAAAAGTTGACTTATTATGCTATGTTTTATAAATTTAACTGATTTTATTGTTTCATTAGTTCTATATTATATATTATTTAACAATTTATAAAACTTCAATTTTTACTAAATTACACAAACATGTTTAATTAAAACATCGTACAAAATGTTGCGAAAGAAAGATTTGAAAAGATTACAAACATTCCAAACAAACATTAAATAAAAGATCAATTGCATATATATATGTAATCAGTTTGTACGTACAAAACAAAAGTACAGTTGAATATCTAATAAAAATAAAAACTAAACAAACATAGGTTAGTCGTCCGTCCTCTAACAGTGGACAATGGAAGCTCCCCCAATCCCGCGGCCCCCTATAAGTCCATCAGCGTCTGAACCGTCCACATTTGATAGCGCTCAGCACATCAGAGGCGGCAATCGAACTCCCGAGTGACCGCCCATGCAACAGGAGGCAAGTTTTTGAGCACGTGTTGTGGGTACTGTGGAGGCTGCTAGACCGATGGCGGTGGCGGTGGCGATGGTGATGGTGGTGGTGGTGGGAGATCATCATCGAGCAGCGGCTGTAGTTAAGGCTGAGCAGGCACTGGTACTCCCAGACTCAACTTAAGTTAAACTGGTATCTCCTCCGGCAACTGCCCCAGGACAAATATCTTGTAGTCTCGTGTCTGAAACCGAAGACCGATGCCGGTGAAGGTGTGTGACATATGTATGCTCAATACACACTGTTAGCCTATTGTAGTTGATCTAATGGCCATGGACAAGTGGGTGTCCTCCTCAAAGAGGCCTAGTGAGCGTGCATGATGGTAATGTACGACCCGCCGTACAACAACCCACGCTAATGTCGATGATGTGCGAAGGCAAATTACTCCGCCAAGCACGTCGCAAGCGTGCGCGTCATGCCATACAGTAGATAATACACAAAGAAAAGGTCAACCAAGTTGACCTTGTCTCGGCTGAAGTGGCATGGTACAATGGATGAGACGATTATATAGTGTAAGTATCGGTATATGGGGTCTATGATGGCTGCCATTTTAATCCCCAAGATTTTCCAAAGGGCCCGCAACAATAACCATCCAAAAACTAACGAGGGCCTGCCTGTCTAAGGCCTTGACCCCCTTGGTGTAAAGCGTTGTATGAAGCTCCTGCTTAGTGTACAACCCTGAACGGACCATGAACGTGTAAAGAGACATCTCAAAATGCTTCCAGGCTAAACGGAGAGAAATCTCATAAAATGGGTGCTCCGGGTCGGCCACATTGTAACGCTTCACGTTTCTGTACTTTCCTTATTTAGAAAGATGTGTTTGTATTTCTATTTTTAGAAACTTGTGATCGTGTCATATTCGTATTTCGTTTCCAATCTTGTAATCCGAGGCTTTGATCATAAAGGAAATTCATTTTTATACATATACGTGTTACATACTTATGTTATACGAAATCGTTGAATAGATGTTATACGTAAAACTGAGACTCGAAATACTTATAAATATCAATCATACATGCATCATACTCATACAATATCTTGATACACATTGAATACCTAAAAACGTGCTAAAATACAAGTTTACGACATAAAATAACATAATTATAAAGTATAAGGGCCAAAAATGGACATTTTCAAAATGCACTCCCCCGCACCACGTTGGAGATACCAGGTCATCCCCAGCGACGTACGACAGAGGTCGATCCGTAGCAGGTTGCAGCCAGCTCGCGGGTTGGTCCATTTTCCACCTATTTTCACCTACAATCACCTTCCAACCTTCTTTAAACCCAAACCATAATCTCCGGCTATAAATACATGCCTCCCACACATTCCTCACAGCTTTACACACTCTATAAATCACTCCAAACATCCAAAAACTCTAAAGAATTTCTCCATTTTGGCAGAAAACACCTAGTGTTCTAAGTGTGTTTTCACTCACATTCCTTCACTTTTCTTCATCAAATCTTCTATCAAACTACATGGAAAACCTCTAGGAAGGTTTCCACAAGTTTTCCATTGCAAACTAAGATGGAACCTCACCACATTTGAGGTCCACAGTGGTATAAAAATTTGGTTTTGATAATGCTTTTACTTACACTTTCTTTAAACATGTTTAACTTGTACAATCTTGCACGTACCTTACTTCTAACCAAACCTATGGTTATGGAATTTGAGTATGGTTGATTACTATAAGTTTAGAGGTTCAAACACCTTCTAAACTTTCTATTTTGACAAGGTTTCAAACAACATACAAGTGTTGAGACCATCCAAGCTCACCATCTTCAATATGGTGAGACTTGTGTTTTAGTGAATGTGTGAACCATTGAAGCTTTGGCTCTCCAACTTTGTTCCACTACCTCACTTGTTGATTTGCTATCTTCATACCACTAAATCTCAAATAATTTCCAACAAACGGACAAGGCTACATCATGTCCCCAAACACGTTCCATGTTTGGGATGCACGCATCTAGCTAGCTCATTTGGTTGTTTGTAGATTTAGTAGGTTTTAGTCTTATTATTTTCATATTCATGCCCAACCGAAATCATCAACAAAGTTGATGATTATGTGCTTTGGTGAATCATGTAATGAGGTTAAATGGATTGAATTCATCCTACCTCCTTGCATGACCATTCTCATTGTACCTTAGTTTACATTCTTATACATTAACTTTTAACTTCTGAATCCAATCCATTAAACAAAAACCTCAACTCACACACCTTCGTTTCCCTCTTATGGTAACTTCGGTGTTCCAAAACTCAAGACTCGTTAAACTCACTAAGTGGAAATACTTTGCAAACCATGAGACTCTCTTTCCGTTTTCACACTTTTGGGTGTAATATACATACCATATTAAAACTCACATGAACATAGTTATGCAAATACATTACTTATACAAACGAATCCATTATACATGCTTTATAAGTTTATACTTTAGGAATACATGCATGCTAGAAACCATTCTTGCACTATACTTTGTCATTAGCTTCGTCCAAGCCTACCTTTACATGTAAAGCGCTATAGAAGTAGCACACCGCCCTTGTTGGGTCTACGTTAAGTAATCATACCAACGGTCTTGTCGTTGCGATGACAAGATTACACTAGTGGAATCTTTGGGTTGACACGTATGTGATGCATGCTAGTTCATGATATGTTATGCTTTAGTATACGTTTTTGCCATGTGGATCTCGTTAAAATTCTTTTATACATATGTTAGTACAATAAACTTGTATGCCCACCAATACTTTTGTGTTGACATGTTGCTTTAATATATATTGCAGGAACTTGATGTTGATGCGTTGAAAAGAAATCTAGTAGGAAGGACTAGAAACGCACTTAGTTTAAATTCATGTTTGTTGTTTAATTTGTTATGTTCTAAATGTTGTACTTTTGTTTGAAACAACGTATTTCCTTTAATGTGAAATTAAAATCGTTACTTTAAATACTTGTTACAAATAGTCGTTATGAAGTCTTTTCAATCTCGTTTTCATCTAACTCCAATTTTTCCGCCATCGGTTGGGGTGTGACACATATGATCTGTCGGCCACTCCGTATAAGTAAATTACGAGATAACTCGACCACAAGTGTAACAACTCTCCAAAACACCCCAAACCGAGCCAAAACGACAAACCGGGCACGCGAATCGAGACTCAGCACGCAAAAACAGAAAATGGATCTGGGCATCCCAGGCGCCACGCGCCCGGAACCCCTGATCCTGGCGCGACGCGCGGGAGAGGTCAGACACGCGTATGTCTGTTTTTGCCATGTGGCAAGCCTATACCCGTTACGAGGCTGACCTGGCCCTAGCTAGGCACCTCAGGCGCCACGCGAGAGCAGACCCAGATTCCCGCGCGACGCGCGGGAGAGGTTAAATTGGCCTATATAAGGCCAAGCCTAGGATCGATTTTGTTGCTCAGTTTCGATCGGAAAAATCGAACGTGTACTCCCTCTACCCTCTGTTTCTGTCAAAACCCCCTCCCCCTAAACCCCTAAACCTGCGAAGCGCTGCCCGCTGTAAGCATCTTAACCCCCGATCACTAATTCGTTACCCTACCCGAGTTAGAACCCGCCAACGCATGTCAAGGCTCTGCCCGACTGAGTACGTTGTGGTTCTATCTTGTGCTATATGGTTATCCTACCCGATTGATTTAGGACCCACCGATGCATGTCAAGGCCCTGCCTGACTACGCACGTCGGGGTTCTGTCTCGTTGTATGGCTAAAAATGACCTGGGTTAATTTACTAACGCATGTGCATTGTATGTTTTAAATAGAAATTACAGGAAATAATCAAGAATTTTCACCAGGAACTCCGTAGGAATACCTAAGTTTTCAAAGTGAGTACATTCTCTTTTTGTAAACCTTTTTGTGGGTCAAAATATTTTAATTATGTTTAACAGTGATTGAGTATATGTATTCTACAATTACTACCGGTATGTTGGGGTTTTGTATACGAAATTTGAATCCGTTATCGTTGGACAAATGGATTTTTGCCAATGGGTAACATGACCCACAATTCAGGAGTGACAGTACTGATTGGGTAATGCTGTAGATACAAACATTGTTAATGTGGATGCTCTCAATAACTGTAAAGCTATAAAACTTGTTTTGATTATACTGGAATGTATTCACCAGTATTTCTTGCTGATAAAATCTTTTTAAAACGCGTTTCAGGTAACTTAATGTGAAGCTAATAGAAGACAGCTGGAGAGCACTGAAGGCTTAGAAAAGTGGCTATAAAAGTTACCTAAATAAACGAAGTTTATGTTTTCCATAAGTCAGGTTTATCCCTACAAATGTATTGTAATTGAAACTTGGGTTTTATCCCATTTTGTGTAATATAAAAGTTTGGTGTTTTGAAACTCTGATCAATTATTTCCTAACTACGATCCTGATGTTGTAATTCCGCTGCCCAATTAACAAACACCGGTACCACCAACTCTGTGTCTCGCGGCTCCCTCTCCCGGGGTAGGGGTCGGGGGTTGCGACAATAAACTTTTGTTAACAGTCCTCCCTCGTAGTCTCGAAAAACCGCGTTCACGGAGTATCGACTCCCATAATTTCTCTGGCTCTTGGTGCCTCCGTGACCTCCTCCGATAACTGCCAATCGATCACGACATGTTCGCCGATCCTCATCGTACGTAGCTTCTAGCGCCTAATATACGCATTCCAGCCAACCGGAAAGGCCAAATAATGGTGCCCATTCAATGGATCAACAGCAAGTCCTCGGTCAGGAACTTCCAACTCAAACTCTATACCGTCAAACATCTACTCGTCCAAATCCATCCTGAAAAATACATCCAATATACATTTTTTTATGTTATAAAATATAAAAAAACAAATTATATTTATAAACAAATTTAAGTTTTAAAATATAAAACAAATTTTACTTTTAAAATATAAAATAAGTTTTAATAATTTAAAAAAACAAATTTATGTTTTAAAATGTAATTTTGTTTGAAAAAAGTAGTTTTAATTATTTAAAAAAAAAGATATGTCGCGTTAAGGCCTAAGCACTGGGCATCACCCTGTGGTTTCAAAACAACAACCATTGTCCAACCCAAATCCCACAAATCAAGCTCAAAACTAACCAAAATCATGTAATCGCCTAAAATTAACGACGATGAGATGAAAATACATACCTCTAACTCTACCGTGTGTTGAAAACCCCTTGTGAAACCGTGCTAATAAGCATCTATGTGTGTTTTAGTGTGTGTGGGTATTGGATTAGAAGATGGGATAGTGTGGAAGTTATACGCAACACCTATACGCTGAGTTATGACCTAAGCGTGACATATAAGTTTGTATTTGGTGCGTATGGTTATGGAATAGTGTGTTTCAGGTTATACTCAACACCTATACTCTGCATTAAGGTCAAAACACAACGTATAGGTTTTATTATTAACCAAAATACAGTTTTTTTTAAATTAATTCACTAATCTTATTAAATTGATATTTGTTTAACAATAACAAACAAACTACAATTTTAAATAATAACATCTTTTATTAGATTGCAAATTTTACAATTTTAACTTATACGCTGAACGTTTGGAATTACATAAAAGGTCGGGGCGGGTATGTTATCCTTGGATTTGCGTTGATCCAATCCCTTTATAAGTCGTGCTAGCCTGCTCCTCTCTCTGTTCTTTTCAAAGTCCAAAGATAGTTCGGGGGAGGCATTGGATACGATCCTTAAAACTTTACATGGATGAAATGTCCACCATCAACGAACACAACCACAACCACTTGATGAGGTTCCTTAGATTCATACGGACCGCCCAATAGAGGGAATATTGTCTCTTTGCCACGAATGTCTAAGGTGTGAACAACCACACCAAATCTTTGAGCAATAAGAAATCCCGTCTCAGGCATCTCCAGATAATTTAAGCTTTCTACTCTACCTACTCCATGAAAATCTTTCCTATTAATTAACTCAACATAATGTCCTAAGCTTTCCGGATCAAAGACATGCCTCCAAATACCCTTATTCATACACAACTCCATTAAAAGTTGTCTCCAGATAGACAAATACTTTGTTTATTTGTGCCTAAACCCCACAACTATTAATCAAAACCCACAATGACCATATGGTCTAACATCCTTGATTTTAGAGATATATGAGTGAAACACCTTTGGAATTTGACACGGATAGCTCTTGATATCTACATCTGATTTACATCCCGATGTGATCGTTGGGAAATTATGGTATAGGTTATGCGGTTGCTCTCCTTTTGTAGGAGTTGTTGAGCAGACGTGTCGCAATACGAGATTTTTTTACAGAGCTTGGTCTTTGAGAGTATTGGGATGATACGTACGAGCTGTGACGGGGAAGATCGTACGAGGCATCAGACCCACTTTATTCCAACGGTATATACGAGCTCTTCCTCGTAGCTTCTGCTCTCTTTTTTGTGTCTTCAATGTTGGACGACCATGGAAATTCTTTTTAAAAACATGAGGTTTTTTTGGTATTGTTCCTGGCATGATGATTTGTTTAAATTTTTCAAGGTAGCACTTTTTCACTTGAGGAGCTGTTACTAGATTTTTTTTGTTTTGATTTTTCAAATTCTGCGTCCACATCGATATCTTCAATCTTACTCCTTGCCGGCTTGAAGACAAGCTTCTTCCAAAACATGTCTATCGAATTGATCCGGATTTGCTGACCTGTAAACATATGTAGTAAATTAAGTAATGAAATCATAAAAGTCGGTAGTCAATAAGATTACCTACCATGGTAGTAATTACCTACCTTTCTAACTGTTCCAGACGGCAAGCACATGGTAAACCATAACTGGTAACAACCTGGCAACCACGGTAGGCTCACAACCCGGCTTCTTTATGTTGTAGCTCGAAAGTCAGAAGCTTAATAGCATATATTGAAACCTTCTGAAGTATATTCGCAAACATGGGGTGATCCTTGTGGTGGTTCATTACTTTTCTAAGGCTTGTTTCAAAACCTCTTTTTATCTCCGTATATTGTTTCTCAACAATATGATCAACAAAACCCACAAGTTTAACTAGCGTGTTGCAATGACTTGAAAGGTTAGTGTTTAGTAATGCATGCATGCCTCGATAATGTTGATTGTCGTAATACCCCAAATTTTCAAGTGCTTATATTAAAATTATAATAGATGATAGTTAACAATCTAATGGTTATTATACTATAGTTTAATCGGATAAACACTTAGAAGCTCTAAATTTTAGACAATAATAATAGTTTTAAATTTAAAGTTATCGTATTTGAATTTTCATATTTCAAAGCTGGTGTTGGAACGATTTGATAAATGTGTTTATGAAATTAGTTATTATCCTGTTGTTTGCACATTAAATGTGGTATTTAATCTATATCTATATCTATACTACCTTATTAAGAGAACTAGGATTTTTACCCTTTTAGTAATTTTTATATTGTGTACACATTTTGAAGCAACATGTAAAAAAGAGCCAAACTATTTAGAGGGGTTAAACTTGTGCACTGTCCAAAAATTTAAGACACTTTAGGGGTATTTTAGGGATTTCAGCACCTTTGTAATCTATAATTAAGATGACATGTGAAGAGTCTGATAGTTGTATAAATAACTATATAAAGCAAATGTTGTTATGAATTATTATCTTTAATGTGTGATTATCCACATATGTTCATCATAATCATAATATGGTGACTCTTCATGTACTTAACTCTCATATTTGTAAGCCTATAGATAGAGGCTTATATAGTTCATGCTTTACATCAATAAGAAAAGTAGAAAACTATTCCCCATTCTCTCTTCCTTGTCTCTTTCTATAGTGCTAATAGAAGTAGTTGTTTTACAACATGTTATAAGCATGACTGGCTTTTGAAGTTTAGGCATATTATCGTATGGTAAGTCAACCCCATCTAATTAACTTGTTTTTTTTTCATTCCCTCAAAGAAAAACCATATTGTAATTCATACGATTTTGGGCTGCATTGAGATTCAAATACATTAGTTTTTTCTTGATTCTCTAAAAAATTTCAGAATATCATAACTCCTATAATTTTGGGTTATGTGAGATATACTACTACATCAAAAGAGTAAAGTATTTCTCAATATAACCTATCTTATTATTACTTTCGTAAATACCAATTTTTCCGTAATTTTGATTTAACATCACACCTCAACGTTATGAATTTCAATTGTTATGTACAAATATTAAGTGTGGTAATTTATCCTCTTACAATGGTTGTGTTAGTTGTGACTTGTTAATATTTGATGCTTATTTTTAGTAAAAGTAACATACAAAATACATGGTTATTTCAAATGTGATAAATAATATATCAAATATTTAACTAATTTTAAAGAAATTGTTACATATATTATTGGACAAGCATATTCATGTTTATGTTTACGATTAATTTGTGAAAAAAACAGAAAAAAACTATTCCTTACCTCATTTTATGGTTGTAATGTTAAAAAGGATTATTACTAATTAATAATAATGATTTAAGAAGATAATGTTTGTACTAATTAAATTAATTTGGTACTACGGTGGTGGTTTATGATACACAAAATTCTTTATTTTGTAATTAGAATATTTTGGTCAAACCTTAGAAAAAGACGTTAGTGGAATTTATCAATAATATTGTTATGAATTCAGTTTTGACTTGGTTTTGTCACTTTGACTATTATCTATAATACTATATAAAGCAAATGTGATGGACAAGATTGTAATTTCACCATGCGTATAAATTTTATAGCAACGTGTATAAGAGAGAATAAGCCATTTTAGAGGGTGTAAATTAAGACATCGTCCAACGTTTTAAGACGCCTCAGGGGTATTTTAGGGATTTCATCCTTGCTCCAACTTGTTTTTGAAGATCAATCGCCATTCTTCAATGCGACTT
This sequence comes from Scalesia atractyloides, assembly GCA_947069175.1. Lineage (NCBI taxonomy): Eukaryota > Viridiplantae > Streptophyta > Magnoliopsida > Asterales > Asteraceae > Scalesia > Scalesia atractyloides. The sequence goes on along the minus strand of CAMTDV010000014.1, from coordinate 20,566,964 downwards.
CTGGTATGCGGTGGTTCCCATCATCTCCCCTATAACCTGTTTTTCCAAATCTTCAAGCTTCATCAATGGCGATGAATCTCATCTTCCCCCTAACCTGTTTTTCGATTCTTACCTCAATCGACCAGATCGGGTGAGATCGATAGATTGTTAAAAAATCTAGGGTTTGATGTCAGAACCGTAAGGTGAAAACGAAGATTCAAGTTGATTGAGATCCACCTACGAAGAAGAAACAGGTAACTCGTAACCCTAGGTGCTTCAATTTGGTTTTTTTGTTTGTTTCTCATTCAATATGTGATTATATTTGATATATCATGTTGATGTGTAGATTCTGTATGTCATATTTCGTGTGTTTAAGTTTCCAGGTAATGGGTAATGATGGGTAATGCCATAACTGAACGTGTTCTTCCTTATTAGTACTTATCAAATTATTAGTTATATGAGTGTCTAAACATCATAGCTTATATTAGATGCTTGCTTGATTTTAATGAGTGATATGAAGAACATGATTGGTGAGGCATCTTGCAGAATTTACCAGGGAACTTCAGCACTACTGTCACAAGTATTAATTCTTTGTTTTGTATTTTTGGTACATCAAATTATATATTTAAAGTTAAAAAAAATATTGATTTGGTAACTTTTTATATTTACTTCCCATATAATTATTAGAGTTAGAGGTGGGAAAGGGGTTGCTTGGGTAATGAGCTGAAACAGGTTTTGGGTCAAAGCATGTAAATTTTCTGTTGGAACTGGTGGGGTGGGCTGGTTTGACGCTTAACACTTTTTGCTCAAATTTTATGTTCTAAAAATAACTACATATGATTGCAAATACTACAATATTAATATAATATATATTTTTTTTAATATGACGAGTGCTTCGGGTAACTTTGGCCATGCTCCCCAAAACTATTTATGTCATTAGACCCGTTGGGAGATAAAAGATGAACGAAACTGACCCATTAACATGTCTGCTTTCAGGTTGGTATATTTGTATCACTAGCAATGATATTGAGAAGGAAACTGGATGCATTAATTAGTGTATTGATAGCTCTAAGTGAAACTTTAAAGTATCAAAGACAAGACAAGCTTCCAATTATTGTGTGGATGGTTGTACAGGTGATTTCATCACTCAATAGTCTTTTTTTCTTTTCCAGAAGGAAGATTATATATTTCTATGCTAATAGTACCTTTATTATATATGTATGTATGATGTATCACATAGTGATCTGGTTGTTGGTTTGTACTCATGGTCTCATTTGATATTACCCATCGTTGGTGGCAAATCGGGTTCTAATCGTCAAACCAAGGATATAATTTTGCAGTCAGCTAAAAGGTTTATACAACCTTCTTTTGTTTTTTATTCATCTTATCCGTACAAACTTGTAATATGTTATATTTCCGTTATTTTTTTCTTCAGAATTCTTTCTGCTCCAAAGGCTAGGACTATTTCAGTAAATGGTGTTGTGCGGAAGGGAGAACAGTTAATGTCACCATCAAAATCTATGGGCCATGGGACGGGTGCAAGGTGGGTTGACCCAAAACACTTTATTGTCTATATAAAAAGAGATCCGTTTGACCTGATTCTTTTTTAGACTTTTTAAAATTTGTATGACCAGTTAGAGAGAAATCATAACCTGACATAACTTGAATCGTTCCGTTTGTAAGTAATTGGTTTAAAGTACACTTAATAGTCTAATTATGTTATGATGCATGCAACAGAAAGGTTATAAGTTGTATATCCTACACTTAAAGAGGTTGCTCTTGTGGGATCCCCTGGGCCATGAAATATAACCTGGATGAATACAGATTCTACACGTATGAGCAAATACAGTTTAAATATAACCTGAATGAATACGGATTACTTGGAACTCCTTGCAAATCTATTTTAGTAAGATTATCTTATGAGGTTTTGTGTTAAAAACTGAATGACTCTGGACCGTTTTCTTTGAATTTTTTTTTAATTTATCGGTTAGCCACACTATATTCTATATAACCTACAGTTACAAGTTGATCAACAGTAGTAGGCTGCTGAGTGGCAGCCTGCAATTGGTCAATTTCTTTTTTTAAAATAACTTCTTTCTTATTTTATCTTTTACCTTTCAACATTTAGTATTGTCATTTTCAACCCTTCGGCTTTTTAAAAACTATATAACCACTTTTTTTAAGGGAATCTGTAGATCTTCTAAATTCTCCCTCCCACAAACATTTTTGTCCTTAAAAATAAAAAAGTAAAATCAGGAAAGGAATCTATAGATCTTCTAAATTCTCCCATGTGGCTTCAGTAATGAATAAACGATCCCATTGAACCAAAGCTTCAGCAGATACACGATGTCCTCTACGAACCATCCTCCGGTCCAAATTTTGCAAAGGCTTGAATAAAAAACGGGAGCCCTAACGTAAAGGTATTGTTTGAGTAATGTTCCCCCTAGCTAGCATAAGCATGGATACGTGGAAAACAGAGTGGATATGAGCATCATAAGGGAAGTCAAGTTTATAAGCCACCTAACCAATTCGTTCAATTATAAGAAAAGGCCCAAAAACTTTTGGTCCCAACTTATTGAAATGAGCAGACCACAAAGTATTTGGACTATAGGGATGCAACTTCACATACACATAATCTCCCACTTTAAATTCCCTTTCATTGTGGTGTTGATCAGTTACTTGTTTCCTTCTGCTTTGAGCTCTTAATAGTGCAAATCTTAGTAACTTTATAGTCTCTTCTCTGTGAAATTTGAGTTATACCAAAACTCAGCTAAAGGCAACCACTTGACCCAACTGGTTGGTTTGTCCATTACCATACAACATAGATACGATTCCAAACATCTTTTTACCACTTCAGTCTGCCCTTCTGATTGAGGATGCTAAGCAGTAGACATAGCCAACTGAACCCCATGTAAAGCAGTGAATTCCTTCCAAAATTGTCTAATGAATTTAGGATCTCGATCGGATAATATAGTGTCAGGACGTCCATGTAGTTAAATACCTGATCTAAGAACAGTTGGGCTACTTGAGCTATAGAATAAGGATGTGCAAGAGACATAAAATGATTGTACTTGGCAAGTCTATCCACTACCACAAAAATAGAATCTTTCCGTTGAGATTTAGGTAAACCTCCTATCAAATCCATGGAAATATCAGAAAAAACATGACTAGGAATTGTTAAGGGTTGAAAAAGTCCAGAAGATGCCACAGTCTCATACTTAGCCTTTTGACAAATTGTACAATTCCGTATAAAGTTTCTGACGTATTTATGCATCCATTTCCATGAAAATAAAGAATGAATCCACTGAGTGATTGCCTGAACACCAGGCAAAATGCTATAATATCTTCCTGAAGAGAAACATCATTACCCACCATTACCTTACCTTGCTTGAATAAAGCTTGACCGTTCCTATATACGCCATAATATCTAATTAAAAGCCTATGTCGGCACCAACCGTAGCTCAGCTGATTGCCGACTAGCCTTCTAAAGTTCAGGTGTTGGGTTCGAGTGTATGTGTTTGGCGTTTTTTTGGTTTAGGCAACTTACTCGGTTTTCACTAATTCATGATTCAATGCAAAAGCTAGGTAGGGCGTGTTTTTTTAATCTTGCCGAGGGTCGATTTTTTTTTTAATTTCTCGAAGACGACCCTGATGTGATGTTACTAGCCATCACTGCATACTCCATTGGGGTGACATTCTGTTCCAGATGATTGGTGTTCGGGGTATTATAGAAGGTAAATTGATTGAAATACATGTTCCATACGTCTGGACCATGATATGGGGAACCGTGGTATGAGGTATTGTCACTAGACAATTCAATGGGGGTGGCGTTCTATTCCAGAGTTGGGCATTAATGGGTGTGAATCATCGTCTTAAGGTAGCTGGCTCGGGTGAGGAGAGTTTATATAGTTAGAGGCGTGAAACGATTCACTGGAATGATGCGAGTGGGATTGTTGTGGTCGTGCTGGTCCTCGGCCCATCATCCGTCCTTTACCTTGCCCCCGTCGTCTTGGAGGCATTTTCCTGACAAATATATAATCAATAACTATATAGATAGGAGTGGTCTTAGGTTAAGCCTAGACTCGGAGTTTCTTAAGGAATCTACAAGTGTGATATTTGAGTTTAGACACAAAAGGCTAGTGTCTAAATCCCTGAAATTGTGACTCCAATACCAACCTGTCATACCCCGATTTCCGGTGGGCCCGGTCGGTGAGTTTATAAGTGACGATTGATAATTGTTTCACAAATATGCATCGGAAGATAGAATGGTAAAGTAATAACATAAAAGTTTGAAATTAAATAAAATTTATAAGTGTTCGATACAATATCCCACAAGTAGGATCCCATGTAAAAGCGATTTAGGACATCATAGACCTTAAAGTAGTTGAGTTGCAAATTCCAAAGCTTTTTCTTTGACTGAACCATTCAACCCTAAATTCAGGGTTTGTTACATGCGGTTTAATCTTTTGAGATACGTCAGCTTTCACTGGTAAATACAATTAACCGAATTAGTTTAAAATCATTTTCATAAATCATTTGATACATATTATGATCACCCGTAGGTTGATCATTTAGTATTTCTTGGGATATATTTCTTGTCACCAGTTTTACATGCTTGCCAATACAGCTGGGTACTATAAATCTATGCCGTACGTGATTATGGTACACACTACCTTCAATACAACGTCTTATGGGAGTATGCCTACTACCCTACGCGTATTTTATATGCCCATTCCTAGTTGATGAGTCAGGAAGCCCAGACACGGTACCATTACCCCCAATGTTTAACGTTATTCAAGCAATGCAGATTAAACCGAATTCTTATATTTATGTAAGCATTTGCCCATTTATATAATACCCACTCCAAGCGGTAATGTGGTATCCCAAGTTTTCAAATAAAACTATCCTAACAGTATTTACCTTTACTAGCAATTAAACTGTTAATTAAGTCTTTGAAGCAACGTCGTATTTCAAGTTTTATATCCTAGGCAGAATTATCTGGAAGGCTCTATAGTTTAGAATGAAACAGATTTATATATCTGTTCGAATGTTCATGAGTTTTTTTTGTTAGTTATAGTACTTGACTCGCTACTTAGAATATTGTTCGTTTTTACTAGATTAAGCGTTGACCGGGTAGAATGTGTTTATACCCTTCCGAGTGAGAAGCCTTGTTGGATATGGGTTATTTAACCAAACATTCTTATTTGGAATGATTTTAAAAGGTTTAAACCCAATTCGACTAGTTTATATATTTTATATATATTAAACTACTCATTCGCGTAAACGTGGCATCGGATGGTCGAATGGGTCTACGACAAGTCCGTTAGTTTAAAACATATTTACGAATATTATATAATCAGTTTCGAGGTTAGTTTATTTGCCTCGTAGGTTTTAAAACCATTTTTATGCCGTATGGGCGTTTTTGACATTTTAAAACTATATATAGTGGACTTGTGGATTTACCCTCCAAATGGTATGACCATAAGGTATAACCTCAGAGGGTTATTCCCTATAATATTGTGGTCACAAAACATGCCTTAAATTGGGTTTCAAAATAGACTAAACAGGTTAGAATCCAAAGTCAAAGAAAAAATCAATCTGTTTAACTTTCTATATAGAATTGAAGTCTAAACTGAGTATGATGAGTTGATCATATCAAAATATGCGTTATTAGTCTATATAAACATGATATGATGTCAAAACAATTGGTTTAGATAGGTAAAAGTTCAACTATCGCAAAACGCATATTTACTAGTTTTGACTTTTTTGCTATAACATGCTTGACTCATCACTTCCCTTACTTAACGTGATTTTCGGAGGGTATGATTGGAGGGGATTCATACTTTATTATTACGATCATGTAGGAAAGTTCGATTCGAACTTTGACTTGACTATAGCGGTTAGAACTAAAAGTCAAACGAAAAGTCAAACTGTTTGACTTTCAGTTGAAAACTAACTAAATTAATGAAATTGAATAAGGAGGAGCACTTACTAGGATTGAGAAACTATAAAGAACACTTGAGAGCAGCTCATAGTCTCTAAAAAGCTCCAAAGAAGTGTTTAGAGTGAATTGAGAATGATGTGACTTGGATGAACCCCATAGTGTGCTATTTATGGTGCATCAAGAGCTCCCAAATCATGACATGTGTTACCATGAGTCATCAGGAACTGATTAGTGTCGTCATGGTGTCACAAGGAGGTGAATTGTTGGCAAGAATCGTGAGTTTGGTGGTAGCAAGGCAGCAAAGTAGTGCCAGTTGCCATTTTGCTCTCTTCACCTCTTACATACAGACCATAAGAGGTGCCTTACGCTCCGTAAGGGGTGTTTTTCACTACCTTACCGGTTTGGACCCCTTACGATCCTTAAGGGACCTCCACAACTGAATTTTGGCATTTTGTCATTTTAGTCCTTGGACTTTATATCTTTCCCCTTTTGACGTATTTGGTCCCTCTCCTTCCACAAATCAGAATGAAACTGAGAGTTTTGGACACATGTCGCGTTATAATTCGATAAAATTATACAGGATGTTACAACAGTGGCGGCAAACGATCCGTATAGACCCTGATTTATCAATTAACCCCTAGTTTTTTGAGAATTTAGGGGGTTTATACGAATCGTATAGGTCTATACGAGTCGTTTAATGGTACTATATGACTCAGTTTTGACCTATACGATGCGTATAGGGGTAAAATCAAAATTTCATAATTTTAGGTTTTGTCTTTTCGATGCGTATACGAGTCCTATTTTGACGTATTTTGTCATTGCGTGTCGTTTTATGAAGTATTTGCTCTATACGCGCCGTATTAATGACGCTCGGTTATATGTAGTACCGTATTCTATGATTACATGTCATGTTGTTTTGAATCCACTTGTACTCTTACGTGTTGTATTATATATATACGTGTCATACCGTATCAATACTTTACCTGTTTTGTCGTTGCATGTCGTATTATAACATAGATACAATAGTATAAGTATAGTATATTATAATAGACGACATGTGTAGTATATGTCCCGTATATGTCTATTTGTGTAGTATATATCTCGTATATGTTAATAGTTGTAGTATAATATAGTACAGTATAATAAACTATAGTATAAGTGTATAGATAGTATAGTATAATAAACATGTACCAAACCTATACTACATGATAATTTTTAAAAAATGTTTTTTGTTTAAAAAATAAAAGAATTCTTTTATTAAACTTTATTAAAACTATGATTAAATGTATACAAAAATTTGTAAAAAAAGTGTAATATATAATATGGTTATAACATAGTATAGTATAATAAACATGTACCAAACGTATACCACATGATAAATTTTTAAAAATGTTTTTTTGTTTAAACAATAAAAGAATTCTTTTATTAAAATTTGTTAAAACTATGATTAAATGTATACAAAAATTTGTAAAAAAAGTATAGTATATAATATGGTTATAACATAGATAGTATAGTATAATAAACATGTACCAAACCTATACTACATGATAAATTTTTCAAAATGTTTTTTGTTTAAAAAATAAAAGAATTCTTTTATTAGACTTTGTTAAAACTATAATTAAATGTATATAAAAATTTGTAAAAAAAACAATGCAATACGACCCGTATAGGCCTATACGGCCCGTATAGGTCCAGCCAGCCGCCAGACAAGAACTGACACATGCAGATTTGACTTTTGACTTTTGAACCAATACGAATCGTATAGGCCTGTACGATCTGTATTGAAAAAGTAAACTGTGCGGATAGATTGGCTGGTGTGCCAATAGAATTCCCCTAATTTAATAACCAATTTGAATTTATTTGCAAAGTTTTTCAAGTTAGTTTAGCATGGTTGTGCCAATTTGAGTGTTAGACTATTTACATTTACATTGGTGGTTAACATAGATAGTATAGTATAATAAATATGTACCAAACCTATACTTCATGATAAATTTTTAAAAATGGTTTTTGTTTAAAAATAAAAGAATTCTTTTATTAAAATTTGTTAAAACTATGATTAAATGTAAACAAAAATTTGGAAAAAAATATAGTATATAATATGGTTATAACATAGATAGTATAGTATAATAAACATGTACCAAACCTATACTACATGATAAATTTTTAAAAATGTTTTTTGTTTAAAAAATATAAGAATTCTTTTAATAAACTTTGTTAAAACTATAATTAAATGTATACAAAAATTTGTAAAAAAACAATGCAATACGACCCGTATAGGCCTATACGACCCGTATAGGTCAAGCCAGCCGCCAGACAAGAACTGGCACATGCAGATTTGACTTTTGACTTTTGAACCAATACGAGTCGTATAGGCCTATACAACTCGTATTGAAAAAGTAAAGTGTGCGGATAGATTGGCTGGTGTGCCACTACAATTCCCCTAATTTAATAACCAATTTGAATTTATTTGCAAAGTTTTTCAAGTTAGTTCAGCATGGTTGTGCCAATTTGAGTTAGACTATTTACATTGGTGGTTAACCTATAACTGGTTATATTGACTGATGTTAACTGTATTCAGATTGACATTAGGGGTGTTATGATTAAATGATTATATGACTAATGTTTGCCAATTATCAAATTTAATCTTGTTAAATGTATTCAGATTGTTTTTAATACTAGAAAATGTTTATGCATTTTGATACATTGTTTCAAGTTTGTGTTGTAAAAACACTATTTGTGAGTTTATATCTATCTATATACATAATCTTGTATACATTAGTGATAAATGGGCCTACATGTTAAATTATTTTATGATATCTATTTTTTTTGTATTTCAGAAACAGGCAGTTGCTGGTGAAAGTTAAACCCATTCTAATCTAAACCTATTCTGATCCAAACTTATTCTAACCTAACCTAAACATATTTTAACCTTTTTCTTAATATACCCATCCTGACTCAAACTCATCATAACCGAAACTCATTCTGACCCATTACCCAAATCCACCCAACCTACCCATTTACCAGGTCTATATAAAATCAAACAAAATATATTTTTATGTATAAACATGTACACTAAATAATTTCAATTGATAAAACCATCATCATTTAATCTTACTGTATATCAACCTACCATCACACCCTAAAATAAAATATGAATAACATGTTTTTCATTAATCTATTCTAATAAATTAATTTCTAAATGCCATATGACATTTTCTTCTTCCACTAAATGCATTTTCTTCTTTAATATAGATTTATTATTATTGTTATTATTATTATATAATAACATAAAGGATATTGATCTAATAATTTTAATATTGTTTAATAATATATAACATAAAGGATTTGATCTAATTCGTACGGGTCTAATCTAGTTAATTTTATATAGTTATTAAATTCTATTTAACTTATGGTTGTAATTTAATTTAAGATCAATCATATATACATACATATATATATATATATATATATATATTATATATTAAATATTACATAACTCTTTGAGTTTACATTTGATTGATGAGATAAATGAATGCGATGGATTTGGTATTTTTTGTTATTAGCAATAACAAATACATAATTTAAAGTTATAAATAGTGGAATCCCACACACAATGGGGTAGCAATTCAGCTTCGATCGGTACCCATTTGATTCGTTACGATATCGGCACTCGGTATAACAACCTAATGAAATAAAACCGTTAAACCCTAGAGTATAAAATCTTGTGCTAAATTAATTTTTTTACCATTCGTTACACAAAAAAACAAAACATGATATCAAAGTGAACCCCATTAATCAAATATGTGCTCTAGCTAATATTTAATCACATATTTAATTATAGGCGTACTAGCATATTTTTCATATGTAGCTTTCCATTTTAAATTATTCATAATTCAAGTTATGTAAATTATAAATTTTAACTTACGTATTTATAGATAAATAGCTATAATTATCTATGATATAGTAGCATCCTAAATTGTTTTAATTTATTTATTGTTCTTTAAATTGCAAAGAAATTGACATTTTTTCTGATTACGGGTGGCTTTAAGCATTTTTGTGATACTTATCATATATTATTTACCTGAGATATTTTCTTTATTTAACCCGTATAATACACGGGATCCAAAACCTAATGTCTTTATAAACAAAGCACTAAAAATTAGAATGGGTTATGAGTGAGGTTAAATGCTTATAAAAAGAAAAGGAAAAAAAGAAGCAGCAGTTGAATGGTTCCGTTGACAGTCGAACCTGCCACCTCCATGCTACGTGAACCAATTATAAATTATTATTGTTCACCAATTTAAAATGTTAGTATATATATATCAGCATGGTTGTAAAACAAGGTCTTTAATGGTCGAGTACTCTCTGAGTAGTCGTTACAAGGTTGATTGTTGAGGCGACTTTTTTCAACTCCGTCTAATTACTCGGAATCAATCAAACGCGGTCAACCTCGACCAAAATCAGATTTAGTAGGTCAAAAAAATTAAAACATAATTACTATATCTATCAATATCAATTTTTAAACTACTTTACTATTTGAACATGTATTATTTTAATTATATTTATTTTAATATTCATGTATTATGTTATAATATTAGTAAACTTAAAATATTTGACATATATATAATTTCCCTAAAACTAATTTCTTTATAATTTAACATGTCAAGAACTCCCTAAGTACTCTCCGCCTAAGCCAAGTACTCTCAACTCACCAGTCGACCGACTACTAAAAACCATGTGTATTAGTAATTATAACTAGTAATTAGACTCGTGCGTGTTACGGCACGGGTATATTGCATACATCAAACGCGTTAGTCCAAGCGTTATGTGACTCGTTTAATATATAAAAACACACGTTTTGACGTATTCGATTTAACTCGATAGCGTTGCGGTTGGATCATGGTTTTTATTATAGATGTATAATATGTATCAACTTTCGAAAAGTAGGAGTAACTTTAATTTATATTGTCGAATATAAACGTATTATATTTGACCCCACCCAGTTCTGAACAAAATGTACGCGGAAACGTGGAATAGCTAGAAACGTACATAAAATAAGCACGAAACCTTTTATATTTGACTTGACAAGTATATATAAATATACACACGTAGAAAAATAGTTTTTTAAAGTAAAATTACGAAAAGGGATAAACTTGAATTTAGAAACTTGAGACTAAGAGGATCAACATGAGATTTTACGAAAATTAACGAACAGGAACTATTGACGAAAAATTAGCAAAAGGAAAAAAAATTAATAGGTTTAAAATGTATATTGTATATGGTAAAGAAGTAGGGGTGTGAATTTCTGACACGAACCTAACACAAAATTCGTGGGTTTGTGTTTAGTTTAAACGGGTTCGAGTTAGTTTCAGGTTAAACCCGCGAACCTGTTTAGCTAAACGGGTCAGGCTCGGGTCAACCCAGTCGGGTTGACGGGTTGACCCGTTTAACCCATTTCTATTATATTATATTTTTTTACAATATATTTTATGTCATAAATTAAATGGGTGTGTATTTTATGCTATAAATACAACTTAAAAAAGGAAAATTGATATAACATTTTATGATTTTAATGTAATTTTATTATATAAATTTGTGTTTTTTGTAGTAGGTGCTAATTTTAATATATTAATTTGCTGAAAAAAATAAAAAAATAAAAAATTCGGTTTGAACGAGTCGGGTTCGGGTCAGCATGTGAATATTCGGGTCGGGTTCGAGTTCACATGTATGACTCGATTTTCGGGTTCGGGTCCATCTAAAATTTCAGGTTCGGGTCGGGTTGAACCCGCCAACCCGTAAACACGACCCGTTTAGCACCCCTATAAAGAAGTAAAGTTGAGGTATTAAGAAATAAAAGGGTTAGTTTGTATCACTTGTAAAAAAAGCAAAGGCTAAAAATGCTTATTCGCAAAGTTGAGGTGGATTTGTTGGTGTGTAAAAAGGAAGGGTTGAATTTATCAAAGTAAAGAAAAGGGAGGGTCGGTGGTAGAAATACCACCGACATTTATGATTAAGATTTATATAAATAAATTATAAGATAATATATATAGTAATACTACCTAAAATGGATAATGAGATCAGGGCCGGCCTAAGTCCAAGTATTCTAAAGCTAGACTTTAGGCCTCCAATCTAAGAGTTAAATGCTTGGTTGGTTCCTGTGGTTTGCAAATATTGCAGACTTGGTCCTAGTGGTTTAATAATTACACAGTTAGTCCTAGTGGTTGTAATTTTTGCACTCGTGTGGTCCTTATCAATAACTTATATTAAGTTTCTCAATTAAATATTGTTAAATGACTATAATACCCTCACTTATTAAGAAAAACAAAAATAAATAATATCTCTTCTTCTACCCTATCACATGTTTTTATTCTTTTACCCAAAAACCACCACCACTGAAACAATTACCATCTATCCTCCAACACCACTAAACACCCACCACCACTGTAACATCCGTCAATAAAACCGGATTTACCAAACCCGCTCCGTTTATTAACCGAACAATCAGTTAAAAATTTCGTTGCGTATTTAATGCCCAAATTAATTTTAAACGATATATAATTAATAAGTATATTGGAATATATAATTTATATTTGAAAAAGTATTTAAAATAATGAAATAAAAATAAAAGGCTGCAGCCGGGTTTCGAACCCGGGTCAACCAGTATTCAACAACGCCTTAACTTCCAATCATCCAACCACTACGCCACTTGTGTTCTTTAGTAACATATCAAAACAATTAATTCAAATATCAAACTCGAATTCAAAACTGACGCGCCCAATCGCAGTCGTCGGAAATCCCGACGATTTCGCCGAGATTAGACGGTTTCTTCTGTCTTAACGTAAGCCTTAACTATTACATCGGTTATAACCGACGTCTGAACCCGCGACGCAAGTCATAACCGCCGGAAAACTTATTGACCGACGAATCAAGACGGAAAACGGACTAAATTCGTCGATGTTCTGCCCTATAAATACACCCTCTAACTTCTGTTAGCTTTTTTGCTCACAATCACACTCTTTCCCGACGTAATTTCACTCGCCGGAAAACTTCTGCAACTCGCCGGAAAACCGAGCCCTTCACCTCTGTGCCTTACTCTAAAAACTGAACACCCAGAGCTCATACCGAAGCCACCCACACTCATCTCAAGCTCCCTGAAGACCCTCTGCCGCAGGACACACGTCGCCGGAATAATCTGCTGTCATCGGAGTTTCGCCGGCGAAACAGAGGAGCCCTGTTCGGTATATCTTACACTTAATCTCTCATTCTTTTTATTAATCTTACATGTAATTAATCACAACACCCTAAAGAAACTTGATTAAATCGTCGAACCAGTCGGACATTGGTTCTGGCTGAAGCTTAACGAAGAAGATGAAGTTTTCAGTATTATATAAGTTTAATTTAAATCAAGATATATCTCGGGTTAGACACACAGTCCAGCGGTGGACTGTGTGCAAATAAACACGCATACGTCCCGAGTTCGATTCTTGTCCCACGCACACTCGCCCTAATAAAAATGTTCTTTTTTTTAAACTGAACCGGATTCATTGCAAATAGATGTTAAGTTTAATAAAAAACCGGAATAATAACCAAGATAGACACACAGTCCAGTGGTGGACTGTGTGAACGTTTAAATCACACGTCACGAGTTCGAGTCCAGACTACCGCACCGGTCCTGACAATTATCAAACTTTTTATATAAGGCAGAAATTAAATTATTTAGTTTGTATATAAGTATAATAAAAATCAGATTATTTACCAAGTTAGACACACAGTCCAGCGGTGGACTGTGTATTAACCTAAACCACAGGTCCCGGGTTCGAGACCTGTGGAGAGCACCGAGCGTGATAATTAAAAACGTTTTTAAATAAATGATTTTCGGATTAATTCAGTTAGTATATAAATATAATTAAAAACAGAAATATTTCGGGTTAGACACGTAGCTCAGTTGGTAGAGCTGCGTGCACGCGAACGGGAGGTCTCGGGTTCGAGCCTCACCCGGTGCACACAATTACACAATAAAATCGGTCAACGGTCAACAGGTCAACAGTCAAAAATCAACATTTTTTTTATTACTTTTATTTAATTATTTACATTAAAAATACTTAAAAATAACATTTTTAAGGTTAGAAAATAGCCTTAAACTCACAAAAATATATCCAACAATCCTACAAAAATTGATTAATAAAATCCGCTTACTTACCGAACCATAATGCTATTATCTAGGTTAGTTTCACTCGTGGTTAAAACCTACTTCGTGCGCATTCAACATCATCAACCGAACGCACCCAATGTGAGTGAATCTTGCAACTCCCCTTTTTAATTACACGTTTTGGGGTGTGTCATGTGTCACTAAAATTAACTCGTTTATTTAAACTTGTGCCATACCATATTGTGATCTAAACTTAGAATGTATATATATTGTTTGTAGTCATGTATTTCATATTGTCAAGTTGTATGCAAAACTCATTCATTAGGCCCATCAGTTCCTCGTGAGAGACGGGTTGAGCAACGCGTGCCTCAAAACAATTTATTATTGTATGTGTGTGCATTATCTGATATTAAGTGTTTTATGAATATGTTTACATCTAAATTTACTCATATGTGGTCGTGCACTTTATTTTGTAATCAATTTAATAAACTTGTTCAAATGTTTTTCATAGGATTCACTCGCCAACTTTTTGTTGATCCAAAAACCATTTTTACACATGATACAGGTGAACAGGATGAAGCAAGGAAAAACATAGGAAATGCCTTAGAAGAAAACAATGAAGTCTAGAATGATGTTTAGGACATGATGTAATTATGATTGTATGTTTCCCTTTAAATTGTAATAATGAATATGAAACGTTATAATAAATGTCATGAGCTTTGATGATAACCCAATTATGCCCCGATCACCTTTTCCGCTGCGGGTCGGGGTGTGACAACCACCATCTTCCCTCCTCCACCACTAAACACCCACTCTGCTATCTCCCCTCCACCACCATCTCACCACCACCACCACCACTAACACCCACATATGCGAGGATGTTTCGTTGGATCCATTTGTTAGCGACAGGTTATCACTGATGCAAAAACACCACCACTAAACACCTCTACGTTTTCAAGTTTATGTATATAAATCATCCGGTTTTCAAAGTTGTTGGATCGACAGGCTAAAAGTGGTCAAATGAAGAGTATAATGAATTTTTTTTATTTATAGTGGTAGATCAAAATTTAACAAGGGGTCCCAGATTTATTTCGTTGTCATGTATTAATTTTTAATTCACTTTCACATAAAGATGGAACGAAAGTTTTGACTTTCAATTGCACATGGATCTGTTTTTTCTTGAGCATGGTTTTTTTATTACCAAACAGAGCTAAACATCAATATGTTTGGTTGACATAGAATATCTCATCCGTATGTTTGTTTTCTGTTGTTCCTCTTCTAAACATCGATCTGCATAGAGAAATGATTAAAAATGGTTTTGGATATTGAGATTTATAGATTATGGTTTTGGAGGTGTGGGGTTAGAAGATTACAGTAATTTAAATGTGTCTGCAAATCCCAATTTTTATGAACATGGTTTGGAAATTAAAACTTATGAAAAATGGCGGTGGTTGTGGTGGATGGTAGTGGTGGAGGATGGCGGTTGTGGTGGAGAGAAAGAGTGGTGAGGCCTACTTAGTTTTATTTGGTTTTTTTTGTTTTTAACCTTAGGGGTAGAATAGACATTTTACACACACTTAACTGAGATATTTAACATAGGTTAGTGATAAGGACCACACGAGTGCAAAAATTACAACCACTAGGACCAAGTTTGTAACTATTAAACTATTAGGACCAAGTCTGCAATATTTGCAAACCACAGGGACTAACTAAGCATTTAACTCCCAATCTAATAAAGCCTCCATTTTAGGGATATTGGATTTAAATAATCCGAACCTTCATCAATTGGCTGATGACACTACCAGCTTTCGATTTGTACATCACCACTCCCAACTTTCAACTTATTTTCCTCTAACACTTCCTAATTAACTGGAACCTAACCCGTTGAGAGTGTTATTGGCCAATTGGTGAAAGTTGGAGTTATTTAAATCTAACACCCTTTTTTTTTAATATATCTAAGGTTTTAATCATGTGTAAATGTAAAGGACAGCCAATGTACTTTTTAAACTTAAAAGGACACAGCGTACAATATCACTGAAACCTTATGATGAAAATGCAATTTTCTCGATATTGTATTTTACACATTCTATATATGTATATGTGTGTGTGTGGTACAAATCCTAAGAGAAGAGCATCATGTTTGAAAAACTTCAAAATCATCACAAACCTCCCTTTTTTTCTATTGCAATTTCTGGATTATTATATGATGATTTTGAAACTTTCCATATATAGATAAGAAATAGAAAAAGATAGACTAGAAATGACATATGTTATGTTAATGACACCAAAAGAATATTAAATGAATGGAATTGGGATATGGATGGAATATAATGAAATAAAGCCACTTTGAGGCCTATGTGCTCGGATTGAAACTGCCAAACAATACCCTAGACCACTGCTCTGTTTAGTTACCTAATCTTATCTGTGCCATATCCAATCTACTCGAAAGATGAACACCCACCTTGATTGGTTCACCAGAGACTCGCTGGAAGTTGGCCGGTTTTTCGTGGTGCCTTAATCTGGCTGGAATACGCTTCTATATCAAAACCGTCTTTGTTCATCCAACCTAAACTCATCTCCTCCGAAGTCAATCGAGAATCAAAAACATCAGTAACATCTCTCTTATTTTCGTTCGTCGCCACTCCTTGAAACCCTAGAAACCTTTGTCATTGGACAACCACCACCACCACCACCATCGTCTCTCTAACCCCTCTTTCTCTATCTCTCTCTAAATACTGAAAGGAGAGTGTGGATGTGTGTTTGTAAATTAGGTTAGAAGAAAGAAACATAACTGTGGGTAACACGTGTTGGGGAACGATGATAAGGAAAAAACCTCCAAATAGCCCTATCATAGTACAACAACATCACATTCACTATTCATTTGAGTTTGTCTAGTAATAGATTTAGATTTTATGTAAAAATGTAATATACTAAGCTTAGTTATAGCGTTATTAGATTTGAATCAACTTCAACAATCGAGTCAGTGAACTAGTAGTATGGCTAATTTGAATATTGGTCTGGTTTTCAAAACATTGCTTGCGATGTAAAAGTTTTAAAGTCATGAAGATGCAGGGGGTGAAGTGCAAGAGGCTACAACTATGAGGTGATTAAGTACACCTCTGTTCATTAAATTTCGGTTTTTAATATCAAATGTAGCACGTTAACGCTTATTTCAAAAGGAGCTTCTAACCGTAATTTTATATCTCAACTATTGTAGGGCCGTAGGGGTCCAAAGATAACACAATTATGTTTGATTGTTGAAGAACTGAAATACGGGACCAACTTTTTTTTTTACACATGTTATTCATGACAAAAAAAAAAGTCAAGCATCGGTCCAGTTCATCAACTCTATAAAAGAAGAGTATCTAAGCCTCGCATGTCAATAGCAAGACCACAAACTTGAACTTTTTCGATTAACAATGTGAAAGCATTTATTGAGAAAACGTGTCAAATATAATGTTGTACGAATATGAGTTTAGTGGCGGAACGCCAGAATTTTAATTATTTAACCAAAAAGTCTTAAATTTATGACAATCATCTTTTTATTTAGTTATTTATTTATATTCAATTCAATTATTTAGTTTGCGATAAGTGACTGTTTAAACTAAAACTATTAAAAATAGATTGCCACTTGGGTTGTAGCCCAGTGGGAGTGATAAGAAACACAAAAAAAAACAGAGATAAGAAACACAAAAAAAAAAACAGAAATAATGTGATGAATATGTCTTGTTAGCCTTTAAAAAAAATAAAAATAGAAAGAAACGAAGTTAAATACTATTAGTAGGAAAATTCACTGATATGATTGTAAGGTCATGGCACACATCATTGCTCTTAAATAAGATCTAATTTTTACATTAAAATATATATTTTTTATAATCAAACATTTTATCAACAAACTAAGGTAATATTTGTTACGAAAAAAAAAAAACTCGTTTTAGACCCTTAAAATTTAGAAGCCTCCAAAAACATATTTGGGCTTGAGGTTTTCGCATTGAGTAGCAATGAGATTTGGCCTCACTAATATGTTTATAGGCTATATACAACCATCATTCATTAATTTACAAATTTGCATGTGCATACGGTATGTTATGCAACGAACTTAATTGTTCAATTAGTTGGATTCATGAAGCGTTGGAAAAAAAAATCATCACCGGACTACCATCCTCGATTTCTCACCATGGAATTCATATTACCGTAAGGTTTAAGTTAAGTTATGGTTCATTCTAATTTGTTCATTCTATATTTTTTTTGTTTGAAGAAAACGTACACATTAGAGATCTAAAACGCTATCTCATTTTTTTTTAATTTTTTTATTTCTAGAATAGTTAAACTTGCCCAACAGTTTACTCAAAATACTTTGATTCAAATTATCGCCCATCACTTTAAATTGAATTAGATATAAAGAAACATGTACAGTACATACATTAGTTAACATGGATAGATAACTTAAGTGGCTCATCATTGACGTATTAGATATCTTAAAACCATTAGGAAGTCGAAGTTTTTGTAAAACCGATTTTAGTTGGAATTTATAGAGCTTAATTATTTGTGTGGATCATCAATACTGGTTATGGAATCTAAAGATGAGGCGATAACATTATATCAGTTGATGGTGACAACTTTTGTAAGGGGTAAAGTTTTGGAGAAGCAAGTATCAATCATTACACTGTGGGGTGTGGGCTTGAGTTGGGGGCGTGGGTTGCTTTTCAACGTCAGCTTTTCCATCCCGGTTTGGCGTTGGGCTGGGCGTTGCCCCTCTGGCGTGGGGATTCCGCCTGCCGTTAGGCGGGGGGCAAAGTGAGCTGGCTGGCTTTGGTTGGTTGGTCCAATATGACTGGCTTTAGTTGGCTACTTTAGGCTGGCCACGCCCCCTCCACACCCCACTTTTTTTGGGTTGACCTGGTGGAGCCCACCTCCGCCACATGTCATGCAAAGCCCTCAACCCAAACCCCCCACACCCCGTGGTGTTAGGGAAAGGTTTATCTAAATATGTGAAAGTAAGGCGCGCATCTTCCACGAGTTGTCACAATTTTTGAAAGAAATGGGATTGTTTTGGTGTGTTATTTCACAACTAGGGTCGACTTTTTATTTGTTTTCAATCACCTTATAATTGACAAATATCAAGTTCGTGGCGCCTATTGTGATATCATTAATTTGTGAAGGTACCATTTTTTTTATCATACAAATATCAAGTTCGTGGCGCCTATTGTGATATCATTAATTTGTGAAGGTACCATTTTTTTTATCATACAAATATCAAGTTCGTGGCGCCTATTGTGATATCATTAATTTGTGAAGGTACCATTTTTTTTTTATCATTTTGTATTAATTTGTGAAGGTGCCATGACAATTTACCAGCTCCAAAAGATGCATGTGATTAGACCGAGGCTGTTCCATATAGCTTAGAAAATTAGGCTTCTAGAAATAACTTTATATGTTACTTGTAATTGGTCCAATTAACCGAATTGAATGATAGGGCTGTGACTAAGCAATTGGCAATTGGAGGCATCAAGACGATACTAAAAGGCGAAAGAGTTGTGTGCGACGGGAAAGGTAGATCAATCATTTCTTTATTGTAAGAGTACAAGTGACACCTAATATATTTCTCAAACTGACGATTTATTTAGGCATAATATATTTGAACACCCTTGCTGTCTATTTGGACACTTTTGTTGTCCTAGACGGGCCGTCTAGGCACTAAATTCAAGGAGGCACTGAGGGGATGTCTGGCACAAAATTTTAGGGTTCTAGCCGCCCCGTATATGTCTAGGCGAGGCGTCCAGAAGTTTGGTGTTTTTTTATTTGAAAAGTGGGTGTTTGGGTGAGGTAAATTGATTGTTGTTGGAGGGCGATTTTTTTGAGTGAAAAAATGGGTGTTTTAGTGGTATAATTTGAGATGTTTTTTTTTTAAAAAGGTTTTACATCATTTTTTACATTTTACTTTCTAAGTATCACCTTTCCATTAAAATATTAAATTTAATACTGTTTTCAACATTTTAATAAGAATTCAATTATTATATCGTGTAAATATTATATAACATTTTTGAAAATTATATTGTTTCCGTATTATATTTCAATGTCAATTTAAGACAATCAATCATTAAGTAACCGAATAACTAAAAACAAACTTAAATAAAACATATATCACATAAGTTTGTACATCCATAACAATATATATATATATATATATATATATATATATATATATATATATATATATATATATAACAGAATGCTAAATACAAAACATGAACATGCAGCTAGTCTATGCCTTCATGTCGGAATCTGAATCTGGATCTGGCTGTTGCGGCTGCTGCTGACGATGTGGTGCTCGAGGTGGTGGGAGCGGTATAACAGGTAACCCCTCCCTCTCTCGTCTATCATGCGCCTCCCGAACCAACCAACCCATCAAATCCATAAGCCTGTCAACGTCGGCTCGTAACTGTGGATTTGCTGCAGCTCCCTGGGCATGACCTGGAATAACGTGCCGAGTAAACTAGGGCGCCCCGGGAGGTGGTGGTGGTTGTGGCGGAGCTGGCCCGTCTAAATCCTCCGGAGGGTCCTGAACGACCCCTGCCTCCTCATCTGTTGGAGGATAGACCAGCTCGAAGTGCTCCGGTAGGGCCTTCGGAACCCATAGCTAACCTCCGCAGGTTTTAAACCGCTCACCAGTGAAGTCGAACCTCTTAACTAGCTACATCCCCCGCAGCGTCAAAAAACACATCAGGGTCGATGGTATGGCCGGTCGTAAGTGTGGGTCCGTCTCCGGTAAATGACCCAACGAACGAGCAATGACGACCCGTCTTGAGGGTAACATATATTGCCCCCGTTTAGGCCTAGACGGGGTGTCTGATGTGACTGATTTGACTTGGTACTAGGTTGTCGGGGACAGGAAACCTAGACGTCTCATCTAGGCCTAGACGACCGTGGTCTAGGGTGGTGTGGAAATAGGCATAAAGGTATGGGAATATGTAGACCTTTTATTTAATACTCAAAAGGATTATATAACCATTAAAATCAAACAATAACAAAGAAACAATCAAAGGAAACAAGAAATCACGAACTAAAATCTCAACAATTCTACGAGCTCACTCAAATCATGACTCCACGACTGAGCTGCTAACAATCATAAAGAACTAGTGAAACAGACTAAACCTAGGACAAATAAACTGGACTCAACCACAGATGGGCCAAGGCCCTTAAACATAAATAGGCATAACAAGAAAGTAAGGCCCAATAAATCCTTCCCTTAAACAAGATGCAATTAAGCTTCTTCTTTAATCATCTTCACTCCAATTTTTACTCGAAAATCTTAGAACTCTGCTTCCTTTACTGGCTGGGTCAAAGCATGAACCACTTGTTCCTCAGACTTGCAGTGCCCCAGCATAACGACTCCTTGATTCACCAGTTCCCATATGTAATGAAACCAGACATCAATGTGCTTTGTTTTGCGATGTAACACGAGATTTTTGGGCAATTATATCATTATCATGAAACTGTTGTCACACTTTACTTCCATGGTGCCAGCAATCTTTTCTCCCAGTTCTCCAGAATTCCTTTAAGCCAAAAAACATGTTGCACACCTAGAGTGGCAACAACATATTCTGCTTCTGTGGTCGACAATATTACAATCTCCTACTTTCTTGAACACCAACATATGGCAGCCCCACTTAATAAGCATTTATAACCTGAAGTACCTATCATGTCCTCTAGATCTCTAGCATAATTGCTATTTGTATACATTGTTAATTTCTTAGTTGTAGCCATGTGTTCTTCAAACCTGATTTAACATGAATCGAGACGGCAGACTTACCACATACATTAGGTCAGGACGTGTAAGAGTGAGATAAATGAGGCTTCCCACAAGGTTCATATACAGGATTGATTCTACGTCCTTCCATGTTGCTGACTTCATTAGTATGGTACCTGGGACAATAGGGTTTCTCACACTGTTTGCTTCCCACATAATAGAGCGTTTGAGAACATGATGTGCGTGAATTAAATATATTTTTATTATTATAATTTTCGTTCACACAGATTAGGTTTTAAAAATAGTTTCTACTTAAAACCAACTACACACACATAGGGCAAGTGTACCCGTCAGGTGGTAGTATAGTTCGCTGGTAAGAACCGGATATCAATCCGTTGACTGGGTGTCTCAGTACTAAATTTTCGTTACTTTTAAACCATTCCAATTGATGAGTTGGTTTTGTTCCTAATTTATCATGCAAAATAATAAACTACTACTAAACTAGAGAATGACAATATCTAAGAAAGGGTTGCCTAAACTAAGTATCCACAAACAAACATGTGACAACTAAGTAGAGGATCAATGGTGATGCAAGCTCTAAGTTAACTAAGTCTCCAATCAAGGTTTCCTAGTTTAATAAACCTTAGGAAAACTAAAATGAAATAATCACTCTAATCACCTAAAAATTATTATTTGAAGCTCACTTGCTTAGTTAATGTTAACCTTTAAACAAGAGTTATTTGTTTGTCAAAACTCCAAACTCTACAAGTTTGGGAAATTACCATGAACAACATAACAATCACCCTAACCTGCTTTCAAGTAAGTAGCACTATCATCATGTTATTGACAAAAAACCACAAGCATGGTCATGCTAGATAACAATCTTGGCAAAAAATAATCAATCTAACACAAACACAACTATAGAATCCAAGTAAACATTATTATGATTTTTCCAAATCTAAATGCAAGAATTCCTACACATGTTCAAATCATCATTCAAGTCATGTTAACAATTACCATTCCTAGTTTCATGTTATGAATCATGCTAACAAGTTACTAAGATTCAATAATCATAATCTTTACATGAGCTTTCCAACACAACATGTAAATACTTATGACCAAACATTCAAGAACAAGGACTTTAAGCATGTATAAGAACTCCAAGAACAAGATTCAAGCACTACTATGAAGATTAACAAAAACAATCACCACATCAACTTCCATCATTATCACATATTCATAAGCTTCAACTAGTTTAGACAACACCAAATGTTTAGCCTACAGGCTCATGATAACTAAGACAAACATAAAGTAATATGGATTGTGCATGAATAACAAGTGAAAATACTAATGTTTAAGACAAGATAATTAGCTAAATGAGTTGGATTATCAAGTGATACAACCTCCTAAAGGCTCCTTTCTTCAATCTCCAAGCTTCCAAGATCAGCTTCTTGAGAGAGAAATCCACCCAAATGCTCCAACTCCCCTTCAAATGAGCTGAATTCACGTATTTAAGCTACTGGGCATTTGGCACGACCGTGCCACCAATTGGCACGGTCGTGCTTGGTAAGTGTCAGGTGCCTTTCTGAGTTGTTGACCAAGTTTGATGCCAAATCCAGAAAGATCCCGCTAAAATTTCCCCGAGGTGGCACGACCGTGCCATAATTTGGCACGGTCGTGCTTATCGATATCGCACTCGGAAATGACTAAGTTGAACTCGGAAACTAGCTGATCAGAGCCTGTGATTGCACGTGCACGGTCGTGCTTGGGGTTGGCACGGTCGTGCCAAGTGTTGATTTGGCTCGGATTGTGCAGTCTTATGATAGTGCTTGTGATAGTGCCGACTTCTTGATGCTTGGCACGGTCGTGCCATATCTGGCAATCTAGCATACATGTCCATTTTTGCTCCAAAAGCCTTTGTTTCTTTATCGGGCCGAAGCCCGGACCTGCATTTTCACAAATAACTCAAATGAGTATCTAAATCAATGAAAACACAACGAATTTCCGCATTAATGGGGGATATTTGATGTTTAAAAGATGTATAAATTCTAATACATCAGAACATTTTTAGCATAATTTACTTAACTTACCTTTATTCCTTTAGGACTTTGTTCAACTTCTACACCTAAGAAGTACTTCATCTCCCTTAAACCTATCATTTCAAATTCACTCTGTATTGGTCTTTTGAATGATTCACACATCATAACATCATTCTCCATGTAAATCAGATCATCAACACATAAACTTACCATAATTACCTTGTTCCAAACCTTCTTTATAAACCAATGTGTGTTCATAATCACTCTTCTTGAACCCAACACATGCAAAGTACCATTCAATACATTTGAACCAAGCTCGGGAGCTTATTTCAAGAATACAATGCCTTTTTGTGCATATAGACTTTATTTTCAGCCCCTCTTTTTATAAAGCCTTTTGGTTGTTGCACATTGACCACCTCCTTCAATTCTCCATGTAAAAAACTCTTTGACATTGTTTTGGTCAAAAATCACACTAAGGATAATGTGACCAACTTTGTATGTGAGGTTGAGTGCTTATGTGTTGAATAATGATGTGAACAATCGTGAAATGTAATGAACAATGGACACCGAGATTTATACGAGGAAAAAGCCCTTGATAAATGTATGATCTCGGGCATAAAAAACCTCGGGTGATGGAAACTACCGATCACCAAGTATATTTCACAAGTAAGATTACAACTTCGAAAGATATTGAGCTTTTACAATCGATCTATAGTGTAATGTGTGTGTATTTCTCGAGAGTTTCCAAGTGATCTTGTGATATCAGTGTTTGCGAATGAATTCGTGTATCTAGTGAGCTCAATACCCCCTAAAATATTAGCGTTTATAACTTATAATAACTATCTGAAATATCCGGGATCCTCCATGTTCATGCATAACGTCCATTTAACCTTCAGCACGTGCTTAATCCTCCGCATATTCCACGAATATTTTGCTTGACCAAGTCCACTATCGATACCTGCACTACATTCAAGTAAAACATTGAAGTCAATTGTTAGAAACCGTTATAGTCACTAAGGATCCTTGATCCTTCCAGTATTCAGTACTCAGTACATAGATAATAAATCCTTGATATACTGAAGGATCACTGATTCTTAAGCAATAAAAACCTAGCCCTAACAATTGCCCCCAATATGGAGGTTGTGATAGTAGATCACAGCTGTCATATTATCTTTAATTCAAATGTAGCCGTTAGGGTGACTGAAGGGACTCGCATAGCCTTCACAACCATCATCACTATTTATGGGGAAGAGCTAACTCCCTTTAAAATGTGCACAAATCCATCATAAATCCACACCAAGCATTGTGAACCAGGTATTCTTCTCTCTTCCCTTTTCGATTATTCTTATTCTGGCAACATGAATACACGATCCTCTCCGAATCCCACCTCCAAAAAATCCGGCGATCTCCTTCAATCACAAAACATACTAAAGGACCCCTCCTCTGAGATCTGTAAGTTTACAGATCCAGAAATCGAGAACCTAAAGTCTTGTTTTCCATCGGAGGCCATTTTCAGACCCTTCGATCCTTCTGCTCGGAGCGATGCGGTATCCGACACCTGGATTTGCTTTCATGCTATACCGTTTCACCTTGGGTTCTCATATCCTTTTTCGACCCTAACCCAAAGCTCTTTTAAGCTAACCGGCATTAGCTTTAGTCAGGTCATGCCGATGTTGTGGAGAACATTGTTCATCATTGAAGAAATCATTGAAAAGAAAGGGCTCCAACTAAACCTTTCAGACCTAGCCTTCATGTACTCTTTGACTACCCATGGCTCTAACCGATTTTTGTTTAAAGTAAAAGCCCACCAACCAGCTCCTGTCTTCAAAACAACCCAAACTGATTCTGTTTGGAAAAATTAGTTTTCTTTGTTAAACGAGATTCTCTGCCAGAAGGGGATTCGTTGCCTCATAAATGGATACTCACGGGTAGGATTTAGAGGTCTCATATGTTCATATCCTTGTTGTAACTGTCTGTTGATCTTTCTATTTTCTTGCAGTGAAGAACTTTGCAACTTTAGCGGAGATCCAGGAACTGTCGATCGAGTGAAAGCCGTCTTAAGCCTTGACCCAATAGACAGAACATTCAAAGTGATGATCCGGGATCCTAGCGAAGAAGTACAGGCATCTTCCTCCTACAATATGTCAAGTAATTGTATGACATAGTAAATCTTTAAAAGAAAGTTCTAATTTGAACTAGAAACTTATCTTTTTGATGTCTGTTGGTAGGTGTTCAAAAATCTACTTCCAAGTCTGCAGACTTCGCTCTTGATGACATCAACAGCATCATCATCTCCAAAGCTGTGAAAAAGGAGCCAATGAAGAAGCTTCCTCCCGTTGAGCCTCGCCCAGCTACCACCAGAGCCAAATCTGCTTCAAAAAGGAAGAAGCCTTCTGATCCTGAGAGTGATCTTGTCTCTATCGAGAAACGTCTCCATGATGTTCTAACCGAGGTATAGATCCTTGATCCTTAGATTTTACTTTACCCGTTTGTTAGGATCCTTGATCATGATATTTCTTTGTCTTGTTTATTACTAGGAATTCAGTCGCATGAGGATCTTTTATGAGAAGAAGTTGGCTGAACACGAAGAGATTGTAGCTGGGATGCAGGCCATTGCTGCTGCCAAGGATAAGGATCTCTCAAGGCTTGAAAATCAAAATAAAGTGCTGGAAAAGGAGAAGGGGAGCCTTGAGGAGCTGCTGCTGAATGCAGAAGTGGGGGTTCATGAGGCTGCCATGAATGCTACTGAAGCGGCCAAGGTCTATGCTGCCAAGACGGTTCTGCAATCCATGATCAAGATGGCCAAAGAGGCTAACGATCCTGGATTTGATAGACCTTCATGGGACCTGGCCTCTTGGGAGGTAGCATTGAGCAACTTGAACGGCGGTGAGCTGGAGCAATCGGCAGCGGCGGATGAAGCAGTTCCTAGTGGAGTGCAGACGGAAGCAGAGGACATGGCGGTTGAAGGTGCTGGAGGTAAAGCCAGTGCAGGTGAAGGTGGTGAGGCGGCCACAGTGTAGGCTGCCTATGTGGGCGATGATGGATATTTCTAGACGCGGCCGGAGCCCACATTTTAGGTCCTTAGGTTGGTTGGTTTACTTGAACAATTCGTGGTTTGTATTTTGAACAATAGTTTCTGTAGGTTAAGGATCATGGATCCTTGGAGCAATAGAGGGTGATAAAGGTGGATGGATCCTTCTGTTTGTGGAGGATGAAGCCTTTGACACCCTTCGCTTTTAATTTCCTACATTTTAATTTTCTGCACAAACATTAACCGTTAGATGAACCCGATCCGGCCTGGATGGATGGTCCACGTTTTGCTGGTGAAATCCAGGCTGGATACTTTTGATAAATATTGACGGGCCTAATAATATTAGACTTTTGACTATGTTTGGTGTTACAATTTTGCTTTTTAAATTACTACCTTTACATGTTTGTGTTTGGCAAAATCATATTGTGTAAAATTCTTAAAATTTCGACTTCATATAAAGATTTTAAGTCTGCAACCGTAACAACTGCTAGGCATAAAACGCCATATGATCTTGAACGACTTATCTCTAATTCCATGGTTAAGGGTCGAATCATTAGAATAAGAATAAGTCATACCAGGGAATCCAAGTTAGGATTCTATATCCTTAACACTTACAGTCGTATCAGTCAAAGTATAACAATTGATTCAATCTTAGGATTCAGGATCCTTAGCTGGTAAATTTCATAGACTTGTAACAGTATACAACTTAGGACTAAGCCAAATATCAAATGAAAGAATCATTAGCTACTGGGGCAAGCCCAACAAACTGGGGACAAGCCCAAATAAACTAGGGATAAGCCCAAATAAACTGGGGACAAGCCCAACGTAAGCGACATGAGAATGCCAAAACTTTAGGATTCTGGTGTATGGCCCAAACTGGCGACTAACCGATCGTAAGTGACATGAAAAAGTTAGAAACCTTAGGAACGGATGTATGGTACGTCTACCATTATACTTGAGATCCTAAATATAGCCAACAACAATGAAATTGTCAGCCCCTAAAGCGGGTACTGGTCCCATTGCCTCGAACTATACTTGGATAGCGTGCGCTACTGGCGGGGTGTCAAAACCCAATTCGTGTGAAAGGTGAAAACCTTTAAACCGTAGAAGGTATTGAATACCTTAAGCTGGGGACATGCCCAAAGTCTTGGAGAGGTGGCCAACCTCTTGATCCTTTGTAATAACTTCTACAAAACTTAAAACTTGATAAGGTTGAATGTTGAAAATTCAACATCCTTACTTTAAAATAAATAATAAGAAGTACAATAAGAATGAAAGCATTAGTAAAATGTTACCGAATCAAGAATCTCATATCCTTTGAGGATCCTTCAATCTGAATTGATCATTAGGATACTTAAGGATCCCTGATCCTTTACATAAATACTTTTTTTAGTTGGATAGCATTCCAAACTCTTGGAAGAAGGTCACCATCCATAGTCAGTTTCGATATGCCCCCTTTCCTGCCTCGGCTTCAATTAGATAGGGGCCTTCCCATTTTGGTGCCAATTTGCCATCAGTAGGATTCGTGGTATTCTGAAATGCTTTCCTCAGCACCATGTCACCGACTTGAAATCTTCTTATCCTGATATTCTTATTATAAGCACCAGCCATCCTTTGTTGATAACTAGCCAACCTTATCCTTGCCAAGTTTCTTAATTCTTCCACGATATCTAGGTCTTGGGCCTGAGTCTCAGCATTGGCTTCAGAATCATGGATGCTTGTTCTGGGTGTAGGGACTACCATTTCTTTAGGGATCACTGCCTCAGCTCCAAAGACTAAAGAAAAAGGAGTTTGACCCGTAGCATTCTAAGGAGTTGTTCTGTCTGCCCATAAGATATATGGTAGTTCTTCAGCCCACTTTCCTTTCTTTGATCCAAGCTTTTTCTTCAAATTGTTGATGATAATCTTGTTGGATGATTCTGCCTGGCCATTAGCTTGTGGGTGTACGGTTCCCAATAAACTGGGATCCGTTATCACAAACAATTTCAGAAGGAATACCAAATCTAGTAATGATATTTCTTTTAATAAAGGATATAACTTCCTTTTCTCTGACTTGAACAAAGGCTTCAGCTTCTATCCACTTGGAGAAATAGTCGGTCATAGCTAGCATGAATACTTTTCCTCCTGGTGCCTTGGGAAGCTTGCCTACTATATCCATTCTCCATCTCATAAATGGCCTAGAGGAGGATATAGGATGCAGAGGTTCTGCGGGCTGATGAAGGATATTACTGTGTCTTTGGCAAGCATCACATTTCCTTGCATACTCCACAACATCCTTCTTCATTGTAGGCCAATAATATCCAGTTATGAGGATCCTTAAAAATAGTGCTCTGCCCCCAGTATGATTTCCACAATCTCCTTCATGAAAATCCTTCAAGACTTCTTGGATCTCAGGATCCTCAACATATCGTAGATAGGGTCCTGCAAGAGATCTCTTATATAACATGTTATTAATGATAGTGAATTGGGATACCTTTATCCTAAAGGTTCTAGGATTTCTCCAATGGGAACTTCCCCATTTTGGATATAATTCAGGATTGGAAGGATCCATGATGCTGGAGTTGATTGTGCATCATCCCTAGGTACGATTGCGGCATCATCCACTATTTCCATTGTCTCACTCTCCTCGATTGCGGGAGTTAGAACATGGATAATGGGTATCTTCACACCATCAGGCATCTTCAATGAGGATCCTAGATTAGCCAAGGCATCTGCTTCTTCATTTTCCTCCTTGGGTACCTGTGTTAGACTGAAAAAAGCAAAAGAATCCGCCAATTTCTTGACTATCTCCAAATATTTGATTACCTTTACCACCTTTAACAGCATAAGAACCATTATAGTGATTAGTAATTAATAGAGAATTCACGAACACTTGAAGATACCTGATCCTCATATGCTTAGATAATTGCAAACCTGCTATCAAGGCCTCATACTCTGCCTCGTTATTAGTGGTTTGGAATTCACATGCTATTGATTGGGGTATAATGTCCCCCTGTGGCGATTTTAGTAGTAAACCTAATCCAGTTCCTTTGACATTTGTGGCTCCGTCTGTGAAGAGTGTCCAAGGATCTTTGGTCTCCTCAAGTTGTTGAACCTCCAGTTCAGCTTCTCTTTGTAGGTCACTACTGAAATCAGCCACAAAGTCAGCCAAAGCTTGGGATTTAATAGCAGTTCTAGGCTCATACTTAATGTCATATGCACTAAGTTTAACAACCCATTTTGCCATTCTCCCCGACATCTCTGGTTTCCTGAGAACATTCTTGATAGGAAAGTTAGTATTAACGACAATAGTATGAGTTTCAAAATAATGTCTCAGTTTAGTTGAAGCCATAATTAAAGCGGGAATAAGTTTTTCTAAATGAGAATACCTGGCCTCAGCATCAAGTAAACTTTTACTTACATAGTATACCGGATGTTGCTGACCTTCATGATCCTTAACAAAGACAGCACTTACTGCTTTACCTGAAAAAACTAGGTATAAGGATAATGGTTCCCCATTTTCAGGTTTCATTAAAGCCGGTGCTGCGGATAGGTAATCCTTGAGAGCCTGTAGAGCAGCTTCATGCTTCTCCGTCCACTCGAACTTCTTATTCTTCCTAAGAATATCATAGAAATCCTTTCATCTTTCTGAGGATTTTGAAATAAATCTGTTCAGGGTGGCGATTCTTCCTGTCAATCTTTGCACATCCTTGGCGTTGGCAGGGGACTTGATGTTAACTATAGCCTTTATCTGCTCCAGACTTGCTTCGATCCCTCTCTTGGTCACCATGTATCCTAAGAATTTTCCAGCTTTGACCCGGAAATGACATTTAGACGGGTTCCACTTCATGTTGTATTGATCAAGAATGTTGAATGCTACTTCAAGATCCTTTAGGTGATCCTCGGCTCTTTTAGATTTGACCACCATATCATCTATGTATACTTCCATTGTATGTCCAAGTTGCTCCTTGAACATCATATTCACCAATCTTCAGTATGTAGCACCTGCATTTCTTAAACCAAAGGGCATAGCAATATAACAATATATGCCGGTGGGTGTCATGAATGCAGTATCCTCTTGATTAGATGGTTCCATCTGGATTTGCTGAAATCCAGATGAAGCATCCATAAAGGTTAACAATTCATGACCCGTCGTAGCATCCACCATGGAGTCAATGTGGGGTAAAGGGAAAGGATCCTTGGGGCATGCCTTGTTCAAATTAGTAAAATCGACACATACCCTCCACTTTCCATTTTTCTTTTGAACAACAACCACATTGGCTAACCATCTTGGATACTTGACTTCTCTAATCATACCTGCCCTTAGCAACTTATCTACCTCCTCTTGGATGATTGCATTTCTTTCAGGAGCAAACTTTCTTCTCTTTTGATGAATTGGCCTGAAAGACCTGTCAATGCCAAGCTTGTGAGTAATGATATCCTTCGAAATACCTGTCATATCTTCGTGCTTCCAGACGAAGGTAGATTTTCTTCGTTTAAGGAAGGATACTAGATCCTGCTCTATGCTCTCCTGGATCCCGGATCCTATATACACCTTGGATTCAGGATCCTCAAGCTCTAAGAGTATTTCCTTGACGTCCTGTTCTCTTGCCTCCATGACGTCTTTTGGAGGATGCTTTAATTGCTATGCTTCCCTAGACTTGGAAGAAGGTTTCATCGAGGAAGTGTAGCAATTCTTCGCCTCCTGCTGATCACTTTCTATCTTGACTATCCCCCACGGACTTGGAAGCTTGACACACTGGTGGTATGTTGATGGGACCCGCCTTCATGTCATGTATCCACGGCCTGCCAAGGATAACATTACAGCAAGATAAGCTATCTATTACACAAAATTTATGGATACAATTCACTCCCTCTATGTAAATTGGAAGCTTGATATCCCCCAATGTATTCTTGGTTTCCCAACTGAATCCAACAAGCACCAATGAGCTCCGTATGATCTCAGATTCAGGGATGCTCATCTTTTTTAGGACATCCAACTGGATTATATTCACTGAACTCCTTCCATCGATAAGGATCCTGCGAACAAAATGATTAGAAATAAACAAAGTAATGACAAGACCATCATGATGAGGATCCTGAATGTCTAAGCGATCCTCCTCATCAAAAGATATCACTTTTTGCTGCGTTAGGGTAGACGTCCGAACTAGTCTCTCCCCATTTTCCATCTTCATCTCCTTAGCATGCCTTTTAGCTGCTGAAAACGAAGTTCCACAGATATCAGAACCACCAGAAATAAAGTTATTGATCTGAGCATCTGCTGGCAGAGGAGGAGCTCTCTCAGGCACTTTCTCAGTATTCTGAGTCCTTGAACGTTTCCTTCTTAACAGTTCCTTCAAATACTCTTTGCTAAGAAGATAGCCAATTTCCTTCCTCAACGCTATACACTCGTCAGTAAGGTGGCCAAAATCCTCATGATAAGCGCACCATTTGGATTTATCCTTAGTAGCTCCAGGTTTATCAGTTTTCCTTGGCCATCTAGCCTTGTCACCTAAATTCTGCATAGCAAGGATTAGTTCATTATTATCAGCAGAAAAACAATATTCAGAAATTGGAGGATAATCCTCATCGTCTTCGTCTTGTTCAACTGCATTCACATTGTGATTTTCAGGTTTAGAATATGGCTTGGATCGATTATTCTTAAAGAATGATCCTTGTTTTTCCTGTTTTGAGGATCCTGAGAGTCTCTCCTGGATCCTTTTGTCATCCTCTAAACGAATAAATCTCAATGCCCTGTTCCTCATTTCATCTAAATTCATGCAAGGGGTCATAACAAGGTCATCATAGAATGAGGAATCCTTAAGCAAGCCCATTTTGAATGCTTCTACAGCAGTGGCAATATCCAAATTAGGGATTGCTAAGGATTCTCTACTAAACTTAGTGATGTAATCTCTTAATGATTCATCACGACCCTGAGTTACCCTATATAGATCGCTAGTTAATCGTTCAAAAGTTCTACTACATGAAAATTGGTTATTGAACAAATTAACTAGGTGTGAAAACGAAGTAATTGAGTAAGGAGGAAGACTTAGCAGCTATTTGAGTGCTGATCCAGTGAGTGTGGATCCAAAGCCTTTGCAAAGACAGGCTTCCTTTAATCTTTCTGGAATGGGATTGATCTCCATTCTTTCCCGGTAATGTGCCACATGCTCCTCTGGATCAGCCGTGCCATCGTACAACTTCATGTTGGGGGATTTGAAAGCGTTTTGGTATCTCAGCATTGCATATAGGAGGTGCGAAACGAGACACCCTGTGACTTCCATCTGGGATTTCAGGAATGGGCTTAACCACTCTTAGGACGCTGGATATCATATCCTTGAGCTTCTGGAGCTCCCGTGCCATAGCCTGATTGATACCTGTATCCTGCATAAAACCACAGTTAGTGCCAAAAGATGTATTGACATGGTTACCTCCTGATTGGTTTGGAAGTGGTATGCCGGAAGTATATCCAAAGGTGGACACTTCAGGTGTAACAGTTGGACCAGATGAAGCAATAGTCTGCATAGGGATGAAGTCCCCTTTGTGAACTTCAGAATCCTTGAATATCTGACTCCCTGAAGATCCTTGATCCTGAAAGATATTAGGTCCAGGATACATGGGTGCTGACGTCCTTGAAGGATACTGCATGGATACTTGAACCTGAGAGGAGGATGTCCCTGTCACACCCCGACCCGCAGCGGAATAAGAGTCGGGGCATAATTGGGTTATCACCAAAGCTCATGATATTTACTAATATGTTTCATATTTTTCCGGCGAACTTGCAGAATTTTCCGGCGAGTAAAATAAACTTTTCTAGTGAACTGAAAGTATGATGAAAATGAAATGGCAGGTTTGTGGAATGTTTCTGAGTCGCGAGAAAGATGTTTGATTGCAGTAATTCGGATTATTGGATAACTTCGGTTATAAAACCCATCATCATCAGAATTCAAGTCAATTCAAGTCTGAATTGATTAGAATTGTCGGTGCATCGGTTATAAATCTGAATTCGCGATTATTCAAACGTTTTAGACGGTTGAAAAGCCGATTTCGGTTTTCAGTTGGCGCAACCGGTTCATCTAGGTTTGTATATAAGACTTATTTGTTTCCTAGAGTTGACAGAAAACAAACAAGTAGCGGAGTGGTTATGCGTGTGAGTGTTAAATCTTTGGAGTTACAACACGGCTGACCCGGGTTCGAGTCCCGGCAGCCCCATTTTATTTTTAATTGTTTTATTTATACTTTTTATCAATTATAACTTTTAGGGTTTAGTTTGTTTATTAATTATGTATCATTAAAATTAATATAAACATAAATAGGCAACGACACATTTATAACTTGATATTCGATTACAAACGGAGCGGGTTTGGTAAAACCCGTTTTCGACAAATGTTACAGTATCCCCTACTTTTAGGAATTTCGTCCCGAAATTTAAGTAGTAGAAGTAGTAGGAAAAAGATGCGGGTATTTTTCACGCATTGAGTCTTCACGTTCCCAAGTAAACTCAGGTCCCCGTTTCGACTCCCAGCGTACCCTAACAATTGGAATGCGACTTCGTCGCAGACGTTTTTCTCCGAAATCCATGATCTCTACTGGTCTTTCAATAAAATGCATAGATTCATCAATCTGAATATCTTCCAGAGGAATGTGGAGGTTTTCATCAGCGAGGCACTTCTTCAAGTTTGATACGTGGAATGTGGGATGAATCCTGTTGAGTTCTTCTGGTAGATCAAGCTTGTATGCTACAGGTCCTACTCTTTCGAGTATCTTGAAAGGTCCTACGTAGCGTGGTGCTAGCTTGCCTTTTTGACCAAAACGAACTACTCCATTCCACGGTGATACTTTTAGAAGTACATGATCACCAATGTTAAACTCTAAAGGCTTCCGTCGTTTATCTGCATAACTCTTTTGACGACTCTGAGCCGCTAGAAGATTGTTTCGAATTTGATGGATCTTGTCTGTGGTTTCTTGAATCAATTCCGGACCAGTGATTTGAGCTTCCCCAATTTCGTGCCAACATACTGGAGATCGGCACTTACGACCATATAAGGCTTCAAAAGGTGCCATGCCGATGCTTGAATGATAGCTGTTGTTGTACGAAAATTCAACTAATGGGAGGTGAGAGTCCCAATTTCCCTTGAAGTCTATGACACATGCTCGAAGCATATCTTCAAGAGTTTGAATGGTGCGTTCAGATTGACCATCAGTTTGAGGGTGATAGGCGGTACTGAGATCTAATCGCGTACCCATAGCGGCTTGTACTGCTTGCCATGTTCGTGAAGTGAAACGACCATCACGATCAGAAATAATGCTTAACGGTACCCCATGTCGGCTTACGATTTCGCTGATATAAATACGAGCTAGCTTTTCGTTCTTGAAATCTTCGCGGATAGGAATAAAGTGAGCTGATTTTGTAAGTCGGTCAATTATTACCCATATAGTGTCATACCCACCAGAAGTGCGAGGTAACCCGGTAATGAAGTCCATGGTTATATTTTCCCACTTCCATACAGGTATTTCAGGTTGGACCAAAAGTCCTGAGGGTCTTTGGTGTTCAGCTTTCACCTTGGAACATGTAAGGTACTTAGAAACAAAAACAGCAATATCCTTTTTCATTCCAGGCCACCAATAGGTATATCGTAGGTCTTGATACATCTTATCGGCTCCTGAGTGTATAGAGTATCGCGTTTTGTGAGCTTCATTCATAAGAATTTCACGAAGATTGTTGTGGTCAGGAATCCAGATACGATCTCGGTAGTACAGAATACCGTCAGATTTAGTTTCAATCTTAAGTTCAGCTCCACAGGACATCTCCTTTCGTACATCATCTTCCGTTACTGAAACATGTTGGGCTTCTCGAATTTGATCTTTAATGTCCGTTATGATTTGCGAACATAGAAGACGAATGGAGTTCGCATAACCCTTTCGACTAAGTGCATCAGCCACCACATTTGCTTTGCCAGGGTGGTACCGAATTTCACAGTCGTAGTCATTTAGAAGTTCAACCCATCTTCGTTGCCTCATGTTTAACTCTTTTTGATTGAAGATATGTTGAAGACTCTTGTGGTCAGTGTATATTTCACACTTAGTACCATAGAGATAATGTCTCCATATCTTAAGAGCGAACACAACGGCTCCAAGTTCTAGGTCATGGGTGGTGTAGTTCTTCTCATGAGTCTTGAGTTGTCTCGAAGCATAAGCTATAACTTTTCCTCTTTGCATCAAAACGCAGCCTAATCCTTGCCCTGACGCGTCGCAATAGACCACGAAATCATCACAACCTTCAGGAAGAGTGAGGATTGGTGCATCACAGAGTTTTTGTTTAAGGGTTTGGAAGGCTTCTTCTTGCTTGGGTCCCCATATGAAAGGTTTTCCCTTATGAGTTAAAGCCGTGAGTGGTACAGCAATGTGAGAGAAGTTTGAAATGAAACGACGATAATAACCAGCCAAACCAAGAAAAGATCTTACTTCAGTTGGTGTACGTGGAGCTTGCCATTCTTGTACCGCTTTGATCTTTGAGGGGTCGACATGTATTCCCTTGTCATTGACTACATGTCCGAGGAATTGCACCTCTTTTAACCAGAATTCGCATTTAGAGAATTTGGCGTAAAGCTTTTCATTCTCTAGAAGTGTAAGGATGAGTCGAAGATGACGCTCATGATCAGACTTAGACTTTGAATAAATAAGAATGTCGTCGATGAAGACTATAACAAATCGATCAAGATAAGGTTTGCAGACTCTGTTCATTAGGTCCATGAAGACTGCCGGAGCGTTGGTTAAACCAAATGGCATGACCATGAATTCATAATGGCCATAACGAGTTCGGAATGCGGTCTTTGGGACGTCTTCTTCATGTACTCTAAGTTGGTGATAACCGGATCGAAGGTCGATTTTGGAAAAGTAGCTGGCACCTTGAAGTTGGTCAAGAAGATCATCAATGCGAGGTAAAGGATAGCGATTCTTGATTGTTAATTTGTTGAGCTCTCTGTAGTCGATGCACATACGAAACGATCCATCTTTCTTCTTTACAAAAAGGACAGGTGCACCCCAAGGCGATGAGCTAGGACGTATGAATCCCTTGTCAGTCAACTCTTGTAATTGACTGGCTAGCTCTTGCATTTCAGAGGGGGCTAACCTATAAGGAGACTTTGCAACTGGTGTAGCACCAGGTATAAGATCAATACGGAATTCGACTTCTCTAATTGGAGGAAGTCCTGAAATGTCGTCAGGAAAAACTTGCGGGAAATCTTTTACTACTAGAATGTTTTCAAGTTTCTTCTCCATGGTTCCCTTTTTGATGATATGAGCTAGAAACGCGACATAATTCTTGCGAAGATATTTTTGAGCTTGAAGACAAGACATTAAGCTGAGCCCTTTCGACGAGGTTTCTCCAAAGATTCGAAGAGTCTGACCGTTTGAAAGAGGAATACGTATAAACTTTTCGCGACATACAACTTCTGCCTGATGTTGACTGAGCCAGTCCATACCAATTATGATATCAAAACTTCCCAGCTTCATAGGAATAAGGTCAACTGAGAAGTCGTGGTCGTTTAAGGTGAGTGTACAGTTGCGTATAATAGAGTTTAATGAGACCGGTTTCCGGTCTGCAACTTCTACCGTTATGGATTCCATGAGCTTATCACGATTTTGGTTTAGGATAGGTTCAAATTCTAAGGACAAAAAACTTTTATCCGCCCCAGTATCAAACAACATGGATGCATATCTACCATTTATAAGGAATGTACCGTTAACCACATTGCCGTCAGCTCTAGCCTGATTATCGTTGATATTGAAAGCTCTTCCTCATGCAGGTGGAGGAGCTTGGTTCGCTTGATTCACCGGGTTGGCTTGGGCCTGAGCATGAATAATGTTTACCAACCTTGGACATGTGTTTCTGAAATGGCTTAGGTCTCCGCAATTGTAGCAAGCCCGCATAGGTTGAACCATAGGATAATTGGGTTGGTAATATGTTTGGGCTAAATGTTGGGTGGGTGGTAATAGTAGGGGTTGTTGGGCTTGACCCATTATTTGTTGGTGGGTTTGGGTTGAAGGCTGGTGGCGGTTCGTTCGCTGAGGCATGCGGCAGGTTTGAACAGTATGACCTGCACGACCACAGCCGATGCAATGTTGGCAAGGATAATCAGGAGAATGGTGATATTGGCAACGGTTGCATTTTGGTAACGGGCCAGAGTAGGGTCTTTTGTATGGTGCAGGTGAAGGGGCAACTTGGGTAATGGGTGCAGCAGGAATATGGGAGTTGGGTTGTGTAACAGCGAAGTTTCTGGTGTTGCGCTTCCTCTTGTTAGCAAACTTAGAGGAGGAGATGGAATGGTTTGAAGTTTGACCCTCAACAGGGGCTTTCTTTTTCTCTTCTTTAAACTTACCGTTGCGAATTCGATTCTCGGTCAGTTCAGTCGCTAGCTCCATAGCAGCTTCAAGTGTTACCGGTGAAATGGTGAGAACTGAATCTTGAATTTTCGAGGGAAGTCCTCGAATATAATGCTCGATCAACCGATAAGTTGGGGTGAACAAATTTGGAACCATTTGGTTCAACTCTAAGAACCTCTTGTTATAGGTGATATGATCTCCCTCCTTTTGCTTTAAAGAATGAAACTCGTCCTCCAACTTTTTAATTTCACTCCTAGGACAGAAACGCCTAGTCATGATTTCCCTTAATTCCTCCCAAGTTAAGGCTATTGCATCCTCAATTCCCCTCTTCCCCTTTTCAGTATTCCACCAGGTGAGAGCTACCCCAAATAGTCTCCCGGTGGCGTATCAAACCTTGCGATCCTCAGGACAGTCGCAGTTGAGGAAGGTGTTTTCCATTTCATCAAACCAATGGAGGAGAGCAGTGACACCTTCGGTCCCTTCAAATTTAGGAGGATCACAAGACTTGAAATGTTTGTATGAGCACTTGCTGGTAGGAGGGTTGCCGATGTTCTGGTCATTCTGTTAGGGAGGATTAGTGGGATTTGTGGCGAGAGCTTGTTGTACTTGAACCACAATGTCAGGCAGTATCGTGGCCATTTGTTTCGCGATTTGTGTGGCCAAGCGTTCGTGAGACCTTCCTGATCTTTTACCCCCTCGTTGTTGTCTGGACGACATCTACAGGAACATACATAAGAAGATTGTGAGTTTATGGTGTCTTTTTAGGTGTCATGTGTCTTTAAGAAAATTAAAATAACATAAATATCAATAATGCATCTACATCCATAGGATGTCTTGGGTTTGCTCATGTTGGGCCTCAAATGTCCCCCATACCTTCACCTGTATAGTCATGTGGGCCCCCATGACTATTGGCTGGGTAGGATTCACATTAGTATTGGCGATTTAACACTCGCATCACCCGAATGCAAACCACAAAATATGTTTACGAGATGTATGGTCGGAATGTGTCCAGGTGTAGACACAATGACAACTCAAAGTGGGGTTAGCTCACACGACGTTTGGTATAGCATGCTTTGGCCTAATAGGTACTTCGTACTCTCATCGTTAGTCCCCAGGTAGGCAAACTGGTCCTTTATTTTGGATTTATACGAATGCCAGCCTAGACAGGACGTTCCGACTACCGGTACTGGTACCCTTCCAGTTACTACATGCCCGTCATGAGAACTCACTTTGATGAGATTTGAAAACACAAAAATCATTGTAAAAGCAATCATGATGTGGTGTGTGCTTTCATGGATGTGATATGTTATGAGAATATGATTCATGATAGGCATTATATGATAATATATACTTATGAACATGCTTGCATAACATTGAATGTAACATTTAACATAAAACATATAAACATCATGAAATTTGGCATGTAACACACAAAAATCTTATAAGTTTCTAATCAACTATAGTATAGGCTCTAAGGGTCTAATAACCTATCCTATATCCCTATAGTCATGGCTCTGATACCAATCTGTCACACCCCGACCCGCAGCGGAATAAGAGTCGGGGCATAATTGGGTTATCACCAAAGTTCATGATATTTACTAATATGTTTCATATTTATTAAAGTCAAAATTACATTCCAAATAATCCAAACATGTCCATACAATACAAAGAAAATAACCAAACAAAATAATTCCAAGCTCTAAATCATTTTATTCTTCTAGTCCAATCCTATGTGTTTCTGGCTGCAGCTGGTTCACCTGTAGCATGTGTAAAAATGGGGGTTTTTGGGTCAACATAAGTTGGCGAGTGAACCTTGTTAGATAAACATTTATTATTTATTTTCTTGTTAGTTTATTAATGAAAAATTGTGCATAATCATAAATGAGCAAATGTAAATAATCAAACAGCAGCAATAACAGTCACAACTATGACATACAATAACATATGATAGCATACATTAACATACCAACATCATACAATAAATAACATGAATGAAACTGTGCGATCAAGGCTCAATCAAACGGAGCTGATCGTATTGCATGTACTGAAAATGAAAAATGTCTGTGCGATCAAGGCTCAATCAAACGGAGCCGATCGTATGTTGGCACGCCAGGTTCACGCTCATAATGTAATGGGGAACATGCTCAACGCTCATAATGTAATGGGGAGCGGCGGCCTATGAAATTGCATGTACTGAAAATAATAAATTTAATCTAACAATAACCACACAAACAGTTGAAACAAGCTGAATACACTTTTGTTCATGTCATGATGTATGCACAATGATTTAAATATAATATATAGCAAGACACATGATACACCCCAAAAACGTGATTAAAACGGGGAATTTGTAAAGATTCACTCACATTGGGTGCGTTTGATTGGAGATGGTGAGATGCGCACGAGTTGTAAGAGCGGAACAACGAGAATTAACTAACCTAAATAATAACGGAAAATATAGTAAATGAGCGGATTTTATTAAGGATTTTAATAGAATTTTTAGATATATTTTTACGAGTTTAAGGCTATTTCCTATCTTTAAAAACATTATTTTTAAGTGTTTTTAATTGATTTTTAAAATAAATTAAATAATTAAAAATATAAAAATATGTTGACTTTTTGGGTTGACCGTTGACTTTTTGACTTTGACCGTTTGACCGGTTTTATTGTGTAAATGTATGCGCCGGGTGAGGCTCGAACCCGAGACCTCCCGTATGCGTGCACGCAGCTCTACCAACTGAGCTACGTGTCTAACCCGAAATAATTCTGTTTTTAATTATACTTATATATTAACTCAATCTATCCAAAATCCTTTTATTTTCAAAAACATTTTAATTCATCGAACCGGTGCCACTAACAGGTCTCGAACCCGGGACCTGTGCTTTAACGTTACACACAGTCCACCGCTGGACTGTGTGTCTAACTTGGTTAATATACAAATTTTATTATACTTAACAACTAACGGAGTTAACCCGGTTCAGTTTTAAACAAAAAGGCATTTTATTACTGCGAAGGTGCGTGTGTCAAGAATCGAACTCGGGACGTATGCGTGTTTTTGTTCGCACACAGTCCACCGCTGGACTGTGTGTCTAACCCGTTCAAAATACCAATTTTAATTATTCTTATAATGTTATCACAGTTCATCTTCTTCGTTCGTTTTTACAGGCAGTAGATTACACCGTTATATCTTGTTTAGTTCGATTGATAAACATTGTACAAACTAATATGAAATGGCAGAGACGATAATTAGAAGTAAACATACCGGTGAACGATTTATTTCAGGATTCCGGCAAGGTGTCGGTCTCTGTTGTTATGAACTTCAACTGAACCAGACAATTAACCGTTTTGATTAGCTAATCGTGGAATTGAAGTGATAAACAAACGTTAACAAAGTGTTTGAATGTCCTTACCGATTCACAGATGAAAATAAAGATTTCCAGAAATTTTCCGGCGAACTGGAATTATCCGAAAGCAGCGTCTGAATTTGATTTCAAGTGAAAGGTTTGAGTTAGAAATAGCTTAACAATTGTTAGACTACGACGGTATTGAGGGACTTACCGTTTTGATGAAGAATACGGTTTTCCGGCGAGCTTGCAGAATTTTCCGGCGAGTAAAATAAACTTTTCTGGTGAACTGAAAGTATGACGAAAATGAAATGGCAGGTTTGTGGAATGTTTCTGAGTCGCGAGAAAGATGTTTGATTGCAGTAATTTCAGATTATTGGATAACTTCGGTTATAAAACCCATCATCATCAGAATTCAAGTCAATTCAAGTCTGAATTGATTAGAATTGTCGGTGCATCGGTTATAAATCTGAATTCGCGATTATTCAAACGTTTTAGACGGTTGAATAGCCGATTTCGGTTTTCAGTTGGCGCAACCGGTTCATCTAG
Source organism: Scalesia atractyloides (assembly GCA_947069175.1). Classification (NCBI taxonomy): domain Eukaryota; kingdom Viridiplantae; phylum Streptophyta; class Magnoliopsida; order Asterales; family Asteraceae; genus Scalesia; species Scalesia atractyloides. The sequence continues at coordinate 20,524,815 of CAMTDV010000014.1, read as the reverse complement.
GTTTGTATATAAGACTTATTTGTTTCCTAGAGTTGACAGAAAACAAACAAGTGGCGGAGTGGTTATGCGTGTGAGTGTTAAATCTTTGGAGTTACAACCCGGCTGACCCGGGTTCCAGTCCCGGCAGCCCCATTTTATTTTAAATTGTCTTATTTATACTTTTTATCAATTATAACTTTTAGGGTTTAGTTTGTTTATTAATTATGTATCATTAAAAATTAAAATAAACATAAATAGGCAACGACACATTTATAACTTGATATTCGATTACAAACGGAGCGGGTTTGGTAAAACCCGTTTTCGACAAATGTTACAGTCCCAAACAGAGGGTCCTTGATTATGAGGAAAGGATCCTTGATTCTGAGTAAGGGGTCCTTGATGCTGGAAATAGGATTTCTTTGGTGCGATTGTCCCCAAATATCCTCCTGAACTGAGATAGCCTCCTTGATACTGATACGATGATCCTGAAGATTGTGATGAGGATCCATAAGGCTAGCAATGAGATGCGTGTGGCTGCGTCATTGCCAATGATCCATGCTGCAATCCTAAGGATCCTTGAGCCTGTGTCATCGCCATTGATCCCTGCCGGTAAATGGAGGATTCTTGGACTTGAATACTAGGTCCCCTAGAATGTTGGATTGATGATGCTGGAGAAGTGAAATCCAATTATCTGGGTATTAGCAGAGAGTGATCCTCCATTGATATCTTTTGCTTTTTTATTTCATCAATCTCCCTGAGGATCCTTTGGTTGGTTTTGTCCTGCTTCTCCATGTAATTCTTCATCTGCAAAATCAAGGTAGAAACATCATTGTTAGTAACTGTAGACGAAGAAACAGTAGAGGTTTTTGATCCTGTGTAAACAGGAGTAGTTTTCTTCTGAGGATTCTCAGTATTCTTCTGATATGCAGGAGGAATGGGTGGCAATGATGCACTAGGCTAAGATGTGGTAACCGTTGGTATAGCACTTGAACTGGATTTTCCCTGAGAAGCCATGTAGTTGAAAAGAATGGATGAAGATGAATGAAATGAACGGAATTTTGATAATTGAAGCACCGATTGCCCCACGGTGGGTGCCAAACTGTTTTGGTCAAAAATACACTAAGGATAATGTGACCAAACTTTGTATGTGAGGTTGAGTGCTTATGTGTTGAACAATGATGTGAAAATCATGAAATGTGATGAACAATGGACACCGAGATTTATACAAGGAAAAAGCCCTTGATCAATGTATGATCTCCGGCATAAAAAACCTCGGGCGGTGGAAACTACCGATCACCAAGTATATTTCACAAGTAAGATTACAACCTCGGAAGATATTGAGCTTTTACAATCGATCTATAGTGTAATGTGTGTGTATTTCTCGAGATTTTCCAAGTGATCTTGTGATATCAGTGTTTGCGAATGAATTCGTGTATCTAGTGAGCTCAATACCCCCTAAAAGATTAGCGTTTATAACTTATAACTAACTATCCGAAATATCAGGGATCCTCCATGTTCATGCATAACGTCCATTTAACCTTCAGCACGTGCTTAATCCTCCGCATATTCCACGAATATTTTGCTTGACCAAGTCCACTATCGATACCTGCACTACATTCAAGTAAAACATTGAAGTCAATTGTTAGAAACCGTTATAGTCACCAAGGATCCTTGATCCTTCCAGTATTAAGTACTCAGTACATGGATAATATATCCTCGATATACTGAAGGATCACTGATTCTTAAGCAATAAAAACCTACCCCTAACAGACATCTAACTAGAACATCGTCCAATTTCTTTGGGTTGTTAATGCTAATCAGATCTAATGGTGTCCCACCGAGCCATAGGTGCAAAGACCTATGTATAATTCACCCCTTCCTTTTGAGCATAACCTTTAACTACAAGCCTTGCTTTGTATTTTTCAGGCTGAGATTACGTTGTGTAGTAATCCTTCAACCAGGCAGGAGGATTCCTAGACCTGGTCGGAATTGCTGCTTGACCAGGTGAGTCAACAGAGTCATCTGCAGTACATCTCTACTGATGACTATTCTTTTGGCTACTGGATCATAAAGTCGATACGCCTTAGATTCTGGACTAATCCCACTGAATACACATTTATGACTTCTATTATCCAACTTGGTTCTTAACTGGTTTGGATTATGTGCATATGATATGCAACCAAACACTTTAAAGTATAGGTGGGGTTCGGCTACAATGTCCATTTTACCTACAAAGTGTACAAAGTCATAAAACACCACAATTTCAGCCATAAAACACACTCAAACGGTCAAACCCACAAATAACATAGTGAAGATCACTAAAACACAATATCCAACCCTAACAGTCCTTAAAAACTTCAAACACACCATCGTAGAACTTCGAATATAAAACACAACATGATAATCAACATAAAACACACTAATGTTAGTCATTCGATAAACAAAGCCTTATCATCCAAAACACAACACAAAACCCACAAATATGGTGTTTTAGTAATCCTCATTATGTTATTTGTGGGTTTGAGTGTGTTTTATGGCTGAAATTGTGGTGTTTTATGACTTTGTACACTTTGTAGGAAAAATGGACTTTGTAGCCAACTCACACTTAGTTTTGTACATATCCATAATTCTTCAGGACCTTATGATCTAAACTTCTACTAACACACCTGTTTATGATATGACACGCCCATCTTACCGCCTAAGACTAGAAATAATTGGGGACAGTTTCTTCACTAACAAACACCGGACCATGTTCATTAGTGTACGATTCATGCATTCTGCAACCCCATTATGTTGTGGGGTGTAAGTAGCAGTAAGTTGTCGCTTGATTCCTTGACTGTCACATAAATCTTTGAATGAGGTTGAGATGAATTCGCCTCCTCTGTCACTCCTTAAACACTTTATAGCCAACCCAGTTTTTTTTCCACACCATTCTTAAAGCTAAACCGTTATTTATCTGCAGTACATCTCTATTGATGACTATTCTTTTGCTAAAATAACCAAAAAAAAAGTAAATGTGTCACTTAAAAAAGCTAAAGCGTAACTAATTTTGATGACATGTACGCTTGATCACTTGTAAATTATTATCACAACTTGGTTTTGAGTAAAATATATGTCTAGACGTAGATAAAAATAAGAACATTACAACAACATACTCAAAATTTTATAAAACATCGCATTTTAATAATTATAAGCAGAAAACATAATATTTTTAAAAGTAATTAAAATATAAACATAATATTTTTAAAAGTAACCATTACAAAAACAAATGATTTTTTCACCAAACTGACAACTAATATATTATATCTATGTAACAAACGAACACACACAGTTATTGTATTTGTAACATACTGATCCGCAGTGGGGTGATCTGATTTTTAATAAAGTTTAAAAGGAAATATAGATGAAGTGGTAAAAATAACGTTAATGGTAGGAATCGAATTGATATTTGTTTGGTTCATTACGGTATCGATATGGTACCGACACTCGCTATAGCAACTGAAATGGAAACTTAAAAATAAATTCTCTATAAGTCTAAAAGGATGTCGATACATGTTTTACATTGATTGAAAACCATAGTAAATGAATATCAGTAATGTTCTAATAGTACCACTACTGGTACCGATGTTTTCCGATGGGTACCAAGTAGATCCGCTTTCAAAAAAAAGTTATATTGCGTATTTATTTAAAAAACAACAACTAACCAATAGAAGTTATAAGAGAAAACTAAACTATTAGGTTACATGCATATATTATCTATATTGCAAAGGATGGATTTGAAACTTTAAAAAGTAAAAGAAACAAAAAAACTTAAAACATAGACCCATAAGGTATATGGAATAGACATATACACCAATCAAAACCATTTACTATTAATAAAACTTGCTAATTGTTATACATATATTATCTATATTGCAAAGGATGGATTTGAAACTTTAAAAAGTAAAAGAAACAAAAAAACTTAAAACATGGACCCATAAGGTATATGGAATAGGCATATACACCAATCAAAACTATTTACTATTAATAAAACTTGCTAATTGTTATATAGTAAATAAATAAATAAATAAATAAATAAATGTTTTTTTTTTATTTTCTTCATCTTCCTTCTATTACCACTAAAACCTTGTATTATTTTAACCCATACAAAAAATTCTAGTCATCCAAATAACCATTACATTACGTAATAAAACATCCAACAACCAAAAAAAACAAGTTTTATAAAACCAATCTTTGAAGGCCTACTACCAACAATAATCGGTGAGAACCCCTTCTTTGTACACCCTACACCGAACCCACGGTAGTTCATTTCCCATACTTCACGATATTTAAGCCTATCAAAAGTTCAATACTCAATTAGACCACACTATGTGGGCGTTTAAAAGGGTCTTTATGTTTGACAACGCCATGCACACCGGCAGGGAAAACTCCACAGGCATGAAGATGAAATTCGCGTTCACTTGGCATGTTATAATTCGGTGTTGATTTTAGCCGTTTGACCCCAACGGTACATTTTTAAGTTTTAAAAACTGTACTTTTCAAAAATATTTTTCCTTATATAAACCCCACACTTCTTCCATTTTTTACAAAGTCTCAAATTTCACTCAAAATTCTACTTCAACTTCTACCAATTTTCACTTCAAAAAACCGAAAATGGCTACAATTCCTTGGCACGACCACAACCGTGAATTTCGTCACGTTTCGGCGTGACAGATTACTAGGTTTTTTATGTAGTAATGTTTAATTTTTAGGTTTAAGTTAAGTTATGTAATATTTTTTTATTTTGTGTTTTTTTTTAATTATGTAATTTTTTATGTTTAAATAATGTAATGTTTAAGTATTAATGTTATTAGTTTCATTACTATTTGTTATGGGTGGAATTTCGAGCTTATATCCCGAAGGCATTACCTGATATTATATGCTTAATGCCGCGACCAGGATACTGAACCAGGATCTTGAACCAGGATACTGGTAACATCCTGCGGGGGTATCCTGCTGGCTACTAACGATTTTCTTTGGTTGCAAGGTACCAACGTTAAAGGACTTGATCTACCTGAAGATTAGCTCAACGTGGTTGAAAATGGCAGAAGAATGGGTCTTGTAACGGTCAAGATAGAAGAAAGGCATATTCTGCAAGAATTTAGGATCCCTCCACCTACAACTGTTGGATTGTTTTAAAGCATGCAAGAAATATAAATTGTTCAAGTGCCAGTAAAGTAAATTGTTCGACAAACATCACACCAACACCACCACCAACTCAAGCTCCACCTTCCTCATCAGCCTTGCCACCTGCTCCACAGGGTTGCGTCCCAAATCCTCCAGCTTTGCCTCCAGGAGCTTCGCTATTCCACAAGCCTCCTCGTAAAGAGACACCGAGCGATTCAAACCCTATAAAAAAGAAGACATGGATGTGTTCATGGAATCAATGGACTCCATGAAGCCAAGATTTTCATAGGAGAAGGCTGTGGTAGCAGTAGCAGGGAGATCAACACCCTTCCTCTTCTTAGATCCTGATGTCGGGACCTGGTCAGAAGGGAAGGCTTAGGAGCAGCAAAAGAAGGTTTAGAAAAGCTGTCAAGCTCCTCTAGATCGAAAGTAGCAGGGTCCTTGGTGGAATCTACGTAAAAGGGAGTAATTTTAATTTTATTACATGATAATATTTTGAAGTAACCAAACATATGTAGGAAAACTTAAAACAGATATCCTTACCAGATATGCAAGAAGACTACCTACTTATGAGAAAGTACAACCTTGGAAGTTGCACGAAGTCACATCAATATACCCGTTTGGATTAAGGATCCTAACATATATATTTTTGGGGACAATTGTTATGGGTGGAATTTCGAGCTTATATCCCAAAGGCATATCCTGATATTATATGCTTAATGTCGTGACCAGGATACTGAACCAGGATACTGGTAACATCCTACGGGGGTATTCTGCTTGCTACTAACGATTTTCTTTGGTTGCAAGGTACCAACGTTAAAGGACTTGATCTACCTGAAGATTCGCTCAAGGTGGTTGAAAATGGCAGAAGAATGGGTGTTGTAACGGTCAGGATAGAAGAAAGGCATATTCTGCGAGAATTTAGGATGCTGGTCAATGCTATTAATGTTGTAATGGTTATATGAGCTGAAGACCCAGAATTATAGTTAATATGCACGTGGAAAACAAGTTGAAACAGTCCCCCAACGTTCAAAATGGAATATTCCCATCATCCCGGAATAATAGGAGAGTTAGTTTGTTATTTGTAACTATAAATAGGAGTGCCAGATCATAGGAACACACACACTTTCGAGCTCTCATACTCATACACTCTCATTTCTTTCTAGCAACCACACATTAACACTCACTACTTGCGATCGTTGTAACACTTAGTAGCGATATGAGCAATATCCTGCACTGTATCCTGGTTATTCAAGCAATAAGAAGAACAAGGCAGCCGACGATTGTCAGCTCCCGAGGTTTTATGCTGGAGATCTAGATTGATCAAGGGCTTTCCTCGTATACCCTGTGTCCACTTTTACTTTTATCGCTCATTGTTTGATTATTAATATAGTTTCCTATCCTGAGGCTATATCCAGAAACTGTTTTTATAAACGAATAAACCAACATATTTTTACAAACACTGCTAGCACACTACCTCACAAAACTAATTTGATCACCAAATTGCTTCGGTAATTTTTGACCAAAACAATTTGGCGTCCGCCGTGGGGCAAGTGGTGCTATTTCTAGGTAAAGCTTTGTTAAAATCATTACTTGGCTTTTTATTTTCAAAACTTTTTTCACGACTGTTTTGGATGGCTTCGAAATCAAACATGAGCTCTTCCTCCATACCTGCTACAACCAGTTCAGTGCTTCCACCACCTCCATCCCGAGACACTCTGCCTGCCCAGAATGTCTATAGATCTGGTGTCCCAGGGAGAACTCCTATTATGGCTTCTAATGATGAAATTTTAGCTTTGTTTGGTAATATACAGGATCAGATGAAGCAACAACAGGAAACTAACAAGATGATAATGAGAGAAATACAACTCTTAAAGTCCAACTCCAAGAGACCTGCTGAGGATGTTGTCACTCCCTTGCAACCCAGGAATCTGAACTTTCGTTTAGCGGTGTATACTGAGCATAATCAGGGCAATGTCGTACCAAGCCGTTCCCAGAGCAATGTTCCTGAAATACCCTCATCAGCCAGGATATCGACTGTGAGGGGCCCAGGATACGCTCCAGGATATGGCCAGAATCAACAGACTGATAACTTATCTAATAATGTTAATACTGTTGCTACTAACAATGTTGGATCTTCACAGGATACAAGTGCAACATTGGCATTATCTAGAGAACTCCAGAAACTGAAGGATATGATATCAAGTGTGCCTGGGGTAGTTCAACCAATATCGGAAGTATCCCAGGATAGTCACAACATATCCGCTTTGCTCGCCATATTTGTGATGCTGAAATTCTCAAGAGATTCCAAACTCCCAACATGAAGCTTTATGATGGGACGACGGATCCAGAAGAGCATATTGCCCAGTATAGGGAGAGGATGGAAGTGAATCATATTCCACCGGATCTTAAAGAAGCATGTCTCTGCAAGGGCTTCGGCTCTACTCTGACAGGATCAGCTTTGAAGTGGCTCTTAAGCGTTCCACCTCATTCAATTACATCATTTGCTCATTTGGTTAATTTGTTTAACAGTCAATTTTCTTGTAGTAGAAGCTTTGAAAAACTAACAAGTGACCTCTACAGGATAACACAAGGACCTCAAGAATCCCTTAGGGATTATGTGGACAAATTTAGTAGGGAATCCTTAGATATCCCACATCTTGATGTTGCTACAGCTGTACAAGCATTCAAGATGGGATTACAAAAGGATTCTCCATTTTATCAGGATCTTGTGATGAATCCTTGCAGGAACTTGGACGAAGCTCGAAACAGGGCTCTAAGATATATCAGGCTTGAAGACGACAAGAAAATGCAAGAGAGGATGAATTCATCCTCAACATACGAATCAACAAACAGGAAATCAGAATCCTCGTACAAATTGTACCGCTCTAAGCCGTATGGTAAAAAACGACAGCAAGAAAGTGAATGCTGTCAAGGATGAAGATGGCGAAGAATATCCTGAGTTATCTGAATACTGTTTTTCTGTTAATACTCCTGAACTAATATATGCCATGCAGGGTTTAGGAGATAAAGCAAGGTGGCCAATGAAGAACCAACAAAAGGCTGATTGGAAGGATAAGTCCAAGTGGTGCGCCTTCCATGAAGATTTTAGACATGTAACGGAAGATTGCATAACCCTTAGAAAGGAGATAAGCTATCTGCTAAGCAAAGGCTACTTAAAAGATCTTATCGGTAGGAAGAAGAATAAGGGTCAGGATACTGACAGGGATCCTGAACGAGCAGGATCACCTCCTCCAGATACCAAGATAATCAATTTCATAACTGGAGGGTCCGATATATGCGGAACCTCTTATTCTGCAGCTAAGAGGCATGCCAAAGAGGCAAAGGCAGAAAGAGGGGATAAGCCAACGAGGGTGACGACACTTACAACTGACTAAGTGATAACGTTCGTTAGTGAAGACTGGGATAGCATTCAGGATCCTCATCATGATGGTCTGGTAATCACTTTCTATATTGCTAACCATTTTGTACGCAGGATATTGGTGGACAATGGCAGCTCGGTCAACATCATTCAACTAGAGACCCTGAAGAGGATGAACATCCCATAAATGAAGATTACCTCGAAGTCCACTGTGCTCGTAGGGTTCAATGGAGAAGCAAAGAACACTGTTGGAGAGATAAAGCTGCCTGTATATGTTGAAGGAGTGAACTCAATGCAACGGTTTTGTGTCATGGATTCATTATCCTGCTACAATATTATATTAGGCAGGCCATGGATTCATGATATGAAAGCTGTACCTTCCACCTATCATCAGTGTGTCAAGATTCCTACCCTTTGGGGGGGGGGGGGTAGTCAAAGTGTAAAGCGACCAACAGGAGGCGAAGGAATGCTAATCCTCTTCGACGAAGGCGTCAACAAAATCCAGGGCAGGATAGCAATTAAAGATACAAGCCTAGGATATCGTGGGAACTTCGGAGCAGGATGTTAAGAAAGTTATCCTGGATCAGGATAATCCAGATATCTCGATGCTTGTAGGGGCTAATATCCCTCAGGATATTGAGAATCAACTTACTAACTTTTTGAAACGCAGGATGACTACGTCTGCATGGAAACACGAAGATATGACAGGTATATCGAAAGATATTATAACTCACAAGCTTGGAATTGACAAATCTTTCAGGCCCGTTCAACAAAAGAGAAGGAAATTCACTCCTGAAAGGAATGCAATTATACAAGAGGAGGTTGAAAGGTTGCTGAAGTCCAAGATGACCACGGAAGTTAAATTTCCTAAGTGGCTAGTAAACGTGGTGGTGGTCCAAAAGAAGAATGGGAAGTGGAGAGTTTGTGTAGATTACACAGACCTCAATAAAGCCTATCCTAAAGACCCATTCCCATTACCTCATATAGATTCGATGGTAGATGCAACTGCCGGTCATGAAATGCTAACCTTTATGGATGCATCCTCAGGATTTCAGCAAATCCAAATGGAGCCATCCGACTAAGAAGACACAGCATTCATGGCACCCACAGGTATATACTGTTATACTGCTATGCCTTTTGGTTTAAAAAATGCAGGTGCAACATACCAAAGGCTGGTTAATATGATGTTTGAAGACAAACCGGGGGACACAATGGAAGTATATATTGACGATATGGTGTTGAAATCCAAGAAAGCGGAGAATCACCTCCAGGATTTAGAGTGTGCTTTCAATATCCTAGACCAATATAATATCAAGCTGAATCCTGCTAAGTGCCATTTTGGAGTGGGGGCAGGAAAGTTTTTAGGATACCTGGTGACCAAGAAAGGGATAGAAGCAAGTCCAGAACAGATTAAAGTTGTCCTGGATCTCAAATCACCATCCAATATGAAGGATGTACAAAGGTTAACTGGAAGAATAGCAACTCTGAACAGGTTCATTCAAGATCTTCAAAGAAATGCAAAGATTTTTATGATATCTTGAAGAAGAACAAAAAGTTTAAATGGGGAGAGATATGTCACACCCTGACCCGCAGCGGAAAAGGTGATCGGGGCATGATTGGGTTTTCATCAAAGCTCATGACATTTATTATAACGTTTCATATTTATTATTACAATTTAAAGGGAAATCATACAATCATAATTACAACATGTTCTACACAACTTTCTAGACTTCATTATTTTCTTCTAAGGCATTTCCTATGTTTTACTTGCTTCATCCTGTTCACCTGTATCATGTGTAAAAATGGTTTTTGGATCAACAAAAAGTTGGCGAGTGAATCCTATGAAAAACATTTGAACAAGTTTATTGAATTGATTATAAAATAAAGTGCGTAACCACATATGAGTAAACATAGATGTAAACTTATGCACAAATCACTTAATATTATATAATGCACACACCTACAGTAATAGATTGTTTTGAGGCACGCGTTGCTCAACTCGTCTCCCACGAGGAATTGATGGGCCTAATGAATGAGTTTTGAGGCACGCGTTGTTCTACGAACTGATGGGCCTAATGAATGAGTTTTAAGGCACGCGTTGTTCAACTCGTCTCCCATGAGGAACTGATGGGCCTAACAAATAATTTGCATACAACTTGACCATATGTAATAAATAACTACAAACAATATTTACATTCTAAATTTAAATCATAATATGGTATGGCACGAGTTTGAATAAACGAATTAGTTTTAGTGACACATAATACACCCCAAAACGTGTAATTAAAAAGGGGAGTTGTAAGATTCACTCACATTGGGTGCGTTCGGTTGATGATGTTGAATGCGCACGAAGTTGGATTTAACCACGAGTGAAACTAACCTAGATAATAACATAATGGTTCGGTAAATAAGCGGATTTTATTAAACAATTTTTAGTAGGATTATTGGATATATTTTTGTGAGTTTAAGGCTATTTTCTAACTTTAAAAACGTTATTTTTAAGTATTTTTAATTGGTTTTTAAATAAAATAAATAAATAAAAATAATAAAAAAATGTTGACTTTTGACCGTTGACCATGACTTGTTGACCGTTGACCGTTGACTTGTTGACCGGTTCGGTCGGTTATATGTGTGCGCTGGGTGAGACTCGAACCCGTGACCTCTCGTACGCGTGCACGCAACTCTACCAACTGAGCAACGTGTCTAACCCAAAATATTTCTGTTTTTAATTATATTTATATATTAATTAAATAAATCCAAAAATCACTTATTTTTAAAAACGATTTAATTGTATCACTCGGTGCTCGCCACAGGTCTCGAACCTGGGACCTGTGGTTTAGTTTGGCACACAGTCCACCGCTGGACTGTGTGTCTAACTTGGTAAATATTCTGATTTTTATTATACTTAACATCTTACTGAGTTAACCCGGTTCGGTTTAAAAAAAAGGCATTTTATTACAGCGAATGTGTGTGTGTCAATGATCGAACTCGGGACGTGTATGTATTTGTTTGCACACAGTCCACCGCTGGACTGTGTGTCTAACCCGTTCATAAAACTGGTTTTAAATAATCTTATAACATAACCGGACTTCGTCTTCTTCGCTCAAGAACACAGACAATGATAATTCGACTAATTCATGTCTAATTCGATTAACAAACATTATAAGTAGTTGAAAGGTAATGAACGGAGAGAGTTTGGGGATAGGAGGTACCGATCAGTGTCTTTCACAGAACTCCGGCAAAGGTCCGTCGGCTCTGTTAGTGAACTTCGGCTGTTAGAATCAATTAACAGTTCTGTTCGATTAGATATGATATTGAGGTACATAAACAAGGATTTACAGAAGTTTGGATGATTATACCGATTCCCAGCGTAAGATCAGAAATTTCAGAGGTTTTCCGGCGAGAGCTGAATATTCCGGCTACGTCGTCTGGGATTGATTCTGATGGTTGGATTGAAGTTAGTATCAGTCTAACAACAGACTGAAACGGAAAGAGTCGAGGTATTTACTGTGTAGATGAAATCTCGGTTTTCCGGCGACTTGCAGAGATTTTCCGGCGAGTAAAGTTACGTCGAGAATTTGTGTGATTGTGAGCGAAAAGGTTATCAGAAGATTGCGGGTGTATTTATAGGGAAGAACATCGATGAATTTAGTCCGATTATCGTCTTGATTCGTCGGTCAATAATTTTTCCGGCGGTTATGACTGATGTCGCGGACTGGACATCGGTTATAACCGATGTAATAGTTATTATACGCGTTAAGACACAAGAAACCGATAGAGAAAGGCGAAATCGTCGGGATTTCCGACGACTGCGAATTGGGCGCGTCAGTTTGAATTCGAGATTGTGATATTTGAATTAATTGTTTTGATATATTGCTAAAGAACACAAGTGGCAGAGTGGTTTGGTGAATGAGAGTTAAGACTTGGCTAACCCGGTTGACTCGGCTGACCCGGGTTCGAATCCCGGTTTCAGCATTTCATTTTTAATTCGCTATTTTTAATACATTTTCAAATATAAATTTTATATTCTAATATACTTATTAATTATGTACCGTTTAAAATTAATTTGAGCAATAATTACGCAACGAATTTTTTAACTGATTGTTCGGTTAATAAACGAAGTGGGTTTGGTAAATCCGGTTTTTTACGGATGTTACAGTATCCCCTACTTTTTAGAAATTTCGTCCCGAAAATTTAAGTAGTGACATATTTGTCTAAAAAGGATGGTGTTTAGTTTGACAGTTACATACTTAGAAAGGAGTAAGAGTTTAAATTTTTGTTTGAGGCGGTAACGTTCCTTGTAAGGGTTGAGTACCCTGCTACAGGAATCGCTTTTTGATGCCTAAGATAATGAATATTGATAAACAGAGTTAATTGACTAAATATGATTTCATGCGCAAGAGTTTTGATATGTTTGGAAAGATAAGATTATATCCTAAAACAAAACTTCTACTACTAAAACCTACATGGAACTTCTCATAACCGCCTGACAATGCCTCTGATCCTTTGGCAAGAATACTTATATATAGGAAGTACCAGCAGCGTATCCACCATATTCTCGTCAAATTTTCATTGGTTTTATCAGTAAGTTATGATTGGTTCTATGATGTGACTCTAGAACATAAATAAACACAACAACCAATGTCTGAGTCCTAATTCTGATAGTATACATGTTTGAATGATGACAGTATCCAATTTCTTTAAATGATGAGATGATATGAATGCTAAATCAGTGAGTATAAAACAACTTCAACCAAGACATACTAAATCCTACATGGAACTTCTCATAACCGCCTGACAAAGCCTCTGATCCTTTGACAAGAATACTTATATATAGGAAGTACCAGCGGCGTATCCACCATATTCTCGTCAAATTTTCATTGATTTTATCAGTAAGTTATGATTGGTTCTATGATGTGACTCTAGAACATAAATAAACACAACAACCAATGTCTGAGTCATAATTCTGATAGTATACATGTTTGAATGGTGATACAATCCAATTTCTTTAAATGATGTGATGATATGAATGCTAAATCAGTGAGTATAAAACAATCTTCAACCAAGACAATACTAAATCCTACATGGAACTTCTCATAACCGCCTGATAATGCCTCTGATCCTTTGACAAAAATACTTATATATAGGAAGTACCAGCGGCGTATCCACCATATTCTTGTCAAATTTTCATTAGCTTTATCCATAAGTTATGATTAGTTCTATGTGACTCTAAAACATAAACAAACACAATCAACCAAAGCTTGAGTCTTAATTCTGATAGTATACATGTTTGAATGATGACAGTACCTCTCTCGTTTGTTATGATGGAGAGGTTAGTCTATGTAGAAATGGAACACAACCCAATTTCTTTAAATGATGAGATGATATGTATGTTAAATCAGTGAGCGTAAAACAAATTTCAACCAAGATATTACTAAATCCTACATGGAACTTCTCATAACCGCCTGACAATGCCTCTGATCCTTTGACAAGAATACTTATACATAGGAAGTACCAGCGGCGTATCCACCATATTCTTGTCAAATTTTCATTGGCTTTATCCGTAAGTTATGATTAGTTCTATGTGACTCTAAAACATAAACAAACACAATCAACCAAAGCTTGAGTCTTAATTCTGATAGCATACATGTTTGAATGGTGACAGTACCTCTCTCGTTTGTTATGATGGAGAGGTTAGTCCATGTAGAAGTGAGGCACAGCTCAACTTCTTTAAATGACGACACTGTGATATGTCGTGAGGTATGATGATATGAATGTTAAATCAATGAGTATAAAAACAAAACTGAAATAGTAATTTGCATTAAGATTCTTGGATAAATTTCCAATTTATAAATGGGATACGGGAAAATTGAGATAACATAAAGAAAAACGTAAAAACTAAGCGGTTGGAGTTGAATCTTGATTTTTGGTGAAGGGGACTAGTTGGGTGGTTTCGTTTGGACCGTCATTATCTTCAACAGGATTGGCGTTGATGTTGAAAACTCTTCCTCTTGCTGGTGGCCTAGTGATTAGGTTTCCTTGATTTGCTTGGTTAACTTGGTTTGCTTGAGCTTGGGCGTTTATGATGTTAACCAATCGAGGGCACGTGTTTCTAGAGTGGGTAGGGTCGCCACAATTGAAACAAGCTCGAACATATGGGAATATGGGGTATTGGGGTTGTTGATATGTTTGGATCAAGTTTTGAGTAAGGGGTGAGGTTTGGTTTTAAGGGGTGCGGCAAACCTTGCTCAAATGACCATAACGTCCACAATTCGCACATAGTCGACAAGGTAAGGTAGATGGATGGTGATAAAAACAGGTGTTACATTGAGGGTGAGGTCCAAGGTAAGGTTTCTTATTTGGGTAAGTTAAGTTGGGTGCTACTTGAGTGATTGGGATAGCTTGGAGGGGTACGGCTTGTGAGGCTAGTTGGTTGCGTTGGGTGGCAGCGAAAAGTTGTCCGTCTCGTTTTCTCTTAGAAATGGGTTGAGAAGGGGATTCGGTTTGGGTGGAGTTAGAGGTTTCAGTCGATTCTTTATCCTTCTTCTTCTTCTCCTCCTTGAAGTCTTTGTTCCGGATTCGGTTCTCGGTGACCTCTGTAGCTAACTCCATTGCTGCTTCCAAGGTTACAGGTGTGGTACTTATTACAGAGTCCTGAATCTTTGAAGGAAGACCTCGAATGTAGTGCTCGATCAAACGGTAGAGGGGAGTGAACAAGTTGGGAACCATTTGATTTAACTCGAGGAATCTCTTGTTGTATGTGGTGTGGTCGCCTTCCTTTTGTTTCAACGAATAGAACTCATCCTCTAATTTCTTGATTCGCTCCTTGGGCAAAACCGTCTTGTCATGATTTCCTTCAACTCTTCCCAAGTCAAAGTCATAGCATCTTCAACACCTCGTTTAGCCTTCTCTGTATTCCACCAAGTAAGTGCTATCCCAAGTAAACGACCAGTAGCATATCGCACTTTGCGATCATCGGGGCAATCGCAATTTAGAAAAGTGTTCTCCATTTCTTCAAACCAATGGAGGAGAGCGGTGACACCTTCAGTCCCTTCATATTTTGGAGGGTCGCAGGATTTGAAATGCTTGTAGGTGCATTTAGTGGTATTTGGGGGAGGGTTGATAACATTTTGATCTTCTTGGTTGACAGGATTAGCGGTAAGGGCTTGTTGGACTTGAATTAAAATGTTGGGTATTACGGCAGCCATTTGTTGAGCGATTTGGGCAGCCATGCGCTCGCGGGCTTTTCCTGATCTCATCTTCCTACGAGCGAGGCTATAAGACATCTACAAGGAATACATATCAAGAGTATGAGTTGGATGCTTTAGGGATCAGGGGCCGTATTTAGGAATGAACATTTATAAAATAAATATAAAATAATAAATCTACTACATCCATAGGATGTCTTGGGCTTTGCTCGTAATTGGGCCTTGCATGCCGCCATACTTCACCTTAGTAATCATGTGGGCCCCATGATTACCGGGTTTTTATATGGTTAGCATGTGTTAGCTTTGTTACGTACACTAAAACCCGGAGAAAATCGAGAAATATGTATGTAACGTATGATATTCCGAATGTATCACAAAATGTAGTATCGGAAGTGTTTGCATGCATTTGTGTATGTAATAAATATGAAAGAAATAAACATCATGAGTTTGCATATAACCACATAAACAATTAAAATCTAATCAACTATAGTATAGGCTCTAAGGGTCTAATAACCTATCCTATATCCCTATAGTCATGGCTTTGATACCAATCTGTCACACCTCGACCCGCAGCGGAAAATGTGATCGGGGCATGATTGGGTTTTCATCAAAGCTCATGACATTTATTATAACGTTTCATATTTATTATTACAATTTAAAGGGAAATCATACAATCATAATTACAACATGTTCTACACAACTTTCTAGACTTCATTATTTTCTTCTAAGGCATTTCCTATGTTTTCCTTGCTTCATCCTGTTCACCTGTATCATGTGTAAAAATGGTTTTTGGATCAACAAAAAGTTGGCGAGTGAATCCTATGAAAAACATTTGAACAAGTTTATTGAATTGATTATAAAATAAAGTGCGTAACCACATATGAGTAAACATAGATGTAAACTTATTCACAAATCACTTAATATTATATAATGCACACACCTACAGTAATAGATTGTTTTGAGACACGCGTTGCTCAACTCGTCTCCCACGAGGAACTGATGGGCCTAATGAATGAGTTTTGAGGCACGTGTTGTTCTACGAACTGATGGGCCTAATGAATGAGTTTTAAGGCACGCGTTGTTCAACTCGTCTCCCACGAGGAACTGATGGACCTAACAAATAATTTGCATACAACTTGACCATATGTTATAAATAACTACAAACAATATTTACATTCTAAATTTAAATCATAATATGGTATGGCACGAGTTTGAATAAACGAATTAGTTTTAGTGACACATAATACACCCCAAAACGTGTAATTAAAAAGGGGAGTTGTAAGATTCACTCACATTGGGTGCGTTCGGTTGATGATGTTGAATGCGCACGAAGTTGGATTTAACCACGAGTGAAACTAACCTAGATAATAACATAATGGTTCGGTAAATAGGCGGATTTTATTAAACAATTTTTAGTAGGATTATTGGATATATTTTTGTGAGTTTAAGGCTATTTTCTAACTTTAAAAACGTTATTTTTAAGTATTTTTAATTGGTTTTTAAATAAAATTAATAAATAAAAATAATAAAAAAATGTTGACTTTTGACCGTTGACCATGACTTGTTGACCGTTGACTTGTTGACCGGTTCGGTCAGTTATATGTGTGCGCTGGGTGAGACTCGAACCCGTGACCTCTCGTACGCGTGCACGCAGCTCTACCAACTGAGCTACGTGTCTAACCTGAAATATTTCTGTTTTTAATTATATTTATATACTAATTAAATAAATCCGAAAATCACTTATTTTTAAAAACGATTTAATTGGATCACTCGGTGCTCGCCACAGGTCTCGAACCCGGGACCTGTGGTTTAGTTTGGCACACAGTCCACCGCTGGACTGTGTGTCTAACTTGGTAAATATTCTGGTTTTTATTATACTTAACATCTTACTACCCGGTTCAGTTTAAAAAAAAAAGCATTTTATTACAGCGAATGTGTGTGTGTCAAGGATCGAACTCGGGACGTGTATGTATTTGTTTGCACACAGTCCACCGCTGGACTGTGTGTCTAACCGGTTCATAAAACTGGTTTTAAATAATCTTATAACATAATCGGACTTCGTCTTCTTCGCTCAAGAACACAGACAATGATAATTCGACTGATTCATGTCTAATTCGATTAACAAACATTATAAGTAGTTGAAAGGTAATGAACGGAGAGAGTTTGGGGATAGGAGGTACCGATCGGTGTCTTTCACAGAACTCCGGCAAAGGTCCGTCGGCTCTGTTAGTGAACTTCGGCTGTTAGAATCAATTAACAGTTATGTTCGATTAGATATGATATTGAGGTACATAAACAAGGATTTACAGAAGTTTGGATGATTATACCGATTCCCAGCGTAAGATCAGAAATTTCAGAGGTTTTCCGGCGAGAGCTAAATATTCCGGCTACGTCATCTGGGATTGATTCTGATGGTTGGATTGAAGTTAGTATCAGTCTAACAACGGATTGAAACGGAAAGAGTCGAGGTATTTACCGTGTAGATGAAATCTCGGTTTTCCGGCGACTTGCAGAGATTTTCTGGCAAGTAAAATTACGTCGAGAATTTGTGTGATTGTGAGCGAAAAGGTTATCAGAAGCTTGCGGGTGTATTTATAGGGAAGAACATCGATGAATTTAGTCCGATTACCGTCTTGATTCTTCGGTCAATAATTTTTCCGGCGGTTATGACTGATGTCGCGGACTGGACATCGGTTATAACCGATGTAATAGTTATTATACGCGTTAAGACACAAGAAACCGACAGAGAAAGGCGAAATCGTCGGGATTTCCGACGACTGCGAATTGGGCGCGTCAGTTTGAATTCGAGATTGTGATATTTGAATTAATTGTTTTGATATATTGCTAAAGAACACAAGTGGCGGAGTGGTTTGGTGAATGAGAGTTAAGACTTGGCTGACCCGGGTTCGAATCCCGGTTTCAGCATTTCATTTTTAATTCGCTATTTTTAATACATTTTCAAATATAAATTTTATATTCTAATATACTTATTAATTATGTACCGTTTAAAATTAATTTGAGCAATAAATACGCAACGAAATTTTTAACTGATTGTTCGGTTAATAAACGAAGCGGGTTTGGTAAATCCGGTTTTTGACGGATGTTACAAGTATCTTTCAAGCGCACCTCTGCTGATGAAGCCTGCGGATGGTGAACCCTTATCCCTATATCTCGCAGTATCAGGGAATGCAGTAAGTGCTGTTTTGGTAAAGGATCACGAAGGTCAGCAGTATCCTGTTTATTATGTTAGTAAAAGTTTGTTAGATGCTGAAACTAGATACTCACACTTAGAAAATTGATATTAGCTCTAGTCATGGCATCAACTAAGCTTAGACATTACTTTGAAACACATAGGATTCATGTTAAAACCAATTATCCTGATAAAAATGTGCTTAGGAAACCCGAAATGTCTAGTAGAATGGCTAAGTAGTCCGTAAAACAAAGTGCATATGATTTAATATATGAACCTAGAAATGCTATAAAGTCTCTGGCTCTAGCAGATTTTGTGGTAGATTTTAGTAGTGATATTCAGAATGAGGCTGACCTAGAAGTACAACAACTAGGTGAGAATTCAGGATCTTGGATATTGTATACTGATGGTGCATCTAATGTAAGAGGTGTAGGATTAGGGATACTACTAAAATCGCCACAGGGGGACATATTACCCCAGGCTATTAGATGTGAATTTCCTGCTACTAATAATGAATTTGAGTATGAAGCCCTGATAGCAGGATTAGAATTGGCTAAGAATATGAATATTGAATGTTTACAAGTGTATGTTGATTCCCTGTTGATTACTAACCATTTCAATGGATCTTATGCAGTCAAAGGTGAAAAGTTAGCTGAACATCTGTTAAAAAATTAGCAGGATATTTCGAAAATTTTACACTTGAACAGGTACCAAGAGAAGAAAACGCTGAAGCAGATGCTCTTGCAAAGTTAGGATCTACTTTCAGGATACCAGAAGGAACTCAGATACCAATACTACATATCCTGTACCCGGCTATGGAACTTTTCAAGTCTCAGGATAAGGAAGTAGTAACTGTGCAGGATCCTGGTGATGGATATCCTGAGGAGAATCCTGAATCCTGGATGACTCCAATTGTGAAGTATCTTGACAAAGGAAATATTCCAAAGGATGAGAATCCCAAAGCCTTCAGAATGACGGTATCCCGTTTTATTATTATAAACGATGTTTTGTATAAGAAATCTCTTGCAGGTCCATATCTAAGGTGCTTGGAAGATCCTGAAACCAATGAGGTACTTCAGTATATACATGAAGGATATTATGGCAACCATACTGGCGGCAGATCTTTATTCTCAAAAGTGTTGAGAACAGGATATTACTGGCCGACCATGAGAAAGGATGCTGCGGAGTATGCTCGAAAATGTGATGCATGTCAAAGACACAGCAATATACTACATCAGCCTGCTGAACCATTATATTCCATCGTATCCCCGTGGCCATTTATGAAGTGGGGATGAATATAGTGGGGAAACTACCTAAGGCTCCGGGAGGAAAGGTTTTCATGCTGGCAATGACGGACTATTTTTCCAAGTGGGTTGAAGTGGAAGCCTTTGTCCAAGTAAAGGATCAAGAAATGGTATCTTTCATCAAGAGGAACATCCTGACAAGATTCGGAATACCAGCTGAGATAATATGCGATAATGGTTCTCAATTCATCAGCAAAAGGAGTACTGATTTTGGCAAAAGTTGGGGAATCAAGATGATTACGTCAACACCGGTGCATCCTCAAGCTAATAGACAGGCAGAATCCTCGAACAAGATAATTGTCAATAACTTAAAAAAGAGGTTACGTGCCAAAAAAGGAAAATGGGCAGAGGAACTACCATTTGTCCTATGGGTTGATAGAACAACTGTGAAGAATGCTACTGGGAAACCCCATTTCTTTGGTGTTTGGGGCAAAAGCAGTGATTCCATTAGAGATGGTGATACCCACAGCTAGGTCAAGCCTATGCGATCCTGAAGCGAATCATAAAGTCTTATATCAGGAATTAGACACCGTAGATGAAACAAGGGATGCAGAAAAGCTAAGGATGGCAGCATATCAACAAAGGATAGCTAAGTCATACAACAAAAATTTAAGAACTAGAAGATTCCAAGTTGGAGACTGGGTATTCAGAAAAGCTTTTCAAAACACAACCAATCCTGCCGACGGCAAGTTAGCCTCAAAATGGGAAGGACCATACGAGGTTGAAGCAGAATCTGGAAAGGGAGCGTACCGACTCAAGACCATGGAGGGAGATATGACACCAAGATCCTGGAATGCTATACATCTCAAGGCTTATTTCAAGTGAGTTTAGAATTTAATTTCTAACTCAAGATGGTATGAATCCTATCTCTTCTAGATATATTTAATTTAGTAATCTTTGAAACCTAATACTGACTTAAGCATCGGAGGGGTGTTAGCCAAGCTAACACCCACCTTAGTTTAAAGGTGTTTTGTAGGATATGCTTCAGGATATTTACTCAAGATGGATCGAAAGACTAGAGGATTGGCCCCCTCTCTCACGTTTAAGGGATTCAGATCCCTTCACAGGTTTAAAGGTATTCACCTTTCTTCCGAATTGGGTTTAAACACCCCGCCTGGAGCGCAAGTATCCGGGTATAGTTCAAGATGGCGGGACCATTTCATGTAAAAGTGGCTGACAATTTCGTTATTGTTGGCTATATCCCGGATCCTTACGGTATATGAGGATTGATCACCTTCTCTCGCGAAAGGGTATTTTCATACTCTCTAAGGTTTAAAGGTTTTCACCTTTCTAAGTCTTGGAGTTTATACACTCCCACCTGTAGCGCATGAAAATAAGGGTTTATCCCCAGAGTACTAAGGGTTTATCCCCAGGATACTAAGGGTTTATCCCCAGTGAAACTATAGTTTTTGAAAGATTCCAAAAATGTGACCATGATTACACACATTCTTTCATGGGAGAAACGTTACAAAATTCGATCATTAAGTGAAGGGATACTCAAGTATGTCATGCACTGATGCAATATCCTGCACAGACAGGGGACATCCATGCTGGGGACATTGCAAAGGATTCAAAGGTTGGAGTTGAAAGTTATTGCACAAGTGTTTCTGGTGTGGTTTTTATTTTTCAAAGATTGAAAGCCTTATCTAAATAATCCAAATTTTATATGACAACCGAGTTTTTGTCTAACATTTTGATTAAAGGTAACAAAAATGCTGAACATTTCATCAGTATCCTGACCAGGATATTCGGTCAGGATATCCAAAACAGGTTTTTCAGAATAATAACATAACAACAACAGATAAGGCAAAAAGGTTAGTTTATTACTAATGCATCAAAAGGTTGTACTCTTGGCTTCATCCCAAAGCGGGACCCATCCACCAGAAGTACAACTAGTTTTAAAATATGTTTACATAAACAGTTGAAGGCTTCGTCCTGAAAAAAACACAGGATCCCTCCACCTACAACTGTTGGATTGTTTTAAAGCATGCAGGAAATATAAATTGTTCAAGTGCAAGTAAAGTAAATTGTTCGACAAACATCACACCAACACCACAACCAGCTCAAGCTCCACCTTCCTCATCAGCCTTGCCACCTGCTCCACAGGGTTGCGTCCCAAATCCTCCAGCTTTGCCTCCAGGAGCTTCGCTATTCCACAAGCCTCCTCGTAAAGAGACACCGAGCAATTCAAACCCAATAAAAAAGAAGACAGGGATGTGTTCATGGAATCAATGGACTCCATGAAGCCAAGATTTTCATAGGAGAACGCTGTGGTAGCAGTAGCAGGGAGATCAACACCCTTCCTCTTCTTAGATCCTGATGCCGGGGCCTGGTCAGAAGGGAAGGCTTAGGAGCAGCAGAAGAAGGTTTAGAAAAGCTGTCAAGCTCCTCTAGATCGAAAGTAGCAGGTTCCTTGGTGGAATCTACGTAAAAGGGAGTAATTCTAATTTTATTACATGATAATATTTTGAAGTAACCAAACATACGCAGGAAAACTTAAAACAGATATCCTTACCAGACATGCCAGAAGACTACCTACTTATGAGAAAGTATAACCTTGGAAGTTGCACGAAGTCACATCAATATACCCGTTTGGATTCAGGATCCTAACATATATATTTTTGGGGACAATTGTTATGGGTGGAATTTCGAGCTTATATCCCGAAGGCATATCCTGATATTATATGCTTAATGCCGTGACCAGGATACTGAACCAGGATACTGGTAACATCCTGCGGGGGTATCCTGCTTGCTACTAACGATTTTCTTTGGTTGCAAGGTACCAACGTTAAAGGACTTGATCTACCTGAAGATTCGCTCAAGGTGGTTGAAAATGGCAGAAGAATGGGTCTTGTAACGGTCAGGATAGAAGAAAGGCATATTCTGCGAGAATTTAGGATGTTGGTCAATGCTATTAATGTTGTAACGGTTATATGAGCTGAAGACCCGGAATTATAGTTAATATGCACGTGGAAAACAAGTTGAAACAGTCCCCCAACGTTCAGAATGGAATATTCCCAGCATCCCGGAATAATAGTAGAGTTAGTTTGTTATTTGTAACTATAAATAGAAGTGCCAGATCATAGGAACACACACACTTTCGAGCTCTCATACTCATACACTCTAATTTCTTTCTAGCAACCACACATGAACACTCACTACTTGCGATCGTTGTAACACTTAGTAGCGATATGAGCAATATCCTGCACTGTATCCTGGTTATTCAAGCAATAAGAAGAACAAGGCAGCCGACGATTGTAAGCTCCCGAGGTTTTATGCCGGAGATCTAGATTGATCAAGGGTTTTCCTCGTATACCCTGTGTCCACTTTTACTTTTATCGCCCATTGTTTGATTATTGATATAGTTTCATATCCTGAGCTATATCCTGAAACTGTTTTTATAAACGAATAAACCAACATATTTTTACAAACACTGCTAGCACACTATCTCACAAAACTAATTTGATCACCAAATTGCTTCGGTATTTTTTGATCAAAACACTATTATTGTTTTTTTTTAAATTAAATAGATTTTATATCGTTTATAAATAAAATTTAACAATAAAAAAGTGTGTCACATGTTTAATAACGTAACTCTTCCACGCCCCTTCTCATCCCCCCCCCCCCCCGTTTTGGCATCTCCCCACGTTTCTGACACGCCCTGACGTGTCCTCCACGCGTCGAATAAGACTCACTTTTCTGGCCCCTCCACACCATATAGCCTTACCCTATCTTTTTCTATCTTTTTACCCATTTTTTGTCACACCTTTTCCATTTCCTTTGTCTATTCACCCCACCCTAGATAACAATTTCGTCAAAACCCAAGAAAAGTAGTCTACATCCAACATTTTAACTAAACATATCTGTTACAATACAATGTTCCAAAACTATATACAGACCCACATGGCCCAATACCACCACTACCAGTTAAAAATCCCAAACTCTAATTTTGGATTTTTTTTTTAACATGACTGCTTTTAAAATGATACTTGTTATTATTTCTAAATGAAACAAATGCGAACAGGTTTCACACCCATCCTAAAGGAAAAAATTCGAACTTCAAACCCAAAAAACACTATCTAACAAAGCCCATATAAACTTCCAAAAAAACCCAACTTTTTAATACCAAGACGCAAAAAGCCCAGATGTACAAAATTTAATTTTCAAATCTGAACCACATAGCTAGGACCGTAAATGAACCGAAAAAATACAGACAAGGCCTTATTCGTGTTTATTCATTAAGTGATGAACATGTTCATGAACTATTCACGAACGCTTATCAAACGAGATTTCTTGTTCGTGTTCGTTCATTAAGGAAACGAATGTGTTCATGTTCATGAACATTACTGAACGTAAGTGAACACAAAGAGCACAAGAACATAAACAAATGTTCATGAATATACATGAACACAAATGAAAGTTCATAGGCACAAACATACATATATTTATTTTAGAATAAAATATGCATTTCTCATCACAATGATTACGAAAAATCCACTATAAGTAAATGAGTCGCCGTCGTCATCATCATCATCATCATCATACTCAATAAATCCCAATCAATAGAAAAGCAAAGGTGTAGACAGCCTCACATCTACCCCGTTGGAATAGAGAGGCTGCTTCCAGTGAGACCTCCAGCTTCCAGCTCGATAGTAGTTTTGCATCAAGCCTTGGACCTAAAGCACATAACTCTTAGCAATCGGTACAAAGACTGATTGGCGCATGTAGTCATTACTTAACATAATTAGTCGAACATAGTTGACATAATTTTCATAAACATGACTAACATAAAACTGAAATTGAAATGGTCGAATGAGAGATGTTGGTGGAGACATATAGTATAACTAGGGTTTCAAATTTTTAAATAACTAAAACCAATAAAATGAAAATATATACGAGCGAAAATGACCACATTACCGAACATTCACGGACATAAATGAACACCTTATCGAACGTTCACGAACATAAACAAATGAACCCATCCTCTGTTCATGTTCGTTCGTTTAGCTTAACGAATGGAATTCCTTGTTCGTGTTCATCCATTTAATGAACGAACTTCCAGCCGAACAGTTCACGAACTCTTTGTTGAACGTTTGGTTCATTTACAGCCCTACCCATAACTTATTTTTCTCACATCGAAGGAGATATCATCTGAACCCCTCTTTTTTTGATACTAAAATCTGGAAAACCCATTTTGTGCGAAAAGATGTAAACCCTAACCCACTTTGTGCCAAAAGATGTAAACCCTAACCCACATAATTAAACTTCCAAGCACAACGATCTGGCCAAAACTATAGCTTCGATACCAACGTATATTCCTTGATTATTCAAAAACCCTCTATTCCGCACAGAAGAACAGTATAATCTTTGCGTTTTGAAGGCTAATCAATGCTTCAAACAAACGTATTGAACATGCGTTTAGTTTATTGTTAAAATTTATAGAAGATTTACCTTTTTTACTTATCCTCTTGCTACATAAACTTGTTCTAGAGCTTCCAATGTTCCCCTTTGTTAACCTTTATTTTTCAAAATTCAAAATGAAAATGAATTTTTGGGGTTTTTAAAGGGGTCATATTATTAGCACACTTGGCCCCCTTAAATCGACCCGCATTATGCAATTTCAATTCTCAAGGTCAGTCAAAGGCTGACAATGACTTCCCATGCTTGCCTTATACGAGTCGTACAGGCCTATACGACTCGTATTGGTACTAGGTTGTCT
This sequence comes from Scalesia atractyloides, assembly GCA_947069175.1. Classification (NCBI taxonomy): domain Eukaryota; kingdom Viridiplantae; phylum Streptophyta; class Magnoliopsida; order Asterales; family Asteraceae; genus Scalesia; species Scalesia atractyloides. The sequence goes on along the minus strand of CAMTDV010000014.1, from coordinate 20,498,867 downwards.
TTCAACCTTGGCATATATGGTTCACATGCAAACCCTATACGGGTTGTATAGGCCTATACGACCCGTATCATGTACGAGGTTAGCATTCTGTCATTGTTGAGTGATAAAAAGTGATGGATGGAACATACGTTAGTCCTATACGGATCGTATAGGGCTATACGATCCATATTGGTCCAACAAATTTGAAATCAACTTTATGCCTTTCTATTCGACGAAGTAGACGAAGGAAATCAAATTTCTTCTTCTCATTCTCTCGTTCTTTTCTTGATCGATTCCACTATGTCTTGGTTCAACCTCAGATTACGTTTTTGACAAGTCGTCCAACAACAACACGCACACAGTTATTCCGGAAAGCATTGTGGTCACGTATTTATTAACTTGTTTTTTTGTTTTGCTTATATAATACTTACCACACCATTGTTTTAGCAGGGGTGTGCTGTCCCGGATTCTTACAAAGGGAGAGTAAATGGTGATCAAGAGGAATAGGTCGTGTCCGGCTTTCGTTCCCATCGAAAGGAATCATTGTTGCCAGACCTGAATGAGGTAATCATTTATTGATTTATATGTATTTGAGTTAAATTTACCTTTATCTTTTACCCGTTGTTGTTTTTTTTAGTTTGTTGTGCTCGCGAACGAGGTTGCCAGACTTGAACGAGGTAAACATTTGTTTACTTATTTTTAATTAGTTGTTTAGATGTACTGCCATCTTTTAACCGTTGGTTTTTTCAGGTTGTTGTGCTTGCGGTGATTACATTATGGGTGTCCAGATTATGAAGTCGGTTATGGTGTCGCATCCGGACAAGAAAACTATGGCAATAACTTCTTGTTTAGTGATGTCTCGTACGTACAACAAAACGCCGTGAGTATTCTTACGCCCAAGAGTCATTCGGGTGGCGAGTAACCCGCTTACACGAAACGCATAGAACGGTATAAGTCGATAATGAAGCCAGATATACACAAGACAATGCATTATATAGATTAGGTTGTAATTTTAAAACTATATTGTAAGTATAAGGAACTTCAAGTGTTTTTGTTTGTTTTACGGGTTGAATACTGGATACATACGTCAAAATACAACAACATAAGCGAAAATACAACATAATATGACATAATACGCAAAAATATGACATAGTACGCAAAAATACGACATGACACGCGATAACACTCCTCGTACGGACAATCAACATGTTAATACAACACCTGCAGACAATAAACGTGACAATACCGAACGTTAACGCACGACCGTACGAACTCGATATTTCACAATACAACACATACATAAATATACATCATAATGCGACATTTAACGACAAAATCACACAAATAATGATATCCTAAGACGGGTATACATATAACACGACACTTTACAATACAAGTGGATTCCAAACAAAATTATACGTAATCATAGAATACAATAATCACACACAACCGAACATCATCGATACGACATGCATTCGTCAAAATACGACACGTATAGGCGTCGAACGAGGAAAACAAAAAAACATGTTTTGGTATTTTGTCTAATACGTTTCGTATAGGCCAAAATTGTGCATATAGCACTTTAATACGTATCGTATAGACCTATACGATGCGTATTAACCCCCCTGAATACTCAAAATAACTGGGGGTTATTTAGGAATTCAGGGGTAATTCGTTTTTGTATAGGTCTATACGATGCGTATTACCCCCCCCTGAATTCTCAAAATCACCCATGTAATTTTAAGAATCCAACCACCAAATAAACACTGACCCTGTCAATCTGCCATATCTTAAACTTTACCCATATGATCCGTATTGAACCAGTCAAAGTGTGCAGATAGATGGGGCAGTGTGCTAATAGAATTTCCCCTTGTAAAGTAGATTGAAAGAAAATGGAGGTTCAAGTTTGATTTCATGGACAGGCAGATACATTTTGGAAGCCCAAAACAATTATGCAACAAGAAGATGGTGTAGGGTGCAATGACCATGTTGCCTTTTTGTACCTTTTAGACATTTTAAATCAACTATTAACATTTCTTCACTTCACGTGTTAAGGTGGGAATTCAGTCGATACCGGTTTGGTTCAAAGTTATAGTTCAATTATAAAATAAAGGTTGTTCTTTAAAGCAACAAAATTATATTTATAAATGAAATTTAACTCAAATCCATGAATAAACTATAAAATGCCTCCCGCGCATTGCGGCGAGAATTCATTTAGTATCAGTTTAGTTTGTTACCTATCGATACGGTATCGCAAACCGAAAGATAAAATTCAAAAAATAAAGTTGTGAAATACCCAAAATGACACATGTTTTACATCGATTGAAAACCTGAAAAACGATTACTAGTATCGCTGCACCTACAATACCGAGAAAATATAAAAATAAGTTTATCATAACGCTATACTCAAGATTTTACAAAAGATTATTTAATAAACGTCGTAAGAAAAAAAAATCTGTTTAAAGATAAATATATACTAGTAATAAAACAAAAAAAATAGAACAAGTGAATTTGAAATTTCAATAAAAAATAATTAAATATTATTTACCTACCACACGTTTTATAAATAATTAATTTTCAGATTTTAAACAAAGTAGAAAAAACAACTTTAACTGAGATCTATTAGATCAGAAGATGGAGGATTAAGAATGGTTCCCATTGTTTTTCTAACTCAATGTGGTTTTCATGAGTTCAGAGAACTCATAAGAACTCCATGTAATATTTTTTTCCGATCCTAATGCTAACTGTTTTATACGTTAACAACGTTTTAGATATTTAAAAAGTAAACTTAGATTTAATTGTCTTCAGCAATTTACCTTTGTGTGTAAAACTAATTTACAACCCTGTAAAAAAGACGAATATTTAATTTTCATAACTTTTTTTTAAAACACATGTAACTTTTTGCATACATATTTTTTCTATATTTTTTACATTCCCATAAATGCTTAGTTACATATACAACATATTAGCAAAAAAAAATCAAGAAAAAAAAATTACACAGAATTCTAATGAATACTCTCAACTCAGGGTGGTTCTCAAGGTATCCATCCTTTATATGCTTGTGCGTATATATATATACATACTTCAACAGTTTGCTTTTAATAAAATTTTGATCAAACAGTGGATAAAAATAAACATGTCGTAACGACATATTCAATATTCTACAAAGCATTATATTATATTGTTATTAAAATAACAAAAAAATGTAGGGATGTCTCTTTAATTTATATATAAAAAAGCTAAACGTGAGGTAACTTTGATAACATGCGTATTTGTGCTTCGATAACTTGTATATCAGTATTCAAAACTCGGTTTTAAGTAAAATTTATATCAACATGTAAATAAAAATAAGTGTCGCAACACCCTAACGGAATTATATAAAACACTGTATTTTAAATGTTATAAGAGAATTATAAAATAAGCTTAAAAATAATTAATGTCCGATACATTAAAGATGGGAGATTTTAATATTGTGGTTGTGCTAATCGGGTGTGTTTGCTAACTTGCACATGTTACTCTTTTTAGATGTTTTTTTCGTTTTAGTCCTTGCATTTTACTCAAGTTATTTTTATTCATTTTCTTTAACATTGGCGAAGCTTGAAACCCCCCCCCCCCCCCGTCAATTTTTCTGAAACAAGGGGGACGGAAACATATATACCTAAAAAAATTTATACGAAAGTATTGTTCATAACACTACGCATCGAAAAGCGCCCCCGGGCATACACTAAGATGCGCCCCTGTTCCTTAACTAATTTACATTTCTGTTTATTAACTTTGGTAATGCTTATTTTTTTTATCATGTGCACTTGCTTATTTTTATCTTATTCTAGGTTTTTTTTTCCGGGGAGAATACTAAGGTACACCCATTACACTTATTGTTTTCCTTTTTCTTTAAATAATTCATAATTCTACCCTTTAACTTTTGTAAAGGTATACTCCTGAATTTTTGTAATGTTAATTTTTATCAAGAAATTTATTTTTAAACGAATATACACTAGAGTCGTTGCTAAACGTTTATAAGGTTATTTACAATATCAACATTTTAATCAACTTATTTTTCCTTATATTTTTTTTTTGCATGTGTAATTCATAATTTTGTTTCCTTTTATAATTCAGCCTAACTTTTACGTTTAGACGAGTTTACTAAACCTTATGGCTTGCTAATTTCATATCATGGTTTTTATGTAAACTTGTGTATTTTTTTCTGTCTTTTCAAAGTTAATATTTTTTCGAAATGAATGCTAATTTATAAAACAACACTTTCCCTTTGTAATTTAGTAAAATTTTGTAACAGCTTATACTTGTAATTATCAAACGTATTGCTAAACACTTCTTCTCAACAGACGCTCGCCACAATAAAACTAGCGTCGGGTACCTACAACGTTACAATAATAAGAAAGTACTAAAGTAGTAAAAAAAGTATAAAGTTTTTCATTATTTAAATGTTATAATAATATAATAGTAAAAAAAAGTTTAAAATATATATTTGTACTTTTGTTAACGTTAAGAAAGTAATACAATCTGATTTTGATTTTATAATATACCCTAATTTCGAATTGAAAATCTTTAAAACTTCTCATTTTGTATCAAGAAAGCATTTATGAGTTATTCACCACAGTTTCACAAGTTTAGTTTCGATACTTACATGATATTCGAAAATAAAAATATTAGCCAAAATAATACACGTGGACATACGTCTGGACCAGACGGAAACAAACAAATATCATTAGTGAGTGTTAAAATTAAATGCTCTCTTGCACAACATTAAAGGGGTTTGGTGGTTAATTTTGTACTGTATACCGAGTATATTGAAAAGCGGGTGTTACTACAGACTGATAAGAGGATTCTTCGTAAACGAGTGTGACATTCTCAGTTGGTTTAGCATAATACTAGTCGCACAACGATGACTCTGTGTTATTAATATGACAGCTCAAGCAATGCCATAAGGTTGTTAGAGAACCGGCAAAGTCTTTGGCAAAACATCCAATTTAATACCTAAACTATTTTTATGAACATAAATTTGATAAGTAATGTTCAACATAGCATTTGTAATTACATATAATACGTTATTTCGTTAGAGAATATCATCATCGCAATATCCAACTGCGTTTTGGCTTGCTTGAGCATCTTTGGTTTGAATCTCATGTTAAGTGGAAATACAATAATAAAAATAAGAAAAGTAAATAATTAAAAAAAAATACATTTTATAAAATAAATAAACTGATTATAATATGATTTTGTTTATAAACAAAAAGTGATAAAGCGAATGAAGAGAACAAAAAAGAAAAAAATGTAAAAGAAAAAATAGAAAAAAACCACCGTGAAAATTACACATTAGTTATACGAGCAAAATGGTTAATTTGAAAAAGCTAATAGAAAAGTTAACACTAGTCGGTAGAAAGGACAAAAAATATGACAACATATATATTTCAAAGAAATCGATCCTACATTTTATGAGAGAATCTAATACCGGTTTACCTTGCTTCATTTGCAGTGCCTCACACTCACGTGAATTTGGAGCAGATTCCAAGCTTGTAAGGTTATGGTTGCCGTTGCAATTCAAGATAATACCTCATCCTGAACCTAATGTTCCAAAAATTGTGGACTTTGCCTTTGATGATTGGAAGGGGCATAGATATGTGTTTTTCATGTTGCTAGCCATGGCACCGAACAGTTATAGAATCACACTCATGAAGAAGACCGCCTCGCACTCTTTAGAACATGTTGCTCTTAGACCACAATATTCGATCAGATTGATTATGTAACTGAAAATTGTTGGAGAGATTAATCAAGATATCAAAAGTGTGTTAGTATCGTTATTGTTGTGTTTATATACTCGCATATAATGGTGATTGTCAAAAGTGTAGTATACCCACACACAAAACACATTATATTCTACATAAAATGTCGGTACATGTGTCGTTTGTAATGGTATAAGTACCTCAAATGCAGAACGCAAATCTCATGTACATCCAAAACGATCCTAATTGCATAAATGATCTTTGGGCTAACAGTGGTATCAAAGTGAAGGTTGGAAGAGGATCGAATTAGAAGTTTAGCCTCCATCGAACATAACCAAAGTATGTATCAAAGTTCTTGTTTCCACGAAAAAAGAGAAAAATGAAAGCACGTGATTAATTTGCATGTGAAGAAGGAAGCATTGCTCGTTGTGTGTATGTGTGAAGAGGGATTGGACTAAACTATAATGAAAAAAAAGACAAAGAATGAAGATCTAAACGTGTTGTTGATGATGGAGAAAGAAAGGAATACAAAGGAAGAACGTGAATGAGAAAAACGTAGAAAAGAAAATCAAAGGAAATCTGAAATGGAAATTGTTGATCATAGGACCATAGAATTAGAACATTGTTCACTTCGGAAACCAATTGACAATTGTTAGAGGAAATTACCTTCATTACAAATCAGACCAATAACAATTTTATGGTGATGACCAATAATAATAGTTCAATGGCGACGACGCTAACCTCGCTTCAATGTTGATCTAAAGCATATGCAAAGTCAAAATCAGGTTGCAATCGGAATTCAAACAGAAGGTAGAAGATGGAGTGCATAATATGAACAAAAGAATTCAAAAGCAAGTTTGAAGATTATCTTGATCAGGGGAGAGATTGTTGGAAAGATTAATCAAGATATCCAAAGTTGTTTATTATTTATTATTATTATTATTATTATTATATATCTTAGCCGAGGTCTCACTGGAAACAGCCTCTCTATACTTACGTGATAGAGGTAAGACTGTCTACATCATACCCTCCTCAGACCCTCTTTTTTTGAACGACAAGAAACAACATGCCAGCCACCATGACTCAGGGCGCTGAGGCCAAGGTCGTCTACTCGATCGCCGCCATCCCTTTGGCTCTCCCAGATGCGCGGAAACCCGACCTCCACCGCCTGAAGGCACGACAGTGGAATAATCGGTAAAAGCTCGCCTCCCAAACAAGACGAACCGGCGCCACCCGTATTCGTCCTTCACCTGGATGCCACAAAAATAATGGAGAGAGTGGGAGTCGAACCTGAGTTCACAAGGAACACCAAGTTTTTCCCCAACCACTCCACCACTATCTCATTGGCATACTCTCCACAAACCCTACCTTAGTTTTTTTGCTACAAAACGACCACCAAGTTTAAACATGGTTAGCCTGCCGCGAAGCGCAGATACTTATATATCAAACAAACAAAACATATGTTTAAATGCTAACTTATCCCGCCACAAAGTGCAGGTTCTTATTATATATATATATATAATTATATATAACCTATATATGATTTTCTTTATTGTTTTAAGATTAGATTATGTTTCGCCCGTATTGTCGACTCCGCCGCAACGTGCGGGTTTCCCACTAGTATATATTTATATATATAATTAATAAACTATAGAGGAATAGTGAATCTCTTTTTTGTTTTTTTTTTATTTTGTCTTTAATTTTTTGTGTGGTTATTTTTTTCTCGATAAATTCTATGATTTTCTATTTTTTAATAAAACTTTGGCTTTACTAATAATTTTGTCACAAAAATTAAATGAATTTAGCTTGTTTTAATTACGCTTTTCTATGGATTTTTTCGTAATTCAATTAATACTTAGCACAAGTTTTGGTGGTCACATTTGGTCTCTCATGTGTTTTTTTCGTTAAGTTGCTACTTAGCACGTTTTTGTTAGTCACATTTGATCTCTTAGGTTTTTTTTATCACCTTGATGTGGTGTTAGAAAATTCATGTGTTTTATTATACGTGTTTTCACAGTTTTGGTTTTGTTCGATTGCTACTTAGCCTGGTTTTACAACCCTTTGCCCTGCAAGTTGGCATCACGATTTTATGGCCCCTACCGCAACAGGGGGTGTTTAAGACTAATTAATGAAAAATGCGAGTATGCAAATATAAATGAAAAATTATATTAAATTTCCTTTAAAATATTTTTTACATTTTTTTTCAGTTTTATAATTTTATTGCCTTATAGCTAGGTTTCAAAAAATAAAAATATGTAGGGAGCAGTTGTATATATATTGCAATTCTACTTGTATTTTTAATCAAGATTGATGATTTTTTATTGTGTACCTAAAATTTAGTTTTTTTTTTAGTATGTGATCCAACCCGACCCGACATGACCCGAAGCGATCGAAACTTTTTAAATATTTGACGTAAAAAACCTCCTAAATTAATCGGCCCACATAAAAAATTTCTAGGTCCACCACTGGAATATGATTTTGTACCAATTACAATGAGTGATCTCTAGTTTTAACTTAAAAATAAGGAGTTGTCATTTTGAGAGAAATGTTTAATAATTATCATCAAATCACATTTTAACATCAATCATTCACGTCAACATCAAACATCAATATTGTGAAGCAAACTTGGCCATTAACTACTTGTTTCAAAACCAAACGAGCTTATACCATCATAAAACTCCCATCATAAGACTCCAATAATCAATACATGTCACATGACCCATCAAATACATTTCTAGTAATAAACAACAATACATTTCTAGTAATAAATAACAAACATCAATAATTCTAGCAACAAATGCTAGCCATCAATCATTCAACAACATATCATCAATCATTTAAACATCAATCATGAACACGCATCCTCAAACATAAGCATGTAATAACTAAAAATCGCAACAGATGGTCCAATCATGAACATACGGAATAACATGCATATTAGCCCAAAATAGTAAAAAGAATGACATCGAAAACTCACATGGCAGTTAACTTCTTTACTGTTTGTAACGTATAGTCTGATCCTTGAACACTTAGTCAACTAGTCTAAGATTCATATAAAACTGTGTCATCTTTTTACATCAGTATACATAGAGTATATATAGAGCCTAGTGACATGTGGGCTTTTCTCATGTGATATTCCCAAGAGAAATGTGGCTTTTCATTTAGCTAGCATTTCGTTCCACACAATATACTTTTTGTTTAATTAACATTTCACTTATATCTACATTTCTTCTACCATACATTTCGCTAGAACTACTCAGGAAAGAGAACTACTTTCGTGGTAAATGCCAAGCTAAAGCTTTTGAACGAAAACTATAATCTAAGCGAAAAGTGGCGTGCAAAAGGTACCTGAAAACCCTAGCAATGCAACAATGCGGTTCATCTGCAGATCTGGACCATTTCAACATTAAAATCGTTCCAAGCATCATTGCAAGCTTCAAACATAAAAAAAACATAAAAAGTTATGCTAAAACCGAACTCGATATTGAAACCTCAAGAATACAAGTTATCTTTGATCCCAAAGAGATAAACCAACTTGATATTGTTAGCACACAAAGTGAAACACACAACCCATTTGATATAAGGCTTGATCCATGGTTTGCCTTAGGGGTAAAAAATTGAAATTCGATTATCAAGAATTCGTTTCGATTATAAGAATTCAATCGAATTCGATTCAACTCGAGTCAAGAATTGGTTGAAAAGAGTGGGGCCCACCATTATCCAACTCTATATCTTCTTCCCTATGCGGTGATTATACACCGAAATCTAGTCCCCTCGCGAGGTAAACTTTGATGGCGGTGGTATTCCCCACGAGGTAAACTAGTTTACCCTATAGTTTGTCGCACCCACCCCTCTCACCCTAAAGAAAAACCCTTCCCACACCAGAACACCATCTTCTCGCATCTTTCCACTCTCCATCCACCAATATTTTTCTTCATCATATCTCTCTGTAGTATCAGCCTCTCTCCCAAGGTATGTTTTAATTTTCATTGAATCAAAGGGTTTTTTCATCTATTTATATGTTTTGCTTGTGTATTCATAATAGTCACATGATTTACCCTAAATCAACGAGTTTTTTATTGATCCGGTTTATGTTGATTTGCATATCTAGGGTTTTAATTTTTGAGTTCACTGATATCGGTTATCCATTAATCATGTCTCTGAAGTCTAGCGCACTGAGGGAGGTCCAAAGGAACCGATACAAAGTGGTCATCGTTCATAATTATCACTGGTTAACTGTCAACACTATCTTTTCTTTGAAGTAAACTCATTTTCTGGTGTTTCTTTAGTGTAGATTGTACTATGGTCTTCTTTGAAGCTTTTACTTCAAGGAAAGAAGGATACAACAATATGAGAGGTATAATTATATCATCTTTCATAGTTTTATAAAAATAGATGAAATTATAACATTTGTTTCTAACATTAATCTATTTCCAAATCAAACCAGTTATTTTACAGTTGAACAAGTTTTACATTGATATATGCAAATCAACATTGATACACCGGAACTTTCATGCATGTGTAGAGTGCTCGGTGATCAGGTAACTGCCTGCACATATTAGTTTACTTTTAACGTTTATCTATATAACTATAATCTTTTTCTGATAAATTCCTATAAATTGTTTTGATTTTGTAGGGCTAAATATGATAAATTAAGGAAAGTAACTTTGTAGGTAGACAAAGCAGACATCAATTTTTCATTGCTTCGTCCATCGACCAAAGTATTATGTACTAATAATTATTTGAGCAATCCCTGCAGCTGATGATTGAGTAGATGGCTATGCTTGAGGAGATATGGCTATGCTTTAGATAATAAATAGAAAAAATATTATTGGGGTACTCTGAACCTCTTGGTGCACACCCTGGTGGTGATATTGGTAAGGACCAACGTGGGTCCCCAACACTCATATGTTTGTCCAGTAAGTTGCCATTGGTAGCCTACCTGCACTTAAGAGTTTTTGGAACTGACTACTTAATTAAAGATGGAACAATGGTATGTTTTGTAATTTTTACTAGATTGGATATTTGGATATCCAGCCCTTTAATATTTTATTATTTCATAGAAATTTAAAGATTTTGAGTATGCAACGGTTGCGAATTTGATCTTGCTATTGTGAATTTGACTTGTCATTGTGATAACTGCAGACTGTTGATTCTATTGAGGAGGCGGTAAATTATGATACATCTACACGAGAGATTAACACTAACGATGCCAAAGTTCCCAGCACATCAGCTGTTGAGTGTGCCACAAATGAATCTCATGAGGAACTAAGGCCTAGGAGATCACATCGGATGCGAAGATGCGAAAATGATAGCCTGAGTAGAGAACATGCGTGTTTCATGAAATATTTAACACATGTTTGCTGTAATTTTGCTTATATTATTGTTACTTGACATTGTTATTTCACTTGACTATTTATGTTCTTATGTTTTATCAGTCCATGGCTCAATAAAAGACTAGATGCACTTTGATTCATTTTATTTGCTAACAATCTGGATTTGCTATGTTTTTAGTCACGATACAAATCTAAATACAAACGGTTTTGATGAAACATCCCACAAATTTTGGTTGGTTTTTTTAAATAATATTTTGTTTAGATGATAAAGAATAAAACACTTTTCTTATATGATATACACCGTCCACCAGACTAGTATAGAACTAGTTTAAAAAATTTTCTCACGATCCTCTCTCTATATATAGTGGATGTTTCAAATGAGAAGAAATTTTTTATAAGAAGAAAAAGAAGATCATTAAATGAGAAGAAACTTTTCTGATATGATATACACTCGTCCACTGGACTAATGTTATTGTAAGGTATATTGGTTAAGTTACAATATCATTAATTTGTAGTCTTCATTTTTAATATCTAACTACATTAAATTTGTAATTTGTTTTCAAAAATGTATTTTTGATTTTTTAAAGTTTAATTCAGAGTGTAGGATTAATTATGAGGTTTGTAAAACAAATTACGAACTTTGTAGGATAAAGTGTAGGATAAATTTTGATATATATAATATAAAATTAGATAACGTGTAGGATATATGTAGGATAAAATTTTATGTATATAGGTTGAAATGAAATTGACTAATTAATTAAAGAAAGAATAATTAATGTAAATAGTTATTCACTGTTTAATATTTTATCATTGTACCTTTTTTTCTTAAATTGATATGCTTCTCATTTTATCATTATATCTATTTTTCTTAAATTGATTTGCTTCTCATTAGATCGTTCTCTCTCTCCAGGGGCGCAGGATTGTAGGGGGGGGAGGGGCTTCCCCGAATTTTTTGCTCAGTAGTGTTATATATGTAGTTTTCGTATAGAAATTTTTGGGTATATACGTTTTCGCTCCCCCCCCCCCCCCCGGTTCTATAGAAACTTTTGGGTATATATGTTTTCGCCGCCCCCCCCCCCGGTTTTCGACGGCAAGCTTCGCCACTGCTCTCTCTCTCTCCTCTGTATATATAGAGTGTGAGGTTCATTGGGGAACAATAAAAAAGTGGGGAATCGCGGGGAACCAACTTAAACGAACTCTGATTGGACTCATTCCAGTAACGTGGGAACCGGCTTGCCGAACCCTAACCAGGATTTCTTAACCCTAAATCCTAACCCCTAAACCCTAGATATATTATGTTTTGGCTTTTAGGGTCTTATATTAGGTTTAGTTTTAGGGTTAAACATTAGTTTTTAGGGTTTATAGTTTAGATTTTACAGTTTAGCTTAGGTTTTAGCCTTATTGTTTAGCTTTAGGGTTTAGCATGTAGCGTTTCGGGTTAAGAGATCCTTGTTAAGGTTTGACGAGCCGGACCCAATGCCGCTGGAATGAGTCTAATCGAGTTCGTTTGAGTCGTATCCACCATCTACTCTTCTACTCCCGATCTCTCTTCAAACACCCCCGTCCACCCCCACCCAGTGTTGCCCAGCTGGCCGGAACAACCAAAACAGCAACCATGCCCTAAACCTATATCTCTCTATCACACACTTTGTTTTAAAACCACATGTACATGCCACATACCTCAACCTATCTACACGACGGCCGGTAACCACCACCTTCTTCTGCCAGCCGGAGAAGAGCGACCATCTCCAACCACCATTGTTTTTCTGTTGTACGTTCCTGTGTGTTTTTGGTTGCAGGTGAACAGGTTTTGTTGACTCACAACCAGTGAAGTGTCCTGCTCAACATTGTCCAACAATAAACCGCTTTTTCGAAAGCATTCTTTTTTCAGGCAGTCCAAAGATTGTTTCTACCATTTCCGGTCCAGGTGCACTCATTTCTAAGATAATAATAAACTTGTATAATTTACTTATTTGCTTTTTTGTATTGTTTAATTTATGTGTGTGTTTTTTAGTAAAATAAACAGTAAATTGTAGTAGGTGAAGAGTTCTTAGAATAAATATTGTGATATAATTTTTATCGTGTGTTTTTCCTAACATAATAACTAGTTTAATTTATTTGCGTCTCTTTTGCTGCCAATTTGGGCATGTTTGATTGTCATTTTTAGTGAGTGCTCTTTTCTATCATTGTGTATTGTATGTGTATGCATTTTGTTGATTAGTGTATGCTTCTTAATTACTCTGTATCTCGTTGCTCATTGTGTGCGGCTTGTTAACATTGTTTGTGCCTTATCGTGATTGTGTTGTAATTGTGTAGTATCATCGTGTTGGCTTCTTATGTATTATTTTTGGAGTCACCGGGTATTTTGTGGCAATCAAAGACAATAGGAATCATGATGTTGCCTTAAACTCGTGTCCAAGGACGATGGGTGCAGGCAAGGGAAGAAAAAGGGGGTATAGTTTGCAGGCAGTGCATGGGTGGTATTGGTTTAAGTGATGGGAACAACCAAGGTAGGGATCTTATATAGTTTGCGGTGGCCCATGACCTAGGTATTATAAACTTTCTTTCTTTAAGAATAGAGGGTCGCAATTGATTTCTTTTAGTAGTGGTGGATGTAAAATGCAAATCGCCTATCTGTTGATAAGGCTAGGAAAGCGAAGATTGTGGAAGGACTGAAAGGTGATACCAGGGAGGCATCTGTGGCCCAAAAACATTTATTTGTGGAGGATATAGTCTGAACAAGGGAGAGAGAGCAATGCGACCTAGGATCAGATGTGGAAATCTAAAGGACAACAAATTGAAGTGTTTAGGGATAAGGTTATCTCATTGACATTGGCTCGAGTGGAGGGCGACCAAAAAAAAGATGTGCGAGGATATGGTGAATACCATTACACAATGTAGAGAAGGAGACTCAAAAGGTCACAACCAGAAAAATAGGTGGGCATAAGGAGTCGTGGTGGTGGAGTGAGGAGGTGCACACTAAAGTAAGAGATGAACAACGGTATTTTAGGGATCTTTTGGTGGGCACAGATGAGGAGGAAAGAGTGACTTTGAAGGAGAGGTACGAAAAGGCCAAGAAACAGGCGAAGAACACAATTTACTAATGGGTGTATGAACGCCTGGAAACAAAGGAGGGGAGCGTGATATGTTCAAGATTGAAAAAGCTAGGGAGCGTAGGAAGCAGGACCAAGGAGTGGTAACGTTTATAAAGGGGAGAATGGACATGTTTTAGTCAATGAATATGATATTAAGTTGAGATGGCAAGCTTACTTCTAAAATCTTTTCAACGTACGAGGGAGTACCAATAAGGAAATGACAATCCAGCTACCCAAAGGAGATAATGAATGGGCTAAGGCTAAGGCTGTCGGGCCGGATCACATACCGATTGAGGTGTGGAAGTGTTTGGGGGGAAAAGAAGTTCAATGGATAACTAGTTTATTCAATCTTATTCTCAGATCTGGAAGGATGCTAAATCAATGGAGAAGTAGTGTAGTATCACCTTTACATAAGAACAAAGGAGACACACAATGTTGCGGGAACTACAGGGGATTAAACTAGTAGGACATACTATGAAATTATAGGAGAGGGTAATTAAAACTAGACTTAGGAGAGAAACTCAGGTTACGATAAAACAATTTGATTTCATGCCAGGGCGGTCAACCACGAAAGCAATACATATTCTAAGGAGATTTATGGAGAAATATAGGGAGAAGAAGCGAGATCTACATATGGTGTTCATTGATCTTGAAAAGGCATACGATAGTGTTCCTCGTACATTGATTTGGGTTAGGTTAAAGAGTAGATGGGTTTTCGGGAAGTATACAGACTTAATTAGGGATATGTATGTTAGGACTAAGACTAGCGTTAGGGCGCCTGTGGGGGAGACTCATTCTTTCCCTATGGAGGTAGGACTCCATCAAGGGTCTGCCTTAAGCCCTTTCCTGTTTGCGATTATTCTAGATGAGTTATCAAAGTTAATTCAGGAGACAGTTCCATGGGGCATGCTTTTTGTGGTGAGAAAACTAAGCTTGGATGAGAGGCTAGAAGAGTGGCGAGTAGCTTTAGAGGGCAAAGGGTTAAGGATTAGTTGATTTAAGATCGACAACTTATACTATGACTTTAGTGGCATATGGAATGACGAGGAAAGACATATCACCATTGGGCATGTCAAGTGGTTCCACCGGTGTCTAAGTTTAAGTATCTAGGATCTTTTGTACAAAGGGATAGGGAGATAGATAGTGACGTAGTCCACCGCATCCAAGTGGGATGGTGTTGGTGGAGATCAGCAACTGCGGTTTTTTAAAGGACTAAAGGTTTCCAACTAAATTAAAGGAGATATTTTATAGGGTAGCAATTAGACCTCCTATGTTATATGGGATCGACTGTTGGGCCATCAAGAAAACGCATGCGCGCAGGATGTAGGTAGCTGAGATGAGGATGTTGAGGTTAACGTGTGGGCACACATAGTTTGATCGAATAAGAAATAAGGTTTTTAGGGACAGGCTGGGAGTAGCTAGTTTCTGAGGTAAGATAAGAGATAAGAGATTGAGATGATTTGGGCATGTGAAGAGGAGACAAACGACTAAGCCAGTTAGAGTGGTAGAAACCCTCATTGTGGAGGGGGTGGGGAGTAGAGGTAGACCCAAATTAACTTGGGACGACTGAATTAGGTAGGATTTACTAGGGTTTCACCTCTCCGAGGACATGGTCCATGATAGGAGTTTGTGGAGACTTAGGATTAAGGTTAAGGACTTTTAGAGGAAGGTATAAATGTGTTTTTGTTGTGTCGTAGGGACCTACATTTTGTTTGCAGGTTAGGTGGAATTTACATGTGACTGTATCTTGTATATATGCTTATAGGTTGTGTCTGATGTTATATTTGCCTATTTTTAACCATGTACTCTTTCACCACCTATGCTATTAGCGGTAGTTTTTTATATGTGGTAGTTTTCTATATACATACTTAGATATATACTTCATGCTTTATATATATGTCTGTATGATTTAAGCCGATGGTCTCTCTGGAAGCAACTTCTTTATCCCTGGGTTAGAGGTAAGGTTTGTCTACATCTACCATCCCCAGACCCTAACAATAACTTTGCTATTTGTGAGATTTACTAGGCTTGATTATTGTTGTATTGCTAAATATAATTCGATAGCAAATTTGAATTGAGATTAGCTAGGTTTTGGGTGCATAAATTCATTTGTAAATGAACCATTTTTAACTGCAAACAACCAAAAAAATATGTATTTTCAAATTCATTGATTTTTCCTGTAGTAATCATCATTTACCCTATTCATGATTGTTTGTGATCACAGGTTTTTAGTCTTATAATTGTAGTTAAAAAATTGATTTTGTTTCAAAGTTTAAAATGGCATCATAAAATATGTATTTAAGAGAATGCCAAACTTTTATATAACAATTGGTTAGAAGAGAAATCTTCAAAATTATCCTAAACTCAAACCTTAGAAAGAAATCATGTCCACCTTTGTCTTAAAAGTAACCTTGCAAAACATGTGGTACATGTCGGGCAATGTGACGAGTCAGTATGGATTACTAAGGGTAACAAGTAGGTGGTAGTGATGAGGCTTTTTCGGGTTTAAACTTGATGCTTGGTTTACTGAGAGCGTCTCCATGGGCTACAAATTGCGTTGCCCTTTTTTTCCTTCGCTCTACTGATATAGAAACTAAATCCTATCTCCTCATCTCAAAACTACCATCACTAAACACCATTGTTGTCGTCGTAAAATCATATAAAGCCCGCTTCCCGGTCACCTCAAAACCTGGTCTCCACTTTCAACGACTTCACAAAGCAACAGATAACACACCGTCACTTGATTCAAAGGGTTCCCACAAGCAAACATTTGGATTAACTTTGGATATTTCCTACGTTAAATTGGGCCAGATCGGGTTGAATGCATGGTACGGTGAGCAGAAAACCAAAATAACTGAACCATAACCGAAATAACCGACAAAATCGAACCGAAACAAAAACTGACGGTTCGTTTTTGGGATTTTTAATAACCAAAAATTTGGTTCGGTTTTCGGATAACCATTTTCAATAACCGAAAAAACGAAACGAACCGAACCAAAACGAAAAAACATATATTTTTATGTTTAAGTTTAAGTTGTTTAAGTATTATTTAACTCATACTATTAGAAATTATTAATTTTATTCTTGAAAATAATAAAAAGATTTACATGTTTATTTATAATTGAGATGATTTAATTTATTGCCTACGACAAATAACAAAATTTAATATATAAATTACATAATCTCAAAGTATTATAAAAGGAAATTTCTTTAAAAAACTATGGAGAAACATAAAAATAGATTAGAAGGTTAGGTTTATGAGAACATTATTAAATGAAAAGGTTAATATAATAACTTAAATGTAAACATATAAGAAAAATTCTTAAATTTTAAATTAAATTTTTTATTTTTGAATCTTACATAATTTTGTTTCAAAAACCAGAATAACCGAAAACCAAACCAGTGATAAAAACCGACATAAAAAACCAAAACCGGATGTTTTTAAAAAACCAAAAACCAGTCGGTTCTGGTTTGGTTTTGCGCAAAAACCGAACCATGCACACCTATATCCGTATCTCACCCGTTTCACACTTGGAGGTTGTTAATAGTTGACCTCTATCTTATCACATGTCCACCAAGTGGTGCACAAAAAACCCGAACCTCGACCCGACCCGGAACTGGGTATTATAAAACCAGGTTTTTAATACCCGAACCCGACCCTACCCGTAGTAGGGATCACGTATGCTTAGCTGATCTAAAACCTGAACCTGAAACCAGGTTTTTTTATACGTGGTATATACCCGGTTTTTCAAAAGACCCGGTTTATAAATACCCGGAACCGGTTTTATAAAGGCCTGGTTTTATAAAGTTAGCATAGGTGTAAGACCAGAACTTACTTAACTGAAAATTTATAAAATTTTGCATTTATATATAATATAACGCAAATACTTGTTTAAAACATGTTAACATAATTTTCGATTTGGTAAACGTTTTAATCGAAATGCGGAAGCTTGATCTTTAGTTGTGTTCGGTTCTTCGGTAAGCTTGATCTTCATCCATAACATCATAGCAATCACCTAAATATCCAATATCATCTCATACATTAGTTAAATAATGCATAAAATGTATTAGATAGCCTTCACACAAGTTTGGAGTTAAAAAATGTAAAAAGAAAGAACCAGTAATTAGCGCAAGAAGAAACCAGTCTGGCGCAACCTTGTGTTAGTTCTGACGCAATACAGTTGACATCAGTCAGGGGCGCAAACTTAGGCCTGACATCAGATCTGCATGCGAAAATTTGCGTAACTTCTCCATCACATATCCATTCCGCTTGAAACTTGTTTCTAAATGTTCGAAAAACGTTTCCCTACATTATTGACCCAAAATCCTTAACCCGGATTCATGATTTTTATAAATTACGCAATTGTTACTCGGTTTATGCATATTTTTATTTTGACCCGTTATGGAATTAAGGACTTAAGCTCAATTTATCCACATCCTTTCATATCTCTTATTGCCACTTTATGGTTCTTAATTTATATATCATCACAACTTCAAATGTGATGGATTATGATAAGAAAATCATTATATTCCCAATTTACCCTCGAGTTTGAAACTTTTACGAAATGACCTATTATATGGCATTAAGCCAAAATGGTTTAAACCTTCCACTTCATACTACCGGAAAAGGATTGTTCAAATTATTAAAACTCATATTTAAACTACCCTTAAGGGTCGTTTGCCCAATTTATCATCCGAGTGCGTTTTAGTCAACTTTAGTCCTTTTTCCGTAAAGGACTTTTAAAAGTGTAATTTAACCAAATTGGCACTTTTAAACCATGTTCTATTTTAAATCATTGTGTTCCTAAGAACATAATATCCCCCATTTATATTATTTGATATACCACACTTACGTAATCTAATGTCCACCCTGACTTGTTTACTCTCGCCGAACTCTAAGTCCTAATTGAGAGTTTGACCCATTACACATACCTGGCTCGGGTCATAGCACTGACCCGTTTTAATACATTGCATTATTAGTTGCTAATTAAAAGCAATGCAAGCCGTACGCTATCCTTCCTGTGAGCGCAGAACTCGACAAGTAATCATTAGTCATTATTATCAAATGTGGATGACATCATCATTTAACCCGTTTGGCCTATATTACCATTTTATCATTATGGATGGTACCATTTCATCCGTTTCGGTTTACACCGTACGATCATATTACATAAAGTCTTTTCTTGATTCGTTCAACCCATTATGGCTTACGCGCCATAGGGTGTCTTTCGAATATTCAATATTTATTTGTCAACTCATGACCGAATTACCATTTATACCATTTTCATACCCGTTATGGTTTATACCATAAGGTGACTTTTTAAAAGTCCTTTTTTTATTCGTCATTACATGACTAAATTACTGGTTTCCCTATTTACCATCAATTATGGTTTATTACCATTCTTACTTGTTCCGACCCGTATCAATTCGCGTTGGAACATCGTATTTTGAAATCTCATTACGAATATCAAATCGCTTATTCTTAGTCAAATATAAGTAGATGTACTATTTCGAAGATGTAAGCTTTACTTACCTTAGAATCCGATTATGGTTTTCCATGCGTATTCTATCCGTTTGACCCGCTTCCTCCCAAGCTCCTACCTAGCTTGTCAAGCGTCAAACTACCTCATGACCCTCTGGTTAAGGTGATCGATAATAGAGATCATGCACGATTTGAAGATCCGAATTTTCCTTCGATTTGATGATTTAGATGAACTAGGGTTTCCCTTTTTTCTTCTCCCGATGATTGTTCTACACACACACACTTTATGTGTGTGTTGTGTTTTAATTTTTTGTTTATAAATCACTAGTTTCCTTTTTGACATCCTAGGTCCCTCAAGTTTAGTTTTTGTTTAATCCCCCACATAACACTTACTAGCAACTAACCATTATTATAACTAGGTTAATTATTCCTAGTTATTTTGTTTTACGGGTTCACTTTTACCACTAACGGTATTTTACCCGCTTTTAATACTAGCGTGGTTTGACTACCAAACCCGTTTTTGGGGTGTTACAAGTCTACCCCCCTTAAAGAGGTTTCGTCCCCGAAACCTTTCTTACGTAGTTCATTAGGTTAGAACAAATGAACTTAGATTCGACAATCACTTGAGCATTGCTCCCATTCTAATAATTTAATAATCTTACCAGGAAAATATGGTATTGTCTTTCGGGCTCCAAGGTGCATGCGTCTTTTATTTGTAAGGCCTCATGAGCCATTACTTTCACCTTGTATCCTTTATCTTTATCTTTCACTTGATCGAGTCGTCATTTGGCCACTTAGTCATATGAATCTGTCAGTCATGCTTATTCCACGCTATTCCTATGATGATAATCGCATTAAACAAAATTTAAATTTAAATTTAATTTTGACCTTGACCGTATTTCCGGTTAGACTGATTAATCACCGGTCACATCATGCCTCGTCATTCAGGTACACCCACATCGCCTTTCCCAGCTTTACATGCGTTTATGATCTCCCAACCCGTAGCCCGCGCTACAGTGGAATTATATACTATGTTATTCTTATTGACCGTGATTGCATCACGTCATATTCTAGTTTATATCAATCCTTTTCATTTTCGAAAATTTTCTTTTTGAATTTATCGCCTTGCACCTATTAGTTTCAAGACTTGTTTCTTCTAATGTTAACCTTTTCCCAAACCATCTCATACTATTTAAGCTCGTCAAATCGTCGCTTTTGACTAAAAACTGAAGTTTAGTTTTACGTTTTCTCTCTACCTTACGTCAGTTACTCATATCAAGAAATTGAAAATTAAGAATTTTATTCTTTTCCGTTATTATATTACGCGGGGAATCGTAACTAGTTCCCACGCTTTACCCAAGTGACCCATAGGTTCTTTCACTTAGCCTTGTAGGCTATTTCCTTAGGTTTTCACTTTTTTTTAAGGTGAGACCCCTATAGTTCGTTTCTTTCTATTTGTGACCCAAGGGTCATTTTGGTCCCGCAGACCTTTACATTGTTTATAACCCGAAGGTTATGGTGATGCCGTAGATCATCTTTTACTCGTGTCATTTCGCTCTTAAAATATATATTCTTGGTGTCAAGGCACCTTTTTTAAGTTTAAAAATCATTTATTTTCGTTTTTGAATTCTAATGACTTTGACCGTAGTCTAAGGCTACATTTGTTTTCTTTTGGACTATTATTCCGCATCTATGACTTCTCGCGTCATTTACGCGTCAGTTTGTTCTCTGCTTACCATTATCCGGTTTACACATCTATTTCTTTACAACCCGTTACCCGGGTTCTTTTATTTTAATGCCTTTAACACTTCCATTGCCTGGTCTGCGTTTTCCTTTTTATATTCGTTCACGACCCATTACACGGGTTCATTAATATTTCGCGCTCCCATTATTTAGTTTGCGTCTACATGTACATTTAATCACGTCCCATTACCGGGCTCATTATTCTTTTGTTTTAACGCTCCCGTTACGCGGTTTGCGTTTACTTTTATACTCAATCATTATACTTCATTGGGCTCGTTCGAGTGAAATCCATCACATGTGAACAATCGAACCTTACTCTTTATTTAACCTGTTTGACTTGTTCACGTGAAATCCATCACTTATGAACAATCAAATCTCATTCCTTATTTGACCTGTTTGACTTGTTCGCGTGAAATCCATCACCTACGAACAATCAAACTTTAATTCTTATTTTGACCCGTTTGACTTGTTCGTGTGAAATCCACCACTTATGAACAATCAAACCTTATTTCTTGTTTGACCCGTTTGACTTGTTCGTGTGAAATCATCACTTATGAACAGTCAAACCTTAATTCTTATTTTGACCAGTTTGACTTGTTCGTGTGAAATCCATCACTTATGAACAATCAAACCTTATTTCTTATTTGACCCGTTTGACTTGCTCGTATGAAATCCATCACTTATGAACAGTCGAATCTTAATTCTTATTTGACCCGTTTGATTTGTTTGTGTGAAATCCATCACCTATGAACAATCAAACCTTATTTACTATTTGACCCGTTTGACTTGATCGTGTGAAATTTATCACTTATGAACAGTCAAACCTTAATTCTTATTTGACCAATTTGATTTGTTCGTGTGAAATCCATCACCTATGAACAATCAAACCTTATTTCTTACTTGACCCGTTTGACTTGTTCGTGTGAAATTCATCACTTATGAACAGTCAAACCTTAATTCTTATTTGACCCGTTTGATTTGTTTGTGTGAAATCCATCACCTATGAACAATCAAACCTTATTTCTTATTTGACCCGTTTGACTTGTTCGTGTGAAATCCATCACTTATGAACAGTCAAACCTTATTTCTTATTTGACCCGTTTGATTTGTTCATGTGAAATCCATCACCTATGAACAATCAAACCTTAATTCTTATGCCTTAACATTCTCATTAGTCGGTTTCTATTTTCGTTTACATTAATTCTTGTCCCTTCCCTCGGGCTCGTTATTCTAATGTAATAGGAATCTGTTACCCGGCTTGCGTTTACATTTATTATCAAACTTTTTGCTTATTTGATCCGTTTTGGGTACCTTTTAATTCGTCCCAAGCGCCACATCCTTACTACATCGGATGTAAATGCGTTCACTATAAGAAGTTCATGGTATCATGTGTTTACTACTTACTTGGCCAGAGTAAGCGATCGACACATGGTACACATGACCTTTTTATAATTTTCACATTACTCCCCATGTAAGTAAATCCTCGGTTCATGTCCAATTTCTTATTATATCTGGTAAACCTTGCTTAGGTGTTATTTAACAATTATTATTTTTTACCCCTTTCTATCTCAAAACATATAGAATGTTTTCCTTTTTATAAAATTTTTGTGCAATGAAATTCGTTAATGTGATCACCACTTTTACTCTATTGAATCTTATTGATAATGTCTACTTGGATGGTCGATCCCATTCAAGTTTCTAAATATGAATTCTTTTACTGTTTTGTTATTCACGATTGTGAATAACACATAACTTCCACCCAATTTCTCTTAAAAAAATCATCCTAGATAGGTATCCTATCCAGGTTTCCCAAGTCTTTACATTCCATATGCAACAATCATTCATTACTTGAATGTATCCTAATACCGTTCATATAATAATATGTAGTGTGCACCTGGGTGATGTTCGTCCTGATGAGCTTTCATTTTCGTTTGACCTTTATTTTGTATCCTCTTTTGGTTTAGGTCCTTGATGAGTATGCTCTACTTGTCATACTTCGGACCATTCCATCCTCATCTCAGTATATTATTTAAACTCTCGCCATCTTCAGATGCGAGTATCCTTCAATTAAAATGTTCACAAAATATTAGTAACGTTGAAACTAATAAGCACCCGTACTATAATACAAGGCTTTCTACAATCTGTGTGACATACATAATTTGTTAACTATACCGGTCTTTTACCAATTTAATTGGGGTAACATGCATTGACACGATAACCCTATGTGTTGTTTTCAACACTTTAATATGATAGACCGTTAATATTCATAATAACTTACCGGATCATGCGATCAAGTCTCGAACCGAACACATTTGATCATTAACCTTGAGCTCTGATTACCAACTTGTAAGACCCGAACTTACTAAACTGAAAATTTATAAAATTTTGCTTTTATATATAATATAATGCAAATACTTGTTCATACAAAGTTCAAACTTCACAAAATGTCATAAGTGTTTCAAAATATTTAAACATGTTAACATAATTCGATTGGGTAAACGTTTCAATCGAAATGCGGAAACATGATCTTTAGTTGTGTTCGGTTCTTCGGTAAGCTTGATCTTCATCCATAACATCATAATAATCACCTAAATATCCAATATCATCTCATACATTAGTTAAATAATGCATAAAATGTATTAGATAGCCTTCACACAAGTTTGGAGTTGAAAATGTAAAAAAAGAAAGAACCAGTTATTAGCGCAAGAAGAAACCAGTCTGGCGCAACCTTGTGTTAGTTTTGACGCAATACAGTTGACATCAGTCAGGGGCGCAACCTTGTGCCTGGGGGGCGCAACCTTAGGCATGACATCAGATCTGCATGCGAAAATTTCCGTAACTTCTCCATCACATATCCGTTTCGCTTGAAACTTATTTCTAAATGTTCGTAAAATATTTCTCTACATTATTAACTCAAAATCCTTAACCCGGATTAATGCTTTTTATAAATTACGCAATTGTTACTAGGTTTATGCATATTTTTATTTTGACCCGTTATGGAATTAAGCACTTAAGCTTAATTTATCCACATCCTTTCATATCTCTTATTGCCACTTTATGGTTCTTAATTTATATATCATCACAACTTCAAATGTGATGGATTATGATAAGAAAATCATTATATTCCCAATTTACCCTCGAGTTTGAGACTTTTACGAAAATGGCCTATTATATGGCATTAAGCCAAAATGGTTTAAACCTTCCACTTCATACTACCGGAAGGATTGTTCAAATTATTAAAACTCATATTTAAACTACCCTTAAGGGTCGTTTGCCCAATTTATCATCCGCGTGTGTTTTAGTCAACTTTAGTCCTTTTTCCATAAAGGACTTTTAAAAGTGTAATTTAACCAAATTGGCACTTTAAACCATGTTCTATTTTAAATCATTGTGTTCCTAAGAACATAATATCCCCCATTTATATTATTTGATATACCACACTTACGTAATCTAATGTCCACCCATGACTTGTTTACTCTCGCCGAACTCTAAGTCCTAATTGAGAGTTTGACCCATTACACATACCTGGCTCGGGTCATAGCACTGACCCGTTTTAATACATTGCATTATTAGTTGCTAATTAAAAGCAATGCAAGCCGTACGCTATCCTTCCTGTGAGCGCAGAACTCGACAAGTAATCATTAGTCATTATTATCAAATGGTGATGACATCACCATTTGACCCGTTTGGCCTATATTACCATTTTATCATTATGAGATGGTATTTATTTACCATCTCACCATTTAATCCATTTCGGTTTACACCGTACGATCATATTATATGAAGTCTTTTCTTGATTCATTCGACCCGTTATGGCTTACGCCATAGGGTGTCTTTCGAATATTCAATATTTATTTGTCAACTTATGACCGAATTACCATCTTATCATTTTCACCCGTTATGGTTTATACCATAAGGTGACTTTTTAAAAGTCTTTTTTTTATTCGTCATTACATGACTAAATTACTGTTTTCCCCTATTTACCATCCATTATGGTTTATTACCATTCTTACTTGTCCCGACCCGTATCAATTCGCGTCGGAACATCGTATTTTGAAATCTCATTACGAATATCAAATCGCTTATTCTTAGTCAAATATAAGTAGATGTACTATTTCGAAGATGTAAGCTTTACTTACCTTAGAATCCGATTATGGTTTTCCATGCGTATTCTATCCGTTTGACCCGCTTCCTCCCAGGCTCCTACCTAGCTTGTCAAGCGTCAAACTACCTCATGACCCTCTAGTTAAGGTGATCGATAATAGAGTTCATGCACGATTCGAAGATCCGAATTTTCCTTTGATTTGATGATTTAGATGAACTAGGGTTTCTCTTTTTTCTTCTCCCGATGATTGTTCTACACACACACACTTTATGTGTGTGTTGTGTTTTAATTTTTTGTTTATAAATCACTAGTTTCCTTTTTGACATCCTAGGTCCCTCAAGTTTAGTTTTTGTTTAATCCCCCACATAACACTTACTAGCAACTAACCATTATTATAACTAGGTTAATTATTCCTAGTTATTTTGTTTTACGGGTTCACTTTTACCACTAACGGTATTTTACCCGCTTTTTAATACTAGCTTGGTTTGACTACCAAACCCGTTTCTGGGGTGTTACAATAGGGCCGACACGTAGTATGTTTATACTAAAGTTTTGAATCTAAGTTTAACAAATTTAACATGATTATGTTGAATACCCGGTCGAGTTTTTTCCCAACCCGATGCATACCCAAACTCTACCCGATGCATACCCGGACTTTACCCGATGCATACCCGAACCCTCCCCGAACCCGGAAATAGGGTATTATAATACCCGGGTTTTAGAAAACCCGATCTGGACCCTACTCGGACCCGGGTAAATAGAGTATACATATTTGGTATAAAACCCGGACCCGACCCGGTTTTTTTTTTTAAAACCCGATTTTTCAAAAAAAAAAACCCGATTTTATAAAACCCGATCATACCCGGAATCGATTTTCAAAAACCCGATTTATTCCCCACTACCCACAACCAATTAAAACCTTTTTTTAATCTTCCAAAAGTGTTTCAGGTCTGACCCAAATAACCCTTTCTTATTACTATTGGGTTTCGATTGTTTAAATTGCCATGTTTACTTAAAAGGGTTGGTGTCAGAGGCCCAATATCTGGTTGACTTGTAGGATACATATTGGTCCAACCCAAGTTGTGAATGGGCCGGATTTGAAAGAAATGCAACTATAACTGGTTACTCAACCATGTGCTTAACTAATTGGTGGAGGTGGATTTGATTACTCGAATGCGTTGTATTATAATAAAGTATGTTAGAGCCACGTTTACACATGGTTTAACAAATGAAAATACTTTGAATTTATTTGGTTTAATTAAAAGTATTTTAATATAAGTAAAATAAACTTAAAAACCCACATGATAGGTAAAAAAATACAATAAATAATTCAGATTTCACTAAAAAATTTCTTGCACACCACATTGGTTGTCTTATTTGTAATATTCTTATCGTTATCTAATTTGAATGTTTAATTGTCTTAACTAAAACTAAAATTAAATGTGCATATAAGAAAGTTGAATATACATACTACATAAGTCAAATGACAAAGTGAAACTACCTTAGCTCGTTTGTCGCTCAGTTGCTGCATCCCCTTACCATATGGAAGTATATGGTTTCGTTCATAAAAGCAACCATTTAAGAATGATCAATTTATAAATAATAGCTAACCATAAAAAAATCAAAAAAGTTCAAAACAAAATAATCCCATTGGGATTACGCCTACAACTTTAGTTCTTATTTATTTATTTTATTATTACTTGTATTTTTATTTTTATTTTACATTAAAAATCTAAAACGTTAGTAAAGGCATTAGTTATTTATGTATAGTTTATTATAGTTCAATTTTATTAATCTCTACTATAAAGCAAGACATGATAAATATAAATGGAAAATGAAATGGTGAAAGATAATGTTATGGATTAAAATAATGTATTTTTTGTTTGAATCTTATTAACAAATATTATCTATATCTATTCTTTTAGGGTAAATGATAAAAAGATAAGAATTCATGGATTAAATAATATATTTTTTATTTGAATCTTATTAAGAAATATTATCTATACCTATTTATTTAAGCGGGATTAAATAATTAAGATTAACACATAAAACGCCATGTGTCCCTTATATATTTGATTTATTATGATATTATATATTAGATAAGATATCCAATATTCAAATACAAAATCAGCATCATTAATCAAAATCATGATAACGATCTTCTAGTTTATAGCAACTCACTTTGTAGCAAACTTCCCACTAAGTGGGGATGAGGCAACCTCACGGGTAAGCCCTGCGGCTTCGATCTCATGCCAGAACACTGCCGTCACTCTCAGAGGTTGGCTCGGCGGGTAGAAACTCTTCGTAGAGGAAGTCGTATGCATGTTATGTGTTTCGATGGTCTTTGTGACCGTAGAACAGTCAATATAAGTTAAATAAAACGTCAAACAAAAACTGAAACTCGTTTTAAATCGTTTGCCAGAAAACTGGTTCACCGGAATTAGATCGACGAAAAAGGACATAAGGCGTGATGTCTGTTTCTTTAAAACCAACTTTTAAGATGATGTAACTTAGTCCCCTAGAGTTTAACAAATCTTGTAATGTAAGTTGAAACTTAAAGCATTTTAGTTTCTAAAATGAGCATTGTCAAGTTACTTATTAAGAAAAGGAATTAGATTTTAATAATCCCAACTATTCACTGTTGGCCCCCAACAGTCCCAACTTTAAAAATAACCACTGGCAGTCCCAACTATTGATATATTGGCCACCAATGGACCCTGACTAACACAATGCTAACGCCGTTAGTCTCCGGTCACCTGAAAAACGTTTTTGGTCGGAAAACTTATTTTGGCCGGAATACTCAACGTTTTCGTCCCAAACTTTTTTGTAACCTTATTACGGACCTTTAGGAACCTTTTTCTAGTAAAAGCCCCAATTATTGAAGTCACCGGAAAACTCTTTTTTTTCACCGGAAAACTCAACCTTTTGGCCGGAAAACTTAGTATCTTCGTCCCAAACCTCTTTGTAACCTTAGATAATCTTTAGAAAACTTTTTCTGGCCAAAAACAATTTTCCGGCGACCGAAGACTAACGGCGGTAGCGTTCTGTTAGTCAGGGTCCATCATTATGTCAATAGTTGGGACTACCAGTGGTTATTTTTAAAGTTGGACTGTTGGCGGCCAACGAAAAATAGTTGGGATTATTAAAATCCAATATTCCTTAAGAAAAATACAATTAAAAACTAGATAATCCAAATTCTATAATTTATTTTAAAAAACTTTTAATTCAGATTTTTTTTATAAACAACATCTTTAAACTAAAAAAAAATTATGACAAAGGGTAGGGCGCCACTAATGTTTTGTGGCGTAAGGATACAACCCTTGGGTGCCCTTTTCCATCTAGGAAAATGATGAATTAGACGTTACACGTGAAGTATTACTGAGGGTGTTAATTGTGTCGTGTTGGCAGATCAACCGAACATGACCTATATATTTATTTGTGTAGAAAATATTGATCGTAACCCGAACACATTTCAAATAATATAACCCAAATACGACTCGTTTAACCCAATTTCCTAAACACGTTGATGGACTTGCAGTTAATAATCAAGTTGTAAACATGTTAAGCATGCCAATGGTTTGTAATAAATAGGTTAAACGAGTCATAAATTATTTGGCAGGCTGTCATGTTTGATTAAAACAGGTTAGCGAGTCAATTTGTCTAATAAACTGCGTTAAACAACTCAATCCGAACACATCTCTTTTCATTAAAAAAATCAACCTAAATATATTTAAAACAAGATAAAATAAGAGTTGATTACACGGATAATCCGTGTGCTTTGCACGGATTTCAATGCCACAATATTCATATATTTAAACAGATCTACATAAAACGAGATGAACTAAGAGTTCATTACACGAATGGGTAGGGTTGTAAACGAACCAAACGTTCAGCGAACCGTTCGTGAACCGTTCGGCGGGAAGTTCGTTTATATTCATTCGTTTACTTAATGAACGAACATGAACAAGAAATTATGTTCGGTTAGTTAAATGAACGAACACGAACATATGTCTCGTTCGTTCAATTGCATTCGAGAACATTCGGTACTGTGTACGTGAACATTCGTTCATGTTCGTTTGTTTATGTTGTTCATTAAGGATTCTTTTAGCATCTATTCATTTTATACAAACTTTTTATATTCTTTAATTCTTATTTATCTCATTACCTAAACGAAATAATATAAGGAAACTCTATCTCCACCTTGTTTATGCACCGTTCCACTTTCTTTCTCATTATTCACATCGAAAAATTTAATTGACATTCGTTCAACGATAAGGGCTTCAAGGTCTAGCGGTGCTCCCTCTCACCAAACACCTCTACCCATCGTCGTCTTTGCCGATTTTATATGTGTTCGTAAACTGTTCGTGAACACGTTCCTTTTCTTAATCAATGAACACGCACAGAAAATCTCGTTCGGTAAGTGTTCATGAACTGTTCGTGAACACATTATATTCTTAACGAATGAACACGAACAAGACATTGTTCATGTTCGTTTACAGCTCTACGAATATATACAATGGCGGATTTCTGACAAAAAAAACAATGTATACATTGATGGTATTATCATGACTTTATCAATGCAAAAACAGTGTATACGTAACAATATTAGTTTTTATGATTTTTTTTATCAACAGAAAAAGACGTTTTCGATATTCTTTTGTGCATACTATAAATTTATTTGTTGGGTTACATGATACGGATTTTGTTTAATTAAACCATTTTTAATATAATAATATATTGTAATATATATACACACATACTTTTTTTTACCAGTATTCGTTTTGGCTTTTGGTTTTATTTGATTAAATCTGACCTATTTAAGCATTATTTTATGTTTGTGCATATACATAATCCAAAACGCTTTTGCTTTTACCAAATGTAACGGATACCTCCAGGACAGTATCAGTAATTGTGTTCATTTTTATGATTTTGGTTATATTTGATTAAATCTGATGGTATTTTAAATATTATTTTATGTTTTGTGCCTACATCGAATTTCCATCACAACGTACATAAAAGTTCCGCGAGTTTCTTACAAAATAAAAAAAAATACTTTTCATGTAAATGATGTCTATATACTCACACTTTACTGTTTTTGAAATAGTCAATTCTATATATTTATATTCAAAACTTAGATAAAACTAGAAAAATTATATTATTAGTGACCTTATCAACTAAAAAAGGATGGTTGAAAGAAATAGATTCCGTTGTTATATTAATATAATCTATAGCAAAAGCTAAAAGCATAAATTTCATATACATATACAACATGCATACACAGGTAGTTTATCGTTTGGTTTAAAAAATATGACATAAATTCGATTACGGCAAATTATAGAAACGTACAAAAATATATAAAAATGTCAAAAATACATAATATTATACCATACCTTGACATTATTATTATACTTCTAAATGAACGGATCAATGATATAATGCAGCGTCTTTTTATTTGTTAATTGCATACTTTCCGTTTGGCCCCAAAAGAAACGTTTACTTCATCACGGCACCTCTTTTTCTTTTCTTCTTTCAACAACACCCCGAACAACTTGAAACAATTATTCTTTTCGTCATCATCATTCGACTCATCATCGTCGCCGCCACTTACTATTGTCTCATCAGCCACATCGCCATTCATAATGCGATTGATCTGATCAGGCGCAACCTTCACGTTTTGAGTCAGGAACGCGACCAAATCATCACATTGTTTCTTCATTTGCGCAAGTTCTGAAGTCAATATATGTTTCTCTTTTTTTAGTTTCTCGTTTTCGTCTGACAAGTTTTCCAATTTCTCCATGGTTGGAGTGTCCACCGAGCCAGGATTCTTTGAATCCGGCGAGGACGTTGAGCTGAATCCGTGGTCATCACCCGAACTTGTTGGTGATGATGTTGGACCCACATTGTCAGCTGGCTTCCCGTTTGCGGGAGATTGTGATGTTGTCACGGTTTTTCGACGACGGATTTTGAGTAGAAGCTCTCTTTGCCCACGTTTAAAGTGTTCGTTTGCAAACTCCCATTTGTCTGGTACGGTTTTCCGAAACCCCTGTAAGAAAAGAATCAATGACACACTCTCAAAATATGAATTAAGTAGATTAATACACAGAGAGAATCATTTCAGAACACTATTTTTTATGAGAACGAGTAAAACAGATCTCGACCATCAATCTTTTTGGCTAATTTGCATATTTAAAAAAAATCAACTATTTACATACGAATGTGTACATGACACACGTAACAAAGTCATCAAACTAATTTGTTTATATATTTTAAAAGTTTTTTTCTGTTTACCAATAAATAGGTAGGTAATATACAAAAAACAAACTTATTTTTTTAGAGTTTTTTTTTCAAATAGGTGTAGGTGGAAAAAATATTTATCAAAATGGATGATGTGAAAAATATTTACCAAAATTGGTGTTTTTCTTTATTTTCTTTATTTTTCACTAATTATATTATAAATCTTTTTTTAGTTCAATCAACCTATTTTCTTATTTTTAAAGAACCATGTTAAAACATATAGAAATTGTTTAAAAAGAACTCTCACCCACTTTCTCTTATTTATTTTTCTGAGGTAATATTTCATTTACTATTTGGTTTATGTAAATAATTAACAAGTCAACACTCTTGTTAATTTAATTTTATGGAATTAATAATGACAAGAGTAAACTTTATTTTGAATTATTTAATTTACGTAAATATAAAGGAAATAAACAAAAAACCTTAAAAAGAAAAGAGATATAATAAGTTAGTTAAAAAGTAAAATAAAAAGCATTTTGAGTTGTTTGAAAAAAAATGATATTGAATAAAAAACAAAGCAAAAAATACAATATATTAGTTTAAATTAATAAAACAAACAAAAATACTTATTTTGGTAAATATTTTTTCTAAATCACTTACTTTGGTAAATATTTTTTCTACCACCATCATTTTCGAAAAAAAACTTAAAAAAACACTCATTTTGATAATTTGTTAAAATCACCAATTTTGGTAAGTATTTTTTCTACCATCATTCTTTTGGGAAAAAAAAAAAACTTTTTTGTATTTATGTTAATATTTTTTGGAAAGAAAAAAATAACGATTATATTTAAAGGAAAGAAAAAATAACGATTATAGTTATAGTTATTTTCTATATATATTTTTTACAATGTTTGGGTGGGTGGATTTGGCATAATACAAGTCGAGATAACTTATATAACACATAATGAGATAATATATTCGACTCTAGATCCTTCCATAGGTTTTCTATTTGTCTGTCTAGAGGACCCACTAAAACACTACCGATGCGTGTTTTACTACTAGTTGGCATCCGATGCCCATCCCACTAGCAATGTTTATCATGAATATAATACCATAAACATTTCAAATGCCAATCATTAACCACCTTATATATTTATTTCCATTGGCCAAACATACCCTACCTAGCTAAACTTTACCCATTATTTTTTTATTTTTATTTTTTACGGTAGTTCTTTTTTAGCAAAAATACACCAGTAGAATTTTAAATCCTAATATTTTCATGAGTAAAATGATAAAATGGTCTCTGAGTTTAGACATTTTTGTCACTTCTGATAAAAAATAAAATAATTTGTATCTAAAAATGAAACTTTTTGTATCTGCGTCCTTGAGGTTTCATTTTTGTTGTCATTTTCATCTAATTGACAAATTAGGTTAGAATTTTCTGTTAACTTCTCTCTTTTTTGTCTTTTTTCTCATTTAATTATTATATATGATGGCATAAAATGACAATTATACTGTTAATTTAAACGAGGAAAACGACAAAAATGGGAGAAGTTAACAAAAAAATTCTAACCTAGTTTACCAATTGAATGAAAATGTCAACAAAAAAAAAATCTCAGGACCCAGATACAAAAAAGTTTCATTTTAAACTGAAGTGACAAAAGTAAACCTAAACTCATAGACCATTTTGTCATTTTACTCTATTTTGTGATGTCCCCTTCGGAATAAACGTGCCCATTTTTTAGTTTTAAAGTAAGGACACCATGTTACTAATTTAGCAAGGCAAGGTATGCATCCAGTAAAAATAACAGCATAGGAGATACGTTTAGCAAAATCCGATTTATTCTGATATAATGAACAAATTAACAAAATAGGTTGAGAGAACATACATATGTGTTAAGCTGACGAACAAAGCTCGAGAAATTGTTGTGTTTGAACGAATTCGGTAGCAAATCCCTAGCAAAATCCGCAGTTTTCCAAACAACGAACGTTGTTCCGCTTTCGTTCCACGAAATCACATCATCCGTAGCCGGATCATCCACCATCAAATACGTCTTACACAGAAACGGTGCTGGAGCTGACCGATGACTCATTTTTTTTCTATCTTTTTTCAATCTCACCTACCTATGACCTATATTCACTAAATTCTAATCTAACCGAATAACGTAATTAGCAACTAAACAGCAAAAGAGCGGTGAGAAACTCCCAGCCCCAACAATAAAAACCCGAAAGAAACAAGCGAGATCGAGCCAGGTCGTAATTGGAAAGGTTGATCTTGTTATCGGATGCCGATGATTTCTTAGATTTTTCCATGAGCGTGCACGAACATAACTTCCAACACACGTTAGTTTCCGATCATTGTAAACAACAACAGGTGTAGAGGATTATTATGGGGATAGAAAAAGTTGGATTTATGGGGAAAACACTTGGAGATGGTTTATGGTTTATATAATTGTGGGGGCTGTGGGAAAGGGTGTTCTAGAAAGCATTGGAAAATAAACAGTGTAGAAAGTGGGTCGGCACTACAAAATTTTTCTAATTACTACGGCAGTGGGGCTTTTTTCCTTTTTAAAAAGAGAAGATTTCTTTTACATTTCATTTTTATATAATGATTACCATGGTGGTTGGTGGTCTAGTGACCCGGACTGGCTTAATAGTAAGTGAAATAAAGCAAGCGTTTTAGGCCTCTAGTTTTTTAGGGCCTTAAATTCTAAAAAAGACATAAAATACGTAGGTGCTTTATGACTTTAAGATTGTTGACGTTAAAGTTTATGATATATAATTACATATAGTTGACCCTACTAGTGACAGATGCAAAGTTTTAGGAGCATTCTAGGGAGATTTCAGGTTCTATGATGGACAACCTAATATGTATAGGGTGTGGCTTAAGAGTATAGGTATGATTGTTATTTAATAGCAAGTGTAATGTGTTTAGATAGTTTAGGAGTAGGAGTACCATAGATTGTTGTTCAGAGAGAAAAAATTAGTTAATGTTATGGGCATGAGAGGGGCGAAATAAACACTCAGGGCATGAACACCAATACAATACGGCAGGGTGCGAGAGGGGCGAAATAAACACTCAGGGGCATGAACACCAATACAATACGGCAGGGTGCGAGAGGGGCGAAATAAACACTCAGGGGCATGAACACCAATATGGCGGGGTGCGAGAGGAGTGCGAAACGGGCACTACCCAGGCGCTTGGGGCTAATCACAGGCATGAATCATTTATTAGTATTTTTAATGTTAAATAAAATAGCATCCAATCATATTTACTCCTCTCAACAAATATCGCATTTCACTAAATCCTCAATTAAGCCCCCCATGACATATCTTAGTGGTGGGAAGGGAGAAAAAAGTGCGTCTACATGATGCCCACGTAGCTGAACTATTATTATTATTTCACTAAAATCTTAACGAAGCCCCTCCATAACACATAACTTAATGATGTAACTCCCCATATATAGAAGTTTATATTATATACTTTAAAAACGTGATATTAAATGAATGGATATATATATATATATATATATATATATATGAATACCAATTTTATGTAGTGAATGTTTTTTATGTAAACAAAATAATTCGTTTGTAAGTTATTCGAGATCGGCTCGTAAAATCAAGTTCACATAACGAACTTATTAGAGTCGCAACCCTAAACAAACTAATTATTAGACGAGAAAATAATTTTTCATATAATAGTTTTATCATGTGCAGGATGATGATAAAATCAAGTGATTAATATATATATATTATATTAATTTACATAAATATACAATGATTAATATACAAATATTTAAGTATTAAAAATCAAATATCTAGTAATATAAATGAGTCGAGCTAAGTAATTTTATATGATATAAACGAGTCGGGTCGAGCTGAGTAATGCTCGAGACTGAAAAGTTTTTAATGAGCCAAGCTCGAGCTTTTGAAATAGAAATCATAACGATTTGAGTTTGGTTTTGATCAATCAAATGAGTCAAGCACGACCTTAAACAAGACCAGATTAATCTCAACTAGTTTACACCCTAATTACAATCAACCAAAGTAAAAGATTCTGATTAAATGCTACCAAATTTATGATGGAATAAATGTTAAAGTGAATGTGTAACTAATACTTCTAGTATTCATGAGACGTTTTTTTAAGAATTGCAGTGATGAAATATATACATATCTTTTTAACAACAATTGTTAATCATACCTACTATCTAGGTCTCAAGGTGCTAATATGCACCGTCTAAATAACTGGCAAGTGATCATTGATATTTTGGAGAGTAGGCTGGCTAGTTGGAAAACTCACTCCTCATCTATGGGAGGGAGGTTCACAATACCAAAATTGGTTCTTGAGTGCCTAAGGAGTTATTATTTTTCTCTGTCGCGCCCCGGTCAAAGATGAAATTTATAACGTCCTAATTACCTTAAACTAATAGCTAGTGGCAATAAGGGTGTCGAACACGAAGAGTCGACGGTCTGTGTCAGGATTCAGTTAATTACTGATTTGGTGCAAATTATGAAGCTTGCTATTGTAAGTCTTTGTTTGTTGGATTTGAAGGAAGTGTCGGATTGAACTAACAAGTTTACTATTAACTACGAAAATTGTCACTTGACATTATTGCAAAAACTGGATTGCAAGACCTAGGGTTCCTACACGTTTTTATACTTGATTTAGTTGGAACTGATTATTATGGCTTAAGTGCCAAAAGCTATCAACGTCATAGATATCGGACCGCAATACACTTCCTTGCCAAGAATATGTAAACTCTAACCTATAACAAGGCATAATTGCACATACTCAATTTATAAAGTCAAATTTAACAATTCACTTGACAATTTATGAATTTAATACAAATACAAGATAATTATAATAAGCTTCAAATGTTTAACACAACTAGTCACAAATCAAATACTAAACACACATGAGAAACCCTAGAAATCATACAAAAATCTACATCGGGGTGAATGTCACACCCTAACCGATAGCGAAAACATCGGGATAAAACGAAAACGAGATTGCAAGAGACTTCATAACACTAATTGTGACAAGTATTGGAAATAAATTACTTTTTACGTTGCTTGAACTAGGAACACCACAAAAATGAATAATGTACAATGAGTATTCAAATAAATAAATTCCATTTCATTACAATGATTTTTATACAAGTAATGGAATCGAAATACAATAAGATTGAAAATAAATTACAATACAATAAACACTAAAATTTAAATGCGTTTCTAGGCAATCCTACTAGATTCATCTGTCACAATCCTGCAACATGTAATAAAAGCATGGATCAGTACAAAAGCACCGGCGAGCATACAAGTTTTAATATAAGTATATGTATAAAAGTTTGTCTCAAATCCACATGGCATTTTATATTCAAGTTGAAACGAGCATACATAAATAATTTACGCATAGCAAATAGTATATAATTAAAATCTTTAACTAGCATGCATAACAATATCATGACAAGTTGAAACTAACAAGCATAAACTACCTAAGCATAACAATGAACGTGTTCGATGGCTTGAGTATTTAATTATAATCGATTGCGTAAAGTGGATTTTATATACATGTTGCACCCAAAAATGCGTTAAAGCGTAAAAAGGGTTGAGTGTGCTCACGGTTTTGCAAAGCTTCTTTTGGTGATTCCGTGAAGAGTTGGAGGGTGGAGCTTCAAGCTTCCTTTAAAACAATTAGTGTTTTCTTTTAGAACTCTTAGAGTTCTCTTCCTTGCTTGGAAGATTTGAGAAAAGTAGAGAGGTTGAGACAAGAATGGTTGGAACACTTAGTGTCCTTTTAGAATTCTTAGAATTCTTGATTTATAGAGATTGAGATAATTAGAGAGATGGAGAGAAGAATGGTGTGAAGAAAATGGTAGAAGGAGGTTGGTATTTATAGGTAGAGAAGGTGGAAAAAGGTGAAATATGATTGGTTAAAGAATGTGGAAGAGGATTGAAAAGATGATTGGTGGAGAAATGAGGTGGAAAAGGGTGAAATATGATTGGTTAAAGAAGGTGGAAGATGATTGATGAGATGGAAAGATGATTGGTATATTTCTTGGTATGTATATTATGTAATTGAGTAAATAAAAAGTATAACTCAAGTATTGAGGATGTGCGTATAAGTATTTCTACGTATAATTGTGTCGGTTTACGTATAAATACGTATTTAAATGACCGGTTGTGTGAATAAATTAAAAAATATGTATAAAATATGAATTATATTATAATTAACGCCTCGAAAATAGGATAAGAATATGAAATTTTATAAAATAAGGATACCAAAATACGAGGCGTTACAGTCTCCCCTACTTTAGGAAATTTCGTCCCGAAATTTATTCAAGACAGAGACCTTAGTTAAGGTTAACGTTTCAAGGCATGTGCGTGTATAACCGAGAATAGATTGTGTGTGATCAAAGTTTGTTCTCAATAAGGTCTAGGAAACACCGAATTTTTCATGGCACGTTTTACAAAACCTTGATAATATGGTAGTAACACTTATATATAGGAAGTACCAGCGGCGTATCCACCATGTTCATACCATATTACGCCCGTTTCGCTAATCGATGCCATGCTACGTTCCGTGTCACGATCAGGGTTTACTAACGTAAGTGAGAATGGTAGCGTATAGAAATTTAATTATGTAAGCATGTTTAAGTTTGTATGTGACCTATGTAGGATAATTATTAGAGTATTGTGCATCCCTTAACCTCGAAGTGAACGAGGTCGTAAAGTATAATGTGTGTCCCTCGATACCGAAGTAACTGAGGTCATAAAATACGTCCCTTGACACCGAAATGACCGAGGTCGTTAAATAGCGTTCAACATAGCGTCCCTCGACACCGAAGTGACCGAGGTCGTAACATACCGTTCCTCATCACCGAAGTGACCGAGGTCGTAAAATAGTGCCCCTCGACACCGAAGTGACCAAGGTCATAAATAGCGTTCAACATAGCGTCCCTGACACCGAAGTGACCGAGGTCGTAACATAGTGTCCCTCGACACCGAAGTGACCGAGGTCGTAAAATAGCGTTCAACATAGCGTCCCTCGACACCGAAGTGACCGAGGTCGTAACATAGCGTCCCTCGACACCGAAATGACCGAGGTCGTAAAATAGCGTTCAACATAGCGTCCCTCGACACCGAAGTGAGCGAGGTCGTAACATAGCGTTCCTCGTCACCGAAGTGACCGAGGTCGTAAAATATTGTACCTCGACACCGAAGAGACCGAGGCCGTAAAATAGCGTTCAACATAGCGTCTCTCGACACCGAATTGACCGAGGTCGTAACATAGCGTCCCTCGTCACCAAAGTGACCGAGGTCGTAAAATTGCATCCCTCGACATCGAAGTGACCGAGGTCATAAAGTATCAAATCGCATAGAAATTGAGATAACATAAGAGAGGGCTTGATAAAATATTGGCGCGTTTCGGGTTAAGAAACTTCGACTATTCCAAAGTGAATCGTAAGTCCATTCGAATTAGGGGGTATGCCTTGGACTAATAGGTAAAATACTCTCATCGACAGGAGATTAACGGTATTTACCCTTCTAGTTAATACATGTCCCTAATTTGATCGAAATTACGAAACTTTGGTGAGATTGAAAATCGAAGAATGGAACCAGTCATCAAGGTATGGATATCAATCCTAACTTGACAATTTCGTCCCCAACGTGGTTTATTGAATGAATAAGGTAAAATCTCGATTCGTCAATAAGGATCTACTAGATTATGAATTGGAAATTCCCATCAAGATATGGATATCACTCCTGACTTAATGGTGAAATTCGTGCA
Source organism: Scalesia atractyloides (assembly GCA_947069175.1). Lineage (NCBI taxonomy): Eukaryota > Viridiplantae > Streptophyta > Magnoliopsida > Asterales > Asteraceae > Scalesia > Scalesia atractyloides. The sequence goes on along the minus strand of CAMTDV010000014.1, from coordinate 20,459,357 downwards.
AAAGTATCATGCAATGTGGATTGAAATTCGTCACCAAAGGCGGTAATCACTCCTGTTTTGATGAGTCCTTTCGATTGTGGAACAAGAGTATTCTCAAGAGTGTGCATTGTGTTTTGTGTCTTAATAAATACATATTGTAAGTTTTAAGACCAAAGGAACGAGAGAAGCAAGGTAGGAAGAATAACAATTTAGACAAGTATCAAGAATGGTTTAAATTATGGTACTTAAACTATAGACTAGGTCGAACATGCCAATTCTACCTAATTCCCTATGGTTATGGCTCTGATACCAATCTATCACACCCAACCGATGGCGGAAACATCGGGATAAGACGAAAACGAGATTGCAAGAGACTTCATAACACTAATTGTGACTGTAACATTTGTAAAAATCGGGTTTTCAAAACCCGCTCCGTTTTGTAATCGAATATCAAGTTATAAAAGTTATGTCGAATATTTATGATTATTTTGATTTAAAACAATACATAATTAATAAATAAACTAAACTATAAAAATTATATTTGATGAAAAGTTAAAATAAAATAAATAAAAAAATTATAACGCTGCCGGGACTCGAACCCGGGTCAGCCAAGACACTGCAACGACTTATCACCCAATCACAAGACCACTCCGCCACTTGCTTGTTCTCTGTTATCTTTAGAAAACAAATAAGTTTTATGGACTAAGATAAATCAACCGATTCTACAAATTGTAACTGAAATCGGTTATCAAACACCAAAGTCGATTTGGATACTCTCGATTCAGCGAGTATAACCGATAAACGGACGATTCCAATCAATGCTGCCATGATTATAACTTGAAGTCGGAAGTAGATCGGTTTAATAACCGAAAGTCTTCAATTCTCGGATTACTTCAATCCTAGACTTTTCCTGTGACTCAAAACACTCTGCAAGACTCCCAATTTCATTTCCGCAACCTTACAATCCACCGGAGAAGCTTGAATCAGACCGCCGGAAAAATTCTGCAAGTCACCGGAAAACCGGGACTCACATTCACACGGTATTTCCTCCGACTCTTTCTGTTTCAATCATATGATTAATCAGTCTCTAACACAACTCCACCATCAGAATCGATCCTAGTCCACGTTTGTCGAAAATCTTACCTTCGCCGGAAAACTCCTGAAACTGCCGGAAACACACCGTGAACGGGTATGATCTCCCAAACTTCTGTTAAACCTTGTTTAAGTGACTCAACTTCTTAAATAATCGAACAAGCTGTTAATTGGTTTCAACAGCCGGAGTTCACTTTCAGTACCGACGAACCTCCGCCGGAATTCTGTGAACAACCTCAATCGGTATATCTTTTTCCCCAAACTCTCTCCATTCTTTACTTTTAAATTACTCGTAAAGCGTATACGTCAAAAATTGGTCATAACAGTCGGAATAATTTTTCTGTACAAAATCAACGAAGAAGATGAAGACGCAACATAACATAAGGTTAATTAAAAACGGAATTATAAACGGGTTAGACACACAGTCCAGCGGTGGACTGTGTGCAAAATACACACGCACGTCCCGAGTTCGATTCCTGCTATACGCATTCCTTCTTTAATAAAAAGCCTTTTTGATCAAAAACTAACCGGGTTAACTCAGTTAGTTGTTAAGTATAATAAAAACTGAGATAATAACCAGGTTAGACACACAGTCCAGCGGTGGACTGTGTGCAACATGAACCACACGTCGCGCGTTCGAAACCCGTCACGAGCACCGGTCCGATTGAATTAAAATGTTTTTGTAAATAAAGGAAATTCGGATTAATTGAATAAGTGTATAAGTATAAATAAAAACAAGATTATTTCGGGTTAGACACGTAGCTCAGTTGGTAGAGCTGCGTGCACGGTACAGGAGGTCGCCGGTTCGAGCCTCACCCGGCGCAAACTAATACCCTGACCGACCGGTCAACGGTCAACGGTCAATAAACAATTTTTTTTATATTTTTATTTATTTAATTTAATTTAAAAATCAATTAAAAATACTTCAAAATAACATTTTTAAAGATAGAAAATAGCTATAAACTCACAAAAATATATCTAAAAATTTCATTAAAATCCTTAATAAAATCCACTCATTTAATATATTTTCCGTTATTATTTAGGTTAGTAATCCCCGTTGTTCCGCTCATCTAAATCGTGCGCATATCACCATCTCCAATCCAACGCACCCAAGGTGAGTGAATCTTACAAATTCCCCGTTTTAATCACGTTTTGGGGTGTATCATGTGTCTTTGTATATATACTATAACTAAACCATTGTGCATACATCATATCATGAACATGTGTATTTAGTTTGATGCTGTTAAGTAGTTATTATTGGATGCAATTTATTATTCAGTACATGCAATTTCATAGGCCGCCGCTCCCCATTACATTATGAGCGTTGAGCATGTTCCCCATTTTATTATGCGGTTGAACCTGGCGTGCCCACATACGATCGGCTCCGTTTTATTGAGCCTTGATCGCACAGTTTCATTTTCAGTACATGCAATACGATCGGCTCCGTTTGATTGAGCCTTGATCGCACAGTTTCATTTTCAGTACATGCAATACGATCGGCTCCGTTTGATTGAGCCTTGATCGCACAGTTCATTTATGTTATTTACAGTATGATGTTGGTATGTTCATGTATGCTGCCATGTGTTATTGTATGTTATAGTCGTGACTGCTATTTGCCATTACTTGATTATTTACATTTGCTCATCTATGATTATGCACAATTTTTCATTGATAAACTAACAATTAATTTATTAATAAATGTTTATCTAATAAGGTTCACTCGCCAACTTATGTTGACCCAAAAACCCCCATTTTACACATGATACAGGTGAAGCAGCTGCAGCTAGGAACACATAGGGCTTGGACTAGAAGAATAAAACGATTTAGTGTTGGGATTGTTCTGCTTGGCTTATATTCCTTGTATTGAATGAACATGTTTAGATTTTTGAAATGTAACTTTGACTTCATTAAATATGAAACATATTAGTAAATGTCATGAGCTTTGGTGATAACCCAATTATGCCCCGACTCTTATTCCGCTGCGGATCGGGGTGTGACAGATTGGTATCAGAGCCTTGACTATAGGGATATAGGATAGGTTATTAGACCCTTAGAGCCTATACTATAGTCGATTAGAAACTTATAAGATTTTTGTGGGTTATATGCCAAATTTCATGATGTTTATATGTTTTATGTTAAATGTTACATTTGATATTGTGCAAGCATGTTCATAAGTATGTATTATCATATAATGCCTATCATGAATCGTATGCTCATAACATCACATCCATGAAAGCACACACCACATCATGATTGATTTTACAATGATTTTCGTGTTTTCAAATTTCATCAAAGTGAGTTCTCATGACGGGCATGTAGTAACTGGAAGGGTACCAGTACCGGTAGTCAGAACGTCCTGTCTAGGCTGGCATTCGTATAAATCCAAAATAAAGGACTAGTTTGCCTACCTGGGGACTAACGATGAGAGTACGAAGTACCTATTAGGCCAAAGCATGCTATACCAAACGTCGTGTGAGCTAACCCCACTTTGAGTTGTCATTGTGTCTACACCTGGACACGTTCCGACCAAACATCTCATGAACATATTTTGTGGTTTGCATTCGGGGGATGCGAGTGTTAAATTGCCAATACTAATGTGAATCCTACCAAGCCAATAGCCATGGGGGCCCACATGACTATGTAGGTGAAGGTATGGAGGACATTTGAGGCCCAACATGAGCGAACCCAAGACATCCTATGGATGTAGTTGCATTATTGATATTTATGTTATTTTCATTTTCTTAAAGACACATGACACCTAAAAAGACACCATAAACTCACAATCTTCTCATTTTATGATCCTGTAGATGTAGTCTAGACAGCAACGAAGGGGTAAAAGATCGGGAAGGTCTCAGGAACGTTTGGCCACTCAGATCGCGAAGCAAATGGCCACGATACTTCCTGACATTGTGGTCCAAGTACAACAAGCCCTTGCTACAAATCCTACTAACCCTCCCCAACAACAGGACCAGAACATCAACAACCCTCCTACCAACAAGTGCTCTTATAAACATTTTAAGTCCTGTGATCCTCCTAAATCTGAAGGGACCGAGGGTGTCACTGCTCTCCTACATTGGTTCGAGGAGATGGAAAACACCTTCCTAAACTGCGATTGTCCTGAGGATCGCAAGGTTCGATACGCCACCGGGAGACTACTTGGAGTAGCTCTCACTTGGTGGAATACTGAGAAAGGGAAGAGGGGAACTGAAGATGCGATGGCCTTAACTTGGGAGGAGTTAAGGGAAATCATGACTAGGCGTTTCTGTCCTAGAAGTGAAATTAAGAAGTTGGAGGATGAATTTCATGCTCTAAAGCAAAAGGAGGGTGATCACTCTACCTACAACAAGAGGTTCTTGGAGTTGAACCAAATGGTTCCAAATTTATTCACTCCAACCTATCGTCTGATCGAGCATTATATTCGAGGACTTCCCTCGAAAATCCAAGATTCAGTTCTCAGCGTTTCACCAGTAACACTTGAAGCTGCTATGGAGTTAGCAACTGAACTGACCGAAAACCGAATTCGCAAGGGAAGTTCAAAGAAGAGAAGAAGAAAGCCCCTGCTGAGGGACAAACTTCAAACCACCCCATTCCTTCCTCTAAGTTTGCTAACAAGAGGAAGCGTAACACCAGAAATTTTGCAGTTACCCAAACCAACACCCCTATTCCTGCTGCACCCATTACTCAAGTCACTCCTTCACCCGCACCATACAGAAGACCCTACACAGGCCCGTTACCAAAATGCAACCGTTGCCAATATCACCACTCCCCTGATCATCCTTGCCAATACTGCACCGGCTGTGGTCGCGCAGGACATACTGTTCAAAACTGCCGCATGCCTCAACGAACAAACCGACACCAACCTTTAACCCAAACCCACCAACAGTTAATGGGTCAAGCCCAACAACCCCTACCATTTCCACCCACCCAACATTAGCCAAAACATACTACCAACCCAATTATCCTATGGGCCAACCTATGCGGGCTTGCTTCAATTGCGGCGACCCGAGTCATTTCAGAAACACATTTCCAAGGCTGGTTAATATTATTCATGCTCAGGCCCAAGCCAACCCAGTGAACCAAGCAAACCAAGCTCCCCCACCTGCAAGAGGGAGAGCTTTCAATATCAACGCTAACCAGGCCAGAGCTGACGGCAATGTGGTCAACGGTACGTTCCTTATAAATGGTAGATATGCATCTATATTATTTGATACTGGTGCGGATAGAAGTTTTGTGTCTTTAGAGTTTGAACCTATATTAAGTAAAAATCGGGATAAGCTCACGGAATCCATAATGGTAGAAGTTGCGGACGGGAAGCCAGTTTCATTAGACTCTATTTTACACAACTGTACACTTACCTTAAACGACCACGATTTCTCAGTCGACCTTATTCCTATGAAGCTGGGAAGTTTTGACATAATAATCGGTATGGATTGGCTCAGTCAACATCAGGCGGAAGTTGTATGTCGTGAAAAATTTATTCGTATTCCTCTTTCAAACGGTCAGACTCTTCGAATCATTGGAGAAACCTCGTCGAAAGGACTCAGCTTAATGTCTTATCTTCAAGCTCAAAAATATCTTCGCAAGAATTATGTCGCGTTTTTAGCCCATATCAGCAAAAAGGAAATCGCAGAGAAGAAACTTGAAGACATTCCTGTAGTAAAAGACTTCCCACAAGTTTTTCCTGACGACATTTCAGGACTTCCTCCAGTTAGAGACGTTGAATTCCGTATTGATCTTATACCTGGTGCTACACCAGTTGCAAAGTCTCCATATAGGTTAGCCCCCTCTGAAATGCAAGAGCTAGCCAGTCAATTGCAAGAGTTGACTGACAAGGGATTCATACGTCCTAGCTCATCGCCTTGGGGTGCACCTGTCCTCTTTGTAAAGAAGAAAGATGGATCTTTCCGTATGTGCATCGACTACAGAGAGCTCAACAAGTTAACCATCAAAAATCGCTATCCTTTACCTCGCATTGATGATCTTCTTGACCAACTACAAGGTGCCAGCTGCTTTTCAAAAATCGACCTTCGATCTGGCTATCACCAACTTAGAGTGCATGAAGAAGACGTCCCTAAGACTGCTTTTCGAACTCGTTATGGCCACTATGAATTCATGGTTATGCCGTTTGGATTAACCAACGCACCAGCTGTCTTCATGGACCTAATGAACAGAGTCTGCAAACCTTATCTTGATCGATTTGTTATAGTCTTCATCGACGATATTCTTATTTATTCAAAATCTAAAGCTGATCATGAGCGTCATCTTCGACTCGTTCTTGCACTTCTAGAAAAGGAAAAGCTTTATGCCAAGTTCTCCAAATGTGAATTCTGGTTAAAAGAGGTGCAATTCCTCGGGCATGTAGTCAATGACAAAGGAATACATGTTGACCCTTCAAAGATCAAAGCAGTTCAAGAATGGCAAGCTCCACGTACACCAACTGAAGTAAGATCTTTTCTTGGTCTAGCTGGCTATTATCGTCGGTTCATTTCAAACTTCTCTCGCATTGCTGTGCCACTCACGGCTTTAACTCATAAGGGAAAACCTTTCGTATGGGGACCCAAGCAAGAAGAAGCTTTTCAAACTCTTAAACAAAAACTTTGTGATGCACCAATCCTCACTCTTCCTGAAGGTTGTGATGATTTTGTAGTCTATTGCGACGCGTCAGGGCAAGGATTGGGCTGCGTTCTCATGCAAAGAGGAAAAGTCATAGCTTATGCCTCGAGACAACTTAAGACGCATGAAAAGAACTACACCACTCATGACCTAGAACTTGGAGCCGTTGTCTTCGCTCTTAAGATATGGAGACATTATCTCTATGGTACTAAGTGTGAAATATACACTGACCACAAGAGTCTTCAACATATTTTCAATCAAAAAGAGTTAAACATGAGGCAACGAAGATGGGTCGAACTCCTGAATGATTACGACTGTGAAATTAGATACCACCCTGGTAAAGCAAATGTGGTGGCTGATGCACTTAGTCGAAAGGGTTATGCGAACTCCATTCATCTTCTATGTTCGCAAATTATAACCGACATTAAAGATCAAATTCGAGAAGCCCAACACGTTTCAATAACAGAAGAAGATGTACGAAAGGAGATGTCCTGTGGAGCCGAGCTAAAACTTGAAACTAAATCAGATGGTATTCTGTATTACCTAGATCGTATCTGGATTCCTAACCACAATAATCTTCGTGAAACTCTTATGAATGAAGCTCACAAAACGCGATATTCTATACACCCAGGAGCCGATAAGATGTATCAAGACCTACGATACACCTATTGGTGGCCTGGAATGAAGAAGGATATTGCCGTTTTTGTTTCCAAGTGCCTCACATGTTCCAAGGTGAAGGCTGAACACCAAAGACCCTCAGGACTTCTAGTCCAACCGGAAATACCTGTATGGAAGTGGGAAAATATAACCATGGATTTCATTACCGGGTTACCTCGCACTTCTGGTGGGTATGACACTATATGGGTGATTATAGACCGACTTACAAAATCAGCTCACTTTATTCCTATCCGCGAAGATTTCAAGAACGAAAAGCTTGCACGTATTTATATCAACGAAATCGTAAGCCGACATGGGGTACCGTTGAGTATTATTTCTGATCGTGATGGTCGTTTCACCTCACGAACATGGCAAGCAGTTCAATCCGCTATGGGCACACGATTAGATCTCAGTACCGCCTATCATCCTCAAACTGATGGACAGTCTGAGCGCACCATTCAAACTCTTGAAGATATGCTTAGAGCATGTGTCATAGACTTCAAGGGAAATTGGGACGCCCACCTACCATTAGTTGAATTTTCGTACAACAACAGCTATCATTCGAGCATCGGCATGGCACCTTTCGAAGCCTTATATGGTCGTAAGTGCCGATCTCCTGTATGTTGGCACGAAATTGGGGAAGCACAAATTACTGGTCCAGAATTGATCCAAGAAACCACAGACAAGATTCATCAAATTTGAAACAATCTTCTAGCAGCTCAAAGTCGTCAAAAGAGTTATGCAGATAAACGACGGAAGTCCTTAGAGTTTAACATTGGTGATCATGTGCTTTTAAAAGTATCACCGTGGAAGGGAGTAGTTCGTTTTGGTCAAAAGGGGAAGCTAGCACCTCGTTACGTAGGACCTTTCAAGATACTCGAAAGAGTAGCTCCTGTAGCATACAAGCTTGACTTACCAGAAGAACTCAACAGGATTCATCCCACATTCCACGTGTCGAACTTGAAGAAGTGCCTCGCTGATGGGAATCTCCATATTCCGCGGGAAGATATTCAGATTGATGAATCTATGCATTTTATTAAAAGACCAGTGGAGATCATGGACTACGGGGAGAAACGCCTTCGACGAACTCGCATTCCAATTTTTAGGGTACGCTGGGAGTCGAAACGGGAACCTGAGTTTACTTGGGAACGTGAAGACTCAATGCGTGAAAAATACCCGCATCTTTTTCCTACTACTTCAACTACTTAAATTTCGGGACGAAAATTACTAAAAGTAGGGGATACTGTAACATTTGTAAAAATCGGGTTTTCAAAACCCGCTCCGTTTTGTAATCGAATATCAAGTTATAAAAGTTATGTCGAATATTTATGATTATTTTGATTTAAAACAATACATAATTAATAAATAAACTAAACTATAAAAATTATATTTGATGAAAAGTTAAAATAAAATAAATAAAAAAATTATAACGCTGCCGGGACTCGAACCCGGGTCAGCCAAGACACTGCAACGACTTATCACCCAATCACAAGACCACTCCGCCACTTGCTTGTTCTCTGTTATCTTTAGAAAACAAATAAGTTTTATGGACTAAGATAAATCAACCGATTCTACAAATTGTAACTGAAATCGGTTATCAAACACCAAAGTCGATTTGGATACTCTCGATTCAGCGAGTATAACCGATAAACGGACGATTCCAATCAATGCTGCCATGATTATAACTTGAAGTCGGAAGTAGATCGGTTTAATAACCGAAAGTCTTCAATTCTCGGATTACTTCAATCCTAGACTTTTCCTGTGACTCAAAACACTCTGCAAGACTCCCAATTTCATTTCCGCAACCTTACAATCCACCGGAGAAGCTTGAATCAGACCGCCGGAAAAATTCTGCAAGTCACCGGAAAACCGGGACCCACATTCACACGGTATTTCCTCCGACTTTTCTGTTTCAATCATATGATTAATCAGTCTCTAACACAACTCCACCATCAGAATCGATCCTAGTCCACGTTTGTCGAAAATCTTACCTTCGTCGGAAAACTCCTGAAACTGCCGGAAACACACCGTGAACGGGTATGATCTCCCAAACTTCTGTTAAACCTTGTTTAAGTGACTCAACTTCTTAAATAATCGAACAAGCTGTTAATTGGTTTCAACAGCCGGAGTTCACTTTCAGTACCGACGAACCTCCGCCGGAATTCTGTGAACAACCTCAATCGGTATATCTTTTTCCCCAAACTCTCTCCATTCTTTACTTTTAAATTACTCGTAAAGCGTATACGTCAAAAATTGGTCATAACAGTCGGAATAATTTTTCTGTACAAAATCAACGAAGAAGATGAAGACGCAACATAACATAAGGTTAATTAAAAACGGAATTATAAACGGGTTAGACACACAGTCCAGCGGTGGACTGTGTGCAAAATACACACGCACGTCCCGAGTTCGGGTTACACACGTAGCTCAGTTGGTAGAGCTGCGTGCACGCGTACGGGAGGTCGCCGGTTCGAGCCTCACCCGGCGCAAACTAATACCCTGACCGACCGGTCAACGGTCAACGGTCAATAAACAATTTTTTTTATATTTTTATTTATTTAATTTAATTTAAAAATCAATTAAAAATACTTAAAAATAACATTTTTAAAGATAGAAAATAGCCATAAACTCACAAAAATATATCTAAAAATTTCATTAAAATCCTTAATAAAATCCACTCATTTAATATATTTTCCGTTATTATTTAGGTTAGTAATCCCCGTTGTTCCGCTCATCTAAATCGTGCGCATATCACCATCTCCAATCCAACGCACCCAAGGTGAGTGAATCTACAAATTCCCCGTTTTAATCACGTTTTGGGGTGTATCATGTGTCTTTGTATATATACTATAACTAAACCATTGTGCATACATCATATCATGAACATGTGTATTTAGTTTGATGTTGTTAAGTAGTTATTATTGGATGCAATTTATTATTCAGTACATGCAATTTCATAGGCCGTCGCTCCCCATTACATTATGAGCGTTGAGCATGTTCCCCATTTTATTATGCGGTTGAACCTGGCGTGCCCACATACGATCGGCTCCGTTTGATTGAGCCTTGATCGCACAGTTTCATTTTCAGTACATGCAATACGATCGGCTCCGTTTGATTGAGCCTTGATCGCACAGTTTCATTTTCAGTACATGCAATACGATCGGCTCCGTTTGATTGAGCCTTGATCGCACAGTTCATTTATGTTATTTACAGTATGATGTTGGTATGTTCATGTATGCTGCCATGTGTTATTGTATGTTATAGTCGTGACTGCTATTTGCCATTACTTGATTATTTACATTTGCTCATCTATGATTATGCACAATTTTTCATTGATAAACTAACAATTAATTTATAACAAATGTTTATCTAATAAGGTTCACTCGCCAACTTATGTTGACCCAAAAACCCCCATTTTACACATGATACAGGTGAAGCAGCTGCAGCTAGGAACACATAGGGCTTGGACTAGAAGAATAAAACGATTTAGTGTTGGGATTGTTATGCTTGGCTTATATTCCTTGTATTGAATGAACATGTTTGGATTTTTGAAATGTAACTTTGACTTCATTAAATATGAAATTATTAGTAAATGTCATGAGCTTTGGTGATAACCCAATTATGCCCCGACTCTTATTCCGCTGCGGGTCGGGGTGTGACAGTGACAAGTATTGGAAATAAATTACTTTTTACATTGCTTGAACTAGGAACACCACAAAAAATGAATAATGTACAATGAGTATTCAAATAAATAAATTTCATTTCATTACAATAATTTTTGCACAAGTAATGGAATCAAGATACAATAGGATTGAAATAAATTACAATACAACAAACATTAAAATTTAAATACGTTTCTAGGCAATCCTACTAGATTCATATGTCACAATCTTGCAACATGTAATCAAAGCATGGATCAGTATAAAAGCACTGGCGAGCATACAAGTATATGTATAAAGTTTGTCTCAAATCCACATGGCATTTTATATTCAAGTTGAAACGAGCATACATAAATAACTTACGCATAGCAAATAGTATATAATTAAAATCTTTAGCTAGCATGCATAACAACCTAAGCATAACAATATCATGAGAATACAAGTTGAAACTAACAAGCATAAACTACCTAAGCATAACAATGAACGTGTTCGATGGCTTGAGTATTTAATTATAATCGATTGCGTAAATTGGATTTTGTATACATGTTGCACCCAAAAATGCGTTAAAGCGTAAAAAGGGTCGAGTATGCTCACGGTTTTGCAAAGCTCCCTTTGGTGATTCCGTGATGAGTTGGAGGGTGGAGCTTCAAGCTTCCTTTAAAACAATTAGTGTTTTATTTTAGAACTCTTAGAGTTCTCTTCCTTGCTTGAAAGATTTGAGAAAAGTAGAGAGGTTGAGAGAAGAATTGTTGGAACACTTAGTGTCCTTTTAGAATTCTTAGAATTCTTGATTTAGAGAGATTGAGAGAATTAGAGAGATGGAGAGAAGAATGGTGTGAAGAAAATGGTAGAAGGAGGTTGGTATTTATAGGTAGAGAAGGTGGAAAAGGGTGAAATATGATTGGTTAAAGAAGGTGGAAGAAGATTGAAAAGATGATTGGTGGAGAAAGGAGGTGGAAAAAAGTGAAATATGATTGGTTAAAGAAGGTGGAAGATGATTGATGAGGTGGAAAGATGATTGGTATATTTCTTGGTATTTCTTGAGTGTATATTATGTAATTGAGTAAATAAAAAGTATAATTCAAGTATTGAGGATGTGCGTATAAGTATTTATACGTATAATTATGTCGGTTTGCGTATAAATACGTATTTAAATGACCGGTTGTGTGAATAAATAAAAAAATATATATAAAATATGAATTTTATTATAATTAACGCCTTGAAAATAGGATAAGAATATGAAATTTTATAAAATAAGGATACTCAAATACGAGGCGTTACAGTGAAACCCGAGAGAATTAGCCGCTCATGGTTGATGAAACACGAACACCGGATGAGAAGCATACCAACCGAGACATCATACTTTGATCTTGAATCTTGAACGAGATGGATGAAGGGTTAGGGTTATGGATTGGATGATTGTGATGGTGGAACGATAATTATGTAACATCCGTCAAAAACCGGATTTACCAAACCCGCTCCGTTTATTAACCGAACAATCAGTTAAAAATTTTGTGGCGTATTTAATGCCCAAATTATTTTTAGACGATACATAATTAATAAGTATATAGGAATATATAATTTATTCTTGAAAAAGTATTTAAAATAAGGAAATAAAAATAAATGGCCGCTGCCGGGTTTCGAACCCGGGTCAGCCAGCGAGTCAGCAAAGCCTTAACACTCAACCCTCCAACCACTGCGCCACTTGTGTTTCTTGTTTATTATTAGAGACAATTAATACATAAAATGAATCTCAATTTCAAAACCGACGCGCCTATTTGCAGTCGTCGGAAATTCCGACTATCTCGCCAAGATTGGACGGTTTCTTCAGTTTTAACGTAAACTTTAACTATGACATCGGTTATAACCGACGTCTGAACCCGCGACGCAAGTCATAACTGCCGGAAAACCTAATGACTTTGAATCAAGTCTGAAATCCGACTCTATACATCTCGATTCCTCCCTATAAATTCACCCACAATCCACTGGTAGCCTTTTCGCTCAAAACCGCACCCTTTCTCGACGAAAATTCACTCGCCGGAAAATACCTGCAAATCGCCGGAAAACCGAGCTTTTCACTTCGGAGCCTTACTGAACACCCAGAACTTATACCGAAGCCACTCACATCCATCTCAAGCTCGCTGAAGACTCTCTGCCGCAAGACACACGTCGTCGGAATAAGCTGCTGTCACCGGAGTTTCGCCGGCGAAACAGAGGAGTCCAGTTCGGTATACCTTACGCTTAATTTTTCATTCTTTTTATTTATCTCACCTGTAATTAACCTCAAAACACTAAAAGAACATGATTAAATCGACGAACCAGTCGGACTCCGATTCTGGTTTAGTCTAACGAAGAAGACGAAGTTTGCGTTGTCTATAAGTTTAATTTAAATCAAGATATAACTCGGGTTAGACACACAGTCCAGCGGTGGACTGTGTGCAAATAAAACACGCAAACGTCTCGAGTTCGATACATGTCCTACGCATACTCGCCTTACTAAAAATGTTCCTTTTTATTACTGAACCGGATTCACTTCATATAATGTTAAGTTCAATAAAAATCGGAATAATAACCAAGATAGACACACAATCCAGTGGTGGACTGTGTGAACGTTTATCACAGGTCACGAGTTCGAGTCCGGACTACTGCACCGATCCGGACAATTATCAAATTTTTTAAATAAGGCAGAAATGAAATAATGAAGTTTGTATATAAGTATAATAAAAATCAGATTATTTAACAAGTTAGACACACAGTCCAGCGGTGGACTGTGTGTTAACTCAACCCACAAGTCCCGGGTTCGAGACCTGTGGAGCGCACCGAGTCGTTATGATTAAAATCTTTTTAAAAATAAATGATTTTCGGATTAATCTAATTAGTATATAAATTTAATTAAAAACAGAAATATTTCGGGTTAGACACGTACTCAGTTGGTAGAGATGCGTGCACGCGTACGGAGGTCTCGGGTTCGAGCCTCACCCAGCGCATACATACACACATACGAACCGGTCAACAGTCAACAGTCAAGGTCAACGGTCAAAAAGTCAACATTTTTTTATTATTTTTATTTATTTATTTTATTTAAAAATCAATTAAAATACTTAAAAATAACATTTTTAAGGTTAGAAAATAGCCTTAAACTCACAAAAATACCCTCAACAATCCTACTAAAATGGATTAATAAAATCCGTTTACTTACCGAACCATTATGCCATTATCTAGGTTAGTTCACTCGTGGTTAAATCCAACTTCGTGCGTATTCAACATCATCAACCGAACGCACCCAATGTGAGTGAATCTTACAACTCCCCTTTTTAATTACACGTTTTGGGGTGTGTCATGTGTCACCAAAATTAACTCGTTTATTTAAACTTGTGCCATACCATATTGTGATCTAAACTTAGATTGTATATATTGTTTGTAGTTATGTATTTCATATTGTCAATTTATATGCAATTCATTCATTAGGCCCATCAGTTCCTCATGAGAGACGAGTTGAGAAACGCGTGCCTCAAAACAAATCCATTATTGTTCGTGTGTGTGTTATTTAGTTTATATTGTTTGTAGTTATGTATTTCATATTGTCAAGTATATGCAAATCATTCATTAGGCCCATCAGTTCCTCGTGAGAGACGAGTTGAGCAACGCGTGCCTCAAAACGATCCATTATTGTTCATGTGTGCATTATTTAATATTAATTGATTGGTGAATAAGTTTACATCTATTTTTACTCATGTGTGGTTGTGCACTTTATTTTATAATCAATTAAATAAACTTGTTCAAATGTTTTTCATAGGATTCACTCGCCAACTTTTTGTTGATCCAAAAACCCTTTTTACACATGATACAGGTGAACAGGATGAAGCAAGGAAAACATAGGAAATGCCTTAGAAGAAAACAATGAAGCCTAGATTAATGTTAGGACATGATGTAATAATGATTGTATAATTCCCTTTAAAATTGTATTAATGAATATGAAACGTTATAATAAATGTCATGAGCTTTGATGATAACCCAATCATGCCCCGATCACCTTTTCCGTTGCGGGTCGGGGTGTGACAAATTGGATGATGATGAATGAGATGCATTGGATGTTAGGATTAGGTTTGGATTAATGAGATGGATGAAGATTGGGGATGTGGATGGAAGAAGATTGGTAGAGAGGTGTTTTGAAACAAGCTTTAGACTCCTAGATATGAATGTTCTTCAATTCCACATTCAAAAACATTAATAACCCAAAGATATTCCGACGCCTTATGTTTCTTCCTACGTATGTTCTGGTTGACTCGTGCGTTGGGGACTCAGAAACCCCATTGCCAACTCAATTTGCGTAGGCGACTCAAGAAACCCGCGTAGCCGACTCAACTTGCGTAGGTGACTCAAGAAACCCGCGTAGCCTACTCGACAAGCTGGTTTTTGCCTGTTTTCTTCGTTTTTGCACCCGGTTGCTCCTAGCTCCATCCTGATGTTCTGTTAAGCTCTGGAAATGCTCCTTAAACTCCATTAGACCTGCAAAACACAAACCAAATCAAAGTAGATCATTCGGGATTCAAATTCACGTAAAAATACAAACTTAAATACAAATAAACACCAGAATTTCGACCACATATCACCAGGTTATAGATATGTTGAAAGCTAACACTAGGCAGTTTATATGGGGCGAAACAATGGTAAAATGAAGGCATTTTGAGTTACTTGGGAACGGGGGACCTTAAGTAGAAAAGATGGGGGTTTGGGCATATGCCCTCTCAAAGTGTCGAACCTCTCTCTCTTGACTCGGTGGTTATGTAGGTTTGGTAGATTATGGAGAAACCTTATTATGGCTTAACATCACACGCCTTGAACTTGACCAACCCTTCACCATAACAAAACTCTTAATGGTACTTGGTGCTCTATAGCAAAAGTGGAAAAGTCTCTTATGGCTTCAAACATAAATCGTGCTAACGCTAGCGCTATTATATTAAATAAAATAATTCGAGCCGGCTTACAAGCTGAGCTAGGCAAGGCCTAGCCCGGGCTCGGCTCGTTTACAAACCGAGCTGAGCTTTTTTCGAGCGAGCCACGAGCTGTGGGCTTTTTGAACACCACTACCTAACGCTCTTAAAAGTGATGACTGCTCAAAGATGAGATTTTGGGTGGATCTCTGGCTGTGTGATAAGCCTTAAAAATGAATTTTTCCTAGTTTATTGAGGTGGAGGTTAGAAAAAGTTGCTCAGTTGCAGACCGATGTAAGGTTAGCAATTCAACATTAAAGGTTAGAAAGGGTTGCTCGGTTGCATCCAGAATGAAGTTGTAGATACCAAAGTACTTATTCTAAAGTCAGTCATGAACAAGTTTTAGTAATTTAGACTCAAAGGTGGAGTAGATGGTTGTGGCTTGAGGATGACTCGGGTAGTGTATCACTTGTCTCAGTAAAGAATTCGATCCATAATCCTCCCCAGTGAGTCGGGAAGCATATTGGAGTGGAACCATTGGGTTCCATTGAAGATTAACACTTTTTCTTTGGAGAGCCCTTCAATCTCGGCTAGCTACCAACGATAATTTGATTAGAACGAGGTTGCTTACCTTGTCCAAATATATGCCCTCTTTGTTTGTCGGCAGGGGAATTGAGCGATCATATATTTACCGGGTGTTTGGTGGCATCCTTGGTTTGGCAAGCGGTAAGCAATGGGTGCAAAATTCCCCCTTTATTTTATTTTCTATTCATGATTTGTTTAAGGTTCACAACAAACATCGTTTGAGTCTTTCTTGTAAAAGAAAGAAAGTCCAAGTTGTAAAGATCATGGTTGCGTGTTGGAGTATATGACGGGCGATAAACAACTAGGGATGAGCTTGGTCGGTACCGAAAATCATCAAAATTGGGTACTGGTACTAAAGTGCTTTGTACGGTGTGGTACCAAAATGAAAGTACCGGTGTCGAAAACGTCAAAAAAAAGGTATCAAATCGGGACCGAAAATAATTCGGTGTAGGTACTTGGTATCAAATGCTCATCCATAGAAACAACTATGCCTTTACTAATAAGCTTGTGAAGGGGAGGATGTGATGGGTGAAATCAAGTCCTTGGCTCATATGGATTAAGAGGCAAGATGAAATTTTTGCTTTAGATTGGGGTAAATGGAAAGAGATTATTTCGTAATCTTTTGCTTTTCCTATTGTTACTGGGATTGTTTTCTTTCTACTTGCTAGTGCCATACTAGCAAGTGGATGGTTTTGTTGGTTAAATGGAAGTTGCGATTTCAAAGAAAATGTTAATCATATTTTACTTTACATCAATTTTTTTAAACTACTATCTTTCTCTTTGTTCATGGATGAAATATATGGTACACATATATATCTTATTTTAAATTGAGAATTCCAAAAAATGTCATGTGTTAAAGACCAAATTATTCCTTACAAAAATAGTTTTTAATCAAAATTTACAATTTTATTATTTTTTTAAATCGGATTAATAACATAGAACGACAACATTGCTTACTTTAAAATCCTTACCTTAATATTTGCTTTTACTTCAAATATATATTTAAGCTTACCAATATTTTTTTGTTGTATTAGATCTGCTAAATCTTCTAACCAAATTCGCCTTAATTCAAATATATATTTAATTTATCATGATAATGATTTTTTTTTTAATTAAGCCTTACCAACACCAGATTTTTTATGAAATTCTTTTATATTATAATGAAAACTATATTTTTTAATTAAATTCTCAAAAGAAAAAATACACTATCTACGAACTTTTAAATATTATAATAGACAACAAAACATGTTTGAGACAAAGTTTAAGTTGCTATGAAAAACGATCAAATGTAAACCCAGATGGGTTTAGATATTTGTCATATTTAAATTATATTACGTGATCAACAATTTTTAAATACTAGCTCAACATGTTTTGAAATTATACATGAGACAAGATCGGTTAACTGTATAACAAAATTAGGGCGAATAAAGTTTTGGGTTATGTAAATACATGAGGCAAGATGATTAAATGCTTTAGAAACGGGTTAGATATATTGTGATTACTACTAGTAATATATTACAGTATTGTGGAATAATTATTAGATATATTTTTTTATTTTTTTATATTATACAAACAATTATTTTTTATATTTAAACTGACTAATACATATAACTATAACCTATTATAAAATATATCACTAATATATGAAATATATGGTACACATATAACCTCAGAACTATATGTAATATGTGGTACACATACATCAGTCATGGGTATAGCTATTGCAACAAAACATGTTTTGTATGTTTATTATGTAACTTACTTTTTTTGTATAAATTATATTCCATATTTATTTGAGATACTGATATTTTTGTTCTAAAATCTTATCCAATTGACATTTGACAATACCTCGTGGGTTCATGGTGGCGAACCCCCCTACTATGGGGCAGTGGGTGTTGAGATGATATTAACGGTTTAAGTTTATTTATTTAACAAAATAAATTACAATATCTTTTAATTTTAGTTGCTATCTGCTATTTATAAATTACAATCTCATTTTTCATATGTATAATCTTTTAACCCTCATACAACACACAATTTATGACCTTGATTAGTTTTATTACTTTAAACAAATATATGACTTTTACTATATATTTTTAGATAATCAACCTCACTTTACCTTATATTTTAAAAAATTACAATCCAATATTCTTGTTCATAGTTAATAACTTATCTACATACAATATAAGATCACCCGTAGTCGAGAAAATCTGGCGTTTTCCCCCAAAACGCCCTCCGCCCACCCCTTCCCCCCGCGTGTTTTGAATAACGCTAAAATGGAACATTTCTCTATTTTTGACCATTGTCAAATGGTAACAATAATAATAATTTAATTTTTTTTATTTAAATCCTTATTTAAACCTATAAAATACCCCACTTTTCACCCAATTTTTATATAAAAAAACTCACTTTCTATCTATCTTTCTCTCTAGTGCTTCAAAGTTTTATAAAATTATTTACCATGCATCCATTCCGACCCCCGTTTGGTGTTTCGTCAAGACCCGGGAACCCAAATACCACTCAACCGCAACAAAACTTTAACTTTCATGACATGGATCCGAATGTGTTTTCCTACGCGGCTTACTTGAGCGGCTCTAATCCCTTCCTTCCAACCCCTTACGGGTTTGCCCCCACCGAGCAGTTCGCAACCACCGCAAGAACAAGCGAACCGGAGGTAGATACGGTGCCGGAGCCATAACCCGAACCCGATCGCGAGACATCTAAACGCGGTAAAAGGTCACATAAGAAAAGGACCCGAACGCTCCTCGTCGTAAGCATAGTTACGTTGTTTGGACGAAGGACAAAGAATACGTGTTGGCTCGGGCGTGTCTCGACGTTTCGAAGGACCCCCTAGTTGGTAAGTGTTATAAAAGTATTAGTCGACTTTATTTTTTAAATAATTATCTTTGGTTTATTATTATTTTTTTATCTTATCACATATTTTTTATAATTTTTGTAGCAAACTTTCAAAACGGTCCAGAATTCTAGAACAGAATTGATGAGCTTTTTTTTAATGCGATTGGAAAGGTGAATATCGGGATAATGATTCCATATCTAGCAAATGGACCGATATCAACGATAAATGTCACCAATTTCAAGAAGTTTATCAACGAGCAAAAGATAATAGGTCGAGTGGTGAAGGGGACGTCGAAATTTTAACGAGGGCTATGGAAGAGTACGACCAAACTAGAGACGTTTTCACGTACTTTAGATGTTGAGAGCTTCTAAAAAATAGTCCAAAGTGGGCTAACGTACCGGCCATGACGTCTAATAGTAGGCGTAAAGCCAAACGGTCGAAAACATCATCCTCAGTTGACTCGGAAACACCCACTTCCGATGCGCGCACAGTCGACATAAGTATTAATTTGGACGATGACGAGGTAGATGAAGAGTTGGCCCGACTGCCCGGTAGAAGAAAAGGGAAAAAGACCTGGAAAAAGCTGATAAAGTCGTCTTCCGATTAATCTCGAGTTGAAGGGAGATTTCGAGGAAATGAACCGATGTCTCCAAGACATTCAAGACCTCGGTCACAAGCGTTGGGAGACTATGCAAGAACGAGTCGCCCAAAACAAAAAAAAATTACGAGATGCAAGCGGCAAAGCAAACGGAAAAGAACATCAACTTTTTGTCCAAACCGATTGATCACCTCCAAGGCGACGCGTTGATCGTTGCGCAAATGCACCGCCAAAAACTTAGAGAAAAATAGGCCTTTAGATTATCATATTTTTTAAATTTTTTTAGTAATGTTCCTTTTTTATTTTCGGTTTTTAATTATTTTTTTAAGTTCAGTCGTTTTTTAGTTTTTTTTATTTTTGGCTTTGTAATTTTTTTTAGTTTAATTGTATTATTAGTTTTTAATTATAAAAATTAATAATTGTGCAATGATTGTTTGGGGCATTATTCGATTATGCCATTTTTGTAAAAACGCCTAATAATGTCCCTTGCTGACTAGACTGTCACATGACGAAAAACGCCTAAAGGTGGGGGCGTTATTGAAAAAACCACTACACATGGTTAAATAATAGAAATTGTTTAAGAGACACATGTCATTCATTGAGGACATAAGAATATTTGTTTCCGCATCCTACTCAATCCAAAGAAATTGATAAATTAATTATTTTCTTTGAATCACTTCAGTTTTTCTTTCAAAAACCTCTTTCAAATATTCAATCTATCTTATTTAATTAATATTTAACTTTAATTGTGTTAAATTATAATTTGTCATGAAATTCGGTGAAAAATGTTAAATCAAAACCATAAAATCTTTTTCGACATTCAAGATTTTGAACTCTGCAAGGGCAACGAGTGTTTTTTTTTTTCCTTTTTATGGTAATTCTTTTAAAATAAAAACAAAACAATTAAATAAAAAATACATTTATATTAGTTAAACCAACAAAGACAGTAACAACTCCACAAAAGTAGATACATAAAATAAAAAAATAGAATTATATAGTTTAATTATCATCCTTGTCATTGTATCCTGGAAAATTTCAAATGTTTTTAACTAAATCCGTTCGAAGGTTGTGATGCATTTGTTTATTAAAAATTTCGCATTGGTATTCTCATCTCGCTTCTTCACCGATGTCTACATTATTTGGTTGCATATCCTCTTAGTATTTGCAAATTGCGTGTCCTTTATCCTCCAAAATCATGTTGTGTAAAAGAGTGTGTGTACATTACATTTCTAACTCTGTATTTTTCCATTAATCCTGCACGACATGCTAAAACATGTGTATCTATTATGCAAAACACCAAAATATCGTTCGACGTCTTTTCTTGCCGTCATTTGAGCTACGTTAAACTTTTTTCTCTTTTCATCTAACGTTGTATTTCGTGTAAACGCTTTTACAAACACAACATATTTAGGGTAAATTCCATCGGCTAGATAATACCCATATATGTACTCACATCGTTTACAAAAAAAAAGGCTTTTGGTCCAACATTGTTTATATAATCGTTGAAAATGGGTGATTGATTAATAATAAATATATCTTTATTTGAAGTGGCCACGCCAAAGAATGCATGCCAAAACCATAGATCTTGTGATGCAGCCGCTTCAAGTATGATAGTCGGTGTTTTATTTATGATGCCTGCTTGCATGTTGGACGCACCACACAATTGGACAAACTTCCCACTCCTATTTCATTTAATCTATACTACCGGTCATCTTAGGAAAACCATGTCTATCATCATGAAACTCCAAAATTTGTTGTATGTCACTAAATGTAAGTTTTCTCAAATATATTTTTACGTATAGTTCAATAACATACTCACAAAAATATTGAAGACTTTCACTCGCCACTCGTTCCAACATTTTTAAATAGCCATCCATTATATCAAAACTAGTGCCATAAGCCCGCAGACGTGACTTTTTGTAACGTGCCAAATCCCATACTACCACACGCATAGGGTTTTTGTTGGAAAAATATCATATTTACTTTTTAAATATTTTGCTATTCTTAGAAATAAACATTGGCACATATGAAAATGTCGCCTAAAACTCTTATCAGGCTGGGTGAAAAATAATCACTTGCCAATATTCATGTGCGGCAAGCCGTGATATTATATAATATATATCTCCTCCTTTTGGGTTGTGAACTCCTGACATCTTCAACGATACACCGTATTAATTTATGGATCAATGATATTATTAGTTTGGCTAATGAAGATGATAAAACAAATTTGTCAAATGAAGATGATGATGACGAAGATTATGAACTTGATGATTGCATTTTTTAAGAACGAATTTGAGAGTGATAGAAGTTATTTGTGTGGAGATATAAATTGAATAGGTTGTTGGTTAAATTATATATATCCTTAAAATGATAGATTGGTGCAATTACATCAATTGCTAGTGTGCCACCGACACTTCAAAATTGACATATACAATTTTTGGTGAGGAATTGAATAAAAGAGAGTTCTTTGGTGGTTCGGACGTTGACCAAATATTTTGTAGAAAGACTTAACCTACCCTAGGTGTCGGGTTCGAATCCCGACTGACAATTTTTTGTTTTCCAATTACAGTTGAATTATTTTTATATTTTTAAAGCCCCTATCTATTCACATGCCCCTACGACGTCGACCACACCATCACCACCAACGGAGTACAACTACCACTATTGACCACCCCATCTAACACATCTACACCCGTGTTTTACACACAATCTCTGAGATTGCAACGTTTATATTTAGATTTACATGTAATACGTGTCCATGTGTTTCCTATTTGGAATATCGGGATAACAAGTCAATTTGTTTTTTAAACCTTTAGTAAATTTTATTTTGATATGGAATGAGTTGTATTAATTTCTCTATGATAGTTTTACGAATATGTCTTCAAAATTTTCGTCAATTATAATACCACGACTTTGTCTCTTCATTATTTTGCCAATGACTTTCTTACGTGTGTAACAAATTAAAAAAAAATACCATGATGTGCGGATACCATACATTAATGTCATCATCATTACGCGTATAACGAGGTCACAAACGCGAAGTTGCCGTTGTATCGCGTAGTACCGGTCAAAATTCTACTGTGTATATATAATAGAACTTTTGGAAGATCAGGGTTTGCAATTCAGAAAGAGGTGGTTGCATAGCTTGTTGCCCGTCTATCTTCTATTTTGATGTAACTTGACAAGTTTTTTTATTAGACCTTATTAATAAATAATTATTTAGATTATTAAAAAAAATACTAGCCATCCAATGACTAGTCTTTAAAAACCCAACAAAATTCAAGCAAGTCAACCAAAGCACAAATGCCCCATGCCCGTGAGAATCTCCTAACACCCCTTAAAAATTGTGTATTTTATAGGTAAAAAACTTCGATCACACCATTGAAAATTTGATTGAACACCTCGTTCGCACCCTTCAAAAATAATTTATGAGTCCGTCACTACGTGACGTCACAACTCCTAGTCTTGGTATCAATTGAAAAAAATATATTCTCTTAAAGAGTCATTTCTATATTTGACATAATTATGAATAGAATTAACAACTGGATCTTGATTTTAGAGGTTTTGACAGAAGGTATCAGTTTGGAAAGCTAAATCTATATCGATAGGGGGAAGGCTTACTCTTATTAATTCTGTTTTGGAGAGTCTTCCTATTTATTACTTCTCTTTATATAAGGTACCATCGACATCATTAAAATTCTCGAAGCAAAAATGAGAAAGTTCCTTTAGGCCGGGTCTAGTGATAGTATAAAAATGAATTGAGTGGCTTGGGATTGGGTTACTTGGCCCAAGAATAAAGGACGGTTGGGTATAAACAAACTTAGAGAGGTTAATGAGGCCCTTTTAATCAAGTGAGGATGGAGGTATAGGATTGAACATCAAAATCTGTGGAGGAAAGTGGTGGAAGCTTGCCATTATAAAAACAATCAAAGGAGCTTCCTCCCGCTCAATGGAAACATTGTGAGATGTTGGAAAAATATTGTTATGCTGATTTCCAAGTTAAAATTTAAAAGAAGGGTTTAAATCGTATGATTCAGGGTAAGATTGGGAACGTGGAGGATATTGGTTTTTGGTTAGACGCATGGGTGGGAGATCTTCCTTTCTTGGAAAGATGGCTACATCTGTTTGGTTTGGAATTGTTTAAATCTTGTAGGGTTGCGGATAGATTACAAGCGGTCCATGGTAACGAGGTTTTTTCTTGGCATTGGTTTAGACAGCCCGAGTCGGATGTGGAAATTAAGGAATGGCAGGAATGTCAAGATGTTCTCTACACGGTAAGGATGTCCAATGATAAGGAGAGTGGATTTGGTATGAAGGCAACCAAGGAGGTTTCTCGGTGAACTTAGTTAAAAAGATTCTTAGTAATGAACGAGGAATTAGTCATCTCCCAAATTTTGTTTGGTGTAAATGGATGCCTCTAAAATGAAATAGTATGGCTTGGGGAGACAATCTGTACAGGCTCGTTACAAGAGTTAACTTAAGAAGAACAAATGTGGATATTGCATCGGTTATGTGTCCTTTTTGCAATGATTATGAAGAAACAGTGGATCACTTTTTTACTGCGTGCTCGATGACTATTAGGGTATGGTCAGCGTTCAGTGATTGGTGCAAAATACCCCCAATATTCGCTTTCGATTTCAAAGACTTATTGGATATCCAAAATTCTCTTCTGATGGGAAAGAAGGAGAAAAAGATCATTTACGGCTTGGTTATTATCGCGTGTTGGGGCATTTGGAAATGGAGAAGCGAGGTGGTGTTCAATCAGATCAGACGAAGCCCGCAAGATATCATGGGGGAGATAAAATCCAGAGGTTACGTCTGGGTTAAAAATAAATCTTCTTGTAATTATATTAGTTGGGCAGATTGGTGTAAATATCATTTGTATATGTTGTAATTGTTGACCCTTCGCCCGTTTGGGTCGGGGGAATTGTTTGTTTGGCCTTTTGCCCGTTTAGATCAGAGGTTTGTCTTAATGAAGTTTAGTTTTAAAAAAAAAAAGTGAAGTAATTATGAAACATTATAAACATCAACACATCTCGAATTATGTTATATAGACAGATAAAACTCCGTCTCAATTTCAAACTTGTAACACATCTCAAATTATTATTATCTAGACAAATAAAACTCCGTCTCAATTTCCAACTCGTTTTATAAGATCAAGACAGGTGACATAATAAAATGAGAAACGATCGAGACATAAAGTTAGTTAATGGCTTTTAATACAAAGAAATTTCTTTTTCCTTAAAAAAAAGGCATAAAGAATCTAAATTGAGGAGTTTCTAAGAAGGTACCGTGAGTTGTACGACTAAAGGTAAAAAGGACTTGGCCAAATTTCCAAAACGCGGGGTTGGTTTTGTAGATAATCCAACAAGAACCTTCTTTCTTTCCCTTTTATTAATTAAAAAATAACTATTTTGACTTTTTTATCAGTCAACAAATATCCTTATCTTCAATGTTACCAGTAAACGTTAAAACATAAGATGGAGGAATGGAGCCATAATTGTCTTCTTCAAAATTAATGTTAAATCAGATTTTAATAGTTAAAATTACTTATAAATTATAGTATAAACCTTGTTTACAATAAACTATAAGTTTAAATTTCATTAATAAGTCCTAATTTTTTTCGCTCAAAGCTACTATGAATCAAAAAATTTATATAAGATCGTGAGGTCACCATCGTTTTATGGTAAATATTAAATTTTATGGCTTGGATTGGTTGTTTCGATCAGTTATTCACATACACTCATAACCTAAACACAAAGATTGGTTAATTATAAAATAAAATAAAAAAACTGTATTCTAACAATTATTAGCTTTGTTTGATTCAGTTTTTACGTTTTTTGGTTTTATATAATTTTCTGATTTATCTTTATCAACCCTAAGTTATGAACTATGAAACATTTAAACGTGAAAAAAAATAGAAGGGTTGAACTAAAAAGATGGCGTATACAATAATTGTTTATACAACTTATAGTTAAATTACTATTCATTTATTTGGTGTTATCAAGCATTTAAAAAATGTGAGCAACACAAATTGCGGTTGTCAAACTCAAACCATCCAAAATCAACTAGAACATTTCCCCATCCATGTGGTGAGTATACCTTTGACTTTTGCATCTCCATTTTGTTGACTGATCCCATGTACGTATGTACACGGCCTTCTATTTATTTTCTAGCGCCACCTACCAAACGTTTATAAACTTTAAATATATCACAATCTACAAATGACAACGCCGTAAGCCTCTTTTTTTGAAAGGAAAATATCATTAACACCAAACCAACCTCAAATCGAGGCGGCCAAAAAACAACAACAGTTACGTAATTACAAACTTACCTCAATTTTCCCAAGAAATATTCCTACTTTTCGATCTAACATTATACCACAAGAAGCCGGCCGATTTTAAATCGCTAATAATGTTCTCAACTTTGATCGCTTTATGATTGAACTTCGCTTCGTTTCTAGCCCTCCAAAGATTCCAACAATCTATTCTTATAATTCCTTTCAACGCCGTAAGCCTCTCACTCTACCTTGCGTAATGTCATAAGTCAAATATTTGAATATAGTAAGTACATGTATTATGCTTAATGAATCCTGGTTAGGATGTGAATTATTACACAATATTAATTATTATGAGAAAAACAGAGCAACTTTAAATCACTAAATTTTGGGATTTAAGGTTTATATTTTTAAACTTTTGTGTTTCTTACATTTATATATGTATAATATACACATAAAAAACCATATGTTTTTACCTACACATAGCATGCATACATGTAAGTAATTTAACATATACATAAGTGTAGATTACATAAAAACTAAAAATTTTCTATATTTTATTTTAATTATGTAAAAACCCAAAGTTGTATTTTTCTGACTTCAACAACATACTAACAAACCGAAGAACTAATTAAATCATAAAAACTCCCATAGTAAATATAGCTGCAATTAGAATCCATCTATAAAAAGACAAGAAAACCAGTCAACAAAGACGAAAAACGTGGGTACTACAAAATTATCCATAAACTACAAAGACCACTGTGAAACTATATTTAACATTTAAGTCGCAAATCCAAAAATCTAGCATCAGACAAAGCTTCGAATGAAATTAAAGACTTTTTCCTTAACTTTTTGCGTATATAATATTGACAATCGTACAATATATAGATCTAATTTTCAAAGTATGTTGTTTTCATCACTTCCCCATATGTAAGTGCGATTCCAAAAATATCATTTTAATAATGTGTCGAGTATTCCGTCATTAATGCAAGGTAAATAAAGGGAATATCATGATAATATTACCATGCAAATAGGGTATTCGCAATATCTCCTAAAAAGGGGGAATCCTCATACAACTAACTTCCTGATTTTGGGAAACCCTAATCCACCGAAAACTATATATAAAAGACACATCTTGAGGTAAAGATCAGCACAACTCTCTCTCTCTCTCTCTCAAACACTTTACTCCCACAAATGAATAATTATTCTCACGTCAAGGGTGGGTACAAGAATAACCCAAACTTGTAACGAGCCCTAACGTTGTTCTGTCTTGTAGATCGGAGTTCAAGCCACTTCTAACCGAATTACCCATATTAAGGACGTATCTCAGGTGACGTTTCTACATGCATTAATCTACATAATACTTAAAATGTAAAATTAATAAAATTAGAGTACTCAGTCCTTGTCAAAATGGTTGACATTTCATAAAAACATAAAATAATAATAATAATAATAATAATAATAATAATAATAATAATAATCATAGACTTTTAGAAACCATCACTCTTATTTAGAAAACTAAATTAACTTAGTTTATTATGTTAGTTTCTTATATTATTGTTTCCATTTGAAATTTTCTTCTACTTTTATGATTTACTTTGTCGCCTCAATAAATACTCTAACCCAAACTTTATATATTATAACAAATTTTTGAAATAAATACTCTAATCCAAACTTTATATATTATAACAAATGTTTGATAATGTATGGTAGCCCGTTTGGTAGAGGCACATGCCTCTTAAAAGGAATATCTCAAGCTTAACCTTAGGCAAAGGAAAATAATTTAGAATTATTCGTGTAAGTGAGTAACATTCGTCGTTCGAAAAAAAAAACAAATTTTTGATCTTTTAGGTTGCCTATGTCAAACATTCAACTCCGACAATTTAGTTGTATTGTTTTAAAAATAAACAAAACAGTTTTTGTAGTTATTATAGGGATATTGAAGGTAACTTTAATTAAAAAAAGTAATTTTAAACAACATATGACATATGAGAAAGACAAACCATCTTTCGTCTCATGTTACATCAAGACGATTGTATGGCAAAAAGTTAGTACTTGGTGTAACATCCCTCTCATCTACGCCTATGATTTCAGAGATTTACTCAAGATTCATACAAATTCAAATTTTTTGGAACATAAGAAAAAGTTGGTGCAAACAATTGTGGTGACAACATGTTGGGTGATTTGGAAAGCTTAGAATGACGCAATCTTTGATGGGAAGAGAATAGCCGCTAACGGAATATTCTGGGAACTACAATCCTTGGCGTACATATGGATCAAGCATATAGAGCAAGGGGTGCACTTACGAATATGTAGAGCTGGGTGAAATTTAGTTTTAATCTGTAATTGGAACATGTATGTTTTATATACTTTTTTCGAGTGATTATCATCGGGATGGCTTGCTAACATCTTTTTTTAACGGCAAATTATCTGTATCGACTCATCGCACTTTCCCATTGGAAGCTCGGTCCCACTAAGGTTAGGCGGTCGTTCATTACAACAGGGCCCATGCTGGCACAGAGAATGACACGACGTTCAACTGGAGAAAAACCTCAATAAACCTCTAGCCAGTTGAGTGCCCTCCGCCCAAAGTACAATAGGTGGGACTCGAACCCGAGTGGTAAAGAAAAAACTAGGATGCCTCAACCATATTACCATGACATCATTGACAGATTGCTAACATCTCACTGATAACATCAGGCTGTAATTTTTTTGGTGTTGAATTAATGTCTTTTGCCGCTAAACAAACATTTGGGAAGAATAAATAAATTATTTTTGACTTCTTCTAAATGTTTTTTTTATGAAAAAGTCATCAGAATGCTTTTCTTTTAAAGAGAGGAATGTGCAAGAGATGCCATTAAATATAAAGCAATCATGCTTTAGAGCTTTCCCGTGATACATTGTTTTTATTAGTTTTGGTCTAAAGTTATAGTTAAGTTAATATTATTTCATGAGTGGATGTTATCATGTGTATATTTATATATTAGTAAACACATCAAAACGAATAGAAAATCTATCTATTTGCTTCGAAACTTCCTAACACTTGCCTTAAATATTCGCCTTATGTATGTGCGTAACTAACAAATGCTATTTGCGCAAAGGCCATGCACACACATACTAAAGGTGTACAAGCACCTAAAAGCATACCCACCATAGTGAAATAAAATAAAAACTTTAATAAGTCGAATTTGATTTGATTCGGAGTCAAGTAACGGTATTAACTATTCAGTTAATTAGCTAATAAGCTTAAATCCAACTTACACTTTAAAGAGCTTTCTTGATGTAAGCATTAGCTAATATATGTTCTTATAAATGTATTAGTTTATTTTTGTCAATTACTTAAACTAGTATTATTCACTTTATATCAAATTGATGACTCATGTAATTGAGGTGATTAAAGCTAAATGAAAGTGATGCAATTATTATGGTTATGAATGTATAATCAATATATCATTTATAATATATAACTAAAGAAGAAAAGACACCCAGTAGTGTTTTTATTATATCGCCACGATACCATCAAAATGGAAAAGTATTGCAATATGATAAAAATGTTCATGTTTCTTGTAATGATAATTATATTTATACATCGGTGGTGATAGTCCATTGAATTGTTGTTAGCTTATTTTTTAATAAATAAATGTCCTTAACTTTCTACTAGCTGTCACTCATCTAACTCTTGAACTAATTTTAAAGACAAAATCAACTCAAACTCTTTATAATATGAGTCGAGCTGACTTGAACTATAAACTTCAATCCGAACCGTAAACTAACTTTATATTTGGCACATATTCAAGCCGACTCGTCTTTCTATAACCATGAATATGTATGTTTTTTATATACAACCATTAAATATTAAATATAAAGTTAACAACAATCTAACACTATGTATGTCATTTGATACTTTAAAAAACTCATACTGAATTAAGTATGTATTTCTACCAAACTATTTATAAAAACAAATTTACACACATAGTGTCATGATAGGTATTTTTTTATTTTATTGATTTAATGAGTAATGACGTGGAATATGAGAAGCATTAAAGAACTATTGATGTGAATACAAGAAAAAAGGATAAAGTTATAATGGTCATATGTTTTGTGCTTCTTACTAATTGGACTTTCACGTTGTCTAACATTTCTTAGTTACAACGTTTAGTTTTTGTCCCACTTTAACACCAAGTCAATACTCATAACAGAAAATTGTTATTGCGTCAATTGACGTATGCCAATTATCCACGAAACCACACAATTTTTTTCTAATTTTTTTTGGTGTATGATGATGTGTTATTTTACCTTTTTATGGTTTCTGGTACGAGATTGAGTCATTATCGATATGTGAAATAAGAGCCTCCAACTATATGATAATAAAATTCCATTATTTTGTAAAAGAAGTTTTTTTTTATTAAATTAACTAGTGTATCTACTTTCCTTTTTTTTCTAAACAACCAATCACTGTTTCAAAAAGTTTTTTTATATACAAACATGAATAGAACAATCTAAATTCAACTGCTTTAGTCAATATAAAATACTATTTTACAATCATGTGTGTTTTCACTTTGTTAAAAATGTGGTCCAAATACTTTTCAATATCTGAATAGTGTCTGTTAATCGTAACGTTATCTAACAAGTGAACTGTAAAGTGTTTTGCAATTTAATATTATGACTAAATTGCATAAGTCAGCTGTAAAGTGGTTTGAAATTTAACGTTATCAAATTTAAGCCACCAAATTCCTTATAACTTAACGGTATCAAGATGTTTTGAAAAAGATTTATCTTCCTGAAAGGTTGATGATTCTAATATTACCCTAAACAAAAGGTGTAAATTAGAAGTAGGATTAGTGCGTGTTGGTTTTTTTTAATCTAGTTTACGAATTTATTATAAAAAATATATGCTTATAGAAATAGAAGTAAAAATACTACATATGTGTCAATGTGGGTCTAACTTACTTTGTAGAGGCTGTTGTCTCTTAATGGGAGGTCTCTGGTTCAAATCCAAGCGAAGAGTAGATTTAAATTTATTTGGTGTATTTTAGGAATATGTAAAATTTATCATTAAAAGAAAACTGACTGTATATTTTTGGCAATAAAATTTGTCTATCATTAAAAAAAAATAGAAGTAAAATAAAATTTGTCTATTTTGTTTTCTCATATATTTATCCTCGTGTCAAGATCACGGAATGCCACTGTTTATGAAACCTTCTACATCGTTTGTACAAAAGTGTTTTGGTAAAATTCCACCATAGACATGTTGCAACTGATACAAAAATGTGAATTTGCCCCTTATGATGTTTGCCATCGATGAGCTACTAAAGATGTTAATGACGGCTGTTAATTGAAGACTTGAAGTTGAAAATAATTATTATTTAAAGATTTATTTTACTTATTTTTAGGGTGTAAGTAATCCAAAAACACCATATTCTATCATAGAGTTCCTTCTTAAATGTAGTCATCCTCTAGTTAATCACACCTTGGACAGTTCTATAGGTAGATGGTCTTATTGTTCACGTCTAATAACTCCATGCCGACTTCATGAACGTTTTCAATAGAGTTAAATGCCTGGTTGGTCCCTGTGGTTTGCGAAAATTGCAGACTTGGTCCTAATGGTTTACTAATTACAAAGTTGGTCCTAATAGTTGTAATTTTTGCACTCGGTGGTCCTTATCGCTAACCCCTGTTAAATTTCTTAGTTAAGTTGATGTTAAATGACCAAATTACCCTTAACAATTAAAAAAATAAAAGTAAATAGCTTAATAAAACCTACAACTCTCTCTCTCATCAGCTCTTTCAACCCCTCTCTCTCTCTTCAGCTCTCTCACTCTCTCTCTCTCCTCAGCTCTCTCACTTCTCTCTCTCTCTCAAAGCATCGGAGCTCATCAAACCTGCAACTTTGTTGTGTCACCGGAAAAACGTGGAGGTCGTTGGCCGTCACGACAAACAACTGATCGGTGGCGATGCTTTTGGATCTGGCCAGATCACATCCACTCAGAAATTACGAAGAAGATGAAGCTATGGGTTGTATCTGAAACGAGAGTAGGTGAAGAAACATGGCAAGGGCCGACCATGAGATAATAGTGGTTGCAGCTGTGGGGTCGATGATGAGATGAGAGTGGTGGATCTCTCCTCTAGCTGGAGTAAGTTGAACCGAAGGTGAGGGTGATGAAGATGATATTAGAGTGATGGTGATGCAGAGATATAGAGATAGTGGAGAGACAGAAAGATGGTGGCAGAGGTGGAGATGGATAGTGGCGGTGGTGGATATTTTATGGTGGCGGAGGTGGAGATGGATGGTGGTTGTTATGGTATGAGAAAGAGATAGATAGGGAAGATGATCTTTTTTAATTTTTTTAAAATTGTTCAGGGGTAAATAAGTAATTTTACACACACTTAACTACGAAATTTAACAGAGGTTAGTGATAAGGACCACCCGAGTGCAAAAATTACAACTATTAGGACCAAGTTTGTAATTAGTAAACCATTAGGGCCAAGTCTGCAATTTTCGTAAACCACAGGGACCAACCAAGCATTTAACTCTTTTCAATATATATACAATTTTCATGTCACAAACATCCATCTCTGTATGAAGAACACCAAATCAGATCCGCGAGGGATATAACTATAGATGGGTCTCGACAT